>JAPDPK010000147.1:372500-1818596 GCA_031772115.1 Heritiera littoralis
ATGAATAGACAAATAATAATATGATTTAAAAATCTCTTAAATTCCAATGCATAAAATTTAATTATGCACCAAAACATAAATAAATAAAATTAACGATTTAAATTTATTTATTATAATATATACATGATAATATATGCTCACTAAAACTTATCCTAACTTTGGAGGGGGCCAAAGTCCTCTCAAATTACAAAGACACTGAGATTCCTTATGTGTATACACAAGGAGCCATCGGCCCTAGACCTAATGCCATTTCCTTTACTATTAGAAAATAGAATAGATGAAGTACATGCCGGGCTACATTTTTTAGCAATAGAAAAATATTACTGTTCACCTAACTTTAACATATCCATAACAAGTTTTGATTGAGGATAATGTTATTTACTGTTTTTTTGGTTATTTTTCTTCATTTTTTCTATTCTTGCAGAAAAGCAGATTGCAGGTTATCTTGTTCATGTTCTCAAGTGACGTTTTTTATTTTTTGATCCAAACAAGTAACCTTTTTATTTTTATTTTTTGTTCATTAACAAGTAACCTTTTTATGATTCACTATTTCCACCACAAATACTTAATCTTTGGCAGTTAATTCACCTGGTCCTTTCTTTCAATTTGCTTGCATCAGTATTTCGCCAGGGTTACCTCAGCTTTTTTCTTAAATTTCAGAGTCCTTTTCTTCATTTATTTTTTATAGCCGTTTCAACCCACCATTTCTAACATTGGTCCCCAAGTTTTTAAATTTTTGAGGAAAGCATGTCGGATGGTCTCTTAATTGACGTGAACATGATATTTCAAATAAAGTCTTGTACCCAAGTTATAGTAATTAATCACTATTATATTCATGAAATTAATTTCTATTTGTTTCTGTTTTGAACATCCGTTACTGATTACAAAAAAGGAGGAAAAGAAAAAACCATTTTGCAGTTGAAATTAACTTGGTTTTATTAGGTCAATATGATGTTGTGATTCAATTTCGTTGTAATGGTTCATGCAATCTTAAAATTCAATAAGTTTGGAATTCAAATTCTAGCGTTTGCAATTTTCTTTGTATCCTAATTTATGACCTACTTTTTACCAAAAAATTAAATTAAATAATAAAAAATATAAAAGATATATATAAGATAAATTCTACTAAGGTCCTTAAATTTTAGCCGTATTCAACTTTAGTCTATTAATTTTGAAAATAGACTCTTTGTCGCAAAATCACAAATGATGTTAACATATATCAATTAATTACTAAACTTAAATTAATAATATCATATTTTCAAGTATTAATAATAAATTTTGTTATTATTCATTTTTTTAAAGTATTTTTTTATAAACTATATTTTGTGAGATTTTTATTTTTTAATACAAAAAAAGAGCATTATAGATGTTGCATGAGCAGCAAATATTTGGGTTAATAGAATTTTTTAATAGTGACTTAATAGAAAAAAAATTGCATTGTCAAATTGATAATTTTGGATTAAAATGTTCATTGATCAAAACTAATAGATTAATATTGAATTAAGGATAAAATTGAAAGATCTAAATAGAATTTATCCACACACACTAAAGTTGTAAACGAATTAAGTTACTCATGAACTTTTTAAATTTGATTAGATGATTATTCGAATTTGACTCGTTTATTTTTTAGCTTATGGTTAATTTTATTGATATTGCACCTGCTTGTCAGTCAGAATTTATTATTTTTAAAAAATATTTTCAATTTTTAATGGTATAAAAAAAAACATGTCATCTTCCCTTTCATTGTTGGGTTATTGTTGCTTGTGTCAGTTGACTGTTATCGAGGGGTTTTTTTTCTTTCATTTAGAAATAATTACAATTAGATATCAGTGTAGGATTTTTCACGTTTGGAGAATTTAAAACATGGATGAATAACAGAATTAAAACTTTTATATAAAAATACAATTTTCTATTTTGTAATTTATACAAAAAGGGGCAACGAAGTAAATAATTGTTGGACCGTGTAGTTCTACGGTATCTTAAAGGCTTCAAATATTTTGAAAAGATTACCATTCAATGTGAAAGATTGATTCTCAATAGCTCGAAGAAACCCTCTATTTATAATCTATAAGTGATAGAGAGTTTTAAAATAAGTTAATTACTTTCGGTTTTATCTCTAATTAATTTAATTTAATTAGAGATAATGTGAATAGTTTATTTCTTTTGACCAATTCACAAAGAGATAAATTTAATCAATTAAATATTCAAATTTAATTTATTAACAATATTAATTTTTATGCCTTGCTTTGTTGCGAGATTAATGTAAATAAACGATGTTTATAATAAATTTAGTAAGTAAAGGAGCACTCTGTTCTTAAATATTTTTAGTAAGAGTGACAATTATTAAAGTAAAAAATATAAACTTTGGATAAAAATAATTGTAGATATTAATGTTTTTAATGATGAACTGAGTTATAAATGTAGATAATATAAATATAATACTTAGTGGAATTACAAATCGAAATGTATGTCGTGTTAGATACGATGAAACTTAGATTTATGCAGTTCAAATTATACGAGGGAGATGATAATTAGTTCTTACAAAGCATAAAAGGGTATAATATTTAGAAGACAATAATTTTGTTTTAGGCTAAATTTAAACATTGGCTGATCAGTGTTTGCGGTAAATGGTGACATCGAATGTCATTGTTCCTAAAAATGCAATGATCTCAAATTTTAAGTGGGATGTGACCAACAAATTTCCTCAATTCACTAAAGAATGATTTGTTGTGTTCAATGTATCCAATTTTCCAATTTTTTCTTCCTCTGAAATTGAGAGCATAAAGTACGTTTAACATTGCTTAATGTTTTAGCAAATATTTTTACTAATTTGTATTTGTATTTCTTAATTTGTATTTTTTTTTTACTTTGCGCTACAATAGCTAATTAATCCAATATTATAAAACTTCTAATTAATAACTAAATCTAAAAGATTTTCATATTTCTTAATACTTTAGTGAATCTTTTTTTTTATTTTCGAATTTGCGTTTTATTTACTTTGCATTCCAACATCTAATTAATTCAATATATATCATGTAAAATTAATCATATATAAAACATAAATTAACTTCTAATCAATAACTAAATCTAAAAGACTTGGATATTACTTAATTCCTTATTTAGTGAATTCTTATTTTTATTTTCTATTTTATATTTTATTTACTTTACATTTGTAACATCTAATTAATTCAATTATATGTAAAATCAATAATAGAAATATAAATTAACCTCTATTAATAATTAAACAAAAAGTATATTAATGTATTAGGTATTTCCTAAATATACTACAAAAGAAAGTTGCTTTACGGCAGCACAAGTATGAGTCAGAACAAGACCAAAATAGGAGATTATCAACTTTGTTGCTCTCTTCCCAAGTTTCCTTTGGTATTGGCATACCATATTCTTTTGGCTCAAACAATGATACATATATCCACATGCCGCTTGAGAACTCCTTTGTGTTTGTTCGACGTCTAACAATATCGAAACTTTTTTTGCTAAAATTTGTTAGGTTTAGAGAAAACAAAAACTTGGAGTGCTTGTTCTCTTTGCTCATCCCCTAAGCAAATCAATATAATTTCATGGCCTTTTTCGACTGCTAACTTTAAGTAACGCAGTCCTGACTCAACTTTCCTTTAACTAAAATAAATAGTCATTTTTTTATGGATTTATATATGATGCACTGACAGTATATAGTTTCTATACATTGTCAATGTACCAGAGATTGACACCTCATCAATAGGCCCTTATATGCAAATATAAATAAATTTTTTTAATTTACCCATAAGGGTCTATTGATGAGATGTCAACCTTTGATGCATTGACAGTATATAGAAACTATACACTGTCAGTGCATCATATACAAATTCTTTCTTTATTATATAATACCTTTACATTCCTCGCATTTTTGCAAATTAAAAATAAATTTCACGCTTTCAATCCATAGAAGCTAATGTTTATCAATGAAATATTTTCAAAAATATTAATTTCAAGAGGTTATTAATAACAAGAGATTAATTTATAGTGTGTGTATATATACATATATATGTGTGTGTGTATATATATATATATATATACACACACACACACATTATCCGGTTATGCATATCTAGCTTAAAAGACTTAATTTGTTAATGGATGACATGGATCAAATATCATATCAGCAACTGCCATGTGTACAAGAAAGGGTCAAAATTTGATGCAGCAGATCACGTGGGAGCTCACGTTGGACGACCAAGTCACGTGAGGTTATGAGCTCGGAACGAGATTAGGATCTAATAAAACCCTTTTTAACAGACAATTTTCTTATTTTCACTCTTGTTTTTCGCAGTCCGAATTCAGAAAGAAACAGAGGAAAAACGAAATCAAGTTCTAGACTCTGACTATTGCGGTAATGTGCACGTGCTGTCACGTGCTTTCAAGGCCGACCACGACCTTCCCAAACCTATATTTATCACAATTGAGTCAAGCGGTCAAAAAGTTGACATTGTTTGAATTCTTTATTTTTTTTTAATTTCAGAAAAATATTTGTTATCATAAAAATAAATGTTGTTGATCTAGGTCTAGTACTATACAAAGACTTCCATGGCTGAATTAGTATTTTATGATTTATTATTTAATCTTCAATTTATTAATTTTCCGCTTAGTAAACAATAAAATTTAAGGCCAAGTGAACAAAAATGTAGTCAGTTGAATGTATAATATAGAGGTTTGAATTTGACTAATCGTCGTAGAAACAAGACATTATTATATCCGCTAATTGTCAGGTTAGGTTCACTATTTTCAAAGTCCAAGATTCATACAGAAGGAATCAATTGGAAAATTAAATGCGTCTATTTTATTATTATGTTACATTACAGGCATATAAAGGCTAGATGACATGTAGGACGTTTAGATTACACATGAAAATCATAAATAGATGTATAAAAGGTAAAGGACTGTTTCATTTTTTTTGTGTAACGCATTGACTTGAGCTTTGAAATTCGTATTAAAATCTTAGTTCCAATGTTTCACTGATCATACTGTTTCTTTTTAATAAATCAAACCAGTAGTCATTCTCAAACCTTCAGCAAATCATATCTCTCCGATGTTGATGGCGATGATATAATGTAATTAACTACGTTAATATGATCAAATTTTATTGAGAAGGGTTTAGCTTGTCTATAGCTCAATAAAATAGAGTGCTGGTCTACTTACATATCAAGCTTCGTTTGGTTTGTAGAAATTGACTTTTAGATAATGATTTTAGCAAAATATTTTCATATTCGAGAAAGCTAAAATTTTTTTCGGTTTTTGGATGAGTCAACGAAAAATGTTTTTTGTTTGTCATTTCGTTATAGTTTAGGAAATTTTTTTAATCAAATGATATTAACATAACTATTAAAATATTCTACTAAAAAATTAATAAAATATTAAAAATTATTTATTAATTATTAATTAATTTATTAATATTAAAAATAATTATATTTTGAAAATAATATTTAATATTAAAATAGTATTTTATTAAACATTTAAAATATAAAATTATTTATTATTACTTATATTAATATTTTAAAAATATTTAAACTAATATTACTATTTTTAAAAAATACATATAGAATATTAATAATATTAATATTTATTTTTTAAAAATATTAAAAATATTTATTCTATTATGATTATAATATTTTATAGTGAAAGTGTTTATTATTAAATTCATAACAAAATTTTACTTATTTAATTATATTTATTGTTAAAATATTAATATTACAATATTTGTAAATAAATTATAAAAACATTATACTTTAAATTAAAATATTAAGAAATTATTAAAAAGATTACTTATTAAAATAATAAATATATTATTTATTATATTAGTATTTATTATTCATTATTAAAATAATAATATAATATTGTTTATTATTGAAATATTAAAAATATATAAGATTAATAATATTCAAAATAAAATATCTAAACTTAAAATATTAAAAGATTTTTAATTTTAATATTTTTTTAAAAAATTAATCTAATTAAATAAAAATATTTTATTAATATAATAATATTATATGTAGGTTAAATTAAATCTAAGTTTAAAATGATGTTCGATGTCTAACTTGAGTAGAATTATACTTACGAGCTTAATAAATAAGATAATTTCCAAAAAATGCTCTAAGTTTTTGTTGACCAATAAATTATTTCTGTTGATTAATAATTTTCTATTAAACAAACAACAAAAAATGCTTAAATTATATTTGAAAATCATTTTCTGTGAAACAAATGAACCTAAATTCATTTGGGACTTCCCCATCATAAATTGAAACAAATAAGAAAAATGACATCGAATTTGAACATTATGATGATATTTGTTGATTTTGAAATCATGGCAGGGAACAACGAATTTGGAATTCACAATACACATCTGAGCCCAAAGAAAGTACACTGGGCCTACATTAAATGCTATAGATAATGAAACCGAAAAAAGGTTGGGTTTGCAGTGGGCCTCCGTTTGGGACCAAGCCGACAAACAATTTCAATTGTACACAGTACACACAGCTTTATACAATTAAAAACTACAACCAAAAATTAAAAGCACCATAGTCGGGAGAATTTTTAAATATACCCACATTTTTACTCTTTTTATCCCATTTCTTTTTATTGATCACTGTTCATTACTGAAAAAAATGGGGTATGAATAGAAAAAATGGGAGTATATTTAGCAGCTCTCCATAGTCCGCCAGAGTAAATAAGATTGGTTGGGCAGTGGTGGTGGCTGGCATCGGAATTGAATTTCTTCTCTGATTAAATCAAAATCTGATTAAATCAAAATCAAAATTTAAATCAAAATGTTTGAAATATGAGAAGGAGAAAGAATTAAATATTCATGAGTCATCCCATGTTCCAGAAGTTCGACACAGTAATTAGGATGCTTAAATAATGCAAATCTGATTCCTACACTTAACACCACGCTATATCAAGAATCAAATCTTAATTGTTCTCAAAATTTGGATGGTGGAACCTGTAAAAGGTTAACTGCTTAAAATATTCTCATTTCATTTTTATTCTATAGTACTCTTTTCATGTCACTAATGCCTACATCACACTTCTAGAATTATTAAATTTAAACACAACTTTGAAAGAAAAAAACAGGATTTTAATCATTAATTATATAGTAAATCTACTGCAAGATCAGAATAATCAAGAAAAAGAAATTCAAATTAAATTTGCGCAAAAAATTAAAAAAATATAACAATTATTTTGAATTGAACTATTAAAATATTAAACTCTTAATTATAAAAAAAGTAAATTTAATTCGATAACTATATAAATTAAATGACAACACAACTAAGATTAATTCAAATGGTTTGAATTGATGTCAAAGCAAGGTCTATGAACTTTTTATACCAGCTTTCAAATGGCTTTCGATATTTTAAACTTTGACAAGAAGTTGTTTACTTGAAAAAATAGAAAAGAAAAAAAAAGCAAACCCGAATTGTTTTACTTGTCATGTGGATGTTTTTATGTTTTTTTGGGCGTTAACACAGCTTTAAAAAGCAGAAATTTATACTTGTTACTAATTAAAATTTACTTTTATCACCCAAAAAAAAAAAAACAGTTCAGGAATTTTTTTTGTTTCTTTTGTAAGGAGATAAATTTCTACTATTAAATTAGACCTATCAATCTTAGACACGATATAAAAATTACAAAAAAAAAGACAATATAGGGTTAAAATTTTGCAAAAATTGTATATGAATTTGAGGAAAAAATCATTTTAATTTATTTGACGTGTAAACACGAATATTGACATAGTAATTTTTATGTTTTATATAACACGAACACAATTTAAAATGACATGAACACGAATTGTCAGATCTACATCAAATAACAAACTATGTATAAAATAATTATTACATAAAGTACAACAAAATAATCATTTATAAATTATATCAAACTAATATATACACTACAAAAAAATGAACCTTCAGCGACGGAATTAGCGACGGAAAATTCCGTCGCTGATGGTCTTCAGCGACGGATTACCTACGGATTATCGACGGAAATTTTTCTGTTGGAAAAATCGATGTCGCTGATGCTCACTCCGTCGCTAAAACTTCATTTCCGTCGGTAATTCCGTTGCTAATTAGCAACGGAATTTTTTTACATCAGCGACGGATTTTATGTCATTAGTGACGGAAAATTCCGTCGCTAAAAACATAATTTCGTCTTTTAATTTACATGAAAATCCGTTGCTAAAAGGCATCAGCGACGGAAAATTCCGTCGCTGATAGTTTTATTATTATTTTATTTTATGAAAAAATCCGTCGCTAAAATGAATCAGCGACGGAATTTTCGTCACTAATAGTTTGTTATTTTTGTTAATTCAATAAATATTCTGTCACTAAAGAGCATCAGTGACGGAAATTCCGTCGCTGATGTTATGAATTCCGTCGCTAATTTGATGAATTTTTTCACTTATTTAACAGATTTTGTGGCTAATTTCTATGAATTTTGTCAAAAAAATGTTCTTAAATTAATTATTTATATTTATATTTATATATATATATATATATATAGAGAGAGAGAGAGAGAGAGAGAGAGAGAGAGAGAGAGAGAGAGAGAGAGAGAGAGAGAGAGAGAGAGAGAGAGAGAAAGAGAAACATTTAAAATAAACCTAATATTTATACTTAAATCCATAAACATTATCTTAAAATAAATTAACTAAAACAAACAAAAATACATTATCTTCAACATCATTATCACCACTACCACCAGCACCTCACAGTATCATCATCATCTGTAAGTAAAAAACAAAAAACAAAAATATAAGTATTAAAGTTTATCATATAAAAAAACTTGACAACATAAATATAAAAGAAAAATAGAGTAAATTTACAAAAAAAAGGAAAAAAATAAAAGGAAAGAGGGATAAAGAAGAAAAACTAAGAAAAAAACGAGAAGATGGACGAAAAAGAAGATAAAGAGGAGTGAAGAGGAGAGAAAACAGAGAATATGAGAATATATAGAGTCTTTGGCACGCATACAGAGGAATTACCGACGGATTAGCGACGGAAATTCCGTCACTAATGCTATATCAAAATATTTCCCGCTACAGCTCAGGCGGGAAAAATTCAAAAATTTTTTTTATTTTTTTCAAATTTAAGGCATCAGCGACGGATTTTTTCCATAGCTAATTCCGTCGCTGTTGCTTTTTGGCGACGGAATTAGCGACGGAAAAAATCCGTCGCTGATGCTTAATGAAGGAAATTTATTTTTTTATTTTTTTTTGATTTAAGGCATCAGCGACGGATTTTTTCCGTCGCTAATTCCGTCGCTAAAAAGCAACAGCGACGGAATTAGCGACGGAAAAAATCCGTCGCTGATGCTTAATGAAGAAATTTTTTTTTTATTTTTTATTTTTTTCGAATTTAAGGCATCAGCGACGGATTTATTCCGTCGCTAAAAAGCAACAGCGACGGAATTAGCTACGGAAAAAATCCGTCGCTAATGGCTTAATTCAAAAAAAATAAAAATAAATAAATAAATTTCCTTCATTAAGCATCAGCGACGGAATTTTTCCGTCGCTAATTCCGTAGCTAATGACCTTTGGCTACGGAATTAGCGACGGAAAAATTCCGTTGCTAAGTTCCCTACACATATTTCTTCGAAATTATGAAGGGAAATTAGCGACGGAATTTTTCCGTCGCTAATTCCGTAGCTAATGACCTTTAGCTACGGAATTAGCGACGAAAAAATTCCGTCGCTAAGTTCTATAACCTTATTTCACCGAAATGTTGAAGGGAAATTAGCGACGGAATTTTTCCGTCGCTAATTCCATAGCTAATGACATTTAGCTACGGAATTAGCGACGAAAAAATTCCGTCGCTAAGTTCTATACACTTATTTCACCAAAATGTTGAAGGGAAATTAGCGACGGAATTTTTCCGTCGCTAATTCCGTAGCTAATGACCTTTCGCTACGGAATTAGCGACGGAAAAATTCCGTCGCTAAGTTCTCAACACATATTTCTTCGAAATTATGAAGGGAAATTAGCGACGGAATTTTTCCGTCGCTAATTCCGTAGCTAATGACCTTTAGCTACGGAATTAGCGACGGAAAAATTCCGTCACTAATTGCTATACACTTATTTTCTCAGGAAAATTAGCGATAGAAAAATTCTGTCGTTAATTTCGTAGCTAATAACCTTTAGCTATGGAATTAGCGACGGAAAAATTCCGTCGCTAACTTCTATACACTTATTTTCTCCGAAATTATAAAGGGAAATTGGCGACGGAATTTTTCCGTCGCTAATTCCGTAGCTAATGACCTTTAGCTACGGAATTAGCGACAGAAAAATTCCGTCGCTAATTTCTATCCATGTTTTGGGTTTAGCGACAGACAATTCCGTCGCTAATTCCGTCGCTAATAATTTGGCGCAATTAAACAGTATCTCCCGCCATAATTAGCGACGGAATTAGCGACGAAAAATATTCCGTCGCTAATTACCGACGAATTTCTGTCACTAATCCGTCGCTAATTCCGTCGCTAACTTCGGTATAAATTCCATCGCTAATCCGTCGCTAATACTACTTATCAGCGACGGAAAAATTCCGTAGCTAAATTTTCGTCGCTGAAAATCAATTTTCTTGTAGTGATAAAATGCTATGTATTATAGAGGTAATTAAAAAGAAATTATAGATAAAAAGTGTGAAGATATTAAAGTGAAAATTTAATTTTAATAAGAGACAAATCAAAATTAAAATAAAGCTAAAATTAATAAAAATAATAGAAATACATGTTACTTTCTTTTTCAAACTTACAATTTAAGCTTATTCTTGTAATGAAAAATATTATTAAATTAAAATGAATGTATAGGTAAAGATAAAATTTTATTTTTTGACCCATCTCTTAACAAATTTTTGTGGTGTCAACATAAAAAATTATTAAATTTTCTATACTAATTATATAATTTCTTACATATATTATGTATTTTAAGAATTTAAGTGGTGTCAATTGACCCTATTCAAATACATGTGACTATGCCATTGCTCAGGATACAATAAAGCTTTAAGATTCTTTTTGTGGAAATTGATAAAGTAAAGCGAATCAATAATACTAATCTATTCTTTTTTTTATATATAGAGTTTGAAAGGTAACAAATGAATTATTGTAATTGTCAGTTAATTAGCAATATTTCATTTTACATGTATAATTGTTTTAGACATATTTGTTAATAGAAATATATTCTTCTTTTCTTTTTTGATAGATTTGAAAAGTAACAAATGAATGATTGTAATTATATGTTAATTAACAACAAATCATTTTACAATATAATTTTTTCAGACATTATTATTAAAATGATTCTTGAAACAGTTTAAAATTTTTTTTGTAAAAATGAAAAATAAACTTGATAAATCAAACATCAAGAGTCCAAGTATTTCCTCGCGGAACTTTTAAAATTAGTTGAAAGGTCTAAGCATAATGGTCTAAGGCCCATATGCCCAATATATTCCAAGTTAAACCTTGTATTTGATTTCCTCTTATAAAGGTTTGGTTTCTTTTATGCATAATTTGGAATTTTTTTTGGTAATCACATGTATATTCATCTATTTTATGGTTTGAATTAATTTTGTTTAGACCGAAAGTAGTAAACAGTAAAACTCTCTCAATAGTGACGACTTCAAGATTTGAACTATGTTTAAATACCTGAGAAAAAAATTCACATCCACTTTTTTTAACAACTTGTTAATAACCAATGTGGAATTTTTGTTCCCTTTGTTTGTATATTAAAAATTATTCAACAAGATATATATATATATATATATATATATATATTAAATCATCTTATTTCGTTTCTTATAAATTATAGATGAAAATCATGCATTATTATGAAAGTCACTTTTATATATAATTTTTAATAAATGATATCAAAAGAAAGATAGTTTCTTATGAAAAGAGAAAAAAATGGTAATTGTTAACGTAGTATTCTGTAATTATGTAGTTGAGCATAATTTGAAATATTACAATTTATTAATTAGAATAATATATTAAATTACGTAATTACCATTTCTACAAAAAAAAGTTTAAAAAACATAATTTAAGACAAAAGATTACGTTTTTATGATCATATTGCGTTCAAGCATAATTTTTTTCTTAGGTATAATAAATTACGGTTTCATCTAACATAGTCTAACAGTATTATATGATATTTGACTCGATTAAAGGAAAATTGTAGTCAATTTTCTATAAATTAGACAACGTTTTTTTATTTTAAAACCATGATTTTTTTTTATAAGGATAGACTACGTTTTAAATTTATAACTGAGGTCTTTTTAATTAATTTTTTTTTTGTTTTGCAAAAGCCTAATTATATTTGATTTTTTTCCTAAATAATAAACTACTTTTTATCAAATACAGCTATTAAATATGAAAATCAAGAGTTTATTGTTTTATGAATAGATTGCGTTTTACTGGTTGGAGGTTGTTTTATGGTATTAGACTACACTTTTAAATCAATATGTAGCCTTCATTTTTGGTTATTCATAAATAATTAACAAATATTTAATAAGAAAATATTAATATATTATTCATCTGTTTAATTTCATTACATAAATAAAATATCACCACAACATTCTTTCTACACCAAATATCGGACGTATAAGCTTTGTAAAAGTATATGTGCATGCATGATTATTCCAAACATGAAAGTTTAATATTTTACCCACAGCGCTGGATTGGAAAGGAAGAATACACAATAGAGGAAATTGGTGAGGTTCAAATCGAACGGTGCCAATATGTTTCCACATTTGTGAATATGGTTGGGAAACTAGGATTTTTAAGAAGGTTTTCTGCTTCTTTCCTTTTCTTTTCAACTGAGCTTCTCTGCGTAAATGGCCAAGTACATATATATATAGATATATAGATATATATATAGATATATATATATATATATATTGAGTGGTTCAGCCTATGTGGCATGGAACCTCGCTTATATATATGTGATATATACATGTAAATGTTGCCTAATGAGATTATTCCAGACTGTTCCGACAATAGTCGTGAACATATTTCTCAGTTTTTAGTTGATCAGTGGGAATGGAACGATCTATGATCATAGATAAACACACTAAGGGGGAACTCTCCCATTGATGGGTTAGAGATAAAATGTTACTAGAATAGAGATTTATGCCTAGTCTCTTAACAAATGTTAAAAGGTTATCTAGAGTATGGTTTTGTATATGAAACTCTAGTCATGATATGCTTTTATAGTATATTTGATAAACTAAATATGATTTACATATGGTTTTATAATTTGAGATTGTATATGTTTTAAAATATCTGTGAAAAGATTTTGAGACTGTATATGTTTCATACATGATTATATATTGCATGTGACATGATTTGAAATGGTAAACATTTTATACAGCAAAGTTTTCATATGTTTACATATTGAACCCTGACATTATTACACATCTTACACTAATGCATGACATATAGTGATACAAGGGAATTGGCATTGGAATATGATTTGACTGCAACAATAGAAATGACTAAGAGTGGGATAGGAGTTGGGGAACGGGAAAATGAAGTACTTGAAAGCATACTCCCATTGATACCCTAACAAAAAACTTGACTCACTTAGAGCCCTCAGGGCATGATTGAATTAACCACTCAAAGAATATCGGTTTCTATATGATACTGGGATATGCACATGCAGGACTCACACATTTACATTAGAGACGTTTTAATCCTAACTCTATTATTATATAAATAACTTATTGAGCTCTCGCTCTTCAAACGATGTTGACATCTAATTTTGTCCTAATATTTATTATTATTATATATTATATATATGTTTGTATTTATTTTTATTATTTAGTTTGTTATTGTTTATATTATTATTATCTGTTATTATTATTATATTATTACTACTATTATTATTTCTATTTTATTTTTATTTTTATTTTTATTCTTTTTTTTATTATTATTATTTCCCATTACTTTAAATGCTTCAAATCTACCCAAATCTGCCGCCCAGACTCATTGCCCAGCCGCCGACAACCAAATCTTCTCCCCTGTCTCGAGCCGCACCCAGTTTCCACCTTCCCCATACCGTAAATCCCGCTCTAACAAAGACCTATGAATTTTGTGACTCTGAAAGGCTAGAGGGGAGGCTCCAAACTGGTTTAAGAAGACCACCAAGCAATGAAAAGAGGCCCCCTTCGGATAGAGAGAAAAAAGACACAGACCCAAAAACACTAAAGAAGCTATCAACGGAAACTCTAAACCTAAGCCACCACCACCGTAGCCACTACTCACCACCACCGAAGCCATTACTCTCCTCACCGCCAACCCAAGCCTCACCCTCACCATCACCGAGACACCCTATCGTCATTGCCACTGCCAACACCACATCGAAGCCACCATCATCACCAAAACCACCAAACAACCCTAACCCAGATTTGAAAACCCCCTATACCGAAACCCCAAACTCAAAACCCAAAGCCCAGATCTGAAATCCCCACCTGCAAAACATAAAACCAACAACAACACAAACCAAAACAACCAGATCCAACTAGGTTTAAAACCAAAACACAAAAAGAGATTTTCGAGCCAGATCCGTGAGGTTACGAGCGTTTTCGGGGAAAATGTACCCTAGATCTGAGAAGAGGAGGTTGAAAGGAGTGCTTTTGGGTTTACGGGGAGGACCACCGGCGACTGACATACGGCGGCGCACGGCGACCGGCGTTCGCCTGAAGAAGAGAGCTAGAGAGAATTTTTAGAGGGTTTGATGAATTTTTTTTTTCAATGAAACGGGTTAAAATGAGTTGGAAAAAAAGAGATGGCCTTTTATAATTGAATAAACAGGAGGAAAAAAAGAAAAGATAGGAAGCTGCAAGATCCGAGCGTAGACCCGGGACCTGCACGCCCGTTCAAGGAGCTAGCCTACCAGAGAGTTCGCCCGCCAAAGAAGGAGGAGTAGAATCCGTGAGCTCGCCCGCCTGTGCAAAAGAGGCAGGATCTGTGAGCTCACTAGCCCACTCAGAGAGTTCGCCCACCAAAGAAGAAAGAGTAGGATCCGTGAGCTAGCTCACCCGATCAAAGAGCTCGCCCGCAAGAGGAAAAGGCAGTCCGCGCGCTCTCTCGTCAAAGAGCTCGCCCGCCCGTAGAAAAAGAAGCAAGATCCGCGAGCTAACTCGCTCGCCCGTGCAAAAAGAAGTAGAATCCGCGAGTTCGTTCGCCCACTCAAGGAGCTCGCCCGTGTGAGGAGCTCGCCCACCAGAGGAGAAAGAACATCCACTCGCTCGCCCGCTCAAAGAGCTCGCCCGCTCGATGAGGGTATATTTCCTTTTTCCGTTTTAGTTATTCATTTATTTGTTTAGGTATTTTTAATGTATTGGTGAAAAAATTAATAAGTAAATAAATAAATAGAATAATATAATCAATAAAAATAAGAAAATAAAATGGAATTCTTCCGAGGATGGGATGTCATGAGACTCACAAGTAGTGATTTCTTGACTGATCCCTAGGTGAGAGGAATTAGCTAAATGTTACTAGAGTATTGGGATATTTAGTTAAATTTTTCAATATTAAGAGTTTCATTAATAAAAATCAAAATTTAAAGTTCTTTTCATAATTCCATATGCATCATAAATCATATGTTAGCATCATGTGCATAAATAAAGGAAAATAATAAATGTAATTCTACCGAGGATGGGATGTCATGAGACTCACAAGTAGTGATTTCTTGACTAATCCCTAGGTGAGAGGGATTATTTCAAATGTTATCAGAGTATTGAGATATTTGATTTAATTTTTCAATAAATGGTGTTCATGTTGATTTTCATAATGAATCTCTTTATAATAGTAATTCTTCAAGCAAATACGCTAACTTTTCATATAATCAAAAGCTATGACTATCTTATTAAAATCAAAAGATACCATGTGGTTAGGATGGTACCGTTTTTTAACGGGCGTTGTGGGGGTGCTAATCCTTCCCCACGCGTAACCGTACCCCCGAACCCAAATTTTGTTTTCGCAGACCCAAAAAATTGTCTTTTTAATAAAAATTAATTAATTTTGAGATTTTGTTAAAAAGATAAATATTTTAGGTGACCAATCACACCTAACAAAAAAGATTGGTGGCGACTCCCTTTGTTTTTAAATGTTTTTTCAAAATCGTCGAGCGCGAAACCGTTACGACAGCTTGGCGACTCCACTAGGGACGTTTTCTTTTTTAGGGTCAAGCCATTGAATAATCATATGGTATCTTAAATTTTAATTTGATAGTCTTGGTTGCATTTAAATTTAATCTTCTTTATAAAAAAAATGAAAAGAAAAAAAAGGGAAGAGTGAAATAAAATAAAATTTTCGTAAATAAATAAATAAAAACTTCATTTCATCCATTTTGATCATATTGATTCATTACATTCTTTGTGTATAAAGATGTTGTTGAATAAATAAAGTAGAACATATACTCATTTACTGTTGCATACATCAATGCATTTGCATAACATGAGCCCTACACCCGGGTTCCATCCTCTTTAGGAGGGGGTAAAGTAGCTATGCTTTTGTGAGGTAATCACTTCCACAATGGCAAGTGAAATACTCCCACTCAGATATGTTCCTTACTAGTCCAGTGTGGACGACAGTATGGAATGATTTGGGAACCTTGTAGATATGTGAAACCTTGAAACCGGCATATAGTATGTGGTAAGGAGACCAACCTAAGTTAAAGCCATTCCTTCCCTTTTATGAGAGTGACCCTTGATAGGACATAAATGAACATCACATCCTTTATCTGCCTTTATTCCTTTGTTCATATTTTATACACATACTGATTTGTATTTGTTTTCTTGTTCTTTTTCCATGAATCTTCTTGCATCGCATAGTCACATAAGGGGGTATTTTAACCATGGCTATCTTCAACGAGGAATTTTTCACTGAATCCATAGAAAGGCTAGCTTGTTCATCATCGGTGAACGTTCCATGTGATTCCTACTGGGAGGTACAAATTTGGTCTGAAAAGAGTCAACAAGTAAAAGGGGATTGCTTGACTAGGAATTTCATGTCCTCGCTCCCACAAGAAGTGAATCTGAACCTCCAACAAAATAACCTAACAGATTTAGCCAACTTATGGGATCAAATCAGTGAAAGAGGGAAGAGGGATTTTCATGAGAAGTACGGCCAAATAGAGTCTTTGATTGCTGTAAAAGTTGAAGAACCACTGATCAGAACTGCTATTCAGTTTTGGGACCCCTCCCATAGGTGCTTCTCTTTCAATGGAATGGACTTGACACCCATAGTAGAGGAGTACTCTATCCTGTTAGGTATTGACTTGAAAAGTCCGGACAAAATATATGTTTAAAAGCCAAAATCCGGATACCGCAAAAAGTTAGCCAAGCTTATGGGAGTCAGACCGGAAGACATAGACTCCCATAAAAAGGAGAAGGGATCTAATATCTGTATGCCCTGAGATTTTCTTCATGAATTCATCAAGGGACATCTTAATGACCAGCAAGGGTTGGCAGGTTTTGCTTTGGCGATCTATGGGATGGTTATCTTTCCGAAGGTGTTAGGGCACATTGAAGTAGCAGTGATAGACTTTTTTAAGCAAATTGAAAATAATGGGAATCCATCACCTCCCATACTAGCCGAAACCTTCAGGTCATTGAATTACTATCGGAGGAACGAAGAAGGGCGATTTGTGGGATGTGCACAGCTACTGCATGTTTGGGCTAAAAGTCATTTTAAATGTGTGGAAAAGGCTTTCAAGAGGACTTTCTTACATCATCGTGCTCCGGTTAAAGAATTCTGCAACAGTAAGTGGCCAAAACTGAAGAGTAAGAAAGACTGGGTTGATTTTTTGCAAAGACTTGGAGAAAAACAGATTGTATGGATGACTCCGTGGATGCCTTATGTACCGATCTTATATCGATGCAGAGAAGATTTGTGGGTGCAACTTCTGGGACCATGGGGAAGGGTAAGCTATGCGCCACTTATGGTACTAAGACAGTTTGGAGCTAAACAGTTTATTACACTAACACATGGGCTTAGTGATTTGGAGTTTTCTTATGGTGAGCCCAAGGCAATAAAAAAGGACGAGCAAGTGGTTCGATCATAGAAGCAAGCACGTAGAATCAACCTTGGGCCTCTCTTTGATAGAGCTACCTCGGAATACTTGATGTGGAGAACAAAGCAAATGAGGGAGGTAGTTTTTCTCCTAAGTGAATGCAGTATGCCTTTAGAACCGGAAGTAGAAGTATCCGAGGCCAAAATCACTAGGCAGCAGTTCAAGATAGATAAAGAAAGGTAGAAGCAAGAGAATTTGAGGCTTTGGAGAGAGATGGAACAGCTCAAGTACGAGGCGGAAATGAGAGAAGCCAAGCTCAAGAAAGTCCAACAAGAACACAACGTCACCAACAAGGATCTTAGAGATCTGCACCTAGAGAACAAGAAGTTGAGATCTGAAATGAGGGTTGGAGGAATCATGCAAACTTCAAATGAAAGGAAAAGAGAATTAGAAGACTTGCACAAAAGGGTAGAACACTGGGCACACAAAGCCAAGAAAAGTGAAGAAGAAGTCGTCCATTTGTCCCAAGAATGACAAAATTGGGAAGGCATGTACTCAGCAAGTGCAAGGAAGTTAGCCCAATGTCAGAAAGAGAATGAGGAACTAAAAGAGAAGTTGAAAAAAGTAAAGCAAGTCGAGATAGATGATGACAAAGCTATGTTGCAACAAAAGGTTCAAATGCTAGAGGAGCAGCTACAGGTACATAAGAACCACATTAAAGTGATCATAAAAGATTGAGAACAAAGTGAAAACAACTGGAGATATGGATATGACTTGGTACAGGATGCGAGCATGATATGGAGAGTGAGAAGTTTGGGGAGACAGGAATATATAGAGCACTTAGCCACTCAAGTTCGCAAAGCTGTGACAAAGGCGAGGGAAATGGTCGATAAAGCTGAAGCATTGAAACAAGAAATCCTCCCAACAGAAAAATACGAGCAAAGGCTGCTGAACTTTTTAGATGAGGCTAAGGATCAATATCAGCAAGTTAGTCGTTTTTATGGATATAATCAGAATATGATCGGAATGTAGCAAATGACTTGTTGAATGAATGAAAGTTCCCTTTTGTTGAAATTGCTATGGTTTAAATATCCCTCAAAGTATCATTCATTTAGCATCACATTCATTCATCACATTCATTTCTTCATATAGTTTAAATAAAACGTAATATTTCAAGATTGCATCATGTAGTAATTAGTTCCTTAATTGTGGTAATCAAGATTCTGGGTAGCTTCAACATTCAAGATTCCAGCCCAAATTCCCAAACACTCATACAATACCCGGTCGCGTTCAAGAGCGATAGAGGAAGAACAGGATAATAGGATGGATAGAATGGAGAAAGCACAAGAAGAAATCCGAGGTCAGTTAGCTGCTCTAATGGAAATGATGACAAGGACGAACTGAGAAAAGGAAGTGGCTAGAGAAGCACCTAACCCAAGGACTGATAAGCCTCAGGGAGATGAAAACCCTCAATACCCTCCGGGGTTTACCCCTCTTTATGCCCAATCTTCACAAGGCATACCTCCACCTCCACCTCCACCACAGCCTATGGGTAGCTACGCCTACATGTATCCAGGAGCACTGAGCGCCTTGGCACAACCTCACATCACAGTGCCTATACCTCCCACTCAAGGGACAAGACCTGCGGATCTAATTCAAGTCCCTGACTTAGATGATCCAAAAGAAAAAGAGAAATTAAGGGGCAGCGTGTCAGAGATAAAAGGAGATTCAGACTCTAAGAAGTTCAGCATTATAGAGGAAAGGTTAAGGGCCATCGAGGGTAGTGATTTTTACGGGTCAGTGGATGCAATGGGATTGTGCTTAGTTCCGGATGTAGTAATCCCTCCTAAGTTTAAGACTCCTAAGTTCGAGAAGTATGACGGGACCAAGTGCCCTATTACTCATGTGACAATGTACTGTCGTAAAATGGCTGCTTATAATCACGATGACAAGCTGTTGATGCACGTGTTCCAAGACAGCCTTACGGTATCCGCTACTAGATGGTATGTACAGTTATATCGTACACGCATCCACAGTTGGAGTGACCTAGCTAGAGCATTTATGGCTTAGTATAAGCATGTCACGGATATGGCCCTAGACAGGTTGTCTCTGCAAAACATAGAGAAGAAGGCCAATGAGAGCTTCAAGGAGTATGCTCAGCGGTGGAGAGACTCGGGGCACAAGTCCAGCCGCCTTTGACTGAAAAGGAAATTACAGTGCTATTTGTCAATACATTGAAAGCACCATATTATGAGCGCATGATAGGAAATGCGACGAAGAATATCGCTGATATGGTCATCACCGGTGAAATAATTGAAAATGCAATCAAAAGTGGGAAGTTAGAAGGCAGCGATTCAAAGAAAGGTGGGGTATCCAAGAAGAAGGAAGTTGAAACCCAGGTAGTCACCCATACCAAACCTCGGCATAGAAGACGTGCACCATATTCACCCCAGTTTCTCCTCAACCTCACCCAAATTACCAACCCTATTTCCCAACCACAAACAATGTCTCATATGCTCCTTACCAAAATTCTTTCCAACCACAGATGTTTCGACCAAATCTTTGCCCTCCAGCACCTTACTATACACCAACACCTACAGCCCAACCTTACCAACCAAACAGTAACCCAACTGTTAACCAAAGGCCTCCCCGAAGGAATATTGAAAGGCCTCCTATTCATCCTATCCCCATGTCATACACAGACTTATTCCCGCAACTGGTAAAAGGCCACATGATCGCCCCTCTTTGTATAGAGCCGATGAAACCACCTTTTCTAAGATGGTATGACCCCAATGCTCAATGCGATTATCATAGTGGGAACCCGGGCCATTCTACAGAAAACTGCACGGCTCTGAAGTATAAGGTGCAAGATCTAGTCAAGTCAAGGAGATTGACTTTTTCCAAAGAGATGGAGCCTAGTATCAATGCTAACCCACTGCCTAGTCACAGTGGAGGGTCAGTCAATGTAGCTGAAGTTGGGAGGAAGGGTTACTTAAAGAGACACGTGGAAGAGGTTGAGACTCCAATGAGTCTAGTAAACGATGTTCTAACCAAGGCCAAGATGATTCAGCCTACACCTTTGGAATCGAAGGTCCATCAAGATGAATTCAGCCCAGATCAAATGTGTGAATATCATATGGGATCTGTGGGCCATTCTATCCAAAACTGTCACCAATTTTGACAAGTGGTCCAATCAATGATGGATTCATTCTTAATAGAGTTCTACACGAAGGAGGAAGAAAATGTAGTGAGTACTGCTTCGGGTGAATCTTCAGAAGATGATTATCCATGGGGAAAGCCAATGACAGTGTTTTACAAGGAAAAGCCCAGTCCCAAGAAGGAAGAATCTAGCTTTGTCACTCCTCCAACCATGACAATTAAAGTTCCAAGTTCTTTCCCTTACAAGAGTAATAAAGCTGTTCCTTGGAAATATGAATTCAAAGCAGTGATTGAAGGATCATGCAACGAGGGCTCAAACAAGCCAGCTATGCTAGATAATGCAAACATAAGTGGGGTAGGAGGAATTACGCGAAGCGAAAGATGCTACACACCAGAAATGCTAGAAAAGGTCCGAAAAGGAAAAGCAAAGGAAGGAGAAGAGGATGGTCAGATGGAAAAAGGATGGGAACAAGCTTTGTCTTCCAAAAATCAAGGGGAAAAACTACAAGAGCCAGTGTCAAAATAGGATGCAAAGGAGTTTTTGAAGCTAATCAAACACAGTGAATACAGTGTAGTCGAGCAGTTGAATAAAATGCCTGCTCGAATTTCACTATTATCTCTGCTGTTGAATTTAGAATCTCACCGGAATGCCATAATGAAGGTTTTGAATCAAGCCTATGTGCCTCATGACATCCCGGTTAACAGTATGGACCAGTTAGCAGGGAACATAACAGCGGCAAACTTTATATCTTTTACCGATGATAAAATCCCGCCAGAAGGGCGAGGGAGCATTAAGGCCTTGAACATCACTACCAGCTGCAAGGGCCACATGATTGCCAAAGTTTTGATTGACAATGGGTCGTCGATCAATGTTTTGCCTATGGCCACGTTGGCAAAGATGCCTATTGACATTTCTAGCATACAACCAAGTAACATGGTTGTGAGGGCCTTCGATGGTTCTAGAAGGGATGTTGTAGGTGATATTGAAATTCCAATTGAAATAGGTCCGGTTACTATCAATGTCTAGTTCCAAGTGATGGATATTTCCCCATCATACAGTTTCCTATTGGGGAGACCATGGATCCATACAGCGGGCGCTGTTCCATCATCGCTACACCAGAAAGTGAAATTTGTCGTTGGTGATAGGCAAGTATCTGTTTCCGGGGAAGAAGACCTCTTGATCACCAAACCTTTGTCTGTGCCCTACATTGAGGCAGCCGAGGAAGCATTAGAATGTTCTTTCAGGGCCTTTGAGATTGTGAATGCAACGTATGTGGGAAAAGGATCAAGAATACCCACCCCTTGGTTGTCAACCACTACAAAGATGATCGTTAAACAGACACTGCAAAAGGGCTGGCATGTCGGAAGAGGCTTAGGGAAAAATCTCCAAGGACAAAGGAAACCTGTGAAGATCATGGAGAACAAAGACAGGTTTGGTCTCGGATACAAGGTCACGGGTTTGGAGAGAAAGAAGATTATGGAAGAGAGAAGGAAGAAAAGAATAGCCCGCCTCCGAGGGTACAAAGAAGAATCGAAGAGGATGGTGATCCCGTACCTCTATGATACTTTTCGCTTTGGCGGATGTTATCACCCTAATTCATTAGAGGCAGTGGAAGGGAAACTTATGAAAGGTTCCTCTCGTGGGTTCCTAGTCTAAATGGTGCACGGAGAAATAGAAACTTTTGTTATAGAAATGGTGTAGTTGGGCATAAAGTTGAAAGACTGGATTGTTAAAAGGATACCTTCTATCTTTTTGTTTTTCCTTTTGTAATGTAATAAGGTAGATTATCAACATCTCGGTCTAGAGAGCTCTAGAAGATTCTTTTGTAAACTTGATCTTCATAACAAGTTCAATGCATTCTGAGTACTCTCTTTTCATCCATCATCATAGCTGTTCTTTCTTTTCATTCACTACCATTGGCATGAACAACCAACCATATCTGTCAAATGTTTTTTACATTTTCAGGAAAATGAATAATGAATGTGAAGATAACCTTAACGGCTATCCGGGGTTCGATTTTGAAAATTCTATGAATTTTGGTGAACTCGATAACAATGTAGTTTTAGACGATGATGTTTTGTCTCCAGATCTATTGAAAATAATTAAGCAAGAGAAAAAACCAATTGAACCCCACAAGGAAGTTATCGATGTGGTCAACTTAGGGGATGATGAGAATGTCAAAGAAGTCAAAGTGGGTACGACACTTCCATTGGTTGGGAGGCAAAGACTAGAGGAATTGCTTCGTGAATATTTGGATGTTTTTGCCTGGTTTTATCAAGATATGCCCGGATTAAACACTGACGTTGTGGAGCACCGTCTGCCTTTGAAAACAGAGTATAAGCCAGTACAACAGAAGCTTCAGCGCATGAAGCCCGAGATGTTGTTGAAAGTGAAGGAGGAAGTAAAAATGCAATTCGATGCAGGGTTCTTAAAAGTAGCCAAGTATCCAGAATGGGTGGCTGATATAGTTCTGGTACCGAAAAAGGACAGGAAAGTAAGGATGTGTGTGGATTATCGGGACCTAAACAGAGCTAGCCTTAAAGATAATTTCCCATTACCTCATATCGATACCTTGGTGGATAATACGGCCCAACACTACATGTTCTCGTTCATGGATGGTTTCTCAGGCTACAATCAGATTAAAATGGCCGAAGATGACATGGAGAAAACCACCTTTGTGACAGTTTGAGGCACTTTTTGCTACAAAGTTATGCCTTTTGGTCTAAAGAATGCTGGGGCCACTTACCAAAGGGCAATGGTAACCCTCTTTCATGACATGATGCATAAGGAGATAGAGGTGTATGTGGATGACATGATTGCCAAGTCCCAAGGAGAAGAGGATCATGTAGCCAACCTTCGGAAGCTATTCGAAAGGCTACGAAAGTTTCAGCTTAAGTTGAACCCTACCAAATGCACTTTTGGTGTTAAGTCGGGAAAGTTGTTGGGGTTTGTAGTCAGTGAAAAGGGAATCGAAGTGGACCTAGATAAAATTAGCGCGATACAAAATCTGTCACCCCCACGCACACAGAAGGAAGTAAGAGGCTTTCTGGGAAGGCTGAACTATATTTCCCGTTTCATCTCGCAACTTACACTTAAATGCGATCCCATTTTTAAATTGCTTCGGAAACAAGATCCGGGCGAATGGAACGAGGCATGCCAAGAGGCTTTTGAAAAGGTGAAAGGGTACTTGTCAAATCCACCTGTTCTGGTACCGCCGGTTGCAGGAAGGCCTTTGTTGTTGTACATGACTGTCAATGACTATTTTATGGGATGCGTGCTGGGCTAGCATGACAATACGGGTAAGAAAGAACAGGCCATCTACTACTTAAGCAAGAAGTTCTCCGATTACGAGGCCAAGTACACTCCAATAGAAAAAATGTGTTGTGCATTGGCTTGGGTTGCTCGCAGATTGAGACAATACATGTTGTATCATTCGACTTGGTTGATAGCCAGATTGGATCCCCTCAAGTACATCTTCAAGAAACCATCATTGTCAGGAAGTCTAGCTAGGTGGCAAGTTATGCTTTCTGAATATGACATTGTGTACGTATCCCAAAAAGCAGTCAAAGGTGGAGCAATAGCTGATTTTCTTGCAGACCGTGCTACTGATGAGTATGAGCCTATCAATTGGATGAAGATATAATGTTAGTCTTCCAGGCGGAGAAAGAAGAGCCCGACGGCAAACCATGGAAAATGTTCTTTGATGGTGCATCTAACGCCCTAGGACATGGGATAGGAGCAGTCTTGATATCTCCAAATGGAAAATATTACCCGTCCACAGCCAAGTTAAATTTCAATTGCACCAACAACATGGCTGAGTATGAAGCTTGTGTAATGGGCTTAGAAGCTGCAATTGAGAGGGGAATCAAAAACCTAGAAGTCTATGGCGATTCAGCATTGGTCATTTATCAATTACGGGGTGAATGGGAAATGAGGGATCATAAGTTAGTGCAGTATTAGAAGTACATAGCTGACCTTGTACGACAACTCGATGACATTGTCTTCCAACATTTATCTCGAGAAGAAAATCAGGTCGCTGATGCCTTGGCAACTCTAGCTGCAATGTTCAAAATGAAGGTAGAAGCAGAGATCTCACCTATCAAGCTACATATGAGAGACTCTCCGGTCTACTGTTCTAGCATTGAAGAAGAAGCAGACGGACAACCTTGGTACAATGACATCATGAAGTACCTTAAGAGTCAACAATACCCAGAGCATGCATCGGAGAATAACAAAAAGATCCTCAGAAGACTGACAATGGGATTCCTTATTGATGGAGACGTTTTGTATAAAAGAGGTAGAGATCAGATGCTATTGAGATGTGTAAATGCGTCTGAAGCCAAAAGGATTCTTGAAGAGGTACACGATGGAACTTGTGGGGCACATGCAAATGGTCACTACATGGCTAGACAGATTATGAAGGCAGGCTATTAATGGACTACACTAGAAAGAGGTTGCATAGATTATGCTAGAAAATGCCACAAGTGTCAAATCTATGCTGACAAAATTCAAGTTCCCCCGACATCACTGAACGTCGTGGCACCACCGTGGCCTTTCTCAATGTGGGGGATGGATGTGATTGGGCCCATATCTCCTAAGGCATCAAATGGGCACAGATTCATTTTCGTAATGATAGATTACTTTACCAAATGGGTTGAAGCTGCCTCTTATGCGAATGTGACTAAATCTACTGTTTGTAAGTTTCTAAAGAAGGAGATAATATGTCGGTACGGGCTCTCAGAAAGGATCATATCAGATAAAGCCCTCAACTTGAACAATGACATGATGACGGAAGTATGTACAAAGTTCAATATCAAACATCACAACTCGGCCCCGTATCGTCCAAAAATGAACAGAGCTGTTGAGGCTGCCAACAAGAATATTAAGAGGATTGTGGGGAAGATGACAAGCACATACAAAGACTGGCACGAGAAACTACCATTTGCTTTGCATGCTTATAGAACATCAGTGCGTACTTCTACTGGGGCAACTCCCTTTTCTTTGGTTTACGGCATGGAAGTGGTGCTACCTGTTGAGGTAGAAATCCCCTCCCTAAGAGTCTTAATGGAATTAGACTTGGATGAGGCTGAATGGGTTCGAAGTCGTTTTGAACAATTAAATCTTACAGAAGAGAAAAGGCTTACAGCACTATGTCATGGTCAGATGTACCAGAAGAGAATGATGCGAGCCTATGATAAAAGGTTCGACCCAAGCATTTCTGTGAAGGGGAATTGGTGTTGAAAAAGATCCTCCCAAATCACCACGATAATCGGGGCAAATAGACACCAAATTGGGAAGGGCCATATGTAGTGAAAAGAGCGTTCTCAGGTGGAGCGTTGATCTTGACAGAGATGGATGGGAATGATCTGCCTAATCCGATAAATTTCGATGCTGTGAAGAAATACTATGCTTGAAGAAGAAAGAAAGAAAGAAGAAGAAAGAAAGAAAAAAAAAGAAAGCAAACAAAAAAAGAAAAAAGAAGAAGAAGAAAAAAAAACAAGAAAAAAAGAGAAAGGAAATGAAAGGAGAATTCAAACTGAAAACCCAAAAAGGGCAATTTGGATTAAAGGGGATATCTAAGTTGAAAACCTGAAAAGGCGGCTTAGATGCGGAAAAGATCAACACCCGGGGATCGAAATCATACGGAGCATTGCATCAGCCGAATGAACTCAATGTGACAGGGGGCATCAACGGATTAGTTTTTCCAAAGAAAGCACCGGTTTGGTTCGTGAGGGGTTATCTAGACATTCATTGTTTGTTTTGGTCACCATTCCTTGAAATTCACCACTTGACCCTTGTGGCATTCACTACCCCACTGTACTTTTGTTGTCATTTTCTCTTGTCAGCCCAATAACAAATGTTTTTTTCTAAAATTGGTTGTTCTTTTAGTAATTCTACAACTAACCGAAAAAGTGCAAGAATGCATGGTGTTTGTTAATCAAATTGAAAGGAAGATGATGATTAAAATGATAATCTACCTGCTAACATTACCAAGGAAAAACTAAAAAGGAGAAAGAAAGAAAATGGGGGAGAAAGGAGGAAAAGAGAGAAATAAGGGAATGAAACAGAGGAAATTGGAAATTGTGACAAGTACATATTATGAACCAGCTTTGATTCGAAATTGGTGACAACTATTTTGTGAACCACGGGTAAAAAGATCAAAAGACACAAAGGACAGTTCTAAGAATTTGATTACCACAATAAGAATTGCATGCCTTTGTCAATACATGCATTTGCATTTCATCCACATTATGAGAATTCAAGCACCAAAACAAAACACAAAAAAAAATAAAAAAAATAAAAAAAAACATTCAAAAAAAATCATCATTAACATCATTGATAAAGAAATGTGCATTGGCATTGTTCATATTGCATTTGCATTCTCATCAGTGATCATTGCATCTGCCAAACATTGAAAAATGTGAATATAGGAGATTTTGGATAAAAAAATTTTTGATGAAAAAAAGAGAATGACAAGAAAGGAAGAAAAGAAAAAAGAGAAGGAAAAGAAAGAAAGAAAAGAAAGAAGAGAAAGAAAAAAGAACAAACAAAGAATTTAAAGTTTCATCGCCTCTGCTGCAAGAAGAGCACATTACAAGAAAGGATTTTAAAGTTTCATCGCCTCTGCTGCAAGAGAAGCACATTTCAGAAAAAAGAATTTAAAGTTTCATCGCCTCTACTGCAAGAGGAGCACGTTTCAGAAAGGATTTTAAAGTTTCATCGCCTCTGCTGCAAAAGGAGCACATTTCAGAAAAAAAAAAATTTAAAGTTCCATTGCCTCTGCTGCAAGAGGAGCACATTTTAGAAAGGATTTTAAAGTTTCATCGCCTCTGTTGCAAGAGGAGCACATTTCAGAAAGTATTTTAAAGTTTCATCGTTTCTGCTGCAAGAGGAGCACATTTCAGAAAAAAGAAGAATTTAAAGTTTCATCA
The DNA here is from genome assembly GCA_031772115.1 of Heritiera littoralis. Lineage (NCBI taxonomy): Eukaryota > Viridiplantae > Streptophyta > Magnoliopsida > Malvales > Malvaceae > Heritiera > Heritiera littoralis. The sequence goes on from JAPDPK010000147.1 coordinate 400,636, forward strand.
CCTCTGCTACAAGAGGAGCACATTTCCAAAAGGGAATTTAAAGTTTCATCGCCTCTGCTACAAGAGGATCACATTTCAGAAAAAAATTTAAAGTTTCATTGCCTCTGCTGCAAGAGGAGCACATTTCCAGGAAAAATTTAAAGTTTCATCGCCTCTGCAGCACATTACAAAAAAGGAATTTAAAGTTTCATCGCCTCTGCTGTAAGAGGAGCACATTTTAGAAAAGGAATTTAAAGTTTCATCGCCTCTGCTGCAAGAGGAGCACATTACAAAAAAGGAATTTAAAGTTTCATCGCCTCTGCTGCAAGAGGAGCACATTCTCAAAAAAGGAATTTAAAGTTTCATCGCCTCTGCTGCAAGAGGAGCTCATTTCAGAAAAAGAATTTAAAGTTTCATTGCCTCTGCTGCAAGAGGAGCACATTTCAAAAAAAAAGAAGAAGATTAGGTTATAAGCCGGACAAAATTAGTGTGTCTACTGTCTTTGCTCTATTCCTGATCCTCAGCAATAAGCAAAGAGGGGCAGTTGCTGACACCTAATTTTGTCCTAATATTTATTATTATTATATATATGTTTGTATTTATTTTTATTATTTGGTTTGTTATTGTTTATATTATTATTATCTACTATTATTATTATTATATTATTATTACCACTATTATTGTTTCTATCTTATTTTTATTTTTATTCTTGTTATTATTATTATTATTTCCCATTACATTAAATGCTTCAAATCTACCCAAATCTGCCGCCCAGACTCATTGCCCAGCCGCCGACGACCAAATCTTCTCCCCTATCTCGAGCCGCACCTAGTTTCTACCTTCCCCATACCGTAAATCCCGCTCCAACAAAGACCTATGGATTTTGTGACTCTGAAGGCTAGAGAGGAGGCTCCAAACTAGTTTAAGAAGACCACCAAGCAATGAAAAGAGGCCCCCTTCGGATAGAGAGAAAAAAGACAGAGACCCAAAAACACTAAAGAAGCTATCAACGGAAACTCTAAACCTAAGCCACCACCACCGTAGCCACTACTCACCACCACCGAAGCCATTACTCGCCTCACCGCCAACCCAAGCCTCACCCTCACCATCACCGAGACACCTTATCGTCATCGCCACTGCCAACACCACACCGAAGCCACCATCATCACCAAAACCACCAAACAACCCTAAACCAGATCTGAAAACCCCCTATACCGAAACCCCAAACTCAAAACCCAAAGCCCAGATCTGAAATCCCCACCTGCAAAACATAAAACCAACAACAACACAAACCAAAACAACCAGATCCTACCAGGTTTAAAACCAAAACACAAAAAGAGATTTTCGGAAATAGCTAAATCCGAGAGGTTGGGAGCGTTTTCGGGGAAAACGTACCCTAGATTTGAGAAGATGAGGTTGAAAGGAGTGCTTTTGGGTTTACGAGGAGGACCACTGGCGACTGACATACGGCGGCGCACGGCGACCGGCGTTCGCCCAAAGAAGAGAGCTAGAGAGAATTTTTAAAGGGTTTGAGGAATTTTTTTTTTGGAATGAAATGGGTTAAAATGAGTTGAAAAAAAAGAGATGGCCTTTTATAATTGAATAAACAGGAGGAAAAAAAGAAAAGATAGGAAGCTATGAGATCCGAGCGTAGACCCAAGACCCACACGCCCATTCAAGGAGCTGGCCCACCAGAGAGTTCGCCCGCCAAAGAAGGAGGAGTAGAATCCGCGAGCTCGCCCGCCTGTGCAAAAGCGATAGGATCCGTGAGCTCACTAGCCCACTCAGAGAGTTCGCCTGCCAAAGAAGAAAGAGTAGGATCTGTGAGCTAGCTCGCCCGATCAAAGAGCTCGCCCGCCAGAGGAAAAGGCAGTCCACGTGCTCTCTCGTCAAAGAGCTCGCTCGCCCGTAGAAAAAGAAGCAGGATCCGCGAGCTAACTTGCCCGCCCTTGGAAAAAGAAGTAGAATCTGCGAGTTCGTTCGCCCACTCAAGAAGCTTGCCCGTGTGAGGAGCTCGCCCACCCGAGGAGAAAGAACATCCACTCGCTCACCCGCTCAAAGAGCTCGCCCGCTCGAGGAGGGTATATTTCCTTTTTCCGTTTTAGTTATTCATTTATTTGTTTAGGTATTTTTAATGTATTGGTGAAAAAAAATAAGTAAATAAATAAATAGAATAATATAATCAATAAAAATAAGAAAATAAAATGGAATTCTTCCGAGAATGGGATATCATAAGACTCACAAGTAGTGATTTCTTGACTGATCCCTAGGTGAGAGGAATTAGCTAAATGTTACCAGAGTATTAGGATATTTAGTTAAAATTTTCAATATTAAGAGTTTCAATATAAAGTTCTTTTTATAAATTCCATATGCATAAATATTAATTGAAAATAAAATGGAATTCTTCCGAGAATGGGATGTCATGAGACTCACAAGTAGTGATTTCTTGATTGATCCCTAAGTGAGAGGAATTAGCTAAATGTTACCAGAGTATTGAGATATTTAGTTAAATTTTTTAATATTAAGAGTTTCATTAATAAAAATCAAAATATAAAGTTCTTTTCATAATTCCATATGCGTCATAAACCATATGTTAGCATCATGTGCATAAATAAAGGAAAATAATAAATGGAATTCTACCGAGGATGGGATGTCATGAGACTCACAAGTAGTGATTTCTTGACTGATCTCTAGGTGAGAGGGATTATTTCAAATGTTACCAGAGTATTGGGATATTTGATTTAATTTTTCAATAAATGGTGTTATGTTGATTTTCATAATGAATCTCTTTATAACAGTAATTCTTCAAGCAAATACGCTAACTTTTCATATAATCAAAAGCCAAGACTATCTTATTAAAATCAAAAGATACCATGTGGTTAGGATGGTACCGTTTTTTAACGGGCGTTGTGGGGGTGCTAATCCTTCCCCACGCGTAACCGTACCCCCGAACCCAAATTTTGTTTTCGCAGACCCAAAAAATTGTCTTTTTAATAAAACTTAATTAATTTTGAGATTTTGTTAAAAAGATAAATATTTTATGTGACCAATCACACCTAACAAAAAAGATTGGTGGCGACTCCCTTTGTTTTTAAACGTTTTTTCAAAATCGTCGAGCGCGAAGCCGTTACGACAAACGAAAATTAATTCTTTCTACTGATTGATCTTGAGTAGGAGGATGTGAGACAATTTTAGTGATTGAACAACGTCTCGTCTCCCAAAGTCCTCGCTTTTGGATATTTTGGTATTATAATATTTACTTTTGTATATACTTTTATTTTCAAGCAATTTTTGTAAAGCATTGTAAGATGTGATGTAAACTAAGATAATAAATAGTCGATATAACATTTTGATGCTACATGATATGTATGTGATTAGTTGTAGATATTAGAACTACTGAATTGGGACAAATTACTGTGTTGCACTGTGTTAAATAAATTTGATTTGCAATTGGTTAATTGAGAAAAGTTTTAAAATATAAAAATGATATTTTCAATCTGTTTTTAAGTAAAGATATGGGCTAAATATAATTATTCTCTGCTTTAGAAAGTAATTTAAGTTATTTATGAATCGAAGGATGAGTGAAAATTATTTAATGATTACACTGACACTTAATACAAATCATAAATCCAAAAGAAAAAACTTAATTCATATATTTGTTAACTAAAATAAATGTAAGTGTTATGTATACGACACGATCACCTAGAGGTGACAATCAATTTTTTTTTTGGTACAGAATCATTGTTTTTCTTTAAGAAGGAATTAAAGATTTTGAACAAAAATTCTTTTCAACTCTGTACCGCAAAAGCAACGAAGAAAAGTACAAAAATAAAAGAATCCGTCGTAAGCTGTCTGACCTCATTGAAAATCCATGGCACGTGCAATGAAGATGACAAGTTATTGTGGCATCAAGCCAACAAATCTTTCTAATTACTTCCTTTTTCGACTTATCTTTTTCTTCATTTATATATCAAAACTTAGCCAACAAAATCTTTCTAATTTCTTTACTTTTCGACTTATCCTTCTCTTCATTTATAAAACAAAACTTATACGATTAGAATAAAAAATATTAAAATTAAAGTGACACCACAAGAAAGAAAAAAAAAGAAAAGGGGCTCCAAAAACTCCATAGCCATCACCTTGACCATCTAGGTACATTGGACAGAAAGTTAGCCTAATCGAAGTTTGTGATCAGCACGTGGAAACAGTTCTCAGCCATGGGATTCCTCCATGTGTCTAATTGTAGGACCCAAACCAAAGGTGCTGCCAAACCCAAAACAGTGACTTTTCTCATCCATATATAAATGCTATTTCCCCTAATAAGCCATGCAGATAATACAAAAAACTTTACTACTAGATATTAACAAGTTTTTGTTTGGCCATGGAGGGTGGTTCTAAAGGCAAGGAAGACAAGGAAGGCAGTGATACGACTCGATACCGCGGCGTACGTAGGCGGCCTTGGGGGAAGTTTGCTGCTGAGATACGCGACTCGAACAGGAACGGTGCTCGTGTTTGGCTAGGGACATTTGACACGGCTGAGGAGGCAGCTCGAGCCTATGATCGAGCAGCGTATGCCATGAGAGGTCACTTAGCAATTCTTAATTTCCCGCAGGAGTATCCCATGGGTAGAGGTGGCAATAATGCTTACTATGGTTCATCTACCGTGGGTTCTTTCTCTTCTTCTTCTTCATCTTCTTCTTCTTCATCATCATCAATGGAGAGAGGCAAACAAGTTTTTGAGATAGAGTATTATGATGATAAGTTGCTTGAAGAACTTCTTGAAAATGCAGAGAAACATAACAAGAAAATGTGAAGGGTTGGTGTCAAATCCTTGGAGCAAAATCGAAGAACAGAGTTCCTTGGCTTCTTAATTTGACTGGTCAAGTATCTTGAAAGTCTTCCTTGATTTTCTCCTTTGATAACTAAAGTACTTATATTTTATATCAACAAAGAATCAGCTTGAAAGATGGAAACCCTCTATTATAATATATCTGGGAAGGAGTAATCATAAATCTAGTCCAAAATATGAGCCTTTTTTTTTTTCATTTCAGTCCTAATACTTTGACTTGTAATCTTTAGATCATAAAATTTATGGACTGTGTTAAAAGTTAGCCCTTATATCATTCTTCAAACGGAAACGCTAACAGGATGGTTACCTAGCTTTTAATGGAAAAAAATGGAGTACTCTTTACGTGCATGGCATCCCATTACTTGGGCGGGAACTTTGTTGAGTGGCCCATGCCATTGGAGACGCTGCCAACATTTTGCCCTCTTCTTAGCGGTTAGTTGGCCTCCAACATGAATACAAGATATCAATAGACAACTAATTACTCATCATTACAGATTTTACACATTGGTAAAAGCTAGATTGACTAATTTAAGATTACCTTCAATTTTCTCAAGGTCACAGTGACTATGGGTTGAGATTGTGCAAATGATGGATTTGATCAGTGAATTGGTGGAGACATCGGGCAATATCATGCCAATTACATACCCAGAACAATCATTCCTCCGAGCAGGAAACGCAGAGTATTCCTAGACTCAAGACAAATGATAACTAAAAACAGAGTATGAAACCCTTGAAGTCAGATTCAATGATTAGGCTTGCTTTGTTTCTTCATAAAAACATCAAGTTTTAGTGGCAGAGATTTGGACAGCATTTGAGTCTTGAACACCCCCGGAGCCTGAAAATAAAGCATTAATAATTCCATCTTCACTCCTCAATACACTCCACCACACTCAGTAGCCCTGATTTTCCGATAGCAAATTCATCGACATAATGTTGGTTCCCGTATATGTCTTAGACAATCAAATTAAATGCGCAACGAAAGTAAACGAAAAACCACCGAAACAACAAGAATTGAACTTGAGACTTTTTCTCTCTTTAGAAATCGACAAGTATGTTTTGGGGAAACAAAGGATTTTCATATTTTATGATACTTTATGTCTAGGGAGATTGTAATCTCAAAACTTTGAATCTCTCATTGCTATTACACACCAAAACTAGAGTATAGCAAATCAAAGCTATCTAATTATCCGGCTTCTAACAACAATCCACAAAAGTAGCTAGTTACGAAAACTTCGGATAACATAAGATTCATTGTGATCGTTGCTATGCCATAGCGGAGTAGCCATCTGACCCTAATGAAATTTTGATAATACATGGTTTAGAGTAAGATAAATTATAAATTGATTTTACAAAAATTAAAATTTGAGATAAATTGTCCCCTCATATAATAATTTAAAATCAATATATAGTATAGATAGTGAAAAATAGAGATAACATAGGGAATAGTTAAGATAGGACAAATAGTAGTATTATTATGCAATATTTTTTTTGTATTTAAAATAATTTTGATTTTATCAATGGACACTACAAATATATCATTTTTTATGAAGTTACTATAGGACAAGAAAAAATATGATCGTATTCTAGTATTACATATAAGAAATAAATGAATATATCAAATAAATAAATCAACTAAATAACAAACCAATATATGATTGGATAAATCTTGATAGATAAAATTAGACCAAACCCATAAATGAGATTTAAACTTGAAACTTCAACGTTTTAAGATCTCTTAGTTATCATTAAGTCAAGATTTAATTGGCAGTATACTAAAAACTTGATCGAAAATGAAAATAGTTAAAACTTTGTTACTTAAACCAATAAGATATAATTTGGAGAATAATTGTTTGATTATGTATATTGAAAAAATGAATTAATACATTGATGATTATTTTCAATATACGAAAACTCTTGGAGACAATTGTAAAAAGATATTTTTATGTTGAAATTTTTTTCTTTTGGATTTTTATTTTATTAATGGTATTGAGTATTTAAACTTCAAAAGTGAAATCAAATAATTGATATATGTTTATTTAAGAATTGAATAATTTATTATTTTTAATTAACTGTTTAGTTTCATTTGTGAAATTTAAAATTCCACTATCATATAAGATAATTATTGTTTTTTTGTTATCTATACTTATTTTTTGAATGAAATTTTAATTATTTAAAGATTTTGCTCAAAAAATGTTATATTCATATACTTATGTATTTTTATAGATAATTTTCAATATGTTTTTATATGTTTCTTTTTTATTTTCATGGATTAAGAAATACAAAGTATATAAATAATTGAAAAGATAAAAAAATTTTGTATGTTTGAGCAAAGAAACATTATATGTCATATTTTATAGTTTCCAAAAAGTATGATCGAATTACATTATACTTCGGGCTCCAATTATGTCTCCATTTTCAAGCCTCCAAGGCAAGGAAGAAAATTTTTTTCTATCCGACTAGGGGAGACAGAAGGGAGGCAAGAACTCTGCAGGGTAGCCTTAATTTTCCGTAAGGGGAGGGGGTCGAGTATAATATGCTATATTTTTAGGGAGGATTTTTGTGTTCTAACTTTTGATACAATTATACTTTGACCCCTGAACTTATTAAAATTATGATTAGAGTTCAAAACTTAACTAACTCCTTTAGTTAAGAATAATTACTAATTATAGACATTTAATAAAGTCCTTGGGAGAAACTTCGATTTTTCCTAGGCAAATCCAATCTAATTTAATTCCAAATACTACTTTTATATGTGTGATAAATTAGGTTCCAAGCATGTTAGCAATAAATTAGAATTTTTATTTCAATTCATAGATCAAGATAAATATCTAGTAATACGTCAAGACCACCCAAACACTTTGGGAGTCAATATGGTTTGACTAATTGGCAAAATATATATGGGGTTTGACTAACCTATTTAGTGAACAATATTTCAATGTAATTCAATCCATTCATCATAATATTTTAGGAAGTATAAAGTATGATGCAGTGCTTGTTGTAACCGTTAATTTTAATAATAAAAACAATAACATATAGTTTTAATAACAAATAACGTTATAATAATATTAAAATAGCAACATGTTAAGCCGTTTCAGCTGTTATGGATTAAGCATTAATATATACAAAAAAGAATTGTATGAAACAATTACTCTATATCAACTTATATCCATTTCAATCAAATCATGCTATGTAATCATATTATTGAAAAAAGTCAATTATTTATCACACATTACATATGATAATTAAATGGTGAATATTTTTATAAAGTCAAGAGATTCATTACACACCCCTACGTAGCACACATGCCCACCTACTTGTTAAGATTGTGGCTTGTATTAGATGCACAAGTATTCTAGGCCCATTTCTACTTTTTGTTTGGGTCACCCTTTGTGCTTTTGTTTAGGCCTTTCTTTTGATTTTAAATTATAGGCCATTGATTTTTTTTTTATGTAATTTGAGCCATCAAACTTCATTCATTCATGGGCCTTTTAGGTATATATCATTGAGTTGGTCATTTTGTATTTGACCATTTTATGGTTTTCTTGAGGTCATTCTTGTTTTAATATTTAGGCCATTTAGTTGAATTTTTTGGGCCATTAAATTTAATTTGGATCATGTTTGTATTAATTTTGGGGGGCATTATTGTATAATATTTAAGGCTATTATGCTTGGATTAATTATTAGGTCATTTTGTTCAATTAATAATTAGGTCATCAACATTAATTAATTAATTACTATTAGGCCATCATCGTGTTCTCATGCACCAATTTTGTCACTCTTATATGTAAGTTCTTTCAATGAAAAGTTGATTGTTGTGATCTCTTGCACCACTTTCATCACTCACTATTCAAATTCTTCTAATAGAGAAGTTGATCGTTGTGGTCTCATGCACCACTTCCATCACTCTCTTTTGCAAGTTCTTCCCATGAAATGTTGATTGTTGTGGTCTCATACACCACTTACACAACTCTATATGAAAGTTTTTTCAATGAAAAGATCGATCCTTGTGGTCTTGCACCACTTCATTTACTAGCACAATTAAATTATTTCATAAAACAAGTCAACCATTGTAGTCTTTGGTACAACTTTTGTTACTGGATTACAAAAAAGTTTCTTTGAAGAAAAGTGGAATGACTTTTTGTGTCACTTTCATAACTCTTCTAAAAGAGAAGTTGAATGTTGTAATCTTGCACTACTTTCATCAATCTCATACAAAAAGAATCGATTGCTATGATTTACATTTTTTATCATTTGACAAAAATAAAAGAAAATTTTGGATTACTTCTCAAAAACAAGTACCATAAGAAACTTCAACAGTCAACTTTTCATTCATTCATGGGCCTTTTACATTTTGGCCTAATCTTCCGCATTGCCAGTTTCTGTAAAATATAACCAGTTACTAGAGGCTAGTTCATGGTTACAGGTACTTTCGAGCAGAATTTTGACAATTTTAATCAATTTAGCCGGGATGATTGTACAGATTTGCAAAATTGCAATAATGACTGTTAAATTTTCCACATGGTTATGGATTTAAGATACTTTACCACACAAATGGAATTACATTATAAATTTGAGTTTCAGAGTCCACCAGTTCTTGATGAACTGAAATCCAAAATGCCCCAAATTACAATAATCAGAGATTGTGTGCATGCTAGATTTTTGTCTCTTAACGGACACGACGAGCTTTTTCTTCCTGTCCCAACCCAAGTGATTTCTGTGCATTTGCAATACCCTCAGGATCTGCAATAGAAGAAATCAGAAGAGTTAAAATTATGATGTAACCCAGCAGAAAACCACAAAAGTTTACTGGGAGTGCATGCCTTCAAAGATAACGAGAAATATCTACTGGTGGATATTTCTAAGCCATTGCAAAAACAATGAGAATCAGATCTGCCAATGGAGTGATTATTGGCTAGAATTTGTTACTCGAGCAAAAGTTCTAGCACAATAATATAAAATTTACAATATCCACGCGTGCAACTAAACTATTCTACCAGTCAAAAACATTAGACTCTGACTTGGAAAAGACATTTGTAGTTGAAAAAGTAAGACTCAAGCCTCTTCAAAACCCATATGCCTGAAATAGCATTCATCTCCACTCAGAATGCAACAGACTAAAAGCATGGAATCCTGGATGACCTTGATACATTGCATAATTCAAGGATATTCATGTACTATTTCTGAGCTACCTATAACCCATCAGCAAATCAAAAACTTACCAAAGAACTGAGTGAATATGCGAGTGAAGAAGCTCAAGTTGCGGGAAACATTGTATGCCATTGCAGGAGGAAGAGGCTTCACAACAGTGTCTATACTAAATACTCGTTGAAGAAACTGCATGTACATGGAAGTATTAGGATACCCATTGAAGAAGACAAGTGAACAATAAACCTCATAGCAGCCAAGAAATATCTTCAAACGCAATTTACCTTGAATAAAGACACAGATAAGACATACAAAAAGTAAACAGAAATTAAGCATTTAGAGTCATCAGCTACATAATTGGAAGTTGGATATGCTGCAAACTATTATTTGTTTTGACTACAGCATCAAACTGTAATTAAGAATGTAGTGCAGTATATATTCATTAATTACTATATTCATTAATTGAGTGATAGTAAAATTATCAAGCATAATCATTATTTTAAGTTCAAACACCAAAATTCTCCAAAAATTCTTACTGTTGTCAACTTCTACGATAATTGCATTTTTGCTTACACCAAGGTCCATTGAGCAAAATGCATTTGGAGACTTGTTCAAGCAATGTTAGACCATAAGACCTTATTCAGATCATCTCACTTGGATAATTCTTTTCTTTCCTTTTTAATGATTTCATTTTCCTATGCTTTAAGTCACAGTCAAAAGATCGAGGGAGACAAAAAAGAGAGAGAGAGAGAGAGAGAACTAGACAGATAATGTGCACTTTTGCTCCAAGAACATCAACAAGATTCAGCCGCAAAACTGTGTAAATTAAAAGCATCTGAGTACCCTCTGAATTCTAGCCTTTTACTGCTTGCTAGTAAGAAATAAACAAATTTCCAGAATGCTAAAAGAAGCTAACAAATGCATGAAGCTGCATCATAATCAAGAATGAAACATTCAAACACCATTATACAAAGTAAAGGACAGTTTATCAAAGTTGCATTTTTAGTGATATTCAAGAACAAAAACCAGGCGCTCAACTTGAATGCAACAATGAATGAGTAAAGTGCAAGTAGTTCAACAGTAACTTGACACCAAAAGGGTTTACCCAAAAAAGAGACTAAATTCTAGCGTTAATGTCAGAATGTACCAGTTGACCTGATCCCTTAGAATCTGGCCAAAAGTACTAAGATTCTGACTCTTTGGATTTTGTTTATCATTTGTTTCCTTCTTGTAACTATCTTGTAATTAGAATTCCTGATTTTTAGGCTTGTTTTTGAAAGCTTTCAATTTTGGTTGTATTTGGCAGGCTATAAAATAGCTCTGCCTTTCCAGATAATAGAAGTTGCTGCTGACTATTCCCGAAAAACCATATTTTCTTCAAACTCTTTCACACGTATTAGAGCTGTAACTAAAGAAGAAAAAAAGGATTCTCTGCCTCATATTTTTCTCTGCCATTCGAATATTCCCAAACATGTTTGAGCAATCCTTCACCACAAACCCCACCGAAACCACAGCCCATTCTAACAAGGTGATCACCAACCCGGTATACAAAATCTCCACTCTTCCTATAGATTTAATGGAACGAACTACTTGAAGTGGTCACAGCTGGTTCATATGTTCCTCAAGGGAAACGAGAAACTCAACCATCTTCTCAGCACCAGACCCAGTTTTGATGATCCCAAGTTTGGAACATGGGATGAAAAAGACTCAATGGTAATGGCATGGCTTTGGAATGGATGGTACCAGAGATTAGTGACACTTGCATGTTCCTATCAATGGCAAAAGAGATTTGGGAAACTGTTCAACAAGCATATCCCAAGAAAAATGATTCGGCTAAAATATATGAAATCAAGATCAAACTAATGGCTATGAACAAGGTAATCGTTCAGTCACCGAGCATACCAATCTGTTGAAGAAATTATGGCAGGAGATGGACCATTATAGATGTATTCCAATGAAAGATAGCGATGACGCTACTACTCTCAAAAATTTTATTGAAAAAGACCTAATCTATTATTTCTAGGTTGGAATTCGACCAAAATTTGATCAGGTTAGGAATTAGATCTTTGGCAAAGAGGAATTACCATCCTCGAAGGAGACTATCGCCATTATTCATGCTAAGGAAAGTTGAAGGGACATAATGCTCGCTGAGCAAGCTTTGGAAGGGTCAGCTTTTGTTTCTACGGGCTATAAAAACATCTCCCAAGACGAACTAACTGCCACAATCTCAAAGGGTAGTAAGCCAGATTCCAGACAAGACAACAAGTCCAACCTTGTGTGCAACTACTACAAGAAAAGAGGCCACGTTAAGGACGAGTGTTGAAAGGTTCATGGTAAACCCCAAGATAGTGGCAAGGTAGGTGGTAAATAGAAGAATTGGCTCAGTCTTAGGATGATAGTTCAAGCCCTCAGGAGAGTTGCAACACCACAAAGTGTGGTAAAGAAGACATTGAGAGACCGCAACCTTTTCTCGAAACTCTTGGTAAATCCATCAACAACCCTGGTACATATTCCTTTGTACAATTAGGTGCATCTCTCGCATTACATGAACTTAGTGCTTCAAACCTTAACCACTCCAGCTCTTGGATAACCAATTTCGGAGCAACCAATCACATGACGTTTTCCTCTCTTAATTTTGCCACATATACCCCATGTCCTGGCTCACAAAAAATTATCAAAGCCGATGGATCCTCAATTATTGTGGCTGGAATAAGTGATATCCACTTGAGTCCCACATTAACCTTGAAAATTTTTTTGCATGTTTCAAAACGTACCACCAATCTTGTGTCAATTCAACACCCTTTGTGCCAATTGTAGTTCAACCTTTCTACCAAATCCATGTGTTTTTCAGGGTTGAGGAAGATGATTGGGCATGCTAAGGAAAGAGGCAGACTCTCCTACCTCGAATTAACAGATCAAAGTGGTGGGATTAATAAGGTTCATTTATCAACTTCCTTGTTGTCTAACACAAAAAATGCACCAAGTCAGATTTGACTCAATCACCATTCTCTAGATCATCCTCCTTTGAAAGTCTTACGTGTTATGTTTCTTGCATTATTTGCCAATGTTGATGTCAGTGAATTTCATTGTGATGCCTGCGAATTTGCTAAGCACAAACTTGTTCATTTTCCTATTAGCAATAAAAAAGCGTCATCTCCTTTCTTTTTAATACATATGGATATTTGGGGACCATCTAGTGTGTCAAATATCTCAAGGGCTACATGGTTTGTCACCTTTATTGACGATTGCATTCGTGTCACTTGGGTCTTTCTCCTAAAGAAAAAGTCAGATGTGAATACCATTTTCTCAATCTTCCACAGTATAAACCAGAATCAATTTGGGGTTAAAATAAAGAAAATCATATCTGATATTGCAAGAGGTTACTTCAATCAAACCTTATCCCCTTATTTTCAAAAGGAAGGAATCATTCAGGAATCATCCTGTGTGGATATCCCACAACGAATTGGAGCGGCAGAAAGGAAAGATGGTTGCCTCTTGTCTACCACTCGAGCTTTAATGTTTCAAAATTGTGTTCATATACTTGTGGAGGAAGTTGTTCTAACATCTGCCCATTTAACCAACATACACCATCACAAACTCTTAGTTATAAAAGCCCTTGGGAAGTGTTCTCAAAACTCTACCTAGATTTTACTTCTCATAACTCTTTACAAACACGGCTATTTTGTTGTGTTGCATTTGTCCATGTTTACTCACATAACTGTATCAAAATTGATCCTAGATCAATCAAATGTATTTTTATTGGATATTCTTCAACACAAAAGGGTTATAAATGCTACCATCCACCATCTCAATAACCCTTTGTCTCAGCCAATGTTACCTTTGCCATCATTAACTTCAAGGGGAGCCACTCTCTATCAAATATAATGATTAGGTCAAGTTGTCACCTTCCTCATCAACTAAGTCCTATTGTTCACAATTAAATCCAAATCTAGAAACTCAAGTTAAACAGTTCCCTAAGTGACCAGAGTTAGTCTCGGCTCAACAGCTCGAATCTAAGCCTCCTAGTGAGTTTGTTTATTCGAGGAAAGATTCCACTGTCAATCCAAAGTAGGATCAATTATCCAAACCATGATTCACCACCTTTGAACAGAAATAGTGACAAGGGTAACATAGACCTGCCCATTGCACTTAGAAAATGTACACACCACCCACTTTTAAATTTTGGGTCCTTTGATAGAATGTCACCTTCCCATAAAAGCTTTCTTACCCACCTTAATTCCGTAGCCATACCACAAACAGTGCCTGAGGCACTAGAAAGTGAAGAGTGGAGATAAGCTATGAGAGTGGAGATGGATGCCCTAAAAAAAAAAAAAACCCTTGGGAATTGATAGAATTACCTAAAGGAAAAAGACCAGTAGGGTGCAAATGGGTGTTCTGATGAAATACAAGGCTGATGGATCATTGGAATGGTACAAGGCCAAGTTAGTTGCAAAAGGATATACTCAAACCTATGGTGTAGACTAACAGGAAACATTTGCACCAGTGGCAAAGATGAATAGTGTAAGGGTACTACCATCATTAGTAGCTAACCTACATTGGAGTTTGCATCAGTTTGACATAAACAACGTCTTTGTACACAGTGATCTTGAAAAGAGAATTACGTGATTTGTTGTCCAGGATTTGAAATGGATACAGTATGTAAATTAAAAAAGGCTCTATATGGGTTAAAACAGTAACCCAAGTCTTGGTTTGGCAAAATTACAAAGGAGATGCTATTAATGGGGTTCAAACAAAGTCAAGGTGACCACACCTTGTTTATAAAACACATGGCCTCAAGGAGAGTGACAGCATTACTAGTTTACGTAGGTGACATTATTATCACTGGAAATGATGAAAAGGAAGAAGGAGCTCTTAAACAACATTTGGCTAAGGAGTTTGGGATTAAAGACTTGGGAAACTAAAACATTTTTTGGGAATAGGAGTTGCACACTCAAGGGAAGGAATACTTTTGTCACAACAAAAGCATGTACTCGATTTGCTTAATGAGACGAGACAAACTGGATGCAAAACCACAGAAACACAGACAACCAGAGGATGGTTGGTTGGTCAATTTATTGAAACTAACCACAAACTTAATGAAGCAACAGAGGATGAACCAATGGATCAAGGAATGTATCAAAGGTTGGTTGGTAGATTTATTTATCTATCACACAGACAACCGCATATAGCTTATGCAATAAGTGTTGTAAGTCAATTTATGCACAATCCGAAGAAGACTCATCTTTGGGCCGAATACCATGTTCTTAGATATTTGAAGGCAAATTTAGGCAAGGGAATTTTATTCAAAAAAGGGAAAAATCTGAGTCTTGAAGCATACACAAATGCTGATTATGCAGGTCCAATGGTAGATAGAAGGTCAATTTCAAGATATTGTACATTCCTTGGTGGAAATTTGGTTACTTGGAGGATCAAGAAGCAACCAGTAGTAACCAGATCAAGAACAGATGTAGAATTCCAACCTACGGCACAAGGAATCTGTGAACTCTTATGGCTCAAAATAATGCTAGCATACCACAAGATCAAGTGGGAAGGGCCTGTGAAGCTGTACTGTGATAATAAAAAGAGGTTACTTCTTCTCTAAATGTTCAATGTATAATGTGATTTTATCACAACAAGCTGTCTTGTATAAAACTCTTGCACTAAAACTGTGGCGTCAGACATGCAATCCAGTAATTTCCTTTTTTAAGGCATGCAATTATTTCTCGCACACCCTATATGCTGCATCAGTCAAACTATTTAGAAATTGCGAAATTCATACAAGATATTGGCTTAGATTGTAGAATCTTAACCTCTAAACATTTCGCACAAATGGTTTGGAACCTTATGGAGACTATAGTCATGGATTTCTTTCATATATAAAGACAAGATTTCTCTACACTTTTTCTAGTTTTAGGTATTGTTTGATATAGGATGCAACCCTAAACCTTCAGCAGACAGAACAGGAGTAGGATTGTTCCAACCTTACATTACTCTTCGAAAATAAAAATAAAATCATCACGATTCAGAAACAGAAAACCACTCAACATCCACCACAATTAGTCTATCAGGAGAAATTATCTAAACAGATTCTGAAAAAATGACTCATCAAATACAACATTGATGCCTTTTTCCTTAAAATGAAAGTGGGTTTCTTTTATTGTCCAAAGTAGTCATAAGAAAATTAAGAGAAAGAGATGGGGACCTGGAAGTTGCGCTGAAAGCTGTAACGAAGTTCGGGATCAATCTCAAGGGAATCGTCATCGTACTGGGAACTGGTGGACTTGGGACGAGGGACATGCATTTTGGGAGTGGAGCCAGGCTGGTTGGTAACCTTGAGCTTGGCGTCTGCGAACTTATTAGAGTTGTCTTCATCGTCTCCTCTCCACGGCGCTTTACTTAGCAGCTCTTTCTTTGTCTTTCCCATCAGTGCCTCTTTTCTTATCCTTCCCTTTTCCTATTCCTTCTTATAAGCGCAAGAAATCAAGATAAGGTCCAGTTTGGTTGCACGAGAAAAGCTTTCTTGTCCCTGGACAGGACAAGGATTTTACTGTACTCGCACCTGGAGTTGTCAAACAGGCTTATGACTAAACCTGTTTGTCGAGTCAGGTTGGATTCCGGACAAGTCTAAGTATATAATAATAGTTTATATATATATGTTAAAATTCGATTCGACTCGTAAATTTAAATTTGATTTTAAGTCTAGATCTGTTTTCAATTTTATAATACAAGTTCGAGCTCGACTTGATTAAAATATTATTTTATTTATTTTTTATATTTTAATTTTTTGTTTATTTGTTTTTTATTCTTTTATTCCATTTAAATTTTAATTTAATATGTCAAAGTTTGTTTGTAAATTTTTATATTAAATATATATAATTATGTTTGTTAATCAATAATGTTTTATATACATATAATTATATTATATTTAGTAAATATATTAAAAAAAACTTAATTAATATTTATATTCGAGTCGAGCCCAGCCTAATTTTTTAACAAGTCTATAAATTATGCTCAAGTTCGGCAACTGAATCAAATATTTTTATCCAAACTCGACCAAATATCGAGTAGGCCTTCTAGATTGGGCGGGTAACCCGACCTTTGAGCAAGTCTAGGCAGGGCATAGTTCGGTATAATGTGGATCATGTTTGATATGATCTGAGCTGAAATAAACGGATCGGACCAAATACGATATATATATATATATATATAATATCTGTGTTTTGTTAAGATAGAAGTTTTTTGGCACATAGGTTGACACGACACGACCTATGAAAGGTTAGTACTAGCACGTGACACACGAGTTAGCACAATATGACACACAAGCCCATGTGTCATGTTGTATTAGTCTATAAGTATTATTTTAAATAGGTTTAATTCGTTAATCCTTTAAATGTATTCATATTATTCTTCATTTTATAATAAAATTATATTTATTTTTAATATTTTATTAGTAATTTATAAAAATAATATTATATTAAAAAATTTTAATTGCGAAAGACTTAATAACTATATATATGATCAGTTTTTCACACAAAATGGATACAAGCCATTGACCTTTAAATTTAATGTGTAAACCCTTAACGCTTCAAAATAAATCAATTAAGTCTAAATTTGTTATAAACTTTTTCAATAAAATAAAATGTTGAGAGCTTATAAGACCTCAACTTTTTATTTATTTTACTTAATTGTGTTATTTTGGAAGGGTAGGAGTTTATTTACATTAAAATAAACGTTTATAAATTTTTACAATAAAATTAAATGTTGAAAGCTTATATTCATTTTGTGTAAAAGATTAAAGGTATATTTAGCTATTAAGCCGTTGTAAAGTATTTAAATTATTGGTATTTAAATTTATAATTCTTTCATTTTAATAGGGGGTGTAAATGATGCATCTATACTCGCCCATGTGTCATGTTGTATTAGCCTATAAGTATTATTATAAACAGGTTTAATTCGTTAATCCTTTAAATGTATTCATATTATTCTTCATTTCATAATAAAATTATATTTATTTTTAATATTTTATTAGCAATTTATAAAAATAATATTATATTAAAAAATTTTAATTGCGAAAGACTTAATAACTATATATATGATCAGTTTACACAAAATGGATACAAACCATTGACCTTTAAATTTAACGTGTAAACCCTTAACGCTTCAAAATAATTCAATTAAGTCTAAATTTGTTATAAACTTTTTCAATAAAATAAAATGTTGAGAGATTATAAGACCTCAACTTTTTATTTATTTTACTCAATTGTGTTATTTTGAAAAGTTAGGAGTTTATTTACATTAAAATAAAAGTTTATAAATTTTTACAATAAAATTAAAGATTGAAAGCTTATATTCATTTTGTGCAAAAGATTAAAGGTATATTTAGCTATTAAGCCGTTGTAAAGTATTTAAATTATTGGTATATAAATTTATAATTCTTTCATTTTAATAAGGGGTGTAAATGATGCATCTATACTCGCAAGCTACACTTTGTGACATGTTTTAAAAGGATATAAGCCATTAACCATCGCTCAAGAGGCATGCTATGTATAAAGTTATCACACCTCCACCTCTTGTGATGTGTTTTAAAACCATAAGGTGACCTATGGGAAGCATTAAAGCGAATATTATTACGAGTGGGCTGGGCTGCTAAAGTTGGTATCAGAGCGCTCTATGTGACCACTTGAGTGATGCTGGAGCAAACCCTAGTGAGAACGTTGGGTTCTGAAAGGGGATGTATGTTACACCCCTAGGCAAATCTCACATTGATAAAGTATGGGAGAGACGTTGGGTATTAAGACTTATCATGCCTTTACCCCTTGTGATGTGTTTTAAAACTATGAGGTGGTCCATGAGCTATACCAAAGCGGATAGTATTATGAGTGGGCTAGGCTATTACACATGTGTTTTATGGTATACCAAAAATCACGCTTTTTAAGCATTTGGACTAAAGTCGTAGAAGTGAAATTAAAGTAACAATTACACATCATATGACCTAACATCTCAAGTCAAAGAACTATTTACACATCAGATAAAGTACGGGAGAGATGTTGGGTATTAAGACTTATCATACTTTTATCCCTTGTGACTTGTTTTAAAACTATGAGGTGGTCCATGGGCTGTACCAAAGCGGATAGTATTATGAGTGGGCTAGGCTATTACACGTGCTTTATGGTATATCAAAAATCACTCTTTTTAAGCATTTGGACTAAAGCCATAGAAGTGAAATTAAAGTAACAATTACACATCAGATGACCTAACATCTCAAGTCAAAGAACTATTTACACTACTAACACATAATAGCATGTTCCATAAACACTTAATGACACTACCCAATGAAACTCTCATTGTAGGTTATATTCAGTGAACTTATTCTCTAGTAAGCACTTACATGCTATCCTCAAATTCCACTATATTTCTTTTTGGTGTAAACCGCAAGTATCTTCAACATATGAGATCAATTGTTTACTTCGCAACTAAGGAGGCTTAGAATGTGCCAGTCATTAAGCACTGTCAATGCCTGGTCTTGACAGTACAATAATTAGGTACAAGTTTTTGGAACAAAACTTTGATGCATAAGGATTTTCATAATTGTAACTATTTACAATTCTCTTAAAAAGCTATTATATTCCATGAGTTTCTTGTACATAAGTATAATAATCACAATTTTTTTTAAGACTTATGAATAAAGAAATACCTTTATAATTATTATTTAAACATGGACAATAATAGTAATGACATGAAATAATTAAATAGTCTTTGATAGACTTGAAAGTTTTACACTGACAAATCTATTAACATATAAAGATATTTTAGACTCTTTTGACTCATGATAGTTTCATAAACATGATTTATTTTTTAAAATTTGAATTTAAATAACTCCACATAAATTCAAAATAATCAAAATAATTGAAGTAATATTAAGATATTTCGAAAGAATAGACTATCCACATGTTTATTTTCTTATTTATCAAAGATTTTGGCTTTTACATATTTATTTAAAATAAAAGGCTATAATAATAATAATAATAATAATAATAATAATAATAATAATAATAATAATAATAATAATAATAATAATAATAATAATAATAATAATAATAGCCCTTGAATTTTATCATTTTATTTAAATAAGCTTTTATATTTTTATTGCATCTAAATAAACCCTTAAACTTTACTTTTGTACCCAAATAAACTCTTAAATTTTAATTTGTACCAAAATAAGCTCTTAACATTTAACTTGTACCTAAATAAGCTTTTAACATAAATCAATCTTTTATAGGGGTGAGTAATTTACTTTTTCGGTTTGGTTTAAAGCCCAACTTCCTACATAAAATGTGAGACCTAGTTATTTTGTACTGTACATGTACGGATATTTATTTATAAATTAATAAAGGATTTAATTTGTAAATAGTTTGTAAATTATAAGTATATAATGATGTGGGCCTCACTTGAATTTTCGTGCCCAGATGAAATTTTGAATGTGGAAATAATGTACAGATGGTGAAATGATTATAAGGAGGAAATTTTAGAGACTTGAAATTAATTTATTTTAAGTATTTGGAGTTGTTGGCAAACAAATTTGGAAATGACGGATACGTCCCAAGGGTATTTTCATAAATTCCTTCCAAAATAAAATGAATTGGGATGAAATAAAAATATCATGTTATTCTACATGAAAAGTACTCCAACATGGTGTCAATATATTTTTAAAAACAATCACAAAATAGAAAAAATTCGCTGACGGGTTACGGGGGTAAAATCATAATTTCTCACTATCTGTGCACCGCACGTCAACAAAACCACTTCCAATCATCAAGACATGTTTAATATGAGCATTTGGAACTGGAATTCGAAAATTTGGAGCACGTTTATATGGTTTTTACGCCAGCGGGACCAAAAGGGCAAAATCGTTCGAATTTTCATAACTATTGGCATTTTGGTCATTTTGAAAGGTTCCAGAATTATCCACTCAATTATTTCTGCTGAGATCTGCTACTGTTCATTATCTTCTCCCATAGCTCCCACGCCATCTTCAAGAGAAAAACAAGAAACAAAAATTTTTAAGCCTTATATCTCTTAAACTACTTAGAATTTTACTACAATTTATATACCAAAATTGATCATCTCTTTCTCTGCTACAGTCATATACCAATATTTCATTGAAAAACCAACAAAATAAAGAGAAAAGCAGAGGGATATTATTCAGCAAAGCAAGGTAAGGTCTCATTCATTATGCCTTTCTTAAATCTAATGGCATGAATTTTCTCCTTGTAGCTTAGTGATTATATTTCTAGTTATGGTTTTGATTAAAACTTGAAAAATAAAAATTTACCATGGATGAGGCATTCGGCCAAGCATAGGATCCTAAGGTTCCATTGTGTTTTAAGCTCAAAAATGGTGCCAAATTAGTTATTAAGCACGGGAAATTAATTTAAAAAATTAGATTGTTGAAAATCAATCAAAACCACCATTTCCCATTTTCGGCCAAGATGAAGGGTGTAACAGCCCGTTACCAGATTTTCACGTATTTCCATACAACTTTACCGGTTGGGCTGTCTGCGATGCCAATAACATTCTACAATGATAGTGATAAATAATAACATATATTTATCAAATACGGAATATGAAATTCTTTTCATTATTCCTTACATCTGACATCCCCTATTGTCTTTATTTCAATAAAGTAGTACTGTATACATATGTCTGGAATGTAAAAGAGAAGTGACTATACCTGTCATCTTTGACATAAGTTGCCCCCGCGCTTGATATGTAGCTATCCATATAGGAGCTAATTCTTTCAACTTCGTGTCTTTTATCTGTGGAGTCAAAACAAAGGGGTGAGCGATTCATACGCTCAGTAAAAGAGACATATGCTGTTTTATGAAACCAAAACCATATTTCACAATTTACTTGTTTTCCAAAAATCACATCAAATAGGAAAACAGTGAATATAGTTACTGTTAGCTTTAAATTGACATATATATTTTGAAATGACAAAAACTTAAGTAAGCTTTAATGTTTTAATTCATATTGTAAATTTGCCTTATCACACATGATTTTCTCAATACATCTCAAGTGATCATATCAAACATTAAGACCATGATTTAATGATATATTCTTATTGGTCTTAATACCTTATAAAATGATTTTCAATATTAAGTAATTTTCTCAAGAATTATTGAACATAAGTTTAGAAAATTACTTATAAGTTTTTGGACAATATTTTCATTTGAGAAAGTCACGAAAAACTCCCTTAAAGCTTATAAATGTTTTGGGTTGAATTAGGATCAAAGGTCATATCATTTCTAACCCAAAAGTGCAGGAAAAATGCCCTCTGGAAGAAAAGGATCGATCCCCATTGTAGCAGGATCGATCCCTTTTTGGCAGAAAGTCTTCCCAAGGTCCCTGAAGCCCAGAATCAAGATTCTGGACAAAAGGGATCGATCCCTTTGCCCAAAAATAGCCTATAATGGCTAGTTTTTGTAAGACAACGGTAATATTCGAGATTTGGCTCCACCCAACGGCTAGAATACATCTAAGGGACTATAAATAGAGGCTTAGAAGCTAAAGAAAGGAAGAGGAACTACTCAGCAACTCCATAACACATATTCCTCAAATCCTCAAGCCTCAAACAACAAATCAAGAGCTCCAAAGTCTTCATCATCTATCATTCTCTTATTCCTTGTAGTGCTTAGCACAAATCTTGTATAGGCTTTTATTTGTGCTTAATCTTTGTAATCACTTGCCTATCTAGAGGCCTTCTTTGATTACTTCTCTTGTAAACACATTCAATCCTTGTAAAAGGGGAGGTTTCTCTTTAGCCTAAGAAAAAGAGGGAGGTTACTCTTTAGCCTAAGAAAAAGAGGGAGGTTACTCTTGAGCCTAGAAAAAGAGAGAGGTTTCTCTTGATCCTTGAAAAGAGGGAGTGTAACACAAATTCAAGTTAGTGAATTTGGGGAAAATCCTTGGGAGCGTCTCAAGGTAGAGGACGTAGGCAAGGTTGCCGAACCTCTATAAATCGCTTGCGTACATTTCTCTATCCTTACTCTCTTTACTTATTTGCAATCATATTTGTGTTTATTACTTTGAGTTTATATTGCATAATTGAGTAGCCTAGAGAACTTAGAAAATATCAATATAGGCTAGAGAATTTAGAGAAACCGAAAAACGAACCTAAGGTTAGTGAAAAACCGATTCACCCCCCCTCTTGGTATAGCCTATAGAGCCAACAGTTACCAACACTTTCGATACACCAGTCAAATCACTGGCTAAACAGTTTACTTTAAAATGTAGTAAACAGTAAACAAGATTCAATAAATCCTTTCAGTAAACATAAATCAACAAGTTGAGACTAGGCATCACCCTACGAATAATTCATGCTATCATCGTTCCCCCTCCCCCTTGCGAGAACGGAATCTACCGCTATTGGGGTGCACCTGTAGGCCATCGCCCTTCACGGTTATCTCTGCTAGATCTATGGCCATAATCTATAGGTGGTCCTCGGGTCCACTTGCCAAGTGACCTCGAGACCGCTGATGACTTGGCGGGTCCATCAGCCTTGTGACGTCCTGAGGTGCACTCGTTGGTCCATTGATCGAGCCACCGCCCCAGGTGGTTCACACAACTACATGAATAATAAAGCATGAACTCAGGGCCTAAAGTCTCAAAAATCACTTTATCTCTCATGAAAACCTTTATGGAATTATCTCACCATAGTATCATTTTCTCAAAATGATTTGATTTCCAAAAAGGTTTAGGCTTTCTGCTTACAAAACACTTGAAAACATTTCAAAATCTCAACGTTTAGAACCTGCTCGCCCATGATCAACTCGCCCAATATGGCTCGCCCATGTCAACTCGCCCAGTGTGGAGAACTTGTGTTTGCCCGCCCAACTTTGCTTGAAAATCAGAAAGCAAAACTGGCTCGCCCTCAGTAGCTCGCCCTCAGTAGCCAATTCGCCCAAAAGGGTTTATATTTTTCTATTTTCGAAGATATTAAAATGGCTCATTTTCGTTAAGAAAATACCATCGAAATCTGTTCGCCATGGTCAGCTCGCCAGTCCGGCTCGTCCATGGTCAACTTCGAAAGGGGTGAACAAGTATTCGCCCGCCACACTATGCATTTAAAATAAAAACATTGGCTCGCCCATTTCGGCTCGCCCATAGCTTTCTTAACAAAAGGGGTCGTCCGCCCCAAAATATCATAAAACGTTTGGCTCGCCCGCCAATACCAGTTCGCCTAACATCAAAACAGGAGGGCCAGTTTGCCCAACCATATATAAGGGTTGGCTTTTAGCTCGCCCAAATCAGCATATAATTTATCAAACCAATGCATGTCATAAAACAAAACAATTTCTCAATATTTTCATAACATTTTACTTCACAGGACATGCATTGACTTCACATACAACTCCCTTACCTGGTTCAACGAAGCCTTGCTACCGAGTCCATAATTCCCGGCTGCAAAATAGTTTATTAAAACTATTAACATTTTCATTTTATATCACTTGGCGAGATTGAGATAAATCAATTGACTACTCGCCCAACAAAGCTCTCACTAGCTCGCCCTATCGAGCTCGCCATTCATCAAAGGGCTAACAAGTGGGAGATCGCCCGCCATTAATCTCCATCAATTTATTTTGTAGTTCACCCAACATTCAACTCGCCCAACACTGTTTTCTATTCAGAAGTGAGCTCGCCCATTAATTAGACTAGCGTTGGGCGACCTCGCCCACTTGAACAACAACTTTGGCGAGTTCATTATTTCCTACTCGCCTTATTGGCGATTACTAACTTTTAACATGGGCGATCACTATAGTCGCCATTCCCATCACTTTTCCAGTATTTTCCCATCATTCTATTACAGTTTCAACCCAGTTTCATTTTATCCTTCATCTACTTCAAGATATGAATTTATTCTATTTCTATGATCTAACAAGAATAAATCAAAAGCGACACTAAAATCATGCTTCTCATACTTGAAATCATAGAAATATATCATTCAATCTCAAGAAACCATTAAATCTCACCTCAATCAACTGCACTTCCAGAACAGATTACTTTCTGTCTCATGTTGGCCTTACTTTGTTTATCCTTCAGTTTATCAACGATGGAGGAAGGTTTATTTGTTTAGCCAACTGGAGAGTAAAGCTCAATAAATCAAGCATGGCAGGATTGGAAGGAATAACATAAACTTGCAGTTGCATAGTTTTCGGGAGGAAGATGAAGTTTGCTAAGCCGGTCCTCCTCAATTGTTTCTCCTTATATAGCCATGCTATCAAATCAGAGCCCCTCAATTGGCCTTATCCCACCTTCTTTCATTTATTTCACGTCTTTCATTTATTTAAAACAGAAGAAAAACTGCAGCAAAAAGAACGGCTATGAGAAGCTATTCTCTGCACATTTTGACTTACTTCACTTGCCATTAATTGTCTAAACCGAGAAGCCAATGGCGTGAAGTTCACAGCCTCTTTTCTTGACTTATTACACCTTTTTTTTTCTTATTCCTCAACCAATGAGGTTACTTCCTTTATTGACTTTATTCTTTCTCAATTTATTGTCTTCAACCGTATGACTTACAAAGTCAATTTTGGCTGCAAAATGATTTGAATCTATTTTCATTTTGTCCATACTGATTTCAGTTCGCCTGGTCAACTTGAGGCCTCAGCTCGCCACACTACATTAGTACGCCAACCTTCATCTTCGCCAATATTCTCACGCTCGCCCATTAGTTCTCAACTTGCCAATTAGCGTTAACATTTGTCTTTACTTGTTTATTGGCATCTTCCTATTATCTTGATCCCATCTCAAGAAAGGACAAATTTTGAGCTGATTACTTCCCCTGGGCGATTATATTGAGAATTGGGCGATCACATTTGGCATTGTAACTTTGGCAAGTACCTTGCTGCTTCACGTGCCTACCAGGCTTCATCTGAATTAACAATTATGGCAAACTTACCTCTTCGCCAAACAAGCAGTTACACCATCTCGCCATTATGTATTGGCGACCATCCTCTTGCTCGCCATTGGCGAGCTGGCACATTGCAGTACTCGCCCGTAGAGTATTTCACATAATTTGCTCCATTCATATTTCAAGTTATGGAGCTTTTCACTCTTTTGAAAATTAACATTTATTATTTATTTAATTTCCATTTTCCATTTTTTTATGTAATTAGAGTCTACAGTAGTGTAGAATCGGATCTTACAAAGGGGAATAGATTTATGGCTGTTCTTGATGGTTTGAGGGTAGATTTAGACTGTAGGAATTACAAGGAGTTTGCTGGTATGCTCGGATTTAAATTCCGACGCAAAACGAAGAAGTTACGCTATACTACCGGTAGAATTTATACTACAAAATATTTTCAGTGTACAATATGGCTGCATAAAGACATAAGTAATAGCTTAAAAATAAGTATTTATTAAGCTAATAATTTTGGTGGAATTATTTGCAGCCCGGGAATAACGAATTTCGTGTGGTGTGCATAAAGAGACCGAATACGTAACACAAGTAAGGGATGCTTATGTAAGCTGTAGCGATATTTCGAATGCATATTTATGATGCAAATAATTTATTATGAATATTCTTGAAATGAATTACATGGAAATCTGTAGAATTGAGGCTATATGTGAAAATTTGAACTGTTTTAAATTTGCATGAGGGTTAGAGTAATAGCAGCCATTATACTGCTAAAAATTTCTAGAATATTTTCTAAAAATATTAGAAAATATTTAATTACATGATTTGATGATTTTCTAGCCTCAAAAATGAAAAATCTATTATTTTTCATAAAACATGAATATACCGAAAAATATTATTTAAACATTCATGTTACCAATTTTACTGAAAGTGAGAATACAGAATAATTCTCTTACATTGTTTACAGTACATGATATGGTTCATGAGATGAAAAGATGGAAAGTGAATATTTTATAAATTATTTTCCATACATATTCACTTTATGAATTAATAAAATCATTTATGGACTGATTGAAGATTTGTTGATTTTAATTATTTCCATAAAGGGGATTTAATTATGAAAATATTGTTTTGAGACTGCTAGGCCCCATATCATGTCGATATGTGATATGTGATACGTGATATGTGACATGTGATATGTATTTAATCCTGGTTGACACCTGATCACTGGTTGACTGAAGACTACCTTAGACTATGGCCATATATCTGACATGACTATTATTGTCCTACGGGGTACTTTCTCTCCAGCATGATATATTCTGGGTGATGTCTTAGTCTCCACTTTTATGAGATATGAAATGATATATGATATGAAAAATGTGTTTAAATGCAAAGGCTTATGAATATGCTTTTACAGAAAAAGGAAAATGATTTATAGCATGTTACTGTACTGCATGGAGTATCGTACTGTTTATGATTTATATAGAGACATGTGAAATGAATTTAAATGAGAAATTATGATTTATTTAAACTAAAATTCTCTTTTAAAGGAATTTATGAATATTAGTTTATTTTATTTAAATGCTTTATTTTATAAAGGAATTATTTTGAAAAGAATATAAAATGATATGAAAAATGATTGATCTCAACAATAATATTTACTTCCTATAGTCGCTTCTAGGTTTCGGGACAAGACAGGTATTTCAAAATACCTTCCTTACTCCATCCGGATTTCTAGCCGACTATAGTATCCTTCCTATTTTGGTCCTTAGAGCACCGATAGGAAAATATGGATTTTTACTGCATGTAGATTTCGGGATATCTAATTTTGCATACAATTCTCTTACTGAGCCGTGGTTTGCTCACCCTTTTATTTTAACATCTACAGAGTACTTCCAGTGATTGCGTGATTTGCATCCGGGGTTTTTAGCTGCTCATTTAGTGCCTTGAGGCAGCAAGCTTATATCCTGGAGGTATAATCGTATAATTTTATATGTTCATATTTGTTTTACGGTACTACATTGTTGTATAAGGAACATGGGATGTAAATGATAAATAAATTTCGATATGTAAATATTACGTATATTAAATTTTAAATTAAAATTTTAAATGACTATTGTGAGAAAGGAAAAAAAGGAAATAAAACATCGCAGACGGCCCCATCATATAAAATGTATGAAAAAAGTGTGTCATATTGTATATATAGGATGTGACATAAAAAAAGGTCGGTTACACACACACACACACACACACACACACACACACACATATGCATATAGGATAATTGTTCCATACATCGCCGATGAAGTTTTTCTACTTTACAAGTGGTATTACAATCATGACACATATCCTATAAAAATATTTAAAAAAAATAAATAAATAAAATAAGATATGTGTCATTATCCTAATACCGCTTGTGGGTATGAAATAATTATCCATACTTATATATACATATAAAGACATATATATATATATATGTATATATATGTATATATATGTGTGTGTGTGTGTGTGTGTGTATAAATATATATACACACACGCACATATGTAATTAAGGTAATATATATACATGTATATACATTTATACATACATACATACATACACACACATGTATATACATGTATATATTACTTTAATTATATATACATACACATATATATGTATATATATACATATATATACAGATATATCATATATATATATATATACACACACACACACATACATACATATATATATATATATACCTGTGTATACGTATATATGTATGTGTGTGTGTGTGTATATATATATATATATATATATATTTATATATGCATTCTCTCACACACACACACACACACACACACACACACATATATATATGCATATATTATATATATATATATATATATATATACATATATATATATGTATAATGTATTATATAAAATTTAATTATTTATATTATATAAATATATCTTTAAAAAGGTTGCTTATTTCAGTCAAGTTGATTCATTGTTAACCAAAAAAAGTGACTTGAAAAACTTACTTAAATATGAAACTAAGTTAATAAAACTAAATTAACCGAATTTTGAGTAGTTAAGATAGTTTGAATTGAAGTTTACTCACATGTAATATTTTATTTGAAACAAGAGGTTGTTTAAGTACAAATCAAAGCATAAAAACTTATTTGGGTAAATAAAAATATAGAATCTTATTTAAAAAATTAAATAGTTCAAGATCTTTTATTTAAATTTTAAAAATAAATATTTGACTTTTACTTAAATTTGAAATATAAATAAATGTCTACCTTATCCCAACTGTTATTTAAAAGATTATGTACTTAATCATCCACCTGATAAATGCAAGAATTCATATATCCTGCTATAATATATATTAACTAACTTTTACTCATGCGATGTACAAATTAATTTTAATTATGTAATTTATAAATATAAAATAATATTATTTAATTTATATATTTAAAGTATATATAAAATAATTATTATTCAATATACTGTAGATGAAATTTTTTGTGAGAACCGTTATTTTGTACTGTACATGTACAACTATTCATTTATTTATTAATAAATGATTTATTTTGTAAATAATTGTGAAGTATTAGTATACAATGATGTGGGCCCCACTTGGATTTTACACCCAGATGAAATTATGAATGTGGAAATAGTGTACAGATGGTGAAATGATTATAAGGAGGAAATTTTAGAGACTTGAAATTAATTTATTTTCAGTATTTGAAGTTGTTGGCAAACAAAATTGGGAAATGACGGATACGTCTCAAGGGTATTTTTGTAAATTCCTCTTAAATCAAAATGAATTGGAATAAAGTAAAAATATCATGATATTCTACATGAAAAAGAGTTTAAGATAGTGGCCTTGGATTTAATTAAATCGGTGGTTAAATCGAAAATTTACGCGATTTACCCCAATAAGGGTAAAATCATAATTTCTCAATATTCGTGCACCGCGCGTCAACGAAACTACTTCTAATCATTAAGATATGTTTAATATGACCATTTAGAACTGGAATCCGAAAATTTGGAGCACGTTTACGCGGTTTTTTCGCTAGCGGGACTGTAAGGGCAAAATCGTCCAATTTTTCATAACTTGTGGCATTTTGGTAATTTGTAAAATTTCAGAATCCTCATTAAAATCCACTCAACAGCTCAAGTCACTGTTCACCTTCTTCCCCAATGAAACCCATGACATTTTGAAGAAAAAAAAAGGAAAAAAAATTCAAATTTAGATCTCTTAATCTAGTTAGAATTTCCATACAATTTATATACCAAAATTGATCCTCTTTCTCCTCTACAATTCTACACCAAGATCTCATCCTATAAGGCACTATACAAGGAGAAACAACTCCCCAAAGTTTCGGCCAAGCTTAGTAAGTTCACCATTCTTTGTGTTTTTCTTGAATCTAATGGCATGAATCAATTCATCTAAGCTTAGTGATCATATTTCTAGCCATGGGTTTGTTTAAATCTTGAAAAAATTCAAAATGAAAATTCACCATGGATGAAGCATTTGGCCAAGCATGGTGTCTCATTGTGTTTTAAGCTCAAAATGGGTGCCAAACTAGTTCTTAAGCATGGTAGAACATGAATTAAGCATTGAATTGTTGAAAATCACTCAAAATCACCACCCATCAATTTCGGCCAAGGTGAAGGGGATTAGATTTATGGCTGTTTCTAATGAATTAAGGGTAGATTTAGACTGTAGGAATTACAAGGAGTCTGTCGATATGCTCGGATTTAAATTTCGACGCAAAACGAAGAAGTTATATTATACTAACGGTAGAATTTATACTGCAAAAATATTGCAATGTCTAATGTGGCTGCATAAAGACATATGTAATAGCTTAAAAATAAGTATTTATTAAGCTAATAATTTTGGTGAAATTATTTGCAGCCCGGGAATAACAGATAGCGAGTGGTGCGCATGAAGAGACTGAATACGCTACACAGGTAAGGGATGTGTATGTAAGTTGTAGCGATATTTCGAATGCATAATTATTATGCATAAAATGTTATGAGAATATTTTTGAAATGAAATGCATTGAAATCTGTGAAATTGATGTTGTTTGCTATATATGGAACTGTGTTTAATTCGCAGGAGGGCTAGGATAAAAGCAGTCGTTATGCTATTGACAATTTCTAGAATATTTTATAAAAATACTAGAAAATATTTAATTACATGATTTGATAAATTCCTACCCTTGAAAATGAGAAATTGATTATTTTTCATAAAACATGAATATACCGAAAAATATTATTTAATTATTCATGTTACCAATTTGGCTGAAAGTAAGAATACATAATATTCTTCTTACATGTTTTACACCATATGATATGGTTTATGAGATGAAAAGATGGAAAGTGAATATTTTATAAATTATTTTCCATAAATATTCACTTTATGATTTAATAAAATCTTTTATGGACTGATTAAAGATTTATTGATTTTCTTTATTTCCATAAAGGTGATATGATTATGAAAATATTGTTTTGAGACTATTTGGCCCCATATCATGTCGATATATGATATGTGATACGTGATATGTGACATGTGATATGTATTCAGTCCCGGTTGACACCTGATCAGTGTTTGACTAAGGACTACCCTAAACTATGGCCATAGATCTAACATGATTATCATTGCCCTACGAGGTACTTTATCTCTAGCATGATATATTCTAGGTGATACCTTAGTCTCCACTTTTATGAGATATGAAATGATATGTGATATGGAAAATGTGTTTAAATGCAAAAGGTATATGAATATGTTTTTACAGAAAAGGAAAATGATTTCTAACAGTTTACTGTACTACATGGAGTACTGCACTGTTGATGACTTATACAGTGATATGTGAAATGAGTTTAAATGAGAATTACAGTTATTTAAACTAATATTCTTTTTAAAGAATATATGAATATTAGTTTAATTGTTTAAATGCTTTATTTTATAAAAGCATTATTTTGAAAGGAATATGAAATGATATGGAAAAGGGATTGATCTCAACAACAATAATTACTTCCTATAGTCGCTTCTAGGTTCCAAGACAAGACAGGTATTTCAAAATACCTTTCTTACTCCATCTGGATCCCTAGCCGACTATAGTAACTTTTCTATTTCAGTTCTTAGAGTACCTATAGGAAAATGAGGATTTTCAACATCTACGGAGTAATTCCAATGATTGCGTGATTAGCATCTGGGGATTGTTGGCTGCGCATATTGTGCTCCAAGGCAGCGAGCTTATATCCTGGAGGTATAATCATTAATTTTATATGTTCGAACATACTTTTACAGTACTACTTTGTTGAAATTTAAACAGGGGATGTAAACAGTAAATAGATTTTAATAAGTTCATATTTTATGAAAGAGAATATAAATAGTATCTATTAGTGGTTACTGTTATGAGAAAGGAAGAAGGAGAGTAAGGCATTACAGACAGCCTAACCATATAAAATGTGTAGAAAAATGTGGTCATGGGATGTGACAGTTTTAAACTTCACAAGCAATGTTAAAATGATGACACATACCATTCTTATTTATTTTTTTAATATTCATAAAGAGTATGTATCATCATCTTATCGCCGTTTGTGGAGTTTAAAAACTCGACTGACAGTGTATTAGATAGTAATACTATATACAATACATATATTATAATAAAGATATCCAATCATAAAAAAATTAAATATTTAAATAAAAAATTATAAAATTCAAAACATAAGATAAACAAATATTAGAAAAAAATAAAAAAATAAAAACATTATAAATAATATTATTAGGCACATAAAAAATGTTAAAATAAAAATTAAAAGTAAATTTTAAAAATTTTTAAGTGTTAGGGCAACATTTTGAAGTAGATTTTTATTATTGACCTAAATAATTATAATTATAAACATATATTTTATATGCATATAATATACATCTGCATTCTTATATATATAATTAACTTTATCTATTAAATATGTATATTATATGTATATAAAATGCATGTTTATAAATAAAAGAATGATTATAACATATTTATATAATTAATTTTATTTATTAAATATGCATGTTAACATATGTATTTGTAAATTTATATGTTTTATACATGAATTTTATTTATTTAAAAAATAATAATTTTAAATATTTAAATAATATACATGATATTGATAGCTTACTTTTACACTTTTAAGTTTAAAATTGAAATTAAAATTATTTATTTTATAATATAAATATAAAACAATTAATATTTTATTAAGTTTTTCAAAAAGATAGTATTAAAATTATATATTTTTAAAATTTTTTGGATTAGAAAGTATTTAAAATTACTTTAAGATAATTTTATTAAAAAGATTGAGAAATTGTAGGAATTAGAAAAATTCTAAAAAAGTAGAAAGATGAAGAGGCATTTGTTGTTTGTTTTAACTTATATATAGGTTAATGGATACTTATTTGTCATTCAAAGAGAATGTCTAAATAAGCATCCATGTAAATATTTTGTCATATTTTTTATGTACCTTGTAATATAATATATACATATATATATATATATATATATATATATATATATATATATAGATATATTAGATGTAACTAATTAAATGAGTTATTGTTAACTAGGTAAGTTCATCTATTTGCAGCCATTGGTATTTTGTCCCCAAAAAATTTGCTATATATGTAAAATGTTTAACATTCAAGTGTAATTTTAAAGATTTATAAAAAAAAAAAACCTAATAATCAAATATATCCTCAAATTTTTGTACAAAATATATAAGTCCGTAACATTTTATTACATGCAATGATGAAAGTCCACTACAATTATGCAAATCAATTTATAAACTTTTATGTTACTGTAAATAAATTCTCAAATTTTCAAAATCATACAATTAGATCCAAATATACTAAATAATACTAATTTATGTTATTATTGCATACATGGCATCTCAAGCAGCAACCACAAAACTATCCATGTCAATTGTCACGTAAAATGTCTAAATGGCAGTTATTATCATTTAATAGATTTAAACTTAATTGTATTATTTTGAAAGATTGAGAGTTTATTTACAGTAAAATAAAAATTTATAAATTCATTTGCATGCAATAAAAAGTTAATGACTTATATTCTTTTTGTGCAAAAAGTTGAAGACATATTTGACTATTAAGCCAAAAAATATTTAACTATTACCTTCTAACAATATCCCATTTTTTTTTATAAAAATCCAAAACTAAACTTCATATCGTATTTTGAATGAAAATTTTTTAAATTCTGAAAAGTTCTAAAATACACCAATTAATCCAATGAAAGAATACACGATTCAAGATAACATGTATAAATTATAACAATATTATTTGAAATTTGCATTTTAGAAAAAAATATTTCCTAGTAGAATTATGGTTATATAAAATAAATAAATATAAGAGAAAGACAATGATGTAGAGATTAAAAAATGGATTATTATCCTATCCACTGTCAGTGAAGTTTTTTAACTCTACAAGCAGGGTTAGGATGATGACATGTGTCCTTCAAAAATATTAAAAAAATAAAAAATAAATAAAATAAGACACATGTCATCATCCTAATCTCGTTTGTGGAATTAAAAAACTCCACTGACAGTGTATAGGAAAATTTTCCTTAAAAAATAAACTAAAAATACCATATAAATGTTATTCTATTTGTAAAATATGTAGGTATTATTAATAATATCCAAAAATTAAAAATTAATTAAAAATGTGGCTTTTAAATTAGAATAAAAGAAGATAAAAGTTAATGTCATTGAAGAAAAGAAAAGTAATCCCAACGTACAAAATATAGAAATATGAGTCATATACAAAACTGCGATTTTTCGCGATGATTACTAAATTAAATAATTTGAATTTTGAACTTGAGGTGAAATCGAGTTAGACCAATATACAATAAATTGTTTACATCTATTTTTATAATTTCATATAAAATTAATTATTAAATTTGACAATTTACTAGTACATATTATGTATATAAAATTTTGAATCAATCTAATATTTTTATCATTTTGATCAAAAATAATCTTTTTAAATATAAATTAACACTTGAGAGATTTTTGATTAACTTAAAATTTGACATGCATAATTCACATGCATCAAGCATAAAATTCGATAATTAGATTAAGAAAATATTAATCATATTCAAAAATAAAATGGTATAAAACCAACTTAATTTTACATATACGCAAATAGATCTTTAACCTTTTCTAATATGCATTATTTTATTTAACTACTAGAAAGGTAACACGCATTAAAGTGAAAGAAGGGTAAAAATATTTTAACTTACTTTTAAAAAGAAAAAAAAAATTGAAAATCATATATTCTAAATTCTGATTATTTATTC
The DNA here is from genome assembly GCA_031772115.1 of Heritiera littoralis. Taxonomy (NCBI): domain Eukaryota; kingdom Viridiplantae; phylum Streptophyta; class Magnoliopsida; order Malvales; family Malvaceae; genus Heritiera; species Heritiera littoralis. Next base: position 435,887 of record JAPDPK010000147.1, read on the forward strand.
TAAATAATCATATATTTTAAATAATGATTATTATTATATAAAATAGACAGCATTCATAGAATTGCAACTAAAACTAAATTTGATAAACTTAAACACAACAGGTTACGATGATTAAAAAAAACAAAAATGATACAAATTAAAATTTAACAATAACTATATATAATTTTTTTTAAATAAAATTATTAGACGTGTATATGGATTTTGATACAACTTCTTTCATAATTTACATGAAATGAACATAATTTAAGACAACATGAACACGAAATATAATCACAAATTGTCAGGTCTAACCAAAACAAATTATACCTCCGAAAAGTGTCTAGGATATGCATTTACCAAACAAAACTTTGCTTAATGGAATTTTGCAACCAATAGATTTAGTAAAAGGAAACTACTTGGCAGATATAACTATTAACCTTGCCAATGCCAACCAGAAACAAAGCAGTCCATAATCTCCAGTCAAGTGTATGCTCGTTCTATTTCTACTTCGGCATGGTTGGCAACGATGGCACCGAAAACAGTATCATTATTAATATAGCCACGAAAAAGTGCATTTATGACCATAATAAACCATTAACTTCGAATAGATAATCATTGGTTGATACTATAGAGTTAATGTAGAAAATGTTGAGGTTGGTGCTAGGCTTGATACAGAAAATGTTGACCGTTGCTGTGACTACCTTCTGCAAGCATTAGCATACAAGTTGCTTTGCCCAACTCTTGCTCACATGGGGTTTGAGAGACTAACCAATCTACTCACCCATATCGACAAAAGGGATTCTCCTGGTAGAAAGGCAAATAGAGGCTTAATTAGTAATCAATCTTTAGCTTTCTACTGGTTTATCCTGGACAATAAGGCATTGCACAAGTTTATATTCAAAAGCAAGAAAGAAAACAACTATGAATGCTGGTATCAAAGTATTTCCCCATCTAAGAAAATGTGTCTTGGCTGACATCCCAAGCATTCTGCTCATAACTGGAAGAACTATTACGGGTCCAACCAACTCTGTCTACAAAGAATCACAGACTAAGGCTTCTTTTCACTGTGGGGTCAGCTATAAAAAATGCAACAGAATAAAAATTTCTTAATTGCTTTCCAATCCAATGTTCTGCATTTGGAAGCAAAGTAACTTATCATTACATTTCTATGTAAAGGACATTAATTTTGTCTCAAGTCTAGAGTCCTGAAAGTCCGGTTTGTTGCCACTTGGGCATATCTCCGTTGGTAAAGGTGGGATTTCGTTAGAGATCTTAGGCTTGAGGCATAGTGTAGAGCCCTTGTTACAAAAAAAAAATCTGGTTTGATTGTGTCAGAAAATGACTGTCACAGAAAACTTGTCAGCCCACACATCATTAAAATTAGAAAATACAGAGTAGATAGCATCCAAATCATATAGATGATTCTTGCTTTCTTGCTTTCTTGCTCTCTAAATCAAAAAATATACGGATAATGGATGTAAAACCTAAAACTACATGCTCTCTGTTTTCATCAGAGGAAATGTTATATTAACATCGATTACTTTAGCAATTGTCAAGAATATTATTGGAAAGTCAACTGCTGTTTTAATTAATTTGTTATTTTACGAAATTAGTATATATGTGTATCCCTAGCATTAAGGTTAGAGAATCACTCGATTATAGATTCTATTAATTAGAATAATATCTAGGATTCTGAGTGATATACTTTCCTATTTAGTTAGAAGTTCTTTGTATATAAATAGGGTACCTATGTACAGTTTTATCTTAAGTCTTTTCAATACAATACTTTGATTTCCTACATGGTATCAAGAGCTTTAGGTTTTTTTTTTCTTGGAAATCAGTCACTTTTTCAGCCTTCATTGCTGATTTTCTGCAGTTTCTTCTTCAGCCTTCATTGCTGATTTTCTGCAGTTTCTTCTTCAGCCTTCATTGCTGATTTTTTTGCCTTAGGTCTTCATAGCCATTTTCTCATCCAGCCTTCATCACGAAAATTTGTTTTTGTTCATCTCTATAGGCTCGGTTCTGGTTCTATTGTTCCAGCCTTCATCACTGTTGTCTTTGCTCTGTTTTCTAAAGACAAAACAGAGTATTTCATGTGTTCTTTTTTATCAGCCTTCATAGCTGAATTTTTCCTCTGTTCTTCATCATTGGTGGTTTCTCTTTGTTGCTTGGCCTTCATTGCCGATTTATCCCTAATTCTCACCTATCCTTCAGCAAGTTTTGATTTGTGAAAGATGTCAAAAGTTGCAGAAACAACCACTGCAGCACCAAAGGAGTTGGGCAGTCTCAACAAAGAAGAGATTGAAAAGCTGAGAAATCTCCTAAGTATCCTCGAAAAACCTTCAGGTACCTATTCATTGATACATTCAGGTAAACTTCCAACCTCTCACGCTTTAAATGCCTCAGATAGAACCTTTAAACATTTGTGGATTATTGATTCAGGAACCACAGATCATATGACTCATTCCTTTCAAAACTTTAGTTCATATTCACCTTGTTCTAGTAGTAGGAAAATTGCTACTGCCGATGGCTCCTTGGCCACGGTAGCTGGGGTAGGAGAAATAAAAATCAGTCCTAACCTTACTTTGAAAAATGTCCTACATGTTCCCAAATTGTCCACCAATCTTTTATCAATATCCAAGCTTTCTCATGACATGAATTGCAAAGTAACTTTTTTTCCATCTTATTGTCTATTTCAAGACCAGGGCTCGGGAATGATGATTGGACGTGCTAAGGAGAAGGACGGATTATACTATCTTGAGGAATTAGAGAAATCGAACGTTGGTAAGTGGAACCAGCCCCTAACCTACCTTTCTGGACAAAACCTCACCAATAAAGACACAATTTGGCTTCACCATTTTAGGCTCGGACATCCTTCTTTTTCAACCCTTGAAATTATGTTCCCTTCTTTGTTCAAAGGACTAGTTGATAAGCAGTTTCATTGTATGCATGTGAACTTGCAAAACACAGACGTGCTACCTTTCCCACCAATAACAAAAGAAGCCTTTTTCCTTTTGAGTTGATTCATAGTGATATATGGGGTCCAACTACAATTCCAAATATTTCTGGGGCACGTTGGTTTGTTTCATTTATTGATGATTGTACAAGAGTTACCTGGATATTTTTGCTTAAATCAAAATCTGATGTGAGTGATATCCTCCCAAACTTCTTTTCCATGATAAAAAACCAATTTGGGGTCCAAATCAAAAGGTTTAGGTCAGATAATGCAAAAGATTATTTCAACCAAACACTTTCCCCATATTTTCAACAAAAAGGTATTATTCATGAGTCATCCTGTGTCTCTACTCCACAACAAAATGGAGTTGCAGAAAGGAAAAATGGCCATCTCCTAAACACTACCCGAGCATTATTATTTCAGAAAAATGTGCCAAAATACCTTTGGGGGGAAGCAGTTCTTACAGCCACACATGTCATAAACAGGTTACCATCCCGAGTGTTAAACTTCAAGAGTCCCATGGAGGTATTGTCTCACTTTTATCCAAGTCTCCGTACAACAAACCATCTTGTTCCTAGAGTATTTGGGTGTGTCTCATTTGTTCATGTCCATAGCCAAAATAGAGGAAAGTTAGACCTTAGAGCTATCAAGTGTGTCTTTGTGGGATACTCTTCAACACAGAAAGGATACAAGTGCTATCACCCACCTACTAAAAAACTCCTAATCTCAGCAGATGTTACCTTCATTGAAACAGAACCATATTTCACTCAGCCCTATCTTCAGAGGGAGACAACATTTGTGGAAGATAAGGATCAAGACTTCTTTCTCCTTGACTTGCCGTCATCATCTTCTAAATTCCAACCCGAGACCAAGACCTCCGCTGAAGTTACAATTAAGCAACCTGAGCCTCCTCCTTCACAAACCCAAAATGAGCCCTCCTTACAACCTAGTTCACAAGCAGATGGGGGAAAGGCCACTACTAACAATCGGTTCTCACAGGTTTACTCAAGAAGGAAAAGTCTAGCTCCTGAACCAAGGCCGGACCAATCATTAGACTCAAATCCTGGAAATGAGGTAATATCTTCTAGCTCTACTCCTCAAAGTGATTCCCTATCTAACATTGATTTACCTATAGCCCTTAGGAAAGGAACTAGAGAGTGCACAAAACATCCATTATACCCAATATCCCATTTTGTGTCCTTTGAAAAATGCTCTCCATCTCACCGAAGTTTCCTTACAAACATAAACACAATATCCATTCCCAAAACATTATCAGAGGCTTTAAATTGTGAAAATTGGAAGAATGCTATGAATGTTGAAATGCAGGCCCTGGAAAAGAACAATACTTGGGAGATTGTGGAGCTACCAAGAGGAAAGAAAGCAGTGGGATGTAAGTGGGTCTTTACAGTTAAGTATAAAGCAGATGGAACACTTGAGAGGTACAAAGCTAGGTTGGTGGCTAAAGGATACACACAGACATATGGGATAGATTACCAAGAAACCTTTGCTCCGGTTGCCAAGATGAATACGGTGAGAATTCTTTTGTCTCTAGCAGTTAACTTTGATTGGCCTTTACAACAGTTTGATGTAAAAAATGCATTTTTGCACGGAGATCTTGAAGAGGAAATCTACATGGAAATACCCCCTGGATTCAATAGAAACATGGCTGCAAATAAGGTTTGCAAGCTCAAGAAGGCACTATATGGCCTAAAACAGTCACCAAGAGCTTGGTTTGGGAGATTTGCCAAGGTAATGCATTCCATGGGGTACAAGCAGAGCCAAGGGGATCACACCTTATTCATAAAACACTCAGGTTCAGAGGGAGTTACTGCTCTCATTGTCTATGTTGATGATATCATAGTGACGGGAAATAATGAAAAGGAAAGGCAGAACTTGGGAAGATGTTTGGCAAAGGAGTTCGAGATTAAGGAACTAGGAAACTTGAAATATTTTCTTGGGCATTGAAGTGGCAAGGTCGAAACAAGGGATCTTTATATCCCAACAAAAGTATATCCTTGATCTCTTGAAAGACACGGGAAAGTTGGCGTGCAAACCATCCAGCACACCAATTGATCCTAATCATAAACTTGGGGAAGTAGAGGGATACAATGCTACAGACAAAGAATCATATCAGAGACTGGTTGGTAGACTAATCTACCTATCCCACACACGGCCTGATATTGCCTATGCAGTTAGTGTGGTGAGCCAATTTATGCACAACCCTAAGGAACTCCATTTGCATGCAGTTCATAGAATATTGCACTATCTCAAGGGAACTCCAGGAAAGGGAATTTTGTTCAAAAAAGGTGATAAGCTCACTTTGGAGGCCTACACCGACGCTGACTACGCAAGCTCAGTGGTTGATAGAAGATCCACCACGGGTCACTGCACCTTTTTGGGAGGAAACTTAGTTACTTGGAGGAGCAAAAAGCAGAATGTTGTGGCAAGATTAAGTGCAGAATCAGAATTTCGGGCAATGGCACAAGGTGTATGTGAGCTACTATGGTTGAAGATCATTTTGGAAGATCTAAGACTCAAGTGGGATGGCCCTATGAAGCTCTACTATGATAACAAATCTGCAATTAGCATCGCACACAATCCTGTGCGGCATGACAGGACAAAACATATTGAAGTTGACAGACATTTCATTAAAGAGAAGCTTGACAGTGGTCTCATTTGCACACCCTATGTACCAAGCGAATCACAGCTAGCAGATGTTCTAACCAAGGAACTTAACAATCCACTCTTCCACAAGATTGTAACCAAGCTGGGAATGGACAATGTTTATTCACCAGCTTGAGAGGGAGTGTCAAGAATATTATTGGAAAGTCAACTGCTGTTTTAATTAATTTGTTATTTTAGGAAATTAGTATATATGTGTATCCCTAGCATTAAGGTTAGAGAATCACTCGATTATAGATTCTATTAATTAGAATAATATCTAGGATTATGAGTGATATACTTTCCTATTTAGTTAGAAGTTCTTTGTATATAAATAGGGTACCTATGTACAGTTTTATCTTAAGTCTTTTCAATACAATACTTTGATTTCCTACAGCAATGATTCTTACCAGCCACCATGCCTTGAGAAGTAATCATTATCAAGTGAAATAGCAAGAGCAACAGTAGTAGCTCGCTCTGATAGAGTCAGCGGACGGATTACATCCAACTCTTGGATCTGCAACAAAATCAATAAATTTGTGAACAAAAGAAGACTGAAAAAATTCAATCTCTAAAGCGGTAGTTACCATGCTAGCAGGGCCGGTCTTTGAGATGGAATCAGAACTACCAAAGCGGATAACATACTGACCAGCATCAGTAAAAATCTGCACATGCACAAATTACTTGGTGAGTTTGATACACATAATAGAAAACTATTGAGTTTTATTTCATGTAATAAAAAGGAACTTAGCAAGAAAAGTCTGGAACATTAGCATAAACCTGTTCATGACATCAAACTGTGACCTCACCCATCTGAATTATGCAAGGTTGGAACCTATAATGTCCCCCAACCCCATCGAAAACAAACAACAAAGAGCCACACTCTAATTGCCCCAATTTCTCAAAAAATAAGTAACACCAACTGAAATGTTGAGATTTTTTTCTCTTCTTTTGATTGAACATTTTCAGTCCCAACTGTACATTTGCGCAGAAAGACAGCAAGTGAATCATAAAAAAAAACAATAAAATTGATACAAACCCAACCCCCAGCAAAAATAAATAATAAAGACCCACACTCTAATTGCCTTGATTTCTCAAAATATAAGTAACCAACTGATATGCTAAGATTCTTTTCTCTTACTTCAATTGAACATTTTCAGTCTCTCTTCTAAATTTGCATAGAGAGATGGCAAGGGAATCTTATAAAGAACACTGAGGTTTAGTTCTACAGTTTGTTTAGGGGACATAACAGTAGACTGCGAAGACAAGCTCAGGGGATACACCAATTGTGAGTTGAAATATTATCAAACACAACAGCAAAAATACAAGGTGGCTAAAAGAGATTATTGAGCTTTCAACTGTAAATTAAACATCCCCACATTGTCATATGAATGGTATTTCAAAAATTCATCAAAATGGATTAAGATAATAGAAGTTTAGTGGAAATACTAGCAAGGTTAGTGCTGCACCAAGTTGAGATTCCCTATGCATTGCCTTTCCTCCAGCTACACTCCATCCTAGTGCTTTAGGCTCAATAAAACAAGGGTTTGTATATGATGCACTGACAGTGTATAGTTTCTATACACTGTCAATGCATCAAAGGTTGACACCTCATCAATTGACAAATTAAAAAATATGTCAAGCCCTTAAAAGTAAATATAAATAAAATTTTCAAATTTGCTCATAAGGGCCTATTGATGAGGTGTCAACTTCTGGTGCATTGACAGTGTATAGAAACTATACACTGTCAGTGCATTATATATAAATCCATAAAACAATTTGTGTGCCTCGCAGTGAAAATATACCATGATTTCCTTTTTCATATCCAGTATCTTTGGCTACCAGTTTATGGAGGAAGGACAAAACGAAAAGAATCTTGAGAATGGAAAAATAAATAAATTAAAAGAATGAAAAATAGAAGTTCCAGAGAAGGGGAAAAGAGATTAGACCAAAAAAAGGGTAAATTAGGATTTTCATCCTTAACTGATGTGTTAGATATTTTTTGAAAGATAAAATTATTGAGTCATCTTTCCATAATGATTAACTAACATAACTGACTATTGACAATCAAAAAGAAAGCACAGATTTTGAAACAGGAAGGGAGTGATGTAGTAGGTCATTGCTTTCAAGAAAACTGACCCTTAAAAATGCACAATAAGAATAAAGAAACTGATTGTCAATACCAATTACCAGTTTTCACTAACCAATTTCAAGTTTATTTAGCAATGGCCCTATTAGTATTATCTCACAAATTGAAGAAAGTATGAATGCAGTTCTCTCAACATTTTCAATTTTACGGCAACAAGTACAAAGCACATTATTTATTTCTAAAATGGGAAAGCACAATGTTGCAACAAAAAGCATCCAAGCTTGCTAGGAGTTTAAACATAACTCACAACATCCCCTTTCTCTCCCTTGCAAAACATGTAAACCAGATTTCTACAATGATTAATCCCCATCTTTCTTTGATTTCTTGTGACTTGACTCTTTTTTCTCACTTAGACACATGAAATCAAATTTAAGTAATACTGGACTACTTGATTGTTCCTCCTCATCTGAAACGCACACTTCAACATTTTGGAGATCATTACCACCATCTTTCTCACAATATAAGATAAAATCTTAAAAAAAGAAGCTCCTAAATAAGACATGGAGCTCAGCCAACTTCTTCAGTCTCAAATCCTCAACTTTGCTCTTAATAAGAGCTTTGCTAATTTCAATATTTGATTCCTAAGGAGACTGTCTTGAAATAGAACATAGTCGACTCGTTCATGAAAGTTACACAGCAGCACATGCATAGTATAATTCAGGGACTGATAAAATAAGCTAGTCCCAGCAACTCAAAGAACCAAATCAGGCCAGGAATTTTAGGGATATAATGGAGGGTTCTTCTTTTAACCCACCATTTCTTTTGTTTTTTTTTTTCCTGGATGAACCTGTAATGTTTTGTAGGTAAATCCCAAAACATAAGTAAAATAATTTTAATAAAAGTATAAAACCTCTGCTCCAGTGAATTAACAGAATTTCACCACAATAATTTTATAAAAATATTTACTACAGAAAACTATGAACAACAGAACTAGGCCCACAAATCAAAGTGAGGATTAACAGAATGATATTTTTGAAAGAAAGGAGAAAACCTCAAAGCCAAAACCCCTCCAGTCACGATCTATTTGTGCTAGAACTTGTCCATCAATGTCCCTCAAAGTAAAAGTCCAATTCCAGAAGCCAGGATTTTCAACCACAGCAAATTGCTTATTCCTATGAAAACAGATAAACTCATCATATTTTAATGCTACATTAGAATGCAAAATAAAATTAACTAAAACAAGGTAACTGCTTGCTATACTTGATTAGAGCTTTAAACAAGCAGTCCTGAATGCATATGGAATTCTCAAAGTAATACTAGTTCAACAACTTTGCTAGTTACAGAAGACCACATTTCTCTTCATGAAACTTTTAAGAGCTAAACAGGAAAAAAAGAGGTTCAATCGGTTCAAATTTCATATCTCTTACAATAAACAATTAACCAGAAAGTTGAGGAAAAGTGAGGAAAGAATATATACCCTTTCTAATAGAAGAAAGGGGGAAGGTATAATGTCTTATGGAGAAAGTTAAATAATAAAGTATGAGAAGGATTATATACAGATTCACACTGTAAAATAGCGAAACTATTGTACTGTATCACTGGGAAAAGCAAGGAATAGAAAAAAGAGAGGAAATGAAAAAAAGGAGAAGATGAAGACTGAGGGGAAAAGTATTCCTTCTATGGATGGACTAAAAAGAAGAAAAATAGGGAAAGAGAAGAAATGGGTACATTAGACACCTTGTTTGCTTGATGTTTGATCAAGAGCGGGAACAGAGAAAAATCCAACTTATGTTCTTTCTTGTTATAACTTTGTGATTTAAAAGGAAAAAACAATTAAAGGATGATATTATCGGTACAATTAAAAAAACAATTAATAAGGAATCCTATCCATCCAAAGAATTAAGGTTTAGAGGCGGTTAATGAGGTATATGTACACCTAATTCTTTTCCCTCCATTATAGTTACTTAAAGAAACAAGGGTGCATATACCACTCCTCTCTATCCCCATTCATTTCCATCCCCTCCCCTCAATTCAAACAGTGTAACAATAATCTTTGATGTCTCACCTAGTTTGAGAGAAGACTTTGTGGGTTCTACAAATATTCTATGATACCAGTGTTAATACCAATGTTAGCTTTAAACATCATACAAGGACTGTTAGTACTGCCAAAAGCTATTCTAAACAACAAAAGCATTCATATATGTAAAACATAGATGACTTCACTTAACCTTTTCCGAGCAAAGCAAGTATAAGCTCTTGAATGAGGTTAGGCAACACCTATTTGTAGAGTAAATGCAGTCAATGGAGTTATGACAGCTCATCCTAGAGTAAAGTGGGTACGTATGTTAGTAAGTGATTATGTATTTGGCATTGTTAATAAAAGAACGGGATAGTGATATACCTCAAAGAGGCATTCAAGGATGTAAACAAAAGATTAAGGAGAAGAGCCCCATAACTAGTACCATATCTGAGCCCACCAAGCAAAAATTCTACAATATCCCAATATCTGAGACTAACCCAAGAGTACTGCCAGTAAACCCTTTGGCAAGTAAAGACTACAATGCCAATCTCATGCTATAATTGGCTTCCAAGTAAAGACTGTAGCTTATGTACATGAGTAATTAGAATAGACCAAACTTATTGACATAAATTGAGAAACAAAAGAATTTTCTGCTGTATCTCATTAAGAAAATATGTACAAAGTGGCTATATATATGATAACCCTAGCAATAGCAAAGGAAACTAACTAGGCTATCAAATCCCATGATTTATGGAATATTCTTAACCAAATCAGCCAAATTCTAGGGATATAAACTGTTGCAAAATCTCCTAAAAATCTGGCTGTACATCAATCACGTTTTCCCACACTCCCCCTCAAGCTGGTGAATAGATGTTTTCCATTCCCAGCCTGGATACAATACTCTGAAACACTGAGCTACTTAACCCTTTAGTAAGCACCTCTGCAAGTTGGCCATGTGTAGACACGTAAGGGGTACAAATGAATCCGCTCTCCAGTTTCTTCTTGATGAAGTGTTTGTCAATTTCGATGTGCTTCGTTCGATCATGTTGTACCGGGTTGTGAGCTATGCTAATTTCAGACTTATTATCACAATAAAGTCTCATTGGGCTGTCCCACTTGATCTTTAGGTCTTCCAAGATGATCTTCAACCAAAGTAGTTCACACATACCTTGAGCCATTGCTCGGAATTCTGCCTCTACACTAGACCGTGCTACCACATGTTGTTTCTTGCTCTTCCACGTCACGAGGTTACCACCAAGAAAGGTGCAATATCCTGTGGTTGACCTCCTATCGACTATTGACCCAGCATAATCAGCATCTGTGTAAGCCTCAAGCACCAAACCTCCGTTTCTTTTAAACATAATACCCTTTCCTGGTGTCCCTTTGAGATACTGCAACACTCGATGAGCCGCTTGCAAATGAACTTCCTTTGGGCTATGCATGAATTGACTAATCACACTTACTGCATATGCTATGTCCGGTCGTGTGTGAGATAGATAAATGAGTTTTCCTACCAAGCGCTGATACATTTCCTTATCTATTGCAACGTCTTTGATGCAAAATGGCAGCAATAGAAATTATTAGTATTTCCGTTAGGAATTTAATTTTTAGACTTTTAATTGTTTCAAAGTTCTAGGTGGAAAATACTGTGTTTAATTTTATTAATAGGATTTAGGATTTTATTTTAGTCTTTTATTGTTTTATTTTAGGGTATTTGAATTTTAATAAAGAGTTTGTATCCCATTAGGATTAGGCTTGCTTGCTTATAAATAGGCTTTGTACTCTCTAAAAATATAGAGAATAATAATTTCAGAATTTTCAGCAAAGTTTTGCTCTTTGATTGTGTGACTCAACCATTCTTAGGTGTGACTCCTAAGAAACCCTAGGTGAGACTCCTAGGCTTTTATTCTTTACTGTTTTAACAGCATAATTAGCCCTAAATCACATCCTAAACCCTAATCCAAACCTAACTCAGATCTGTCCTATATCAATTGGCGCCGTCTATGGGAACGAAAGGAGGGAACGACCGGACAGTTTTGTGTTTGCAAAAAAGTGTTTGCAAAATCAGATTTGCTTCTACGATGGTGACTAATGCTGAACTAATTAGAGATATTGGGAAACTACAACAAGTACATAAGCATATTGTGGTTAATATAAATGAACGCCTCACTACTTTGGAAACTACGGTTACAGCACTATTAGCTTCTATGGCACGAATAGAAGCACATCTAATTCAAGCACCTGAGGGCATTGTTCAAGCCCAAACGGTTACTCAACTACCTGTAGTTCAACCAGCTTTAGTTGGAGAATGCGTCGAGCCCCATGATTATGCTACAAATATTACTGAGAAGATGAAGGTAGACATGGCAAAAGAAGTTCAAAAGTCAGCAACTATCCCTACCTCAGAAATACCTCTTGAAGTGAGCAAATTGCTGTCTGATTTTTCTCATGTTGTGCCAAAAGAACTACCCAATATTCAACACGCAATTAATCTTGTTCCAGGATCCCAATTACCTAACCTTCTAGCCTATGAGTTTAAAAGACAAGTAGATGAGCTGTTTCCAAAGGAATTCATTCATGAGAGTTTGAGTCCGTGTGCTGCCTCGATCTTTTTAACACCTAATTCTTGGAGAATGTGTGTTGATAGTCATAAGTTTCTTATTACTAGACTTGATGATATGTTAGATCTAATGGTTGGTTTTACTATCTTTTCCAAGAAGAGTGGTTATCAAGAGTTTCTTGTGAAATGGAAAGGACACCCATAATCAGATTGCACTTGGATTACAGGGCAAGAGCTGCAAACGCCTCAATCTTACCCTTAAACTCGCCGGAGTCGAGTTTTTCCCAGTCGGGGAGAATGATGCAAAATGGCAGCAATAGAAATTATTAGTATTTCTGTTAGGAATTTAATTTTTAGACCTTTAATTGTTTTAGAGTTCTAGGTGGAAAATACTGTGTTTAATTTTATTAATAGTATTTAGGATTTTATTTTAGTCTTTTATTTTTTTATTTTAGGGTATTTGAATTTTAATAAAGAGTTTGTATCCTATTAGGATTAGGCTTGCTTGCTTATAAATAGGCTTTGTACTCTCTCTAAAATTATAGAGAATAATAATTTCAGAATTTTCAGCAAAGTTTTGCTCTTTGGTTGTGTGACTCAACCATTTTTAGGTGTGACTCCTAAGAAACCCTAGGTGAGACTCCTAGGCTTTTATTCTTTACTGTTTTAGCAGCATAATTAGCCCCAAATCACATCCTAAACCCTAATTCAAACCTAACTCAAATCTGTCCTACATCAGTCTTCCTTTGCCATTCCAAGTCTAAGATTTGGGTCTATTGGAGTACTTGCTGGTTTGCACGCTGTCTTGCCCGTTTCTTTAAGGAGATCTGTAACATACTTCTGTTGGGAGATAAAAATGTCCTGCTTAGTGAGCCACCTCAATCCCAAGAAAATATTTCAGCCTTCCTAATGCTTTGATCTCAAACTCCTTAGCCAAACACTGACTTAGAAGCTGTCTCTCCTTATCATCATTCCCTGTCACTATTATGTCATCAACATACACTAAGAGTGCTGTGACTCCCCCTGAAGATGAGTGTTTAATGAACAGTGTATGATCCCCTTGGCTTTGACTATACCCCATGGCAATCATAACTCTCGCAAATCTGCCAAACCATGCCCGTGGTGATTGCTTAAGTCCATATAAAGCTTTCTTCAATTTACACACAGTATGAACATCCAAATTATTCTTATAACCTGGTGGGACCTCCATATAAATTTCTTCTTCTAGTTCTCCGAGCAAAAATGCATTCTTGACGTCAAATTGCTGTAACTCCCAACCATAATTAGCTACTAATGACAACAGGATTCCAACAGTATTCATTTTCGCAACTGGAGCAAAAGTCTCCAGGTAGTCAATCCCATAGGTTTGAGTATAGCCCTTGGCCACCAACCTTGATTTATACCTCTCTATTGACCCATCTGCTCTATATTTCACTGTATAGACCCATTTACACCCCACGGGTTTCTTTCCTACTGGTAACTTCATTAACTCCCACGTTTTGTTCTTCTCCAATGCCTCCATTTCTACATTCATGGCTTGTTTCCATTTCTCATTGGACAACGCGTCAGATAAGGTGGTAGGGATGGCAATGGTATTCAGGCTAACCAGGAAGGCTCTATGTGATGGTGAAAAATGTTTGAAGGACAGGGAGTGTGCAAGAGGATATAAAGGTCATTTTGTGCACTCTCTAGTTCCTTTCCTAACAGCAATGGAAAGGTCTAGGTCATCATCGCCTACATGAGATTTAGTATTAACTTGTAATAAAGAATTAGAAATTGTTATCTCATTCTCAAGATTTGGGTTGGATTCTTGGACTTGCATTGATTCAGGGACGCCGTCTTCTTCCTTGAGTACACCTTGCCAAATCTCACATTTTCAATGGCAGAGTTGGGATTTTCGAAAATTTCAGGCACATGTTTAGACACAGGATTTGGCACAGGTTCTGAAATTTCGGACCCAGGTTCAGACACAGGACTTGGCACGGGTTCAGACACAGGATTTGACATGGACTTAGATACTGGCACAGACATTGGAAGTGACGATAGATCAAGCAAGAAATCCCCATCCTTATCTTCAAGTATGGAATTCTCCCCCTGAAAATAAGGTGTGGTGAAGTAAGGCGCTTGTTCATTGAAAGAAACGTCCACTAAGACATAGAACTTCTTTGATGGAGGGTGATAACACTTGTACCCTTTTTGAGTTGAGGAATAACCCACAAATACACATTTTAACGCCCTTGGATCTAGCTTCCCTCTATTTTGACTATGAACATGGACAAATGACATGCACCCAAATATCCTAGGGACAAGATTATTTGTAGTCTGTATGTGTGGGTAGAATGTTGAGAGTGTTTCCATTGAACTCTTGAATCCCAAGACTCTGGAAGGCAAACGATTTATAAGATGAGTGGCTGTAAGAACTGCTTCCCCCCAAAAGGATTTAGGCATGTTTTTCTGGAATAAGAGAGCTCGGGTTGACTGAAGGAGATGACCATTTTTCCTTTCTACAATTCCGTTTTGTTGTGGTGTATTGACACAGGATGACTCATGTACTATCCCTTCCTTTTGAAAATAAGGAGTTCGGACCTGATTGAAATAGTCCCTAGCATTATCTGACCTAAACCTTTTGATGTTGACTCCAAATTGGTTCTTAATCATGGAACAGAAATTTGGGAGGACAGTACTAACATCAGATTTATATTTAAGCAAGAAAATCCATGTAACGCGAGTACAATCGTCAATGAATGACACAAATCATTTTGCCCCAGAAACATTAGGAATAGTAGAAGGACCCCAAATATCACTGTGAATGAGATAAAAAGGAAGAGAGCTTCTGGTATTACTTACTGGAAAAGGTACACATTTATGTTTAGCAAGTTCACACACTTCACAATGAAAGCTCTCAACATCTAGACCTTGAAATAAAGATGGAAACAGAATTTTAATGACTCTAAATGATGGATGTCCAAGTCGACAGTGGTAAAGCCAAACTTTGTCTTTATTGGATGAATAAAGTTCTGAAACAAAAAAAGAAGGTAATTTGCCCTTGGTAATATTTGACTGGCTCAGTGCTTCAAGGTGGTAGAGCCCATCCCATTCTCTAGCATGTCCAATCGTCTTTCCCGAATCCTTGTCCTGAAATACACAATGACTATGATGAAAAATCACATTACAACATAAATCTTGAGTAAGCTTTTGGATTAGAGACAAGGTTTGTGGATAATCTAGGGACATGAAGAACATTTTTTAAGGTCAATGATGGGCTTATTTTAACATCTCCTACACCTGCTACAGTAGTCAAAGAACCATCAGCTGTGGCTATTTTGCTATTGCTTGGACATGGGGAGTATGTGTAAAAGACATTTGGTGAGTGGGTCATATGGTTGGTAGCTCCTGAATCCATGATCCAAGAGTTGGCAAAGGTTGTATCCGAGACATTTAATCCAATAGAGGATGGAAACTTACCTGAATACACCAATGAACCAAGTACCTGAAGGTTTGTCAAGGTTACTAAATAGAGATCTCAGCCTCTTGACCTCTTCTTGGTTGAGACTGCCTGACTCCTCTGGTGCTGCAGTGGTTGTTTCTGCAACTACTGACATTTTTTACAAATCAATACTTGCTGAAAGACAGGTGAGAATCAGGGATAAATCGGCAATGAAGGCCAGGCAACAAAGAGAAGCCGCCAATGATGAAGAACAGAGGAAAAAATCCAGCTATGAAGGCTGGAAAAAGAACACTTGAAATACTCTGTTTTTTCTTTAGAAAACAGAGCAGAACAGAGCCAAAAAAAAATAGCGATGAAGGCTGGAACAAGAGAACTAGAATTGAGCCAAAAGAGATGAACAGAAACAAATTTTGATGATAAAGGTTGGATGAGAAAATGGCTATGAAGGCCTAAGGCAAAAAATTCAGCAATGAAAGCTGAAGAAGAAACTGCAGAAAATATCAACAATGAAGGTTGAAAAAGAAACTGCAGAAAAATCAGCAATGAAGGCTGAAAAAGCGACTGATTTCCAAGAAAAAACCTTAAGCTCTTGATACCATGACATAAATTGAGAAACAAAAGAATTTTCTGCCGTATCTCATTAAGAAAATATGTAAAAAGTGGCTATATATATAATAACCCTAGCAATAGAAAAGGAAACTAACTAGGCTATCAAATCCCATGATTTATGGAATATTCTTAACCAAATCAGCCAAATTCTAGGGATACAAACTGTTGCAAAATCTCCTAAAAATCTGGCTGTACATTAGTCACATTTTCCCACACTTATGAATCAACAGTAACAAAGTAAAATGCTACACTCCACAGTCAAGATTAGATGCCTCCAGATTTCACAGATTTCAGATTATTGTTTTGCCAATAAGGTTGAGTATGAATTGTAACTTGTATACCCATGGGAATTATAACTTCTAAGAAAATTTTCAGAATACCAGGTGATGCTTGTTTTGGTCAAAGTTAGTGCTAGACTCATATTCTGCACCATGTTATAAGGCAGCTCTAATTTTGAGTGTATCAAGTGCATCAGTGCTTAAAACTTAAGATTATATAAGGATCCATACTTCCACACTAGGACTGAAGATAATCCATTGCTTTCTTGCAAGTAGTCCATGTTATAAAGTAGATACTGCCTTTTTCTGGATAAATTTGGTAGTATTTTCGTAAGCACATTGCTGTTTAATAAATCAAATATATCTAACTTCAACTGGAAGGAGAATCCAACCACCAAACTTTTATCAGGAAACTAGATACCAACTTATACCACAAAATTTCATATATGTTTGAGAAGATTTGCTATAAGAATTCAAAAACTAAAACACTGCTTTTAACTAAAACAATCTGATGATGGTAAACAAACTAATCTTGAGAGCATTCAACAACTATTGAATATAACAGTGAAAATGGCTTGTTGAGATTACCCCAAGTACAAATCATAAACCCTCCTCCAAAGATGCCACCTTCTGTGAACCACACCAACTTCCTGGCAAGAAATGATGCATGTTAAATCCTTGAATCAAGACCTTCTGTGCCAAAATTCATATGCACAAGAGAACAAATGCATGTATAGAAAATTTGCCTACCTTACCATCAATTTCTGCATAAATTGAGCTTGTTATCCACCAGAAAGGCCTACGAACCTGAAGGTGGTAAAACAAAGCCTTAAAGCTGAAATGGCATTATGTTCAATATTTAAGGGCCTGACAACTTATTACATAGCTCAAAAGCAAATGCACATAATCACCTTACCCTGAAAAGCTCATTACCCATGGCATCAGTAATGTAAGCAACAAAAGGGCGCCTTAAACGAAGCAACTGCACAAACACATAGCAACCAATGGTATGCAAAACACATTTTAAGAAAAAAAGTAACAACTATTTAGTAGAAGCAATGTAATGAAGGACAACTCTTAACAATTTTGATGCCAAAAAGCAGTACAGGATTAGAATTCAAAATAATAAGTCATAGGAGAAGACATCTTTGAGAGAAAAATTGCAAAAACCACCTTAAACTAATTACAGAAACACAAATTTTAGGCATACTTTCTTAACCCCCAATAAATAGTCAAAAAAATGTCAAAGAAGCAAAGTCCAGGAAAATTGGCGAAGTTCACCAAAATAGGTAGAAACAACTATGTGCTTTGTAACATGTGATTGACAGATATTCTTGTTATCAATGACAAAAACAAATTCATTGGTAAAGATATTAAAGCTAAACAAGTGTCCATGGTACTAGCAAGCGAAATAAACATAATAGTGATTCAACTAGTCCAAGTGAATTTAGGCTTATCTACGAAGTTACCTAGTCTAGGATCCATCTATCAATGAGAATCCCATGTTGTTTACATTGGCTTGTTAAGTAATCAGTGTGTTTGAGGTTGCTTCATCATTGCCCGCAATCTGACATCCTAAAATCAAGCTCAAAGCATGCCTTATGGATAAAGTTAACTAATGCTAAACTTTTATGGGATTCTTGTTTGTTTAATTGTGTATGAAAGCAATTTTTTATCAAAATAGATCCATGTTTCAGTTTTTGATGTTTCTTTGCTTAAATTCTCGCTGTGCATTCTGAAAGTCATGTTCTAATCCGTTATAGCATGAGTCAAAAACCCTAAAGTTGTAGCATTTACCACTAAAGCCAAGAGCAAAAGGCTAACAAACTGGAGAATCTAGATACTTTATCATAGGCACTTCACAATTGTTTACTCTCGTGCATTTCACCAACCACGAAAATGAATATAATGGACAGTTAAGCATTTCATGCTGACGAAGATCAATAAGCAATCAAGAGTTTAAGATGCTGTGTTTGAAGTTATTTAGTTGTGAATTGGTTCAAAATCACCTACCAGTCGCTTTAACCACTGATATTGATTTATGAGAAGTATCATTTCTTATATAAAACCAATTGTTTGCACACTCCCAACAACTAGCGTTAGTACTAAAAATTGATGCACCTTTGTCACCATCAAAAATGCACATAAGGCAAGTCCTCTAATTATTCCATGTCATTTTAAATTTCAATGCTATTTTGAGATTTTAATTTTCAACAAAGCTTTTTTCTTCATGCAATTTACATAATTCAGACAACAAAAAGGATAAAAGTAATGACAGAAAGACAATCAGGTAGACTTGGCAACTCTAGACACGACACAATAACACGACACGAAAACGATACGAATAGGAGACAAGATGTTGAAACGGGCTAAAATCAAGTAAAAATTGTATATGAATATGGTAAAAACTAAAAATAAGATTTTGTATTTTCTATGTCGACATGAAATTTTCACGTTTTACATGACACGAACACGATTTTACATGACACGAAAACGAATTATAAACACAAATTGCCAGGTCTACAGCCAGGAAATTAAATAACCATTCACAAGTGACCAAAGAATTTGAGAATTTGATAAAACATCGCATGACAAACCTTCATTTCTTCAAGAGAAAGGGTAACTGGAGGAAGTTGTTGTGATTCATCATGAACGAAATGAACTTAGAAATATTGCAAACAAATTTATACAGACAATTGCAGAACTCATAGAAGAGCATAATGAAACAATACTATGGAAGCATGTCCAGGAAACAACAGGATAAAAAAACTAGTCTGAGCTTGCAAAATAGTTTTCTAGAAAACTTGATCAGAATTTGAATATGAAATGTAACAACAAAGTTAATGCTAGATGAACCCAAGTTCAATATTTTAATAGCAAACAAAATCATTGGAGATGAAGATACATTGAGTTAAATAGTTCACCTGTCTAGCAATGACATTACTCTGTTCACGAATAAAACCAACAGGCTGCAAAAACAGACCTTAAAATTAGGTATTCAGAAGAATATAAGGTGCACAAATTTTGCCATTTCACTATCAAATTAAATCTTCAGGCAAAAAAAGGAAGAAAAGAATCTTAGAATAGTGACTTACTGACTGAGGATAGCAAACATCCACCACTGCATATCGATTCTCCTGCAATTCTAGCAAATATGATTAGAGAACAAATAAAAAAGTAAAAGGAAGAAAAAGGAACCAAAAAGAAAATGAAAATGAGCAATCCATGCTCAAGAAAGATACAGATACAAAAAAAATTTCTAACATCAGATTATCCGGTCAAATCATCGATGATAAGCATAAGCTGAACAACCGCTACTGACATGAAGTACTCAACTGAGAAGTTTCAAGCAATAACTCGATAAAAAACAAACAAATGAATGAAAAATGCAGGATTGTGCAAATTGAAATATATGGCACTAAACTCAATTAAAAACAATTATTATAAAGGGATAGAATGGCTATTGTAAGAGAAAACCAACCTAGCCAACCACGAAATCAAGATTCAAGCACCAAGCTGCAATACTAACATCAAGTGCAAACCCATAAAAATTTGACATGGTTCTTACGCAGGACAGGAAGAAGTTAATTGAAGAAAATAATTATTTACAACTTTATTTGATTACTTTGTATTTATTGAGCTCCATTGTAATTTCTAGTATGTGGGACTTGACAGTTATATTTGGTAATTTGTAATTCTTTTAGGGTTTAGGATGATGGTTATAAAAGCCTGTGTTATTTCAGTTTCTATGATATTTTGGATTATGGATTATCAAGATAAAAGATATTTGAACATTATCTATTGAATTTCTCCTCTTAGTTCTATTCCGTTCTTTCTCAATTTCCTCTTCTCTCTGCCTATTTTTCTTCTGATTATTCCCTGCTTCCATCCATTTCTCTCCAATCTTTACTTTCACCCCATTTCTCTCTCGTGTTTCTCACCAATTTGGTATTAAAACAATCCAACCTAGCTTCCTACTAAATTTTTGGTTTGTAAATTTTTTTCATCTACTAATCTTTACTCACAGTTATTTCTAGAACCCACAAAAACAAAAACTAAGCTAAGAGGAAAAAAGAAAGAGAAATTTTCACATTAATTGCTTTTTGATCATTGGCAACAAAAGCCCCTACCATAGATCTTTCACAAGTCATCAACCTAATAAGCAATGAATCTCATCATGAAGATTTCAAACCTTCCAACCACACATCAGCCACTGGCTACATATTCCTTCTGTTCAATTTATGGGCATCGCCTAAACAACACCAACTACCGAGTCAGCAACCTACCAGGTCACAGCATCTCAGAATTTTTGGACATATATCCTCTCTCTCCTCATTTTGACTTCCTAATTTTATTATTTAGGTCCATTTTGTGAAATTGAGCCTCTAAAGATCATATGTTTATGACCAATTTAAGAAATATTTGCATGATTACTTTGGAAAAAATTTCAGAATTTATAAGATAATATTTTTGAAGCCACTAAGAATTTGCATAAATCAATTTCTTTGAGACATAAGGATAGCCTTAAGAATTTTCATCCTTCAGTGCTTTGAAATTACCATGATCTTCGAAATTACACACTTTAGAGTGAAAAAGAATTTTAAAATGGAGACTAAATACATGTGTCATAAATTGAGACAAATGTAAATATTTTTTTTCCTTTTCAATTTCATAGTCAAATGGTGTCCATTCAATAAACTTGTAAACAAGGATCCAATTTAAATTTATGTTGCAATTCAAAAGTAAAGATGTTAAAATTCATGCACAAGTAAACTCCTTATAGTTGACATTGAAGAAAACAACTAAGTGGGAGAAGGACGAAAACATGAAGAAGAAGAAGAAGAAGAAGAAGAAGAAGAAGAAGAAGAAAACTGCAACTGCAACATGAACTCTATGAAGAATTACACAAGCAACAACTTGGTTTCAAAGCTGAGAATACTTGAATACATAAAATGAGCTCATAGATTGGGGAACTAAATTGGTGATTGTCCAGCAAACAGGGACTAATGTGGCAGTTGGGGACAGTTTTTCCATCAACTTCCTTGCGTATTTCGTGATGAGGCAAACAAAAACCAATTGACTTCAACACTGCTATAAAGGAATTATGCTGTCAAAATCGTGGTTCAGGAATTCCATTGGCAATTTCTTCTCCCATGTTTTAAAATTCATCTCAAGTTTCATCTAACAAGGAGAAAAAAATGCAAGAGAAGAACAAGTAGATTGAAGAATTAACTTATTTATGACTTTACTAACTAACTTTGTTATATTACATACTCTATTATGATTTTTACTATTTAGGGTGTAGGGTTCTATTTAGGATTTTGAATTTAAAATAGGATTTAGATTTTAAAATATAGCCTAAAAGTTCCTATGATACATCAGTATCTAGTAGCTGTTGAGTTGTAGACTATAGGTATCCAATTTTACTAACATTTGAATATTAAGATTTCTTCTCTTCATCCTATCCCTATCTTCTGTAACTAATTCCTCCTAACTTCTTTTGATTATATTCCAGTTTTCCCTTTGTTTCCTCTTTAATCCCTAGTTTCTCCCTCTCTCCCTCTCTTCTTCTGCATCAGTTCTCCAGGAATATCCAAAAGAAGAATTTCCTGCAGCAATTAGAACTATAAACTGTCTGATGCAGCGCATAAATCAAGGGTACATCACTGTCTGTGTGAGGTATGGCTGTTATTACATCAGGCCTTACATCAAAGACCAGAAGAGAAGAAAAATTATATATGTAAAATCATCAACCACATAATATCTAAACTCCATCTCAGCTAGAAGACAACAAATCTAAACCTCTTTTCCTTTTAATAAGCACTAAGAAACTTCTTTTAGCTGCCATCAAAAAAAAAAAACACACAAACCTAACAAAGGGAAAATATCAGCATTCATAGAAGCATGTCGATTTATAAATCATGTTAGTATAAGAAACAATTAAACAATAAGTAGTCATTGACATCCTATATGCTCATGCAATGCAAAGTTGATCTTTAAGATCTATTAAAGATGCTAACTGATAGGAGGAAAAAAAAAACAATTACCTGTTCAAAACCAAATACAAGATTTGCCCACTCAATATCCCTGGTGATTAGCAAATTGGACCTAGCAAGAAGAGGTGCAATTTGAGCCTGAACAATTTAAGAAACAAAGCAAAAGTCATTTAATTTCTTGGATGTGTAGATGGTAAAACCTCTAAAAATAGCAATCCTGAAAGAAAAATAAAACAAACTCTAACCTGCCTATTTCTGGTAATTCATCATAAGATTAAGTTTTGTTACAAGTATTTCAAAACACAACAAATATATAAGCACACAATATGAAACCAAGCTTCACTGACATCTAAGCCTAATTTGTTAACCATGGAGAAATTTTAAATATAAAAATTAAGAATCACATGAATTTTGCATCACAACCATTGTTCACAGGCACAAACTGCCATGAACTCAAGCTGTTAGAACCTATGATGCTTCTACTTGAGGGTAGACATCTTGTTGGTACACAGCCAAGGGTTTGAAATGAAAAGAGCTCAAAATTTTAAATGCAGGGATGCAACAAAAAAAAGATCTAAAATGGAGATAAGGGTGCTGGGAATGCCATAACATTACTATATTAGCAGTTAACTTTTTTTTTTAATCAAAGTTATTCATGATATTAGAGTCTCAATTTTGGTTTTGGTTCTAAGCAAAATAAAAAAAGCAAGTCAACCTCCTCTCAGCTCAAAACACTAAACTAAATTGAGGCACAAATAATCTGTAGTTTTTCCTTCTTATTTATCAAATTTGGCATCAGAGTTTGCAAACTCAAGCACCTATGAAATGAACCAAAGAAAACAAAATAAAATGACATCATCACTAGCCAGCAAATATGTTGGCAATCTTTACAATATGAGGAGCGGAGCCTGTGTGAGTTAACGCAACCTGTGCCAAGCCTGGGTAAAGGAGGAGGGTGGCAGTAGGTTTGGACAACCAGCCATAAAAGCTAGTCCAATCTCATGAAATGAATCAATATCAGAACATCAGTGGGGCGTCCCCTACTCAGCGACGCGCTGCATCGGAGCCCGAGTGTAGTGAAAAGTGGGCAAGGGTTGCTCCACATCGATGCCTGGATGTGGTGTTAAATAGGCAAAGGTTACCACACCACAATGGACGGAGGTGGGTAAAGAAGCTAGTCCATAACCATAACCATAAGCTTAGGTTAGGATCTTGGAATATAGGTACGCTTAGTAGTAAGTTAGCTGAGATTTGTGAGGTTATAAGTAGGAGAAGGGTTAACATCTTGTGCCTTCAAGAGACCAAATGGGTTGGGGAAAAGGCTAGGGAGATAGCACCTTGGCAATATTAGCTTTGGTACACAAGGAAAGATAGAGACCGAAATGGAGTAGATATCATTATAGATAAAGAGTACCATAAGAATGTTGTACAGATTAGGAGACATGGGGACAGGATTATTTTGGTTAAGCTAGTTTTATGAGAAGAGGTGTTGAATGTCATTAGCATGTATGCACCCCAGATAAGACTTAATGAAGTTAGTAAACAATAATTTTGGGAGGATTTAGAAAAAGTAGTACAAGAAGTGCCTTTAGGAGAAAACTTTTTTATTGGCGGCGACCTTAATGGACATGTAGGTACAAGTAGAGAGGGTTTTGAGAGCGTACATGAGGGTTTTAGTTATGGTGTAAGAAACGAGGGTGGGGATGCTATCTTAGATTTTGCTTTATCTTATGACCTAATCCTAGTAAACACATTGTTTAGAAAGAGAGATTCTCATCTTATAACCTTTAGGAGTGGACCAAGAGCAAGTCCGATAGATTTCTTTTTAACTAGGAGTAGGGATAGACATAGATGTTTGGATTGTAAGGTTATCTCAGGTGAGAGTGTTACTGCGCAACATAGACTCTAGTCCTAGATATGAAGATAGATAGACGACATCGAAGGAACCAACAAAAAGGAACTGAAAGGATTCGATGGTGGAAACTAAAAGAAGATTATCATACAACATGTAGAAATAGTTGGATTCAAAAAGAGGATTGGACAACAGAAGGGAACCCAAAGGTAATGTGGAATAAAATGGCAAAATGCATTCGGGAGGTGGGCAAAGAGACATTAGGAGTATCAAACGGAAGAATACCGAATGGAAAGGATGCAACATGGTGGACCGCAGCAATAAACGACGCTATAGAGACTAAGCGAGAGTGTTACAAGGCTTTGAACAAGAACAATACAGAAGAGAGTTTTACGGAATATAAGTTAGCTAAAAAGGAGGCAAAGAAGGCTATGCCAAAAGCTAAGACGAAGGTTGCGAAAGAGATTTACGACAAATTGAGCACAAAGGAGGGAGAGAAAAAGATATATAGATTAGCGCGAGCAAGAGAAAAGAGGAGACGCAACCTAGGAGTAATGAAATGTATTAAGGATGAGCATCAAAGAACTCTCGTTAAATACAAGGACATTAAGGACAAATACGTGATTATTTTGACAAATTATTTAATGACGGACAAAATAAAGTTTTGGATAATATTTTGGTACCTCTCAAGGATTTAAATCGGTGCTTTATGTGTAAAATCAAAGAGACAGAGGTAAAAAAGGCACTAAAGATGATGAAGAACGGAAAAGCTGTTGGACCTTATGACATCCCAATTGAAGTTTGGAAATGCCTTGGAGATATAGGAGTTAGGTGGTTGACAAATATGTTTAATAAGATTTGGCGCACTAACAAAATGCCGGAAGAATAGAGGAAGAGTGTGTTGATACCTCTATATATGAACAATGGAGATATTCAAAGTTGCGTCAACTACCGAGGCATAAAATTGATGAGTCACACGATGAAACTATAGGAGAGAGTGATAGAACGGAGACTAAGAAAGAATGTAGAGATATCGGAGAATCAATTTGGTTTTATGCCCAGTTGATCAACTATGGATGCAATATATTTGCTTAGACAACTTATAGAGCGCTTTCGAATACTTGGTAAAGATCTCCACATGGTCTTTATGGATTTGGAGAAAGCATATGATAAAGTGCCTAGGGAGGTACTATGATGGTCCTTAATGAAGAAAAGAGTTCCTTTGAAATATATTGAACTAATTAAAGACATGTATGGAGACGCAAGGACACATGTGAAGACAAATGGGGGGCAAACAAGTGAGTTTCCTATTACAGTGGGATTACACCAAGGGTCAGCGTTGAGTCCATTCTTGTCTGCGGTAGTTATGGACGAACTGACAAAATCCATCCAGGATAAGGTGCCTTAGTGTATGATGTTTGCAAATGATATTGTCCTATGTGCGGAAACTAGAGCGGAAATCAATGCAAAGTTGGAATTATGGAGACAAACGTTGGAATCAAAAGGATTTAAACTAAACAGAGTGAAGACTGAATACATGAAGTGTAAATTCAGCTCTAACCGAGTGGAAGAACATAATCTAGTGACGTTAGATGGGGTGGTGATACCTAAGCGGGACCATTTTCGATATCTGGGATCGATAGTACAGATGGATGGAGAGATTGATGGTAATGTGACCTATAGGATCCAGGCTGGATGGAGTAAGTGGAGAAGTGCTACAGGTATGTTGTGCGATAAAGGAATTCCTATATGGTTGAAAGGCAAGTTTTATAAGACAGTTGTTAGACCAACATTGTTATACAATAGTGAAAGTTGGGCGACTAAAAAGCTACATACACAAAAGATGAATGTAACAGAAATGCGAATGTTGCGATGCGATGGATATGTGGATATACAAGAAAGGATAGAATGAGAAATGAAAATATTCGTAAGATGGTTGGAGTGATACCTATCGAAAACAAGATGTGTGAAAATCGTTTACGTTGGTTTGGACACGTAAGACGTAGACCTGTAGATGCTCCAGTTAGGAGAATAGAGGCTATGGATGTTGAGAGAAGGGTTAAGACTAGAGGAAGACCGAAAAAGACTTGGAAAGAAATAGTTTGGAAAGATATGGAGGTTTTAGAGTTAGATGAGCAAATGGCTTTGGATAGGAATCTATGGAGGAGGAGAATACATATGGACGATCTAACGTAAATTCAGATATTGGTTCATATAGCCTACCCAAATCTCTTGGTTTACGAATCTGATGATGATGATGATGATCTGTTAAAATATCAAAGCCCCAACATCACACTTAAAAACTTCTTTGTTTTTTGCTTTCCCACAATGACACCATATCCTCTCTTTCTTCTTCATGATTTTCACGAACATATACTTAATTGACGATGAAAATTTGTCTCCAATTGCTAATGGGTTGGACATCTTAAGAATAATTGAAGAAGGCAACAGGTGTGGAAACTAAATAAGAAAGCTTTTCTTAAGGTGCTAGTTTGGCCCAATTTGTGATATTATCTCCTAAACCCAGCAAGGAACTTGAATAAATTCCATACCCATGTCAATGTCAAGTCTTGTCTAACATCGGTATTTGGATAAAAATGGCAACTCAAGCAACATCAGTCAGATTACCAGATATACATACATTCATAATGGCTCAAGCGTTAAATGCAAAAGATCCATAAAGTCTAAAGCAAGCATCTTGAACTTCCAAAAATCTGCCTATATCAAAGAGCTTGGATAAGGATCTCCTAAACCCAGCAAGGAACTTGAATAAATTCCATACCCATGTCAATGTCAAGTCTTGTCTAACATCGGTATTTGGATAAAAATGGCAACTCAAGCAACATCAGTAAGATTACCAGATATACATACATTCATAATGGCTCAAGCGTTAAATGCAATAGATCCATAAAGTCTAAAGCAAGCATCTTGAACTTCCAAAAATCTGCCTATATCAAAG
The DNA here is from genome assembly GCA_031772115.1 of Heritiera littoralis. NCBI lineage: Eukaryota > Viridiplantae > Streptophyta > Magnoliopsida > Malvales > Malvaceae > Heritiera > Heritiera littoralis. The sequence goes on from JAPDPK010000147.1 coordinate 463,294, forward strand.
AGCTTGGATAAGGGCAAATCTTTTTAAAAAGGAATATATATACATAAGGGAATCTTTTTAAAAAGGCCAAACAGTACAAAATGAACAGAATTAGGATCTAAATTTAGTCTCAATAGTAAGTGTGTAACTCCCCTGCAACAAAGATGAAAAAAAAAAAAAGAACAATAAAATTTACCTCCTCTGGTGATGTTGGCTGTAGAAATCCCGAGATAGATTGGCTAACTGGTGGTTGCTTGAAAACAGGTGCAGCTTGATCATTAGATTCTTCTTCTGTAACTTTGCTGCTCGAAAAGCCTTTTTGAAATGGGAAAGATTCCTGTGCCCCAACATAGTTAAAGTGCTTGCCTTTTCTTCTTCTTTTTTCAATATCCTTTAGCATTTTTCTGTCTGCACGCCAAAGCTGTGCAAGAAAATTTCTATTCAAATTATTGGCCATGTTTCCATAATGGCAATATGAAGCAGCACTTTGTTTTGACCAAGGAGAATTTTCTCGAAAAGAGCAAGTTAGGTTGGGTCTCCGAAGCATATTTCTTCCTGATATCAAACTTTCTTGAGAAACCATTCCACCATGCCCAAAACATTCCTGATGCGAAAATTGTCCGTGAAAACATCTTTGAGATTGAATTCGAGAAATGCAAAGCTTTGCTGGGTCAAGAATACCATAAAGATGTTTCTTCTCTACACGATAATGTAACAATGCACCTATTGTAGATATCTCCTTAGTGGCTTCATTAAGGTTGGACAAACAGCGAAAACCCTTCATTCTATTCATCTAGCACAAATGCAGCAGTGCCTGCTCAAATTGACAGCCAGAGAATTTAAAATAATTATTTACTGTAAACTACAATGGAACAATAATTGCTAAGATAGAAGAGAATAAACTACAAAAAACAGATTTAGACGAGATTTCTCTTTTCCTTTCTTTTTTCTTTTTAGAAAAAGTCCTAATCTCAATTTGTGGGAACATGTTTAACAGAAGTCAAGAGAAGAAGGCCAAAAAGAGAACAATAGAAAAAAGAGCAAGATTACCCATGAATTTTACTTCCCTGACTTATATTTTACAGACTCTTCCTTATTTGTTTTTTGGTTGAAACCTAGGATGCAAGCGCACTATTCAAACCACCTAACCAGCAAAAATTATTCCATTTTTTCCTCTCTAGAATTTTCTGCACTCAAAATTTGTAGAACAAAATGGACAGTACAAACGAAGATACATGTCATAAACGTGAACAAAGACAAAATAGCTTCCAGATGAATTTCATTCAAATGTTTATAATGCGGCATACAATTTTCAAAAAATATATATATAAAATTAATGCATTTTTATCGGGGAAAATGGAAAGAGAAGAAAATAATGAAGAATGATACCTAATTGCTTCAATGGGTTTTTCTTCAATGGATTGGCTGAGGGATCGGGTCTGCACTAAATTGAAGGGATCGGAGCAGCATCCATGCGAGAATAAGAAAAGAGATGAAAGGGAAAGGGCGGAGCCACTGCGAACGGCGTTGAAAGAGAGGGAAATACTTGTCTGAAATTCAGGGCCCAAGGTGTAATCCAGCCCAAAGTGCACTAATTTGATTTGAAAAATCGGTAATTCAAAATCGGATTTTAAATTTTAAATTTGAGTCCGATTCAAAATAAAAATTAAGTTTTTCAAATTTGTTAAATTAGTTTTATTTATTTAAACTCGATTCTTATGTTAGAATTTCAGAGCTCGAGCTCAAATTCGGATTTATTTTTATGTATATAAATATTTTGTTTCAATTAATAATAATAATAATAATAACCAAAAATATAATAATAATAATAATAATACTTTTTTCAAAAGAACTCCGTTAAGGAATAGAAGAAAGCAACTCTAAATATTATTGCATTTACTAATGATCTTTCAATTATATGTAAACTCAATAAACTTAGGCCTTACAGCAAGTTTTTTAATCATGGTCAAAAAAATTGTTGACAATAGGAAATCAAAATATAAGACGGATTCCGATAAAAAAAAATATATAAGAAGGATTTGTGATGTTATGTTGGTAATTAAAGCATTTGATTCTTAATAATTATGACTTGGATTAACTATTGTTATTTTTTATTAAAAAAATTAAGTTCAATGTCCAAATTCTTTTTTCCGTATATCTCTATGAGCCAAAAAATAAAGAGAATTTGATCTTTAGAATCGAGATTATATGTATACATCTTTTCTATTGGAATAATTGTAGTAATTGTCAAATTGTTTAAAACCCATTTTTAAGCTTTTATATATTTGGACAAAGCCTTTATCTCTTCATTTTTAAATGCGGGCTGGACACCTAAAGCCCTTTGCCCTTTTCCATTTTTTTAAAATTTCTTTTCAATTTACTTTTTACATTTTTTTTAGTAAATTCTACTGAAATATTTAAGATTTTACCATAATTTAACTCTAGTATATTAATTTAAAAAATGAACATTTTGGTCAAAAATTATAGGGTTTATATATGATGCACTGATAGTATATAGTTTCTATACACTGTGAATGCTTCAAAAGTTGACACCTCATCAATATGCAAACTAAAAAGATGTCAAGCCCTTAAAAATAAATACAAATAATTTTTTTCCCAATTTGCTCATAAGGACTTATTGATGAAATGTCAACCTCTAATGCGTTGATAGTATATAGAGACTATACACTGCAGCGCATCATATATAAATACAAAATTATAAACTTAACGGTTCAAAAAATTGTTCTATTAATTTACTATTAAAAATCTATTAACTTAAACCTTTGTTACTTATGAAATATCCATAATATCATTTTTTGTTATTAAAAAATAAAAAATTTACATATATTAAATTTTTAAAAATTACTTAAAAAATAAATAGTAATAAAATTTATTGTTGGTACTCGGAAATGTAATATTATTAATTCAAATTTAGTAATCGATTGATATATATTAAAATCAATTATGACTTTGGACTAAAATGTTTATTTTCAAAACAATGTATTAGAGTTGAATTATGGTAAAATTTTGAGAATTTCAATGGAATTCACCTTTTTTTTTTAAAAAAAATTGGAATAAAAAAATTCAAACTTTTCGAGCAAGTGATACATACAAGACTACTGAATTAAATGGTTTAGTAGTTGAAATTGCCATTGTTAAATCATCATTATTTAAGTTACTATATATTAATCAAGCTGTCATTTTCTCAAAGCAAGACTATTAAGCATGGGCGAGAATAAAGCCATATAGAAGCTACAAAGCCATCATTCTCAGCCTAATTATCGGTACATTGAGCCTAACCATAAGAACAAAAATGCTTCTTCTGTTCAAGACATAAAATAAAGCTGTTTTATGCTAAATCAGTAGCAGAGAAACCTTAATACTATAACCTTTTTATAATGTGAACTCAATAGGGCTTAACGTAAATGCTTGAGAGACTCCTAAGATGGAATGAAATCTCGAAAACTTTGCTTTGACTTTAATCCAAGATTGCTTTCGATTACATTTTAGAAATAAAATCATTTCTAACTCCTAATCCATAGCTTTGTCACATTAAAAAATTAAGTTGATTTTGATCAGGTTAATTGAACGCGTATGGTTATTTGCAGCAGATTCATGTACCGATTACATCTTCCAAACAGGGGAAAGCAATTGGATTCTTTTTGAATTGCATATATTCTTTATCACTACCTTACCTGTCAATTTGTTCTTTAAGTTTTTTAATTTGCGAGTGCCTTGAAAAAGGTTTAGAGAATGGCCCTATTAGATTTTAGCATTAATCAACACTACATAGGCACCTAGTTCTTATAATCCATTAAGTTTTTGCTTTACACTGTGAGAAATAAAAGAAGGGAAAAAACGTGCCATCTGCCCCTCCTTTTAGGTGGACAGTACCATTGTGAAGGTGGTCAAGAGTGGCCCTAGCACCAGCAGTAGCACAGTCGTTTAGGTTTTTTTTTTTATTTTATTTTACGGTTAGTGTGGATTCAAATAAGCTTACACGTATATTGAGACTAATTTTATTCGAACGATTTTAAGAGCACATCTCTTACATCAATTTAATACATTCAATAAAAATAATTTTCTTGAACGCAATAAAATTAATTTTCTTGAATGCTAGACCTTAGATTTGAATCCTAAACCTAACTCATAATATAGACACTTGTTTACCTGTGAATCCAACCTTTAGGGTTCACAATGATTTAGTTCTTGCGGAGATACTTTTCGCTTCTTTCACCCATCACTAAAAAATCTGTGGAGATACTTTTCATTTGTCATTGATACTAAAGAAGAAAAATCCAACCTTATATGATATGTGGAATGTTTAAGAATCAAGCTCGAATATTTCTTCTCTCAAATAATAAGTTGATATGAAAATTGGCACTTTACTGGAATGTAATGTGAGTTAAACAAATAGTTTTTTTTTAACCATGAGATGTTTTAAAATCATATTGGAAATATGATTACTCTTCGTTCGTACTTTGTCTAACTCAATAAAATTTAATTTGGAGAGGATTTGGAAATGAAAATTTTTTTTTATGGATTATTCTCACTTAAAAATTCAACAAAATCTTACAACACTATCAAACCCTTTCTTTCTCATGCTTTGGCAACTTGGACAGTAAATAGTTTATCCTCATCCCTAAAAAAATTCTCCCGATTTTTCTGATGCAAGTGAACTCTTGGAACGTGTTCATCAGATTACCATTTTTTTTATACCAGAGTAGTTACGGGAAAATCTATAGTAAGGTCATGAATTTTAATCTTATTATAAGGTTAACGTAAAAAACATATGATTAAACGTAAATTTAAAGTCATTAGACATAAAATATATTAAATGTATCGTAAATACTTGATAATTAACTTAAAATTAATATAAACAACACATGATTTAGCATAAATCTAAAGTTATTAGGTGTAAAATATGTTAGAAGTATGTAAACACATTATAATTAACATAAACATACATTATAGCAAAATTATCATATGTTTAAGTCTATTGACACTAATGTTTATATTAATAATCACATTTTTACGATACGTCTAATATTTTTTTATGTTTAATGATTTTAAATTCACACTTAATCATATATTTTTTACGTTGATCTTATCATAAAGTTAAAATTTATAACCTTACTACAAAAATTCCGAGTAGTTACCCTCAATTTTCTAATATAAACATTAAACATCTCATCGAAAAACTACATATTGTAATCCAAACTGTTGATAGTATATTAGACTTTTTAATTCGAGTGAACAGAATTCAATTTTTAAATATCATAAAATAATTGTTGTTATGTAAAATAGGATACATGCATGATCTCATCTCTTACAAAATTTCATTATTTGAACTAAATCTCTTACTATAATTTAAGAAGAGGATATAGATATACAAAGGTTGCAGCGTTGGATCTTCATATTAAGTATTTATCTCATACTACCTAACTAAGAAGTCAAAGGTGTTAAGCTTAACTGACTTGAATTGTTTTTCTTGTTCAAAATAAAAAAGGGCAACTTATTTGAGAGGGAAACCCCATCTTTTGCTGTGAAGATATTTTTTTTATATAATCACATATATCTTCATCTATTTTATGGTATTATTTGAATAAAAAATAATAAACAATAAAATCATCCAAATCATAACGAATATCTTAATTTGGTGTGATAAATGATAAAATCTTCCTAATCATAATAAATGTCTTAATTTTGTGTGGGCGCTCATAAAGAGGCCAAAGCTAACTAAAAATTTACATCACTGTCTTTCATATTTTCAGACAATATAGGCCGCTGGAATTCAATTTGCTTCTTCCAGACAAGCCTTGGTACAATTTTAATCTTGTGACTTCAACATGCAAGAATTCCTGGATACAAATGGATAAAAAAGAGTCCAAAGATTTTGTTTTTGTATGGTAAGCCAAGGCCAAAAAAGGGACCGGACGAATGTCTGGCGGCCTGAAATTAAATCTAGGGAATTAGGTTGTTGGAAGGTGGGTCCCTACTGATAGCAAGTTAAATGTGGAAAATCTATGAATCAGACCATGTACTATGAATCTGTTGGCATCATTGCATGCCTAACCAATCAGTCAAATTAAAAATAAAAAATGGGTTTTCTTTTTGTAGCTTAAATTTGATTTTTTTTCATTTGTGACAAAAGTTTGGGCCGCGAAAGAAATTTGATAATGGAATACAAGGCAGAGAGTCATAAATAACAAAAGCTTTTTAATTTTCAAAGATGTATATTCTCATTTTATGCTTCTTTCATTCTCTCGTTCACTCTGTTTTTCTTTAGATTTTGATTTGATTGCTTCAAAAATAAATTTTGTCTGGTTTTCTCTGATGGGAACTGGGGAAGGGTCCGAGTCCCAAAGACTAGAAGAAAAATTTTAAAAATAATTATCAAGTGGTAAAATGTTTGTAAAATTAAGATAGGGAAGGTTTCATGTTAATTTTTAACACGAGGAATCTTGTGTTTTCAGTTTTGAATTTAAATTTATTTTATTTTTATCTATTTTAAAATTTGAGATTAATTTTAGGCTTAATAGCTAAATATATCCTCCACGTTTGCCACAAAATGGAATTAAGTCCTCAACATTTAAATGCATGAAAATTAGTCCTAAACGTTACAAAATAATTGAATTAAGGACATTTCCGTTAAATCCTTTAATTTCCGTTACTCCTACCAGTAATAAAACTTAATGAAAATTAAAAAATTTAACGGAAATGTCCTTAATTCAATTATTTTGTAATGTTTAGGACTGATTTTCATGTATTTAAACGTTGATGACTTACTTCTATTTTATGACAAACGTGAAAGACAAATTTGGCTATTAAACCTTAATTTTATTTAGATAAAAAATGATAAACGATAAAATCTTCTTAACAGTAATGACCTAAGATTGTTTTTCACAGATTTTAAAATTTTTGGAGTTTGTGTTTGGATAAATTGATTCTCAAGCCCTATTTTTGGCCTGCACTTGAGTTTCAAATTAACTATTATTATATTTTAATTTAATTGAATTTTGAATAGTTCTAAATTGGGATCGTTTTAAATATTTAAATATTTATATTCAATACATTTGAAATTTAAATTATTGCATATCATGTCAAATTGACTATAATTGAGTTCATTCTTTTTTTGGTTTTTCTTATATTTGTACAGATTCTAATATTTTATGATATTTTTCATTTATTATTAATTTTTTCTATTTATTGTTTTGTTTCATTGATATGATTAACACAAATATGAAAAGAAAATTTTTTTATTCTTACAATTTTATGTTTCACTTTCTTTCTGATGAAGATCAGTTTGCCCCTTAGTTTGTTCATGAATAATAAATTGGATCATGTTTCAACTTCGATTTGCTTTGCCCCTTCATTTATCTCTCTCTCTCTATATATATAGACTTTCAAATTGATACAGGGATGTATTTTATAATTGATATAATATAAATTACTACAGTAACTTGTAAATTCTTTGTCATTTGTAATTTATACAACATTCTTCCTTATTATTAAAATAATTACTCATTTGTGACAATTTTTTGAATAATCAATTAAAAAAGAAAATGATTGTGCTGAGAATAGTCTTAAGGACCATAAGGGAGAAGAGGAAGAAGGAATGGAAGAAAGGAGACTTCTCTTAAGAGGGAGAGAGAGTGTCGAAATAGAGTTTTCGGCTTTCCTCCCAAGGTCCCATCACTTTAATTTAGGATGGCTTTATATAGAGGGGTTAAGTCCTCTTGACACATCAAACCCTCATGGTCCATCACTAACACATGGGCATTATGTGGTGATTGACAATTGGGAGGTCTTGCTCGTCAGCTCCCATGTCAGACCTTGGATACCAACCTGCTTCAGTAGGCATGTGACAAGCTTAGTCCTAAGGTGGTACATTGGTCCCGAGGAGGTCGCTCCTATGAGCAGCAAGTCGGCGTCTGTCATTTTGATATAGTCAAGATCCCATGTCAGGTGACGCAAGCACTACCTCTGCTCGGTCATTGTCTAAGACGAAAAGATTAAAATGCCCTTAAGCGTGTGTGCTTCCTCATCATTTTGTCCCCCCTAGGTTAGTCTTGAGTCTTTTATCGTTGTTTGTTTTTTTTTTAAAATTGAGGTTGCCCCTTCAGCTAGGGGTCGAGTGTTTTTTAATGATGAAACGGCCTGGGTTGCTTGTTCATTAGGAGCGAGCTCAACCTAGCAAGTGCGTCCGACCTAGGTTGTGCTCTTCTTACGTGCACATGTCGACCTAGGTCACTTGTTCATTAGGCGTGAGCTCGACCTTGGTCGTATGTTCATCTTTGCATGCCCAAATAGGTCGTACGCTTTTCGCTTGCGCAACCAACCTGGGTTGCTCATTCCTTTAACATGTGCTCGACCTCGCATGCACGCCTTACTAGGGTCAGGCGTTCCTCTAGCTTGCGCCCGACTTGGGTTGCATACTTCTCGCATGCGCACATAGATATGAGGTACACAAAGGTGAGCTCAACACATTAGCTTAGTCATGCCAACCTAAGGCACACTGAGGTGAGCTGATGTGTGAGCATAGTTTTGACAACCTGAGGCATGCCAAGGTGAGCTTCATGTGTGAGCTTAGTCGTGTTAACCTGAGGTATACCAGGTAAGCTTCATGCATGAGCTTAGGTATGCTGACTTGTATAAGTTGATTAAAATGAATCACATACCCACTTTTCATGTTAATTTAAACATAGGTGTGAAACTTGTGTATAGGCAAAACTAACAAGGTCATCATTCCAAACAATTGAAAGGAAGATCGAACCATTGGATTTAATTCACAATGATATTTTTTATTTAAAATTTATACAAATAATGGTTAGCAATAAGTATTTTATTACTTTTGTTGAGCATAGCATAAAATACTATTATGTATATTTGTTAAAAAGTAAGGACAAATATTTAGAGGTATTTGTTCTATACAAAAATTAAGTTGAGAACCAACTCATAAAAAGATTAAAATGTTGAGAAGTGATCGAGGTTGTGAGTATGATGCATCATTTGTTGAACTATGTGCACAACATATAATCATATATCAAACCTAAGCACCTTATTTGCCCTAGCAAAATGATGTTGTTAAGAGGAAAAATCGTATCTTGAAAGAAATTATGAATGCAATGCTTCTAAGTTTTGGGTTGTCTCAGAATATGTAAAGGGAAGCCATTTTATCAAGCAATTATCTTTTAAATAAGACACCTCACAAGAAAGAAGAAAAGACTCCATATGAATATGGAAAGACAAGAGACCTTCTTACAAATATTTGTGAGCGTGGGGATATCTTGCAAAAGTGGTTGTACCTACACCAAAAAAACTCAAATAGGTCCATAAAACAATTGATTGCATTTTATTAATGTGTATATAATAGTAGCACTTATCGATTTCTTATGCATGATTCAAAAATACCTTACATACACAAGAACACAATAATGAAATCTAGAAATATATCATTTTATTAAGATGTATTTCCATGTAGATCCAAAGAGAAATCAAATTCATTTAAACAAACTTATGAAACTATTAGTAAGGAACGTCAGGACTATAACCATTAACAAAATGATGATGTTGAGGTTTAGTCACTGTCGTAACGATTTTTGTCCGGGAACTCGATCGCTAGACGATTTTAAAAAAAAACACAAAATGGAGTCGCCACCAATCTTTTTTGGCTAGGTGTGATTGGCCACCTAAAATCATTTATTTTTTCAATAAAATCTTAAAATTAATTAAGGTTTATCAAAAAAATAATTTTTGGTCTGCGAAAACAAAGTTTGGGTTCGGGAGTTCGGTTACGCGTGGGGAAGGATTAGCACCTCCACAGCGCCCGTTAGAAAACGGTACCACTTAATCATGTATTATCTTTTGATCTTAAAAATGGTCTTAATTAAACATTTAAAAAGAAATTCATTTATTTTGAAATCAGTTTGTTATTTGCTTATTATTTGAAACATTAAATTTTATTTTTATTTATGTTAAATTTATTTTTTTATTCGAAATAAATGAGAATCTTTTGTATTGAAAATTATTCCGAAGAACCCCAATACTTTTGGTAGCATTTCAGATAATTTCCTCACCTAGAGATTTCGTAAGAATCGCTCCTTGCGATTTCTATAGAATCCCATCCTTGGCAGATTCACACTTATTTTGAAATTTCATGGATGCAAATGATGCAATCAAAATATAGATGATGAACATGAGAAATCCATTTTATTATTTTTTAATTCATTTATACTTATATTATTATTTTGTAATTTATTTATATTTATAAAATCTTGTTTTTATTGAAAAATCATACTAAATATTCCAATACGCTGGTAACATTTAGCATATTTCTCTCACCTAGAGATCAGTTAGGAATCACTACTTGTGAATTCCGTAACATCTCATCATCGGACATTATTAATCTTATTTACTTTTAATTATTATTACTCTTTGTTTCCAAGCAAAATTGCAATCTTGTTTATTTATTTGTTTAAATTTGTTTAATTATTTATTACTTATTATTTATCATTAGTTTATTTCATACAAGTTAATTATATTAGAAATCTTAATATCGAACTAAAATTATTTGAATACCCCAAGACGTTGGTAATATTCAAATATTTTATTTCGACCCTAAGAATTATCAAAGAATCACTACTTGTGATTTCTAAGAAATCCTATCATCGGGGATCCTTTTATACTTAAGATGTGTATTTACATTTATTTATTTATTTATTTTAATTCCTAAATTTTTACTTATTTAAAAGTTTTTTTTTATTCACTTACTATTTTCTCATATTAACCTATTTTTTTTATATTATTATTTTTATTACCATTTTATATTTATTTTTTTTATACTAAGAAATTTTATTAATATTTTCTTTATATCGGAATAAAATCATTTAAATGTCCCAATACGCTGGTGACATCAAAGATTTTATTTCGATCCTAAGGAATATCAAAGAATCGCTACTTGCAATTTCTAAAAAAAGTCCTATCATCGAAAATTTAAAATTTGTTATTAAAATTTATATTTAAATTTATTTATTTTAAGTTTATATTTATATTTATTTACTTTTTACCCTTTTTATTTTTTTATTTTTTTTATATCTATAAGAAACTTTGATATCGAGATAAAACTAATTAGATATTCCAATACGTCTGGTAACATCTAATGAATTTTCTCGATCCTAAAGATTATCGAAGAATCACTACTTGTGATTTCTTCGAAATCTTATCATCGGAAATAAAACTTACATATTCAGTCGTTTGCCTTTCCATTTGTTTTTCTATTATGTGTTATTATTTTATTTTTAAATTGATTTATTTTATAAAATTAAGAATTTTATGATCGAAATAAAATCACTTAAATATCTCAATACGCTGGTGACATTTAAGGATTTTATCCCGATCCTAAGGATTATCAAAGAATCGCTACTTGCGATTTCTCTAAAAATCCTATCATCGGAAATCCAAATTTATTATTTGCATTTATCTTTTTATTTATTATTTTTATTATTTATTTATTATTAATTTATTTGTTATTGTTTTTTTTTTTAAAAAAGCTCTCTTAATAACATTAAAAAAAATTATGTATGTGAAGTTTTTAACATACTAAAAATACAAAACTCTTTTTGCAATCTCTTTTCCAAAGAAATATATATTTATATAAATTCTTTATCCAACCTAAAACAAAGTACATGGACACGTACAAGCAATGATACATATAAATAAAATATATATAAACTTTTTATCAACTTTTGTTGTTTTCGTTTTTTTTATTTATCACTATTATTGTATAAAAACAGAATTTACAAAGCATAAGGCAGAGAATATACCTTGACAAGATGACCCTTTCAATTCCTTGTCTTTCTTTTTCACGTAGATGACACCCTCTTCTTTAACAGACACGACAACAGGCAACGATGATGATGCACGATGCAACAACGAAAATGATGCAGCAAGACCCGAAACAATGCAGTGGAGAGGGGCCAAAACTGCTTATTTTATCCTTCTTTCTTTTCTCAACCGATTGCTAAGCCACTCTCTTGGTTCCCACTACAGTGCTGTGTTTTGAAGATGATGATGGTATCGGTGTATGCAGGCCAAGGAAGTAACGGAGCCAGCAGCTGTGCTGTTCGATTCTGTCCAGCAGTAGAAGAATGTGCTTTGCTGGGTTTTTGGCTAAGCTTTTTGGATGATTGGTTGTGAAGGGACCTTGGTGGAGTAATGAAGAGAGGAGGAGGTTTTACTAGGTGTATCATGAGGATGAGCTAACGGAAATGGGAGCAAACGAGAGGAAAAATCGAAACAGAAGATGCAGCAAGTAGGTCGGTGATGAGGAAGGCTGGTGCAAATTAGGGACACAGCAGCGATGATGAATGATGAAGCTGGCGGTGGTATTGGAGCAAGCTAGGTGTTGATGATGAAGTGGCGCAAAAGGTTGTTCAAGGTGACTGCTTTGGCAACAATGAAGGTGAAAAAACGATGACCAGTGGTTGTGCAGGAAGCTAAGTTTTTTCTAGGTTTTTTTTTCGTGTGTTCTCCTCCTCAGTTTTCTAGGTTTTCTTCTCCTTATCTAATGGCTTTCTTTAGACGGCCACTTAAAGAAAACCCTTTAATTTTGATTTTTCTTTTCTTTTCTTTGCAATTTTTATTTCATTAAATTTTTGTGATTGATTTTCTTGACAAATTACATCCCTAAGTTTAAGTAATTGACTTGGGTATTAATTCATTCCATTTTTGCCATTAATTTCATTTATTTATGGTAACAAAAATCAACATTGGTCAACCCATGATATGCAAATGATATTTATGGTGTTCAGATGGGTGATTTTAGGGTTTGACCAAAATTTATTTCATTTTTTTATTTTTAATTAATTTTTTAAAAAAAATTACCTGGACAAAATTAGGTGTCTACAGCTGCCCCTCTTTGCACATTGCTGAGAATCAGGAATTGGGCAAAGACTTTAGACAATAATTTTGTTTGAAATCAATTCGATTCTTGAAAATAATATCCTGACTCCATACCAAGGTTCGACCAATAAGAAAAAAGTGAATTCGACTTTAAAACATAATACCTTGACTCCCTACCAAGGCTCGATCCACTTTGGAAAAGTAAATTCAATTTTGAAGCACATGATACCTTGACTCCCTACCAAGGCTCGATTCACTGTGAAAAAGTGAATTCGACTTTAAAACATAATACCTTGACTCCCTACCAAGGCTCGATTCACTGTGAAAAAGTGAATTCGACTTTGAAACATAATACCTTGACTCCCTACCAAGGCTCGATCCACTTTGAAAAAAAGTGAATTGGATTTTGACACATAATACCTTGACTCCCTACCAAGGCTCGATCCACTGTGAAAAAGTGAATTCGATTTTGAAACACATGATACCTTGACTCCATACCAAAGCTCGATCCACTTCGAAAAAGTGAATTCGATTTTGAAACACATGATACCTTGACTCCCTACCAAGGCTCGATTCACTTCGAAAAAGTGAATTCGATTTTGAAACATAATACCTTGACTCCCTACCAAGGCTCGATCCACTTCGAAAAAGTGAATTCGATTTTGAAACACATGATACCTTGACTCCCTACCAAGGCTCGATCCACTTCGAAAAAGTGAATTCGATTTTGAAACATAATACCTTGACTCCCTACCAAGGCTCGATCCACTTCAAAAAAAGTGAATTCGACTTTGAAACATAATACCGTGACTCCCTACCAAGGCTCGATCCACTTCGAAAAAGTGAATTGGGTTTCGACACATAATACCTTGACTCCCTACCAAGGCTCGATCCACTGTGAAAAAGTGAATTCGATTTTGAAACACATGATACCTTGACTCTTACCAAGGCTCGATCCACTTCGAAAAAATGAATTCGATTTTGAAACATAATACCTTGACTTCCTACCAAGGCCCGATCCACTTCGAAAAAGTGAATTCGATTTTGAAAACATAATACCTTGACTCCCTATCAAGGCTCGATCCATTTTAGAAAAATGAAATCGACTTTGAAAGATAATACCTTGACTTCCTACCAAGGCTCGATCCATTTCAGAAAAATGAATTCGATTTTGAAACATAATACCTTGACTCCCTACCAAGGCTCGATCCACTTCGAAAAAGTGAATTCGATTTTGAAACACATGATACCTTGACTCCCTACCAAGGCTCGATCCACTTCGAAAAAGTGAATTCGATTTTGAAACATAATACCTTGACTCCCTACCAAGGCTCGATCCATTTTAGAAAAATGAAATCGACTTTGAAAGACAATACCTTGACTTCCTACCAAGGCTCGATCCATTTTAGAAAAATGAATTCGACAAGAGAAATTTTTGTTTTTAGAGAAATTCAATTATTTGGAACAAAGAAAATATTCCATGATTCACAAAAATTTTGAAATTCGCATCTAGAAAAACTCGAAGATTTACATCCTAAGAGATTCACATCTAAACTTGAAGATTCACATCCTAAGAGTTTCCCATCTTGACTCAAGGATTCACATCTTAAGAGTTTCCCATCTTGACTCAAAGATTCGCATTCTAAGAAACTCACATCTTAAATGTAAGATTCACATCTTGACTGGAAGATTCGCATTCTAAGAGTTTCTCATCTTGACTTAAAAGTTCACATTCTAAGAGTTTCGCATCTTGACTCAAAGATCCGCATTCTAAGAGATTTACATCTTAGCTGGAAGATTTGTATTCTAAGAGATTCACATCTTGACTACAAGATTCACATTCCAAGAGTTTCGCATCTTGAATCAAACATTCATATCCTAAGAGTTTCACATCTTTAGAATTTCACATCTTGACTTAGAGTTTCTCATCCTAAGTGTTCATTGGTTTTGTAAGTTGAATCTAGAAGATCTAAGTCTTATCATGCATCAATTTTACAATGAAGCCAACTAAATCTCATTTACTCTTAAGCTAATTTCACTGCGCTTGAAACCACCCAACAATGCCAACGACATTAGACTTAAACTCTTGTCATGACCGCACCATTTTTCTTTAAAGAAAGATTTTCTTACTCTTTAAGGAACAGCTAACCCCATTGCATTCCTTATTCATTCATTTTCTTTTTTTCTTTTATTTTTTCAATGATGCAAATGCAAAATGCATGCCCCTAAAAAAAACATTTATCACAATGATGATAATGCAAATGCTTTCTTGAAATATGCCCCAATGTAATAGTTAAAAACCATGATGCATGTGTCTTTTAGAATGATGTGAATGCCTAAATGACAGAAGTCTCCTTTTTCTCAAAATTTCTCTTTTTTTTCGGTGCCGAAAATCCATGGCTTTCTTCGTTAGGATCGTTTCTTCTTCTCACAAAGATTCTCTTCTTTATTTCCGATCTCGTTCGTAGAAGCACATATGTCAACTACATTCAACATTCTTGCTCTCTTTTTGTATATGGCCCTTTGTCATCTTTAGAATCTTTTCCAAAGTAATGCCAAAGATTTTTATGTATAATTGTCATTTATTCATTATCATTCCAATTCCATGACAAATGCAGTTCAGTCACCAATTTCCTCTATCCATTTTGGGAAAGTAAAGACACTAGAAGGTTTGGCGAGAATAAAAGAAATGTAGGAACAAACTTAATAAAGTATAATAAGAAATTAGATAATTCAAAGTGGATAACAATGATAGGTTCTCAATTAAGAAACTGGATAATTTAGAGCAAATGACAATGATAGGTTCTTAATGAAAAATCAGACAATTTTGACAAACTAGTCAGGATTCTTTGAAAAATCTATTCAATTGACATTCTCGATCAAATTGAGTTGCCCCCTTACACCATGAGATTCTCAAATGATGCTGGTTCTCCTTATGTCAAACCATCTTCCCAAATCTTCAACTAGATTATCATTCTTTTGTCTCAAACTGCCCTTTCGGGTTTTCAATTTGAGCCTCCCCCTTTTATCCTTCTTTTCTTTTCTCTTTCTTTTTTTCTTTTTTTTTTATTTCCTTATTCATTCTCTTTATTTTTTTTTCAACATCACTAATATTCCCAACAAACTAATCGCAATCTTGTTGTTTCTTGATGGCATCACAAGCATGTCCAAGTTCAATACATGATTCTCGAATTTCAAGTATTCACATTTGATCAAAATGGACTTTTAAGGCACGTAATGTAGGCTTTGGTGATGGGTTATGAAAAAAAATGGAAATAATCAGGCTCAAAATTTGTTTCTTTAAGGGTAAAAAACCAAAGGATCATTTATCATCATGCAAAGCATGCTTGTCGCTCTGCCTTAATTGATTTTCATTTTCATCATTTTCTTTTCTTTTTCCATTTTTTTTTACAACTTTTCATTTTCACCCCTCTTTTTTTTACAAGAGGACTCAAACACCAAAAGGTATTTTCTCTTGAGATTTTTCATAACTCATAACCTGAATTTCTTCATTTGTCGACTGGTTTTTTTTTTTTGCAAAATTTGCCCCTCAATGTGAAGGGTGATCCTTGGTGGGTTTATTTTGAAAAAAACATAATAGGCTCAATGGGGGTGGCAAATGGATAATTTTACTCATGCACGAAGGATAGATCAAAGACGGCCATTTCTCATCTCAAATGTAAATACTCTTATTGAAGAACATTTATTGAACAAAATGGATACAAGAGCTTCACTTCTTTCTCATTTCATGCGATTTTAACTTCTCTTGATAGGAGCTATCTCTTTATTGCTTCAACAATTTTAGCAATTTAAGGGACAAGAATGATCACTGACTTTGCCAATAAAAATAGAATTTTCAAAATAAAATCCCAGACTATCGTCATAATTGACTGCTCATTCATTTTTTGGAAGTTAAGTATGGCTGAAATACAAAGAGATGAAAACAAAGATTTGTATGGAAGAGGATATGTAGTGTAAATGCATCTGTCATTTTATTCAAATGATAATAGATAAACTAACTCATGCATAAAAATTTCCCCAAAGCTTATAGGCGTAAGCATTTAAGGAATTTCATTACTTTAGAATAAGAACTCAAGTGATAAAAACTTTGAACTTTCCTCATAGAACACTTATCCTCCAAAATTTATGCCTTTTTGCAGCGAAAAGGTTCCCACCAACATTTTACTTTTCCTTCTTATCAAAATTTAACAAGCCAACATTGGTCAAACTCTGCACCTTGTATTTAAAAGTAGGGCAAGTCTCTATGGAGTGGCCTACATTCCCACAATGATAGTCACATTGAGCAGTGGCATCATACCATTTAGGATACAGAGGTTTTAATGGTTCTAGATAAACAGGTGCAACAAGATTATCTCTCACCAATTGTGGAAATAACTCTGTATAGGTTATAGGAATCGGGTCTACAGAGATTCTTCCTTGATTGTTCATCGCCCTTATTTACTACCCACTGGTTTGTTTGATTGAGTTGGGACTTGAAAGTTTGATTGCCAACTTGGTTGATAAACAAAAGGACTATGGGTAGTGCTGTCTATAGTTGGATAATAAGGATATGAGTGATGTGTAATACAGGGTTCAAAAGGAACGAAACTCCTTGGTGGTTGATTTTCAATGGCAACAGCTTGTGTTTCTCCCTCCTTCCTCTTATTTGCCCCAACTCTATTTGAAGCAGAAGCATCCTCAATTTTACCACTCTTGATAGCATTCTCTATTATTTCTCCAGAAATTACCAAGTCAGCAAAATTTTTTGTAGCACTCCCCATAAGCCTATCATAATACAGTGATGGCAAAGTATTAACAAATAATACCGTGGTTCCCTTCACAGTAAGGGGAGGCTGCACTTGAGATGCGATGCCCCTCCACCTATTGGCATACTCCTTGAAACTTTCAGAAGGCTTCATTTCCATATTCTGCAAAGACAATCTATTTGGTACCATGTCAATCATATGCTTATACTGGGACAAGAAGGCTTTTGCCAGGTCATTCCATTTGCGAACATGACTTCGATCTAGCTGATTGTACCACTTTGTTAGTGTTCCAGTTAAGCTATCTTGGAAGCAATGAATGAGCAACTTATCATTATTCATATACCCAGACATTTTTCGACAAAACATAGTGATGTGAGCTACTGGGCATGTGGTCCCATCGTATCTCTCAAATTCAGGTACTTTAAATTTCGGTGGAATTACTAGATCTGGGACCAAACTAAGCTCATTGGCATCTATATTTCCAAAGAAATCCATTCCTTCGATTGCCCTTAACCTTTCATCCAACAGTTCATATTTTTGTTGTGACTCGCCACTTTCTTTTCTCAACTTTTCTTGCTCCATGAGATCATGTAAATTTGAAACAAAAAAAGGATCAACAGGGCTAGATCTCGAGTGCTGTCCTCGGTCTGGTTGTTGATTCACAAAAACATGAGTTGGGGGATAAGCTCTTTGGGAAGTTTGAGTTTGAGGGGCTATAAACTTCGATGGGTACAGTAGATTCTCTCTCATAGGTTGAGGCTCATTTCCTGATCCTTCCGTGACCTCTTTGCCTTTTATCAAAGTCATCATCATCTCCATCATCTTCGACATTTGCTTCTGAGATTCTTCTTGAGATTTAGCTAGCTCTTGTTGAATTCTTTCCATCTTTTCCATTTGCTCAAAATGTTCATTTTCCATGGTTTTGGTCTTTGATTGAGTACTGTAACGATGTCTAATAAGTGGTTCAGAATGCAGTGGCTTCTTTATTTTGGCACCTCTGACATTTGTTTACCACAATTTAGAGCATATTATTATTTGAAATTGTGCCATAAAAGAAAAGACTATTAAAATCATCCCAATACGCTGGTGAGGATTTTAAAAATCTTAACTTTTTACTTCCAAGATTTGATGTCATTACTTATGATCACCAAAAATTTTCATAAGTGGGCACAAGATGAAATGTATGTATGCATGCTAAATGTATGTATGTGCACGAAATTCAATAGCTATTGTACATGTGATGAGATGCATATATCAAGTTTAAAATCTTGCAAAAACACCCTTTTTTATTGAGAATATGTATACTATTGAAATCACAAATAAAATTGAATGAGAAGGTTTTTATTTTTATTTTTATTTTTTTCACAATTTCAATATTCACTTTATTATATTTTCCATAAAGGTGTTACATAAAAGTATTCATTCATGTGCCATAATTTAAGGTAACCCCCACAAAAGGCTGGTATGGCTCTAGCTAAGGTTAGTTTCTCTATGGCTCAGTACATGCTTGGTTTAAGTCTCTAAAGGGTAAAAGGTTCTCAAATTGTTCCTTACTGACGTCCACACTAGACTAGTAAGGCACCCCAATCCTCACCCATGACAGGCTACAAATGGAAAGGGTTCAACTTGAGTGAGAGTATTTCGCTTGCCATTGCGGAGGTTATCACCTCACGAGAGCAAAGGTACTATACTCTTTCCTAAAAGGGACAAACCCGGGTGTAGGGTTGATGTATGCAATGAATATGTCATGTATGCAAAGGAACAAAATTTAAAGTACATCCCAACAAAATGCAAATGATAAAGATGATTCACACATTTTTTTTGTTTTTTTTTATAAAGATGATTCACACATTTTTTTTGTTTGTATTTTTTTTTTAATAATAATTTTTTTAATGAAAAGTTTTATTAAATATTTATTAAGACCATTAACTAAGATTTTGGATAAAACATGATTAATCATGGTTCGACTCTCTAATGTCCCCAGCAGAGTCGCCAAGCTGTCGTAACGATTTTTGTCCGGGGACTCGATTGCTAGATGATTTAAAAAAAACACAAAATGGAGTCGCCACCAATCTTTTTTGGCTAGGTGTGATTGGCCACCTAAAATCATTTATTTTTTCAATAAAATCTTAAAATTAATTAAGGTTTATCAAAAAAATAATTTTTGGTCTGCGAAAACAAAGTTTGGTTCGAGAGTTTGGTTACGCGTGGGGAAGGATTAGCACCCCCACAGCGCCCGTTAGAAAACGGTACCACTTACTCATGTATTATCTTTTGATCTTAAAAATGGTCTTAATTAAACATTTAAAAAGAAATTCATTTATTTTGAAATCAATTTGTTATTTGCTTATTATTTGAAACATTAAATTTTATTTTTATTTATGTTAAATTTATTTTTTTATTTGAAATAAATGAGAATCTTTTGTATTGAAAATTATTCCGAAGAACCCCAATACTTTTGGTAGCATTTCGGATAATTTCCTCACCTAAAGATTTCGTAAGAATCTCTACTTG
This sequence comes from Heritiera littoralis, assembly GCA_031772115.1. Classification (NCBI taxonomy): domain Eukaryota; kingdom Viridiplantae; phylum Streptophyta; class Magnoliopsida; order Malvales; family Malvaceae; genus Heritiera; species Heritiera littoralis. The sequence continues at coordinate 483,456 of JAPDPK010000147.1, forward strand.
CGATTTCTATAGAATCCCATCCTTGGGAGATTCACACTTATCTTGAAATTTCATGGATGCAAATGATGCAATCAAAATATAGATGATGCACATGAGAAATCCATTTTATTATTTTTTAATTCATTTATACTTATATTATTATTTTGTAATTTATTTATATTTATAAAATCTTGTTTTTATTGAAAAATCATACTAAATATTCCAATACGCTAGTAACATTTAGCATATTTCTCTCACCTAGATATCAGTTAAGAATCACTACTTGTGAATTCCGTAACATCTCATCATCGGACATTATTTAATCTTATTTACTTTTAATTATTATTACTCTTTGTTTCCAAGCAAAATTGCAATCTTGTTTATTTATTTGTTTAAATTTTTTTAATTATTTATTACTTATTATTTATCATTAGTTTATTTCATACAAGTTAATTATATTAGAAATCTTAATATCGAATTAAAATTATTTGAATACCCCAATACGCTGGTAATATTCAAATATTTTATTTCGACCCTAAGAATTATCAAAGAATCACTACTTGTGATTTCTAAGAAATCCTATCATCGGGGATCCTTTTATACTTAAGATGTGTATTTACATTTATTTATTTATTTATTTTAATTCCTAAATTTTTACCTATTTAAAAGTTTTTTTTATTCACTTACTATTTTCTCATATTAAACTATTTTTTTATATTATTATTTTTATTACCATTTTATATTTATTTTTTTATACTAAAAACTTTTATTAATATTTTCTTTATATCGGAATAAAATCATTTAAATGTCCCAATACGCTGGTGACATCAAAGATTTTATTTCGATCCTAAGGAATATCAAAGAATCGCTACTTGCGATTGCTAAAAAAAGTCCTATCATCGAAAATTTATATTTAAATTTATTTATTTTAAGTTTATATTTATATTTATTTACTTTTTACCCTTTTTATTTTTTTTATTTTTTTTATATTTATAAGAAACTTTGATATCGAGATAAAACTAATTAGATATTCCAATACGTCTGGTAACATCTAATGAATTTTCTCGATCCTAAAGATTATCGAAGAATCACTACTTGTGATTTCTTCGAAATCTTATCATCGGAAATAAAACTTACGTATTCACTCGTTTGCCTTTCCATTTGTTTTTTTATTATGTGTTATTATTTTATTTTTAAATTGATTTATTTTATAAAATTAAGAATTTTATTATCGAAATAAAATCACTTAAATATCCCAATATGCTGGTGACATTTAAGGATTTTATCCCGATCCTAAGGATTATCAAAAAATCGCTACTTGCGATTTCTCTAAAAATCCTATCATCGGAAATCCAAATTTATTATTTGCATTTATCTTTTTATTTATTATTTTTATTATTTATTTATTATTAATTTATTTGTTATTGTTTTTTTTTTTAAAAAAAGCTCTCTTAATAACATTAAAAAAAATTATGTATGTTAAAAAAATGATATATATGGTGTTCAGTGGGAGATTTTAGGGTTTGACCAAAATTTATTTCATTTTTTTATTTTTAATTAATTTTTTTTAAAAAAATTACCTGGACAAAATTAGGTGTCTACAGTCACGACGTAGCAAAAGAATTAGGATAAAATAATCTTTTGGTCTAGATTTTTTGACTTTTTTGCTACAAAGAAATCCTCAAAGTTACAGAGAAGTTATAAAAATTAAAATTAAAATAACTAGCTATAAAAATAAAAGATAGTAATAATTCATGTTCATTATAATAAAAAATAATAAATAATAATTAATTATAATAAAATAATAACATAAGATGATTATAGTCATAACAATTATTTAGAATGAGTATGAAATATTTTTATGATAAGATTCCAACGAGGGTTACACTTTAATAATACTTTGGAAATCTCTAGGTAAGAAAATGTCTTTCATGGTCTGATCAATTTAATAGAGGAACTAAAGAGAATTTTCAAAAAAAATTTTTCGTTTTCTAAAAAATAATAATAATAATAAAAAAATAATAATAGAAAGTAGTAGTAGTAATAATAAGGGTTAATGTATAAATTAGCCCCTGAACTATACCACTTTTATCACTTTTGTACTTAATGAATTTTTGTTATCACTTTGGTACTTCAACTTTTCTTCCGTCAGACACTTAACCTCAAACTCTAACGCCGTTTGCAAAAATGGTGACGTGGCATTTCAGACCAATACATTCTACCATTTGGACCATAAATCCACCTCAGCTCTCATTAAATATGCCATGTTAGTAAATAATATTTCTTATTTCAAAATCTAAATACCGAATATAACAAAAAAAACTAAAAAAGAAAACAAATTTCGATTTGCTAAAATCGATTTGGGCAAAACTCTAATCGACAACAATAGAGAATTTGGGATTTAGGGATTTCGGGAAATTTGTGGTATAGAAGAGAGAAATTTGTGGTATAGAAGATAACGAGAGAGGCAACGATAAAGAAGAGGGATTTTGGAATTAGGGTTTTTGGGATTTAGGGATTTCTCGGGTCGCAAATAAGCATTTCACAGAGAGGGGATTTTAGGTTTTGTATCAAGTGAAAAATGGAATTCGCTTAGAGAAGGAAATCAATAGGTAGAGCAGATTTAATTAGGTTATCGAGGTATATTCTTGGTCTGAAGAATTTAATAGATTGTGATTGTGATTGTGATTTGGATAGAAGACAAAAGACAAGTCAAAAAAAAGTTTGTCTACAAATAATAGAGCATATATTGTATATAAATATCGGTTCAGCGTTTTTCACATGGGATACTGTTATTTTGTTCTGTTTCGATTTAGGAGATGTGTTGCTTTCTATTATGTTTTTCTATTAATCTGTTAAGTTTATTTGTTCTGTTGTTTAGTTTTGGGTCCTATCTCCAGTATCTTTGTATATTTTATTTCAGCAACTTGTTTCAAAATTGAGGTTTTTTTTTGTATTTTTTCTATTGCAAAAACTTAATGACTTGGTTAAAGTACAATTTATTGATGCATATAGGTGAAAATTTTGTAAGACATCCTAAGTTAGAATATGTTGGTGGGGATGTAATTGAATGGTCTATTGATCTTGACTTTTTATCACTTGGAAGGCCGATTGATATGGTTGAAGATGCTAGGTATGCAACAGTGAGATCTTTTGCTTTTCTTGAACCAGGATATGATTTAGAGAATGGTCTTAGGGTAGTTTATGATAATGCATCATTTGTGGCTATGATAAATCATATCACAAATGTAGGACAGTTGCATGTTTATGTGGAGCATGAAATATCTGTAGCTGAAGTTGTAGATTTTGTCCCATTACTTACAAATGTGCCAAATGAGTCAACTAAGCCTTATGAGTCAAATATACCAGAGGATTTAAATGAGCCCAACCAATCAAATATGCCCAATAAGCCCAATGAGTCAAATGTGTCAAATGAACCAAATGTGGCAGATGTGACAGGGGAAAGTAGTAATGTTGAAGTAAATAGAGAAGGTAGTGCATCTAATGTAGGTGGCCTAACTAGTCCAGCAACAACTAATGCAATCAGTGGGTCTAGTGATGATGAGTCAAGTATTAGTGAAGAGGATGAGGATGAGATTGTGGAAGATAAGTGGATGTCAGATGAGGATGAGGAAATTAGGGACATAAGGCTTTCGTACGCAGAGTTTAGGCAGAAAAAGAAGAAAAAATCCTTTAGGCAGGGTGATGTCCCAACAAATGTAGAATTTGAAGCTTTAGTGGATGAGAGGAGGAAGAAAACTGACAATGGGTGATAGCCTTAGAGATGCAGATAAGAACAACGAAGGTGACTGCTCTAACAGGGGAAGTGATTGCTCAAACAGGGGAGGCCAGTCTAATGGAAATGACACTGATTATGTAAGTTCTTCTGATATTGGTAGTTATGACAGTGGTGAGGATGGTGAAGTGTTATATAGGAAAAGCAATAAGAGGTACTTTAATCCCTTTGATCTAGTGCCCAGATTTGAGCTTGGTATGATATTTGCAGGTACCAAGCAATGAAGGATGCTTTGGATAGGTATGTTGTGGCAAAAAGATTTGATTTTGTGTATCTAAGGGATGAGAAAGATAGGACTAGAGCTAGGTGTAAGGCAAAGGGTTGTCCATTTATGATATATGGTAGTAAGGATAATAGTGATGGGTTGTTTAAGACTAAAACATTTGTAAATAAGCATAATTGTTCCATTACTTTTACAAACTCAAGGGCAAATTATAAGTTTGTAGGAAAGCAATTTCTTGCTAAGTTGAGAGTAATTCCTAAGTTAAAGTTGGTTGAGATGAAAAAGCTTGCTAAGGAGGAGTTAAAAGTTGATATCAATTTGATTGTTTGTAGCAGAGCTAGAAAATGGGCTATGGAGAAGATAAATGGCACAATAGTATATGAGTTCAATAGGTTGTTTGACTATGCACGTGCTTTAAGAAGGCAGATGATGGTTGTCATGTTGAGCTTATGGTGGAAAGGCATACTCCAACCGAAGCCCCTAAATTTAGAAGACTTTATGTTTGCTTTAGTGCCCTTAAGTCTAGGTTTAGGGAGTTTTGTAGGCCTATTGTGCACTTGGATGGGTGTTTTATGAAGGGACCCTTTAAAGGTGAACTACTAGCAGTTGTAGGCCGAGATGGTAATGAATAAATATATCCTATTGCATGGGCTGTGGTAGAAGTGGAGAATAAGTACACCTGGAGATGGTTTCTTGAAAATCTGCAAGCTGATCTTCGATTTGGAGATGATGATGGATTCACTCTCATGAGTGATATGCAAAAGGTTTAAAAAATGTATGTTAAGTTATTATTGTTTTATTATTTGCCCACATATTTGTTTATAACATTTTTGTTTTGTTTTGTTTTGTTTTTATGTTGATACAGGGTTTGAGGGATTAGATAACCACTTTGTTGCCAAAGATAGAGCATAGGTATTATGCTCGACATCATTTTGCAAATTGGAAAAAGGAGAATCGAGGTAATGATTTGCATATTCTTTTCTAGGCATGTTTTAAGTCTACAAATGAGGCATACTTCAAGAGCAATGCAAAAGAACTTGGTGCTCTGAAGAGTTCTGCTTTGGTAAGCATTTTGAACAAAAACCCTAAACACTGTTCTAGGGCATTCTTCTCTGGTAAATGTCATTATGATGTAATAAATAATAATTTTGCTGAAGCATTTAATGCTGCTATTATTAGTGCTAGGTATATGTTTATTACTTCTATGCTTGAAGAAATTAGGCACTATGTCATGAATAGAATAGTCATTAACAAGACTAAATGTTCAGCCTGGAATTCTCTATTCTGCCCGATGATTTGTTAGAGGATACAGGAAAATAAAGAATTGAGTGCTCACTGCCATGTTAGATTGAATGGTTAAGAAGGGTATGAAGTTTTTTCTAATGGAGATACATTTGTTGTTGATGTCAGTGGGTGTAAGTGCACTTGTAGGTCATAGGATCTAACTGGTATTCCATGCCCACATGCAGTTTGTGTTATTTTGTTTAGGAAGGAAATGGTTGATGTGTTAGATGTTTACAAGAAAGAAAAGTATGAAAAGTTGTATAGTTGTGTACTGCCACCACTAGCAAGTGAAAGGTTTTGGCCAGAGACAAATTTGGGTCCTATTGATCCATACATTCCTAGAAAAATGCTTGGTAGGCTAAAAAAATATAAAATCAGGGAGGAGGGTGAGGGCAATGGATATAAGTTATCAAGAAGAGGGAGAAAGATGAGGTGTCAAACATGCTTCCAAATAGGGCACAATGCGGAACGTGTGCAAATAAAAACAAGCAGAATGTAAGTAAGTTTTATGAGTTAATTGGGTAATATTTTCATATTTTACAATAATTTTGCATTAATATATCACTTTTTTTTTGTAGATGGAATCCAATGAAGATGTTGGAAATGTTGATTGATCTTAACTAGCAGCAAGTGTTGATGTAGAAGCAGATGATCCTATAGTTCTTGGACTACAGTGGTGGTAAGCTTCACTTTGCAATCTCTGACATGTTGTTGTAATCATGTTTTACTTTGCTTACTCACTTGGCTGTAACAAGATATAGACATATGCATAGATTATGTGCCACCAGAAGATTTTATAGGAACATCTACACCTACAGTAATGGATGGAGGTTCAACAGGGAGAGGTTCAAAGGGTAAAGGTTCAAGAGGGAGTGGTTCAAGAGCAAGCAATTCAAGAGGGAATGGTTCAAGAGCAAGAGGTTCAAGAGGTAGAGATCCAAGTGGCCAAGCCTCCCCCACTGTTCAAGCCACCCAGAATGTCCAGGGTTCCCTAAGTGTTCAAGCCTCCCAGAATGTTCAAGCCTCACAAAGTGTTCAAAGCTCACACATTGTTCAGGGCGCCCACTGTTCAGGCCACCCCAGCTAACTAAATGCCTCAACTTGTCCAGGTGCCAACAGTTCAAGTGCCCCAAAATGTCCATCTGCCAACAACAACACCAGATACATTATCATAAATGTTAGCAGCAAGAGGGAGATCAGTATTAATAGAAGAACCATCAACACAACCAAGAACATCATGGTGGGATCCTGGTAAAGGCAAGGAAAAAATAGGTGTACTTGGCCCTAGAGAGAAGAAGATAATGCAAGGCATGGGGATATATACTAATGAGAAGACAGGATTGCAAATATTGAATGTAAGTTGAATAGTAATGATATTAGTTATTACTTTATACTTCATTCTATAACTATTTTGATTTTGATGTTGTAAATTAATTTGTTTAACAGCCTGGTTTTAGAAGCCAATGTCTAATTTCACATTTGAAACAAGAAGCAAATCAGCAAAGACTGCCACTGCCACTATTACTACCAACAATCAACAAGAAATTGCAAACTTGGATGGAGAAGCGAATGAACCTATTGGATTTTTCAAGGTATTATGTGTTATTCAGATAATTTAACTTAAAAGTTATAACTATAATATAATAATAGCTAACAAATAGATTCTAATATTCTTTTTATCTATTATAGGATCTAAGAAATGAGTTGTTGGGAATAAAGAGGAAAAGACAAGATTATGATAACATCTATGCAAATAGAGACCAAAGGAAAGGCAAAAATCCAACCAAAGCAAACACCTCAAAGTGAAAGAGTCCCAACAGCTGAAAAATTTATGGCTGTTTTTTTTGTCATACACTGTCTAATGTTATTGTGGATGTAATTAAGATTGTTTATGTTATTTTGGATGTAATTAACGTTGATTGTGTTAAATTGAATGTTTTTTCTTGTCACATTTTAGAAGGCAACAACATTATGCATTTTGGTTCATTGAATTTCTGTAGGCTGTTACCAAATGCACTCAAGATGTTGTTTTGTCATTTTTTGGCCAAATGTTATCCAACAGTAATATTGTAACATTCTGCACTTTCTATTAGAAATGAATGTTCACTGTATACTTTCTATTACAAGTGGATAATCCTAAAGTTAATTTTCTGCTCTTTTTATTTTATGTTCAACTATGCATCTTAATAATAAACATAACAAAACGACAAGAATTTTAGGCCAACAGAAACTTGCAATATAAGTGAGCCAGCAGAAACTTGCATTTTTACATTCGTAAAGGTTAATTGCAATATAACAAATGTACCATTTTACATACACATTGCCATACATCTACATATTTGATAGAACATACATTAAGAAATTGACCCATGAAACTAGCAAGATAATCTTATATAGACATGCATCATTTTTACTCTTTGCCACCATTCTTTTGTAGGCAGTCATCTTCTCTTTCTGACTTCTAACCTTATTAAGCAACATACTGATTTCATCAACCTTAACAGATTTCTTTAATTCTTCATTTTCAATCCTCAACTGCCTGTTTTCTATCAACAACATCTTGTTCTGACTTACTAATTCATCATTCATATTTTTTAGATGAACCTTTGGGATCTCATCACCATCATTCCTATCAGCCCAATGGAAAAACCCTCACCCACCAATCTGTAACAAATAGTATAAACCCCAAAATTAGTAACAAATTTTGATAAAATCTAACAAAATCTAACAAATTAGTATAACGTACTGGCTTTAACAAAATCTGAGATAAAATCTAAATGAGCCATACCTCTTTGTAATTTGGGCAGCCATAGAACTTCTTTTCTTTGTTCCATGGTGTCTTCGAAGTGTAGATTGGAGGCCTCAATCCACAATGGCAAACCAAATTCCTAGAATGAACTGTGGGTTTTGAGCTTCGACTGCTTCTACTCTCTTCCATTTATGGGTCTTCCATTACAACTTAGTTGAAGAAATAGTCCTTGAACCAAAGTATCAATGTAAGAAAAATTTCTTTTATCGGGTAAGGATTTCGAAATCTCTTTCAGAAATGGCTGGTAAGGATTTCGAAAGAGAAGAGCACAAAATCGAGGGAACATTTAGCAAACCGAAATTTGTTTTCTTTTTTGGTTATATTTGGTATTTAGATTTTGAAATAAGAAATATTATTTATTGACATGGCATATTTAATGAGAGCTGAGGTGGATTTATGGTCGAAATGGCAGAATTTCATTGGTTTGAAATGACACGTCACCATTTTCGCAAATGGCGTTAGAGTTTGGGGTTAAGTGTTTGACGAAAGAAAAGTTGAAAGTACCAAAGTGATAAAAGTGGTATAGTTTAGGAGCTAATTTATACTAATAATAATAATAATAATAATAATAATAATAATAATAATAATAATAATAATAATAATAATAATAAACAGTTACAAGAATGAACATGAATTATTTCGATGATAAGATTCCTATGAGGACCCCATTTTCTTAATAAATTCCATAATTTAATGGTTAGGGAAATGAAAAGATAAAAGGTGAATTACCAAGAAATGGAATAATTGGGCTTATAGAAGAAAACCGTTATATGCGCCCCACAAGACTTTTACATTCCAGATTAGAATGAAACTCTAGAGTTATGATATTTGGAGTAAAATATGGAGATAGGAGAAATCGGTACCTCAAAATTCTTTTGTTTGGGCATGTTTTGAAAAGGGTTAATGTGTAATTTAGCTCATGAACTATACCACTTTTCTCACTTTGGTACCTGAAGAAAATTTTTTGTCACTTTAATACATGAACTTCAATTCCGTCAGCCACTTTACCCCACTCGTTAACTCCATTTAAAAAAACGCTGACCTAGCCGCAATAGCCAATAAGGTTATGCCATTTGTTTTCTGTTTTCCACGTCATCCTTTCTAATGTCCAGCTCATGTATACTAAAAAATTTGTTTTTTATTTTCATTTCTTTTAATTTTAATTTTAGTTATTATTTATTTAAAGGGTTAAGAAAATTGGGGATTTTCGGGAACTTGAGATTTTGTTTCTGTAATTTAAGGTTTCAGACCAAATTGAGAGGCTTTTAATTTTTTTATCAGACGAAAATGCAAGCAAGATGTTTTTTGGTTAAGTATATTGTGGATTTTTGAGAGCTTGAGGTTCGATTTTCTGCAATTTAGGGTTTTATATGAAATTGGAGAAAGTGTTTATGGGATGAAAGTGAGAATCGATTAGGGTTTAGAGGGTGGGTTTCGAGGGTTGATTTGTATTTTGGGGAGAATCTATCATATTTTGTTTAGGATATTGCGATTGGAGAATAAGACATTTCGAAAAAAGGTTTGTCCTTTCAGATCTATTTCTTATGTTTAAATATTCGATTGTATATAATTATGTTGCTTTCACTCAGGAATGTGTTTAGGGTTATATGTTTTTGGGTCCCAATTTCATTTTCGGTCTCTTTTATCATAAACAAGCACAGTTGGAAACGTTTTACTATTGGTTTTTTTTTCTAATTTTTTATTGCAACAAAAGAATGGCTTGTGAAGAGTATGATTTAATTATGCATTTAGGTGAGAATTTTTTAAAACGTGATAAGTTAGAATATGTGGGTGGGGATATACATAAATGGTCTGTTGATCCTGATTATTTGTCTTATGGAATGTTGATTGATATGGTTCAAGATGCTGGTTATGCCATAGTAAAAACCTTTTGTTTTCTAGAACCAGGAAATGACTTAGATAATGGTCTTGGAGTAGTATATGATAATGCTTCATTTATGTCTATGATAAATCATATGACCAATGCCAGAGAGTTACATGTTTATGTTGAACATGATGTGTCCGTAGTTGAGGTTATAGAAATGGTCCCACTGTTGCCAAATGTCAAATATAATTCCCCTAACCCCAATCAAAATTTTATGCCAAACGAGACACATGACCTAAATGAGCCAAATAAGCCAAGTGAGCCAAATGAGTCAAATGTCCGAAATATGACAAATGTACCAAAAATGACAGGGGGTAGTAATGTAGAAAGAAATAAGGAAGGTGGTGCATCAACTGTAGGTGGTCCATCTAGTCCAACAACCTCTGCTTTAAATGATGATAATGTGAATGGGTCCAGTGCTATTAAGTTAGATAGTAGTGATGAGGATGAGGATGAGGGGGATATTTTAAAAGACAAGTGGGTGTTTGACGAGGAAGATGAAGAAATCAAAGAAATTAGGCATTTGTACAGGGAGTTTAGGTAGAAAAAAAAGAAAAAAATCTTTTAGCCTTGTTGATGTACTGGCAGAGGTAGATTTTGCAGCTCTAGTTGATGAAATTAGGAGAAAGAAGGGTCTTGGAGAGGCAAAGAAAAACAAGGGAGGTAGAAATTCTAATGGGCGTGACACTGAGTATGTGGTTTTCCCTAACTTTGGTAGTTATGAGAGTGGTGAGGATGGTCAGCTGGTATATAAGAAAAGCAAGAAGAAGTTCTTTAATCCCGTAGATCCAGTACCCAGATTTGAGCTTGGTATGATTTTTGCAGGTACCAAGCAATTCAAAGATGCTTTAGATAGGTATATTGTTGCAAAGAGATTTGATTTTACATTTATCAAGAATGAGAAAGATAGGACTAGAGCTAGATGTAAGGCAAATGGTTGTCCATTTCTAATATATGCTAGTAAGGATAATAGTGATGGGCTTTTTAAGGTTAAGACATTTGTAAATAAGCATCAATGTTCAATTACATTTTCAAACTCTAGGGTAAATCATAAATTTGTTGGACAACATTTTCTTGGTAAGTTGAGAGTACTTCCTAAGTTGAAGTTAGTTGAAATGAAAAGGCTAGCGAAGGAGGAGTTAAAGGTTGATATTAATATGACTATTTGTAGTAAAGCAAGAAAATGGGCCTTGGAAAAAATCAATGGTAGATTAGTGTATGAGTTCAGTAGGTTGTTTGACTATGCACATGCTTTGAGGATGGCAGATGAAGGCTGTCATGTGGAACTTATGGTTGAAAGGCCTACTGCAATAGAAACCCCTAAATTTAGAAGGTTTTATATCTACTTTAGTGCTCTTAAGGCTGGGTTTAAGGAGTTCTGTAGACCTATTGTTCATTTGGATGGGTGTTTTCTAAAGGGACCTTTTAAGGGTGAGCTTTGAGCTGCTGTAGGTAGAGACGGTAATGACCAGATATATCCCATTGCATGGGTAGTGGTTAAGGTAGATAATAAGTATACTTGTAGATGGTTTCTTGAAAATCTTCAAGCTGATCTTGGGTTAGCAGATGGTGATGGATTCACTCTCATCAGTGACATGCAAAAGGTATGCATAAAAAGAAATTAAGAATTCTTTATTGTTTTATTCTAACCTGATATTTTCATTTCTTTGACTTGGTTTCTATTTTAATGCAGGGTTTGAGGGATGAGATTATTCTGTTGTTGCCAAAGATTGAGCACAGATATTGTGCCAGACATTACTTTGCAAACTGAAAAAAGGAGAATAGAGGTAATGATTTGCACATTCTGTTTTGGGCATGTTGTAAGTCAACAAATGAAGCTTACTTCAAGAGCAATGCAAAAGAAATTGGTGCAGTGAAGAAATCAGCTTTGGTAAGCATTTTGAGTAAAAACCCAAAACACAGGTGTAGGGCTTTCTTTTCTACTAAATGTCACTCAAATGTGGTAGATAATAATTTTGCTGAAGCATTTAATGCTGCTATCATTGGAGCTAGGCATATGTCTATTATCTCTATGTTTGAAGAAATTCGGCATTATGTCATGAGTAGAATTGTCAATAACAAGAAAAAATGTACTTCTTGGAATAGTATTTTTTGTCCAAAGATTTGTGAGAAGATACAGGAACACAAGGAATTGAGTGCTAACTGTCATGTTAGATGGAATGGTTCAGAGGGGTATGAAGTTTTCTATAATAGGGATACTTATGTTGTTGATATCAAAGGGTGTAAATGCACCTGTAGGTCATGGGATCTTACTGGTATCCCATGCCTACATGGAATATGTGTTATATTATTTAGGAAGGAACATATTGAAGACTATGTTTTAGATGTTTATAGGAAAGAAACTTATGAAAGGTTGTATAGCCATGCCTGCCACCACTAGCAGGTGAAAGATTTTGGCCAGAGACAAACATGGGTGCTATTGATCTACCAATTCCCAGGAAGATGCCTGGTAGACTAAGAAAAAAATATATACAAGGAAGATGGTGAGGGCAACAGCTATAAGTTATCAAGGAGAGGAAGGAAGATGAGGTGTCAAAAATGCTTCCACCTAAGGCACAATTCTAGAAAGTGTCCAAATAAGGACACTAGAAATGTAAGTTTTATGCAATAATGATGCAAATTTTCTGATTGGACATTAATGGTGCATTCTAATTGTGGATTCTGTATTTTCTTTTTTCATGAATTTAGATAGGTTCCAATGAAGGTGCTGCAGATGTTCACTCATCTCAACCAGCAACAAATGTTGAATCTACAGAAGAAGATGAGGAAGAAGAACAAGATCCGGTAGATCTTAGATCTATATTTGAGGTAAGATTATCTTTCAAACTACTAATTTTTTTTATAATCATGTATTAATTTGGTTGTTGCACACTTGTAATAGGACATAGGAGTTCGTACTCAATATGTGCAACCAGAAGACTGTCCCACTCCTGCCACAACAGTGGGTAGAGATTCAACTAGTCTCCAAGCAAGGGGAACTGGTTCAAGGGGTAGAGGCTCAACACAACCAATATCCTCCCAAACTTCCCAAGTAGCCCTTGCTGTCCATGCTTCCCAAACACCTCAAGTCGCTCCTCCTGTCCAAACTTCCCAAGTGGCCCCTCCTGTTAAAACTTCCCAAGTGGCTTCTACTGTATCACCAACCCCATTACATGCACCTACAACAAGACAACAGCCACCAACAGTAATAGCATCCCAAAATCCCACAGCCCCAGTAAGGGCAACTACACTAACACAATAGTTAGGCACAAGATCACCATCAGGAGAAGCACCAATTAAAAAACTAGTTAGAAATGATGGTTTAGGCAAAGGCAAGGAAAAAGTGACTACACTTAGAACAAGAGGGAAGAAGATAATGCAAAGGATGGGGATCTATACAAATGAGAAAACAGGGTTGTAAATACTGAATGTAAGTTATGGTTTTTGGTTTGTACTTCATTTTAAATAGTTATATTCTATAAATGAAAATGTCCAGCAACTTTACAATTAATATATTATTTCATTTATTTGCAGCCTGGTTTTAGCAGCCAACGGTTGATTTCGATCCCTAAAAGAACTAACAGGTCAGCACAATCAACTTTTACCATTACCAGTCATCAAACAGAAATCCCAACCTTAATTGAGGAAGCAAATGAGTATGAAGCTACTGGATTTTATAAGATATTAGACATTATGTGTTTAACTTACATTTTATAACCACTAATATTAGCTAACAGAATGACACTAATACGTTTTTCTTGTAATATAGGATCTAAAGGATGAGTTGTTGGGAAAGAAAAGGAAAAGACAAGATTATGATGACATGTGCAGATCAAAACAAACAAGCCAATCAAGAAAGGGATGAGTTGTTGTAGGAAAAATATTGTAATTCATATCTATTTATAGATGATATTGTGGATTTACTTAACACTGTCATTGTGGTTAAAACCATTTTTGGATGTCCCATTATGCTTTTATGGTTAGAGGTTGTTACATTTAGCTTTCTATGAAACTGTTTGGAGGCTGTTACCATTAGGTATAGCCTGGATAATTTTGTTGTTTTCACATTTTAGCATGAATGAAAGACCCAAAAATTTTCTTTAGGTTGCTAAGAAGTGTATGGTACGATTAATGTTTTGGGTGCTTTTGTTGTAAAAAATATGTTCAATTTAGGACTTGATTCTCAATTTGGGACGTAAATGCTGGTGATCAATGTGGCTATTTTCCTGTTTGTTTAAGCAATACGATTGTGAAGCCTTTTTATCCATAATCAAACAAGACATTATAATCAAATAATACAATTGTTATATGTTATATGCCAATTGTAGAACAAAATGAACATAATAAAACTGGACGATATATTGCCAAAAGTTGTTTTCATTCGACATTAGATAACTAAACAGAACAATATCAAAAGTAAAAAAAACTACATAATGGCTAAAATATATAGCAAGAAAAAAATCCATGAGACCACTAAGCCAATCTTGTACAGACAAGCATCATGCTTAATCTTTGCCACCAGACAAGCATCATGCTTAATCTTTGCCACCATTCCTTTGTAGGCTTTCATCTTCTCTTTCTGAGTTTTAACATTGTTTAGTAAAATGTTCACTTCATCAACCTTGACATATTTCTTCAGTTCTGAGTTCTCAATCCTCAACTCCCTGTTTTCTGTTAGCAAAATATTAGTCTGACTTATCAATTCATTAGTCAATCCTCTATAATAAACCTCTGAATTTTGTTCATTGTCATTTCTGTCCAGCCAAAGGAAATACCTACAACCTCCAATCTGTAACACTTGTTAATGTCGCAAATTAGTATCTAATTTTTTGACAACCTTCTTACTGACCTTAGCAAAATCAAATACGAAATTGCAAAATATATTACCTCTTTGTATTTCGAGCACCCATAAAATTTCTTCACTTTGTTCTATGGTGTTGTTGAGGTACAAATTGAAGCCTTTAATCCATATTGACAAAAATATTTCTTCCCCATCAATGCTTCTACTCTGTATTTGTAACTTTGGCTTTGGCTGCTTCTACTCTCAGCCATTTTAGATGTTTGTCACTCAATTTCAAGCTAAAAGGAAATGGGTTTCTTCAACCGGTGCTGATGGATCGATCTGCGACTACCTATGTCGATGGTTCGGTGAAGAATAGACAGAGGCAAGCTAAAGAAAGAAAAGAAATATAAAAAAGGAAGAGGGAAAAATGAGGATGAAATGGAAATAAAAACCAATTTTTTTAGTATACATGAGCTGGACATTAGAAAGGATGACGTGGAAAACAAAAAACAAATGGCATAACCTTATTAGCTACTACGGCCAGGTCAGCATTTTTTTAAATGGAGTTAACATGTAGGGTAAAGTGGCTGACGGAATTGAAGTTTATGTATTAAAGTGACCAAAAATTTTCTTTAGGTGAGAAAAGTAGTATAGTTCGGGGGCTAAATTACATATTAACCATTTTGAAAAACATGCAACAATTTTGAAAATGACGATTAAGTCCATAGGCCGTTAGAATTTTCGTGAATAACGGTCTAAGTTGACTTTTGACCAATTATCTATGATGAAATATTTTCCATGTAATGAGATTTATGATCATGTAAACTGATAGAATAAATAAGGCGTAAAAGTAGAAATTTATGCGATTCAACGGTTAGGAGTATTTTGGTAATTTTACCTTCATTACAGTCAAACCTCGACAAAAGCTTATTCAATTATTAGAATGAGTAAAATAGAGGTGTTTTATGATTAAATAAAATATTTTAGAGGTTGGATAAACTGTTTTCAACAAAGTTAAATTGTAAAGGGTAAAATAGAATGATTACTTAAATGTAAAGGCATTTTGGTAATTTATGCTATAAGATATTATTTTTAAAGCAATTTCCAGCCCATCGTCTCCATCATTTTCAGCAGCCCCATTTTTCTCCCATTTTTCTTCATTTTTGAAAGCTTGAAGAGAGAGAATGCTTTAAAAACTATAGCCAAACAACCTCCAAACCTAAAACTGTCTTCACCAACATTGTCTAACTTTCAGTGCTCTATAATTTGACACCAAAATCAAGTGTCAAAGTGGCCATTTTCAAGGTGTTTTGGATCTTACAACATTTGGCCATGTAAAAGGTGAGAGAAAACTTGTGTTTTCCATGGTTTTATGATTGTTTGTCATGTGATTTAGATGTTTAAGCATGTATTTGAGCTTGATTTGAAGAAAAAGCATGAGAATTAATTCCCTTAATTTTTAGCGAACATGGTTTGTGCATGAATATGGTGTCATGTCATGTGAAAATGATGTAAAGTTAATGTGGAGTAGGGCAAAGTATGGATTTAGGCTTAAAATTGAAGAAATGAAGTGTATAAGGGGGATTGAAGATGAATTTTGAAATTTAGATAGCATTCTGTTTGGGAGCAACCAACTGCCTAGGTAAGCAATTGACTGCCAAGACACAAAAATTAAACATTTTCATTATAATCGACTCAGACCAGTCGATTACCCTATATAGTAGTCGATTGCCCCTGTAACCGACTTAAGGTAGTCGATTGCCTTTATACAAGTTGATTGCTTTTTACTTAGAAGCATTTTGTTTGAAAACCAGTCAACTACCCAAAGTAACCAGTCGACTAACTTTTGTATGAACAGCTTAGAAAGAAAAGGTACTAGGATTAGTTTATGATTATAATAGTAGTACAATTTTCATAATTGAAGTATTGAAGTTGATTATATTCGAATATCGAACTATAGCTCAAAAGTCAGGAAGTGATAATGGTGATGTCGGCGACGCTACGAAAATTTAAAAGGTAAGGGACATATATAGGTGACGTAGGATTTGATTTCTGAAACTTTGATATCTGAACTTTGAATTCTGAAAAGACTTTGACTTATCTGGAATTGAATGATTTCTGGATTTCTGAAGGTGACGTAGGGATATCATGTTTTGCATTATGATTTGATTTATGAAACTTTGATATCTAAACTTTGAATTCTGAATGGACTTTGACTTATCTAGAATTGAATGATTTCTGGATTTCTGAATTTCTGATATCTGAACTCTGAGAGTTGAAAATGGTTTTGATATTGAATTTGATTTTGAATCCGACATTGATTTCGATATTGACTGATATGAGTTTAGAATTATTAAATGGTTTTGACTCTAATTTAGTACGCATGAATTCCTTCTTTATTAGTTCACTTTTGATTCTCTGTAGATAAGGAGTTAGGGAACCAGGACAAGTGAAGTGCTCCAAAGCATCCTTCCTAGCTCACCCCAACTTTCTAACTCGCTATAGAGATCATTCTATCCAAATTCCTGTATATTTTTTCACTTAAAAGTATTTTTAACATTTCAAATGATGTTTGGTTCATAATGAAAGGAAATTTTAGAAATGATTGGATTTTAAGGATTGATTATCTCTGAATGATTATGATCTAATTGATGGATTTAAGGAACGCTTATTGTTTTTGGATTTATAGGTAATGAACTACATTGAGAATATATGGATTTCTACTGTTTGAATCTGCAGGAGGTTTCGATTATTATCGAAATTTTTATAAATGGTCTGAATTGAAAGTGTCACGATCTTCCGAAAAAGTATTTGAACGATAATTTTAGTGTAGATTGTAAGGATATGTTTTGAAGGTACTAGATTTGATTGATATAACTAAGACATACGTTTAAGGAGTATAAGATCGAAAATGTTGAAGGTATTTGAAAGTGATTGGATTATATCAAATTTGATATCTGAAAGTATATGACTAATACTGAAAGACCGAATTTGATATTTGAAAGTATGTGACTGACTCTTGTGTAACGATCTAATAGTTTATGACATGTACCGGAAAGACTTGGATTGACCCTATACAATAAGGTCTAATTTGAAGGTGAATTAAACCATAAAGTCTGTCATTTGATCAATGCATAAAGCATTGTTTTGCATGCATGTCAGTTTTGAGTGTGTATGATTTCATGAGTTTTGACTTACCAATATTTGAAACTAATGATCGATGTTTAATTACTTTAAGATTTGTTCGATGCCATCGCATGCATTCTGATTTATGAAATGCATCAATTACTGTTTTAAATGTTGGGTTGAAAATAATGTTTTAAATTATTTGGAATTGTTTGAACGTAATGAATGAAATGTTTTGATTTCTAAACAATATGGTTTGAAATGAAACTTGGTTCCTGAAAGCTTGTATTTTGATTTCTGGGGTAGTAAATCCCTAGATAATCTAGGCACTCCTAGGCAATGATAATAAAATGTGCGTTTATATTATTGTATTTAGTTTTGAAAGCTTAAAGTATTGTTTTATTGTTTTCACGGGAATCAAGTAAATGTTTTGAGACTTTGGCTCCCCATAGTTGCTTACGGGTAATCTTGTAGTGTTTTTGAATCTGAATCTGAATTGTTAAGTGATATTGATCAAGTTTTTAGCTATCCCAACCAGCACACGGCCAGTGCCTATCGTGGACCCTATCATAACTACGATCATATGTCTATGTTTCTCCCTTCATGGGATCTGGACTATATGATTTTTATGGGATGTTGCCTAGTCTCCACTATACTATTTTCCTAGAGTGGTAAATCCCTGGTTAACATAGATCTAAGCACTCCTAGACTTTATGAATATCTAATTTCAGTGTTTTGTAAATATATTTTTTGATCTCCATACCATTATTGAAATGATTATTTTATTGTTTAATGGAAGCTAATTCCAAGTGTTTATTGAACTCTGTGATCAAATAAGTTTAAATAAACTTTCGATTGTGCTACTGATTTTTGATATCGACTTTGGCATTGGTTTTGAAACAATACTCGCATATAGTTATCAGTTCTTTTATGTATGTTTTTTACTAAGCCTTCCAAGTTCACTCCCTTCTACCTTCCAGATGTATCTGTAGAAATAGTCGTTTATTGAGAGAAGATCCTAATAAGATGCCTAAGGGGGTTTCGATGTTGTACCTTGCAGGTATGGTATTCATACATTTATATAGTACTCGAGTGTGTAAAGGGATGTAAACAATAAATTAAAGAAGTTTAAATGTCAACCATAGTATTCATTATAGAGTATTTGTATAGAAAACAAATGTGTACTGTAATTTTGTGTGCTAGGACCTATGGAGATAATTAAATATTGCATTATCTAAATAATTTTAGCGTAAAATTAGAGTGAGAACACTAAGCACTACCCAACCAATCGTGTGAAAATGAAAAAAGTCAGTTGTGATTTCCAAGAATTGGGGCGTGACAATTCCAAAAGGGTTAAGTAATACTTTAAAAACCTTTAGGTAATAAAATTTTTTTTAAGGGCATTTGGTCTGCAAAAAATTAAATTACCTTTGGGAATTTGATTACAGCAAAAACTCTATACATTTGGGAATCTTTGAAATATTAAATTCCTGCGTTTAGTTTGATTAGAAGGAAAATATGATTTTTAGGTTTGGTTAGGGGAATGAAAGATTACCCAATAATATATTTTACTATATTGCCCTTATATATTAGTAGTTGTGTCAAGTGAATAAGTCATGACAAAAATTTTTATTTAAATTACTTATTTATTTAACATATTAAATTATTTAGTATTAAATATGAAATTTATTTATTTTAACATGTAAATAATATTTAAAAAGTTATACTAAAATAACAAAATAGATAATAAACAAAAGCAAGAATCAATGAATAATAAAAAATAATAAAAATGATAACAATGATAGAATAATAAGAATAAATTGGGTAGAGGGAGTCAAAGTTAGAATTTTTCATAAAACATAAAATTGAATCTGACGATTAAGCTTCTTCAAGCGAGTTGCGTAGTATTACTTGAATACTCATGAGGCGAGGAAGAATTTTTATTGTCATACCAACTTAATGGAAGATGCTTAGAAATATTTTTCAATATTAATTAGATCGAAACTAATGATCAATACAAGCGAATTTTGAAGGTAACCTAAAGCTAAATGGTACTATTTTAAGATAGACGTTGTTGGGTGCCTAACACCTTTCCTACACTTATGTAACTGTATTTCTAAACCTAAAACTTTAAAAGTAGATCATTCTTTATCCCTAATTTTGAATAGATAACAATCACACAAAGGAAAAGAATGGTTGGTAGCAACTTTATAGGTTAGCAGGGACAGATTTTAGTAGATACTAAAGGGGGCCTTAGCAAACCCCCCCTCCCCCCCCCCCCCCCCCCCCCCAACAAAAAAAATTACAGTTCCTTATGTAAAGGCAAATGGCAAGGCTCCCCACACTTTTATATATTAAATAAACTTAAATTGGCCCCTCCAAATTAAAGAAATAAAACATTAATATTTATTTATTTTATTTACCAATCATTATTCACAATTACTTAAAATTAATTGATTTATTGCAATTATTAAATCAATCATTTGAATTTAAAAATTCTAGTTTTCTCACCACAACTAAAAACAAGCAAAAAAACCTATAATATTTTTCTTACCCACCGATTATAACTTCTTTTATTATTTATATTTTTTCAATTTATTTTATACTTTTGCTTGCCACTCAAGTTGTCTTGGGACTTGCTAGCCATCCCCTTAAAGCAAGAATAACAAAATTATAAAAGTTTGTTTGTTATTTTATTTTTTTTAATATATGCTTACATAATCTTGTCATCATTTGCATAGGTAATGTTAAAATTTTGGAATAATTATTTTTTAATTTCTAGTATACTATGGGTGAGAAAGCCTTTTTTGATGAAGTTAAGGGCATTAATAATCGAAAATTAGTTGTATTTTAAATCCATTAAGTAAAAAGTAAAAACATGATAAATATTGAAAAATGAAAACAGACAATTTTTTTTTTTCAAAAAAATACCCTCCAAATTAATATATTATTTGATTCTTATTACTAATTAAAAACAATCTATGTTTTAGTAAATTAATCTTTTTCAATTTTAGTCTCACTGGAATTTTGACTTTTATACCGCATGACATTAAAATTATTATAATTTTCTTTTTTTTTGGTGTAAACCACATGTATCCTCATCCGTTTTAACGGTCTAAGACTAATCCTATTCGAAGTTTAGTCACAGTTAAGGTTTTTCACCCCTCCCCAAAGGTGTGTTTAGTAAGAGTCGAACCTGAGAGCTCTTCCCACAAACTCAACCTGCGTTGTCAACTGAGCCACAATCAATAAATTTATAATTTTATAAATTTATTATTTTTTAGTAATATATTACTTCCATATATATTTTGTGTTTGAAAAATATAGTAGTGAAGGTCAAATGAAAAATATATATAATTTTAAATTCTTAATTGGCCCCTTCGAAATTTATTGTTAAGATCTGCCACTAGTAGTAAGGTTCTCAAATCTATACATGATGACCTCGAGCTTTGATTTTTAGGCCCAATTTCGTTTAACAGACAAATCCGCTCAAAAATTAGGTAGGGCCTCGGAGCTAAAGCAAGTAGTCTAACATTTGACCAAGTCTAGGGTCTGTTTGGCCTAGCTAGAGCTGTTGTAAAAAGTACTGCTTGAGTAGAGTTTTTTTAAAATGCTGTTAAGAGAAATTAAATTAATGTTTGGAAAACCTAGTATTAAAGTACTGTAGAATGTTGAAAACTATTTACTAGAATTTTTATATATTTTTTATAAATGAAAAAAATAAAATAATAAACTTTATTAAATTAAATCACAAGTTTTTAAGTGAAAAAAAAACTAATTTTTTGTTAATTAAAATTAAACAAATGAAATAAATATAAAAATGGGATAAAATAAATAAATTATTGTAAAAAAGTATGAATCCTCTTTTGTAATTTTGTAAATTATTGAAAAACAAAGTGAAAATGTAAAAATTTCACTAAATATATATTATCAATAGTAGCACTTCTTGGAAAAGCTTCAATTTATAGCTTCATCAAAAAGCTCAAATCTGCTTTCCGCATAAGTTAAAATTTTTAAAAATTTTAAAGCCAAACACTTGACTTCTGCTTATAAAGTAGATAAACTCTTCCATAAGTTGGGCCAAACATGCACCTAGTCTATACAATTAACACGTTTTTTTTTTAAATAATCATTATAATTATTTGTCCCTTATAGCTTATTTATTAAATTTTTATTTTAATTTCTACTTGGATCGCAAACATGATTTCATAATTTTTATTATTATTTTAAAAATATAATTATTTTATATTATTATTTTCAAACATTGTTGCTTAAATGATCTATAAGTACATTGACTATAGTATAACATTGTTATTTGAATCAATTTGAAGACAAAAAAAATACTTTTTGCAATAAAAAAAATAAAATACCTTAATTATACACCAAAGTTTTTATTTTTAATCAAATAAATAAACAATATAAATGTTACTTTATAAAACAATTTTATATTTATAAAAACTATTCTAAGGAATCCTCTCTTTTTCTTTCATTTCTACTATTTAACCAAGCAGCGATGGCTTGAATTCATTTTTTTTGTTTTATTAATTTTAACAACTCAAATAATGAGCACATGTATTGTTATTGTTCTTTCTTTTGTTTTTATCTTTTCCTTATTTGAGTAATGACTTTCTAAACATAGCTTTAAGGCGAAGGGATTTTGCAAGTTTGAAATTCGCACTCCCTTTTTAGTCCAAAAATTTCCATAATATATAAATATATAAATATATATATATATATATATTTATATGAAATTGTAGCAGGGCCCAAAAAAAGGACTGGCCAGCTTTTCACCCACCAACGCAGTAGATATGCCAACAAAAATGTGCACTCAACCCTAACAAGTTAATTAACATAAAATAAATTTCCAAAAGAACAGAGTCTAAAGTTATGGTGCAGTAATCAGGAATTTTATTTTTCTAATTTGGACGAAGATCTTGGTCTTGTCTCATTCTCAGCAAGGTAAACATTGCTATACGCCTATACCAAAATGGTCCATTCCTTCTCCGAAGTTTCATACCAAAAATACCTTCTGGACTTCAACAGTAGCGATTTTGTCATTATCAGAGAAAGGACTAACCATTTTTTTTTGGAGGACTTTTTCAACAATTTCTCCTTTCTTCTTCTTCTACTATTCGGCGACTTTCGAAAATTTTCTCTTGAATTTGCTAGGGGGCATGCACCTAGACCATTGTTTTCAATTGAGGGACCATCAAAAAATTCAAATTTTGATTGATATAGGCTCTGCATTTAGGATAATGATTTTGATTAAATTAATAAAAATGGACCAATTTATTATTGTTAATTTCCTGGCTGTTCTGTTCATGGTAACAAAACAAAAAAGATGTCGTTGTCAATTTTGAGTGTGGAGACTGAAGAGTTACCATGTCGAATTGAACTTTTGGCTTCCCACAGCAATTTCTGATTATTTGATTATTTCTGAAATTCATTTCATATGGATCCCGTTTTTGTAACAAAGGTGTGTTTGAAAATTCATCAACATGCATGCCACAACCAAACTTATTAAGAAAATTTATCATCTAGATAAAATTAGTTCGAATGAACACTAAAATTGATTTTGGTGAGACTGAAAATAATGATAGAAATGAGATTAGTAGAGATTAAATACCGTAACGGTAAGATTAAAATTAATAGTAGAATATATGTTTGGATGAAATCGTAGCAATGACTAATATAGTAAAAAGAGAAAAATGATAATTAAAGATACAATATGAAAATTTATATATAATGAAATTTATAGTATATATTTTATATTAGTAATATATGTTTTATATATAATGAAATCAGAGGTTGAACCTCATCAATCGACAAATTAAAAAATATATCAAGCTTTTAAAAGTAAATACAAATAAATTTTGGCCTCAAAAAATATAAATAATTTTTTTTAATTTACTCATAAGAATTTATTGATGAGGTGTCAACCTCTAATGCATGCATCATATATAAATCTTTATTACAATTGCTTCATTAACCTATCTTGAAAAGTAATTTTCAAAAAAGTTTGGTGTTAAAATCTAAGCACTCCCAATCTCTTATTTTTCTTATCTACAAACTACAACATTCTCTATAATAAAAAAAAATTATAATAACGTATGGCATTTATCCTTTGAGATTAAGCCACTTGAAAATTTTTAAAATGATATCCTATATTGCTCATAAAATAATAAGACGAATTAATGAACATAAATTTTATGTTCTTCTATATTCAATATTTTTGTTCTTATTTTCCTTGCAATTTTGCCACAAAACCTAACATTTAACATTGCTCTAAAGAACCAAGCAAAGGGTAGGAAGAGAAAAGGGTATTTTGGGCTAAAAGAAATTCATTTCTTTTCACATCAATTAGTGAGACATGAATTAATTCAGCATCACCTCAAAAATGCTCAATGCAAGCTTCCGAGATATCAAGCTCCAACATGTTAGTAGAGGCTTTAGAACAAAAAAAAAAAAAAAAAAAAACATGTTAGTAGAGGCTGTAATCAGGTTGCTCACGAATTAGCAGAGTATGCTCAATCAGTTTCAGACTATGTAGTTTGGATGGAGGATTCTCCCTCATTTGTGGAATCCCTCATTCTGTCTGATAAAACTCCATGTACGCTGTTCTAACAACGTCTTACATAAATAAATGCAACTACCATATTCTCTAAAAAAAAAGTTCGATAATAAAATTACATTTAGTCAAAAATTAAATGGTAATTTAATAAAGTGATAAATTTGGATCTTATTTGGTTTTCTCTCAATTAATCAATTAGAAGAAGATTTTTGCGGTTTGCCAAATGATCATACAATGCCCTGTAAATAGTTCTCACCATTGGAAATGGTAGCGCTGGCTTTGCTTGGTAGGAAAGATGAAAAGAGATGAGGATAAAAAATTTGATAATCTAATAGTTAGTTTTTATAACTACTTTCCTATTTTGTAACTTAATTATTAGATTTGTAAATTTTTCATCCTTCCTAACAAACAAAGCCTAGAAGTTTAGAATACTATTTAGAAGGATTGTTGAGAACTTTCAATTTTATTATTCTTTGTTGTTCTTGTTTATATTGTCATCATCAGACCAGTGAGAAAATCATTCCATCTCTGAAAATTCAACTGCAATGTAATCCAAAGACCATAGACAATTTGGAGAGTGCATATATGGAAGTCTCCACGGAGTTTCATTGACAAATGACAGTACTACTTTTCTTTTACTAGAAAATGTACTTTTCGCAACATTTAAAGTTATTGTAAAATATAAATTTACTGGAACTAAATTTTTTTTTTTATCATGTTTCAATATGCAGCGTTGGATAATCCTTACTTTATTTCTATTTCATAGAATTGATTAAGGGACTAATTTTACACATAAATTAATAATGAGGACATATATAAACAATTATCAAGAGGTTTCTCTTTCATTCATTTTTTTTTAAAGTTCTTTAGTGATTGACGGTGTTCAATTTTTAATTATGAAATAAAAAACAATACATTTGATTGTGTAATTTAAATTCAAATTTAATTTTAAATGTGTGCACGCGTATATATATATATTCAATCTATCCGGATATTGAATATGAAACCTTTCTTCATTTTTCATGCATAAGAGGAAAACGATACATTTCTCTTAAGATTGAAGTTTGAAATTGATGTAAAATTGACTGTGCTTTTCGTTGTCATGTCCCGGATTCTTGCCCGAATTCATTGAACAATTATAAATGCAAATGCAGTATCCAATCCTATATCCAAGTGATTTAACCCACCAAAGCAAAAGAACAACGAACAAATCATTCCTTATTGGAATAACGAAAATAAATAAAAATAAATAGAAAATAAAATTCATGAGTGTTAGAAAATAGCATAATATGATAACTAATAAGTAATAACTGATTTAGTGATTATTACATTTTTTTTTTAAGAACAAGTTTACCTTTGATAAATCCTGTTTGTCGTGTAAAATATAAAAAATACGTATTAAAATTTATATTAACACAAAAAATACAAAATCGTATTTTGTGTCAATTTTTTATGTATTAATAATATATAAAAATTATATACTATGAGTATATTATATACAAACTTTTAATATATTTGGATACGATTTTTATCAAATTTTAGTCTAGATCGTTTTATAAAATCCTTTTTTCCAAATTTTTGTCCACAAAATTTTAACGGCTACTGCCAAATTGCAACTGCCCAGCTGAGTTGTCGCCATCATCCACGTGAGATGACAAATGGACAAGGTCCCGCGGAAACTTCAACTCCAAAAAACCTGAAATCACAAGCTGACGTCACTTGCTCTGACTTGGCCGCCATGCCAGAATTGACCCACGTGTTCATTTAACCTTGCCTGTGGAGCCCTCTTTTAATACTGAATAATGTAATGCCATGTCAGCTCCTTTGCCACTTGTCATTCAATTTTTCCCTCACTTCGAGTATAAAGAGGGAGCCAAATCCTCAACATCGTTGCTCTGCCTCCAACTCCCAACGCTTACACCATAAACAGAGTGAAAAACAGAGAAACACTTCTCAAGCCCAGAAAAACCAATGGATTCTTTCTTTTTTCACTCCACAAATTCCAACTCCTCATCGGAATCTTCTTTCGGATCACCGGAATTTTTCCCTTTCGACCACAACTCTCTTCCTTTCAACGAAAATGACTCCGAAGAGATGCTTCTATACGGGCTACTCGCGGAGGGTACGCAAGAAACATCAGAAATAACATATCCCAATCAAGTGAAGGAAGAAGAGGTTAGCTCAATAGAAAACGAAAGTCCGAAGAAGGAAAGGTCTTACCGAGGTGTAAGAAGGCGGCCGTGGGGGAAGTTTGCGGCTGAGATAAGGGATTCAACCAGGAATGGCGTAAGGGTTTGGCTAGGAACATTTGACAGTGCGGAAGCAGCTGCTTTGGCTTACGATCAAGCAGCTTTCTCCATGAGAGGCTCCGCCGCTGTGCTCAACTTTCCGGTCCAAAGAGTGCAGGAATCACTGAGAGAAATGAAGTGCGACCAGGAGGAAGGATGTTCACCGGTGGTAGCTTTAAAGAGAAAACATTCCATGAGGAGGAAAATGATAAGCCAAAGCAAGAAAGAAAGAGATGTGAGGATAAACAATGTGGTGGTTTTGCAGGATTTAGGTGCAGATTACTTGGAAGAACTTTTGACTACATCTGATAACACTGCCAGACCTTTGTGATTTCTTTTAAAACAAAAAAAAAATCTTCTCAATCTCTTTTTATACAATAGAGATGAAAGTTTTTGATACTGGAGAAGAGAAATGTAAATATTGAAATTTCCATCTGCATAATTTTCACACTTTAGGGAACGTTTCTTGTTATTCTACTTCTAGGCTTCTTTTCTTCTTCTTCTTCTTCTTCTTCTATTTTTCATTGTTTTTGCTTTATTTTGCCTTGATCGTTTGTTTGTATTTTTGTTTTAGAAGCCTCAATCTGCAGTGTAAAGGTGTAGGAAGGTAAGGTTCACATTTTGATGTTTTTAAATGTGCATCCTCTCTTCCTTTTTCCATTCTACCAAGTAAAAGGTTGCGTAATTAGATACTATAGTTTCAATAGACTTCTGTTTCATATACCAAAGACAGCGTTTGGCTGCTCCTAGGGTTTATTAACACATATTCCACTTGCAAAGACATTTTTTGCACAAAATATTTTAAGAATTAATAATTTTATCTATAGGCTAGATTACAAACTATATTACAAAACAAAAGACAACTTTATTTCACCTACTAACTTATGATTCGAGATTTGAATTTGAGATTTCACAAAATGAACGTACTGATAAATTACATCGATATCACATGAAAGATATAAAAAGCAAATAAATGCAAATAGTATGGCATGTTAACTAGTATGATAGTAACGTTCGTTCGTAGATTTTGAATCTAACTTAATCGGTAAACACAAATTTTAATTTCAGTTCTACATCCTTAACTGAATAGAATATAATTTGTTCTAAACATATAAACTTACGCATGCAACATGCACCCTAAAAAAATAAAAATTCTTGAAAAAAAGAACGTTCAAATGATAATTGAAGAAGGAACCATAACTCAATATTCAGTTCTACCCTTTTACTAACATGTTCTTTGAAAAAAGAGAATCTAGAATTCGTTGGTCATAAATCTTGCACTTGAAAAGTTAAAACTAGATATGAACTACAAGAATTAATTCAAAATACGCAAAAGAGAGAAAGACTAAGTTGGACTTTTTTTTTTGGTTGCACTAAGTTGGACTTTTGCTAAAACAGTAAAACCCTTTCTTTTTCTTTGCCTTCCTTCTGTTTTCAAGTGCGAAAATACAAATTAAAGCTTCTTTCTATCTTTTTCTCTCCGTCGTCCTATGAAGTCCTTTTGAGTTATAATTTCTTTCCTCTCCATACGATCACATCAGTCGGCTAAAATTTCTTGTAGAACACAAATATGAAAATGTTAAGAAAGATTACTGAAATAAGAGGCGAAATTAGAGGGCCATCGCAGAGATTAAAAGAATTAATGGAGGATGATCAATTGATTTATCCATAGTCTATATTCCAATGATTTTAGTAATTAACTATTTGAGTCCAATTTCAAACTTAAAGGAAGCTTCCTGCTGAGTGCTGCCGCAAGGTCTTAATAAAATTCTTGGAATGTTATCTATTGCATAATTAGACTAATCTAAGTTTAGTTAATTTAGTAACTCATCCTAAAGTAACTTTTCCTAATCCGAGTTTTATGCAACATAAAAAATATTGTCACTTCATTGTTACTTTTTCTTTGGTAAGCATGACCAGCTTTCCTTTATTAGAAGATCTAAGCAATGACCTCATATAACTATTTTTTTCAATTAATCTAAAAAATATTCTGTTTGGGCCCTTATATTTTCAATAGTGGTTTTGAAAGGGGCAGGAACTGTTATGATTATCTTGTTTTAGTGGCTAAGGATGAGTTGTGACATATTGTAAGTTTTGGATTCGAATCTAAGCACCCTCATCCCCAGTTATTTAATATTTCTCTTGTAACAAAAAAAAAAAACTTTGAATAGGATAGTAGTGAATACTCTCCTCTGATCTCTTTTTTCTTAGGAAAAAAAATCAAAAAAGATATTTTCAATTCTAATAATAGTTGGTTATTAAAAAGGCTATAGTTCATGAGTCAATGAATGGATAAATTGTGTTTGTGACCTTAACTTTTCTTGATTGCATATAGTTTTGATCATCAAAATTTCAAAAGTAATTTATTGATTTTTATATTTATGATATTGTAAGAAACAAACTTGCTTAGTTTTTATAGCTTCCTTAAATTGATTCATTTCGCCATGTTGCCTATTTTCCAATTGGTGCACTTCCGTTTGATACTATTAATATTTTCTTGCTCACCTCTTGAATGTATTTTGTCATCTTGTTCCACAGTATATTTGGGTTCTCCTTTGTTGTTCAGTTTCTTTTTGGATCTAGATATTTCTACATATTGCATAACAATCTTCTTTTAGCTTTTACCATCAAATCCTTGTAGTTCCTTTTTGTTGGTTCTTTCGATGTTATTTATGAATTTTCATATTTAGTACTAACAGTCTATTTTACTTGATAACGCTCTCACCTGAGATAACCATACAGTCTAAACATCTACATCTTTAAAAATAAATTTATCTAACCTACACTTAGTCCACTCTTAAAGGTTATAAGGTGAGACTCTTTCTTCCTAAATAATGTGTTGATTAGGGTTAGGTCATAGGATAAAACAAAATCTAGAATAGCATCCCTACCCTTTTTTTCTTACACTATAATTAAAACCCTCACGTACTCTCTCAAAACCCTTTCCACTAGCACCTGCATGGCCATTAAAGTCATCACCAATAAAATGGTTTTCTCTTATAGACACTTCTTCTTCTACCTTATCTAAATCCTCCCTAAATTGTTGTTTACTAACCTCATCAAGTCTTATTTGTGATGGATATTAGTTTATAACATTCAAAACCTTCCCTCCTAAAACTAGTTTAATCAAAATAATCATATCCCCTTGTCTCCTAACATGTACAATATCCTTTTGATATTCTTTGTCTATAATGATACCTACACTATTTCGATTTCTATCTTTCCCTGTATGCCAAAGCTTATACTGTCAAGGTGCTATCTCTCTAACCTTCTCCCTACTTGGCCTCTTAAAAACACAAGATGTTAGCCTTCCTCCTACACATAACCTCACAAATCTCAACTAACCATTAAGTTTAGGCTAAATGCTTAATTTAGGATCAAACGTTCTGGATATTTCTCAATTAAGGTTATGATCTTTAATTTTGTTCAATTAAGGACTAAACGTTTTCAAATTTGTTCAATACAGAACTTTTTAACGAATGTGAATTACACTTGCCGTCAAGGAGAGTGGATGTTGATAAAAAGATAAAAATGTATTTTACTCTATCAAAAATGTTAAATATTTTTCTTTCTTTTTAAATCCAATATTTGATCCAATATTCTTTTGTCAGCTCTATTTATTTTTCAAATCCAATATCCATTTTTATTTATATTTTTATTTATTTATCATTCTAATTATTACATTTTAATTTTATTTTTTTTCTTTTATTTTTTCACTAGATCTATATGAAGAACAAATTTAATAAAAAAAATTTATTTTTTTCTTTTATTTGTTTTCTTTACTTAATATTTTTATTAGTTTAATCGTTCTTACTTATTGGATCTACATGAAGAACACATTTAATAAAAAAAATCAAAATTAAAGAAAAAAACTAAATTAAGTTATTGAAGTCTTTTTTTTTTTTGAAAAGCAAATGAATTTTATTAACTAATCACAGAAAAGAATTACAGGTAACATGGCAACAGCAAATTCACCCCAGTGGTGACCTGGCAATTCGTGTTTATAATTCGTTTTCGTGTCGTGTAAAACACGAAAATTTCGTGTCGATACGGAAAACTCAAAATGTTATTTTTAGCTTTTACCCTATTCATATATTAATTTTACTTAATTTTAACTTCGTGTCATCTCGTGTCATTTATTCGTATCGTGTCTAAGATTGCCCAGTCCAACACCATCAAACAGGCAACAACAATCTTTGACCCGAACGTGCTGAAACTCACTTCATCAAATAGCCACTCACAGATAATAAACATCAAACAAATAGTGGGCAGCAAGTCTAGACAAACACAATCAACGGTCACATTCAAAGACCATTCCACAACAAACTGCAATCAAAAAACCCACAAAGAGCCATGACATATGAAAAAAAAAAAGAAGCAAAATCAAATAAAATAAAATTCATGAAATTATTGAAAGCTTCGGTGAAACTAAAACTACAAAAAGGATGGAGAGGAGAAAAATGCCAATGAAAAAATAAACTCAAAAAAAATTACATAATAAAATAGAAATAAAAACAGAAATCAGGAGTTTGATTTTGATTGATTCTCCATAAACAGGAGAATGGAAAGAGATTATAAACCCAAAGAGTAAGATTCAAAAAAATCCACTAGAAAACCATCTAAAAAAATAACTACAAACTGCATAAAAATAGTTTTAAGCAAACCCATAACAACCACAAGTCTTATTTCTCACCTGGTGAAGAAACCACAACAGAAATAAAAAAAAAGTCTAAAATCGATTTCTGTTTAGAGGTATTTTTTGAGATTTCTAGGTCTCAAACTAGAGATTTGGTTAGCTTAGGAATGAGTGAGAACGTAGTAGAAAAAAAAGAGCTTTGATAGGCCAAAAAGTTATCTTTTTTGAAGTTGTGAAACAGAAATTACTTATTTAGATCTAGAAATACTGAGAGAGATTTGAAGGAAATGGGTTAGGAAAAAAGAAAGAAGGAGAAAAGAGCTAATTTTTGAGTATTTTTGAAAATTTTCTAGGTTAGGGGATGAGGGATCGAGGAGGAGTACAGTGCTGGTCTTGTTGGGAGGAACGGGATGAACGCAGAAGAAAGAGAGATAGGTTTTGAGAGAAAAAGTTATTTTTTTAACTAGAAAAATATGATTAAAAGATTATTTTTATAGTAAAAATAAGTAAATAAACTAAAATCAATTAAAAAAAATTTTAACCATTGAACTGTTGCCATGTGTCTTTCCTTAAATGCCGTTAATAACTTAATGGCGTGTATAACTTACACCTATTAAAAAATCCTGTATTGAACAAATTCGAAAATGTTTAATCCTTAATTGAATAAAATTAAAGATCATATCCTTAATTGAGAAATACTTAAAATGTTAAATCCTAAATTGAACATTTAGCCATAAGTTTACTTATATTCCAAGACCTTAATCTAAGCTTATAGTACCCTCGTCGATTTTTATGTAGGAACCTTTGCCTATTTGACACTAAATCTTGGTGTTGATACGGCACGTCTTCTGGACGACGACCTAGCAACCCATGCATACTTTTCACTACACCTAGCCTTTGATGCTGCAAGTCACTGAGTAGGAGACGCCTCGATGAAGTTCATGTAATGGTTCATCTCATAAAAATTGAATGCGTTTTTAGTGGTTGGTTGTTCAAACCTACCGTCAATCCACCTCCTTTATCTGAGCTTGGGATTGGCTGCATTTTCATATAACACTCAACATAAACAGAGTTGAAGCTCTATTATAAAATTTTTTTTATTTTGGCAATTTATTTGACCTTTTTTTGGTACACAAGAAAAACCTTTAATTAACCACATATACATACATATATATATATATATATATTATATATATATATATATTTAAAAATGCCAATTGTTGATTGCTTTCACATGATGTGTGACAATTGATATTTAAAGTTAAAAGATTTAATAGTCAAAAATATTCTCAACCTTCTGTACAATATGGATATAAGCTTTAAATTTTTAATTTTATTGTAAAAGTTCATAAATTTTTATTTGCTATAAATAAGCTCTTAATCTTTTAAAATATTCCCATTTGAGCGGTATCACTAGTCATTGGTGTTAGCTTAGTCATTAGTGTTAGCTAAGGAAGATAATTAAATTATGAATCAATAAATTGTTCCATAATCATACTATGGATGTATTGCTCTAAACAACCTATAAAATAAATTAAATTGCATAGTAAAGGAATATACATTCACTCAAATTTTGTCTCGTGATTCTTTTCGCGACATTTAGCGCCTAAGGTTTATAGTACGTGGTCAGACTCTATATTAGTCAATTCAGATGGGGAATTTGATTTCATGATAAATTCATAAAGTGTTAAAGTTCGTGGTCAGTTTGATCCTTTGAACTTGGTCGCCTTTTTCTTAGGTTTTTTATATTAAAGACAAATGACAATTGAAGACCTTTGTTTTAAGAAAATTTTTAATCAATATTTAATGATATAATTAAAATAAAATTTGAAAATATAATTAATATATTATTTAAAAATTTAATAAAATAATATATTAAATATAAAATTTTAAAATAATAATTTAAATATTCTTAATCAATTTTTATAAATACGTGGTAAAACAGCAGACCGTTAATTAAATGTGAGTAACAAAGTTTGCTTGTCATTCTTTAATTTTGATATCTCTATTAATTAGACAAGTTATTATTTACGAATCAAATTGGCTAAAGCAAAAATCACTTCCTATGCATACAGAATTACCTACTGTTTTTCAATGAATTGATGTCTTGTCACAAAAATTTTGATGATTGCATGTACGGATTCACGCACGTTAAGCATGAAGATTATTGACGAAAAAGAGATTCTTTTTCGCACCAACCGGTGGAAAGTATTTTGAGCTAATTTGGGTAGACAATAAAATTAATTTGGATATGTAACCAAAAAAAATTTTAATTTGGATAAAATTAAAAAAATGAAATAACCATCAAATAAAAGTAATTTTAATAAAATAATAAAGTATTAAAAAAATATAAAATTTATTTTATATACATTTTTGTTATGTCTTTAGTTATTATTATTTTTTTATTTTTAGTATTTGAATCCAGTGCAGTGAATTTCAAACAAATCTTTTATCTCAAATTGGAGCAAAGCAACATGGATTTAAAGACAAGGTGGATTATGTAATTTTCATTAAGTGTAAAGGGAACATTTGACGAATAATTTATGAATGTATTTGATTTTTTTATTTATATTTAACAAATGATTGCAAAAAAAGATGTGGTTCATTCGTTTATGTTCGTAAACAAATTTGTTTAACGTTAGTTTAAAACTTGTTTTTTTATTGAATCAATCAATATTCGTTTATTTTCGATAATATAAATTTTTAAATTGCATAATTATTCATAAGTTATTTTAATATGTAATCATCAAAATTACATAATTATGTAAAAATTTTAAATTTTAGTATTATATATTAGAGTGAATATAATTTATTTGTATAATTTTTTTGTTTAGTATTTATGAACATGTTCGTTAATGTTTATAAATATATATTTGTGAACATGTTCATTAAATATTCAATAAATATGTTTGTTAATGTTCATGAATAAACTTAATGAACATAAATTAAACACGAACAATATTAAAACATAAACGAAAGAACACAAATGTAATTACGTTCATTTATATTTGATTCACTTACCGCTCTAATTCTTACGTACAACTGACATTAGCCTTAAATCGAGTATAATTGTCAATCGAATTTTTTGTTATGTTTTATGTTATAATATGGTTATTTTTTTAATATAAGCTCAACAAAACTAATTCAAATTTAAGAAATTTATTTAATTCATCTAATTTTGGCATAATTTGATCAAAATATATGTCAACAATCAATCTTATTCAATTTGAATCTAAGTTAATTGAAATTCGAATAATATGAAAAAAATCAATTGAAAATGATTAGAACTTGATTTAATTTTAAGACTCAATAATTTATATTTGAAATGACTTGAAAATTTGATAATCTGAATATCAAGCTCAAATAATCTATGTTCAACTTGAATTTCATTCGACCAGAAGTTCCTAGTCAACCTGGCGCGACTCGCCAAAATGCCACTTTTACTTTCACAAACTTGGTTCATTTTAGTTTTCCTTTTTAAACCAAGCTATCTTCCGTATTCGTTTTTCGACAAATCATGTTTTGTAGGTATAATTTGGAGGAAATATTTGCGAGTACTAGACATCAGCTTGGCAAGGGGATGATGGTGTTTCATGGCGTCTTCATACGTAATGGAAAGATAAACATTGAAGAATCGACACGAAAACTGTCTGTCTCATTATAATGATGTTGATGTATGTATTAGTAACGTAGCTATCTCGTTAAGAAGCGTGGTAAGGCAAATGCATTTGCTTTGCAATAGGCAGACTGTATCATGTCCAGGCAGAGTATCTGTCAAGACTCAAGAGTGCCCCAATGAGAATCTTTACTAAACTCAATGATCTGGATGAACTTGGATAAGGATTAAAATCCAACATATCAAAAGGAGAAAAGGAAAAACAAAAGTACAAAGATTTGAATTTAATGGAGGGGCTTGCTAGAAATCTGTTTTTTCTTCTTGTTTGTACAACTGAGGTTTTTGGTATGGGCAACAGAAGAAAGAAAGTGTTAAGATTCAAAATTTAAATATGCAAAATTCTTACACTTTAAAAGTAAGGACATGATCATTTAAATTAATGCTCAAAGTTGAAATCTGTATCTTTAATGTCGTACAGATTTGATTCAATGAATCTAAAATCTTACCTTCAATTTATAATCTGTTGAGTATTCTGGTTACCTCATAGATAGAATCTAAAACAACCTCTGGCCCACATTTCTTTTGCCCTTAGCCTAACTGTTTCGGTTCACTTGTCCTATGAGGATGGCTTAAACTTCTCTGAACTTTTCGAGGGCTTAAATTTTGAAGGTGTTGACCAATTTTTGAAGTCCGAATGCACTCAGAGTCACAGATACTGTTAATCAAGAAGATTTGGGTCAGAATATTAATCAAGAAGCAACTTTAAACCCAATCATTGTCCAGGCTTCGTTGGCCCAACCCAAAACCCAAAGACCTCAAATTGTTAAATGAAATTTAGACATTAGTGTATTTTTTGTGACAGAATATATTATACGATGGAACACTTTTACTTTTTATTTTTTATTTGGGCTTCATCTTATATTTCCAGGGGAATAAGCCAAGTCATTTATCAGATTGACAGCCTCTTGATAATACATTTGGACATAAAACTAATATCATGCCATCAGTAACAAAGAACAACTAAACCAGCCAGCAGTTATTAAAGTCACTGATAAGGGATTAAATGCTACAGAAAAAATGGAAGATTAAAGTGTTGCTGGTACACATTCATCATACATTGCAGATAAAAACTGTGATATAGATTCTGATACAATCAATCATACACAGAGAGTTTCTGATACAGCTCTCCAGAGATGGCTTGCTCCATCACAGTAACAGGGTCAATAATCCCTCCATTGTCCAAGAACAACTCCACTAAATTCTTTGAGAATCCACTAACTAGCGCCACTCCACCCTGATTGCAAGGCACAGGTACAGTAAGGGAGTTGTTGAGGTTCCAAAAGACAATCTCTGGCATATTGAAGCCCTTCTCTTGAAATTTCCTCTGTATACTTTCATACATGGATTCCCATGATTTTGAGGTGAGTTTTCCCTCTGTCTCTTCTAGCGTAATTTATAATGCTTCTTATAGAAATAGGATGATGATGACAATATTTCAGCCTAGATGCTTCATCAAAATCCCTGCCACTGAAAACAAAAATCCTCTTTGTCATCTGATCCTCCTTCAACTTCCCATCAATAGCAACCTGCAAAATTCTATCAAACACTTTCTCAAAATCAACATTCACACCTCTAATCGTCTTCATTAAAACCTGAGTCTTTGACAGAAGGCTATCACCGTGGATCAAATGAAGCTTCGGATTCGAGCCAAATGTAATCGCCTTCCCCTTCCATGGCTCTTCACTGAGTTCCGAAATCAATAGCCCGAGTGCAACGCAGGCCTCCCTAGGAGTCCCATACATGCTACCAGAGACATCACATACAGCAATGCAGTTACTCAATTTTCCCTTCTTTTTAAGATTCTCCACCATTCTCCGCCATTGCAACTCAGCAACCTGATCTGCATCCTTCAAAGAAGCGATGATTTCATGTGGAAGCAATGCACCAGCAGCAATTCTTTCGTCTTCTTTCCTCACATCCTCAATATACCCACTAAACCTTTCGTTATCATGCAACAAGAAATGGTTCTTGTAACTCTTCATGGCAACAGAAGGCACCCTGTTATAAGGCAGAGCATCCCACTGCTTTGAACTCATATACAACTCTGGCAATTCAAGAGCCTTGTGCAAAGGCACAAGAACTTGCTTTCTCAACCTATCTCTCACCCTAAATGCATAATGAGCTTCCTCTATTCCCTCATAGTCAGGGTGGGATTCCCTTGGAAACATCCTCCTGGCTATACTTTCACATAATAAAGTAGCTTTATCATAAGCTGAATCAATTGAAGGACACCATTTAGAAGCCAGACCAATTTTCCCAACCTCACCAGAATTGAAGGACTTTACATCTTTCTTTAAATCTTCTGCAAACATATCAGCTATACAATCATGCAAAAACCTATACATGGGATCGGTAAAATACCTTCCGTAGGCCTTTTTCGCCTTGTTCATATCCCTCTTCTTCCTTAGAAACCTTGCATTCTCCTTATGCGCGCTTGGCATCTTTGTTTTCTGGGCAACTGTTACATCCCCTGGCAACTGTGACTTACGCTTGGATTTACATATCTTTCTATTTAGCCATTGGCCTTTCTGTTAGGAGTTTGCAATTTTTCTCTCTAACTTGTAAGGAGTTTGCAATTTTTCTCTTCTAAAAAATTGCAGGGTTGTAATTGTTTGATTGGTTGTTAGATTGGTTGGGTGGTTGTAGGCCAAATTGGTTGGGCCAAACCACATTAAAATTATTGTGTTTGTTTTTGCTTTCCTCTATTTTTGTGGGTGTTTGGTTTAAAGGGATATTTTTTCCCAACAAGTGGTATCAGAGCTGAAGGTTCGTGATCCTGAGAGAGGAGGAAAGCAGATAAAGATGAAAGCTATGAAGATAAAGATGAAAGTTATGAAAATGAAGATGAAGATGAAAGTTATGTTTGAAGAAGATGAAGATGAAGATGAAGATAAAGATGAAGATGATGATGATTTGGAAGAAGATGACTATTATGAGTTTGATGATGATGATTGGAAGAAGATGATGAGGATGATGGTGATGATGATGATGGAGTTATTCTTCAGTTTGAGGATGGGTTGCATGTTGTCGAGCAGTTTGGGGAGTTTAGGGATTCAAGTCAAGGGAGGATTTGTTGGGGTTTGCCTTGAATCCCACATCGAAAGTATATGAGAAGTTATAAGGGCTCTCCCCTTATAAATAATGTGTTAGGCTTGGTTTGTAAAGTGTCCCAAGGAGTTATAGACACCGATAGAATAGCTAGGGTTTGGGCTATTAAAAGGGTGTAGTTGGGCTTTGGGATCTTGGTTAGGAGTTTGCAATTTTTCTCTCTAAAAATTGCATGGTTGGGCTTTGTTAGGAGTTTGCAATTTTTCTCTCTAAAAATTGCATGGTTGGGCTTGTAAGGAGTTTGCAATTTTTCTCTTTTAAAAAATTGCAGGGTTGTAATTGTTTGATTGGTTGTTAGATTGGTTGGGTGGTTGTAGGCCAAATTGGTTGGGCCAAACCACATTAAAATTATTGTGTTTGTTTTTGCTTTCCTCTA
This sequence comes from Heritiera littoralis, assembly GCA_031772115.1. Classification (NCBI taxonomy): domain Eukaryota; kingdom Viridiplantae; phylum Streptophyta; class Magnoliopsida; order Malvales; family Malvaceae; genus Heritiera; species Heritiera littoralis. The sequence goes on from JAPDPK010000147.1 coordinate 521,996, forward strand.
TTTTTGTGGGTGTTTGGTTTAAAGGGATATTTTTTCCCAACACTTTCTTTGCCTTCTTGGTTTGCCACTCTTGCTTCGCGTTTTTCCGCGATTTCTCTCCTTCCAAAAGCCTGTAAAAATTTCCACCGGATCTTTGTAGCATCCAAATTCTGCCAAAACCCTGACATTGCATGCTAGGGTTTTAGGATGGTTTTTGTGTAACCACAATGCAGCAGTATAAAAGCTTTCTTTGTCAGACTTTCCAGTAACACGGACACCTCTTAGATTGCAAACAAGCTTCAACGTCGTTAAAGGGTCATAAGACCAGGCCGTTGTGAGCCGGTTAACAAGGGCATGACTTGGCGTGGAAGACAAGGCAGAGAAGAACAAGTCCAGGCATGGGTTGCCAGTGTTTGTGTTCCCGAACTGGGAAATGATCAGTTTGACAGCGTCGAGTTGAAGGCTATCAACGCCTGCTTGGACGGAGCACTCCACCATGGAATCGTCATTGGAGTGAAGCCCTGGTGGACCAAGAAGCAAGGTACTGGAAGCCATATTGGTTAAAGGCTCTAGGGTTTTTTGTGGTTATTCTTTTAGGGTTTTTTGTGGTTATTCTTTCAGGGTTTCCGTGAAGAGTGCGTCTGTGAAGATGAAGCCGTTTGGTGGGCGTTTAAATAAAGTATAGATTTTACTTGAGGCGCAAGAACCGGTGATTTGCAGAAATTTTCGCCGCTTCCTTGTCTATCCTATTTCAGATAAGTAGGAGTATAAAATAACACATATTATTTCCACCAAAAAAAAAGATAATACATATTATAATCTTTTTTTTTGGTCAAAATAATACATATTATAATCTAATATATATATATAAAAGCCAAAGCAGTTGGCTCAAAGTAAAACATTCTATGTGGATGGATTATATGATTGACATGTGTATTTTATTATAATTAAATAATAATTATTCTTTTTGAAGTTTAAAAAAGATAAAATTATCTTTTTAAATTCATTATCCATTTCAAATTCTAAAATAAAAGTAATATTTTTCCCCAATTTTCTAAAAGATGGGAATCTATATATATTAAAATTACAAAATAAATTAATTATTTTTTAAATCAATTATCTATTTTAATTTTTAAAAGATAAATATCTATATTTACATAGCTTATTTTTTCTATAATTTGAATAATAAATTAATTTTAATTTTTTATAAAAAAATCTTATTCAATTAATTATTCAATTTTAAAATATTTGAAATTTTAAAAAATAGATTTCAACTGTATTATTCATTTAAATCAAATAAAATTTATCTCAGAATTTAAAATTTCTTTTATCACTTATTATGTTATTTTTAAATTAAAAAATTCATATATTTTGATAAGAATTATATTAAGGTTTTAAATATTTTATCAAAAAATTAAAATTGGATATCTAAATCTATATATTTTTGTATTGAATAAAACTTTCATTCCTTTTTTTTTATTTTCATTTCATTCTTTTTTCAGATTTATTTGTTCAATCATTTTCTTTGATTGGAAAAAAAAAAGAAAATATCCATATGAATTATCTATTCTTTTGAAATATATATTATCTTAAATATTATATTTAATTATTTTGAATTGATTTAAATTTTAAAAAACTTAAATAATAAATCATTTTTATTCTATTTACATTTTACTTTACTGACTTTTTATGTGTGAGACTATTATAAATATTTTTTAAAAAAACCTAGACACTAATTTATTTTATAAGATTAATTTGGAGTCATTTAAATTCAAAATTTAAAAATAAATCAGTTTCAAATATGCAACATTAATCAATAACCTATTAATGATTAGTGTAGTAAGAATTATTTTCATTAAAATGATAGCTATTTAATTTATTTATTTAATATTTAAGATTTATGATACTTAATATTTCTATAATTTTTTTAATTAGTATTTGATTTCGAATTATTTTTCAATTTGTATATTCTATATTTGTATCAAGTTTTTTAATACATTATTCAACATGTATTTCCAAATAAATTTTTACAATTCTATTCTATTTTTTTAAAAAAATTATAAATTAAAATTATCACTGTGCATCGCACGAGTTTAAATCTAGTTTTGAGAATTATTGATTTTAGATTATAATTGAGTTTTTGTTAATTTTTATATCATTAATTGAGCACAATATATACTGGGTTGATTGCTTTTGCTATGAGGTGTTTGTCAAAAATGTCCTTAAGAAATTCTTTTACTTTGTCTCATTGGGATTATATTTTGATCATCAATAAACATAGGGTTCAAAATTTGGGTTTCTGCTCCTTTGGGTGATTTTGGTGGATTATACCATGAGTCATTTTTCTTATAGTTTTATTGTTTTAATAAAACTTGTTTTTATTTCTTAGTCTCTCAAAAAATGTAAAAGCATGACATGTTAATCCTCCAACTTGAGCAAGCTCACTTTAAATTTTTTAAGAACAAAGATATTCCATAAATTAAATGTTTGACTTGAAAGTAATATGAAAGTACTATACGCATAAAACTAAAACCTAGAACAATTAATCCATGATTTTAGCACCGTCTGTTGAACAGCTACAATGGGGAGGTGCATGGCATAGGATTATTAGATTTATTTTTACTTTGGAATTGGAGTAAAATTATGAAAAGGCTAGAGTAGTCTGCTCATAATTTTGCACTTATCTGCAAATATTGTACAAATCATGGGAATGCAAATTATTAGTACAATGTAACGTCCTCGTTGATCTTTATTTGATGTGTCCAGTCCTAAGATTTGTCTAGCTACCATGTTATGATATTCTTCTGATATGTAATAGGCGGCCTGTTTCTCATTGTAGTCTACATTTATACCTTTGCTCTTTTTAGAACTTTCTGCCACTTCTTTACGGATTTTAAGTGATGCATTTTGATCTTGTTTGGTTGGATGTGATTTCCATTGCTGGTTAATGAATCAAATTAGTTTTTCATCATGTCAATGAGAGGAAATTTTGAGTTTTTGTAGATCAACTTGATCATACATGGTAACATTGCTTTCAGTTTTGCTATTTCGGATTGATTTTTAATTTGGCTTGGGCAGTTGTGTAAGCATTCTTTAGTCTAATAATCGAGCTGGTTCAATGATGTGTATCAGCTTATGCTCTTTGTTGTTGTGATGAGTGCAGTGATAGTTTCGAAATATTTGCAAATAGTTTGGGCCATGGAATGTGTTTGAAGACCTATAGCTTAAGGCTTCTGGAATTTAGCAGTTGTAGTTGGACAAACCCATTATCTGAAATCTACTTTCTGCCGCACAATGGTTCTCACAATCAGACCTCCTTCAATCTGCCGCACAATGGTTCTCACAATCAGACCTCCTTCAATCTTGATCAGGTGAGTCAGTGGGCTTTGATTATCTATTTACACATATCATTTCATTTTAGCTGTTGTTGGCTTTGATGAATGTCTGCATCAACAAATTTGCTCTTGTAACTCATAACTCTAGTTTGTCATTGCAAATACAAATTGCTATTGCTAGCATTTATCTACACTTCCTTTCTCAGTTGTCTCTTAATAATTTCACATATATGTGCATTAAAATTTCATGATAGCAGAGGTGGCAAATGGGCGGGTCGAATCAGGTTCGGGTTGAGTTATTTTGGATCAGATCATTTTGGGTTCGAATCATTTCGGATTTGGATCAGGTCTGGTTTGGATTAAAAAAAAAATCGGTCTAGTTCAAGTTCAGTTAAGATTGGGTTTGGGTCGATTTGAATTCAGATTAATTCGGGCTCGCATTAGGCTTGGTTCGAGTTGTTGACTTTTTAGTCAATTTGGGTTGATTGGATTTGGATTCAAGTGGAGCGAACAAGTTTTTCAGGTTAAGCCTTGGTCATCTCAATATGATTTGTTTGGTATGAAAATGAACTGAAACCATATTTCTAAAAATCACAAATCTTATAAAAATAAAATTTTCTTCTTACATAACCTATAATAAAATTAAGATAGAAATAATCAAAATATTTAATAAACTATATAGTTTTTTTTATAATATGTTTACCAATATTCATAAATTAATTACATTTTTTTCATTTTACTTTTGTTGTCTATAATAATTAATACTTTAATGAATCAAAGTGATTTAATAATCCTTACTAAATATCACAATATACTACTATACATCTCTCTAATTTCTCGTGATTTTTATAGAATAATTGGAGACATTAAGTGTAAGTGATATAGCTTCTGTACTCTATTATAGATTAGCCATTAAATAATTATCATTAGGTTCAAATGAATATAATATAAAAGTGAATATTTAAGTTTAACTAGATTAAAAAAATATAATACTCATATTATTGAAAAAATTATATTTTTATTATAATAAAATACTTTGATCATTAATTTTAACTTTTAAATATTTATTGATAATATTAAATTTAAGTTTGAATTTTTTCAGGTTTGGATTAATTTGATTCGGATCAATTTGGGTTCGAGTCAATTTGGATTCGAATTAATTTGGGTTTGGATTAGGTTAAGTTTGAATTAATCTAAATTCGGATGAATTTGGGTTTGGATCAATTTGGGTTTGGATCAATTTAGGTTCAGATCAGATCAGGTTTGGATCAATAAAAATTCGGATAAATCTAGATTCAAATCAGATTGGATTTAGATTGTTGATTTTTTTTATCAAATCAAATCGATCAAATTTGATTTTAAGTTGATCGAATTGATTTTTTGAATCGGATCAATTTTTATTATCTCTACATAACAGAGTAAATTAGCTATAAATAGGCTGAAGGGTTGTAGCCCCAAAAGTTATTGGATGCCTTGAAATCTTAAAATCAGCAACTTAGCCTAATTGTATTAGATGCCCGTTGCCTTCATAAAGTATTTGGCAACAGTTTTACATCTTTATAAAGTAGTTGGCGACAGTTTTCAATCTTTAAAGTAATATGCAACAGTAATTGAGGGTCCCTGAAATTTATGACTCCCATGACTTTTCAGTTCTGTTGCATACCGTAAAGGCGAAAAAAAAATTATATGAAACAATTACATCACATCAACATATATTATTTTTATTTAAATCATGTCACGTGTTATAACAGCTGTAAATTTTTGCTGAACATCAGTTAGTTCCGATGTCGATACTAGATATGTAAATGTTATTATGTTCACAAATTTTCTTGGTAGTTTTTACATCTCTTGTTGGGTGGATTTGCATGAGAGTCTTCATGAGTGATAGCAGTTTGGATTTTGTCTTGGTCAGAAGTGTTCCCAGAGAAAAGGAGGAAGTGGAGTAGTATTAATTTTTTGTTATACATCCTGAAAATTTCTTCATTAAGATTTTGCTGTTTTCAGGGTAACTTTGTTTGGGATGTTGCAATAACCAATTCTTCTTATCAAGAAATGGTTGAAAAAAATAAAAATAAATTTTTTCACTAAATATTTGAATATGATTCGAATTTAAAAATTATTATTGGTAAAATTTTTTACTGTTTATTATTTTTTATTTGAACATGATTAATTTTATATTACAAAATTAATAAAAATACTTATGATTAAAAAACAAAATTATCTTCTTCTTTTTCTTCAATTTTCTACCACATAATGGTTCACGGACTGAAGCTTCCCTGACTTTTGGGTTGATAAATAACCTTTTACTAAAACATGACATTATGTAGCTATTCGAATGGAAGATGCATTTGAGCCAAGCCAATGGAGAGAGATGGAAAGATAAACCAGGAAAGAGATTGACTCTGTCCTGGAAAATCAGAAAAAGAAACAGGATAGTGGCTTTTCTTAACGTAAGGAGATGGGCAGTAACAATTTTAGTTATTGAAACATGCTTCTCTTGGTATTCTTGCTGGCAAGCACAAAATTGAAGGAGTTCTCTAAAACATGTTTGCCAGGGAAACTTTCAGAATTTGGTTAAAGACACTGTTCATTCTTTGTGGTCATCCATTCAATGATGGTTGGTGAACTGAATGGACCTTCTAACTGCAGGTAGCGTGATGGATAATAGCATGTTTAGATTAAAGATTGCAGGAAACATGTAAATATAGATATGGAGGCATTGATTGCACCAGTGACGCAATTGTGGGATGGAAATGAGGCCACAGCTGATATGACAGCGCATGCAGTCAGAAAGGACCGGTTACTTAATAAAACAATGAATTTATTGTTCTTGTAAGAACCCAGCCTAATCATGACCTCTACCATCTGCAGTAAATATGTTTAGGACCTTCAGCCTTTAGGTGCGCTGGAAGTTTCCTGCTTTGGCCCGTTTCTTCGTATCTTTTGTCTTCTTCTGATATTCAAGATAATGATTAGTGATGTCATCTATCATCTATGATATATCAGACAGATCATTTACAAGATTAAAACTTAATCACAGTTTAAGGATAATTAAAATATTATTTTTATAAAAAATTGTATTTGATGTTTTGTTTTTTTTATTTGATATATCAGACAGACCATCACTCCAGGCACTGGGCCAGGGGCAATAAAAGGTTACAGCTACAACAGAGATAGTGATCAGATGACATTGATTGAGATTATGACAGTACAGTGGCATATAAGAACAAATAGATACAAGGAGTCGGTAGGAAAAAAAAAATTAAAAAATGATCATTTCCAACGGTCAGAGCGTAAAAATTTCTGGTCTCTGCTAAATATTTGAAAGAAATTATGTTAATAGACTTTCTTTGCAAGATATGGCTGAGGCTCCCATAGGAGTGTGTAGATGCATGGAGTTGCATGTAACTAATGCTGTCATTTTTATCAGACTTGCTTTTGAAATCCCACAGTTAAAACTTGACTGTCGATTTGAAATGCCTGTCAGGACTAAAATAATGCACATTTCTAAACTGAAGAAGTCTTGTGTCAGTAATTTTCTGTCTGAAAAAAATCAGATGAGGTTTCAGAAGACACTTTATCCAGGTTGTAAATAAGTCGAACCAGAAAGAAAGAAGGTTATTGTGTTCATATTTGTTTTGCTTAGTTTTTAATATTGTTTGTATTTGATTTGTCTTATAAAGTGTGGATGAGTTCTTTTGTTGTGGAGAGAAAATGTTGTAAATTAATAGAATAGGATGTGTCAGGAGGTGGTAGAGAGGAAGATTAGAGCAGACCCTGAAGAATGAGTGTAGCGGTAGATGGCAATGGAAAGCTAAGCAAGGTTGAGAATAAGGTTGTGTAGAGAAAGCAGTGTAGAGAGGATTTGAGAGAGTTTTTGAATTAACTGATCTGCCAAAAAGTCCCCCCAATGATAATAAGAACTCCCTATATATGAGAATAAAGAATGAGAGTTACATATCTTTGGTATTAATAATGTGAGTTGACAGTTATAAAGTATTAATGCTTTGTCTAATTGGAGTTACGTTTTCGGAGAAGGTGTACTTAAAGAAATAGGGAAGAGCACTCAGGCTTTGGGAGAAGGTGTACTGAAACTGAAAGAAATATGGAAGAGCACTCAGACTTCAGAGAAAGGTTAAGAGAAGAACTCTTAACTATCTCCATATCTGATCCACCAAGCCAAACTCTCCAGGACATCTCAATAGTGAAGTTAACTCAAGAACCCTGCCCTATTTCGGAGTTATCTTCACTTCTTCTTGAAAGTGCTGTTCTATAAATGAGTTATTCTAAGAACAAGTTGTTCTATGAAGAGTTGTTCTGAGAAGAGCTGTTCTGAGAAGAGCTATTATGTGAATGAGCTCTTCTAAGAAAAGATAATGAGTTCTTCTGATAAGAGGCTGTTCTTTTGAAGAAGCTCTTCTGAGAAAAAGTTATTCTTGTGAAGTAGTTATTCTAAGAAGATGTTGTTTTTCACTTATAGCATGAAACAAATATTAATTTTCAAAATCAAGTATCTACATTTTGCCCCCTACATGAGAATTCTTAATATAAGAAATTCTCATGCATTAGTACTATAAAGGGTTTTTTGGAAAAATAATATTTTTATTAAAACTTATTGTCTTGTATTGAAATTGTTTAAGTTGACTTACTATTGGCCTTTTTATGAATTTTTAATGATGAATGGAATTTTTTTAACAGAATAATGAATGAAATTTTCTTAGCCAAATAATTGTTTGGCATAAAAAAAATTTTTTTAGGAAAATAATTTTTGTTTTGCTGTACAGTTGCCTGATGGAATAATTGCTTATGTTGTGTTGCCCCTGCATAGAGGTTTCCTAAGAGAAGAAATATTTTATGCATAAATTATGACAAATGAGATGTTATTCTTTAAAAAAAAATTGAGAACAAGTGAGAACAATTTAGAAATAGTGTTTCTTTAAAATTTTGGAAATAAGTGAGAAAAGCATTTTCCTTAAATTTTGGGAACAAGTGAGAAGAGCGTTTTTATAAAATTTTGAGCACAGGTAGAAGCTTTTCTCTAAATTTTTTTTTGGAAAAAGTGAGAAGCTTTTCCTTAAAATTTTGGAACAACTAGACGCTTTTTCCTAAAATTTTGAGAACAGGTGAGAGTGTTTTTCTAAAATTTTAGGAACAGGTAAAAGCTTTTCTCTAAAATTTTGGTAACAGGTAAGAACGTTTCCCTCAAATTTTGAGAACAGGTGGGAGTGTTTCCCTCAAATTTTGGAAACAAGTAAGAAGATTTTCCTTAAAATTTTTGGAAATAGCTAGAAGCTTTTCCCTAAAATTTTGGGAACAGATAGGGGCGTTTTCTTAAAATTTTGGGAACAGGTAAGAAGAGTTCCCTTAAAATTTTGGGAACAGCTAGAAGCTTTTCCTTAAAATTTAGGAACAGGTTGTAGACTGTTTCTTTAAAATTTTGGGAACAGATGAAAAGTGTTTCCCTAAAATTTTGGAAATAGGTAGGAAGTTTTTCCTTAAAATTTTGAGAACAAGTAAAAGCTTTTCTCTAAAATTTTGGAATAGCTAGAGGCTTTTCCTTAAAATTTTAGGAACAGATAGGAACATTTTCATAAAATTTTGAGAACAAGTATGAGTGTTTCCCTAAAATTTTGGGAATAGGTAAGAAACTTTTCCTTAAAATTTTGAGAACAGCTAAAAGCTTTTCCTTAAAATTTTGGGAATAAGTAGGAACTTTTTTCCAAAATTTTGGAAACAGGTAAGTAAAGTGTTTCTAGAAATTATTCTCCAAAATTTCAAAACAAGTTTTTGTGAAACGTATATAATCTTATAAATAAAAATATTTATTTTATAAAAATTAAGAATAACAATTTTATAGCTCGTGGTAATGTTTGCGTAAGCTAAAATTTTGTAGCTCGCGGGATACTATTTTCACGAACTGATGCGTTTCAGTGCATAACGTTGAAGTGTGTGTGTGTGTGTGTGTGTGTGTGTGTATATATATATATTGTATTATATATAAAGTCTGCAGCATGACTTTTGATATCTGAATAATTTTTTAAAGCTCGAGCCTCAAGCTTTAGCTATAAGTAAGTTTGTTGGGGTGGCTAGCTTATTGGGTTCAATGTATTTCTGATTGGAAAGCTTTTTGTATACCTCTTCCCGATCTTAAAAAATACCTTACTCTTGTCGATGTTACTTAAAGTGACATATCATTGCGTTTGATCCCTTCATGTACAAGAAAAAAAGGGAAAAGAATGTGTTGATTAGATAGATGAGGACTCTATTGATATCGTTGCTTCACGTATTAGATATGGAAATGTAAGTTGTTCTTGTTCTCTTTTTTTTTCTTGTTCTTCCTTATTATCTCTTTTGATGTCATTTTCTCATCCCCCTTTTTTTAGGGTTAAATCAGTTCGAAAGGAGCAATTTGTTAATAATGATGAGACATCTTATGCTGATGACGATGAATCTAGTGACGAGCACTCTATGAATTTTGATGAGTCTGGTGATGATGCCTTTTCTGGAGGTGATGATGTTCAACTAGAGAATTCTACTTCTCTATTTAACATAAGTGCTGATGATTTTTTAACGGAATTGAGGAAGATATTCAAAGTGATGAAGTTGCTATCTTGGAAGATGTTGTTCCAAATGCTCAATATGTTCCTAATACTAATCCTATTCCAAGTGTTGGAAGTGTTGAACCTGTTCCAAATGCTCAACCTGTTCAGACTGACACAGCTATTCCTGTTCCAAATGTTGATCCTGTTTCAAGTACTCAACCTATTCCAAGTGCTCAACCTGTTCAAACTGACACTGTTACTGCTACAGTTGCTCTCGATGTTGTTTTGTTCCCCCCAGTGTCAGAGAACAGGGAAGCTACTAGTACCTTTGATACTTTTGGAACAAATTCTGGGAATGTAACAGCTAAAGTTGATTTTCATGGTTTCTCTGTTCGGTCTCAGTATGTGAAGCATTTGGAGATCATTTATAAAAAAGAGGGTGAATTTTAGGATTCTTGTATCTTCCAAAGTGAAGATTTTATTTCTTACGCACTGGATGGGTTAGGAAAAGCTTTGTTGATTGCTGATGTTCCGATGTATTCTATTTCTTCAGAGAAATTACAGTTGATGTTGCGACTTATGGATGATGTAGTAAAGGTTGGTTTTAGGCTTGATTGTATTGACATTTGCATTTCCAAAGCCAAAGCCTTCCTTTCTATTGGTGTGGAAAAGAATAAAGTAGAAGAAGAGCTAAAAGAAATAGAAGTGAAGATTACCTCACTGAAGAATCATCAAGCTGTGTTGCAGCAGAAGTTAGATTCTTTTTCAGAGTTCAGTAGCAGTAATTCTTCTCTTTGGAGCTATGTAGCTACTTAGATATTTGTTTTCTTCTATTGCATTTCTATTTCAATATTTATTTGTTTTGAGATTTTTCTGATATTTTTGCAATATTATTGGTACTTTCATTTTTTTATTTATCAATAGCAAATCTTGATTTTCCTTTCTTTCTTAGAGAAAATTTTATTTTCATGTATGTGACCAAGGAGAACCTTTCTCAACTTTACATCAAGGAGATACTATCTCTCGACTCGATATATAGGAGATTGATTCAATCCTTTTAGAAAAGCATATAGTTGCGGTCATTGTATAATAATTCTTAACCAAGTATGAGCGATAAAGCTGCGACTAGATTGTAAGTAATGAAAAATAGCCAAAACATGAGCGATTAAGCTGCGGCTATTAGTGAAATACACTTCTCATATATTAAACTTCATTATAGAGAGAAGTAGAAGCAGTGGACTTGACTTATTATTGAATAACATAAACTTGACAAAAGTGTTGAAGTATGACTCTCATACATGGAATTTTTTGATGTATTGAAAGTTGATGGGTGTTGTGATAGCATTGTTTCTTGGATTTATCAACTTACAATAGCCACTGTCATTCACTTCATGTACAATATATGGACCTTCCCATTTTGGACTGAACTTAGAGGCTGGAGTTCCTCTTCTGATGAGTTCTGCAGCACGAAGTACCAAATCACCTTCTTCAAAATTTCTTCTCTTTACTAATTTGTCATAAGCTCTACTCAATCTCCTTTGGTAAACTGATAAATTCTTTTTCGCCTTATCTCTCCTTTCTTCTAATGCTTCTAGTTCTAACATCCACAAAGCATCATTATCTAGTTCAGCATCTAGAGCTAACCTTGTAGAAGGAACTAGTATTTCAGCTGGAAGAACAGCTTCTGTTCCATACACCAGAGAAAACGGAGTTGCTTTCGTTGGCCCACGTTTTGAAGTTCTATATGCCTATAATGCCACTAGAAGAGCTTCACACCATAATTTTGGTTCTTCATGAACCATTCTACTAAGTATCTTTAACAGAGTCTTATTGGTGGCTTCAACTTGACCATTTCCCTTTAGATAATAAAGAGAAGACTTTACATGATCAACGTCATAAAGTGCAAGCAATTCTCTCACATTGGAATTGATAAATGGAGTTCCATTATCCGAGAGAATTCTTTTGGGTATCCCAAAATGGCAAATGATATTCTCTTTGATGAAGTTTGCCACTACTGGTACAGTTGCATTCTTCAAGGGAATAGCTTCTACCCATTTTGTGAAACACTCTGTTGCTACCAATATCCATGTGTAGCCTTCGGAAGGTGGACTTATGGGACCAATTAAATCAAATGCCCAAGTATGAAAAGGCCATGGAGTTGTTATACTATGTAGTTACACAGTTGGGGCATGTATAGCATTGCCATGAACTTGGCAAGGGTAACACTTCTTCGCATGATTCATAGCATCTGTTTCCATAGTAGGCTAGTAGTACCCAATATCTAAGAGCTTTTGATAGAGCTTCCTATCTTCTTCATGTTCTCCACTACTCCGACCATGTACTTCTTCCAACAGAGGATGCATATCAGTTGGAGAAACACATTTCAATGGTTTTCCTGAAAATGAGACTCGAAATAGATAATCTCCATTCATAAAATACCTTTGAATTCTTCTTTTCAACTGTCTTGCATCATGGTAATTGGTTGGAAGAATACCATTTTTCATATAATCAATATAAGGCCTACGCCAATCACCGGCACTTCCAATGAAATTGCATTCTTTGACATCTAGAGATTCAGAACACTTACTGCAAGATTTTTGAATTTGCAAAGCATCCTTAGACATGGTTGGCCAAAAGTATCCAGCTTTTTGAAGTAGGCGATGTAATGGAGGTCCCTCTTCACCACACCATTGCTCATGGGTTGCATTCAATCTTTCTTGAGCTTCATGCTTAGAAACACATCTTGCTAATACTCTATTAGCACTTCTATGGTATAGAACACCTTGGATTAAGAGGAAGTGTTTCAGATTCGGAATATTAGTAGAAGTAGGCTTGACCAACTGCTTAATGATAGGTGAACGCCAATCTTCATCTTCTTCATACTCAAGAGATTGAAATAATTCACTAGTTGTACATGGTAAAGTTCTTCTAACAACAGACATAGTGATACTTTCATTCTCTTTTGGAATCTGAATTTTAGAAGCTAAGGTAGCAAGTGCATCTGCATACCGATTTGTAGATCTTAGGCTATGCTCACATTTTACATTCTGAAACTTCTTCCACAAAGATTGAACAAGTGTTCTGTAAGAAGCTAACATCTGTTCGTTCAAAGCAAATTCACCATTAGCTTGCTTAATTATAAGATTAGAATCTCCATGAATACAAAGATTTTTAACTCCAATGGAGTCAGCTATGAACAAACCCAAAATAAGTGCTTCATACTCAACTTGATTATTGGTGCATGGAAAATCCAATTTGAAGCAAAGGAGATAGGTTCTCTACTTGATTCTAGGGAGTTTAACTCTAAACTAGGAATCAAGGAGTATCCTTCTCTTCTTGACTCTTCATCCAAGGAGATGTTGTTTCTACTCAAATGAGAGAAGGTTAACTCTAAACTCTCTATCGAGGAATCAACTTCTCTACTTGGTGGAATCAAAACTATGCCAATGCCTCCTCTAAAAGTTGTGGAAGAATCATCAAAATATAAATTCCATTCCCCTTCTTTTATATTCACTGAACAAACTTCTTCATGAAATTCATTCGGAATAGGATAATGTATTTCTTCTTCATGTTGGGATGGAAAATGTGCTAGCAAATCTGAAAGCACTTGAGACTTGATAGCTTTTGGTTGAACACCTGATATATCAAACTCTCCAAGCAAAAGAAGCCACTTTTCTATTTCCTTGATAAAGCTGGTCTAGAGAGCAGATATTTAATAGGATCTGACTTAGTCATCACCACAAGTTTATGAGCCAAGAAGTAGTGACGCAATTTTTGAGTAGCAAAGACCAGTGCAAGACAATGTTTCTCCATCGATGAATAATTTAACTCACTCCAATGTAAACATATACTCAAGTAATACACAGGTCGTTCTTGCTCTTCCAATTCTTGTACCAGTAAAGCACCAATAGAATGTGGAGTAGAAGTGAGATATATATCATTCGCTAGACTTTCAATGGCATAGTCATGGTTGCTGGAGAAGTCAAGATTCTTTTTATCTTGTCAAACGCTTCCTGCTGCTGTTAGCCCCATTCAAACAACACTCCTTTCTTCAACAAAGCTTGAAAAGGAACTATTATTTCTCCCAAGGTTGGAATTAATCTCCTGATATATGAAACTTTTTCCAATAAGTTCTTAAGTTGTTTCTGATTCATTGGAGGTGGCATAGACTGAATAGCACTTGTCTTTGTAGGATCAACATCAGTGCCTTTTTTGTGAATCATAAAACCCAAGAACTTTCTAGCTGAAACACCAAATGCACATTTCATAGGATTCATTCGCAGCCTATACTTTCTGCACCGTTCAAACACTCTTCTCAAATCTTGAAAATGATCTGAGGTTTTTTTGAAATTCACATCTATGTCATCTACATAATCTTCTATACAATCATGCATCATGTCATGAAAAATAGCTATCATGGCACGCTGATAAGTTGCACCCGAATTTTTCAATCCAAAAGGCATAACAGTATAATAGAAGTTTCCAAATAGAGTTCAAAAAGCTGTGTTTTTTGCATCACCTGGAGCCATCTTAATCTGATTATAGCCACTAAATCCATCCTGTTGGCTCTATAGGCTGTTCCGAGAGGGGGGTGAATCGGTTTTTACTAACCTTAGGTTCGTTTTTCGGTTCCTCTAAATTCTCTAGCTTAGATTGATATTTTCTAAATTCTCTAGACTACTCAAGCATGCAATATAAATTCAATTCAATAAACCTAATATAATTGCAAGTAAATAAAGAGTAGGGAGAGAGAGATTTATACAATCGATTTATAGAGGTTCGGCTACCTTGCCTATGTCCTCTACCTTGAGACGCTCCCAAGGATTTTCTTCAAATCCATTATCTTGAATTTGTGATTACAATCCCTCTTTTTCTTAGGCTTAAGAGTAACCTCCCTCTTTTTCTAGGCGCAAGAGAAACCTCCCTCTTTTTCAAGGTGCAAGAGAAACCTCCCTCTTTTTTTGGCTCAAGAGAAACCTCCATTTTTTTCTAAGGCTTAAGAGAAACCTCCCCTTTTTACAAGGATTGAATTGGTTTACAATGTGTAATCAAAGAAGACCTCTAAGTAGGCAAGTGATTACAGAAATTAAGCACAATGAAAACCTATACAAGATTTGTGCTAAGCACAACAAGGAATGAGAGAATGATAGATGGTGAAGACTTTGGAGCTCTTGAATTGTTGTTTGAGGCTTGAGGATTAGAGGAATATGTGTTATGGAGTTGCTGAGTAGTTCCTCTTGCTTTCTTTAGCTTCTAAGCCTCTATTTATAGTCCCTTGGATGTATTCTAGCCGTTGGGTGGAGCCAAAACTTGAATATGACCGTTGTCTCACAAAAACTAGCCGTTACAGGCTATTTTCGGGAAAAGGGATCGATCCCTTTCCATAGGGGATCGATCCCAAGCTTCTAGATTGCTTATTCTGGGCTTGAGGATCATTCTGCCTTAAAGGGATCGATCCCTTCCCTTAGGGGATCGATCCTATGCCTCCAGAAAGCTATTTCCTACACTTTTTGGGTTAGAAATGATGTGATCTTTGATCCTAATACAACCCAAAACATTTTGGTATTTTGTGGGAGTTTTTCTTGACTTTCTCTGATGACAACATGATCCAAAAATTCATCAAATGATTTTCTAAAATATTCAAAACATTTTATGAAGTATTAAGACCAATAAGGATGTATCATTAAATTATGGTCTTAATGTTTGATATGTTAACTTGAAAATGGATTGAGAAAATCATGTGTGATAAGGCAAATTTACAATATGAATTATAACATTAAATCTTACTTAAGTTTTTGTCATTTCAAAATATATATGGCAATTTAAAGCTAACAATCTCCCCCTTGTTGACATGACAAAACTTAATGTAAATTTGCTTTGAAAATTCTTTGATAAAATACTTCCCCTCAAATAAAGCAGGATTTTACAAAGCTCCCCCTTAATATAAGCATGGGTTTTGAAAATTAATTTTTAAACTATTTCTCCCCCATTATCTCTCCCCCTTAATATCTCTCCCTTTTAATATCTATCTCTCCCCCTTTTTGTCATAGCAAAAAGAAAGAAAAATAATAAAAAATATGCTCCCCCTAAAATCATGGCTATGTGAGAAGAGATAAAAAAAATATGCTCCATCCAACAGCAAACATGTTAGTACATGGGACTCATAGCACAAATAAATAAGTCAATATTCACAAAGAGTATGAAATATTCAGCAAAGAATATGACTTATGATCCTAAACCAATTGTTTATAAATAATTTTGCAATAAGTTCTCAATTGGTAAGAAATAAAGCAAGTTGAGTATAAAGATCTACTAAGGTCTATGACTTGCTTATTTCAATCCTATTAAGCACCTAAGTGTATCAATTGTTCTCTAAAGTCCAACTAAGGTGCATGTCAATACATCATGATTATGAGCTAAAATTAGATGACATATCATATACATGAGCTCATAAATCATTTTCAAGCAAGAATGTGCTTAGAATTAAATCATATATCAATTAATCACAAATTCTAGCACAAAAGTGTTTCATGCAAAAGTGGCTTATGTGAATTCTTCCCTATTTGTCATTTCAATCTAAGGAGCATGAGATGAATTGTCAATATAAAGCTCATTCCAATTGGTAATTTAGTTTTGGCTTACCAATTATTGAAAATATGGTTGCCAATGATACTAATTGTTATTTCAATCTAAATACCAATTGTTACTAGTGGTTGACTTAGACATTTTGCATGAATCCAATATTTATGTGTAGTGTGTTCATGTCAAGAAAATAGTCATTCTAAATATGCAAGAACACAACACATATCATCAAATATGCATAAGGATTAATTAATCATTAGCACACTATCATAAAGTATTAATCCATATTCATATTCACAATATTATACCCTATGGAAGATTCAAAAAATCAAGGTATTCAAGCAAACACATTTTCTTCCATGGTTTCAAGTACAAAAATCCTATGCTCATTGTTCAATTCAAGTCCTTAACCAATTATGAGCAAGAAAAAAATTCAAAATTATCAATTAAGAGTCATATCCCTAGTTGTTAACATCATTTAACGTTCTAGAGGGTATATGCTATTTTAACTAAAATGGCTTCACCTAAGTGAATCAATATTATCAAGCTAAAATATATTTTATCATTAAAATCCATAAACTATGAGTGAGGTTAAGCACATAATATCATGAAAATAACTATTCTCATCTCATAGACATGATCATTGATTCAACTTAAGCAAGTATGTAAGTTCAACATCAAGAATAAATGCATGGATATCAATCAAGGTACATTTGTTCAAGTTTCCATTTATCTTTGAATGTTGGTGTTGTCATTAAAGCCCAAGTTCTTTAATAATTTGGCCATAAGAAAAATTTAAGTACATGGATGATAAAGTTTCATGCATTTGAACATTTAGGATCCATTTATCATCACACATTGTATGCCAAGGAAAATTATGACATTATACTAATTGTTGAATTTACATTTGAAATCAATCCTTAAGGTCAAGTTTTAATTATTTTTCCACTAGATGTATAATTATCATGAAACCTAGTGTGGAGTAGGTGAGTCAAGCTAAGAAACATAATCCTATAAGCATGCTTGACTAAGATGAACAAAAAGAATGAAAAATATTCATTATGCATAAGTTCATCAAATTCTCAAATATATCCATAAATCATTGAAATAAATCTTAAAAATTATGTTTAAGCATTTATTGAAAATGTATTTCAAGATTATTTCAAGATTTATGCAATTCATGAATGTTTTCAATAAGAAGAATGATTTTGTACTTGTAAGCTCAAGAAAAATGATATTGATTGTTGAAAGTGATACCATTCATTGGAAATGATATTAATTGATGAAGTTGAGGCATGATATCAATGAAAAATGAGTTTTCATACATTAAAGATCATCAAAAAGAAGTTAAAACAATGAATTTTAAGTTGAGAAGAGATAAAGTATCAAAATAATGAAAAGTTCTTCTCAATTTTGGTTGAAAACATGCAGAAAAGCCCTTTTGGCCTGGGGGGATCAATCCCTATAGGAGGGGGATCGATCCCTTAACTCCAGAATGCAAATTTCCTGCATTCTGCTCAAGGGGGATCGATCCTGCTTATTGAGGGATCGATCTCTCATCCTGTTTCTACAGTTTTTGATAGAAAATCCAACCTTTGAGGTACCAAAACTTCGTTTTTGAGTATTTTAAGTCCAAGTAAGAGTTTAAACATTTGTAAAACATGATTTTGGACTTGTATGAATGAAAAAAAACATGAATGAAAAACCATTTTACAAAAGATTTTGCAATTTTGGAAGAATTTACGCAATAAAATGCGTTTTTGGCCTCAAAAGATGTCATTTTGAGAGTTAAGCATATTTTGACTAAACCAAAGCATTAGAAACCACAAATATGCCAAAAAAAACTTGTTCACATAGGTTTTAAGCACATATATCATCAAAGCATACATTTTGTGAACAACATGCCATGATTTCCAACATACAAGTTCTTCATTAATGCACATGACATGGCATTTTGCATATATTACATATTTGGCAATTTGAGGCAAGTAAATACATTATCAACACATAGAAAACTTGCTCAAAATGCAGAAATCCAATAATCATTTCAAAATCATAAATCATGCCTTTCATTCATTCATCAAGAATTGTCCATCAAACACTCAACAATCATTTATCATGCCTTTTGTTCAATCATTCAACTCACAAAGCATCAAAGATCATCAACAAACCATATCATCAAGGCATAAACAATTTAAATGTAACAAAAATTTTAAGGAGTGAGAATTTAAGCTCACAATACTCCTTTGCTTGAGAGTGCTTGCCATGATGTGTTGGATCCACCATTAGCCATTCTTTGAGAGATTGTTGTCACCTTGCTAAAGATGGATTTCCAAGCTCTTCCTTTTTCTCATTGGCACAAGCAAACTCCATGGGGGGTGTAGAGCATTTGAACTCCATTGTTCCGTTGTATTCCCATGCTCTAACACTCCTACAACAAACAAGTTCAAACATGCTTTGGTACCCAAATTTTCTTGGGTCCATGAGAGTTAGTGCAAACAATCTTTGATCCTTTAGGGATCCATTTTAAGCACAATTCAACATTATTTACAGCATGCTTTGACACCCATATTTTTCTAATTACTCTTCCTCTAAATGTGGTTTTCCTATATGTGCATGCTTGTAAAGAGTGTCATATTCTATTGCATAGTGAGCATGTAAGAGATAGATCATGCATAGTACTTTTGCTCACAAGGAAATTCTTTAGATGAGTTTCTTTTTGTATTGCATTATATCCTAACCCATCTTTGTCAAAGAAAGCTCTTTGGGTCTCTAACATGTGATCTAGCTTTTGTTGACCCCTATAAAACCTAGAAAATGAGTTGTGCAAATTTAAGTTCTTTTTATTCAACTCATTTATTTTTAAGTTAGCCTCTTCTAATTTCTTTTCAAATTCTAGCTTAGCATTTATCAAGGCTTCATTTTCTATTTTTAATTTAGCAATGATTTTCTTATATTTGGAGTTCATGCATTGAAATTCATTTGCTAAATCATTAAAGGCATTTTGTAGTTCACTAAAGGTATAATCATTATCTTCACTAGAACTACTACTAGCCTCATCATCACTAATAGCCATAAAGCATGAGTAGGCTACCTCTTCATCTACATTTTCCTCATCGGAGCTATCACTATCGCTCCATGCAGCCACAAATGCTTTCTTCCTAGGCCCCCTATCCTTTTCCTTCCTAAGTAAGGGGCAATCTAATTTAGTATGACCTGGTTCATTGCACTCATAACATACTAAGGGGTCCTTTTCTCTTCTACTTGACTCTCCCCTTTGATGTCTCCTATTACTCTCCCTTTCTTTCATTCTCATAAATCTATTGAATCTTTTGGCAAACATTGCCATTTTCTTTTCTTCCTCATTTTCACTCTCATCACTATCATCCTTATGAGTGGAAGACTTAAGTGCTACCCCTACTTTCTTTGAAGGCTCTTCATTTCTTTTCAATTTCATCTCATATGTAAGTAGGGAGCCCATAAGTTCATCTAGAGACAAGGTATTTGGATCTTTAGACTCTTCTATTGCGGTTACCTTTGCCTCCCAAGACTTAGGCAAGCTATTCAAAATTTTCTTTACCATTTCAACATTGGAATAAGCCTTGCCTAGAGCCTTAAGTCTATTAATTATATCATTAAACCTAGTGAACATTTCGCTAATGGACTCATTTTCTTTCATCCTAAATAGCTCATAATCATGTGTGAGCATTCCTACTTTGGTCTCTTTCACTTGATTGGTCCCTTCATGTGTGATGGCTAATTTGTCCCATATTTGCTTGGCATTCTCACATAGGGAGACCCTATTATATTCATTGGGACCTAATGCACAAAAGAGAGTGTGCATAGCCTTGGCATTCAATTGTGCCACTCTCATGTCATTTGTGTCCCACTCATCCTCACTCTTAGGGACATCTTTTCCATCTAGTTTCTTCATGGGAATTCTAGGACCATTCACTATAATCCTCCACACTTTATAATCATTTGATTGTACAAATAACATCATTCTAGTTTTCCAATAAGAGTAATTCTCTACATTGAAGAGTAGAGGTCTAATTAATGATTGTCCCTCTTCTTCTAGGAGTGTGCCTACACTCAAGTGAGCCATTTATGATCGTTTTGCTCGATAGAGGTTAGTCTAAATCAATCTTGAGCCCAAGCTCTGATACCAATTGTTGGCTCTATAGGCTATACCGAGAGGGGGGGTGAATCGGTTTTTACTAACCTTAGGTTCGTTTTTCTGTTCCTCTAAATTCTCTAGCTTAGATTGATATTTTCTAAATTCTCTAGACTACTCAAGCATGCAATATAAATTCAATTCAATAAACCTAATATAATTGCAAGTAAATAAAGAATAGGGAGAGAGAGATTTACACAATCGATTTATAGAGGTTCGGCTACCTTGCCTACGTCCTCTACCTTGAGACGCTCCCAAGGATTTTCTCCAAATCCACTATCTTGAATTTTGTGATTACAATCCCTCTTTTTCTTAGGCTCAAGAGTAACCTCCCTCTTTTTCTAGGCTCAAGAGAAACCTCCCTCTTTTTCTAGGCTCAAGAGAAACCTCCATATTTTTCTAAGGCTTAAGAGAAACCTCCCCTTTTTACAAGGATTGAATTGGTTTACAATGTGTAATCAAAGAAGACCTCTAATTAGGCAAGTGATTACAGAAATTAAGCACAATGAAAACCTATACAAGATTTATGCTAAGCACTACAAGGAATGAGAGAATGATAGATGATGAAGACTTTGGAGCTCTTGAATTGTTGTTTGAGGCTTGAGGATTAGAGGAATATGTGTTATGGAGTTGCTGAGTAGTTCCTCTTGCTTTCTTTAGCTTCTAAGCCTCTATTTATAGTCCCTTGGATGTATTCTAGCCGTTGGGTGGAGCCAAAACTTGAATATGACCGTTGTCTCACAAAAACTAGCCGTTACAGGCTATTTTCGGGAAAAGGGATCGATCCCTTTCCATAAGGGATCGATCCCAAGCTTCCAGATTGCTTATTCTGGGCTTGAGGATCATTCTGCCTTGAAGGGATCGATCCCTTCCCTTAGGGGATCGATCCCATGCCTCCAAAAAGCTATTTCCTGCACTTTTTGGGTTAGAAATGATGTGGTCTTTGATCCTAATACAACCCAAAACATTTTGGTATTTTTGTGGGAGTTTTTCTTGACTTTCTCTGATGAAAACATGGTCCAAAAATTCATCAAGTGATTTTCTAAAATATTCAAAACATTTTATGAAGTATTAAGACCAATAAGGATGTATCATTAATTTATGGTCTTAATGTTTGATATGTTCACTTGAAAATGGATTGAGAAAATCATGTGTGATAAGGCAAATTTACAATATGAGTTATAACATTAAATCTTACTTAAGTTTTTATCATTTCAAAATATATATGGCAATTTAAAGCTAACACATCCATAAAAGAAAACATTTCATGACCAGTTGTAGCATCAACCAGAGTATCAATATTTGGAAGAGGAAAATCATTTTTGGGACATGCTTTATTCAAATCTCTAAAACCTACACACACCCTAATTGTACCATTCTTCTTCTTTATTGGAACAACATTGGCTAACCAAGTAGGATGGTGTATTGACTTGATAAACCCAACTTTGAAAAGCTTATTGATTTCCTCCTTGATCTGGTTTTCAATATCATGACGAAACACATGAGCATGTTGCTTCACTGGTTTACTTCTAGGAGCAATATGCAATTCATGTGTAACCAAATTCTCATCTAGCCTAGGCATCTGCTCATAAGTCTAAGAAAAAACATCTTGAAATTCTTTCAAGAGTTGAATTAATGTGATTCTTTATTCACTTGAAAGATTTTTGCTAATGAAGAGTGGCTTTGCTGTTTCTCCTTCTTCCTTGGCTATATTAATCTCCTTTAACTCATCACCTTATGGCTTAAGCTGATCTTGAAGTTCTTCTGGTGTAGGCTCAATCTCTTCTTTCTCCTTTTCTTGTACCTTTACTTGAGAACAAATTAATTGCTCATCAGGAGGTTTCCATTGTATGGGGTCAAGAGAAGGTTTTTCTCCAGACCCCTCGTCCCATCATAAGCAATAGACAGTTTTTCCATCCTCACGAGTATAGGAACTCACTCCACTAGCTTGTCTTTCTTCTTTTTCATCTCTATTCTCAAAAGCATTTCCACGTATTCTTTTTCCACCTTGACATTTCTTCTTCTTCTCACCAATATTATTTTCCTTTGCAGACAGGTCTTCCCATCTTAGAAGTGGAATACCTATAGGTCTTACAATAGATGTTTCCCTATCCATTGCTGAATCTTCAAAGAAAGATGCCTCAGCATAATTCACTTCATTCTGTTCAAATGAAGTCTTTGTAGCCGGAATGAAAATTTCCTTCCCCTTCCAATTACCCTCAATGCACTGATGAAAAGAAGATGGGATGATGTTGTGAGTTTGCAAGAATTTTCTTCCTATGAGAATATGGTAGGCTACATCAGCATCAATCACATGAAAGCAAGTCTGATCTTGAATTGGTCCCATCTTGAAATTCATTGTCACTTGTCCCAAAGTTGAAATCTCTTTACTATCAAAGGAAGAGATTGTTATGGGACGTCGTAAACTCTTCAAATCAATGTTGACTGCCTTCGGAGTAGACAAAGGCATGAGATTCACAAAAGATCCGTCATCTATGAATGTTCTTTTGATAGGATATCCATTGATAATGCTCTCCATATAAAGTGGCTTATTGTGATAAGGATGAGAAGTACACATATTTGCCTCTGTAAAAACTATGGCATTCTCATATCCACTTGCCATTTTTCCCGTAGGGCTGCCTACCATGTTACATTCTTTGTATTGTTGCCCTCCTATTCTGACTAGAGCAATAGCAGCTTCTTTTTTTCATTCTTCTGAAAACACAAGTAGATTAAAGAAATGCCTGAAATTTGGAGTTTTCATAAGTGAATTCGCAATTGAAGAAGTCACCATACTATCTGCCTGTGCTTCTTCGAATTGGGTAGTTGAAGGAGAAGGATCATCATGATGAGTAATAGCATTCACATGTCCTCTAGGATTCTGATGAGTTGAAAGTGGATATTCTGAACTCCATTGTTGCCAATCAACACTTCTCTTGCCTTCCTCTTGGATCTTCTCTTCTAAGGTGCATATTAGGACGAAGAGGGCCTCTTCTTTCTCTTCCTCTTCCTTGAATAGCATTTACTGTAGGAGTATTTCTTTTAATGAAACGATTAACTCCCTTTTGCCTAAGAACAGTGTTGTTGGTTCTTCTTACAGCTTCAACTAGAGTAGCAAAAGTTGGGAGTGCTAAGTTCTTCAAATGCACCCTATATTCATCAAACATCTGCTGAATATAGACTTAAACTAACTCTTTCTCATAATGAGAGTCTTGAATATCTAACACTCTTTCTTTGAAGCACTGAATATACTCCATGAGATCTTCACGTGACTTTTGATGCTCTCTTCCCATATCAATAAGAGTAACCTTCTCCTGAGTAGAGAAGAACTTCTCTCCAAACATTTTGCACATTTGACTCCATGAATCTACAGAACCAGGAGTAAGATTGACATACCAGGGGTATGCCTTTTTAGTGAGAGACTTGGAAAACTCTTTCAACTTTAAATCATCATCCAGTCCTACTACATCAAGAGTCTCCACAAACTTCATAACATGCTCACGAGCATCACTAGTCTTGCCATTGAATTGTTTAAACTTGGGACTAGTGTAGTCCTTGGGATATGGCTTAGTAGCCACACTAGCAGGGTAAGGCAACTTGAGATCAAATTCGGAGAAACTTAAACTCTTGTTCTTCTCTTCTAGCAACCTTTGAAGCTCTTCTTTTGTCACAAAGCCTTGAGCTGTGGCTGAAGGAAGAGTCACAATAGAGGGCCCAGCAGCAATGGTGTTATTTGCACCAATGTTTTCAACACCTCCAAGACCAGGTGCATCAGTTGAGTTTCCCCTATTGTCAGTAGAAGTGTTCTCATTCCAGACAGTAACAGGAGTGACAGGTTGAACCTGAGAAGTTGTGGTATTGGAAGATGTGAGTTGGGAGATAGTGTATTCTAACTTTTGCATTCTTTCTTGAGAAGCCTCGATCATCTTCATCAGCTCTCGAATGTATGCAAGGGCCTGAGCATCCTGATTTCCAATAGAGCTCTCCATATTTTCTGGCAAAGTGAAAGTTGAAGATGTTCTACTCAGTGCAATCGCTCTTCCCTAGTGGATTCGCCAAAATTTGGATAAGTTCTTTTGTTGTGGAGAGGAAACGTTGCAAACTAGTAGAATAGGATGTGTCGAGAGGCGGCGGAGAGGAAGACTAGAGCAGATCCTGAAGAATGAGCGCAGCGGCAGGTGGCAGTAGAAGGCTGAGCAAGGCTGAGAACAAGGCTGTGTAGAGAAAACAGTGTAGAGAGGATTTGAGAGAGTTTCTGGATTAGCTGATCTGCCAAAAAGTCCCCCTAATGATAACAAGAACCTCCTATATATAAGAATAGAGAATGACAGTTACATATCTTTGGTATTAATAATGTAATAATGAGAGTTGACAGTTACAAAGTATTAATGCTTTGTCTAATGGGAGTTACGCTTTGGAAGAAGGTGTACTGAAAGAAATAAGGAAGAGCATTTAGGCTTTGGGAGAAGGTGTACTGAAAGAAATATGGAAGAGCACTCAGATTTCAGAGAAAGGTTAAGAGAAGAACTCTTAACTATCTCCAAATCTGATCCACCAAGCCAAACTCTCTAGGACATCCCAATAGTGAAGTTAACTCAAGAACCCTGCCTTATTCCGGAGTTATCTTTACTTCTTCTTGAACGTGCTGTTCTATAAATGAGTTATTCTGAGAATAAGTTGTTCTGTGAAGAGCTGTTCTAAGAAGAGTTATTATGTGAATGAGCTCTTCTAAGAATAGATAATTTTTTTTTGTTCATTTCTAAGAAGAGATAATGAGTTCTTCTGATAAAAGGATGTTCTTGTGAAGGAGCTCTTCTGAGAAAAAGTTATTCTTGTAAAGTAGTTATTTTAAGAAGAGGTTGTTTTTCACTTATAGCATGAAACAAATATTAGTTTCTAAAATCAAGTATCTACATAAAGTAAAAAAATTATTTTATATTTGTATTTGAAATTTGTTTGGATATAATGTTAAACGTTCATAAATACATAGTCATCATTATTAAACGTACATGTTGTAACAATAAAATTACTGAAACAAATTCATTACCCTTTTCTATTAAATATTAAATTCAAAATAATCCACATATATATATATATATCATTTTAATAATTACATATTAAAATAATTTATAAATAAATATTTAATTTTAATCATTTATTATTTTCGAACAACAAACGCATATTAAAAAAATTCATTAAATTAACGAATTTTAAACAAATATTAAATGAATTTGTCTATAAAAATAAGCAAATGAAAAACACACTTCTATTAATATTGTTAAGTTCATTTAATAAACAAATATTAAAATATTGTTCATTATCATTTGTTCAATTTAATAAATAAACATAAGTAAATAAAAACTGAAAAATGATTTGTTTCTTTGGACCTTAATCACAATTTGACCATTTCTTTTAAGTTTGAGATAAGTTTTCTTTTAGAAAGTGTTAGTAACTATTAGTAAAAACTATATTTAAATCCGTACGATGCACGGTGATTATTTTAATTTATAATAATTTTTTTAAATAATAGAATTCTAAAAAAATTATTTTGAAATACATGTTAAATAATGTATTAAAAACTTGATGCATATATAAAATACACAAATTAAAAAATAATTCAAAATCAAATACAATTAAAAAAATTAAAGAAAAATTAAATATCACAAATCTTAAATATTTAATAAATGAATTAAATAACTACAACTTTAATGAAAACAATCCTAATCTTAAATTTTTAATAAATGAATTAAATAACTACAATTTTAATGAAAACACTCCTTACTATATTAATCATTAATAGATTATTGGTTAATATTGCATATTTTAAATGGATTTATTTTTAAAA
The DNA here is from genome assembly GCA_031772115.1 of Heritiera littoralis. NCBI lineage: Eukaryota > Viridiplantae > Streptophyta > Magnoliopsida > Malvales > Malvaceae > Heritiera > Heritiera littoralis. Next base: position 548,453 of record JAPDPK010000147.1, read on the forward strand.
TTTGAATTTAGATAACTCCAAATTAATCTTATAAAATTAATAAGTGTTGAAAAACTCTATTTTTTTAGGGTTTTTAAAAAAATTATTTATTTATAATAGTATCAAACATAAAAGGTAAGTAAAGTAAAAATGTTAATAGAAATAAAACTAAACATAATTTATTATTTAAGTTTTTAAAATTCAAATCAATTCAAAATAATTAAATATAATATTTAAAATCATACATGTTTTAAGAGAATAGATAATCCATATGGGCATAGTTTTTTTCAAATAAAATGATTGAACAAATAATTCTGAAAAGGGAATAAATGAAAATTGAAAAAAAATATGAAAGCTTAATTCAATACTAAAATATATAAACTTAAATATCCAGTTTTAATGTTTTTGATAAAAGATTTAAAATTTAAGATAATTCTGATCAAAATATATGGATATTTTTTAATTTAAAAATAACATAATAAGTGATAAAAAATTTAAAGTCCGAGATAAATTTTATTTGATTTAAATTAAGATAACATAATTGAAATTTATTTTTTTAAAATTTCAAATATTTTAAAATTAAATAATTAATTGAATAGGATTATTATATAAAATTAAAATAAATTTATTATTTTTTTGAAAGATAATCAATTTATTATTTTAAGTATAAAAAAGTTAAGGTATCTTCCTAGGATATTTTATTTTTAGCTAGGAGTTTTGACTTTCATTTTTTATATAAGATATAAGATTATTATAAAAAAAACTTAATCTTATTGAAATTAGAAGTGTAATATTGATGAATGATTAAGTGAATTTTTGTGGACATTTTATATTTTAAAGATGAAAAAAATTTATCTTACCACACATATCATGTGTTCATATACAATACGTTTGTCTTTTTCTTTAAAAAAGTGTATCCATATAAAAAATTTATACCAAATTAATTATTTTCTATAAATAATGTATATAACAACAATACATGTATGCTGATAAAAGATGAGTAAAGAAATTTATAAATAATATGGGATTTTTCTGTAATTTTTAAAATATATAAAAATATATATGTTTATCTTTTAAAAATTAAAATAGATAATTGATTTAAAAAATAATTAATTAATTTTAAAATTTTAATGTATATAAATTCCTATGTATAAAAAAATTGAAAAAAAATATTATTTTAAGATATTACACGTGTCAACTTTTTAGATTATCCACATAAAATGTTTTACTTCTTGTAGTCAAATGCTTTAGCTTATATATATATATATATAAATATAAATATATAAATATAAATATATATATATATATATATTAGTTAATATGACTTTGGGACGTGTAGTTTTAAGTTTTTTTGAGTAAAATATTGCTTTAGTAGAAAACAAGCTACTCAATAGTACAACAAAATTTTAAGATTTCTTTGTGAAAAATATGAAAGTAGAGTAAGTAATTTTGGGGACATGTTTTTTTCATAGAACTTCAAAAATCATAAATAAACGGTTATAATTTTTTATTAATAACAACTGTATTTTTTTCAGACACAACAATTAACAAAAATGACTGTTGCAATAAAACATTCTTGATTGCAAAACAAAATAACACAAACTTGAAAATTCAAAGCCAAGAACCCAAGGGTTCAAGTGCCTGATCTTTGAGGCATTAAAATTAGTTTAAAGGCCAAACACCAATGGTCAAAGCCCACAAACCTTTTTATGTTTTTAGTTATTTTATGTTTTGGATTTATGCTTGTACAAAAATTCTGTCGCCTTTACTCATGAGTAAAATGGGAGTTTCTTCTCTTTACTAGTTTATTACAAACAGTTCCACACATTTTGCATAGTCGACTCTAATTTTCTGATTGTAAGAAAATGAGACTATTCTTTTCTCTTATCCCTATTAGTTTTCTTGATTATTTAAAGTTTTGAATGATACTCTGAATTTTCTTCTGGATCACACAGATAATTAAATGTCAAAACAGCCTTAAATAAATTAGAAACATGGGCAAATCAGGTACACACTTGTGAATAAGAAAAATAAGTTGTTAGGAAGCTTTAAATGTTTATACAGCATCGTTTACTCACCTAATTCATCTTTTCTGATTAATACCATTATTTTAAATCAATTTGAGCTTAGAAATATGAGCAAAAGGCAGATTTCCTGGTAACCTTTGAAACTGATGGATCGCAAGGTGTAACTGTTTGTTGGTGAAAAAAAAAAGAAGAAGAAAGAAACTGACTGATGAACTAGACTGTCAAGCATGGCGGACGGTTTTGCTAGTTTGGCTATTGGTGAAAGATAAATGCATAAAGAAAACTGAAAACTCGAACTTCAAGAAAGAAAAAGAAGCATTTATTGACATCCTGTTCTAATGAACAAAAACTTTAATCAGCCTTTGCATTTATAGGTGGGACCTATTTTTCATTTGTTTGCGCAACTTCGCTAAATAAATGTAACGTGCTTGCTTGACTCTTCCTATCATATTCTACAAAAGCAAAGCTTGTTCATTTATAATTTGCAAAAACAATTTGGATGAATTGCATGTGTTTCATCAACAACCTCAAGGCTAGCTCAATACGCTAACTAACCTGATGGAATGCACCAGAAAGGGCTAGAACCTAAGGTTGGAAATATAGTTAGCTGGACATCGAGGCGGACACTAGAATGTGGTTTAGATGGATCTTAAGTAGGTATACAACTTTTGAAAATGACATTCGAATGTCGAAAGATTTTTTAAAAAAAAATCTGAAAATATGAAATGGAACGAACAATGGAAGAAAATCAAATTCTAAAGGCTGATGTGAAAGAGTTTATATTTGTAGTGATATGATGTCCTATCGATGACACCAAACTCTTTTAATCCTTTTAAAGCTCTACTTGTATAACAAGGTAGGATTTGTCAGCTTATCGTCTAACAGTTTGGTGGGGAATGGGAGAATGGGTGTTAGGATTTTTGAAGAAAAACATATTTCACAAATAAAAGAGATTAATGCAAAATTACAAAAAAAAATATTTAACGTCATTTGACTCATATGTCTACATTTATTGACGAGAGAAAAAATTTCACTAGAAATTACAGAGAGTGAAAAACACCTCTAAACAAACACTAATTAACTTGTGAGCAGTGTTATTGATAATTTTAAGGTTTTATTTGATAACAGAGGCAGGGTTTTATTACTAAACAATAAATGTTTCTTTTTTATTATTTTAGAAATATAAAATTTTCGTTTCTTATAAATTTTTATATAGTTAGATTAGATGTTCTTTTTAGTTTCTCAATATTGCCCCTTAAAATGAAGCTATATTTGAAATTAAAATTAAAACACTGAAAATTCTTTTATAACAGCAGTGGTTATCGTTTCCTTCTCTGCCATCCATTTTTTTATGGTTACAAGAGAAAAAATATCAATTTATTAATTTTAATAAAAAAGAATATAGAAGTATCTTATTTATGTATATAAAAAAATTCACCAATTAGAAAGAGAATGAATTAAGAGTTATATAATCCTAAATGTTATTTAAAATTATTATCCAATACACTAGTAGTGTATTGAATAATAGTCTTTATTTTTCAATTAATACTTGACCTAACGGTTGTTAATTGTTATCACTTATTAGAAGAAATTAGGTTCAAGGTTCCATTCTTCTATTCTCCTTGAACATTTTTATGAACAAAAAAAATCCTTATTACATAATTATAGAATATTATATTAACATTTTATGAAGCTATATGAGAGATTTTATTAGATACAATGCAAAGAAAATTAAGAAGTATACACATCATATATAAAATTCATCTTCAAAAACAACTAAAACTTTACTTAACAGTTATTTTTTTGAAAAAAATTAAATCCAAAATTCGAATTTCTTTTAAATCCAAAATTCGAATTTCTTTCTCTTTATATCTTTCTATGAATAAATAAAAAATTCATCTTGAAAATCCATTTTTGTGGCAATATGGCATATTCTAGAAGTCAGTGAATATTTTCTTTTTAAAATTTTTATAAGTTTTTTTTATTATTGTTTTACAAACATAATATATAACTTTGTGTTTCAGTATGTAAGGTAAAATGTCATAATTTCTCAGTAACCAGGTCACCCCTGCTCTCTTACTTACCTTTGCTCAGTCACTAACTGATGGCAAAATCCAAAGGAGAACAAAATTAGCCGTGTTAAAGTGAAATTGGAAAACACTGATAGAGATAAGATTGTATTCCTTTCCAGCCAATTTTCTTAAGATGATGCCTTTCTTACCACTTTAGTTCATGAGCATCCAATGTTAGCATTTTTGGCAATGCGTCCAGTAACTCTGGAAGATTGGCCATTTCAGTTTGTCATCATCGTCTCAAATTTATTTTTGCTATCTTGGCTTCTGAGCCACCATTTTCTGCATCCATGTAGTGAAACATAAGAAAACTTGTAATCTAGGGCTATTTTGGATGGCCAAAATTTAAGGCACTTGAATGAGAATACAAGAAAAACTTGCTGTTGGCATTTCGCATATAAGTTGAATGAGGATTTGCTCATTGAGTAACAAGAAGACACAGAATCGAGTCTAGACATTTCAAAGACCACTGACCTGAGCAACATTCTCGCTGGTGGTCTCTAACCAAACATGAAATACAAGAAAACATTACATGACATTAAACAAAGCAGAACATGAGTTTGCAGCAGCTCTTATTCGTAGATACTGATCTATTTATATAGTCATAGCAGTTCAGTTGTTCTGATGGCTAGCTGATGTGGGCTTTCTACTAATGCTTCTCCAATGGAGGGTGTCCTGGATAGTGACCATAAGGTGGCTCATATACTGGTGGTTTTGGTTCAGGCTTCTCTTTCTTTGGAGGTTCATAGACTGGTGGCTTTGGTGGCTTAGGTTCATAAACTGGTGGTTTCTTTGGAGGTTCATACACTGGAGGCTTCTTTGGAGGTTCATATACCGGTGGTTTGGGTTCTGGCTTCTCTTTTTTTGGAGGTGCATAAACCGGTGGCTTTGGTGGTTTGGGCTCATATACTGGTGGTTTCTTGGGAGGTTCATACACTGGAGGTTTCTTTGGGGGTTCATATACCGGTGGTTTCGGTTCTGGCTTCTCTTTCTTAGGTGGTGAATAAACTGGTGGCTTTGGTGGTTTGGGTTCATACACTGGAGGCTTCTTGGGAGGTTCATAAACTGGAGGCTTCTTTGGAGGTTCATATACCGGTGGCTTCGGTTTTGGCTTCTCTTCCTTAGGTGGTGCATAAACTGGTGGCTTTGGTGGCTTAGGTTCATACACTGGAGGCTTCTTTGGAGGTTCATAAACTGGTGGCTTTGGTGGCTTAGGTTCATACACTGGAGGCTTCTTTGGAGGTTCATAAACTGGGGGCTTGGGTTCTGGCTTCTCTTTCTTCGGAGGCTCATAGACTGGAGGTTTCTTCGGAGGCTCATAGACAGGTGGCTTGGGTTGTGGCTTCTCTTTCTTTGGAGGTTCATAAACCGGTGGCTTAGGTTCTGGCTTCTCCTTCTTAGGAGGTTCATAGACAGGGGGCTTGGGTGGCTTAGGTTCTGGCTTCTTTGGAGGTTCATAAGTTGGTGGTGGTTTGTAGATTGGCGGTGGCTTCACCTCGGGAGGTTTGTAAACAGGAGTAGGTGGCTTCCCGTAGTTGGGTGATTCATAGGTGCCAAGGGAGGGAGTGGTGAGAACCACCACTCCAAGAAGTAAAATGAGCAAGCGTGCAGGAGACATCGTTGAGTTCTGTCTTTCGATGGTGCAAGGAGAGGTGCTCTTTTATAGTGATAATGAGCCTTTTCGTTAGTTGAGGTGTCAAAATGTCCCTTGCTTTCCTACCTCATCAAGTGGACAAATTTGTAAATTTTTGAGTAAATCATAAATGTAGTAGGGTCCATTTGGGTCCCCACTTAGCTGAAATTTTGGACTATGGGTTATGTGGGTTCATGCCCTTGTCCACGATTAAAGAAGATAGGAAATGTACCCGGTTGGTTTTAGCGGTTCTATTAGCTTCTCCTTCCCCAGGGCATTAGTTATCTTTCTTTTTCCTTTTTATTTTTTCATTTTCCTGTTAAAAAGCAGTAGAATATCACGAATATTCTTGAAGAAGAAGAAGAAGCTTAACAGTATTTCCTAACAGTGAGAAGAAGCTTGATGCATGAAAATATATCTCAACAAGAAACTAACGACAGTGAACTGAGTGTCTATAAAGAATTAATGCCTCGGGATTCTTAGTATCGTGAAAGGTGTTCATCTAGTAGTTTTATTCCAAATGTATAGCATGATATTCACGAATGTCCTATAAGGTCTTCGACTGCTACAATTAATAAATATAATAGAAGTGTTGATGACAGCAAACATTCTTACTAATTTCAAGCCTAAAGGGAGGTTTGGTACCATGACTCCATGAGCATTGCATGTCTAAGTTTGCTTGAGGGAGACTATATTAGCCTAAATCCAAGTAGCATTGTCAAATTCGACTTCGTTGTTGCTGGAGTTTCTGCAATCTTGTATGAGATTAATTTACAGCTCATAGCACTCACCTTCTTTACTTCTTTTCTTTTTTTTGTAAGCGCAAATATTTTTATTTGTTTTACGATTTAAGATTAATTTTATTCGAACTGAATGTAGTAAACGATAAAACCTTTCCAATAATTGAAACTTCAAGATTCAAATCCTGTTCAAATACATGAAGAAAAAATTCACTTTTATTTATTTCCAACCACTTTTTTACTTCTTTCCATTACTTGCCGAAAAATGAGCTTTATTTGTCGGTAATGATCGATGATGAATACCAATTTGTTTTCATTTACCTAATTCGATCTTCTTTGTAGTTGACCCTTGGCAATTAAACTAGGCTTTTGCATCTGCCGATCATTATTGACTAATCTCCAGAAACAGCTTTCCTTCACTATCATTTCATATAATTTTTTTAATCATCTCTTTTTACCACCGACTTGTGTCCATCAAGAGCTTAACACAGTCTTATATATATTTCTATCACCCATGTACTGCAACCATAGCCATTGGCATAAAAGCCTAGTTCATGTTTGTGAGTCCATTGTTAGTTGAAGAGAATCTAAAACTGTTTCATGAACAATTCTGCTAGTCCCTGAGCTACTCTACTGACAGAATGCAGTAAGCATAACAGCCGTTTCATGAATCCTGCTCATAGTTGTACCTTACTTCCCGAGCTAAAATGCTAACTTGGGGTTGATTTCTTCTCTGGAAGCAAGTTGTGGTTACCATGGGGCTTCCAGAAATCTGTTTTTTATACCAGTGGATTTGGGATAACTAATTCTGTTGAAAAATAAGCCTTTAACACATATAGTTCCATGAATCGGCTTAACTCGCACGAATTCAGGTAGCTTTAAGGTTTTTCCAAATAAAACATAGTGAACAGTTTGGCATACTTAAATCACTGTCACAGTTAGGAAGTATGTTATTATTCAAAACAGATTATGCTTAACATCATAATTAAAAATTTATTAATTATGATAGATGTGAAGTCTCACGGAGTAAGATCTTTAGAGAAGCAAATGGCATCGCTGATTCTTTGGCTAAAGCTGGGGTGGACCGCTCTGTTTGGCTGAAAGCATGGTGATAATCCCTTCTAAAGTTCTTTGCTGCAGGATTTCTTTTCTACCTTGCTTTTTTCTCTGTTCTTCGCCGCTTGGGCTGTCGGTGCTCGTCTTTTAGTGGCTTTGTTCAGAGTTACGAAATATGTTATTATCCACAACATATTATCCTTAACATCATAATTAAAAATGTATTATCACCATCCTGAGTCGAAATTCAGCAGATTTTTTCACAAAAAAAAAATTTCGGCAGATTTCTTATTATAAAAGAACCTACAGATCTAGCTGTTCTGTGCTGCTATGTGCTGCTGTGCTGGCAGAAGAAAAAGCTTAATGCTAGAGAAAGCAGTCCAGGCATTTTCAAAACCACGTTCGCGGTTAGTGAGCATTTCTACCTACCATCTTTTTTTTAAGTTGTACTCGTTTTAAATTTAGAGATAGAACGTTCAAGGATTAAAATATTAAAAATGCATGATTGACTATGAATAGTAGTGGCAAGTGAACAGGTTAATTCGGGTATGGGTTATTTTAGATTTAATTATTTTGAGTTAAAAAAAATGAAATGGGTTTGGATCATTTTGGATTTGGATCGAGTCGAGTTTAGGTCAATTTAAATTTAATTCAATTTAAATTCAGATCAATGTAGGTTCGAATTAGGTAGAATTTGGGTTATTGACATTTTTAGTCAATTCAGGTTTGTCGAATTTGGGTTCAGGTAGACTGAGCAAGTTTTTTGAGTAAAGCGATCATCTCAGTATGATTTGTTTATTATAAAAATGAACTAAACCCTTATTTCTAAGTATTATAAAACTCACTAAAATAAAATTTTCTTTTTACATGACTTATAATAAAATTGAGATTGAAATATTCAAAAATTTAAATGCATGATAATTTTCTTTATAATATATTTTTCAATATTCATAAATTAATTATATGTCTCTTTTTCATTTTGTTTCTATTATCTATAATAATTGTTAATTATATGCATCAAAATGATTTAATAATCGCTACTAAATACTATAATATACTACTATACAATTCTTTAATTTCTTTTGATTTTTTATAAAATAATTGGAGGCATTAAGTGTATAAGGTAATGTAGCTTCTGTACTTTGTAATAGGTTAACCATTAAATAAATCTACATTAACTCTTGTAGAATTTTGTTTTTAGTTAGACTCAAATGAATGCAATATAAAAGTGAATATTAAAATTTAACCAGATTAAAAAAAATATAACACTCGTATTATTGAAAAAAGTATATTTTTAACATAATAAAATACTTTGATCATTAATTTTGACATGTAAATATTTATTGATAATCTTAAATTTAGGTTTGAATCTTTTCGGGTTTCAATTAATTTGGATTCAAATCAATTCGAGTTTGGGTTAATTTGAGTTCGAATCAATTTGGATTCAAGTTAGATTGGATTTAGGTTAATCTAAATTCAAATGAATTTAGATTTGGATCAATTAGGGTTCGGATCAATATGAATTCGAATGGGATTGGATTTGGGTTGTTAATTTTTTTTATTCAAATCGGATCGATTGAGTTTGGTTTTGGGTTGGTTTTTTTGATCAGGTCAATTTTTGTCACCTCTAAGTCTATGAATATTAATATTAATTCAAAAAATAAATTTTCAAAAATTAATTAAATAGTAGTAATATATTCCATAAATAATTATGTAAATAATATTAAATAATATTATTTTATAAAATATCTTCATCTAATCATATTAAAATTTAATATAATTTAAATAATATTATAATTAAATATAATATTAAATAAAATAATTACTTAAAATAATTCCCTGAAAAATATTACAAAATAAAATTTTTTATTATATAATAATTAAGATTAATAAAGTCCTAAATTTTATATATTAAATAATAATATAATTAATAAATTATAAATTATATTTAATAATATTATTTAATTTAATTGTAATAATATTAAATTATTAAGTAATATATATTCAACTAATTAATTTATAATAAATTATGTAATCATTAAAATATATTATATTTAATATAAATAATATTATTTAATATTAAGTATGCACTTATTGGATAATATTAAATTATTTAATAGTAGTAATAATATACTTTAAATTAAATTGAAAAAACAATATTAAATAATAATATTGTTTATTAAAATGATTGTTACAGTTAATTTTATTATGTTACATAATAGTGCTTAGCAGTTATATTAATTAATAACATATCAAAATTATAAAGCGATGGTAGGTAATCACGGGTGGAGACTATTGACTCAATCAAACTCATTAATGGCTACTGTACTGGCTGCAAATTACTACCCTCATACGTCTTTTCTGGAGGCACAACTGGGCCCTAAACCGTCCTATTTTTGGAGTAGCATATGGAGTTCGAAGGACATCCTGGATGGTGGTCTGATTGGAGAATTGGTGATTGGTACAATGTGCATATGTGGACTAATTCCTGGTAGTCAGACAGCCAACTGGTGTTCCAAAATCTCTTTGCAGTATTTGGAATGTTCATGCAACTGTCCCTGAGTTGATTGATAGCACTACTAGATCTTGGTTGCCCTCAATAGTATATGCCAAATTTGATAAAGATGAAGCAGCTATGAGTTTTTCTATCCCCCTAAGTCGTATGCTTATCGTGACAGACTTGTACAGAGGCGCACTGTCACTGGTAAGTATACGGTAAGGAGTGTTTATAGTATGTTTCTTAATCAGAATTTCAGTGGCTCCATGTACCAGACAAGCTGGCATGGAAGAAATTTTGGAAGATTCGGGCCAAAAATCCAGATCTTTCTGTGGCAAATCTGCAAGCAAATTCTTCCCGTTAATGCTGCTTTGAATGCGTGAGGTATCCTAATTAATTCTACTTGTGTGTGTTGTGGTGAACATGATGAATCTCTCATGCATAAAACGAAGGAGTGTCCTCAAGCCTCTGCTACATGGAATCTCTGTTTTTCAGATTTGAATTCAGCAGATTTGAGTGGTGATGATTGGTTTCTTTATTTATTGGAACAGTGGGAAGCAGAGAAGTTGCGACTGCTAACTGTTATACTTTGGCATATCTGGACAAACAGGAATACAAGGGTCTTCTCACAGGAGCAAACCAGCCTTCAAGCTTCACATGGATTTATTTTACGATATGCGGAGGAACTGAAGCACCTACGCTCTGACTCAGTGAGCATACACCAGCAAGTGGTAAGGCAGAGGTGGTTTCGTTCACCTAGTGGATTGTTGAAATTGAATTATGATACTTCTGCTGACTTTGCTACTGAGAAAGGTGGAGTTGGCATCACCATTCGAGACTTGGCCAGTAGATTCATGGGGGATCTTGCAAGGCCGATCAATGGACAGACAAATCCTTTAGTGCTTGAGGCAATGGCTGCTTATCTGGCTACTGAGTTCGCTAAGGATATGGATTTCAATGCCATCTAAATTGAACGGGATGCTCTCTCCGTGGTTACTCAGCTTAACAGCCCATCATCTCTGGATTCTGTAATTTGTTTCCTGATTGCAGGTACACAGGTTCTAGCAAAATAGTTTAATGTATGTATGTTTACCCGCGTTAAACGTTCGGGTAATTAGGTAGCTAATTGGATTGCAAATCATAGTCTAGCATGTGAGTATGCAACCTATTGGGTAGATGAATGCCCAAATATGTAAAATAATGTATTGGCTATTGACATGAATGAATAAAGATCGACAATTTATAGATCAAAAAAAAATTGAGAATTTAACTCCAAAAAAAAAATCAAAATTATAATAAAAGATATTATTTAAAAAATATAGTTATTCAATAAATTGTTATACAATTTTAAATAATATAATATTATGATATTATAGTTTGATATAATTTATATTTAATTACTTTTCACATTTTCAACTTTTCTATATTAAAATAAATATATTAATATTAAACTATTTATTTTTTAATTAAATAATATTTTATATGAAATTTAATAATATTTTTATTTTAAAAATTAATTAATTAATTTTATTTTATATTTTTATTTTAAAATATATTAATATTATATTAATATATAGATATTGTTTACTTACCTATGAACAATATCGAAAATAAAAACATGCTTACGAAAACAATAAAAACAAAAAATTTTTGCTTTCAATAATTTTGAAAACTTTTTATTTTTGTTTTGGGTTTTTTAGAACAGGAACACATTGCCAAACATGGTATTTATTGCAATTTAAAAAAATTAAAAACAAAAAAATAAAAATATGTCAAACGAGCTGTTAATTTTTCTTATTCCTTTACCTATTTTCACGTTTACTTTTATCTCTACACTTCATGCCAGAGGAGCCTCGCTGGCAGAAGTCAACAGCGCTTGGACAGTAGCGAAGGCAAGATTTAGGCGAAACAGAACGAAGGATTAACGCTGGAATCAAGGTAATAGATAACTTTTACGACTATCATATTCTTCCATTCTCCTAGAATTTCAACGAGTATCAATACTTTAGTCGTTTTCATAGACTGCAATTTCTTGTCATTATCGATTTGTTTTTTTCCGCGGCGCAGGATTGGACGTTACGCATCCGCGTTTCTTGATTTCCCATATAGATTGTGACTTTGATTGATGGCTACTTAGCTCGTAGGTAGTGGAATCATGTGAGCGAGTGCTTAACACTTACAATCCAAAATGCAAATGAACACAAAGAAAACAAAGTTTATTGGATACCTTTGGACTTATTTACAATTTCTTTTATTTTCAAAGATAATGGCTTTTGGTTACTTACCGAGATGAAAAGTTAGCACAAAATTGTCGATATGGGAGATGCAAACTTGAACACTCACTCCCAGAGTCAAAGTTTGAAGTTGAAGTATAAAAGCAAATTATCCCAATGTAGTAACAATTGTGTAGAAGTTCCGACTTTGTAGATTGTGGAAAATGAGCACAGAAAAACATGATTTCTATTGGAGTTTTCCCTTAGAAAAGAACTCATAACTACTTGTCTCTCTCTTCCTAGAGTTTCTTCAGTGTGAATGATTGTTTCATCATGATCCATGAAGTAGTGAGATCCTAACTTTATCCTCCAAACGTGAGGCCAAAAAGTAGACAGCTTCAAGTGGAAATTAACATAGTGGTGGTTTAGTATTCTAAATGTTATGATTTGTAATCAATATGTGATCGAAAAAAGTGAAAGTAGATTTCTTTTTCAAATATTTGGATATGGTTCGAATCTTGAAATCGTCATTATTGAGTTTATCATTTTCAATCCGAATATAATTAATCTTAGAACGTAATATGAATGAAGATATTTGTGATTAAAAAAATGTTATAATTTGTCGGTGTACTCCATATGTAGCTATGTTCTTGTTGGGATCTATCCTCATTTTTCAATGGCTAACAAATAATTAGGTGCAATGCTGATTGCATTTAGGTTTTCAAAGTCTTTACTGAAGACTTTTTTCTCCAGACAGGGCAGGTGAACTTGAAGAATTATATGGTAGCTTTCATACCACAAATCATGTTCTTTCGCTTTGAAGCAAACATAAAGAAAATCAAATCATCCAATTCTTTTCTACTATTGCTTTTGCTTACCCAAAAAATTTAGTGGTCCAACAACCCCATAAAAAATTTATATTTTGCACTCTGTCATCCATTCAACGAAAGATAGAGTGTTATATATGTTTTACAAACTAGATTTGTGCATGCACGTCATATTATTTCTAATCTTGAATAATGAGAAAAGTGGTAGGTTACCAATTTAGGCACGTATTTGTGGTTTGTTTTCTTGTACTTTTTCAGTGTCCTTTGGGTATTAGAGATATCTCAATTTAGTTTCAAGAAGGAACCAAATAGAACAATTCGGGTAAGGACGACCCGAAAGGAAGTCCGGGTCAAGCTAGAAAGGACGAGGGAAGCTAAAAGGGTTAATCACATGTTTAGGGATGGTAATGGATACCCTATAAACGGGTATCCGGTGCTATCCGACCCTTTTAAGTAGGATTAGGGTAGTGTATAATCGGGTTCGGATAGTGAAATTACTACCCGTCATGGGTTAGGATATAGTTCGGGTAGTTACCTTAGGGTACTCGCTACCCGAACCCGATTATAAATAATAATTAATTAATACAATACTTATATTTTTTATATATCAATTATTTATTATTAATGTTTTATTTAATTAAATTAAATCATTATATATTATAATTATGATTTTTAACTTTAATTCATTGTTATGAGTTAAATTAAATTTATTAATATAATGTTTTAATTAAGTTATTCTAAAATTAATTTTAATTTTAAATTTAAAAATCAAACTTTGACTTAATAAACGGGTAGTTAAACGGGTTCGGGTAGTTAAACGGGTATTTATATTTTATAGGGTTAGGATTCGGGTAACATAAATAAAAATAATCGGGTAATTAATTGAGTTAGGGTATTATTAAAGTTAATCGGGTTTGGGTATCCCAAATCTAACGGGTACCCGACCCGTTTACATCCCTACCCATGTTCACCTATTTTAGCTGTTCCTTTGTCCTTTCTAGCTTGACCCGGACTTCCTTCCGGGTCGTCCTTACCCGAATTCCTCTATTTGGTTTTCCTCCTTCAAACTAAATTGAAAGGACACTGAAAAAGTATAAGAAAAGTAGAAAACAAAACAATTGTTAGAAAAAAATTGGGCCCCATGGTGGGTTTTGGTCTCAACATCTAAATCCTAATTTGAGCCCAACTTCTCATCCATTTCAGGCCTCATTGATAGCCTTACCCTAATTGATGCAGGCGAGAGACAGGGGCATTCTCCATTGTCCAAGTAGTCAAATGGGTTGTAGCCTAAAACCTAGCTAACAACCGGTGGCATTGGATTATTGGACATTTAATTTTTTAATAAGCAAAAGTCTTTGAATAGTACGTTGAGTGTTCATTAAAATGATCATTCTTTAAATTTTAAGATATGAAAATTTTACAAATTTAAAATTTGAATATTAATATTCTCTTTTCTCTAAACTATAAACTTCTATTGTATCAACAAATTATCAAAATTATCAAATATTTCTTACTCAATATTTTCATGGACTAAAGGTTAATTGTAGGAAACAATATATGGCTTAAAAAAAAAAGAGAAGAATCGATTATGCAAATACATTGTTAAATCAAAAATCAAAATTTAACCTAAATTGTTATCTCTTTTTATATAATTTCTTCATTATTGAAAAACCTCATAATTGATGGAAAGATTCTCCGTAAGTTTGTGTCAAAAGATTCCTTCACTTCGTCAAAGATTAAGGCAGCATATTACAATTAGAAATCTTGCTTAATAGTCATATTGCGGCAAGTTAAAAGTACTTAAAATTGCCTTTCAATTCTTTATTATTTCTCTCCAGCTGCATATTCATGGCACCTGACCGCACTAATTAAAATATTAAATATCAATGTATATAAAAATATATTTAATATTTTATGTATCAATGTATATAAAACCATGGCCTAAGATTTCAACATGTCAATCGCTCCCCTGCTACACAACTGTATAGTGATTAATTCCCTTTCTGTTTTTTTATTAATTTCATACTTTGTAAAAAGAAAAAAGGTAAAGTTGGAGATGGGAGATAAGCCATAATTTGATTAATTAGATTATGATTTTTGAAACATTACCAGTTTAATATTTTAGATTATGTCTGACCAAAAAAAATTATATTTTAGATTATGTTTCAAATTCCCAAAATAACCCAATTGACAGGTTCACAAAATTCATCACTTGATAGGAACATTCTCAGAGAGTGATAACGTCTTGACTTATGTTTGTCTTCTGTTATAGTTATTGTTGGGGGTCAAAGCTTTCTGTTTGGTGAACCAAACAAAATCTGAACGCGGCGAACGCACGGTGGGAGAATTTAACCTAAACCTAAAGATTCCAAACTAGAGAATATTATGTAGAAATTCCATATCATAAAAACCATAGATGACTCCAATACATATATATTTTCGTAAGTAAATACACATGGCCTCTGTCAAGTAAGGAACAAATACAGAAAAGGACGACAAGCATGGCCAACACGGATATGTAGCTATGGCTAGACACTAACACAACATATAAAGGATAAACCAGGCATCAGCTCTTATTTCTAAAACTAGTGCTTTGTGTAACCAAAAAAAAAAAAAACTGGTGCTTTCAGGCTGATGATCTTCCAATTTTAGCCACTCCTTAATTGCCGTGTGGAGGCTTATGAGGTGGCCCTTTCGGTTTGTGGGAGTCCTCAATTTCCTTTTCCAGAAGGTTTCGTGGGTGATGTTCATGGGGAGGTTTCTGCTCACGTGGAGGCTTCTCTCCTTTGCCCTTGGGTGGTATAAAAACTTTTGGTGGCTGGCTTAGGAGGCGTCTGTGAGGAGGTTGGTGGTCATGTGGTGGCTCCTTTCCCTTTCCCTTACCCTTGGGTGGTTTAGCACCTGGGGTGTACTCACCATCCTCACTCAAGAGGTGTCTCTGAGGAGGTTTATCCTTTCCCTTACCCTTGGGTGGTTTAGCACCTGTGGTGTACTCACCATCCTCACTCAAGAGGTGTCTCTGAGGAGGTTTATCCTTTCCCTTACCCTTGGGTGGTTTAGCACCTAGGGTGTACTCACCATCCTCACTCAAGAGGTGTCTCTGAGGAGGTTTATCCTTTCCCTTACCCTTGGGTGGTTTAGCACCTGTGGTGTACTCACCATCCTCACTCAAGAGGTGTCTCTGAGGAGGTTTATCCTTTCCCTTACCCTTGGGTGGTTTAGCACCTGGGGTGTACTCACCATCCTCACTCAAGAGGTGTCTCTGAGGAGGTTTATCCTTTCCCTTACCCTTGGGTGGTTTAGCACCTGTGGTGTACTCACCATCCTCACTCAAGAGGTGTCTCTGAGGAGGTTTATCCTTTCCCTTACCCTTGGGTGGTTTAGCACCTGGGGTGTACTCACCATCCTCACTCAAGAGGTGTCTCTGAGGAGGTTTATCCTCATGTGGTGGCTCCTTTCCCTTACCTTCAGGCGGTTTCTCACCGGGGTGTGTTGGTGGATGTTCAGGTAATGGTTTGTGTTCCGGTGGCTGCTCACCAGGGAAAGGCTTGCCTCCCTGGCCCTTGGGAGGCTCATTATCTTGGCGTTGATCAGCTAGAGAAGGAGTGGTGATAAAAACCACCACTCCAAGGAGAAACAGAAGCAAGCAAGCTTTAGACATCTTTGAGGAATTTTGATTTCAGCTGTGGTTCAGAACGAGAGCACCCTGCATGCACTTTTATAATGGATGGAAATCATGTCGTAATCACACATTCCATTTACTTTGTGCTAGATACTGGATTTAATAATGTCATAGATACACACCTCATTGAAAGAAATCGATGCTGTTTTCACTTTTTAGTATGAAATTGCGAACGGGTCCGATTTTGGGTCCCATATGGAGTTGAAATGGTTGACAATTTTCCTAGTGCGTCCCATTCACATGAATTCTTTTCAAAGTGCTTGACAATTTTCCTAGTGCCTCCTATTCCCATATCTTTTTTGTAGGAAAACGAATAACCAGCCAAGTTTAGCCGAAAATCTTGAAAACCGACCCAGCTCTTTTAACTAATTAAATACATCAAATCACTCCGCCGCTAGAATTTATTAAAATTGATAATACTAGACATGATAAAAAAATGACACAAGTAAAAAACATAAAAATGATAGAACTAAAATATGATAAAATTTGTGTATAAACATGATAAAAGATCAAATAAAATTTTTTTAATTGAAGTGTCAACACAGATTTTAATATAAAATTTTTCATATTTATACCATATGAATATAATTTTACATAATAAAAATACGAATTATATATACAAATTACCGAACCTATAATTTAAACTGTTAACGTAATATTACAATTAATGTTACAATCAATTGTAATATTACAGTTGACTTAGATTAATTGATTATAGTTGACTAATTGATTACGATAATGTAAACGTAATATTACAATTAATGTTACAATCAATTGTAATATTATAGTTACCTTAGACTAATTGATTATAGTTGACTAATTGATTATGATTGATTTTAGGACTTAATTACGATTTTATTTCCTGATTGTATTTCCTTTATTGTCATGTTCTATTGCCTATATAAAGGCCTTTAACCTTCTTGTAATGCATCATCAGAAATACAATTCCTTCTTTCATTCTTTCTTTTCTTTATCTCTTTCTTTTATAATCTCTTTCTTTACATGGTATCAGAACAAATTTTCTGTTCATCCCGAAGGTGAATCATCTTGGGATAACTCGTTTCTTTTCAATTTTTTTTTCAAAACCCAATCATCTAGAAAAGATGATAAGTACTCAAAGAGAAACCGCACAACCAATCTCAGTCATTCTTGATGGGCATAACTACAATCGATGGGCTTCAGCTATGCGCAGTTATTTAAAGGGGATGAAACTATGGCTTGTTGTCACTGGAGAACTAAGGCACCGGTCAAACAAATAGAAGAATCTGATGAGAAGTACGCAGATCGACTTGAAGAATGGGAAAGTAAGAACCATCGGATCCTTACATGGTTCACCAACACTACTGTTCCCTCTATCAATGTACATTTTGGACGCTTTGATCTTGCTAAGGAAGCTTGGGATTTCTTTGCAACACGGTACAGTTCTACTACTCTTTCTCATCAATACCATCTTATGATCACTTTCTCTCATCTTCGCCAAGAATCAGGTCAGTCAATTGATGAATTTCATTCCAAAATGCAACATTTATGGGATATGCTTGAGAATTCTGAGCCAGAGTTCAAAAATGATCGAGATATTTTTATTGATTATCGGAATCAACTTCGACTTATTCAATTTCTCATGGCTCTTCGAGATGATTTTGAGAATACCAGGTCTTCACTTTTGCGTCGACACCCTCTACTGACTATGGATAATGCACTTACAGAGTTGATTTCTGAAGAAACTCGGTTAGCTATGACTCGAACTCATCAAACAGACACTGTTGTTGCTGCAACTCCTAAACAACGCACTCCGCCTTGTTTTCGATGCGGACGAAGCAATCATCTTGTTGCCCATTGTAAAGCAATATTTCATTCTAATGGAGCACGGATTTCTGACTCCAAATCTTCTTCGGCAATGCCTTGTTTGCGATGTGGTAGGACTAATCATCCTGTTGAAAAATGCAAGGCTACATTTTATGCCAATGGAACACGTCTTGATGGTTCTCCAAGCACCAAAGCTGCTGCAGCAACCAACACTGAGTCTATTACCTCTGAATCTTCTTCTAACAAATTTACAATCTCGACTGATGACCTTCAGGCTTTGATCAATCAAGTAATGTCTCTAAATCACACTACTGCCATGTCTGCTGCTACATCAGGTAACACTTGGTTGTTAGATACTGCTTGTGGAAACCATATGACTACTGATCCTTCTTTATTTAAGAATACAATGCCTATTTCTAATAATTCCATCATTACAACTGCTAATGGTTCCACCTTGAAAGCCACCCACATTGGTAATGTTGAAACTTCCACTCTTTGTATACCTAATACTTATCTTGTTCCTAACCTTGCCTTTAACTTGCTTTCTGTTGGCCAACTTTGTGATCTCGGTCTTGACTTACATTTTTCAAAACAATATGGTTGTATTGTGCAGGATCCTCGAACAGGTCAGAAAGTTGGGACAGGGCGTAAGGTTGGAACACTGTTTGAACTTGAAAGCCTGAAAGTTCCACAAAACTTGATCACCGCTGCTACATCTCAAACACCTATTCCAGCTTCTTTAGAGTTATGGCACTCTAGGTTAGGTCATGCATCTATTTCTCGAATAAAATCACTATCTTCTACTGGTGTTTTAGGTAAAGTTTCTCAGGACATTTTTGATTGTTTATCTTATCAACTTGGAAAACAAAGTGCATTACCATTCAATAAAAGTGAATCTTCTTCTTCTTCACCATTTGATTTAGTCCATTCTGACATTTGGGGTCCAGCTCCAACATCAACTATGGGAGGTTCATGTTATTTTGTTATTTTTATTGATGACTTTTCACGATATACTTGGATTTATTTATTCAAACAACGATCTGAACTCTTGTCAATTTTCAATGAATTCAATAATATGATACAAACTCAGTTTTCTCGCAAGATAAAAGTTTTTAGGTCTGACAATGCTGGTGAATATACATCAATTGAGTTCAGTAAATTGTTAAAGAATGATGGAACTCTTTCTCATCGATCTTGTGCACACACTTCACAACAAAATGGAAGAGCTGAAAGGAAACACCGTCATATCCTAGACACTGCTCGTGCCCTTCTTGTTTCATCCTCTCTTCCTGAACAATTCTGGGGCGAAGCTGCTCTTACTGCTGTTTACACTATCAACAGAGTTGCTACACCAGTACTAGGCATGCGAATTCCTTTTGAGTGTATATACAATAAGACCCCTGACTATCATTCTCTTAAAGTTTTTGGATGTGCTTGTTTTGTTCTACTTCCTGATCATGAAAGAACTAAACTTGAACCTCGAGCTCGTTTATGTTGTTTTCTAGGGTACGGTATAGAACATAAAGGCTATAGGTGTTATGATCCAATTTCTAAGCGTCTTCGTGTCTCGCGTCATGTGGTCTTTTGGGAGCATAAGCCATTTACTAGTGTTTCCGCATTGCCATCCCAATCTTCTTCTCCACAGGTTTTCACAGACCTATCTTTTGATATTTCACTAGCTGACGAGAATCTTGCAGGTATTTTTAGCTCAAACAGTGACCAATCTTCCTTGTCTCCCTCAACTTTTGATTTGATCGAGGCTCCTGCTGATACATCCGTGCCTTCCTCATATGTACCTGCTCCTCTTCGTCGCTCCACTAGAGTAAGGGAACCAAATACTCAACTTCGTGATTTTCATTGTTATTATGCCTTAGCCACATTACATGAACCTCATAATTTTCGTGAGGCAGCTTCTAATCCTATGTGGCAGCAAGCAATGGCAGAAGAGTTACAAGCTCTTGAGAAAACACATACTTGGGACATTGTTGATCGACAACCTGATAAGTCAGTCATTGATTGTAAGTGGGTTTACAAGATCAAGACTCGGTCTGATGGCTCAGTGGAACGTTACAAAGCACGCCTTGTTGCTCGGGGATTTACTCAAGAATATGGCATTGATTATAAAGAGACTTTTGCTCCAGTCGCTCGTCTCACATCTGTTCGCTCCCTCTTAGCTGTTGCTACATCTAGAAAATGGCCAACATATCAAATGGATGTTAAGAATGCATTTCTAAATGGTGATCTTATCGAGGAAGTTTACATGAAGCCACCTCCTGGTTCTTCTGTACCGTCTAACAAGGTTTGTCGTCTTCGACGAGCATTATATGGTCTTAAGCAAGCCCCTAGAGCTTGGTTTTCAAAATTTAGTACCACTATTGCTTAGTTGGGTTTTACATCCAGTGCCTATGATTCTGCTCTTTTTACTCGAAAAACTAGCCAAGGTACCACCCTTCTTTTACTTTATGTGGATGACATGATTATTACAGGTGATGATAGTGATGGTATTCGAGATCTCAAGACTTTTCTCCATTCCCAGTTTGAGATGAAGGATCTTGGTTCTTTGAGTTACTTTTTGGGTATTGAGGTTACTTCTGATTCTACGGGCTTACACTTATCACAAACAGGATTGACAGATAGTAAGATTTCCTCTTCACCACTAGAACAGAACATCAAGCTTTCTCCTTCTGATGGTAGTCTTCTCCCAGGCCCGACTTTGTATCGTACTTTAGTGGGTAGTCTTGTTTATCTGACGGTTACTCGCCCAGATATTGCTTATGCTGTTCACTTGGTCAGTCAGTTTCTTTCAGCTCCACGTTCTACTCATTTTGCTGCTGTTCTTCGTATCCTGAGATATGTAAGGGTACTATGTTTCATGGACTGCATTTTCCTTCTAGCTCATCATTGGATTTGCAATGTTATTGTGATGCTGATTGGGCAGGGGATCCTACTGATCGTCGTTCTACCACTGGTTATTGTTTCTTTCTTGGTTCGTCACTTATCTCTTGGCGTAGTAAGAAACAAACTGTTGTCTCTCGCTCTAGTACTGAGGCTGAGTATCGAGCTCTTGCAGATGCAACATCTGAACTCCTATGGTTACGATGGCTTCTTCAAGACATGGGTGTTTCTCATCGTTTCGGTACTCCAATCCATTGTGATAATCAAAGTGCTATTCAAATAGCTCATAATGATGTCTTTCATGAGCGTACTAAACATATCGAGATTGATTGTCACTTTGTTTGTCATCATTTGCTCAGCCAAACTCTACGGCTTGTTCCTGTCACTACCACAGATCAGAAAGCAGATATCTTCACCAAAGCACATCCACCTGGACAATTTCTTGCACAAGTTTCCAAACTCTAGTTGGCTTCCACATTACCACCTTGAGTTTGCGGGGGGATGTTAACGTAATATTACAATTAATGTTACAATCAATTGTAATATTACCATTAATTGTAATATTACAGTTGACTTAGATTAATTGATTATAGTTGACTAATTGATTACGATAATGTAAACGTAATATTACAATTAATGTTACAATCAATTGTAATATTATAGTTACTTTAGACTAATTGATTATAGTTGACTAATTGATTATGATTGATTTTAGGACTTAATTACGATTTTATTTCCTGATTGTATTTCCTTTATTGTCATGTTCTATTGCCTATATAAAGGCCTTTAACCTTCTTGTAATGCATCATCAGAAATACAATTCCTTCTTTCATTCTTTCTTTTCTTTATCTCTTTCTTTTATAATCTCTTTCTTTACATAAACAATGTAGTTTTGAGGATTTTAACTTGAAACACTACTAAAAAAATTCATTTACAATGATTATGTAAACAAATTGTTAACTGCGGTTATTTAAAAGAGAGTAGTCTAATAATTATAATTACTTTTAAATTGTAAAGTTTTAAAGTTTTAGATATCTCAAATTATCTTATAATGAGATTTTAGTATTACAATAGTACAAAAAAGAAATTTTTTTATTTTCTACTTCAAAATTTCAATTACATTTATGTAAAAGTGTAGCCTAATATATTTGAAGAAACAAAATTTTATCTAAGCTTAAAAACAAAAATTAAAAATTATGGTTTTCAGAAACCGTAGTCTTTAAACAATAAAAGATCACAGATATGAAATACCATAATTTTAAAATATAGAAAAATATCACAATAATCTTTAAATCATAATCTATTATATCCAAAAATAATATAAATTTCTTCAATTAATTCTACAAAACTACAAGAGACTACATTTATTTTCATAACCGCAGTATAGTTTTTAAAAATTAGACATTTGTCACAAATGATTACAATTATCTTAAAACCTAGTTTATACTATATAAATTTAATAAAAGATTTTTATCGAAAGGTTAGTGTTTTTTTTTAAATTATTATTAAAAATTACATTTCTATTAATAAAATAATGTGGTTATTGCCATAAAAATTAAGTCTTTGAACTTAACAGTGAAACACAAATAAAAAAAATCTCACAAATCATTTTCGAATAATTATATTATACATTGTGAGTGAAAATTTTTAATTTTATAATTATTTTTTTCCTAAATATAATTATTACTTATTCAAATCTTAAAACACTCTAAATTAACTAACGGTTTCTAAAAAAATACGCATTGATTTATGTTCAATGTTCTAATTTTGAAATTTCAGATACGTGAGGGGAAAATTCTAAGTATCTTACCACGCGTATTGTAAATGTACCGACTAGCTTTAAATGATTTTGTATATATAAGGGCAAACCCAAATCATCAATTCTGATGGGACCATTTTAGTTGTGAGATGATTAAAATGCCACGTGTAGTTAGCTTAAAGCAAGAGACATAAAGATTTTTCCACATTTCTTAATTGCAATCAGTTAAAGCTTCTGTTGTTTTGAGCAATCGCGTTGTTGCTCAAAACAACAGCTTCACGAATAGGATGCAGGCATTTTGTCAAAGATGAACAAAATGGTGTGAATTGTTGACACTACGGAAAAGTTACAGACTTTTGTCATAATATAATATAGATTTTTACGAATATGGGTTAGGTTAAAAATATTGGCCACTATAATTAGGTTTATCTTAAAATATAAAAGGTTGGCGGAAAGAAGAAAAAAACAATTTAATCTTCATCTGGTTTAATTCATTTTGGACTGTCATTCTGCAATCTGATCAGTCTGATCATATGCAGAAGTTGCATGTGCCAAACTGATATTTTCACACATTGTTTTCTATACTGATATGCATATGCCAACCGTAATTGGCCATTCTCCCATTGTAACAAAGAATCCAACCGATTCCATGGTCTTAAAGCATCTAGAAATGGCCCCCAGATTCCTACATTATGTTTCACTAATGATGCTATATATTCTTTAAAGTTACAATGTAATTTGGAGACAAATTAATATATTGAGAATTTAACTTGAAGCTATGAAGATTAAGAAGGTAAATTGAGAATGAACATTGTAAGGAATTATTAATTTGGACTATGAGAAATTATGGAGAAATTAGACTATGGGAAATTATAATTGTAGGATTGAAGATGAGGATCATGAAGGAAAGTTAATAATCTATTGGTCAAATTAAAGTGCTAATCGATGATACATGAATAATTTAATTTGTGGATGAAGGATTATGAAAATTAAATAATTTTAAGGACTTTAGGACTTAAGTGACAATAGACAGTATAAATTAATAAATATAAAGAGTATGAAATATTGGTGGAACAAATAATATGAAATAAATGAATTAAACTACTTAGAATATATATGTTTTTAAATATCAAAATGGGGTTTTTATATATATATATATATATATATATATATATATATATATATATATATATATATCTAAAACATATGATAAAATAATATAGCTTCTTGGAGAAGATTGGAAACAGTCACCAACACCCCACTATCTCTAATCCAACCGGCCACTTGTTCATTCACCACCGTCCATCACCATCATCATCTTAGCAGCTTCCATCTCGCCCTCTTCTCTCATTTCTCTGCTGCATTGAAGATCTCACTTCCTCACGATATTATTACTCTTCAGCTCTCCCAAGTGAGTCAGCAGCTAAGATTAAGGAAAGGGAAAGTTTAAGGCATAGGAAAGCTCGTGTTTGGGGAGCAAAAATAAGAAAGGAAACGTGGTTTTGTAGCTGAGTTGGGGAGTTTCAGGCATTGGGAAGAGGCACATTGGCTGCATTTGGTGGCTACTAGGTTGGCTATCGGTTAGGAAAGAAAAGACAAGAAGGAAAATGGCTTTTTGACTGCTGTAGAATAGGGCTGATCAAGGAGGAAAAGAGAGCAAAACAAGGTTGATCTATTGACAAAATAAAAGGAGGAGAGGGAACAGAGAGTGAAGGAAAGGAAAGGCAACGAGAGGGTTGTAAAGACCCGCATGCCACTTTGTTCCCGCAGGATTCAAGAGGTGACCCCCACGGCGACCTTACAATTGTCAAGGCCTCGCCCGTTTATCTGCCGTCGATGGGCATCCCCTAGGCGCCCTCACCCCAGGTTTGCCTTGACCTTGTGAGGTAGGCGGTCGCCCAACACTCACTAACGTATTGTCCGCTTTAGCCGGTCGCCCACCCTCACGGCTTTATTCCCCACTGGGACGCGTCTTTTCACGTTCGAACCCATGACCCCTCAAGTACATGGATTCTAGAAACATCATACCATTTCCAAATTGTTGGGCGACCGCCTACCTCCAAGGTCAAGGCAAACCTGGGGTGAGGGCGCCTAGGGGATGCCCGTCGACGGTAGATAAACGGGCGAGGCCTTGACAATTGTAAGGAAATGGTATGATGTTTGTAGAATCCATGTACTTGAGAGGTCATGGGTTCGAACGTGAAAGGACGTGTCCCAGTGGGGAATAAAGCTGTGAGGGTGGACGACCGCCTAAAGCAGACAATACGTTAGTGAGTGTTGGGCGACCGCTTACCTCACAAGGTCAAGGCAAACCTGGGGCCAGGGTGCCTAGGGGATGCTTGTCGACAGCAGATAAATGAGTGAGGCCTTCACAATTGTAAGGTCGCTGCAGGGGTCAACTTTGAATCCTGCAGGAACAAAGTGGCACACGGGTCCTTACAAGGGTGTAGTAGACTAAGGAAGAAAGGAGCAGCAAGGAGTTTCCTTTCCTTGTCTCACGTAGCAAGTAATTTGCTGATCCCTCGATAGCATTGTAGCCTATCTCCATCAGGACAGCAATTGAGGCGTGGATTGGTAATTGAGGCGTGTTAGATTACTTCCTGCTTTGGGCTGTTTCGGCTGCATGGAATATCTTGTCATTTGGACAGCTACTTTCATGTGGAACAGTAGTAAATGGGATAGTATCCAGGTCTGTTATAGCTTATATTTGGGCAAATGAACAAGGGCTGTCTTAGGTTTGAAAAGGGCAGCTAAAAACGTGGGATATCTGCTGCTTGGGAATTTTTTAGTCACGTGGAAGGTTCGTTTATTTTAGCTGCTATACTCACGTGGAAAAGGGGTTGAACTAAGACAATTTTAAATAGAAATGGAAGGTAGTTAGAGAGGCAAAAGTACAAGAGGTAGATTGGCTTTTGTAAGCCTTGAAGACAAGGAAGTATGCAGCATATTTTGAGGTCCATGGCAGCCTAAAAAATTATAGAAGTCCACGTTGCATAATAAAGCTCTCGGTTTTGATTTGGTAACAAAGGGTAAGGATTTGATTTTTATTGTAGATTTAAATGATGAATGTTGAGTGAAATAAAAAGTTTCAAAATATTATTTTGATGTAGGTTTGAGGGAGGAAAATTTGAGAAGGTAAAGGAACATTTGGCTGCCAAAGGAGAAATTTGCAAGGTACAGGTCTCGAAGGAGAATTTGAAATATAAATTTCCTTAAGGTGATTTAATAAAATAAATTTTATTAATTTTATGCCTTAATGTAGGAAGAGAGGATACAAGATAGGGGACACTAGACATACTAAATTAAAGACTAAGATAGGGGACACTGGACATACTAAATTAAAGACTAAGGAAAAAGGGAAATCAAGAAGAACAAAGGTGCCATAGCAACACTTGTGGTACACTTTAGGTAAGAGATATATATCGGAACGTAAGAGATACTAGATGTAATTTTAAAATCAACTGCCTTATGGTTATTTAAACTGTATTTTCTTGCAGGGGATTTTAAGAAATATAAGCTGTTATGCTGTTGGATTTTTTTATGAAAATAATGGTTTTGTGATTTAAGCTTAACTTAAGCAATCATTTGAAAATGGCAAAGTATCTGGCAAGCTTATTTTGATAAAGGATAAATCTTATGATTTTGATTTGCTTATGAGACTTTTAGTCGAGATATTAATCCCATGGAGATTATCACCCGATGATATTGGTTTGAAGATACTATGAGCATGTATGATTTATTTGCTTTTGAAAGAAATATATACAAATTCTTTTGTGATCTTTCCTAAAGCTCGAAAAATACTGTTTTGAATTTCGAAATATATATATATATATATAAAATATTTTGAGACATGACTAGCTAACATCATTACAATATTAGTTCTGATTACTGTGTGACCTTGATCCAGTTTGTAGTAGGTATTTATCTTCTGAGTTGTGTGACCTTGATCCAGTCCACAGCAGGCCCAATTGACACCTGACTATGAGAACTCATTAATTTATATTGTACATGTACGGAATAATAGATTTTAAATAAATTTTGATATTTTATAAATGTCGAAAGAAAGGTGTGATAGAATCGAAAATTTTGAAGTTATACAAGGGCAAAATTAGTTTTCTCATGAAGTGGTCAAAGTGGACCAAATAAGCCATAATTTGGCTTAAGAAGTAAATTAAATAAATGAAATTTTAAATGGAAAGTGGGCTGGAACAGAAAAGAGAAGGTGTAGTGGCAAAATGAGTAAATATGGAGACCTTAGAGGACATTTTAGACTTCAAATAAATTATATTAGAATTTTATTAATTCAAATTAAATGATGGCCAATCAAATTATAACAACAAAACCAACTTTTATTATTTGTTTCCAGCTGGTTACACCGCCTTATAAAGCTGCATTCTGTTTCACTTGTTGCAATATTCCTTGATCATAGGTTGACAAAATCTGGCTATTGCCATATATAACCTATGATAATCAATGCCAAATAAATGGTCCATTATTTCACTGATTCTCTGACCATAAAAGGATGTTCTGTGATGGTTTGAACTATCAGTTTTTTAAGTTGGTCAGAATAGGAGAGGCTCAAGTTCACAAACAGAGAGCAAGAATCCGGTCCCCAAGCATCACTTGCTCTATCATACACCATCTAGTGAGCATTCGAGTGCTTGGAAGGCCTGTGATCGACACAGAGAAGATTGTCATATTCAGGAATCGCTTCAACAGCAAATTTACATAGTGCCATGGCTGGAGGTTAGATCCTATCGCTTCCGCATTTGATTATTTTAACATGTTTAATATTGTGTAGAAGCATGTTAGGCTTGTCTGATGTACTTACAGTTGGCATCAGAGCTTCAGTTAACCTCTGTCTTGCGTTAAGATATATACTTTGTATCTTGTTAATATGCCAAATTTGTTTGCCTTAGTTTTGTACATTTTGATTATAATGGATTCCTGGAAAATTGGAATTATATGTTTAAAGACATTTTTAGCCAAAACCAATTTCAAAAACCTGTTTTCGTTTCCTCCTTATTGATTTGGGATCAAGAACCACTCAAATCGAAGCAGGGAAGGTTGTTTAGCAAACGGGTGGTAAATCAGGTTGAAAACCAGGCATTCGGGTGAAAAAGATGGCGTTTTTCACGAAGAAGGAAGCAACAAACGATGTCGATCGCCGTTCGCCATAAAGGGAAAGGCGGGCATGTTTGCCATCAAGTTTGCTCCCTTGATCGCCGTTCGCCATAAAGGAAAGGCAGGCACTGTTCTCCATAAGAGGAAGGCTTGTGTCCATTCGCCATTTGGTTAACGTGAAATGGTGGATACGCTATTCGCCATTCGGGTAACGCGAAATGGCGAGCGCGTTTGTTTGCCTTAAGACTAAATCGCCGCTCGCCATACAGACCGCCTAGAATTTTAAAAAATATATATATTTTGAAAGGGCATTTTGGCATAATTTTAATATTTAAATATTTTCTTTAATTGTGTGCTTATCATGATTATGTATAATTTGTTATTTGTATACTGAGTGTTGGCCCTTATAGGCAATACCAAGAGGGGGGGTGAATCGGTTCTTTGCTAACCTTAAGCCTGTTTTTCAGTTCTTCTAAATTCTCTAGCTTAGATTGATATTTTCTAAGTTCTCTAAGCGAGGCAAGCATGCAATTCAAGTTCAATGCTATAAACACAATATAATCGCAAGTAAATAAAGAGTAGGGAGAAAGAGATTTACACAAGCGATTTATAGAGGTTCGGCAACCTTGCCTACGTCGTCTACCTTGAGACGCTCCCAAGGATTTTCCCCAAATTCACTACACTTGAATTTGTCTTTACAATCCCTCTTTTTAAAGGCTCAAGAGAAACCTCTCTCTTTTTCTAGGCTCAAGAGAAACCTCCCTCTTTTTTTAAGGCTAAAGAGAAACCTCCCTCTTTTTCTAGGCTTAAGAGAAACCTCCCCTTTACAAGGAATGATGAGATACAAATAATGTAATCAAAGAAAGGCCTCTAGGTAGGCAAGTGATTACGGAAATTAAGCACAATGGAAACCTATACAAGATTTGTGCTAAGCACTGTAGACACCCCATTTTGTCCGGGGTCTTTTAATGTTATTGGGCCTATTGGGTTTGATAATTAGAAGATGAATCTAATTTTTGTATTACTATCTTGTTTATTATTAAAAAAAATAAAAAAATAAAAAATAATAATAAAAAATAATAAAAATGAAAAAAATAGAACAAAAATAACAAGAAATAAAGTGATCAAAGAAGGAAAACTTGACAAAATAAAAAAAATAAAAAAATCAGAATCTTAAAACAAAAGCAAAGCCAAAAATTTAAAAATCAAAATCAATGAGTGAATCAAGTAAGAATCAATAAAGATACAAGTCAAACTCAAATTTGTGCATGGATGGAAAGAAAATAAAATGGGTTTTAATACCTGTATCAAGGAAAGGAAAGAAAATTAAATAAAAAGAGACAAACACATATATTAAAGATAGAGAACTAGGGTTAAAGGAGGACAACACACAGGGAAATAAAAAAACCCTAGAAAACCTTGAAAAAGAAAGATATAAAGCAGACGGTAAAAAGAAAAAAGGGGGTGCCGCGCTTCATGATCTTTATTATAACCTTGCCTCAGCATCACCAGGGCCCGGCTAGGTTTAGGAGGGGAGGAAAAACCCTAAGGGGGGGTTTTTTCTTTTTATTCACTATTCATCACCATCAAGGATCCGGGTGCACCTTACTTCACCATCACTGCACCACTTCCTTGTCCGAGCCTTCATCGTCATAGCTGCAGTATAAGCCACGTGAGACTAACAGGAAAGGAGGGAACGTGGACTGCTACAACAAAGAAAAGAGAAAGAAAGAAAGACCAGTGCAGCTGAAGTCCGATCACTGTTTCCTTGCAAAGTTGCTGCCGCTCCTGCATCCAGCCAATAGCCTTGCTCACGTCAACTATCCTTGAAAGGAGGAAGATATGTACATGAAATTAAAAAGATAAAAGGTTACTGAGTGAACAAAAACAGAAGAGCACAAGTGGAGAGGAGAGGAAAGTGGTTAGTAACGTGGAAGAGGAAAGAAAGTTAGAAAGCACTTGGTCTTTACCGTAAGTTGCGGTTTCTGAAGTGGCTGTGTGGCATCTTAGGCGTGAAACAGGGAGGTTGAAGCGTGGCTGTTTCCTTGCCAGAGCGGGGTGTGCAGGGTTGCTGTCTTTTCCGGGTGTAGCTGGTCACTGCTGCACCGATCCAATTGCCACGCCATCGTCTTGCTGCATCCAAGCCGCTACCACGCATAACGCCACCATCATCACTGCTCATCATCATCGCTTCCGCCCAGCTTATCAATCTTGATACTTTTTGGGTTGGCTGACACGTGAAGGAGAAGATCAAAAAAGAGTTGTTATTTCCTCATACACAGGTAAGGGAAAATTAGGTTTTTGTTGTGTTGTTAGTTCTAAATCAATTAATTAACTCTTCAATTTTTTTTTGGCAAGAATAAAATCAAAATAAATTAGTGATCGGTTAATTTAGTTATGTACAGTAATAATAAAATAATTCTTATAAGTTTCATTTGTTTAGAAAGTAAAAATAAATAAGTATATACATTTAATTTGCATGATTTAATTTATTAAATTTACATAGTTTATGAAAATAATTTAACATGGCATAATTTGTTTGATTGACTGATTAAAGTGATATGATTTAGGTTAATTGGCATGATGAAATAATTTGTGTGATATTTAATTTGACCTTATGTGATATTATTGCATGATGATAGTTAACTTGATAATCTGTTATTTGATTAACATAATTGCATGTTTTTTTTTTTTACTTCGTGTGAATTTTTCTTGACAACATGATTTTTAGTATAATATATTTTGGTGTAATTTATTAGGATAAAGACCTAGATCTTCAAAATAAAAAATAGTAAGTAAATTCAGAATTATTATTCGAAACTCAAATTTGTGCATGGATGGAAAGAAAATAAAATGGGTTTTAATACCCGTATCAAGGAAAGGAAAGAAAATTAAATAAAAAGAGACAAACACATATATTAAAGATAGAGAACTAGGGTTAAAGGAGGACAACACACAGGAAAATAAAAAACCCTAGAAAACCTTGAAAAAGAAAGATATAAAGCAGACGGTAAAAAGAAAAAAGGGGGAGCCGCACTTCATGATCTTTATTATAACCTTGCCTCAGCATCACCAAGGCCCGGCTAGGTTTAGGAGGGGAGGAAAAACCCTAAGGGGGGGTTTTCTTTTTATTCACTATTCATCACCATCAAGGATCCGGGTGCACCTTACTTCACCATCACTGCGCCACTTCCCTGTCCGAGCCTTCATCGTCATAGCTGCAGTATAAGCCACGTGAGACTAACAGGAAAGGAGGGAACGTGGACTGCTACAACAAAGAAAAGAGAAAGAAAGAAAGACCAGTGCAGCTGCAGTCCGATCACTGTTTCCTTGCAAAGTTGCTGCCGCTCCTGCATCCAGCCAATAGCCTTGCTCACGTCAACTATCCTTGAAAGGAGGAAGATATGTACATGAAATTAAAAAGATAAAAGGTTACTGAGTGAACAAAAACAGAAGAGCACAAGTGGAGAGGAGAGGAAAGTGGTTAGCAACGTGGAAGAGGAAAGAAAGTTAGAAAGCACTTGGTCTTTACCGTAAGTTGCGGTTTTTGAAGTGGCTGTGTGGCATCTTAGGCGTGAAACAGGGAGGTTGAAGCGTGGCTGTTTCCTTGCCAGAGCGGGGTGTGCAGGGTTGCTGTCTTTTCCGGGTGTAGCTGGTCACTGCTGCACCGATCCAATTGCCACGCCATCGTCTTGCTGCATCCAAGCCGCTACCACGCATAACGCCACCATCATCACTGCTCATCATCATCGCTTCCGCCCAGCTTATCAATCGTGATACTTTTTGGGTTGGCTGACACGTGAAGGAGAAGATCAAAAAAGAGTTGTTATTTCCTCATACACAGGTAAGGGAAAATTAGGTTTTTGTTGTGTTGTTAGTTCTAAATCAATTAATTAACTCTTCAATTTTTTTTTAGGCAAGAATAAAATCAAAATAAATTAGTGATCGGTTAATTTAGTTATGTACAGTAATAATAAAATAATTCTTATAAGTTTCATTTGTTTAGAAAGTAAAAATAAATAAGTACATACATTTAATTTGCATGATTTAATTTATTAAATTTACATAGTTTATGAAAATAATTTAACATGGCATAATTTGTTTGATTGACTGATTAAAGTGATATGATTTAGGTTAATTGGCATGATGAAATAATTTGTGTGATATTTAATTTGACCTTATGTGATATTATTGCATGATGATAGTTAACTTGATAATCTGTTATTTGACTAACATAATTGCATGTTTTTTTTTTTTTACTTCGTGTGAATTTTTCTTGACAACATGATTTGTAGTATAATATATTTTGGTGTAATTTATTAGGATAAAGACCTAGATCTTCAAAATTAAAAATAGTAAGTAAATTCAGAATTATTATTCGAAACTTATAATATTAAAATAAATTAAATAAAATTACAATAAGGGATAAATAAAAATACAAGTTTTCCGATGACGGAATTCCGAGGGGATTGTGATCGAGTAATGTTCTCGGAGATCTTGAGGTGAGGAGGTCCTTTTTAAGTTTTACCAGCTTGATGGAAGATTTAAAAAGTCATTTCCGATATTTAAAACTCAGATTTATTAAAAAAATTAAAATAAGAATTAATTAAGATTAATTACAATTAAAAGAATTAATAATCAAATTAGAAATTGAGTCATAAAAATTAATATATTTAGAAATAGAATAGAATAGAATAGAATATTCCGACAATGGAATTCTAAAAGGACTGCGCTTGAGTAGTACTTTTAGATATCTTAAGGTGAGGATGTTTCTTTTAGGTCTTACCAGCTTGATGGAAGATCTAAGGGGATATTTCCAATATTTAATAAATCAATCTAATTATAAAATATAAAAATTAAATTAGATTAAAAAATAGTAAATTAAAATTAAGTTCATTATAATAGATAATAAAAATCAAATTAATAAATTAGAATTAAGATTAGAAAAGAACTAAAAGAAATAGAAATTAAATTAAATTAAATTAAATATTTCAATAAAATGTGAATTATTCCGAGGATGGAATTTAAAGGGAATTGCGCTCGAGTAGTTTCTTTAAAAATTCCTAAGGTGAGAAAGTTTCTTTAAGGTCTTACCAGCTTGATGGAAGGTCTTTAAGAAAATCTTCAATATCAAACAATTCACGTTTATATGAAATAATAATTATATAAGAAAACAATAACAATAGAATAAAATAAGAAAAAATAATAAATAGAAATTGGATAGTAGTCAAAATAGGGTTTGCATAAAATATTTAAACAATCCGACGACGGAGCCTCTTCAAGAAAGGCAATTGGTCCTACTTGAATACTCTTGAGGTGAGAAAAACTTTTAAGTTATCCAACCAGCTTGATGGAGGAGACTTAAAAGATTTTTCAATATTTAATCATATCGAAATTAAAGTAAAAAGCAAAATTAGGATAACCTTAGATTATTTGGTACCATTTTAGGATGGGCGTTGTGAGGGTGCTAACCCTTCCTCACACGTAACCGTACTCCCGAACTTAGAACTCTTAACGTAGACCAAGCCTTATCCTTAGTTTGAATAGGTGACCAATCACGCCTAGGTTAGAATGGTTGGTGGCGACTCCTTAGTTTTTGTGTCTTGCTATTAGGTTTTCTCCAAAACCTGATACGTTATGACAAGCACTATAAGGAATAAGAGAATGATAGATGATGGAAACTTTGTAGCTCTTGATTTGTTGTTTGAGGCTTGTAGATTTGAGGAATATGAGATTTTGAGTTGCTGAGTGGTTCCTCTTCCTTCCTTTAGCTTCTAAGCCTCTATTTATAGTCCCTTGGATGTATTCTAGCGTTGGGTGGAGCCAAATCTCGAATATTACCATTGTCTTACAAAAACTAGCCGTTATAGGCTATTTTCGGGCAAAGGGATCAATCCCTTTCCATAGGGGATCGATCCCTTTTGTCCAGAATCTTGATTCTGGGCTTCAGGGACCTTAGGAAGACTTTCTGCCAAAAAGGGATTGATCCTGCTACAGTGGGGATCAATCCTTTTCTTCCAGAGGGCATTTTTCTTACACTTTTGGGTTAGAAATGATATGACCTTTGATCCTAATTCAACCCAAAACATTTTTAAGCTTTAAGGGAGTTTTTCTTGACTTTCTCAGATAAAAACATTCATCAAGTGATTTTCTAAAATATTCAAAACATTTATAAAGAATTAAGACCAATAGGGATGTATCATTAAATCATGGTCTTAATGTTTGCTATGATCACTTGAAAATGGATTGAGAAAATCATGTGTGATAAGGCAAATTTACAATATGAATTAAAACATT
This sequence comes from Heritiera littoralis, assembly GCA_031772115.1. Classification (NCBI taxonomy): domain Eukaryota; kingdom Viridiplantae; phylum Streptophyta; class Magnoliopsida; order Malvales; family Malvaceae; genus Heritiera; species Heritiera littoralis. The sequence continues at coordinate 583,060 of JAPDPK010000147.1, forward strand.
AAATCTTACTTAAGTTTTTGTCATTTCAAAATATATATGGTAATTTAAAGCTAACACTGTGATTGATTTAAGCACATGTAATAGAATTTTATTCATATTATTAGGAATTAAATTGCCTTGTGTTGATTGCAATTTTAAAATATGAATAAAATTAAAATTTGATAATATGTCTAAGTGATCTATAATTTGTTTGATTAGGGCTTAGCCACAGCAACCTTATAAAATTATATTTGTCAGAATCATATAATGGTATTAGACATAAATTGTGATTAGTTATAGGGTTATGGTAAATTTTATCTCACATGAATTTTTATCATGATTTTATAACTAATTAGGATAAAATATCAAATTAGTTTCTTAATTTACCCACAGGGATTAGGAAATGATATAATTTGATAGTTTATCATTATGATATGAATCTATTAGAATTAGAATTTTAGCCTACAGGTAAGTTTTATGTCTGAGATTCATAATTGATTAATAAAATATGTTTACATTGGTAGATATAATTAAGTTTGCCTCAAAAATTCAAGATACATAAGTATGTTTATTTTCTATATGCAGTGTTTCCTCAGGCTAGTATTAACCTAGAAGTTCCCGAGCTCAATGGAGAGAACTATAAGGGTTGGAAGGAGAGAGTTCTCCTCCAATTAGGGTGCATGGATATAGACTATGCTATAAGGAAAGACGAGCCCGTATTGACTGAGACTAGCACTCCTGCTTAAGTAGCTTTACATGAACGCTGGGAGCGATCCAATCGCCTTAGTGTCATGTATATTAAGACAAAGATATTTGCTGGGATACGTGGTTCAGTCGAACAGCATACCAACGTTAGGACCTTACTAAAGGCCATAGATGATCAGTTTGTCACTTCAGACAAAGCGTTGGCCAGCTCCCTAATAATGAAGTTCTCATCTATGAGGTTCACCAATGTCAAAGGAGTGCGCGAGCACATAATGACCATGAGAGATATAGCGGCCCAACTCAAGAAGCTAGAGGTGGAGATGACTGAATCCTTTCTTGTGCACTATATATTGAACACTCTACCAAAGCAGTACGGACCATTCAAGATATCCTACAACACACATAAGGATAAGTGGACCATCAATGAATTGATGACCATGTGTGTTCAAGAGGAGGGAAGACTGCTTATGGAATCGGGTGAAAGTACATTTTTTGCAAGCCAAGGAAAGACCAAAGATCGAGCCAAGCACAAGGGAAAAGGGAAAATCCCTGCCCAAGCTGACATTAAGAAAGACTCTAAGTGTTTCTTCTGTAAAAAGAAGGGACACATGAAGAAGGACTTTGCCAAGCTTCAGCAGTGGCTCGTTAAGAAAGGTAATCCACTCTCATATGTTTGTTTTGAATCAGATATGGTTGAGGTTAATCATAACACATGGTGGATTGATTCTGGATCTACAATTCACATTTCGACTTCCTTATAGGGTATAACAAACCTAAGGAAGCCAGTGGGAAATGAGTAGAGCATTTATTCAGGAAACAAGATGCGCTCACGTGTTGAAGGCGTTGGAACGTGCACTTTAATTTTTAAGAGTGGTTTTGTTTTGCAATTAGAAAAGACTTTTTATATTCCTAGTTTCTCGAGAAATTTAATCTCTGTTTCTAGGTTTGCACCTTATGGATATTCCTTTCAATTTTCAAATAAATCAATATTGATATATTTTAAGTCTGATATTGTTGGGAATGGTACCTTATGTGATGGTCTTTTCTCTATTGATTTGCAAAATGACACTGCTCATAACGCCTTGCATGTTCAAACTAGCACTAAAAGATGTGTTATGAATGAGGACTCCTCCACGTTATGGCACCGGAGATTAGGTCATATCTCCATAAATAGAATTAAGAGATTGGTAAATGACGGAATACTTAGTACTCTCGATTTTACTGATTTCGACACTTGTGTGGATTGCATTAAAGGTAAGCAAACCAACAAGTCTAAGAAAGGTGCCAATAGGAGTTCAACCATATTAGAAATCATACATTCTGACATATGTTGTCCAGATATTGATGCATATGGTCAGAAGTACTTCATCACCTTTATTGATGATTACTCGAGGTTTATGTATCTCTACATGCTTCATAACAAGAACGAAGCATTAGATGCCTTTAAAATTTTTAAGGCTGAAGTAGAGAAACAATGTGGAAAACCCATAAAGATAGTAAGAACTGATAGAGGTGGGGAGTATTACGGTAGATACACTGAAGATGGACAAGCACCTAGACCATTTGCGAAGTTCCTTCAAGAAAATGGGATTGTTGCCTAATATACCATGCCTGGTTCACCAGATCAGAATGGTGTTGCAGAAAGAAGAAACCGAATTTTGATGGAAATGGTGCGTAGTATGCTTAGCAACTCGAAGTTGCCTAAGTCATTGGGGATTGAAGCTCTTAAAACGGCAGCGTATATATTGAACCGGGTTCCAACCAAGGTTGTTCCAAAGATGCCTTTTGAATTATTCAAAGGTTGGAAACCGAGTTTGCGACATATTCGCGTTTGGGGATGCCCTTATGAGATAAGAGTTTACAACCCAAAGAAAAAGAAACTGGATCCTAAGACCATAAGTGGGTATTTCATTGGATATGCCGAACGGTCCAAAGGCTTTAGATTCTATTGTCTATCTCATAGCACTAGAATTGTGGAATCAAGGAACACCAAGTTTCTTGAAAATGACTTAGTTAGTGGGAGTGATCAATCTCAAGAACTAGTTTCTGTGAGAGATCAACCCTCTAACTCGAGTCAAGGATTGGTTATCATGAACAATGTCCCTTCAGTGCAGCTGGACATTGAACAGCCAATCATTGAAGATCCACAAGTAGTTGATAACTTACCAGTAGACGAGGCTCCTTTGGATACACCAGAATTGAATGAGCAACCAGTTGAACAATATGATCTTTCGGAGAATGTTGAACCAACATTAAGAAGGTCTACTAGGGAAAGGAAATCAGCTATTTCTAGTGATTACATTGTGTATCTACAAGAGTATGATTTAAATATTGGGCTCGTTAATGATCCAGATACGTTTTCACAAGCCCTGAACAGCAAAGAATCAAAACTTTGGTTCAATGCTATGAAGGATGAGATGGATTCGATGGCATCTAATGGAGTATGGGATCTTATCGAGTTGCCTAATGGGGCCAGAGCTATAGGCTGTAAATGGGTCTTTAAGACCAAGACTGACTCATTAGGCAACATTTAGCGTTATAAGGCAAGACTCGTAGTCAAAGGATTCACTCAAAAAGAGGGAATCGATTACAAGGATACCTTCTCTCCTGTATATAAGAAAGATTCTCTCCACATCATAATGGCACTTGTTGCACATTTTGACTTAGAGTTGCAACAAATGGATGTGAAAACGACTTTTCTCAATGGTGATCTAGAGGAAGAGGTTTACATGAAACAACCTGAAAGTTTTTCCTTTAGTGATGGTGAGCATTTGGTCTGTAAGCTCAAGAAATCCATATATGGGTTGAAATAAGCTTCCCGCCAATGGTATTTAAAATTCCATGAAGTCATCTCATCATTTGGTTTCGTTGAGAACATCATGGATCAATGTATATACCAGAAGGTCAGTGGGAGCAAGATTTGTTTCCTTGTGCTATATGTGGATGATATCTTGCTTGCAACCAATGATAAGGGGATGCTACGTGAGGTGAAACATTTTCTTTTTGAGAACTTTGATATGAAGGATATGGGCGATGCATCTTATGTCATTGGCATTAAGATCTATAGAGACAGACATAGAGGTATATTAGGTCTGTCACAAGAAGCATATATTAATAAAGTCTTGGAAAGATTCAGAATGAAAGATTGTTCACCAAGCCCAGCTCCCATTGTGAAGGGTGACAGGTTCAATTTGAACCAGTGCCCGAAAAATGATCTTGAGCGGGAACAGATGAAGAACATTCCATATGCCTCAGCTGTTGGAAGCATTATGTATGCACAGGTCTGTACCAGGCCTGATATTGCTTTTGCTGTGGGAGTGTTGGGTAGATACCAAAGTGACCCGGGGATGGACCACTGGAGAGCTGCGAAAAAGGTGCTTAGATATTTTCAAGGCACAAAGAATTACATGCTTATGTATAGACGGACTGATGAGTTGGAGGTGATTGGCTACTCAGACTCAGACTTTGCTGGCTGTGTTGATACTCGGAAATCAACATCAGGTTACATCTTCATGCTTGCCGGTGGAGTTGTTTCATGGAAGAGTGCTAAGCAGACACTGACTGCCACTTCCACTATGGAGGCCGAGTTCGTTTCCTGTTTTGAGGCTACCTCACATGGTGTATGGCTTAAGAGTTTCATTGGTGGACTTAGAGTTGTTGACTCCATATCTAAGCCATTGAGGATATATTGTGACAATTCGGTTGCGGTATTCATGGCTAAGAACAATAAGAGTGGAAGTCGAAGTAAACACATCGACATTAAGTACTTGGCCATTAGAGAACGTGTTAGAGATAAAAGAGTGGTCATTGAACACGTTAGCACTGAATTGATGTTAGCTGATCCTTTGACTAAGGGCATGCCACCGTTTAAATTTAAGGATCATGTAGAGAGAATGGGACTTGGTTCCACATTTGATTGTAATTGAAACTCTTATTAATAATACGATGTTTCTCATTTTGATTTGTATACACTAGAGTTTTATTTGAGAAATATCCTTGTTGTTTGGACCGAGAATAAACATAAGGTTTATTCATTAAGTAAAAATGGGTTGATTTAGAAACATTTTACATAGTAATACATGGAAGATAATACTCACCATTAGAAGAACTATCGCCATGATTCATGTGATCTGTTTCTTTTGTGAGTGAAATATATGGACCAAGTGGGAGAATTTTGTCATATTCCTTGATCATAGGTTGACAAAATCTGGCTATTGCCATATATAACCTATGATAATCAATGCCAAATAAATGGTCCATTATTTCACTGATTCTCTAACCATAAAAGGATGTTCTCTGATGGTTTGAACTATCAGTTTTTTGAGTTGGTCAGAATAGGAGAGGCTCAAGTTCACAAATAAAGAGCAAGAATCCGGTCCCCAAGCATCACATGCTCTATCATACACCATCTAGTGAGCATTCGAGTGGTTGGAAGGCCTGTGATTGACATAGACAAGATTGTCATATTCAGGAATCGCTTCAACAGCAAAGTTACAGAGTGCAATAGCTGGAAGTTAGATCCTATCGCTTCTGTATTTGATTGTTTTAACATGTTTCATATTGTGTAGAAGAATGTTAGGCTTGTTTGATGTACTTACATCACTTTCATTCTCCCGATTTCTCTAATCCTCTAAGAGCTCTTTCGATTTTTCCATGCTAAAAAAAAAAATCCCCTCTTCCTTTCACTTAATCGGTTAAGCCTTCTTATAAAAGCTGTTCCCTACTTAAACGAGGCTTTCTAAACCTCACCAAAACTCAGACAGAACGTGCAAGAAGTCAGCAAATAAACCTGTTCTGTTTTAGTCAATAACGTTTCTAGCACAGGTAAGCAAATCTTCAGCTCATGTTTTATACATATGGATCGTTGGTTTATGATGTTGTTGGCTAAGTAAATGATAGATAAGGATAAAGTTTAGAAGGAAAGTGTATAGAAATTTCTTAAGGCTGAAACCCTTGATCGTTGGTGATGTAAATGGCTGAGAAAAATGCTGTTGTTACATGCGTGTATGGCATAAATGGATGAAGCAGAATTTCTGCTGTGTAAATGGTTTTGTGGCGTGGCTGACCTGTAAAATCAAGAAGAAACATGTAATAAAAATTATATACATATAACAGAGGACCCTATTGTCAGCTGGTGTTGAAAATGTAGGAGTAAGTATAGTGGTTAAAGACCTAGAACAGGAAATAGAGGCTGAACCGAACCCCAATTGAAGGCTGACAAAAACGGAAACAGAAAAATAAAAACCGAAACAGAAAATAGAAAGTTACCTAGTGTGAAATGACTTTAATGAATGGTTAGTCATGAAGGTTTAAAGAGGCTTCAACATGATGGTTGATAGTGCGAAAAATAAAACAAAAAGGACTGACCGAATAGGACATACAAGCTGGAAAAACCGAACGGAAAATTTGATCAATGAATTGTTGTTGACTGATCTTAATGGAATGACAAGAAATTCAAATAAGTGGGCTGTTAGGACGTGGGAATAAGGAAGAAAAAAGGGTGTTGTACCATGTATAGAGGAAAAATAAAGAGGCTAAATTGATAATAATTGACCAAATGAAAGTGGTCGACAATGAAGGCTAGTAAAGTAGAAAATAAAAATCATATAAGAACAAAAATAATCAATAAGTTAAGGGCTGCCGATTATAGATGAAATTGAAGAAATAAAATATTACATTTTATTTCTTATATGATGGAAAATATACAAAGGAGAGGGCAGCTCAATTAATTGATGCATTGACTAAAAATGAAAGCAATGAATTTAATTAGATAAAGGCCATTCGGCCATAGAGGAAAAAAGAAAAGAAAATGGCATGAAGACTAACCATCTTTAGCTATGGCAAATTTCTTATATTTAATTTTGATATAAGTCATAGCTTAAAAATTAAGGATAATTAAGCTAATGAAATTGGTGGAATTATATTGCAGTCGGAAGTTCAACATTCGTGTGGTGCACGAGATAACGCGATCTCAATAAACAGGTAAGAGACGCATGTGTAGATTTATAGGGATATCTGAATGCATGATTTACGTACTATGACTTTTATACGAATTATGGAATTTTGGTTTGCCTCCAATTACATGAAATCTGTGGTTTTCTGGTTAGTGAACTATGTTTATAAGTGTAGGGAGCTAGGATTTGAGCAGTCGTTATACTGCCGAAATTTATTCAAAATATTTCTAAAAATGTTAGATATTATTTTGGTGCATTATTGATATTTTCCTAGCCTCGAAAGGGATGAATTAAATATTTTTCATAAATGGTGGAATTTTCGAAAGGTAGTGATTAAATATTTATGATACCGATTCCGGTAAAGGTTTCGCTATTGAAAATTCATCCCACGTGTTTTATAGTGAAAGGTGTGATTGGTGAAGTGAAATGGTGAATAGTGAATATTTTATAATTATTTTCAGGATGATATACACTATTCTATTTATGGTTTTTCTTTATGGATAAAATAAATTCCATTACGTGTAATGATTTCCATAAAGGCTTCAACATTGTGAAATTATTGTTTTGAGACTAAAATGTCTCTGCACGTGTTTTATAGCGTGAAATGTGTTGGTGAAATTACTATTAATTTTAGAAAATAAATATTTCTATTTTTCCAAAAAGTATGAAATTACTGGAAATGATTTCCTATAACCTTGAATTTAAAGTTTTAAAAACGAAAGTGTGGAAACATGTGTATATGTGTACTACGGTGAAAAGGTACAGTTATGAGAATTTTATTTCACAGTGAAATTATTTTATAAACTGTTTGCACCGTACAATACTGTGATTTATACCTTTATGCATTTTCTGAAAGAAGTTATTGATTTTACTTAATTCCATAAAGGTAATGAGATTTCACATATACTGTTTTGAGACTATTAGGCCCCATATCATGCTCACGTGTTCATGTGTACCTTCTCATGTGTTGTGCTGTTGACATTTAGCCATCTTCAGCGGTCCTGGCATCACTCGCTCAGTGTACGATCGAGGACACTTATAGACTATGGCCATAGATCTCATGTGTTTATTATACTGTCCCTACAGGGATCTCACATGTACCCTATTATTCCCTTAGGACTTATAGCATGATATCATCAGGATGTTGCCTGGTCTCCACTATTATTCCACGTGTTATTATTGGTTTTGGTGATAACTATCGAAATATACTTTTATTGTGATGCTTTATCACTGACTGGTGAAATATGTGAACGGGTGTTTTATTGCTACACGTGTTTTAAGTGATTGATTTCAATGGTGGAAATCAAATAATTTTCAAGTGTTGTTCACATGATTTAATAAATTATTTTATTTAAACATGTGATATTTTATATGCAGTAAATATTTTACTGAGTTTATATTAAAATAAATTTTTACTCCATATAGTCGTTCTGGGTTTCCGGGACAAGACAGGTATTTCAAAATACCTTTCATGCTCCATCTAGATTTTCCAGCCGACTATAGTATCACTCCCTTGTAAAGTGCCAGTTTATAAATAAGAAACTAGAGGTTTTACTTCATGTAGTCTTCGAGGTATCAAAATTTGCATACAAATCTCTTACTAAGCCGTGGTTTTGTTCACTCCAATATTTTATCTCCCCAGATATTTTGTAGTGATCGGTTGAGTATATCATTTGAGGATTAGAGGCTGCACACTGAGCACCACGAGGCAGCATTTATAGATCCCGAAAGTATATTTGTTTTACATTATATGTTTAGACTTCTGATTTACGATATTATAGTGTTATATTAAATTAAGGGATGTCAGTATTGATTAAAATACAACTTGTAAATATTTATTTTCGTTAATTATATTAAATTACGAAAATCGTGTTTTCAGTGAATTAAATGTGAAAATTAAGATGTCGCAGACAGCCCAACCTGTTCATGTGTGGTGAAAATGAGTAAAAAGTGTAAAATACTGTGTACTTGGGATGTGACACTGACCTTGATCCTATTATCAGCGTCTTGGTTGGCACCTGATCAGTGCACGCCGTGGACCCCATAAACTATGGCCATAGATCTCATGTGTTATTATTCTCCCTATTCGGGATATTATCATAGCATGATATATTTAGGATGTTGCCTGGTCTCCATTATATCGTACTGTTTATGGTACTATTTTACTGAACTATTGGCTGGTACTAAATTGTTTACAGTTACAGAGCATTTGTATATCAATTACTGAACTGTTGACTGTATAGTGTTTATCAGTTTTGAACTGAATATTTGCTATTGAAAAGAAATGTTATTTGATTTACTTATTTAAGTAAATTATTTGCTATGCAAATTTTAATGGTTTTCATAATGATTGAATATTAAGTTAAACTGTTCACTCCCTATAGTTGCTTCTAGGAGCCGAGACAAGATAGGTATTTTAAAATACCTTCCTTACTCCATTCGGTTTCCTAGCTGACTATAGTATCCATCCTGAATTGTGCTTTAGTGAACCATTAGGGATTAAATGTTTTTAGCATATAGATTTTATAGTATTAGTTTTACATACAATTCTCTTACTAAGCATGTTAGCTCACCCCTTTATTTTTCACTCCACAGATTATCTTCAGCGATACCGTTCCACGGATTTGGCTACGCTATAGTTTGCCCCGAGGCAGCATTAAGTGGATCCTGGAGGTATTATTTTCCTTTACATGTTCAGACATATTTGTACAGTACTACGATTGTATATTTCATGTACATGGGATGTAAAACACGTGAAAATACTGTATATAATATTTTGCAATACATATTTTTATCAGATATCATTTTAATTTCATTACAAAAATGATTACTGTTTAATAAGTATGGAGTAAAGACATCACAGATAGCCCAATTGTCACTGTGCATGTGTAAATGTGGTAAATATTGTATATTATGAGATGTGACAATTTAATTGGTATCAGAGTTGGTTGGTTTAATGTTTGTCTGTGTCTTTAGGTGTAAATAAGAGTACATCCCCTGTAGTACTGTATAATCTGAATTTATGTAAAAGATTCAAGTGACAGAAAATCGTTTTGAAATGTCTGTGTTGTGCAGAAATGAGTTGACGTAGGGGTAGACAAGGTCGAGGACGCGGCAGGGCGGTACCTATTCTGGAGCCTACACTGAGCCTGCCCCAGGACCTGCACTCCCTCCGCAGCCTAAAAGCCCTAATACCAGAATGAATAGGATGGAACGGGTGTTGGCAGACTTTATAGCCATGTATAATGCTGACAGAGCTGCTGATAGAGCTGAGAAAGAAAGAGCAGCAGCAGGTCCAGCAGTAGCACCACCCCCACCTCAGCTAGTTCAGGCACCTCTAGCACCTCCCGAGCCACAGCCTGCCCCTTAGCTAGTACCACTGGCACAGGCCGTACCACTACCGCCACCAGTACAACTACTTAGGGATGTAAAGTCCTATTATGACGTGACATTAGTGCGGCAATTTACTAAGGTGAATTAGCCGAAGTTTAAGGGTGAGAGAGATCCATTGGTGGTAGAGCAGTGGGTTGTAGCTGTGGAGAAGCTATTTCGATATATGAGGTGTTCAGATACGGAGCGAGTAAGACTAGTAGTGTTCTAGATGACAGATGATGCGAAGCACTAGTGGAAGTTCGTGCAAACGGTACTGTTCGCCCAGCTCCCAGTCATTACATGGGATATTTTTGCAAAGGCTTTTTGCTACCAGTACACTGACATGAGTCGATGAGTCTAAGTTCACCACACTCAGCCGATTTGATCCACTGACACGAGTCGATGAGCGGCATAAGATAAACAGGTTTAAGGCTGGGTTGAGACTGTCAATTCAATCTAAGTTGGCTCCGTTTGACATTCGCACCTACAATGAGGAAGTCAGGCGTGCTCAGCTTTGTGAGCAAGATTTTGAGCAGTTCCATTTTGAGTTTGCCTCTAAGAGTAAGGGTAAAGGGAAGGAGAAGCTGAAGAGGAGCATAGATGACAGATCTAGTAGATGGCAACCTAAGAGGACCAGGACATCGGGTATACAAATTACAGAGGAGAGATCAGTTAGACCTGCTACTACTGCCCCTATTATTAGCTGTAGCACTATTCAAAGAGGTATCGTGTCACGACCCGAAGGCCAATTACGTCCACTTAACATATACCTTATTTCTTTTGGAAAATTTCGAACCAAATTTTTTTTTTCTATTTACGATTTGTATTCGGTGTTAGTGTAGTATCTAAATCAATTCTTATCTTACTAATATTATTTCTCGAGCTATGTCATACTTCTCAAAGTGATTTTAATTATTTTAGCCTTATTTTTACTATTCCAAAAGAAACGAGTCGAAAACCTCCCCCTTGTATTTTATCAATTTCCCCAGTAAAATCACCTGCATTTAAACACATTCTAAACTTCACAATATAGCCAGCTTTTGTTTCTCACAATTCACACAATCATGCATCTCATATATCTCAAGATTCATTTCATTCGAAATTCCACATTTTGCATTTTTGTACATACTTCAAAATATATATCTAATCCCGGATCGTACTCGATAATCACATAGACCTACATAATAATCTAATGTGATCCAAAGTTACACCCTATATTTCTTCCTAGTACTGTGAAATTAAAGTTTGTATAACTATAAAAAATGATATACCATTGTATACCTCAAAAGCACATAAGCAAGGCTTGGAGAACGCAGATGAGTACCATAGCTAGGTACAGTTCCCGAGAGAGCTTATATGAAGCCTGAGTTGGATATCAACTCGTATGATCTGTAGATGTTAAATTTAAGGGGTGAGCAAATCCACGGCTCAGTAAGTAGCTTAAATAAGTACATACTAGGCTCATATCGTAAAACACGATCATACATGCATGAACTCTACAAAATATCATGTATGCCTTATATCAAGATTAGCTACCAACTGGTACGTACAACAGATTGCATCAGCTTATTCATGCTTTTCTTCATTTCTTTAACTCACAAAATATCATTCTTTTCATCCCTTTTTATCGATATAGTTAAGTATGAAAGAAACAACCAATTCATATAACACATGATTCTATAGCATAATATAAGTATAATTCAACAATTATTCTCATTCTCTGTCTTATGTATAAGATCTATTTCATTTAATAATATTCATCATATTCACAGCTTTTCTTCATTTTTTTAACTCACAAAATATCATTCTTTTCATCCCTTTTTATCGATATTGTTAAGTATGAAGGAAACAACTAATTCACATAGCACATGATTCTATAGCATAATATAAGTATAATTCAACAATTATTCTCATTCTCTATCTTATGTATAAGATCTATTTCATCTAATAATATTCATCATATTCACATATCAAAACCATTTATTCATTGTCTCAATAGCATATGATTTTCTCATATTTCATCAATACACGTGTAGCATTTAGCTCTCAAAGGATTCTAGAGGTGGCTCCCACAGTTTCGAAGAATCTATGTAGCACGTAGGTCCTTTGAGTTCTCTGGAGGTGGTTCACACGATACAAAAGATCGATTTTTACTCAGGTTTGCCTCTATGGCTTATGTTTTTAAATGGTTCATCGATACACGTGTAGCACTTAGCTCTCAAAAGACTCTAGAGGTGGCTCCTACAGTTCACGAAGAAAGCTGTGTAGCATGTAGTTCCTTTGAGTTCTCTAGAGGTAGCTCACACGGTACAAAAGAATGAGTTTTACTTGGATTTGCCTCTATGGCGCATGCTTTCTATTGTTTCATCAGTACACGTGCAGCACTTAGCTCTCAAAAGACTTTAGAGGTGGCTCCCACAATTCACGAAGAAAGCTGCGTAGCACGTAGTTCCTTTGAGTTCTCTAGAGGTGGCTCACACAATACATAGGAAATGAGTTTTACTCGGATTTTCCTCTATGGCGCATGCTTTCTAATGTTTCATCAGTACACGTGCAGCACTTAGCTCTCAAAGGACTCTAGAGGTGGCTCCCGCAGTTCACGAAGAATCTACGTAGCACGTAGTTCCTTTGAGTTCTCTAGAGGTGGCTCCCATAGTTCACAAAGAAAGCTGCGTAGCACGTAGTTCCTTTGAGTTCTCTAGAGGTGGCTCACACGATACAAAAGAATGAGTTTTACTTGGATTTGCCTCTATGGTGCATGCTTTCTGATGTTTCATCAGTACACGTGCAGCACTTAGCTCTCAAAGGACTCTAGAGGTGGCTCCCACAGTTCACGAAGAAAGCTGCGTAGCACGTAGTTCCTTTGAGTTCTCTAGAGGTGGCTCACACGGTAAAAAGGAAATGAGTTTTACTCAGATTTGCCTTTACAGCGCATGCTTTCTAATGTTTCATCAGTACACGTGCAGCACTTAGCTCTCAAAGGACTCTAGAGGTGGCTCCCGCAGTTCACGAAGAATCTGCATAGTACATAGTTTCTTTGAGTTCTCTAGAGGTGGCTCACACGGTACAAAAGAGTGAGTTTTACTCAGATTGGCCTCTATGGCGCATTCTTTCTAATGGTTCATCGAAACTCGTGTAACACTTAGCTCTCAAAGGACTCTAGAGGTGGCTCCCGCAATTCTCGAAGAGAGCTGCGTAGTACGTAGTTCCTTTGAGTTCTCTAGAGGTGGCTCACACGGTGCAAAGGCATGAGTTTTACTCGGGTTGGCCTTTATGGCGCATGCTTTCTAATGGTTATATTTGTAACATCCCAAATCCACAAAATACATAATATTCACTTACTAATCACACTCACTTACCGGTTGGGCTATCTGTGATGCTTATCAACTCCTATCACTTTTATAAGACCTATTAAATTATTTCCTTAAGATGTATATACATTCCCTTCAATTGAAAATAGTACTGTGCCATTTTACTGAATATATAAAAGGATACAACATACCTTTGATATTAGATCTCTGGAAGGTAATTCGCTTAGCCCAAGTTCAATAATCTGTGGAGTGGAAAATAGAGAGTGAGCGATAACGTGCTCAGTAAGGAAAGTGTATGCTGCTTTATAAAATAACAACTATCTTAAAAAAAAAACAATTTATTTATCTTAACGATCAACCCATTAGAAAAACAATAAATATTGTTAACTTCAACAGGATTCAATAGACCCTTTCAGTAAACAGAGACCAATAAGTTGAGACTAGGCAATAACTAAAATCATGCTCTGTTCCCTTAGGAATATAAGTTGTCCACTTTTGGGGTGCACCCGTAGGCCACCGCCCCTCACGGCTATCTCAACTAGATCTATGGCCATAATCTATAGATGGTCCTCGAGTCCACTTGCCAAGTGACCTCGAGACCGCCGATGAGTTGGCGGGTCTATCAGCCTTGTGATGCCCTGAGGTGCACCCGTAGGTCCATCGACCCGTGCCACCGCCCCAGGTGGGTCACGCAATTACATGAATAATAAAGCATGCACTCGAGGACTAAAGTCTCAAAAATCACTTTTATAACTCATGAAAACCCTTATGGAATTATTTCACTCATGTTATCATTTCCACAAAATGATTTGATTTCCAAAATGTTTTATAGAATAATAAAACAGCCCGCAATCTCAACATTTTTCGTGTGAGAAAGGCACGGGTTAAGCTGGCTCGCCCATGGCTAGTTCGCCCATAGTCAGCTCGCCAATAGTCAACTCGCCCATTGGTCAACTCGCCCAATGTTCAACTCGCCCAAAAAGATTTCATATTTCTATTTTCAAAATAATTTATTATTCGTTGAGAAAAATACTCATAAATCAGTTCGCCATGTAGGGCTCGCCCAGTGCGGTGAACTTGTGTTCGCCCGCCAACCCTTGGCGATTAAAACAAATTAACTTGGCTCGCCCCAAGGCTCGCCCTTTATGGCATTGCCATGGTTAACTCGCCCACCCATAAAAACACAGGGGTCGCCCGCCCCAAAGCAACATTAAAAGGGTTCGGCACTTTAGCTCGCCCGGGTTTCTTCTTAAACAGGGCTACTCGCCCAAATATCAAAAATCATAAAACGTGAGCTCGCCCAAGTGGCTCGCCCACCATTTTGCCAGTTCGCCCAATCATACGATTTTTCATAGTAATGCATATCATAAAACAAACAATTTCTCAATAATTTCATAAAATTTAATTCCACAGGACATGCATTTTACTTCACATACAACTCTCTTACCTCGCCAGATGAAGCCTTGCTTCTCGCCCGCCTTCCTCAATTCCCGTCTGCAAAATTTTATTAAACTATTAATATTCCTTTTTCGAATATTGTCCAAAACTATTTATATCTTCCTAATAATTGTGACACTTTGGCGAGACTCAGTTCGCCCTTCGCCCACATAGCTCGCCATCCGTTAGTGGGCTTACACATGGAAGATCGCCCTTCGCCATTCATATTTGGCCGATTTGTGGGAGCTCGCCCAACTATTCAACTCGCCTTGTTCATGCATTACACTAGCATTGGGCGACCTCGCCCATTTGGACTCATACTTTCCACTTGGCGAGTTCTTTATATCTTACTCACCTCATTCCACTTGGGCGATCACACCATTCTCGCCATTTGGCGAACATTGGTCCTCGCCTATCCCGACTGTCATTCTGATTTTCCAAAGTGTTTGGCGAACACGTATGTCGCCAACTCATCAACTCTCGAGCTCGCCTCGACCGTTGGGCGAATACTCACCTATTTGGCAAGCAGATGCTGTTGGGCCATCGTGTTTCCTTACTCATTCTTGGTTATTTTTCCATCTAGTTTCTTATATATTCAACAATATTTAACTAAAACCAGGCTATATCTATGTTTATCACGTTATAAAACATAGAAATCTAGTATGGAATATCAAGAGAAACATGGAAAATATGAAACTCACCTTAACCCAGTTGCTGTTCCAAAAACAGAATGTTTTCTTGCCTCACTTAGCTTAACTTTGTTTGTTCCTTAGCTCTTCAACAATGGAGGAAAGGTTTGGCTAACTAAAAATGAAGTTTTCATGGCTCATATATGAGAGAAACGGAAGAACTACATGTGAGCATGCAGTGAAAACAGACTGGCGAGGAGTTTTCTGGAGAAGATGAAGTTTGCTACGTTGATTCTTCGTCTCACGTATCCCTCCTTATATAGCCATGTTAATCCTGTTAGAACCTAGCACCTGTTTCCTTATCCCGTTCTCTTCATCCTTACCTTGTCTTTCATGCACTAAAACTTGTGGAAAAACTGCAGCAAATGGAACGACGGTAAGAAGAAGTTTTTGCACATTTTGACAATTTTCTTTCATTTTTCTTCTTTCTCTCCAGTCTACGCCACCTCCAGCAGCCACTATTATTGACTTACTTCTCTTCGCCATTAAATGTCTAGCCCAATTTGTCCAAGAAATCAAGGTGGCGTGAACCCCTTTTCTTGACTTTTCTTACCATTTCAACCAATCATCACTTGGCTTATGTGAAACCACTTAATTTATTATTCTTAAACCACATTATAAATCATAACTCAAAATGAAAAGTAGAAATTCATATTCAATTGTTTTCTTTAATTTTACTAAAACAATTATTTCCACTATCAATCATGTACAAATATGGTATATAGTATAATAAAATTCGGGTCTTACATTTCTCCACACCTTAAGAAATTTGGTCCTCCAAATTTAACTTGGACCTGTCACTGGAAGAGCTCTGGATACCTCTCATGCATAAGGCTCTTTAACTCCCAAGTAGCCTCCTCCTCGTTATGATACTGCCAGAGCACTTTAACTAAAGAAATCGTCTTAGATCGCAATACCTTATCTTTCCTATCTAGGATCTGTACCGGTTTCTCAACGTAAATCATGTCCTCTCTGATCTCCAGTGGCTCATGTTGAATTACGTGAGAAGGATCTGGATGATATTTTCTCAACATCGAGACATGAAATACGTTGTGCACTCCTGATAACTCTGGTGGTAGTGCTAACCGATATGCCACATCTCCCACGCAATCTCAGATCTCATAAGGCCCAATATATCGGGGACTCAATTTTCCTCTTTTCCCGAATCTCATTATACCTTTGGACGGTGAGATCTTTAAAAACACATAATCACCCGTTACAAACTCTAACGGTCGATGTCTAGTATCTGCATAACTCTTCTGTCGACTCTGAGCCGTTCTGAGCCTCTCACAAATCATCTGTACATCATGAGAAGCCTGCTCGACCAAATCGGGAGCTAACAGTTTACGGTCTCCCACTTCTTCCTATGCTATCGGGGATCTGCATCGTCTACCATACAAGGCCTCATATGGTGCCATGCCGATACTCGTATGAAAACTATTGTTATAAGCAAACTCTGCTAGGGGTAAGTGATCGTCCCATGAGCCTCTAAAATCCAATGCACACGCTCTCAACATATCCTCGAGCGTTTGTATCGTACGCTCGGACTGCCCATCAGTCTGTGGATGAAAAGCGGTGTTAAAATTCAGCTGGGATCCCATAGCCTCCTGAAATATCTCCCAGAAATGAGAGGTGAAGCGGGAGTCCCTATCAGAGGTAATACTCACTGGAACACCATGCAACCTCACTATCTCCCTGACATACAAATCGGCCAAGGCACTAACTAAATCTGTAGACCTCATGGCCAAGAAATATGTAGACTTAGTCAATCTGTCGACTATCACCCAAATAGCATCATATCCCTTCCGGGTCTGTGGTAATCCTATAATAAAATCCATAGTCACATGCTCCCATTTCCACGTAGGAATCGATAATGGTCAACGCATACCTGCCGATTTCTGATGCTCAATTTTAATCTGTTGGCATGTTAGACATCTAGCAACAAACTCAACGATGTCTTTCTTCATCTTAGGCCACCAATACACTTTCCGGAGATTCTGGTACATCTTAGTACTACCCGGATGTAACGTGTATCTAGAGGTATGGGCCTTTGATAAAATCAAATCTCGAATCTGTCGATTACCGGGAACACATATCCGACCTCTGAACCTCAGTATCCCATCAGTGCCAATCTCAAAATCTGACATAACTCTCATCTGAATCTGACTGGCAACCCTAATGCAATAATCATCCCTCCTCTGAGCTTCCCTGATTCGGTCCATCAAATCCGGCTCTATACGAAAACTAGCCGTAAGTCCATACTGGTCAGAGGAAACAACTGTCAGACTGAGGTTAGAGAACTGCTCTATCAAATCATGCTCCCTGATCATCATGTAAGATACCATGCCAACATGTTTACGGCTCAGTGCATCTGCTACTACATTAGCTTTACCTGGGTGATATAAAATCTCACAATCATAATCCTTTAATAGTTCCATCCACCGTCGCTGCCTCAAATTCAACTCCCGCTGTGAGAATATATATTTCAGACTCTTATGGTCTGTAAATATCTGAAATTTCTCCCCGTACAAGTAATGCCGCCATATCTTCAGTGCAAACACTACTGCGGCTAGCTCTAAATCATGTGTCGGGTAATTCTTCTCATGATCCTTCAGCTGTCGAGAACCATAGGCTATAACCCGACCATGCTGCATAAGTACACACCCTAAACCTTGAGCGGATGCATCAGTATACACCATAAATCCATCTGATCCGCTAGGAAGGGTTAAGATGGGGGCAGTAGTTAATCTTCTCTTAAGCTCAAGAAAACTACGCTCACACGCATCATTCCATTCAAACTTTACATCCTTACATGTAAGTCGTGTTAATGGAGCAGCAAGTCTAGAAAATCCCTCCACAAATCTGCGATAATATCCGGCAAGACCTAAGAAACTTCGTATCTCGGTAACTGTGCTAGGCCTCTCCCACTGAACAACGGCCTCTATCTTGGACGGATCAACTGACACCCCGTCCTTCGACACTACATGTCTGAGAAATATGATATGGTCAAGCCAGAACTCGCATTTATTAAACTTAGCATACAATTTTTTTTCTCTGAGGGTCTGTAAAACAATCTACAAATGCTGCTCGTGCTCTTCTGGAGTCTTAGAATAAATCAGTATGTCATCTATAAATAATATGACAAACTTATCCAAAAATGGATGAAATACCTCGTTCATCAAACTCATAAAAGCTGCAAGGGCATTTGTTAATCCAAAAGGCATCACCAAGAACTCATAATAACCATAAGGAGTCCGAAATGCTGTCTTATGCACGTCCGACTCCTTAATCTTCAACTAGTGATAGCCTGATCGGAGGTCTATCTTGGAAAACACCTGTGCACCCCTGAGCTGATCAAACAGGTCATCAATCCGAGGTAATGGGTACTTATTCTTAATGGTAGCCCGATTCAACATCCAATAATCTATACACAACCGGAGGCTACCATCCCTCTTCCGAACAAACAATACTGGAGCTCCTCATGGTGACACATTGGGACGTATAAATCACTTATCTAGCAACTCCTGTAGCTGCTTCTTGAGTTCGTCCAACTCGGTCAGTGCCATCCGGTATGGGGGTCTGGAAATTGGCTCCGTACCAGGTACCAACTCAATCATAAACTCTGTTTCTCGATCCGGTGGTAACCCTGGTAAATCTTCTGGAAATACATCTGAGAAGTCCCTAACCACAGGAATCTCTTGGATCTCTGGATGTTTCCTCTCTACAT
Source organism: Heritiera littoralis (assembly GCA_031772115.1). NCBI lineage: Eukaryota > Viridiplantae > Streptophyta > Magnoliopsida > Malvales > Malvaceae > Heritiera > Heritiera littoralis. The sequence goes on from JAPDPK010000147.1 coordinate 602,234, forward strand.
CCTCCACACTAGCAATATATCCTTCCTAAACATTCATACACAAATACAATTTCAGTACACATAACATTTCACAAACATACTTTTTATTAATTTACAATAACTTTACAATATACTTTTCGGGATGAGAGAAGGTAATAAACTTAGTATTACAATCCAAACTAACATGGTTTGCAGCTAACCAATCCATACCTAGAATGATATCAAAATCATATATATCCAACAAAATTAGGTTAGCTGTCATAACCTTCTCTCCTATAGTCAACTTACAATTCCGATATACAACATTTGTTATCTGAAAATCATTAAAAGGAGTTTTCACTTGTAAAGTATACTCTAACAACTCCGGCTCTACTGGGGTCCTGTTAGCATATATAGGCGATAAGAACGAATGGGTAGAACCCGGATCAAATAAGGCAATTACGGGAATATCAAAGAGATAAATTTTACCTTTAATCACATCGATAGAGGCCTCGGCAGTCTTCTGATCCAATGCGTACACCCGACCTGAGTCACAACCTTTTTACCCTTCTCTGCGGCTGTCGCCCGCCTAGGCTGTGAGGGTGTCGCTTTCTCTGGTTCACTTTGAGTTGCCGGGGCCGCTATCGGAGGTAATGTAGGAGGTCTAGTAGAAGCAGTTGACTCTCTGAGCATCGGGCAATTCTTGATAAAGTGCTCTGTCTGTCCACATCTAAAACATGCCCCAGACATTAAAGGACAAGGGCGTGACCCATGCAACCTTCCACAATGTCTACATAAGGGCGCAACACTTCTCTGAGTAGTGGTAGGGCCACTAGCAGGAGTAGAAACTGCTGGTCTATCAAATCTGCCCTCTGAAATCTATATGCCCGTAGATCTAGTCTTCTTAGACTGCTCTCTACCTGGTCTATCCTCCATAAACCTCTTAGCCTTTCCCTTTGCTTTACCCTTACTCTTGTTACTAAAATCGGGCTGGAACTGCTCATAGTCCCGCTCACACAGCTGAGCCCGTTTAACTATCTCATCATAAGTCTGTATATCAAATGGGGCTAGCTTCACTCTGATAGATGGCCTCAAACCAGTCCTAAACCTCGAAATCTTATATCTAGTATTCGCACTAGTCTGAGGATCAAAACAGCTCAATGTAGTAAATTTGGCCTCATACTCAGCCACTGACATACTACTCTGCACTAAATCCATAAATTCCTGCTGTAATTTTTCCTGAGCAGTGTCAGGAATATACTGCCTCCGAAAGGCATCAACAAAATTATCCCAGGACAATTCCTGATGCTGAGCAAATAAGACGGTCTGGGTAGCCTTCCACTAATGTCTCGCATCATCTGCCAACTGGAATACTGCTAGGCCTACCTTTTCTGTCTCTGAACACCTCATAATCTGAAGTAATCTATCAACCTCAATAACCCACTGCTCTGCCACCAATGGATCCCTAGTACCTTTAAACTTAGGTGGATCCAATTTCTTAAATGATTTCACCAATGCCACATCACAATATGACTCCACATTTCTAGGCAGCTGAATCAATTGCTGTGGTGGAGCTACCTGTGGCTGAGGTACCGATGGTGGAATAGGCTGAGGCTCGGGTATATCCGTTGCTGGCTGTGGTGGTACTGGCACCTCTACCGGAGCTGCGGGAGCTATGGCTCTCTCTCTCTGCCCTATCCGCGGCTTTATCTGCCTGGTACATAGCCATAAAATCAGCTACTAACCTCTCTACTTGGTTCACATGAGCATCAATGCTCTCTAGCTGTAGAGGGCGTGCAGGTCCAGGGGCAGGTTCCGTTGTCTATGGTTCCAGAGTCTGTGCCGCCCTACCTCGGCTTATACCTCTCACTGAGCATATCCTCCTCCTTCCACTTATATCTGTATCAAAGAGATCATTTATCGCTTATCGTTAGTATATTAATTATATATTCAGACTATACAGTACTACAGGGAATGTATACCATTTTCTTTTCGTTTTAAGCATCACTAGACATCCGACCAACTCTGCTCTGATACCATTAAATCTGTAACATCCCAAATCCACAAAATACATAATATTCACTTACTAATCACACTCACTTACCGATTGAGCTGTCTGTGATGCTTATAAACTCCTATCACTTTTGTAAGACTTATTAAATTATTTCCTTAAGATGTATATACATTCCCTTCAATTTAAAGTAGTACTGTACCATTTTATTGAATATATAAAAGGATACAACATACTTTCGATATTAGATCTCTGAAAGGTAATTCGCTTAGCCCAAGTTCAATAATCTGTGGAGTGGAAAATAGAGAGTGAGCGATAACGTGCTCTGTAAGGAAAGTGTATGCTTCTTTATAAAATAATAGCTATCTTCCAAAAAAAAACAATTTATTTATCTTAACGATCAACCCATTAGAAAAACAATGAATATTGTTAACTTTAACAGGATTCAATAGACCCTTTCAGTAAACAGAAACCAATAAGTTGAGACTAGGCAATAACTACAATCATGCTCTGTTCCCTTAGGAATATAAGTCATCTGCTTTTGGGGTGCACCCGTAGGCCACCGCCCCTCACGGCTATCTCAACTAGATCTATGGCCATAATCTATAGATGGTCCTCGGGTCCACTTGCCAAGTGACCTCGAGACCGCTGATGACTTGGTGGGTCTATCAGCCTTGTGACGCCCTGAGGTGCACCCGTAGGTCCATCGACCTGAGCCACCGCCCCAGGTGGGTCACGCAATTACATGAATAATAAAGCATGAACTCAAGGCCTAAAATCTCAAAAATCACTTTTATAACCCATGAAAACTCTTATGGAATTATTTCACTCATGTTATCATTTTCACAAAATGATTTGATTTCCAAAAGGTTTTATATAATAATAAAACAGCTCGCAATCTCAACATTTTCCGTGTGAGAAAGGCACGGGTTAAGCTGGCTCGCCCATGGCTAGTTCGCCCATGGCTAGCTCGCCCATGGCTAGCTCGCCAATAGTCAACTCGCCCATTGGTCAACTCGCCCAATGTTCAACTCGCCCAAAAAGATTTCATATTTCTATTTTCAAAATAATTTATTATTCGTTGAGAAAAATACTCATAAATCAGTTCGCCATGTAAGGCTCGCCCAGTGCGGTGAACTTGTGTTCGCCCGCCAACCCTTGGCGATTAAAACAAATTAACCTGGCTCTCCCCAAGGCTCGCCCTTTATGGCATTGCCATGGTCAACTCGCCCACCCATAAAAACACAGGGGTCGCTCGCCCCAAAGCAACATTAAAAAGGTTCGCCATTTTAGCTCGCCTGGGTTTCTTTTTAAACAGGGCTACTCGCCCAAATATCAAAAATCATAAAAAGTGAGCTCGCCCAAGTGGCTCGCCCGCCATTTTGCCAGTTGGCCCAATCATACAATTTTTCATAGTAATGCATGTCATAAAACAAACAATTTCTCAATAATTTCATAAAATTTAACTTCACAGGACATGCATTTTACTTCACATACAACTCTCTTACCTCGCCTGATGAAGCCTTGCTTCTCGCCCGCCTTCCTCAATTCCCGTCTGCAAAATTTTATTAAACTATTAATATTCTTTTTTCGAATATTGTCCAAAACTATTTATATCTTCCTATTGTGACACTTTGGCGAGACTCAGTTCGCCCTTCGCCCACATAGCTCGCCATCCGTTAGTGGGCTTACACATGGAAGATCGCCCCTCGCCATTCTTATTTGGCCGATTTGTGGGAGCTCGCCCAACTATTCAACTCGCCCTGTTCATGCATTACACTAGCATTGGGCGACCTCGCCCATTTGGACTCATACTTTCCACTTGGCGAGTTCTTTATATCTTACTCGCCTCATTCCACTTGGGCGATCACACCATTCTCGCCATTTGGCGAACATTGGTCCTCGCCTATCCCGACTGTCATTCTGATTTTCCAAAGTGTTTGGCGAATACGTATGTCGCCAACTCATGCAACTCTCGAGCTCGCCTCGACCGTTGGGCGAATACTCACCTATTTGGCAAGCAGATGCTATTCGGCCATCGTGTTTCCTTACTCATTCTTGGTTATTTTTTCATCTAGTTTCTTATATATTCAACAATATTTAACTAAAACCAGGCTATATCTATATTTATCACGTTATAAAACATAGAAATCTAGTATGGAATATCAAGAGAACCATGGAAAATATGAAACTCACCTTAACCCAGTTGCTATTCCAAAAACAAAATGTTTTCTTGCCTCACTTAGCTTAACTTTATTTGTTCCTTAGCTCTTGAACAATGGAGGAAAGGTTTGGCTAAATAAAAATGAAGTTTTCATGGCTCATATATGAGAGAAACGAAAGAACTACATGTGAGCATGCAGTGAAAACAGATTGGCGAGGAGTTTTCTGGAGAAGATGAAGTTTGCTATGTTGATTCTTCTTCTCACGTATCCCTCCTTATATAGCCATGTTAATCCTGTTAGAACCTACCACCTGTTTCCTTATCCCGTTCTCTTCATCATTACCTTGTCTTTCATGCATTAAAACTTGTGGAAAAACTGCAGCAAATGGAACGGCGGTAAGAAGAAGTTTTTGCACGTTTTGACAATTTTCTTTCCTTTTTCTTCTTTCTCTCCAGTCCACGCTACCTCCAGCAGCCACTATTATTGACTTACTTCTCTTTGCCATTAAATGTCTAGCCCAATTTGTCCAAGAAATCAAGGTGGCGTGAACCCCTTTTCTTGACTTTTCTTACCGTTTCAACCAATCATCACTTGGCTTATGTGAAACCACTTAATTTATTATTCTTAAACCACATTATAAATCATAACTCAAAATGAAAAGTGTAAATTCATATTCATTTGTTTTCTTTAATTTTACTAAAACAATTATTTCCACTATCAATCATGTACAAATATGGTATATAGTATAATAAAATTCGGGTCTTACAATATTCCACCATCATTCAAGTCCTCAAGTTGTATATACACGTCAGTGGTCATACAATTCCATTGTCTTAGCTTTTCGATAAATACCACTAGGAGCTATTCGAGTTCTTTGAGCTAAATATCGTAGGTCGTATACGTGTTGTACACTAATCCGTATATACACTTTTAAAGTATAACAATGTATTGGCATGCTCACTAGGTGCAACTTAAATAAATCACATACATTTCTCATGACATAGGCATCTATGTTTTATACGAGTTCGTAATCTCAATGAGCACAATAAGTTATAACACACCACACATAATTTGCAAATAATCCGAAAACTATTCACAAACACATCAATCCAACTTGTAATTTATCCATACTTACTCTTATAGTCTTTCCTCTAGTATTCCATCAACTTGATGCGAATTTAGATAAGTATTTATTAAAGATTCATTCATCTCTTACGAGATGATACTAGTAAGACTTATTTAACCTACTTACCTCGAGGCTTAGTAATTATCCTCCTCGCGCTTCCGAGTCTGTACTCAAACCTGTACACCGTTCTGCTTCGCCCTTTTTGTTGGTTCCTAACCGAGAGCTTCAAGCTCTCCTACCAGCTGCCTCCCTTCTGTTTCGACCCCTTTTGTTTAGTGCTGTTACAGCATTTAAAACTCCAAATTTTGGCCCCTAGTGCCACGACTGAGCCTAGTTTCTTCAAGCACGGGCGAGGCCCTTGTTTTGAGTACCTACAACCCCTAGCTCAAGGCTGGTTCCAGCCTTGATTCAGTCCTCATTTCAGGCTCGATCAGCTTTGTTTTCCTTACTTTGAACCATCTTCAAAAGCAACCCAAAATTCACGGTTCAGCACCTAAAGACTAACCTGATTAGCCATATTTCTTAGCTCCATTTCACCTCCAAAACAACCTTCTTCGATCCTTATTTTAGCCCTTCTTCACATAGTTCAACAGCCCAAAATCCCTTAATTTCCCTTGTTCGGAGTCGTCCTTGAAATAGTCCCAAACGTGCTAGTTCACCTCTCGGTTTTTTCTCTCTCGACCCACCAGCATTGCCCCTGTTCAGGCCTCAAATCTTCAGCTTGCTTCATTTTGATCTCTCTCTCGACTAGCTCTTCTCTTGTCTCATTTACTCGGCTCTGTTCCAGCCTCGAGTTACCTGCTGCCCTCTCCTCCTGTTTCACGGTTTGGTTCAGCCTTGTCCCCTTTTTTTTTTCACCACTGCTTCTGTCCTCCACTCACGTCTCTCCTCACTGACAGCTTCTTTCTTTGTTTCATCTCTCTCTCTCCAGTCTTTCTTTCTCGATCTCTCCTTAAGTCAGGTTTCACTCTCTTATTTTGTTCGCATTTGTCGCTGCCATGAATACCCGAGACTAAAGCTCTTCCAACCTCTCTTTCATTTCTTTTTTTTTTTTCATCAGTTTTTGCTAAGCCACCGATGGCCTTGATGATGATGATGAACGATGATGCTTCTTTAGTGGAGTTTTGGTGGGAAAGGTCCCATGAAACTCCACTAAACATATACTTTATCTTATATTATTATTGTTATATTTTTTTGTTTTGTTTTATTTTAGTTTATATCTATATAACTCATAATTATATTTACATAATATATATATATATATGTAACTAATATATATTCATATACATATATACTTATTTTGTTATATTATTCACATAAAATATGTATATGTACCTACATTTAAAATTTTAATTATAAATGATATATAAATACACATATCCATATATATATATATATATATATATATATATTCATGTCTAATATATTTTTAGTGTAGGTATGAGTGTGTGTGTGTGTATATATATATATATATTTATATATTCTTCCTTTCTTTTAAAATTTATATATATATATATATATATATATATATTCATGTCTAATATATTTTTAGTGTAGGTATGAGTGTGTGTGTGTATGTGTGTGTGTGTGTGTGTGTGTGTATATATATATATATATATTTATATATTCTTCCTTTCTTTTAAAATTTACATATATATATATATATACACACACACACACACACACATAATTAACACTCAATATATATATATATATATATATATATATGTATTCTTTATTTATTTTATTTTAACTATTTTAATATTCAAGTATACTACATTTCCTTTAGTATACTTGTGTCTTCGTTTTATTAAAACAAGTATACATATATATTTCGTGGAATATATGCATCTATTTGTTCTTATATAATTCTTGAACTTAGTTATAGGATTTCTAAATTACATAGAGGTATAATTTATCTATTTTCTAATTTCACCAATTTCAGACTTCATTCTCATTACTTGACATAAGAATAATAATTATAAAAATATATTTCAGTACTAGCTTATCTTATGTCTTTTATTTATTCACTAACATGGTACAAAATTTTACAGTCTTTACATATCGCGGCCAGGTGTACATTGTGTGGGAGGTCGCACGGTACTCGACCATGTGATATGCTATCTAAGGCGTGTTTTCGACGTGGTTAGTCAGGGCATTTAGTCAGGGATTGCTCGATGTTATGAGAGGCAGTTGCATCTACAGCTTCAGCTACTGTTCCTCCTCCAGCAGCCCCAGTACAAACAAAGACAGAGAAGGCGACACCCTCACAGCCTACACGTGCGATAGCCACAGAGAAGGGTAAGAAGGCTGTGACGCAGGGACTGGTGTTCACATTAGATTAGGAGGCTGCTGATGCATCTACAGATGTGATTAAGGGTAAGATTTATATATTTGACATTTCAGTACTTATACTGTTTGATCCTGGTTTTACTCATTCATTTGTATCACTTGCTTGTGCTAATAAGATACCAGTAGAACCTGAACTTTTAGGGTATACTTTACAGATTAGTAAGCCCTTTAAGGAGTCCCAAATGACGGATGTGATGTATAGAGATTGTAAAGTGACTGTAGGAGAGAAGGAGATGACAGCTAACCTGATTTTGTTGAACATATTTGATTTTGATGTAATCCTAAGGATGGATTGGTTAGCTGCAAATTATGTTAGCTTAGATTGTTACATAAAGTTTATTACTTTCTCTCGTCTCGAACGTTATACTGTAAAATTATTTGATAAGCAATGAAAGTAGAATATTTTTACTAAAATTATTAGAATGTTATTTTGATATGATTGAAGGTTTTCTTGCTTATGTGGAGGACGTGGAACAAAAACGTCTAGAGTTGTCAGATATTCCTGTGGTTAGGGATTTTTCGGATGTATTTTCGGATGATTTACTAGGGTTACCACTGGATCAGGAGACAGAGTTTATTATTGATCTGGTACTCGGTACGGAGCCTATATCTAAGCCCCCATATCCGATGGCATCAGTGGAGTTAGAGGAGCTTAAGAAACAGCTCCAAGAGTTATTGGATAAGGGTTTCATCTGCCCTAGTGTTTCTCTGTGGGGTGCTCCAGTATTATTCGTCCAGAAGAAGGATGGCAGCTTGAGGTTGTGTATCGATTACAGATTGCTTAATCGGGCTACCATTAAGAGTAAGTATCCCTTGCCCAAGATTGATAATTTATTTGATCAACTCAAGGGTGCAATGGTGTTCTCGAAGACTGATATCCGATAAAGGTATCATCAGCTAAAGATAAGGGAGTCTGATGTCCCTAAGACTGCATTTAGGACTGGGTATGGTCATTACGAGTTCCTTATGATGCCTTTTGGATTAACTAATGCCCCTGCAGCTTTTATGAGTTTGATGAATGAAGTGTTCCAGCTATACCTGGATCAGTTTGTGATTGTTTTTATTGATGATATACTAATTTACACTAAGTCATTAGATGAGCACGAGCAGCAGCTTCGGATAGTCTTACAAACCCTCAAAGACCGGAGGCTTTATGCCAAGTTCAGTAAGTGTGACTTTTGGCTAGATCATATCACTTTCTTGGAACATGTCGTATCTAAGGATGGGGTGTCTGTAGATCTGTCCAAGATAGAGGCCGTTGGACAGTGGGAGAGACCTAGATCAGTGGCAGAGATACGGAGTTTTCTGGGTCTAGCTGGGTACTACCGCCGGTTTGTTGAGGGGTTTTCGAGACTAGCTACTCCATTGACTCGCCTCATGCGCAAGGATGTTAGATTTGAGTGGACAGATGCGTGTGAGCACAGTTTTCAGGAGTTGAAGAGGAGGTTGACTAGTGCTCCTGTTCTTGCCTTTCCCAATAGATCCGGGGGTTTCTCAGTGTACAGTGATGCATCTGCATTGGGATTGGGGTGTGTTCTGATGCAAAATGGTCGGGAAATTGCTTATGGTTCTAGGAAGTTGAAAGAATATGAGAAGAATTATCTGACACATGACTTGGAGTTAGTCGCTGTGGTGTTTGCATTAAAGATATGGCGACATTATTTATATGGAGAGCGATTCCAGGTATACATAGACCATAAGAGTCTGAAGTATCTATTCTCGTAGCGAAAGTTGAATATGAGACAGCGCAAATGGATGGAGCTGTTAAAGGATTATGACTACGAGATTCTTTACCACCCGGGGAAAGCTAATATGGTGACAGATGCCTTGAGTAAGAAGCAGATGGGCATGGTAGCTTACATGATGGTTCGGGAAGATGATTTGATTGAGTAGTTCTTAAGCCTCAGTTTGAGTGAGATTTCCTCTGAAAGATATAGGTTCACAGCTAGTTTCAGAATGGAGCTGGATCTGATGGACAGAATCAGGGATGCTTAGAGGAGTGTTTCTTATTGTATTGAGGTTGCCAGTCAGGTACAGATGGGAGTATAGTTGGATTATGGGATTGGCAGCGATGGGATACTGAGGTGTAGAGACAGGATATGTATTCTCGAGGACCAGCAATTGAGGCATTTGATTTTGACAGAGGCCCACACTTCCAGGTACACTCTACATCCTGGTAGTAGTAAGATGTACCATGATTTACGGAAGGTGTATTGGTGGCATAAGATGAAGCAAGACATTGCGAAGTTTGTTGCCAGATGTCTCACATGTCAACAGGTGAAGCGAGACATTGGTGGCATATGGGTTCACGACCAGTTTCAGAATAGAGCCAGATCCGATGGACAGAATCAGGGATGCTCAGAAGAGTGATTCTTATTGTATTTAGGCTACCAGTCAGGTACACATGGGAGTACAGTCAGATTATGGGATTGGTAGCGATGGGATACTGATGTGTAGAGACAGGATATGTATTCTCAAGGACTAGTAATTGAGGCATCTGATTTTGACAGAGGCCCACACTTCTGGGTACACACTGCATCCAGGTAGTACTAAGATGTACCATGATTTTCGGAAGGTGTATTGGTGGCATAAGATGAAGCGAGACATTTTGAAGTTTGTTGCTAGATGTCTCATATGTCAGCAGGTGAAAGTTGAGCACCAGAAGCCTGCTGAGTTATTACAGCCTCTACAGATTCCGACATGGAAGTGAGAGCATATTACTATGGACTTCGTGATGGGTTTACCTAGGACCTGAAGGAATCATGACAATATATGGGTGATAGTTGATCGATTAATGAACTTCGCTCATTTTCTGGCCATTAGGTCTAGTGATTCCTTCAGTGCCTTAGCCAATTTATATGTTCGGGAGATAGTGAGGTTACATGGTGTTTCAGTGAGCATCACTTCTGATAGTGATTCCTGGTTTACATCTCATTTCTGGGAGAGGTTTTAGGAGGCTATGGGATCCCGATTTAGTTTTAGCACCACTTTCCGTCCACAGACTGATGGGTAGTCCGAGTGCACCATCCAGACGCTCGAGGATATGTTGAGAGCGTGTGCACTGGATTTTAAAGGCTCTTGGGACGATCATTTATCACTGGCGGAGTTTGCATATAATCAGTCCAATATCGGCATGGCACCATATGAGGCTTTATATGGCAGACGATGTGGGTCACCTATTGCATGGAAGGAGGTAGGTGATCGTAAGGTGTAGGCTCCCGATTTAGTAGAGCAGGCTTCTCGAGATGTACAGATTATATGTGAAAGATTGAGGACAGTTGGCAGAAAAGTTATGTAGATACTAGACGCCGACCATTGGAGTTCTCAGTAGGGGATTTTATTTTTTTTAAGGTCTTACCGTCGAAGGGTATTATACGATTCGGTAAGAAAGGAAAGTTGAGTCCTTGATATATCGGGCCGTTCGAGATCTTAGATCGTGTGGGAGATGTTGCTTATCGATTAGCACTACCTTCGGAGTTATCAAGGGTTCATAACGTCTTCCATGTGTCGATGTTGAGGAGATACCATCCAGTTCCCTCTGACGTAATTCAGCATGAGCCATTAGAGATCAAGGAGGATATGAGTTACGTAGAGAGACCTATTGGGATCTTGAATAGGAAGGATAAGGTGCTACGATCTAAGATGATTCCGTTAGTAAAAGTCCTCTGGCAGTATCATTCTAAGGAGGAGGCTACATGGGAGTTAGAAAGTCTCATACGGGAGAAGTATCCAGAGCTCTTTCAGTGACGGGTTCGATTAAATTCAAAGGATCGAATTTCTTAAGGTGGGGAGAATGTGAGAACCGAGTATTCTAGTACTGTGGTACGTGTAGGGATACTCACCACTGTCCATTCTTGTGTATTTAGCAAGTATGAGCCGGTACCGTATGGTGGGCCCCACAGGCTCTACAGTGTCCGAATGGACGTGAGACTGAACCCACACTATTCGAGGAGTCCAATAAATTTACGGTAAGAATTTCAAACTTAAAATCCCTCATTTAGATTATTTTTGAGAAGTATGAAAACAAATTGAAAAATGATGATTAAGTATATATCCCGGTGGCATTTTCGTAAATTATGCCCAATCTAAAGTGAATTTGGACCAAGTAAAAATAGCATGGTATTCTACATGAAAATAAGTCTTGGGCTATGTTAATAGATAGATTAAATCGGTAGTTAAATCAGAAATTTACGCGATTTACCCGATAGGGGTATTTTTGTAATTTCACCTTCACGGTAGGTCCAAACTAGAACCAAACCACCACCATTCTTCGGAATATGTTTAATAATAATTTTTGGTGATGGAATATGATTTTTTGGAGTTCAGTTACCTAGTTATAAAAATTACGGAAACTTAAGGGCAAGAAATGTCTAAAAAGTTTATAACGAAGGGCAAAATGGTCATTTTGCCATATCAGGAAGCCTCTATATTTTTCCACCAGCTGCAGCCAGCCACTATTCCTATTTTTTCTTCCTCTCTTCACGTGCTTACCATAGAAAAAGTGAAGAAAAGATAAAGAAAGCTTCCAAAAGTCAACAAAATCAAGTTTTTTCAATAAGATTTATTCTACAAAATTACTGTACTCATCTTCCTCTCTCTACCTATACCCATAGCCCTTAGAATAAATGGCAAAAGCAAGGGGAAAAGGAGCATAAGGCATTCAGTCAAGGTGAGCCATCTTCATGCTTTAACTTGCTTTAAATTTCAAGGATAGAAAATGATAAATATAAGTATATTAAGCATGGTTTTGGTATTGGTTTGACTTGAATCCCCACAATTCCTCCCCTAGTGTATTCGGCCATTAGAGGTTCTTCATGCTTCCATGTAGTTTGATGCTTAAAAAGGGTGCCAAAATGATGAATGAGCATGAATAAATATGAATTAAATGTTAAATTATTGAAAAACCATAAGTATGGCAAGATGCCATATTTGGTCAAGTAAAGGGGAAGGGGAATTGTGGCTGCATTTGATGAATTTAGGATGCCTTGAGACCGTAGAAATTATTAGAAGACTGTTGGTGAAGTCGGATTTCAATTTGGAGTTAATTTGGCAAAGTTAGGTTTTAGTACCGGTATAAATTATATCGGTTAATTATTTTCTACTGATAAAGTAGTAGAAATTAGTGAAGGAAAAATTATTAGAATTTTAATTATGGTGAATAATGATGTTTGGTATAATATCTTGCAGCCCGGGAGTCTTGATTTATGCTTGGTGCTATTGGGAAGCCCGACTTAATCAGACAGGTAAGGGATGCGTATGTGAACCGTAAGGATACTATAAATGCATGTTTTGGTTCACATTATTTTTATGAAGTGATTCGGAAATATATTGCTTTGGAATTGGTGAAATTGTGGCTACTGGTTGGATTTATAAAACTGTATTTTTCGTGCAAGAAGGCTAGGTTAGAGATAGCCATTACTTTGCCAAAAAGTACAGAAATATTAAGAAATTATTTCTAATATTTTTCAAGAATGAAAATAAGTGGAATTTTGAGTGATTTCCATGAGATTTATTAAATTGCATAATTTTATTATTTACCGAAAAACAATATTTAAATATTCCTGTTAAGGAATTTCAATTACGTGAAAGTACCAACATGTACTTTATATTGTTCTATAGATAAATAGAACATTTTCTGAAAAGAATACTGAAGCATGAATATTTTATGAATTTTTATTCATAAAATAAATATATTTTCATTATGATTATTTATGGACTAATTGAAGATACTATCAGTGGAAATGATTTCATAAATGGTGTTTCTACCGTGTGTTCATTGTTTTGAGATTGTTAGGTCCCGTATCATGCTCACGTGTCACATATTATTATTACTATACTGTGTTGATAGATACTGATCCTATTATCAGTGTTCCGGTTGGGACCTGATCAGTGCACGCCGTGGACCCCATGGACTATGGCCATAGATCTCATGTGTTATTATTCTCCCTATTCGGGTTATTATCATAGCATGATATATTTAGGGTGTTGCATGGTCTCCATTATACCGTACTGTTTATGGTACTATTTTACTGAACTATTGGCTGGTACTAAACTGTTTACAATTACAGAGCATTTTGTATATCAATTACTGAACTGTTGACTGTAACAGTGTTTATCATATTTGAACTGAATATTTGCTATTGAAAAGAAATGTTATTTGATTTACTTATTTAAGTAAATTATTTGCTATGCAAATTTTAATGGTTTTCATAATGATTGAATATTAAGTTAAACTGTTTACTCCCTATAGTTGCTTCTAGGAGCCATGACAAGATAGGTGTTTAAAAATACCTTGCTTACTCCATCCTGTTTCCTAGCTGACTATAGTATCCATCTTGCATTGTGCTTTAGTGAACCATTAGGGATTAAATGTTTTTAGCATATAGATTTTATAGTATCAGTTTTACATACAATTTTCTTACTGAGCACGTTAGCTCACCCCTTTATTTTTCACTTCACAAATTATCTTTAGTGATACTGTTCCACGGATTCAGCTGCGCTATAGTTTGCCCTGAGGCAGCATTAAGTGGATCTTGGAGGTATTGTTTTCCTTTACATGTTTAGACATATTTGTACAGTACTACGATTGTATATTTCATGTACAGGAGATGTAGAACACGTGTAAATACTGTATATAATATTTTACAGTATATATTTTTATCAGATATCGTTTTAATTTCATTACAACAATGATTATTGTTTTAATAAGTATGGAGTAAAGACATCATAGACAGCCTAACCGTCACTTTGCACGTGTAAATGCGGTAAATACTGTACATTACGGGATATGACATTATAAGCTCACCCCTTCTCCACCTTCTAGATTACTTGCAGTAGGAGCGTGTACGCGGAGTGTGATTACGTCCTTCGAGATTTTTGTATCATCTTGGAGGTAAATTGTGTACAGTTATTTGATTTATATTCAGACTTGCAAGTTCAGTACTTTTAGAATATGGGGATGTAGCTAAAGGAAGCATATGATATATCTATGTTTTAGGATGATGCATGCATCTTTGATATTTATATTTTTTTTGTTAAGTGAATTGATTTGGAATGGTGAATGCATGCTTGCTTAAGATATTTATCTAGCTAATATATATTTAGCTTAAGAGTAGAATTTGAGACATTACGTATAGCCCAACAAGGAAAGCGGAAAAAGAAAAAAATTTGGTTCATAATTTGGCATAAAGGGTCGTTACACACTATGTTTGGATACATTACTTAACTCTACCCTTACACTATGTTTGGATAAACATTAGTAAAGGAAAAGAATGGAAAAGAATGGAATGTGAACTAAAGGAAAGAAAAGTTAGGAAAAAAATACATGTACCCATTGTTTGGATAGCTAAAATTAATAAAGGAAAGAAAAGGGAAGTGATCCTAACAATTATTGGTTGGTTAAATAATGGAAAGGAAAGAAAATGATTCATTATAATTTTTTTTCCAATTATAACATCTTTTGTTTTAAATTTTATAATATAATAAGGTTAAATTTTTTCATAAAATAATAAGGTTAAATTTGACATTCTACATGTTAAAATTTTTTTTAAGTTTCCTTTCCTTCTCGTTTACCTCGAATTAGAGTTTTAAAAAAACCGAGTAAGTCAAGGGAAAACAAAGAGTGCTTACTCCCCCTCTCTTTCCTTTCCCTACCTAAAAAATTTTTCCAAATAAAGAAATGGTCATTACTAGAAAATGGATCTTTTGTAACGCTTAAAGTCATTGCAAAATGTAAATTTATCGTTACTAAAACTTTTTTGCAACGACTTTTAGTCGTTGAAAGGTCATTGCATAAGCTTCCGTTACTAAAAGTATACGCAATGACTTTCATTGAATAATAAGTCGTTGCCAAAATATAATTATTGCAACGACTTTTTCTCGTTACTAATTAAATTTTTGTTTTAGCAACGACTTAATATTTTGTCCATATCTTTTTGGCAATGGAATATATTTGGTTGCAATTGCTTTTAACAACAGTTTTTTATCGTTGCAATTGTTGGTTTTGCAACGACTATAGTCGTTGCTATAAATAAAAACGAAACGACAATTATGTCGTTTTTAATTTTATTCTCAACGACTATAGTTGTTGCTACAAATAAATACAAAACAATAATTTTGTTGTTCCTAATTTTATTCTTAACGACTATAGCTGTTACAACAAATAATTACAAAACGACAATTCAGTCGTTTCTAATTTTATTCACGATGACTATAGTCGTTGCTACAAATAAATACGAAATAACAATTCTGTCACTTTTAAATTTATTCACAACGACTATAGTTGTTGCTACAAATACATACGAAACGACAATTTTGTTGTTCCTAATTTTATTCATGACGACTATAGTCGTTGCTACAAATAAATATGAAACGACAATTCTGTCATTTCAAATTTTATTCCCGACAACTATAGTTGTTGTTAAAAAATAAATACAAAACAACAATTCTGTCGTTCTTAATTTTACTATGACAACTATAATCGTTGCAAGAAAATAATTATGAAATCACAATTATGTCGTTTTTAATTTTATTTACAATAATTATAATATGTTTCTAATTTATTTTATTTTAGAAACAAATTTTTATAGTTACTAATTTATTTTTACAATGTAAAAAAATTAATAATCAAAATTATTGTTGCAAAGAATATTTCACTACAATACTGTTATAATTACAAATAATAAATTATAAAAAATTAATAATTTAAATATTTATTGTTTAGTAATTAAGTTTAACAAGCTAAAAGCACATCAATCTAGTAAGTAAACTAGGAACTTAAGGTGTGGAAACAACTTCTGTAGGCTTTGCGTCTGGGTTCTGCTGGAGCTTTTGCTTCCCAAAAGGCAGTCTTCTTTCCTATCCTTGAAAGAGTATGCAGAACTGCATTAGGCTAGACGTTGCCCTTCACAGCCCTTTTGTCTAGACAAAATCGAGCCAGCCTGTAGATAGGTAAGATAAAGTGCACACAAACTAACACCTAAGCAAATCTGAAAATTCAATAAAATAAATTAACCAGAGATATGAGATCACAACTCAAAAAAAAAAAACAACAAAAAACTTCATCGCTAGACAAATCCTGACACCTCAAAACAACATCCAGGACACTTATCGAAGCATTCTTTAACCATTAGTAACTCTATTTAACATTAACTTCACTTAATTCAACCTAATTTAAGAAAATTATGTGAATTACGTGGCCTAAGATATTTTCACAACAAGGAGATAACAATTTCAAACAGCCTAATCATATTGTCTAAATTCCTAATCAGTCTTCTTAATTCGTAAGCCATGATGCCACTTTTACTGTATAACAACAAAATTTAAAGTGCTCGGTCTAGAAAGACCATAGTGCTAGAAAATCAAAGTATTCTAAAGAAGACATATTCGACAATTATAATTTGCTCATTCAGGTATCCTTATGAGATTCTTCTTTACTAAAATTTTGTGGAATTTTCTTAGCCACAGGTTCCTCTCTTATTAATCTTTATATTCATATTGTTTTGTGATTATATTGATTTTATCGTTATTCTTTTTTTAAGTTATTTACATTCATTTATTATATTACTTTTTTAAAGAACTTTTATTATTATACAAACTTATTGAAAAATTAGTAATTTTATATTCAAACTTTCATAAATATTGCAGATACGAAATCAAAACAACAGGTATTTTTTAAAGGAAAGATAATCAGAATATAGAGACAACAGACAAAGAACCAATCTGTTTCGATCTAAATTCAACTAAGAACAAAACAAACCAGTAAATCAAAGAACCAATCTGCAAATGCACGAACCAAAGCAAATGAGTTCACCTAGTAAAAAATGTCACCACTCACCACCAAATCCACTCATGTTTCCACAAATGAGTTGCTGAGCCACAAGCCAAAAACCTAAAAAAAAAAAACTCAGAAATACAACATCATAACAGATCTTTCAACATTTTATTTAAATCAGATCACCTTATAGCCAAACTTTGAACCACATCTATCGAACCCAGAAATTTACCAGAGAAGCATGAACATCACAAATCTATCAACACTCTATTACTAACATGTAAAAATAAAAAACCTCTTACCAGGAATAGGGCTTCCATAGAGCGTGGTCACCGGATCTAAGAGCGCAGGGGTTGCCGGATCTATGTTAAACTGTGTCGGCCGAACTAGACTTGGTGGCAGAGGCTAGATCTAGAGAGATTTTTTTTGGGTTGGAAATATACAGGGAATGGGATGCAATCGGGGGCTTTCTGAGAGAGTGGTTGTGTTGGAGGACGTGAGGGATTTGAGGCTTTAAAGACTGAAACATGGTTATTAATATTTAGGGTCTTTTATTATTGATAATCTATAATTATAAATTGATAAGTTTACTAACGTATAGAATTATTAGTATTTAGGATTTTTTATATATTGATATATTATAATTTATAAAAATAAATTATATAATTTTAAAAATAAAAAATGGACTTTTATATAAAATTTATATAAAATTATAAATTATCTATATATAATTTATAATTTGTTTATAATTTTTATAAATTTTTTTATAAATATCCCCTTTATAATTTTTTTAAATTAAACAATTATTTTTTATAAAATTATATATTTTTATAAATTATAAATTATCAATATGTTAAAAAAAAAACTCTAAACATTAACAGTACAAAATTAACATTAAACAAAACAAAAACTTTGAATATATTATTCATCATCAATAATATCATCAACGTTATCACACTCTTCATTACAATCCATGTTGAGCTCCACATCATTGTCGTCATCATCATCAATAAACTATTCAATGGGTGTGGTCGACTTCATAATTGCTTCAATCTCTCTAGCTATCTCACATAGAAATATTTCTTCAGTCATGCCATCCCTTTGCAATCTACCAATCCCACTATCATCATTCAAATCTCTTTGTAAAAGACTACTTTCATCACACTTCTCCTGTTGATAAACTTCTTTATTATCTTCTATAACATCTACCATATCATCTATATCTACTATAGGGATGTTATATAAATCACAAGGTGGAGCCTTTATCACAATAAACTAATTATGATCTCTTGGTTCTTGCACATAGTATACTTGCTCAACTTGAGATGCTAAAACAAATGGTTCTGTTGTCTTAAGTGTACGATTAATATTGACATTTGTAAATCCATAGGAGTCAATCCTATACCCAATGCCATAATGCAAAACATCCCATCAATCACATTTGAATGCCACTACCCGTTTTTCGCCTACAAAGGATAACTCATATATGTCAGTCACAACACCACAATATTCTTTGCTAGGGGAACCATTATCTCCTCGAACCATAACTCTAATATTTTGAGTTTTGCTATTTTGTTCAATATCACGGGAGTGGAACTTAAAACCATTCACAATATATCTACTGTATCTTCTAGCAATTCGTAAAGAAGTACTCGCCAAATTAATTCATTCATT
This sequence comes from Heritiera littoralis, assembly GCA_031772115.1. NCBI lineage: Eukaryota > Viridiplantae > Streptophyta > Magnoliopsida > Malvales > Malvaceae > Heritiera > Heritiera littoralis. Next base: position 621,292 of record JAPDPK010000147.1, read on the forward strand.
TTCTATGGATCCTTCAACATGTAATTTTGACACCTATTACATTGGTAATATATCAATATTTTAGAATTTATTTAAATATAATTGAAAGACATAATATATAATAGTGAAGGACACAAGAACTAAGGAAGATGCCATACATGCATATTAAACCATCCAACAAATTTAGCATTATGCCTCTCCATAAGATTTCTAGCTAAAGATTTTTTCAGCTGCTCTTTGTGCTCACTACAAAAAAACTTTTAAAAGTTAATATTTTAAATATAGCAAAGATTGTTTAAATTAAATAATGTTTATGAAACTTACTCAATAAAAGGCAGTACTTCATCACAGTTATTCAAGATGTATAAATAGGCTTGATTTAACTCTAAAATTGAAAGCTCATGTAGACTAGGCTTCTCTATAGCACGACCCATCTCGATAAATATTTCAATACCATCGTGCGATGTAGACGCATCAAAACCATCATCATTACACTTAGCTTGATTAAATACAGTCTCAGTATCTTCTAAATACATTGAACAAAATGTAAGACATTCATCAGCTAAATATCTTGTAGCGATTAAACCTTTTGGACGTGCCTTATTACGACAAAAAGACTTCAATGTGCATAGGTACCTAAAAAAACAGAGCCAACTAAATCAAGATTTACAATGAATAAGAAGATAAAGGCACACTTAAAAATTTTCACAAATTACCTTTCAATTGGATACATCTATCGGTAAGTTACAGGACTCGCAATCATAGCGTCATGCGGTAAGTGAACTACTAAGTGCACCATAATATCAAAAAAGGAAGGTGGGAAAATCATCTCAAGCTTGCACAATATTAAAACAATCCGATTTTGTAAATGTTGAAGGTCATCGGGATTAAGAATTTAGAGCATAAATCTTGAAAGAAAGCACTTAATTCGACTAATGGATCACAAACTTCTTTTGGTAATAATCCACGTATAGCTAAAGGAAGAAGTTGCTCCAAAAAAACATGGCAATCATGACTCTTCATTAATGATATATTTCTTTCTTTTTCATTCACACAACGAGATATATTAGACAAATAACCATCTGGCATCATTAAATTCACCAACAATCTACAGACAATTGATTTCTCTTCATTAGACAAAGCATAACAAGCAGCTGGCAATTGAATGTTTGCTCCATCTACAATTGGGTGAAGTTCTGTCCTTATGCCCATATTTACCAAATCATAACGAGACTTCAAAGAGTCCTTATTTTTTCCCTTCACATTCATCAAAGTTCCGAGTATGTTATTACACATTCTTTTCAATATGCATGACATCTAAATTATGATGCATTAAAAGTGTTTTCCAATATGATAACTGAAAGAATATGCTTTTTTTCCTCCAATTGAAAACACTATTAGTTGTATCATATTTTTTTTGTACCTTTGCCAAAAAGACATTGCTGGAACAAATCAAATTATCGTAGCATATCTTTCCCACTCAATTGCTTAGGTGCAGGTCTCATTTCTTTACTTCCATCAAATGATAGCTGATTTTTTCTCCACTTGTGATTTTTTGGTAAAAATTGATGATGGCCCATGTAGCACACTTTACGCGCACCTTTTAGTGAAAGAGAAACAGTGTCCTTATTGCAAGAAGGCCATGCAAGATGTCTTTTTATGGACCTCCTAGACAAATATGCATAAGCAGGAAAATCGCTAATTGTCCACAAAATGGATGCATGTAATTTAAAATTTTGCTTACTATAAGCATCGTATGTGTCAACACCTTCTTCCCATAATTCTTTCAAATCTATAATCAAAGGCTGCAAATACACATCAATGTCCATTCCAGGAGATTTAGGTTCCGGAATTAGAAGTGAGAGCATAATGTATGGTTGCTTCATGCACATCCAATGAGGTAGATTATACAAAATTAGAACCACAGGCCAAATGTTATGTTGTGAGCTCATGTTCCTAAAAGGTTGGAAACCATCTGTAGCTAACTCCAATCTTACATTCCTAACATCGGCAGCAAAATAAGTGTGTTGCTCATCAAAAGACTTCCAAGCAATGGAATCTGTAGGATGCCTTAATTTCCCATCATCTACTCGTTTTTCTTTGTGCTACCTCATGTGAGAAGCTGTCTTAGAAGACATATACAACCTTTACAACTGAGGTTTTATAGGAAAGTACCGCAAAACTTTGTGAAGGATATTTTTACCTACAGATGATCCTCCCTTTGATTTCCATCTAGATGAATGACAAACCGGACACTCTTGTGCATTTTCATTTTCACCCCAATAAAGGATACAATCATTGCAACACGCATCTATTTTCACATATTCAAGTCCCAAGTCAGCTATCATTTTCTTTGCCTCGTAGTATGAAGAAATAAGACCATCACCATTAGGAATTACTGCCCAAAACATTCCTAGGATAACATTAAAACAAATATCACTGAGGCGGTAGAATGACTTAGCGTGGAGAAGTTTAACTATAAAGGATAACTTGAAATATTTATTAAAACCCGGGTACAAATCTTCTTTAGCAACATCTAATAGTCGATAAAATTTGGCGGCCTCTGAATTAGGTTCTTCGTGCATACCATCAACATCAAAGTCCACATCAAATTCACCATCATATTCTCCATTTACTTCCGTTAGATGGAAAGCATCATGTAACATACCAACCATGTCATCATGTTGGACCTCTTCATTATTAAATTCATCATCACTTTCCATCAAATCATCTTCTATTTCACCATGTAAAAGCAAAGTCTTGTAAGTTCTAAGAATTCTGTACTTGAACAAATGAAATTTAACCTCAGTTTTCTTCCTGAATTCCACATTTCTACACTTTTTGCAAGGGCATCGAATGCTGTCTGTCACATTTGGCTGACTAAAGGCAAACTGTAAGAAATCATCAACTCCTTTTACATAATCAATATTTGTTCGGTTGGCAATAGTCATCCATTCTTTATTTAAAACCATTTGCAAATAAATAAATTAAGTAAATTAAATAATTAGACACAAATTTAAACAACATAAACACGTTATCTATTACTTTAATTTCATACACTACTAACAAATTAAATTTATTTAAACAATATTCATAAATCTATTATTCTAATCTATTAAATTAACTAAATTAATCATTTTATAAATTAATCTTCCTAATTATCAAAAAATTTCCTAATTTAAATTTAATTATTCTTATTATTAAATAAAAATAATAAAAATAATCATATTCCAAAATTAGAATAAAAAGGTAAATTAATTAATGAATAAATAAAGCCAAGGTAGAAATATGCCAACAAAACCATTTCAGAGGCATGCAATTCAGAAAATTATGTGCAGTAAAACAATTTTTGCTTCTTTTTAAGCTTTTCCTATTATTCAATCAAACTTCTTGAGATGCAACTAACATTTAGCATTCATAGTTTCCTTCAAAACACTTAATGTCCCAAATCTAATGGAATTAACAATTAAATATACCATACACCACGAATGAATCTCTTCACAATTTAGACTTTTTGTAAGAGAATCAAAATAAAAATTGACAATAGTGATGAACGAACTAGATCCAATTGAGCAATGGAAAGATAAGGCTGAGATCTCATCTCAAAGAACAAAAACAAAACCAAAAAAATTTAAATATGAATCCAGTATAGAAGAAAGCTAAAAGCTTTGCAAGATTACAAAGCAAAATAAAAATCTATGATAAAAAAATGCTTGATCAAGAGTGAAAAAAGTTAGGAAAAAGAAAACAGATAGAACGACAAGCTTAGATCCAAGAAAGATAAATAAGTAAATAAATAAATTCAACAAACCACCTTTAATAAGTCAGTAAGGATTCAGCTGAATTGTGGTGTAGGGATGCTAACGCGTGCAGCTGGGATAGATGTTGATGCGATGATGGCTCAGTAACGAGATGGATGTAGTAAGGTGATGCGTAGTGATCTAGTGCTCAACTAACTTTCATCCTTTTCCTGAACGTGTCTTTGCTTCTTGCTTGTGCTTTTTATATAGAGCTAGGATCTATTTAATTTTAGAAAGTCTTGTGCAGCAAGAATAGGATTTTATTTGATTTGGTTTTTGAATATTTAATTTTGCTTGATGTTTAATTTATTCAGGTTTGACTAGGTTGATGTTAAAGATATTAATTAATTCAAACAACATTATATTATTATGGAGGAATAAGGCTGATGTAAAAGAATAAGGGATTCTATAAATTTTTTAAATCCTGTGTTCTGCATACCACATGTTTGATGTTCTGCCTAGGCATGGTTTCACCGAGAAGTGCTTAAGCTAGTTGGAAAACTTTTTGATGACCTTTTTAAGGCCTTTTCTATTTGATGATGCTACTTTCACTCACTTTCTCAACTTCTTTCCTATATGGTATATTAATCTTACTGAATTATGTCTAGTGGCCAGGAGAAAAATATGTGCTTTTTCAAAGTGGAGAATATGGGGTGACTTTTGTTGTGTCAAAATGCTTCATTTGCAAGCAATACTTAAGAAATCTATGGAGGGCATGTAAAAGTGACAATCACCTCCCATAAAGCCTGTTATGAATTTTGAGATGAGCTGAGAAAAGATTCCTTTTAGTTGGCTTTGGAGATACTAACAAAAAGGAATCAAGGTTGCAAGTCGTCTTACCTTTTAGTAACAGTAAGTCACGAGCTACAAAGTAAAGCTAATTTTCTAAGCTGACTTTCTTCCTTTAGTTCTATCATGATAACCAGGAACAATACAAACAAGATGCTATCTTTTGTTTCTTTTTTGGGTATCATTTCTCAGACTACCTTTATCTGTAGTGGTGAGATACCAAAATTCTTTAATCACCATAGTCATTTGTACTGTTGTGGCTTTAGAACTTGGCCTTAAACTTTCCTAAGGAGAAGTGAAGTAGCTAAGACATAAGGTTAAACCTTTTTTTTTCATATGAACATGATTACTTTATGTGTCCTGAGGCACTTGAAAGTGAAACGCTAAACTATTTGTTTGATTTGGCAGATGCTGACTTATCTTCTCATGTCAGCATCATCTTCAATTGCTGTTCGAGTTGATGACTGGCAATCCAACTAGGGGAAAGACAAGTTCCCGGAGATGACAAAAGCCTCTATGGCATTGTCACTGGTAGCATTTAGTGCTTTAGCCTTTAACTTACTTATATTTGGTTATACCCTTTGTACTTTCAAATCTATGTAACCGATAATATTGGTTCTAGGATTCTAGTTAAATATAAATTTTAAACTAAATTCAACACAAAATTTAACAAAGCCAATAGTTACATTAGCATGCATAAATTAATCACATTAGCATGCATAAAGTATGTTTGAATGCATGTTTTAACTAGTATTATTTAGTAGTGACTTCACATATGGAATCTTTCAAATAGGCATTCATAAATTTCCAAATCAATGAGGTGACCTGTTTCAAAACCAACAACATATCATAAACTATAACAACGCACAATGCTTTATTATCTTATATGTTTTATTGCAAAAGTAGCATATAAATCATAAACATTTAAAAACCAAGACCAAACTTAATGTCAATAATAACCACGAAATCCCACTATTAAAAACCATATCACAAACTAGAACAACTTCAAGATAACAACGTTTCCAATGCATGCAGCTTGGTATGAATGAATTACGTTCCTGCAAAACAAAATACAATATCATATTGGGTGGAATTATTAAAAGTTTAAAATACAAACAACTTAATTATTATTTGAATCATCAAATTTCATACCAAAGATTCTGACTCGATGTAGTGAGGGGAGGGAAAATTCAATACAATATCTCGTCGTAATTCATCCCTTACTTGATCTTGGATTTCCCTTCGAATCATCTCTTCACGTGCTACTTGATCTGCTTCAAAATTGTCAATCTTTTCTCAAAGCTCAGCTATCGTTTCACGTAATTTTGACACCTCTTGCTCATTATCTTTCTGCACATATTGAGATACATGTGCCGCTTTGATAAATCCCTTTTTCCCATAACCAAATCCCCGTCTATATCCGGATCTAACTCCCATTGCTTCATCATACATATCTTCCTTCCTCATTTGAGTAGCTCCTTCTTGCGAATTTTTTTCAACCAAACTTTTAAGTTTATCCTACATTACAACATCGGCATTTTGTAAAATATGCCCCAAACCAAATAATACTTTAATTTAAAAAGAAATTTCAAACATACGCCTATTTCTTTTGATCGATTATCAGCCCATTCCAAATTTCCCTCCTTAGTTTTATGAGCATGTTGATAAAACCAAATGTCATAAACCGAAGGCTTCTCTCCAGTAATAAGATCAACCTGTTATATTTGCAATAATTAAAAAATTTATTAGATTATTGAAATTTGATTAAAAAATCTAATTCAAATGTGTGGTATGCTCTTACCATTTTTTTCTTCAATCTCAGCAAATGAAACATTCCCTTAGTTTTATGAGCATGTTGATAAAACCAAATGTCATAAACCGTAGGCTTCTCTCCAATAATAAGATCAACCTGTTATATTTGCAACAATTAAAAAATTTATTAGATTATTGAAATTTGATTAAAAAATCTAATTCAAATGTGTGGTATGCTCTTACCATTTTTTTCTTCAATCTCAGCAAATGAAACATTCCCTGTAGTATGTATTTGCTTCCTTTTTTTTGCATTAGCTGAGTTACGCTGACTAATAATATGAAAGAGTCAATTATAAAATATTTAATCAATAAGTAATCTTAATTTAATATAAATTAAATAATTTTAAAAAATAAAGCCTATTTTATACCTTAAAGTCTTGTGAACCAAAATATTGTATACAATACAACAATTGATCCAATTGAATGTCAGCGGGCTTATTTTCCAAGCGCTCTCGATCAGATGCATATTGTTTGTAATGCATGTGTAACCCATTCTTCCATCCCTTATATAATCGCCTCATGGTTGTTATATCAAAAGCTTTTAATCTCTCTTCATTTCTATTAAATTCAAACCGGTCCTGAAAGTAAATTTTTAAATAAACACATTAGATATATGCATGTGTTATGAAGATATATTAATAAGTACTAAATAAATTGGTATACATTTTAAATTACCTTTATATGCATCCACATTGACTCGCCTATTTTTTCATATACTTCTTTCCAATTTTTTGCATCCAATGGGGCATTTGTCCTGACTATAAAGCCATAATAGTTCACTAAATCTCGTGCATTATCCCTTACAGCATGCTCTATGTCTTGAAGCATATTAATCTGCAATTTTGATTTTTCATCATGGGTTTTCATTTCTACTTTTGTGCTTTTATACCTCCCTCGACCTTTCCTTGTAGCTTCTTGACAAAACAATAATAATAAGAAGAAGAAATGAAACATAATAATATATGCAAAACAATATATAAGCATATTAAAACAGTAATGTCATATCATATCATATGCACATACATAAACAAATTAAAAGACTATGTAGCTTTCTGACATAATAATAATAATAATAATAATAATAATAATAATAATAATAATAATAATAATAATAATAATAATGTCATGTTATACCTAGTGCTGCATATATTCGTAATTGTTAATGACTTCATTTTAATTAATTAGTTAATGTCCAAAGCATCATTAATCAAGTGTAGGAATTAGCTAATACCATCGTCACTAATAACTTCATTTTTTTTTACTAATAACTTCATTTTTTTGGTAAGTAAAATAAATTTTATTAATCAACCAAGATTTCAAAAAAATACACTGTGCTTTTCCTTACTATTTTGCAGTTCTTGAAGAAAAACTAATACTATTAGTAATAGAGGCTGTGATCTTTCTTAAATTTTTTTGGGTAATTTAAGAGCAGTTTATTAGATGAAAACAGAACAAAGGGTTCAAAGCTCAGCCTAGCAAACGTCAACAACTTAACAGAGCCACAATAGACAAGCACCGGTAGCACTAACAGTGAAAAACAGAGAATAAATGCTATACCAAGAAAAACAAAGAATAAATGGAAATTAGAAAAGAAATTCTGCAGCAAAGAACTTTACAAAGATCACCACCATGCTTTCAGCCAAATAGAGCGGTCCACCCAGCTTTAAGAGATATTATGATGCATGCAACATTGGAAGTGCAGAGAAACAAGACATTAAGAGATATTATTTTCTTAAATCATCCTATATATTATTTTATAGTTATGGTCACTAAAGCAAGCCATGGCATTTTCTCACTAACAATATTGGATTTTTTGAAAATGATGTTTGAAACAAACTCGAACCTACTCGATTGACATGTAAGACAAGTTTTCTCTCGAGATATCCGTACAACAAAATCAAAAATAAAATATTTTATTAGATTTAGAATTAAAATTAGATGCTAGATTATATATATAAAAACAAATCCATTGCTATGCTCTGCCATGATCTCCATTAAGAGATAAAATACTAACAACACCAAAGCTACCAAGCTAACAATTGTGAATTAAACAAAATAAATATGGCCTTTCACAACCTTCACTGGTTACCAAACACTATCCGAGGAAGAATATATTTTTGTATGGACAAATTAAGAGTGCGGTTGTTTGCATTTCTTGAAGAAAAACTAACACTAATAATATGCAATTGATGCATGTGAAACTTGTTGCTTGTTAAACAAGCTGGTCACCATGAATTCCTACAAAATCTATTAAATAGCCTCTGATATTAAACATATTCAAACTCAAATCAGGAAATCTGTCAACTTGAAAAGTTGGTTCATTTTCCTGACCAAAAATATACAACCTAAATGCTTCAAGAGACATGGCCCAAAAAAAATGCTTCAAGAGATGGCATGAACAATAGAGACAATTCCCTTTCCATTGAGGAATTGATAACCATATGCCTAATCAATAGACAACAAGTAAATAAAAATAGAAGATAAGATATTACCTTTAATGCCTGTTGTAGGCAAATTTTCATCAACTCTTTCATTTTTTTCCCAATCATCTGGTGGTTGGGTTTCATCTTCATCTGCTAGACTCATCCTCTCCATAAAATCAATACTTTTCTTTGAATTAGGTCTGGAATAAGGTTTGGAAAACTCCTCTGATCCATTACTTTCTCTAGGACTAATCCTATTTCTAGAATAATCCTTTGATCCATGCAAACTTTGCACAGATGTTCTTGTAGCACTACCCTTGACGACTTTTCCTCTACCTCTGCCTACCATTTTAGATAGAAAAATAAGCAAAATTTTTAGAATCAATAAAGAAAATGTGCAATATATAAAGCAGTTATTAAATACTACAAAATAACCTGCTAATTAAAATTGCTTTAGAGGGAAATAACATCCCTTTGGCACCTAATAATCTTTGGCGCCAAAGAAGTTCATGAAGAAATTTGTTTACTAAAATATATTTAATAATATATTAATATCACAATTTCACTTTGAATATATTTTGAAATGGCATAAAATCCCTACAAATTAGGCATAATGTGCAAACGACAAAATAGCTTGAATAATTGCCCATTTACCTTGGAAGGTAGAGATGGTGATTAAGCTCTTAATTGGTTTTGTCCTGGATTTTGCTCTCACAAAATTTGTCAAGCGGCCACAAAATTCCCTCTTGCCTCTGACTCTCTTTTCGGTTGCTCTCTTCCCTCTTGCCTCTATCTCTTTTTCTGGTCGCCATTGGGGGAAGTCGACTTGATGAAAATGTTGGAGAACTCACTTTCCATGGAAATGATCAGAAAGCTATCAACGACGAATCCGATTAATTTGACTTCGTGCTCATCCACTTTCCTCCTTTCCTCCCTCTTCTCGATGGATTTACGAAACCTTTTCCATTCCTTTCTCTCTTTGAAACCCTCGTCCCCTTTTTCTTTCTTTTCCTTTAACTCTTCTCTGTCTTTTGAGAAATAAATGGTGTCTTCTCTCTCAACTGCATCCTCCTTGGTTTAACCAAATATGAATTTTCTTTCAATAGCTTTTGGAAAAGTAAAACCAAGTGTCGACAAGGAAAAAATAAAAACAAAACAATGGAATATTTCTTTTTGAGTTTGTAATTGTATAGATTATTATTATTATTATTATTATTATTATTATTATTATTATTATTATTATTATTATTATTATTTGCTTGGCCTTTTCTTTTTGATTGCTCTGTATTAGAAGTAAAAACAAAGTTTATCCAATATCTAAGAATAGATATGAATGCAGGGGAGGAAAACAAACACAATTAGTTCCTTTTCGTTTTTGAGCTAGAAGATAAATTCGTTTATTTGCAATCCAGAACGAATAAATTTATTTAGCATTGTCTCATTTCTCTAATAATAATGTATACAACTAATATCGTAACAAATGTGATATAAATATCGTAACAACTTTTATTTTGTTGTATAAAATATTTAAAAAGCTTAATTAGGCAACGACAATAAAAAGTTATTGCAAAAATAATGACATATTGTAATGATTTTTTTATCGTTGTTAATTTCATAGGAATTAATAACAATAAAAAATATTGTTGCATAAAATATAAAAAAAATAAAATAAGCAACGACTATTAAAAATCGTTGCAAATTTAATTAGATTTTGCAATGACATTCTCTATCGTTGTGCATTTTTGTTGCTAAAAGTCCTTTTTCTAGTAGTAGGTTTACAACCTTTCATTATTTTATTTAGCTTTCCTTTTCGTTCCCTGCCTCCAATCCAAACATTGGATTAATGCTATTCCAGTTTACTCAATGTCTACCTTCTGCATGCCAACAACTTTTCTGATCACAAAAATTCACCAAATTTCAAAAAACTTTTTCTGTAACTCACAAGCCTCACAACATAAGAAAGAACCTATCCCATGGAATGCTGTTTGCCTTCCCATTTCACATGGAGGGTTAGGAGTATATAAGAGATTTGGAAATTTTTAATAAATCCTTAATAGCAACTTTGTTCGTCACTCCATGACTATAAATACATCCTACTAAAACTTTAAATATGAATGTATATAATAATACTAATAACCTCGAATTAAGATTTCAAGATGTTAATCGCTTCCTGCTACACAACTGTATTATGATTACATCATTTTCAGTTTTTTATTTAATTTCATTTACTTTATAAACTGAAAAATCGTAAATTTGGAAACGGGAAATAAGCAATAAGTTGATTAATTAGACAATGATTTTTGAAACATTACCAGTTAAATATTTTAGATTATGTTTCGAATTCCCAATATAACCCAATGGCCAGGTTCACATAATTCATCACTTGATAGGAACATTCTCAGAGCGTGATAACGTCTGACTTATGTTTATCTTCTCTTTTAGTTATTGTTGGTGGTCAAAGCTTCCTGTTTGGTGAACTAAACAAAATCTGAACGCGGCGAAAGCGCTGTGGGAGAATTTAACTTAACCTAAAATTCCAAACTAGTGAATATCATGTAGAAATTCCATATCATAAAAAACATAGATAACTCCAATACATATATATTTTCAAAAGTCAATACTCAAGGCCTCCTTCAAGTCAGGAACAAATACAGAAAAGGACGACATGCATGGCCAACATGGATATGTAACTATGGCTAGAGCCTAACACAGTAAAGGATAAACCGGGCATCAGCTCTTATTTCTAAAACTAGTGCTTTCATGCTGATGATCTTCCAATTTTAGCCACTCCTTAATTGCCGTGTGGAGGCTTATGAGGTGGCCCTTTCGGTTTGTGCGAGTCCTCAATTTCCTTTTCCGGGAGATTTCCTGGGTGACGTTCATGGGGAGGTTTCTGCTCATGTGGAGGCTTCTCTCCTTTGCCCTTGGGTGGTATAAAAACTTTTGGTGGCTGGCTTAGGAGGCGTCTGTGAGGAGGTTGGTGGTCACGTGGCGGCACCTTTCCCTTACCTTTTAGTGGTGGTTTATCACCTGGTTGCTGCTGGGTTGGTGGTTTCTCCCCAGGGAATGGCTTCTTGGGTGGCTTATCATTTGGGAATCGTGATGGCTGGAGTTCATGTGGAGGCTTATGGGGATGAGTCTCTCCCTTACCCTTGGGCGGTTTAGCACCTGTGGTTTTTGGAGGTTTGTATGTGTACTCATCATCCTCACTCAAGAGGTGTCTCTGAGGAGGTTTATCCTCATGTGGTGGCTCTTTTCCCTTACCTTTAGGCAGTTTCTCACCGGGGTGTGTTGGTGGCTGCTCGGGGAATGGCTTGTGTTCGGGTGGTGGATGTTCAGGGAATGGCTTGTGCTCCGGTGGCTGCTCACCAGGGTGTGTTGGTGGCTGCTCAGGGAATGGCTTGTGTTCCGGTGGTGGATGTTCAGGGAATGGCTTGTGCTCCGGTGGCTGCTCACCAGGGAAAGGCTTGCCTCCCTTGCCCTTGGGAGGCTCATTATCATGGTGTTTATCCGCTAGAGAAGGAGTGGTGATAAAAACCACCACTCCAAGGAGAAACAGAAGAAAGCAAGCTTTATACATCTCTGAGGAACTTTGGTTTCTGCTGTGGTTCAGAACGAGAGCGCTCTGGATGCACTTTTATAATGGATGGGAAGCATGTCGAAACCACATTCCATTTACTTTGTACTAGCTAGATACTTGATGTCTTGATTTAATCATGTCTTAGATTCACACCTCATTTGACGCTGATAAACCGACAGTATGCAAATGCGAATGGGTCCCATTTTGGGTCCCTTGTCGAGTCTGAAATGTTTGACAATTTTACCAGTGCGTCCCATTCACGTGGTTTCTTTTCGAAATGCTTGACAATTTTCCCAGGGTGTCACATTCCCATTCCCCTTTTGCAGGAAAACGAATAGCCACCAAGTTTAGCTAAAAATCATGTAAATCGACCAAGATGTTCTAATTAAATACATCAAAAAAAATCATTTACTGCAGTTACTTAAAAATATTATTAAGTAGAAAATTAATAATTACGGTTATTTTTTAAAAAAGTAGTTTAATATTTTTAATTATTTTCTAAATGGAAAAGTTTTAGAATTTTAAAATAACACAAAAAAATCATAATAAAATTTTCCAACTACGATTGTATAGAAACATAATTTTTTAACTTTCTACTTCAGAAATTTAATTACATTTTATGTTAAAAGTATAGTCTAATGTATTAAAAAAATAACATTTTACCTAAGCCTAAAAAATACAAATTAAAAACTACAGTTTTCAAAAAATGTAGTCTTTTTTTTTGAAGTAAATAGAAGACTACAAATATAAACTACCGTAGCCTTAAAATATAGAAAATATCACGATAATTCTTAAAATCGTGATCTATTACCTCGCAAAATAACACAATTAATTTTTTTCAATTAATTTTACAAAAACTACAAGAGACTGCATTTATTTTCTTAACTATAGTATATTATTTAGAAATTAGACATTTTTTACAAAAGATTATAATAAAAAATTTCGATCAAAGGGTTACAATAGTCCTTAAACTATTATTAAATTTTAGACATTCTTTTTAATAAAAGATTATTGTCATAAAGTTTAAATCTTTGTACCTAACATCATCATCATTAGAGCCTTTATCCCAATACTGCGGTAGGTTATATAAATTAATATATGATATCACGCTAGTTGCCAGCATGAATTCTCCTCATCCACTCGTTTCTATCTAAAACAATGTGTTCTTTTAACTCTTGTTCTACCATATTTTTCCGGATTATTTCTTTTCAAGTTTTCTTTGGTATCCCCTAGTCTTAACTTTTTTTACATCATTCATAGTCTCCATTCTTCTAATTAGAGTGTCCATAAATTTAGTCGTATACGTCTAAACCAATGTAAACAAATTTTACTCATCTCTTCAATAGGTGCCACTTTAATTTTTTTGCGAATGTCCTTATTTCTCATTTTATCTTTTCTCAGCATTCACTGTCGTATAGCAATATTGGTCTAACAATTGTTTTTAAAACTTACCTTTCAACTATACAAAAATTTATTTGTCACACAACACACCTATAGCATTTCTCTACTTACTTTAACCAATTTATATCCTATGAGTCACGTCACCATTGATCTCTCCATTCATCTGTACGATCAATCCTAAATATCTAAAATGATCTCGTTTAGGAATTCTCTATTCCATCTAACATCATTATATTTTTATATTCTTTTTTATTTAAACTGAATTTACATTCTATGTATTCAATCTTTACTTTATTTAATTTGAATCCTCTTGATTCCAACGTTTATCTCTATAGTTCTAATTTCGCATTAATCTCTACCCTAGTCTCAATACATGAGACAATATCATTTGCAAATGTTATACACCAAGATGCATTATTTTAGATGGATTTTGTCAGCTCATCTATTACTGTAACGAACATGAATGGGTTTAATGCTGACCTTTGGTTCAGTCCTATTGGCATAGGAATTTATTTATTTGCCTTCCACACATCTTTATATGTGTCCTTTTATGTTTATACCTGTTTTTAATTATTTTAATATTTTTTAAACCTATCGGTAAGGCACAAATCAAAAAATCATCACAAAAAATTTTTTATTTAAGTTGATTGATCACTTATATAAATCTCAAGAATTACTAACTATTCCTAAAAAACAGATGTAGATCTATGTTCAAATTTTAAGTTTATAAGTTTAGTAATGTGAAAGTTCTAAACATCGGACAACCACCATACAAAATGTGCCATCTAGTCTTAAATAATTTTGTATAAGGGCACACCTAACTCATAAATTCTGATGGGACCATGTCAGTTGTGTGATGACTAAAAATGCCACGTGTAGTTAAGTTCAAATTAATTCGCCATAGTTGCATGAAGAAAGGAAGGGAAGTAAAGATTTGTCAACATTTCTTAATTGCAATCAGTTAAAGCTTCACTAATAGGATGTAGGGACTTTGTCCAATATGTACAAAATGGCGTGAATTGTTGACACTATGGAAAAGTTACTATTTTGTCATAAAATAATATAGATTTTTGCGAATATAGATTAGGTTAAAAGTATTGGCCCCCATAATTAAGTTTATCTCAAACTAAAAGGTTGACGGAAAGAAGAAAAAAACAATATAATATCTTCATTTGGTTGATGCTTTTTAGAATGTCATGCTGCCATCCCATCGGTCTGATCATATAAAAATGGCATATTCCCTGTTGCAAAAGTTGGACATGTGAAAGTGATATATTCACACATTGTTTTCTATACCAACATTCATACGCCAATCGTTATTGGCTATTCTCCGGATCACATTGTAACAATTGTAAGTGGGAAAAAAGGATGAAAACCCGTTGCTATTCGATAATAGTATAATTTTAAATTACATATTTACTCATACGTTTTTTTAATATGTAAATATTAAAATTATATATTTATGTAAGATTTTTTAACTTAACATTATATATTAAGATGAATAAATTTTTTTGTATAATTTTTTTTTATTTAGTGTTCATGAACATTTCTTTTAATGTCCATGAGCATATGTTTATGTAAGATTTTTATAATTTGGCATCATAGATATTAGGGTGAATACAATTTGCTTGTATATTTTTTTTATTTAGTGTTCCTGAACATTTCGTTTAATTTTCACAAACATATATTTATAAACATGTTCATTTAATATTCATAAACACATGCTCCTGAGTATTATAGTTAATGTTCATAAATAAACTTAACAAAGACAAATAATATTAAAAACCAAAAAACAAATACGAAGGTAGTAATATTTGTTCACGTTCAGTTCCATCACTAGAATTAGAAGATGCTACAGGAAATGGAAGTGTTGGGATTAGCCATGAATACTCATCATCTACTTGGTGTGGGATAATATTTAATGACATTTGTTCATCAAGAGAATTATTCCCCTCCATATAAGCAACACTTTAGGGAAGAGTATTGAACCAAGGATTTTCTGTCAGGCGAAAGGAGGTGAGTAGATTTTTGGACGGTGGCTGAAAATGTGCAGAACTTTGACTTGAGGGTGCATATTTATACCGCGACAATCATGGGCCAGTAGTTACAAAATTGTAATCCCTATATAAATATCAAGATTATAGTTATTGATGAGTAGGCCAAGGTGATAAAATGGACGGATTGGTCTAATTTGATTCAATGTTGTACTTGGACAAAATGTCAATCGGGTTTTGCAAGTCAAGTTGTGTAGGCCTAACTTGCCAATGATACCATATAGGCATAGTTCAGATTTTTAACATAAGCCCAGCACCACCTTGGGCATGCCGCATTATGGATCGTATGCCTATCCAATAAGCAACGAGGCTTGCCCCAGTGCCCCTGCTTAGTCAGACTTAATATTTTTTTTATTGCAATTTTTAATATTATTTTTTATGTTTTTACTATGATAGTGTGAAAAAAATACACGAGTAAATGATTTTTTATTATAGATATAATATTTATTCTTTCCTTAAGTATTTACTCTTTATTATATTACTGTCATAATTTTAATCCTTTTCACTTTTTGATTGTCGTAATGATTTCATCCATGCACTCGACTAGTGTCACAAGAAACAAAAAATACAAAAAAATCACCACCAAATTTTTTTATTAAGTGTGATTAGTTACTTAAAAAAATTTATCTTTTTAACAAAATCTCACAATTAATTAAGTTTTATTAAAATGATAATTTTGGTCTACAAAAATAAAACTTTGGGTCTAAAAGTATGATTACATATGGAGAAGATTTAGGATTCCCACAGCACTGGTTAAAAAATGGTACCATTTAATTATATGCTATCCTCTAGCCTTAATAAAATAGTAGTCTTAATTTATTATTTAAAAAAAACAATTCCATTTTATTGTAATCAATTTTAAATTCATTTTTTATTTATAAAAACTAGATTTTAGTTTTTTTTAATAATTGATAACCTTTTGTATTAAATAATTACACTAAATATTTCAATACTTTTGGTAATATTTAATAGATCACCTAGGATTTATTTAAGAATCCCTATTTGCTATTTTAATTTCATAAAATCTGATATTCAAAAGATCTACATTTTCTTTCATAATTTAAATGGATGCATATGACATTATGCATATGCTTTTTTTTTGTTATTTCCCTCTTTATTTTTTCTTAAAAAAAAAAAAAACTTATTCGTGATTTGAAGAATAAACAAGACACCATTATATTGGAAAATCTCACTAAATACCCTAATACTTTAGTAATATTTAGAGGATTTTACTCACCTAAAGGTCATTTAAGATTTAAGAATCACTACTTGTAACTTCAAACCATCATTGCAATAATCTCAATTTAATTTTAATAATTCATGAAATTTTAAGCTAAATGAAGAGAGAAATTTTCTAATCCAAGGTATCTCTTGATTTATTTCATAATCCCGTCTATATCTTTTTTATTTTATATTTTATGTTTCATTTTCCAGGTTTAGATTGTAATTAAGTATTCTTAATTCTAAAAAATAATAAAAAATAAAATAAGTAAAAAAAATGCATTAACAGAATTAGAGGAATTAATCAAAATAATTATCACTACTAGAAAAAAGCTCATGGAATACATTTAAAAAGCGTAATGCTATCGAGTTTAAATAGTATCGCAAGTGTACATGTCGTAATAAATAATTTAATGATGAGAATACTGTCGATCACAAGGATTGAATATGCAAATTGTTTACTAGGTGCTAAAATCTTATCACCCTAATTTTTTTTTTGAAAAATCTTATTACCCTAATTTTATTCAAATTAAATAAATTAGATTTTCTTGATTTCATTTAAATATTAAAACAATAAAAATTAAGAAAACATGCTAAAAAAATTCAAAACTGCTAACCTAATCATGCATAATTTAAATAAAAAAAATTATTTTTAAACTACTCACTTGCCTCTAAACATGCATATAACCCAGATATGTTTAAAACAATTTATAAAATACCAATTAAACTATTAAAATATAAGTAGGTAGTAAATATTGTAAATCTTATTTTATTGTCAATCACTAACTACTTAGCAAATCTAGCAATGTGAACAGTTTCCTTAAAACTTGTCATAGTCTCTCTGAAACCTAAGGTTTTGTGAGGGGAGTTCCTAGTCTTGTTTAATACAACAGACTATTATCTAAAAATAATTGAGGGGTTAGAATAGTTATAAGTGAATTAGTTAGTAGCTTTCTTACTAGTAAGTGGGGTTGTTCTTTCGTGTCAGTGGTAGAAGACTGTTAGATTGATCAATGGAAACGTCTCTATTGGAAGAGGTGTGGAAGAAATTTAGGATCACAGATGAGGGACGGGATGGTTTAGTGGTGGAAGGAGACGATGACAAGATGAGCCAGGAGGAGAAGCAAAAATGGATGGTTGGGAAACTGCTTACCACTAAACCGTTTGACAAAGATCCTATGGTGGGGACTTCAAGAATTATTTGAAAGCTCTCCAAGGAGATGATTGTCTTGATTTTGGATGAAATTTATTTATTTTTCAAGTTCTTAAGCAAAAACGATAAAAGGAAAGTCTTGAATGGGTTTTCGTGGTCTTTTGACAAAAATTTCATTCTTCGCAAGGACTATAATGGAGATTTTGGACCACAAGATTATGTTTTTGATAAAGCTACAATTTGGATTTAGGTCTTTGGTTTACTGTTGAAGTTGCTGTAGAGGGGTATAGCAAAGAATATTCGCTTTAAATTAGGGTTAGTACCTGAAGTTGACTCAACAAATTCTAATATGGCGTGGGGCGGTTGTTTGAGACTAAGGGTGGAAGTGGACATAACCAAACCTTTAGAAGGTTTATCTTGTTGGCTGGAAAGAAAGATGGTAATCATTTGTGTAGACACCATTTTTGTCCGGTTCTTTTTCAAACATTTTTAATTAATTAGTTTTTTATATTTGATTTTTAATTTTTAATTTTTATTTTTTAGATTTAGAAATAAATTTTGGATTTTGATTTTGATTTTTATAGAATAAAATAAAGAAAATAAAAAAAAAGAAGGAAATCAGAATTAATTTTGATAGGAAAATTAAATGATACTATTAAAGATTGAAAATCAAAATTTTGTGAAAAGGAAAGTCAAAATTAATATCGGATTCAAGTCCGATTCTTGAAATATAAAATTTCCTAAAAAAGTTGATTCTTGATTTCCAAATTATTACCAAAAATAAAAAATATAAAAAATATAAAAGAAATATAAAAAGAAAAAAAAAGAAAAACCTAGGTCTATAAAAGGAGAAAACCCTAGAGGGGAAAGGGGGGGAGAAAAGTAGAAAACCCTAGAGAGAAAACCCTAAAGGAAAAACCTAGAAAACCTAGGGAGAGAACACACGAAAGAAAGAGAAGCTAGAAAAGACTTAGCTACCTGCACAGCCAGGGAGGATTCTTCACCCCCATTGCCACGAAAAGGAAAAGAGGACAGACGGAAAAAACCTAGGAAGAAAAACCCTAAGGAGCTAGAGAGAAAACCCTAGAGGATAGACACACGCAGCAAGAAAAAAAAACCTAGAGAAAACCTAGAGGGAGGCTGAAAAAAAGAAAAGGTTGGTTACACCTCCGATCTAAGAAGGAGAGCTTCAACACCAGCCCCTTAATCTTGTCATTGCATCTTCATCCTGGCTGCATCGTTCTTGCCCAGTTGCTGGTGCTTTGGAGCCCTACCTATTGCCTAACTACGTCTCCACTTTGTTCTGCTGGAAAGCTTCTACTAGGTGTTGCCTCTGTACGCCTCTTGCATCGAGCCTCTGCTGCAGCATGCCTTCATCGCTGCTGCACCCTGCTGTGATCCTCCCCTGCTCCGCCACCCTAAACCTGCTGCCGTGTCGCTGAGTTGCTTCATTGCCATCGTCGTTTGCTGCTTCTTTTCATCGTTCCATCGCCTCTATGATCACCCTTCTTGCATCGAGCCTCTCCGTTGCCACCCCTGTACTGTAGCTCCTGTTGTTGAAGCTCATTGAGAGGGAGTCGATAGTAGCTTGAGCAAAACCGAAACTTGTGAAGCTTGGGCCAGAGTAGCGACCCATAAGCTGGAAGAAGGCAGCAGAACCGTGAGATTTTATGGTGATAAGTGGCAAGCAGAGAGAGCTGTACGGGTGCTTGCTTGGCTGTTCAAAATTTGCAACATGAACCGTGAAACGAGGGGCTAGTAACGTGGAAAAGAGAAAATAGAGAAAGAGAGACCAAGGGAATTGAAAGCCTTCTTGTTTCCTTACCAACCCGAGATTGTCCAGGCCACTCTTCTGCACTGCCATTCTGCTTTTGGTTTGCATCATCCAACGCAGCAAATCCAAGCTTCCTGGCTTTCTACCCTGGCCTGTTACTGCTCCTCCATTACCGCACCATCGTTGCATCAAACGAATTACACCTGCTGCACCATCATTACTACTAACGTGAAAGAAGGAAAGTAGTCAGAAGAAAGACAAAAAGAAACGTGAGAAGGAAAGTAGAGAAAAAGAGGTATGAAACTTTTACCATTAAATAGCTTTTGTGCGAAATGAGGGCTAAGCCACGTGATTCAATGCTTTTAATTACTATTGTTTTATCATTCAAGTATCTTGCTAATTTAATTTAATATATATAATTTATTTAATTAGAAATTTGTGTAAGATAATTTAGGTAATTTAATTGAAGTTAGAAAATGATGTTAAGATATTTAATTTGAGAAATTGACTTTGATAATTAAATTAGATAGTTAATGTGAATGAAATAATTTGATTTGGCATGTTGATATTTATGTATTGTGTTGATGTGTTGTTTATATGTTCGTTTATTGCAGAATTAGGATTAAATATGAATATGAAATTAGGACTTCTTTAGGTTTTAAAATAATTATTTAAATAAAACTATAAATGATAAAAAAATTAATAGGAAAAAGTTGGGATAAAATCATAATAAAATAATAAAAACATTAATTAGTTATCAAAAAAATAAATGTGAATTATACCGATGATGACATTTTGAGAAAGTCAATTGAGACATCTTAAAATATCTAGGTGAGATGACTCTTCCTTAAGTTGAGCCAAATTGATGGGATACTTTCGGGAGAATTTTCAATAAAATATAATTCATATTTATTTTAAGATTAAATAAATAAAATGAATAAAAAATAAATTAAATAAAGACTAAGCTTAAATAAATATAAATAAAAATTAGATAAATAAATAAACGAATGCATAAGTAAATAAATAAATGTGACATGAAGACAAGAGTATAACAAAAATAAAATAGGAAATAAGTATGAATTATGCCGATGATGAAATTTCAAGAAAGTCAATTGAGACTCCTTGGAGATTTCTAGGTGAAAAGATTTCTTTTAAGCCGAGCCAAATTGATGGGACGCTTTTAAGAAAACCTTTAATAAACTATGATTCATATTTATTCTCTAAGTAAATAAAATAAATGAATAAATAAAACATATAGATAGAATAATGTAAAATAAGACTTAGAAAATATAGAAATTAATATGGAGTCAATATTAGAGCCAAATTTAAAATATAAGAGTTTCATAAATTATTTAATTATTCCGACGATGGAATTCAAGAAAGTCAATTGAGACTCCTTGAACATCTTGAGGTGAGGGGAATTTCTAAGATTGGAGCCAAATTGATGGAAAAATCTTAGAAATATTCCCAATATATAAGCATATCGAAATTAATATAAACACAAGGCAAATTGTAAAGATAACCTAAAACTAGTTGGTACCATTTTAGGATGGGCGTTGTAGGGGTGCTAATCCTTCCCTTCACGTAACCGTACTCCCGAACCCTAGTATCTTTGAACATAGACCAAGCCTGATCCTTAGTTTGAATAGGTGACCAATCACACCTAGGTAGAATGGTTGGTGGCGACTCCCTTTGATTTTAGTGTCTACCTATTAGGTTTTCCGAAACTTAATACGTTATGACAATTTGTATGCCACTTTAAGAAGGATTATTATTTTAGGTTGAGGTAGAGGCATGGCTCCCATAAGGTTTTCGTAGCAACCTGAAGGTGGAGGAGCCTAAGGAGAGAGGCTTTTCATGTAAGGTGAGTTGTATTCCTAGGAAGAAAAGGAGGAGTGTCCCCATGTTGAGGATTTTGTATGAGCAGGCCGAGGAGGGTCATTTAGGTTACTGGAGGTAAGTAAGAGCTCATTGTTGGGGTGGTTGTCTGAACGATAATGGGAGAGGATGGGGCGATATTGGGAGATACAAAATGTGTTTTAACGGGGAGTAACAAGGTTTCTGTCGGTTTACACAAGTGACGCCAATTGTTAAGAGACTTACAACAATGGAGGTTAGAAGTACCTTTAAGGAAGGATCTAGTAAGCTGCGAGGGTAAGCTAGTGTACCTGAGAACGAAGAGGAGAAGAGTAGGCAAGAATCGAAGTAGGATCGATACTCCGATGCAGTATTTGTTGTATTGAAAAAACTCCTTAGTGTGGATGGTGTACTGCTACAAACAAGTTGAAGAAGAAATTTGGTAGGCAAGGCACTTCCAGGAAGCTATCTTAAGAACAATAGTTTCCCCACACTTGTGCAAATGGTTCAGGAAACGTTGTTCCCAGGATACAATGTCTACTCCAAGAGAAATTCAATTGCACTTTGAGTTTCTCTCTTGAACTCACTTGAACCAAACCAAAGAAAAAAGAGTGCAAGAAGAGAATTTGATTTAGAGTGAAAGAATGTAGAAGATTGTATTTAAATTCTATGAAAGTGAAAGTATTTATAGACTCAAAAAGGTGTTATAAACACCTTTTCATGATTAGATATCATTTGAATGAAGAATCATGACCTTTGGAATGAAGAAACATTTTTTTGAGTTTCCAGAATGGGAAGTCAGATGCCCGAGAAAGGGAGTCGACTTCCCTAGTGTTTTTTCAAAACAGAATGTAATTTTTCTTGAGGCAATGGACTGCCCTTTAGGGCATTCGACTGCCCTATATGTAACTCAAATTCTCAAGCAAAAAATATTTCCAGAAAGTCCCGACACATAGAGCAGTTGACTGCTCTTTTGGGCAGTCGACTAATCAAGTAATTTCTTCATTCCAACTCATTTTTCATACTTTCAATTTCATTTTTCTTCAACATATATGCAAAATAAATGATTTTAAGATATAACTTTGGTAATATATACAACAATCCCCCACTTATTACCAAAGTATACAAATGTATGCAATTTATGCAATCCTAAGAAAGATGCAAGTTGGTTCTTATGTAAGGTGTATATCTAAAGGTGGCCAAGGCTTGAGCCTTTAGATTGAATATGAAACTCTAGGAAACATATTCACCCCTTACATTGGTTCGTGAGTTCCTCAAATAGGGCAGCGCATTTTTGTCATGGGACTTTGCTTTTATCTTGTGTTAGCAAGTACTCTAGGATTAATCGGAAATCCATAAGAAGCGTCCTCTCACTTCTCTACTTGCATAGGAAGACTTATCAAGAGTGCATCACAACCTTCCTTTTTTACAAAAACTCCACTCACAAGAGCTATAAGTCAATTATGGATTTTAATCCAACCAATCATTGTGATTAACAATGCATCTAGATATGGGATCATATTAGGAATAGTTTTTAATTTAATTACCCCCCACTATTCCAAGAAGTGATGCATTGGGAATATCATATATCTCATATATGAATTCCTTGGATGATTTATGATTTAATTCCTTTTGAACTCTCATACACAAAGATCATCAAATTAGGAGATTATCCTTTAAACCTAAAGGATCAATTTCCTAAGTGACATCAATGAGATAGAGTTGGAATCAATCAAGATCATCCCTAGTAACCGATAGTAATCCCATACCTCTCATAGTGTTAGCAATCTTATCTCCCGATAACGGTTTAGTTAGGGGATCAGCTAACATTTGCTCGGTAGGTAGATATTCTAAATTTACCTTACCTTTCTTTACAACACTTCCACATGGTTGTATCTCATAGCTATATGCTTGCTATTATTAGACAACCTATCATTCTTTGTGTTGTAAATTGCAGCTTTATTGTCACAATATAAAGTGACTGGTCCTTTGGTTCTATCAATAAAAGGTATTCCCCTTAAAAACCTTTTAAACCAAAGTAAATCCTTGGTGGCATATGACATAGCAATGAACTCAGATTCCATTATTGATAAAGCCACACAAGTTTGTTTCTTAGAAGACCAAGAAACAATAGCGCTACCTATGGTGAATAACCAACCACTTGTTGATTTGGAACTTCTCTTATCTGAAGCCCAATTAGCATCACTATAACATTCTAGAACTGAAGTTTCACATTTATAGTGCAAGCCATAATATAAGGTATGCTTCAAATATCTCAACAATCTACTTAATTCATGCCAATGTTCATTACTAGGATTACTAGTAAATCTACTCAATATACCAACTGCACATGCAATGTCCGGTCTTGTATAATTCATAGCATAAATCAAACTACCTATAATTTTTGCATACTCCTTTTGATTTACTGGTTCTCCTTGATTAGGTAATAACTTGTGATATGGATCTATAGGTGTTTTGCAAGGTTTGCTATCAAAGTGATTAAACTTCCTAAGTAATTTTTCTATGTAATGTGATTGTGAAAGAATAAACTTATCATTCTTCCTATAAACCTTAACACCTAATATAACATCAACTTCACCTAAGTCTTTAATATCAAATGCATTAGTTAAATATGACTTAGTTTCATTGATGCAATCTATATTTGTACCAAAAATAAGTAAATCGTCAACATAAAGAGTAATTAATACTTTACTATCATTTGTGACTTTAATAAAGACACAATTTTCTGCTTTACTACTTTTAAAACCAAACTTTTTAACTTCTTTCTTGAATTTCTTATACCATTGCCTAGGTGCTTGTTTAAGACCATAAAGAGACTTGTTGAGTTTACATACCTTGTGTTCTTGTCCTTGAACTACATATCCTTCCGATTGATGAATATAGATCTCTTCATCTAGATCACCATTGAGGAAGGCTGTCTTTACATCCATTTGATGTACTTCAAGATTGTAGATTGAAGCAATAGCAAACATCACCCTTATTGAAGTAAACTTGGTGACCGGTGAAAATGTTTCAAAATAATCCAAACCTTCCTTTTGACTATAACCTTTGGCGACCAACCTTACCTTGTATTTATCAATACTCCCATTGGTTTTGAGTTTCTTTTTTAAAACCCATTTAGTGCCAATAGGTTTAGTGTTAGGAGGTAGATCCACTAAAGACCATGTCTTGTTCTCATGTATAGATTTAATTTCATCATCCATAGCTTTCTTCCATAACACGGCATCTTTCATGTTCATGGCTTCTTGAAAAGTTTTAGGATCCTCTTCTAACAAGTAAGTATACATGCCTGGTCCTAAATCTTTTTCAATTCTTTTCCTCTTACTTCTTCTTAACTCAATATCACTACATGCATTAGATGTATTTGCATGATTATGATTTTCACTATCATGTGGAGATATATCATCAATAGCATGCTCATGAACAATTAATTCATTTGACAAGTCTTTCTCTAATTCATGGCTACTAGCATTTTTAATTGTCAAATGCTCAAAATAAATTGTATGAATAGATTCAAAAACACTATTAGTTTTAAGATTAAGAAATCTACATGCTTTACTTCCTAAAGCATAACCAAGAAATATAGATTTGATTGCCTTACTTCCTAACTTAGGTCTCTTATTTGTAGCATCAAGAACATATGCAATGCATCCAAACACTTTAAAATAATTTATACTAGACTTTCTTCCTTTTAATAACTCATAGGGAGATTTATCAAAACCTTTATGTAAAACTCTATTTGAGATGTAACAAGCAGTAAAGAGTGCTTCACCCCAAAAATTCAAAGGCAAATTTGAATGTAAAAGCATAACACTTACCATTTCAAGTAATGATCTATTCTTTCTTTCCGCTACTCCATTTTGTGGTGGAGTATTAGGAGCAAAAACTTCTCTTACCATACCATGTTTCTTACAAAAGTCATAAAACTCATTTGAAAGAAATTCTCCACCCCTA
The DNA here is from genome assembly GCA_031772115.1 of Heritiera littoralis. Lineage (NCBI taxonomy): Eukaryota > Viridiplantae > Streptophyta > Magnoliopsida > Malvales > Malvaceae > Heritiera > Heritiera littoralis. The sequence continues at coordinate 647,110 of JAPDPK010000147.1, forward strand.
TCGAATCTAAGTTTCTTAATTTTTCTATTTGTCAAGTTTTCTATTTCTTCTTTGAAAATCTTAAATTTTTCAAATGCTTCATATTTAGTTTTTAGTAAATAAACATAAGTATATTTTGAAAAATCATCTATAAAAGTAACAAAATATCTTTTTCTACCTCTAGTAATAATTTCATTATTATCACATAAATCACTGTGTACTAGTTTTAACAAAGAATTAGTTTTAAAAACTGATTTAAAAGGGATTTTTGAAATCTTTGCTTGTGCACAACACTCACAAGTTTTAGTACTTAAAATGGTAGAAGACTTAGGAATTAAATCATGAGATGACATTCTATTTAATGCATTCATGCCAATATGTCCTAATCTATAATGCCACAAACAATTAGAATCATTCATATCAACAACATAAGCATAATTCAAAGAACTTTTATTGATATTGAGAACATACATATGGTCTTTAGCATATCCCTTCCCAACAAATGATCCTTTCTTAGAAATGATCACCTTTTGAGAATCAAACACAACCTTAAATCCATGGTCATCAAGTTTCTTCACAGAAATTAAACTCTTCCTAAGGTTTGGGATGTGATACACATCTTGTAATGTCAAAATTTTTCCTGAAGGCAAGGCAAGTTTGATTGTCCCTTTGCCAACAATTTTGCAAGTTGAAGAGTTCCCCATGAAGACTTATTTGTCCTCATTTATCTCTTCATATGTCTTGAAGACATCTCTAAATGGAGTGACATGACAAGTTGCCCCAGAATCGATCCACCAATCCTCTTGGTTTTCAACCATAAGAATTTCGGTAACCATTGCAACCATGTCATCTTTAATCACAAGATTGGCCTCACTTTTCTTACCTTTCTTTTGCAATGTGGCCATTCTTTCCACATACATAGCAAGGGCCTTTCTTCTTTTTGAAGTTCTTATCAAACTTGTTGAACTTTCCCTTTTTCTTTGAAGAGTTTTTCTGTCTCTTGTTCTGGTGAGTTTTCTTCTCACTTTCAGTTTTGTTCTCATTAGGAACCACATTATTGTCCTTTTCATCTCTTGTACGGGCTGCACTTTCAATCTGGATTTGCTTCACCAATTCATCCAAGGTAAGTGACTTCTTCTTGTGTTTCAAATACCTTTGATAATCTTTCCAAGAAGGAGGAAGTTTACCAATTATGGTAGACACTTGGAAAGTCTCAGAAATTGGTTCTCCAGCATCATTGCATTCAGTAGCAATATCATTCAATGCATTTACTTGATCAATGACAGGTTTAGAGTCTATCATTTTAAAGTCTACATACCTGTTCACAAGGAAGGACTTGTTTCCAGCATCTTCATTCTCGTACCTCTTCTCAATTGCACGCCATAACTCCAATGCTGTGTTGTGTTTATGGAATACATTAAAGAGTGAGTTGCTGAGTGCTTGAAGTACTGAAAATCTGCAAATGTAGTCATCTTCAAGTCATTTTTATTGTTTTGCTGTAAGTTGTCCATCGTTGCTTTCTTCTTGGGGGTAGTACTCATGAAGAACATATGCAACCTTCAAAAGACTGACTTGATAGTATATCTTCATGCTCCACCTCTTGTAATTCAGGCCATTGAACCTTTCTAGTTTCTCCACTTCATAAACATGAGGCTTGAATGCAGGAGTCACCTTCTTGAAAAACTATTGTTCTTAAATTGTTTTATTGAAAAAACTCCTTAGTGTGGGTGATGTACTGCTACAAACAAGTTGAAGAAGAAATTTGGTAGGCAAGGCACTTTCAGGAATCTATCTTAAGAATAATAGTTTCCCCACACTGGTGCAAATGGTTCAGGAAACGTTGTTCCCAGGATACAATGCCTACTCCAAGAGAAATTCAATTGCACTTTGAGTTTCGCTCTTGAACTCACTTGAACCAAACCAAAGAAAAAAGAGTGCAAGAAGAGAATTTGATTTAGAGTGAAAGAATGTAGAAGATTGTATTTAAATTCCATGAAAGTGAAAGTATTTATAGACTCAAAACGGTGTTATAAACACCCTTTCATGATTAGACATCATTTGAATGAAGAATCATGACCTTTGGAATGAAGAAACATGTCTAACGGACATGTTTTTTAAGTTTCCAGAATGGGAAGTCGGATGCCCGAGAAAAGGAGTCGACTTCCCTAGTGTTTTTTCAAAACAGAATGTAATTTTTCTTGGGGCAGTAGGGCAGTCGAATTCTCAAGCGAAAAATATTTCCAGAAAGTCCCGACACATAGAGCAGTTGATTGCTCTTTTGGGCAGTCGACTAATCAAGTAATTTCTTCATTCCAACTCATTTTTCATACTTTCAATTTCATTTTTCTTTAACATATATGCAAAATAAATGATTTTAAGATATAACTTTGGTAATATATACAACAGTATTAGTTCTCAAGTAAAGGAAGTTCAACAATGTAGGTTTCGGGATCAGAAGAGTACCAGCTCGTGGAGAGTAGAGCAAAAGCTATTGTGTGAGAGAAAAGGTCAGAATCACCTCTCCAATCCTCTTGGGCTAGTAATGTGTTGTAGGTACCAGGTCAACCAATCACAGGGAACATTCCTTTTGACAGTATTCAGGTACCTCAACTCTAGTCGGTTAGGTCCTTTCCACTTATGAGTAGCCAAGTGTCAAAGTTGCTTCTTATAGGGTAACCGGGCTACCTTTGACGAACTGGGTTTGCTTGATTCTTAAGGCTTGATTGATACTTGGTGGGCCCTTGGTTGAGGCTTTTTCTCCCAGTTTGCTATGTGGGCTTCACTAAAGTGTGCTAGGTCAGTTGTGCCGGCTTTACAGCATGGGCCTAACATGACGGAAGGAAATAGGTTTGTTCTTCCGGTACGGATTTGCATCCTTAATTTGACTGAAGAAGTCGTTCTTAAATAAAATAATAATAATAATAATCCTCCCTGTGATAAGAATAAACAAAAAGAATTGCTAGAATAAAAAAAGAACAAACAAAAAGAAATTCACATGTCACAAATGGAACATGTGGGCAGCTTCAATTCACGCCTCATATTGGAATCCTTCCTCGGCGTGCGTGCGTGCGTGAACTATGAATCGAATGCCCGCTTCGCCAGTTGCCACTCTTACCTGTTGCTGCTGGTTGTCGGCCCCGCGGTTTCAAAACCAACTAGCATGCCTTCCGCCCTTCCCCAGTTCCCTCCAACCCTCTAACCTCAAATTCTTCACTTTTAAATATTACAAAAAACATTAAACAAATGAAAAAGCTCTAATCTATATCCGCATTTTAATGCGTCACCTTCGTCACCTTCTTTCATTTCGTTTCATTTCCCATCATCTCTTCTTTTCACTGGTGCCTCTCTCTCTTGGGGTCCATTTTTCACATATTTTGCACAGTGCTTTCCTTTCTTTTCTTTTTATTTTTTTTCATTTGAGTCATCTTTCTTTCATTCTCTTCTTGTATTCTTCTTATCATTCTCTTCGACATTTCATTTTTTTGGATAAATACTAGAAGAAAAATAAAAAAAAACCAAGAATATAAACTTGTGGCTGCAGTTTAGAACCAAGGGACACCAACCAACCAACCATTCTTTTCTGCATGAACAAGAAAGCTAAACCAAAAACAAAAATTCAGAGAACCAAAAGAACAAAAATGAAAAAAATGCCCCCGCGCACCAATAACAACTATTCCATTCTCCAACAAAGAAACTTCCCATTCCTTTTTTTTTTCAAAAAATTGTTCTCACTTTCAATAGAAGATCTTAGCATGTAGGTGGTGGAAGACTTCTTTTGTTCTTTATTCGTTCTCTTTGCTTTTTTATCATTCACTTTCTGTTATTCTTCTTCTTTTCTTGTTTGGTCCCGAGGAGTTGATCAGTTTTGGTTTTGAAGGATAAGAGAAGGAGGTATAGTTGGATTATGGAACCTCGAGTTCTTGATGGTATAATTAATAGGTTGCTGGAAGTTAGAGGAAAACCGGGCAAGGAAGTCCAGCTTTATGAGTCTGAAATAAGGCAGCTTTGTCTTGTTTCTAAAGACATCTTCTTGCGGCAGCCCGTTCTTTTAGAGCTTGAAGCCCCTATTAAGATCTGTGGTATCCTCTTTTACTTTGTTTTCTTCAATTTATGTTTGTCTCTCTGTTCATATTTATGGTTTAAGACTTTAAATTTGATCCTTTTGAAGTGGTTTGCTACGAGTTTATGAGTCTGAATTTTGTAAATTTCTTGTTTTTGGTGTGCCTTGTAATTTACCCTGAAAAGCTCTAAATTTGATATTCTTTTTTGTTGGGGGTACTGATTGATGAAGTTGCTCATAAATTCTTAATTTCTGTGATGGTTATTGATGAATTTAAAATACTTAAAATGGGTTGTCATCCTTTTTTTGGGGTTTTGAAGTTCTTTTGCTGTAGGTGCGTTCTAGTTCTAGTTGTTTTCCGTCGTTGGTGATTATTGCGGGTTGTTAGTCACTACTTCCTACTACCATCTTTGAACAGGGTTTTGATTTTTTTTTTTTATTTCAAATATTCTTATTCAATTACACATTTTGGTATGAACCATGTTGGATTGTTAAATTCTGGCTCAGGAGATAGTGCAATTTGAATGCAATTACATCTTCTGCAATGTATGACCTTAAAACCTTCAAGAGACGGAGCTTTTCGGTTATTCTCTGTTCAGTGCTTTATGTTGACTGTTATTGAATTTGTTTTGATGGATCATATTATGGCTACAATTGAGCTGCATTTTTTGAAAGTTGATGTGGTCATATCTTGCGCATACCAGTCCTCAAGCTTATTAGCTCGATCCTGAGTGTTAAACTAGGTGATTTTTGTACTTGGCAGACAGATGTATTCTGGTTTTGAAAGCTATTTCATTCATATATACATACATATATTATATTTTATTATTGGAGCTTACAAGACCATTTGTAGGATATGCAATGGATTTTCCTTAGTAGACAAAGATACTCAAAGAGATTAAGATTGCAAAATGTAATGTTTTGAATCATATAAATGGAGATATTCTATGTGCTTGGAGATTAAACAGCAATTAGCATGCAGTGACTGCTACTCAGAAGGGATAGTGTTTTTTGGTTTTTTTTTTTTCCCGTTGGAGTTTTTATGGAGCAATTTATTACTTATTTACTGTTTGTAATAAATTCCAAACCTCTTTTGACAGATATAACATAAATCATACTGAATATATGTCTTATGCGCTGCTTCTTTCATGAACCAGGAGACATTCACGGTCAGTATTCTGATCTCTTGAGGCTTTTTGAGAATGGTGGTTTCCCTCCTCGAGCAAACTATTTATTCTTGGGGGATTATGTAGATCGTGGCAAGCAAAGCCTGGAAACTATATGCCTTCTCCTTGCATACAAAATAAAATATCCTGAAAACTTTTTCCTTCTAAGGGGAAACCACGAATGTGCTTCTGTGAACCGTATCTATGGATTCTATGATGAGTGTAAACGTAGATTCAATGTCAGGCTCTGGAAAGTGTTCACCGATTGTTTCAACTGCCTGCCCGTTGCAGCTCTGGTTGAGGAAAAGATATTCTGCATGCATGGTGGACTGTCACCTGAGCTCCGCAATTTGGACCAGATTAGAAATTTAAAAAGGCCAGCGGATGTTCCAGAATCTGGCTTACTATGTGATCTCCTATGGTCTGATCCTAGTAAATACATTCAAGGCTGGGGAGCAAATGATAGGGGAGTTTCCTACATATTTGGTGCTGATAGGGTGATAGATTGTCTCAAGAAGTTTGATCTTGATTTAATATGTCGTGCACACCAGGTTTAAATATGTTTTCCATCAAGCATTAGCTAAATTCTTGGAGCTTGGGTTCCTTTGTCTCATTAAATGCTACTTGTGCTTGCAGGTAGTTGAAGATGGATATGAATTCTTTGCTAATAGGCAACTTGTAACCATATTTTCAGCACCTAATTACTGTGGAGAGTTTGACAATGCTGCTTCCATGATGAGTGTGGATGAGTCGTTAATGTGTTCTTTCCAAATATTAAAGCCTGCAGATAAGAAACCGAAGTTCGGCTTTGGAACCTTAACTTCAACTAAGCCTTCTGCCACTCCCACTAGAATCAAGGTAATATATCCAAATCCTCTGCCATGTTGCTTCATATACATGAATTTAATCTTCATGGTTCAGGCCCTCGTTCTTTTTTCTTTACTGATGTCTGGTTATCTTGGACACAAACAGTAACTTGTGAAAGCATCTTTTCGAAGTCTAGGCATTCAAGAATGATTTCATCTTAGATCTAACCCAAAAATAACAAGTAACACGAATGGAATCTGATATTTTGATCTACATGGAGCATAATGCATTGTCTAATTAAAAGTTTGTTTCCAAACTCTTTGCCTAATTTATGAGTATCCATAATCTAGTTAACCTCTAATGAGAAGCCTGTAAGGTTCTAATCTAACCCATGCTCATTTATTGTTCTTGAAGACTCAAAATAGTCCCAAGGCCATATTAAACTTCTCGCCTTCAATCCATGCTTGAATAACTTGTCCATTGAATGCTTATTTTGTCTCAACTCTAGGGTATCTCATTCATACAAAATGCCTCCTCTACAATTAAAGTTAGCTGAAAACTTTCCCCTGCATATCAATAGTTTCCTTACTCTGCTTTTGTGGACACTTGCAGCAATTTCTTTTAAACTTCTTATATTTTTGTTTTCCAGTCATTTGTTGGAGCAAGGGTATAAGATGTTTGAACTGATGGAGATATCAGAAGGATGTTGCTGCCTGTGATCAAATGGTAAACGCAAGATTTTCAAAATAGCATAGTAAGAAATCGGGCGATATCTAGGAGAAATATTTTGGTAAAGGAAAATACTTACGACGTAGTTTTTGATCTGTGGATGTAAACATGTTTTCCTCCATCTGCAAAACTTTTGGAGGCTGTAATTTTTTGTGCTGTGACCTCTTTTTCCCCCTTCTTTCGTCTTTGTATTTGTTCAGCCTCCTCTGTTGAGATGCTCTAGTTGTATTACAATCAAAGGATGAAAATGTTAGAGGGTTGGAGGCTTCGTGCATCAGTTGGATATCCCAATGTTCCTTGATCTGGAGATTTTCTGATTTTGTGTCTCATTGGTTTTAAACTAGTTTAATACATACTTGTGGAAGCCTTAGGACATCATTTTTCTTCTCACAAGTCACAACTACTCACTTAGCACTCTATCACCGGACATAAAGGCGTTAGTCTTAGAAAATAATGTTGGTGCAATTTATTTGGATAAGATTAAACTAAGGGGGTAATAACACATTTATATTTACAAGCTATTCGAGTTTGACTCAAACAATACTCGAACTCATCTTTATTATTATCAAGTCGAGCTTGAGCTCGAGTAGCTTGAGTTATTGAGCAATTTGGGTTCAAGCATCATGATACACAGCTTGAATAACTCGTGAGATTAACTGAGTGTTTTTATTTATTAAATTTTGATATATAATTTTTATTTGATTATTAATTTATAATTTTACCTTTAATTTTAGTAAAATATTCGTAAAGAATTTCAATTCAAGTTTGAACACAAATAATCAAACTTAAAGTCGAGTATAAAAATCGAGGTCTTATTTACATGGAAAATGAACTTAATCCATCTAACTTAATTAGTTTGAAAACGTTTAATTTTTATTGCGAGTCAAGCTAAAACTAAAAAAGAAATAAAAATTGATCGACTTGATACAATTCAATTACAACCATAAACTAAACAATATCAAATAGATATTGATGCTGCAACGAGATGTTTTAATTATTATATTTGTGCCAACTTATTCTGACGAATGGCTCTGCTGGAGGACAAAGGGGCCGTTTTCGGAGGAAACAAGTTTGCGTATGAACTTGATTTTTCCTAGTTGCACGAATTTACGTTCTTGTCGCGTCTCTAGCTAAGGTGTTCTATTTTTTTAATTTCAATGATTAGGTTTCATCTCTGATAATTTTAAATATAAAAAATTATCATCTGCAAATTTCGATAATTTTCTTTACACTTTCAAATTCGACAACTTTAGCCGTTCATAAAAAAAATCAATTAACATAAAACATATCTCCAAATTTATGATAAATGATGTATGTGATTGGTTTTGCTATAGCTATAGGATCAAATTGACAAAGTCGGGTTTACGCATAAAAATTCTTTCAGTAAATAATATAAATGATTTAGAAATTTATATTTTATATTCTTTATGTCTTCAAAGTCCGTACTTTCACTCATAAGATATTCTGTGCCAAAATTTAATTGTTTAATTTATTAATTAAATTTATTCCTCCAATTTAACATTAATTCTATTTTGATTATCAAAGACAGGTAATTACAAAATAAATTATTAAAAATTAAAGAAAACAAAGGAGCACACCTTCTGACCTTTGATGAAATTTTATTTATTCTTAACAAACTTTTTTTTATTTTGTAAAAATTATAAAAAGTGAATAAATCTTGCTTATGAATTCTTGACCAATTACACATATGATGAGATGATTATTCTTTAGTTTATCTTAAAAATGGAGTGTGACTAGGGGTTTGTCTTAGTGGAGTTTAAGCTCGAGTTCAGTTTGATTTGAAAATTCAAAGTTTCACATTCGATTCTAGGTTAATCGAATTTTTGAATTTTGAATTTAACTCCACATAATATTCAAGTCAATCAAGCTCGATACAATATATTTTATTTTTATTTTTTAATCATATACTATGATGGTAAAATAATACATTAATAATCAAATATATATTAAAAAATTCAATTAAATCTGCGAGCCACTCAAGTAAGGTAATAAGATGCTCGAGTTCGATTTAACTTATTATCTAGGTATTCAAAATCAAGTCCGGTTTTTAAAATTAACCAATCAAATTCGAATAATTATTGAATTGAGCTCAAAAAACTGATATGTATCTTAATTAGTTTAGACTAAAATTTTGATATCCAAACCCTTATTTACATAATGTAAACAGAAGAGGAATATTTATGAAGTTTCAGCTTTGCAGTTTGTTGAAACAACCATATTCCCGTTATCCTCTGCCTCAAATCACACTTGCATATCAGATTTCACACTACCTCAAATCACGCCTGCATATCAAATCTTACATCTTCCTGATTGCAAGCCATTTAGACCAGAATATACACTTCCTTTACTTGACTTTATTTCTCAATTGTGCTACCCTTGTTTTAGGAAACTTACCGTTAGCTACAACTTACTGACAGCTAGCTTTTACCATGTTCTGTATTCTTTTCCTTCACCATTGTACTATATATACCAGTCAACACTTCCTTGTAAATCATTCAAGTTACATATACAATACAAGAAGCAAAATCATTACGTTTTTACATGGCATCAGAGCAGGTTTGAAAAGTATAATTCAGCTTGCAAAATGTCGGCAGAAAATTCCACAACTACAACCACCAAAAGATCATTCAACAGATGAGCAAACCTCTACACTATCAATTGAGTAGCTCCGACAGGCCTGGTGATCAGCTTGTGTCTCATCCTTTAAACGGGACAAACTACTCAACATGGAGGCGATCCATCACCAATGCTTTAATTGCCAAGCACAAAATGGGTTTTGTAGATGGAAGACTACCAAAACCAGTGAATGTCGATTCGGATGAAAAAGATTGGATTACTTGCAATTCAATGGTAATGTCTTGGATCTTGAACTCACTCAATGAAGAACTTCATGAAAGCATCGTTTACCATGACACAGCTCATGGCATGTGGAAAGAACTTGCAAAACGTTTCTCTCAAGGAAGTGGTCCTCGAATTCAAAAGATTAAACGAGAAATAGCCAACACAAGACAAGGAGAAATGACGATTTCAACATATTATGCCAAGATGAAAGTTTTATGGGAACAACTTGGTGGTTTTGCCAAACCTCACCGTAATGGCTGCACTGGTTGTACTTGTGGAGTGACGGCAAAGGAAAATGAAGAAGAAAGACTCCACCAATTTTTTATGGGATTAAATGAAGCCTACAATGTAGTCAAGTCAAACCTTTTATGCAAAGATCCTTTACCATTTATTTCTAATGCTTATTGTTTTCGAGTTTCAAAAGAAGTGTCAATGGGAAGAACTACAACTGAAGCAGTAGCATTCAAACTACGTGTGGATAATTATAAAGGCAAGGATCATAACAAGAAGCCTAGATGTGACCATTGCAGAAAATTGGGACACACAAAAGAAAGTTGTTTTGAAATTGTAGGTTATCCTTCCCATTGGCAAATCAAAGGAAAGAAAGGAAAGCATATGGCAAACGTAGTGGCTCCAGACCCAAAAGCAGAAGAGCAACCTCAACAAGGATCAAATGGTCAGCAGTCATTGACGCTAAACTCATAAGCTTTCACTAAAAGGCAATTCGAACAATTAATAGAGCTACGTGGAGGGACAAATCAAATAAAGCCATATGTGAATATCATCGGTAATGTTTCTAAACCTCAAACACAACATATAAGATGGATTTTAGATAATGGGGCTTCTGATCATATCATTTCAGACCCAATATACCTAAAATCTAACATAACTTCTGTCAATCCAATTTGTGTTTCATTACCAAATGGAGAAAAAGTGACTACAAAATAAATGGGTAAGGTGGAGTTAAACCAAAATATTTCCTTACAAAATGTCTTATGTCTTCCTAATTTTAAGTGCAACTTACTATCAATTAGTAAACTGGCACAAGAATTAAATTGTGGTATTACTTTTCTTCCTAATGAGTGTTTTATGCAAGACTTAGCCACGAAATAGATGATTGGAGTGGGTAAAATGCTAGGAGGATTATATTATTTTGATGAAGAATCCAAGGCTCAAGTAAACTCAATCAAGATAGGAACAAAAGCTGAAGTTCTTCACCTTAGACTTGGCCATATCCCTTTTCAAAGGCTCAAAACTTTTATTTGATGTCAGAATCATAGATCATAATAAGAGTCCTTGTAATGCTTGTCATCGAGCTAAGCAATGTAGGAACATATTCCCAATTAGCAATAAAAGGTCTAAGGAACCATTTGATCTTGTCCATTTAGATACATGGGGTCCATACACTGTTAGTACAACAACATGTGCAAATTATTTCCTCGCAATAGTAGATGATTGTTTACAAGGCACTTGGGTATACCTTATGAAAACCAAAGGTGAAGGATCACTATTATTTGAACAGTTTGTTAAGATGATTAAAACTCAATTTAACAAGCAAGTGAAGAAACTAAGATCGAATACTGCAGTAGAATATAAATTGTTTAGGAACTTTCAAGATTTCATTCGCTTCCAAGGAATGATTCATGAAACCTCTTGCTCACACACATCACAACAAAACGGAATTGTAGAAAGAAAACATCGATATCTACTAGAAGTTGCACGTGCCCTTCGTTTTCAAGCCAACCTTCCTTTAAAATATTGGGGAGAATGCATTTTAACAGCAGCTTATCTTATCAATCTTCTCCCAACACCAATATTGAGAGGAAAATCTCCATATGAGGTATTGTTTAAAGAAATTCCTAGTTATGATCACTTACGTGTTTTTGGATGCTTATGTTACGCTTATGTTAAGCCTAAGCCATTAGATAAATTTGTTGCAAAAGCACAAAAATGTGTTTTTCTAGGTTATATTGCAGGGAAGAAAGGATATAAGGTCCTTGAGCTAGAAAACAAAAGGATCCATGAAACCCGAGATGTGTTGTTTTATGAAGATATATTTCCTTTTCAACAAGGTGAGCATCAAAAGGAAATAAAATTGCTAGATATGTCACCAGTGGCCTACCAGACAACAAGATCAAACAATGAGGATGAGATAGGAATTGAAGAAGACTCCTTTGATTATGAAGATGATGAAAGAGACATTGTTTCAAAGACTCAGAGGGAAAATGAGGAAGAACCTAATGAAGAAAACTTAGATGCAGAAAATCAAATTAATCAAGATATGGACCAAGGAAGGACAACAAGAGAAAGAAGGATGCCAAAGAAATTTGATGATTACATACTAAATCACATTGACACAACCTCAGCTCATTATCCATCAAATGGCAGTAAGGACATATCGTTAAATAAAACATTAGTTTTGGCTAACACTCTTTCTCAACATGCAGAAAAACCAAAGCTTGAAGTTGAACCAAGGAGCTTTGATGAAGCTATGCAAGATCCACGATGGCAAGAAGTAATGCAAAGGGAGCTTAATGCATTAACATCCAACAAAACTTGGAGGTTAGTTCCACTACCAAAAGGAAAGAAGGCAATCGATTCAAAATGGGTGTACAAAATTAAATATTGCCCAGATGGAACCATTGAGCGTTACAAAGCACGCCTTGTTGCCAAAGGGTACAACCAAGTGGAAGGACTTGATTATAATGAAACCTTTGCTCCAGTGGCAAAGTTTGCCACTGTGAAATGTCTTCTTGCAGTTGTAGCTATCAAAGATTGGGAACTACATCAATTACATGTAAACAATGCGTTCCTAAACAGAGACCTCGAAGAAGAAGTTTTCATGAAACTTCCACAAGGTTATAAGAAAGAAGAAAGGGAGCTAGTTTGCAAGCTCCACAAATCCCTTTATGGCTTAAAACAAGTTTCATGACAGTGGTTTGGAAAATTGACAGAAGCACTAATTACATATGGGTTCAAGCAAAGCAAATATGATAATTCATTATTTACATTATACGATGGAACTAGTCATTTGATTATACTAATACATGTGGATGATTTAATTCTTGCCGGAAATGACACAGAAAAATGCATCCACTTCAAGAATTATCTCTAAAATTGCTTCTAAATCAAAGACTTGGGACCCTTAAGTTATTTTCTTGGCCTTGAAGTCAAGAGAACTAAAGATGGAATATTTTGAATCAGCAGAAGTACACCAAAGATATTATTTTTGAAGCAGAAGTCAACAACACCAAAACGGCAGAAACACCAATCCCTCAACAACATGGGCTTTCTGCCACTGAAGGAGCCTCCATCGATCAGCCATGGCGATATTGAAGATTGGTTGGACGACTACTATACTTAACACTCACTAGACCAGATATAGCATATGGTGTCAACCTTCTTAGCCAGTTCATGGGAGATCCCCATCAACCGCACATGCACATGGCACATTGACTTGTTCGCTACTTGAAGAATTCACCTGATCAAGGAATCTTCTTTCCCAAAAATAGTTCTCTCAAACTCAGGGCTTTTAGCGATTCCGATTGCGCTACCTGCCCCATCACGAGAAGATCAATTACTGGATTCATCACATTTTTAGGAGATTCTCCCCTTACATGGAGATCAAAGAAACGGAAGACAGTGGCACTTTCCTCAGCAGAAGCAGAATGTAGGGCTATGTCTCAAACAACCAAAGAAATAGTTTGACTGGTTAATTTGTTGTGAGACTTGTCCGTTGAGGTTTCTAGACCGATTGATTTATTTTGCGACAACAAATCAGCTATTCACATTGCAACCAACCCAGTATTACACGAAAGAACGAAGCATATCAAGTTGGATTGTCACTTTATACAAGAAAAGGTTCAAGCAAAGTTACTTTCTCTCAAGTTTGTGCCTTCTCACCAGCAACTAGTAGATATTTTTACAAAAGGTCTCGATTATGATCAATTCCAAACTCTGCTTTGTGATATTGGGGTTTACACCAACAACTCCTCAGCTAAAGGGAGGCATAACGGAAATATTTTTCCAAAAGCAAGCTAATGAGTTTTCCTTCCCATCAGCGTGAGGGAGGATGTTGAAACAACCATATTCCCGTTATCCTCTGCCTCAAATCACACTTGCATATCAGATTTCACGCTACCTCAAATCACACCTGCATATCAGATCTTACATCTTCCTGATTGCAAGCCATTTAGACCAGAATATACACTTTCTTTACTTGACTTTATTTCTCAATTGTGCTACCCTTGTTTTAGGAAACTTACCGTTAGCTACAGCTAGCTTTTACCATGTTCTGTATTCTTCCCCTTTACCATTGTACTATATATACCAGCCAACTCTTCCTTGTAAATCATTCAAGTTACATATACAATACATGAAGCAAAATCATTACGTTTTTACACAGTTTTTTATTCAGGGAGTAAAGGGATAACGTAGAAAGGTCAACTGGCTGATTTTTTTTTTATTTGTTGCATTTTAAATAGCATAGTTTCCTTATATCAAGCCACCAACCAGCAATATTTCCCGCAAAGCTAGCTGTCTTCAATGTATATATTTATTAATTTGATTACTGAATGGGAAATGATACAAGGATGAGTCGCGTTAATGAAAGTACGAGAAATATGGCTTCAATCTAAATCAAGCAATCATTCATTAGTTTATGCTATAAATTATGCTCTGACCAAATTAAGTACTGCTATTAAATAACTAATTAAATAAAGTAAAAATCATGATGAGGATCAGAACTCGAAAACTCAAAGGCAAGCAGCGTGGTGCATGCATGGCAGCTTCTGAAATTAGTTCAAATAAGATAATGGTTTTGAAGCTTAATTTCACGGTTTCTCTGAAGAAGGACTAATTAAAGCAAATTATATATTAGAAGCCGGCTATGTATTTGCCTGATTTATTTAAATTTTCTTTTTTTTTATGATTTAACATATATAATTAAGATTGTTTTCACATTATTTTAGAAGGATTCAATTGTCATGGAGATGGAATTTAGCATCGAGTCTTTTCCTGGGCAAAAAAAATGTTGCTTCACATTAATTAGCAGCTTGCAAGTTGCTCTTAATTTCAACTCTGTCTGATAGTGATGTGAGAAAATGGCAATCGTGCAATTGAATTTTCTTTGCCTTCAAATTACATCAAAAGAGACTGCTTTGCTTTGTTTTATCACACATTTGTACATATGGTCATTTTCAAAAACCGCTTGACGATATCCATGATGCAGTCATCACTTCCTAACATTTTTGTACCCTGTAAAATATATTCTTGAATTTCCAGTGCTACCATATATAAAAGCAATATAGAGAGAACTTTTCTTTTTGAAAAAAATTTAAGAGTAGTAGAGATTATATATCTTCAAAACTAGAATAAACTGTCAACTTATTTTGAAATTTACGAATTTAGTAGATTTTTATCTGTGCTTATTTTTCAAACATACAAATCACCTACCAATAAAAAGTTATAAAATTTAAATTTTAATACTTTACATAAAAATTCAAATTTTAACCGTTTACTGCCTTCGTTAACGGGACATTGTTCTTATTACTCCAATTGACAATGTTATCCAACCTGCTGTATTGGTCAATTATTTTTCTCTCTTTTTCTGGTGAAAATGATAATGAAAAGAAAGAGACAGATGAACAATAAGATTAATGTAGTAGCCTAGTAGGTAGGGCCAGGTGGCCTAAGTTGACGTGGGATGGAATCTAAACTGGCTCTAAATAGTTGAGCCAAAGTTTTGATGTAAATTTTGCATACATATATTAAATCATATTCAGTATACAGAATTTAATAACAGTAAATTTATATATTTTTTTTTCTAAAAATGATGTTTAACTATGCTCCATCCATATATAGTGGTCTGATCTATAAAAAAATATTAACCTTATGCATGATTCGAAGTTCTCTATGATCTATCTTGCATTGTAGATATTACACATGTTCAAAGCTGGTGAAACTACATACCGGAGCTTTGTTCAATACGGAGAGGAAATTTCCGAGAAAATTTTTGAAGGAGAGATTCAATGCACTTAAATGTTGAAAAAGACACTAGAAAGAAGGGAAGACCTGTGAAAGAGTTGACTTCACATGAAAAGAAAAATGGTCTATCCTCCGTTAGATGCTTACAGTTGAAGCTGCCATGAAGTTCTCCAACATTTAAAAGGCCGGCAACTGTATATTCCTCATTCACCATGAACACTAATTTTATCTCACAATTTCTCTTCTTTTCTCAACCTCATCCTCCAGACCAATACTGTTCAAGAAACAGGTTAGTGTCTACTGCAATTTTTAAAGAAGCTGGAAACTTTTTCTTTCAGAATTTACTTTTAAATGATTGTGAAATGAAAGAAGGGTTCCCAGCTTGTTGGAACTAGGTAGTAGTTTCTGTTACAGCTTTAGAAACTATGTTTAGTTGTTTTCCATCTCTACTTCTGTTTTTTTTTTTTTGTCTAAAACAACAAACAGAAATCTGTTATTGAAAGTAGTTTATTTTCATGGCATTAAGATTAATACAAGCACGCTGGAGTTGCTTGTGCTCAGGTTGAATTTGCTTACTTTCTCGTGGTAAGAAACTAAGTTCAAGAAAAAGGATCGTTTCCCCTGTTTGTTTCTTATTACAGGCTCATGATGGTTTTTCCTTCTCCAAATTTGTTTTTAATCAATTACCTTCCTAATTTACTTAGAAACAAGAAAAAAAATAATAACGGTTGAAAAATTTATTTATCCAATTATTAAATTTTCATGTTTATCACTTTCCGTCCTTTCAAGCAAGGAAAGCCTTGGCGTTATTTCTGATATTTTGCGTGAGGCGCTGTCTTGGTTTGTATAGTCTGTCTTCACCTGGAATAGCTACAGTGATCTGATGGGCACACAAATGGGTGAGGAATGAGCCGACGCAGCCTGAAGGAATATCAAGGACGTTCTGCTAAGGATTTCAGAATCGTTACCTGCGTACAAGACAGAGAGAAAAGAAAAGGTATAACAAAAAAGAGAGAGAGAGTGACAATATCTTTTGGGAGTAATAATCTTCTCATTCACTGTCTGCTTCTTACAATATATACTCCTCGTTAATTACATTTACTTCCTTAATCATCATATAACTATCATAAGTATTTATTTAATTACTAATCACTTAGCTGCCTGGGCTCCCTGGTTGTATGGACTCCTCTGTCTGCATCTCTTCTCTATAAGCCGTATCAATACCCCCTTCTACAGAGCATCCTTGTCCTCAAGGATGGAAGTCAGGGTATTTCACCTGGATGTGCTCCAGCAATTCCCAAGTTGCATCTTCTGGAAATGTGTTCTTCCATTGAACAAGAACCTCAGTTGCTGCCTTCCCCTGCCATTTAACCATCCTGCGATCAATGATGCTAATTGGCTCCTTAACTATCAATCCTTCTGTATCTAGCATAAGTAGGGGAATGTGTTGCGTTATAGGGCCAATATGAGGCTTCAATTGAGAGACATGAAAGGTGGAATGGATCTTGGATGTCTCAGGCAACTCCAACCTATAAGCCACTGCACCAATCTTTTCTAAAACCTTGTATGGCCCAAAATACTTAGCAGATAACTTGAGAAATTTGCGGTTAGCCACTGTAGATTGACGATAAGGCTGTAGTTTCAAATAAACCAAGTCACCTATCTCAAATTGACAATCAGAGCGTCTCTTGTTAAGCTGTTGTTGCATTCTGTTCTGTGCTCTACTAAGGTGGTATTTCAAAAGTTTAAGAACAGCCTCCCGTGCCTGTAAACTGCGATCCACTGCACCCACCCTTGAACTTCCAGCTGTATATGGTATATGAGAAGGAGGTGGCTGCCCATATACAGCCTCATAGGGGGTTAATTTGATTAAGGAATGATAGGCAGTGTTATACCACCACTCCGCCAAGGGTAACCAATTTGCCCACTCTTTTGGCTTCTCCGATGCCATGCAACGTAAGTATGTCTGTAGGCTTCTATTTACAACCTCCGATTGACCATCGATTTGGGGGTGGTAGGCAGTCGAAAGTTTCAACTTGGTTCCTAATAAGGAAAAAAGTTCTTTCCGAAATTTGCTGATAAATATCTTGTCTCTGTCGGACACAATACTGCTTGGTAGGCCATGCAATTTGTAGATATTATCTAAGAACAATTGTGCAACTATCAGAGCAGTGTAAGGGTGTGCCAATGATAAGAAGTGAGCATATTTACTAAGGCGATCAACCACTACCATTATAACTGTGTAACCTTTGGACTTGGGTAACCCCTCAATAAAGTCCATGGTTATGTCAGCCCAAATCCTCTCGGGAATGGGTAAGGGTTGTAAAAGACCTGGGGAGGCAGTAGTATCATACTTATACTGTTGGCAAATTTGACATGCCTTGACGAAGTGATGTACATCCTTCCTTAGTCCCTTCCAATAAACCAGTCCTCCTAACCTCTTGATGGTAGCTTTAATGCCAGAATGACCTCCTTCAGAAGAGCTATGAAAGTGTTCAATTAACTCCCTGCGCAATTGAACATCTTTCCCTACCACCAATTTACCTCGACGCAACAATTGTTGGCCTTGCCACACATACTTTGAAGGTTTGTCTGGATTCTTCTTTAATTCATGGATAATGTGTACCAAATGAGAATCTAATAGCCAAGATTGTTGTATTCGTTTCCCAATATCACTATGCAGTGTAGTCATAGCACCCAATTCAGCTATAGGTCATCTAGATAGCGCATCAGCCACTACATTTAAAGCACCCTTGCGAAAAATCACTTCATAATCATATCCCATCATTTTTACAATCCATGCTTGTTGTGCTGGAGTTGTTGCCTTCTGATCTAAGAGAAACTTGAGGCTATAATGATCGGTTTTAATCTTGAAATGCCTCCCCACAAGGGATGAATTCCACTTCTTCACTGCTGCCAATACCGCAAGCATTTCCTTCTCATACACTGATAGGACTTGGTGTTTAAGTGCCAATGCTTTGCTAAAGTAAGCAACTGGTCTACCATCTTGACTTAAGATTGCTCCAATGCTTGCGCTTGAAGCATCCGCCTCTACTGTGAAGGGTTTATTAAAGTCAGGCAATGCTAACACCGGGGAGGAAGCTAATGCGAATTTGAGAACATCAAAGGCCTTTTGAGCCTCATCATTCCACTGAAATTCACCTTTCTTCAGCAATTGTGTCAAAGGTCTTGCCAACAGACCATAATCTTTGACAAACTTGCGGTAATACCCTGAGAGCCCTAAGAACCCTCTCACTTCTTTCACTCCCTTGGGTGTAGGCCAATCGACAATACAAGCAACCTTTCTATCATCCATTGCTACTCCCTCGACACTAATGATGTGTCCCAGATAATCTATCTGATCCATGCCAAACTCACATTTAGATAATTTAAGAAATAGCACATTGTCCAACAAAATTTGAAACACTAGCTGGAGATGCTGCAAGTGGTCAGACCAAGAGTGTGAGTATATCAAAATATCGTCAAGAAAACAAGGACAAACCTGCGAAGGAAGGGCTGGAACAATTTGTTCATGAGACTTTGGAATGTGGATGGTGCGTTTGTCAACCCAAAAGGCATCACCATGAATTCGTAGTGCCCTTGGTGAGTGCAAAATGCAGTTTTGGGTATATCAGACTCTTGTATCCTAATTTGGTGATACCCAGAGCGGAGATCCAACTTGGAAAACCATCTTGCTGCCTGTAACTCATCTAATAACTCCTCAACCAAGGGAATAGGAAATTTATCCTTGATTGTAAGACTATTAAGCTGCCTATAATCCACACAGAACCTCCAGCTACCATCTTTTTTTTTTTACCAAAATTACAGGAGAAGCAAAGGGGCTATTGCTGTCGCGAATTACCCCAGCCTTTTTCATCTCCGACACCAACCGTTCAATTTCATCTTTCTGGAAGGAGGGATGCCTGTAGGGTCGCACACGCACTACTTGAGTTTCATCTTTCAACACAATTCGGTGCTCATGGTCCCTGTTAGGTGGCAATCCGGTAGGCTCTTGAAATAGTTGAGAGTTATCATGTAATAGTTGAATCAATTCATTCAGTTTATCACCCTCTAAGTTTTGATTCACTGGCCATTTATGAGACTCCAAGGCATGGTAATGGCCAACCATCACATTACAGTAACTCTGATTGGTTGTGGCTGACATCTTTGCAATTTGTCTCTTAGAAGCGGGCTCCATTGTGCCTTCTGTTAACCCTTGCAATTTCACTTTGCTGCCATTCCACTCGAATTCCATAGTCATCAATTGGAAATTCCATACAATTGGTCCAAGTGTACTCAGCCATTGGACTCCCAATACTAAATCACAACCTCTTAGATTAAGTATCAAGAAATTTGATTGCTGTATGAGTCCTTGTACCTCCCACTTGATCGCTGTACATATCTCTTGAGTTTTCATAATTTCACCGTTGGCCACCATAACCTGTAATCCACTTGTAACCCGTTTTGTGCACCCTAGCTTCTTGACCAAGGACTGATCAATGAAATTATGCGTGCTTCCTGAATCCACAAGTAATACCAGAGATTGATTCTTGAGTTTCCCTCGCATTTTCATGGTGTTGAATCCAGTCATTCCAAACAGGGCATTCAAAGAAATAGTAGGAGGGTTACCAGTATCTTCTGCTAATTGTTCCTCTAATATTTCAACACAATCAGCAAATTCCTCCATCTGAGCTTCTTTCTCCTCTCTGTCCTCTACGAACAATTGGTATAACTGTGATTTAACACACGTATGCCCCAGAATATACTTGTCACCGCACCACATGCACAACCCTTTCTTCCTACGCTCCTCCCTTTCTTCTCTAGTTGGGTTTTTGTTAGTTTTGTTTGGGTATTCTAATCTGTGGTTGGATGGCTTGGTGGTTGTTGTAGCATTGGGTTTTTGGTGGTGGGTATATGTTAAAGCAGGGGTAGTCGATTTGGGTAAGAGGCCTGTTGATTTATCTCCTATTTGGGTTTTATGGTAAATGGGCACATTAAGGCTGGACTGATGGTTTGTGAAGTGGAAACGGTTGGCATACATGGTTTTTCTGGGTTTATGGTAGAACATATTCTCAGTATATTTGGCAAGGCTAAAGGCATGGCTCAGGGTTTTAGGATGGAAAATTCTAACAAAGTCAGAAATATCAGGTTTGAGATTACTCACAAAGATGCTAATGGCATGCTCCTCTGGTAATCGGATCAAGTGGACCAATCCTTCAAATTCCTCGTAGTATTCTTCCACAGATGTTTCCTGTTTGAGCCTCACAAGATCTGACATGGGGTCCTCATACTCTCCTTCGCCAAACCTGACTTGCATTTCTGTCAAATACTCTTTCCAGCTCAACTTATCCATGCCTCCCTTAATCTCCATTAACCGTTGATGCCATTGTAGTGCCTTCCCTTCCAGGTAAATCATTACCGTAGGAATTTTCTCCTCTTCGATGGTTCCTGTTGCCTCAAAATATTGCTGTATTTTCATCAGCCACCCCATGAACTCTGTTCCGTTAAATCGGGGGCACTCCAAATGACTCTGTTTGTTTTGAAACTTCACCAAGGTTACCTGTGGTTGTTGAGGAACAGGTGGCGGAGTTAACGGAATGTGGGTTGTCAACTGGACTCCTCTCGAGGTGGTAGACTCCGATGTACTCTTTGGCGTAGCGGTTGGAGTCTGGGCCATCTCCATCGGAGCTTTAGCCTTCTCGGCTATAGTGTCACCTATTTTAGTCACCATGTGTTCAAAAAGCCAATCCATCTCTTTGTGAATATTCTCCAACCCTTGTTGAAGCTCACTCTTCAGCTCTGTGCGCAACTCCTCCTTCAATAACTCCGGTAAACCGCCGAGAGCCCCAGTAATCTTCTCTTGCTCTTTCTGAAGCTGTGAAACCTCACGTTGTAACCGCGTTTGGATACCGTCCGCCATGACCGTACGGCTCTGATACCAAATGATGGGCACACAAATGGGTGAGGAATGAGCCGACGCAGCCTGAAGGAATATCAAGGACGTTCTGCTAAGGATTTCAGAATCGTTACCTGCGTACAAGACAGAGAGAAAAGAAAAGGTATAACAGAAAAGAGAGAGAGAGTGACAATATCTTTTAGGAGTAATAAGCTTCTCATTCACTGTCTGCTTCTTACAATATATACTCCTCGTTAATTACATTTACTTCCTTAATCATCATATAACTATCATAAGTATTTATTTAATTACTAATCACTTAGCTGCCTGGGCTCCCTGGTTGTATGGACTCCTCTGTCTGCATCTCTTCTCTATAAGCCGTATCATGATCGTTGGACTAAACTGTAGACAGTGATATTTCGTCTCATTTACTTGAATAAAAACTTTTGGTTATGTAAGCTTATTGGGTAATACAACGTTTCTAACTCTAACTCGGGGTCAAGGTCGTCCATCCGTCCTTCGTTCCACCAAATAATCTTAGAATTCCATGGGTTTAGGGTTTGGTGATCGGAAAAGGAAAATAATACTACCATTTAATTTTTCTTTTCTTTTTTTATTCATAAGATGTAAAAAAAATAAAAAATTCGAACATTAAATCTAACACTTACCAAAAAAGAATAATAACAGTTAGGTTAAGCCGAAACCTGAAACACATCCAAATCCATCCTTAGTTATCTAGACAAATTTTGTGGAACTTGTAGAAGTCTGCATAGCAGAAGAAAACTGGAATTCCTTCATGTTTTGTCCTGTCTATAATTTGGTAAACAACAGTGGGTTCTTTGCAGATTTTGGTCAGAATGAATTGATTGATTGCCTATTATTTTAGGTAGTAAGAAGTCGTGGAAAAAATTAAGAAGTCCGTAAAGCAGGACTGTTTTTGGTGGTAAATGGTTTATTGATGATGCCAATATATAATTGATCAATTCCATTCATTACCAAATTCAATTGATATCTCAATCGATCTTTTGCAGGAGGGAGTTTGAAACACTAATTTGCAATATCCAGCCATGGCTAGAGGACAATTAGGAGTGCTTAACGCACTCGATGCGGCCAAGACACAATGGTATCATTTCGCTGCAATTGTTATTGCAGGGATGGGATTTTTCACTGATGCTTACGATCTGTTTTGCATCTCCTTAGTCACCAAACTACTAGGCCGTATATACTACCATGTTGATGGTGCACCAAAGCCAGGCACATTACCTCCAAATGTTGCTGCTGCTGTCACTGGTGTCGCTTTGGTTGGCACTTTAACCGGCCAGCTGTTTTTTGGGTGGCTTGGTGACAAAATGGGCCGGAAAAAGGTCTATGGTATAACTTTGCTTCTCATGGTTGTGTGCTCTATTGCCTCAGGGCTTTCATTTGGAAGCAGTCCAAAGGGTGTTATTGCCACCCTTTGTTTCTTCAGGTTCTGGCTTGGGTTTGGGATTGGTGGTGACTATCCTCTCTCAGCCACAATTATGTCTGAATATGCTAACAAGAAAACTCGGGGAGCATTTATCGCTGCGGTATTTGCAATGCAAGGGTTTGGGATTTTGGGTGGTGGAATTGTGGCTCTTATTGTCTCTGCTGCCTTTGATCATGCATTCAAGGCGCCTTCCTACGCATTCAATGCAGCAGCCTCAACTGTGCCTCAAGCTGACTACGTTTGGCGCATAATTCTGATGTTTGGTGCAGTCCCTGCTGCTCTTACTTACTATTGGCGAATGAAGATGCCGGAAACTGCCCGTTACACTGCCCTTGTTGCCAAGAACGCAAAACAGGCTGCATCAGACATGTCAAAAGTTTTGAATGTGAATCTTGAAGCAGAGGAAGATAAGGTAATGAAGCTAGCAACGAATCAAGCAAATTCCTTTGGCTTGTTCTCAAGGGAATTCGTGAAGCGCCATGGACTTCATTTGCTTGGAACTACTTCCACCTGGTTCTTGTTGGACATTGCCTTTTACAGCCAAAATCTATTCCAAAAGGATATCTTTACTGCAATTGGATGGATTCCTTCAGCCGCGAGCATGAATGCAATCCATGAGGTCTACAAGATTGCCAAGGCACAAACATTAATAGCCCTATGCAGCACTGTTCCGGGGTATTGGTTCACGGTCGCTTTCATAGATATTATGGGAAGGTTTGCAATTCAATTGATGGGTTTCTTCTTCATGACAGTTTTCATGTTTGCTCTTGCCATACCTTACCATCACTGGACCTTGAAACCCAACAGAATTGGTTTTGTAATAATGTACTCCCTAACCTTCTTCTTTGCCAATTTTGGACCCAATGCCACAACATTTGTTGTGCCAGCTGAGATCTTCCCCGCCAGGCTAAGGTCAACTTGTCACGGTATATCAGCTGCGGCTGGGAAAGCCGGTGCAATAGTGGGTGCATTCGGGTTCTTATATGCTGCTCAAAACAGAGACCAAACCAAGACAGATGCAGGCTATCCACCAGGCATTGGAATCAGATACTCACTGATTATGCTTGGGGTCATCAATTTCTTTGGAATGTTATTTACTCTCTTGGTCCCTGAATCAAAGGGTAAATCACTTGAGGAGTTAACCGGTGAGAATGTTGATGAAAGTGGTGAGAGAGAACTACAAACTGGTCCTACTAGGACTGCTCCTGTGTGATTTGAGCTAAGCTAATTGCACAAGTTCTTATTAAAGTTATGTGGACTTTCATAGTGATTTTGTTTCTTCTTGTTGATTTCTGTAAAATTATTGTTTGGGAAAGATGCTTTAATTTTTTATATATATTGGCTTGGAAAAGCTATGAGCCAAGTGCAACTACTTATATATGTCGTGTATTAATAAATTTGTTTTGATTTTGCATCACATTTTGTGTACCAGTCTTACTGTATTTTGAAATAAATATGTTTCCCTTTTCCTTGTCTGACATTTTATGTTAAATTGTGTATGGTAATTGCTCAATCTGCGTCCAGCTTCAGGAGTCACTTTCATTTTAGTGTGTTCTCTGGCATAGTCCGTGCATGACATTAAGAAACAGAACATGCACAACTCTTCTTTTCACTCCCAAAGTCCTAGTTTTAAGTTAATGCTAATTGAAAGAAAGAAGAAAAACTAATAAAAAGCTTTTATGATGTTATCGAGGTTATAGTTATTAAATCGAAATATAAATTGTGAATCAAAATTTTATTTTTGAAAATCAAGTTTCGAGTATTGTATTATCTCGTAAGATATGATAAATAATTTTAAAATTAATTACAAATAATGTGTACACATGTGAGATAAATGCAAAAATAAAAAAATTATATATATTAATAAGACTAAGTGAGTTTGTGATAAAAATAATAAATATTTTTTTTTTCAAACATTTAATCGCTCATTAATAGTATATATTTTTATATATTTTTTATTTTTTAATTTATTGTCTAAAATTCTAAAAAATTATTTCTTAATATTAAAATATGTAAAGAATATGTTTTTAAGTTTTTATAAGTTTTTTTTTTGAAATATTAAGTTTTTATAGGTTAAAAAGTTATTAAAATTACATTTCTAATTGATTAGGTCAAACCAGATTTGGATTGGGCCTAATCCATTACAAAGTGTATCAACATGTATTAATATATCGTATGATACATATCCATTCGTCTTTGTATCGATAAATACATTACTGATTTATAATAAAATCGATTTTTTGTATTGATATATATCAATTTTATATTGAATCGAATCGTTTTATATAATCCGTATCGTGTATAGTACGATTTTGATAACTATGATTAAGGCTAGTAAACTGTATTCTTCACTTTTGATCATGGTTAATAATGCACTTTCAACTTGATCTTTGTTAATCATAACTGTCCACTTGAAGACCCCAATATTCAATAGTAAAATTGCTCCTTCCTTTTGCCGTATCCCTTCCCTTTGATCTAACTTATTAGACTTTGTTAAGTATTTTAATATTTTCTTGTTGGGTAATCTTGGGATTCATTATATTATCTTTTTGAAAAAAAAAACTCTAACCATGTTCCGAAGATTATCCAATTCTTATTCTTTAGCATAAGGACGGGCCATAACTTTTGACTTTCTTGCCAAGGGAGATTAGACCAAGCCAAATAATTTTAAATAAATTATTCCTCCCATGGAATGGATCCATGAAAAATTCTCAACAATTTGTTTGATATCCCATAGGTTTTTGGGACCACTCGAGATTGGGCTCATTTTTCCCTCTTTTAACTTATTTTTTGTGTCACAGCCGACACAAGTGTCTTGACTCTAGTACACAAGATTAGATTAAGAAAAGTTCTCACCGAGAGGTTAGAAGGTTGGAGAATTGAGCAAACTAAGCCCAAGGTGCTGGGCAAGTTACTAATGCAAGCTAAGGTAGGGGTTATTTGCACACTTGGACTAAGCCTTAAGTTCAGGCCCTTAATGTCAAGTGCGCGAGCCTAATGTGTGAGCGAGGCCCAAAGTGCAGGAGTGAGATCAAGTGCAGGAATGGTGTGCGGGAAGGCTCTTGAACTTTTTAGACATGCCCCAATGTAGAAGGATCCAAAATCGGCCAAAAGCCTCAGGTGCTTGCCAAAGGCGCAGAACCTTCTAAATAGTGCTCGACACTCAATTGAGACTTGGGCTCAAAACACTTTGGATGCTACTAAGCGTGGGCAATGTGTAATAGATGTCCAAAACGTTCCAAACCATTCAATAATGTCTTAGTGAGGAAGCCCTTAGGAGAACCTAAGTGCGAGCCTTGAGTATAAGAGTTTAAGACCCTTCAAACCCGATATTCGCCCCAAACCCTTCCAGACCACTCATGGGTCTAGAAGGCCCAACCAACGTAGCCAACTACTTGGAGACCTGAAGCAGTCTAGAAGCCATCTAATAGTCGTACACATGGCTTAATGACAACCACATGTTGAAGGGGGCTTTCCTATATAAAAGGATTCCCTTCCCCTTATTTTTACATAAGATGCAAAGAGGCTTCAAAGAAAGTGTGCTAGGTTATTAGGTCTTAGCCTTTAGTAAGAGTGCCAAGTAGGGCAATAGGTGTGCCAACTTATTGTGAGGGTGTCTAAATGTGGGCTAAGTCTTGAGAATAAGCATGTTGACTTGGTGACTTAATAAGAATGTTATAGACCAAGTTGTAGTGTCTTTATAAGAATGTTGCATATACAATTTTTGGAGCAATAAGTGTTTAAGCTTTCCTAGCTAGTGTGCCTAGTTGCCTAGTGTGGTTAAGGCTTTCATTAATTCAAGTGACCTAGAGGTTTCAGTTAAGTGGAGAACTCATTCAATCTTAGAGAAGGCTAACTTAGGAGCGTGTAAATGCAAGTTTCTCGCTTAATGTCGCACAATAGCTTGACTTGAGTCTTTAGTTTGTGATAGTTAGTATTAGAGCAGCTTGAAAAGAGTTGATACCAAAGAGGGTTTGATAAGCTCAATCAGCAACTGAGTTGAAATCTATGTGCCTCAAATAAAGGAAGATGTCGAGTTTGGATGTGTTCCAACACATTGAGTGGTAAGAGCCTCGAAAGACTTGTGTTGGTGGGAAAGGCAAAAAGGGTAGCTACCCTTGAGGTATCATTTCAACCTTTGATGTTAGGCTAGCCAAGGTGAAGCTGGCCATGGCTAAAACTGTGGACAAGATCGAGGATTGCATTGTGGAGAAACACTCCAAGTGGAAGGGGTTCAGGATAAAGATGCAAGAAAGACTCAACGAGCTCAAGTGACTCACCCATAGGAATGAAGCCTTAGAAGCCTTGGTAGAGGCACTGCGAGTTGAGTTGAAGCAACTACAGTAAAAGGTTAGCACGGGCTAGAATGCCAAAGGTGGTGGCTTACTCACGATTGCTCATTAAACCAAGATAGATGTCCCTAAGCTTAAAGAGTTCAAGAGGAAATGATTGGCCAAGGATGTCGACAACTTCTTATGGGGATTGGAGCAGTATTTCTAAGCTATGGATATCGAGGAGGAGGCTACCAAGGTAAATATTGTATCTATATATTTGGTTGTTATATCCTTGTTATGGTGGCATTGAAGGTGCAACAACACAAGGCATATTAGTGCGGCCATTGGAACATTGGAGGAGCTCCAACGAGAGTTTAAGCAGTAATTTGATCTCGAGTACACAGTAGAAGAGGCATGATCGAAGTTGCATCGACTTACACAATGAGGGAAAGTTTGGGAGTACTTAGGGACTTCTCTAAACTATGCTACAGATACCCAATCTTGGAGAGGATGAGACATTCTTTTCTTTCATGGACAAACTCCGACCATGTGCCAGACAAGAGCTAAAGCAAATAAGTGTTCAGACTCTTACACAAGCCATAAAGTTGTTGAGTCCTTAATGGATTACACAAGGTCCAACTCTTCCAAGACCAAGGTTAAAGGTATAGGTGGAGGAGAAAAGGACATGGACGAACATGAGAGATCACATAAGTCTGAATCTTTGAAGCCCAAGGGGAAAAGCACAGGTGGGGAAGATCAAGACACTAGTGGCAATGGGAGGCCACACAATCGTGAGCGAAAATCCTCAAGGGATGAGGACAAGAAGAAGCAACGAGGGCGATGAAGTCAAAGCTCATAGCCATCACAAGGAGATGCGATGGATCAGAAGAAGAGGAAGAATCGAGAAAAGTCCTTCAACAAGGTGCCATACGATCTTTCCATGAGGTAAAAACCCCTTGACCAGAAGATGAAGAAATAGTGAAGGTGGTAGCTGAGTGCCACACCTCGAGCACAGATAAGTAACCAAACCCCTCTTATAAGAGAGTGCAGCAAACAACTTGGACTAGGTAGTGGATGCGTCGACATCATTCGAGGAGACGAAACAAACTTGTGCGATAAAGGGGCAACATTCCCTAGTAAGAGGGCATTGTTGGATCAGGTGGGGGAGAGTGTCATAGATGGCATGAGTATCCCGAGCCTAGTGTGCAAGATCGAGTTAGGAAGAGTCCTCACTGAAAGCTTAAGAGGCTGGAAGACCAAACAGACTAAGTGCATGTTTGGCCTAGCTTATGAAAGAGCTTATCTACTTTATAAGTAGAAGCCAGGTGTTTGGCTTTCAAATTTTTAAAAATTTTAGCTTATGCGGGAAGTAGATTTGAGCTTTTTGATGAAGCTATAAATTGAAGCTTTTCCAAAAAGTACTATTATTAATAATATGTATTAGTGAAATTTTTACATTTTCACTTTGTTTTTCAATAACTTACAAAATTATAAAAGATGATTCATATTATTTTATAATAATTTATTTATTTTGTGCCATTTTTATATTTATTTCATTATTTAATTTTAATTAACAAAAATTTTTATTTAGTTTTATTTTTTTCACTTAAAAACTTGTGATTTAATTTAATAAAGTTTATTGTTTTATTTTTTTCATTTATCAAAACTATACAAAAATTCTACTAAATAGTTTTCAACATTCTACAGTACTTTTATACTAGGTTTATCAAACACTAATTTAATTTTTTAATAGCACTTTTAATAAAACTCTACTCAAACCACACTTAGCTCCAGTTAAGATTACTTGCCCACTTAAACCTAGCCCCAAGTTTAAGCCTTTAATGCAAAATGCACAAGCCGAGCGCACTAATAAGGCCCAAGGTGCAGGACTGGGCCTAAGTGTTTGCACCAGGATGAGAGCCACAAGAACGGTGCCGAAGAAGGCTTTCAATCCTTCTAAACATGCCTCAACATGGAAGGATACAAAATCAGCCAAGAGCCCTAGGTAGACCTGGCAATCCGTGTCTCCGTGTTATGATACGACACGACACGAGTTCAAACACGACACGAATTATCAAAACACGAACAGACACGAATTATAAAACGTGTCTATATCGTAAACACGAAACACGACATTTTTTTTACGTGTGACACGACACGACTGACACATGATAATTAGTCGTGTCACACGACATGACACGACACAAATAGACACGACACGAATAAACATGACACAACACGAATAGACATGACACGAATGACACGATTAAAAATAAAATATAATAAAAATGATAAAAAATATATATTTACAATTTTTACATCTATATTAATTAACATTCAAATATTAATAACAAATATAACAAAATAATAATATTAATAACAAATATAGTCATCATATGATTATGATTTAAGATTAAGAATATAAAAAAAATCAATAAATCATTAATAAATAATAAGTGTATTATTATCTTATTCTGATTATAATAATTTGTATATTAGTGTTATGTTATTTTAATTTCCTATAATGTAATAATTAATAAATCAATAAATTAATTATGTTATTAATAAGTATATTATGTTAGTATATTAATATCTTATTCATATTATAAGAATTTGTATGTAGTATTATCAATTACATTAGTATTTGTATGTTAGTATACTGAATAATGTAATTCTGTAAAGTGTAAACTCTTAATCTCTTATCAATATCATGTAATATAATGTTAATTATATTTTATACAATCTCTTATTAGTATAATGCAAGACTTATATTTTATACATTATAATAAAAAAATATCATATATATACATTATAGGTTCATATATGTAATGTAAAGAATCGATAATTGCATCTTAAGTTCTTAACTTACAATAAATTTTTCTTAAATTCAATACTTTATTTTCCAAAATTTAAAAATTTATTATCTTAATCATAATTAACTAATTTAATTTATTAATTTATTTTTTTGCAATATTTATTAAACATTAGTTTGTTTTAAGATATAAATTTTTGTAATAAATTATGTCAATACAATACACTTGTTAAAGTGGCAAAGCATTTAAATATTTTTGCATTTTGCTAGGGTTCAATTCCCACTAAAAGCAAATATGGTTATCGTGTCTTAAGCATGTATCCGTGTAATACGGTTTTCTTTAAACGTGTTTTTCGTGTCGTGTACGTGTTATTCGTGTATTCGTGTGACACGATTTTCTTATACGTGTTTCCGTGTCTTAAACGTGTTTAGCCGTGTCAGATACGGCTAAACACGAAAATTACCGTATCTAAATTCGTGTCGACACGGATAAACACGAAACACGAATTTCTCAAACACGGACACGATCTTTTTGTATCATGTTCGTGTTGTGTTACCCGTGTCGTGTCTAAATTTGTCAGGTCTAGCCCCAGGTGTGCTCCTAGGCATGAAACCTTTTGAATTGGGCTTAAGGCAGCAAATCGCTCTAGACCAGCAAACCGTAAACATGGACCAAGCATTACCCAAAATGAGGCCCAATATCTGCCCTATGAAGCCACTTTCAATTTTATAAAACTGCAAACCAACTCAAAGCTCAGTCTTTATGGTTTCTGAAAAACAGTAAGCGTTAGAATTAAGGACTAAGTTGGATGAATCAAAAAAAAAATATCATCAAAAAAATTATTTTAATAAAATAATAAAAAAATATTTGAAAACAAAAGTGAAGGGATATTTTTTCCTTCCACCATAATTCGTCTTTTCTGTTTTTATGCTGTGAATTACAAACGTACTCTGAGAAAAAGATTCTCATAAAATGTTAACGCTACCATATTCCTCAAAAGCAGGGATGTCTGATCATCAACAACAACAAAAGCTAATAGCATCCATCAAAATGTGAAACAGCTTACTAGGCTATATTGAGTCCTGGGTTACAGTCATCAAGGTATAAGGGTATAACATAGCCTTATTTATTTGCCTACAAGATGTAACCTTGATTACATGTAGGTATAAACTCGTTTCCAAGAACATGTACAAACATGAGCAACTAAGCCAAAACCCCAAATATTTGGTGGATTGTTCTATACTTGGAAGAATAGCTAAAAGGGAATTGATATATAAACAGCCGATTATAACACAGGCATATGATAAGAAACATTTAAGTGTGTTTGGATGAGGGATTTCAAGGAGGGAATTCATTTCAATAAGGATATTTAAAAGTTTAAAATCAAAATTTCTTGTTGGGCAAAAAATTTTGAAAAATTTTAAAATTTACGAGGGAATTCAAAAGAGAATTTGACATGCTTAAATTCCCTCTTGAAAATCCACCTAAAAAGGTGGCTTTTTAAAACTCCCCTCACTCTTCTCTACTTCATTAGACATACCTCACTATTAAATATAAAGTTAAAAATAAAAACACATTATTTTATTTAAATATAATATATATTTTTATTTTTTTATATTATTAATAACATCTATATATTTTTACAAATTTAATGATATTCATATTGCATATTTTATTTGATATTTTTTTGTTTCTAATATATAATATTATTATTTCTCTTTTATAATTAATTTTTATTTAATCAAATTCTAATATTCAAAAATTCTTTTTAAATATTGACTCAAACAAATTAATTAAAAATACTATTATCTTAAAATAAAATATTTAAAAATACTTTTATTTTAAAATGCCTCAAAATTTTAAAATTCTCTGTCCAAACGCAACTTTAAATTAGTCGAGCCTAAATGAAACAGTAATAAATTGCAGCATTTATGAACTGACCATTTTGATTATTTTGATCAGTAGGACATTGCCTGGGAAAATGTGAGAGATACCAGCACTAATGTCTCATAGCTCCCGCAAAGTTGATAGTATAAAATTCAACAGATGCATAAGAATTTAGCAGTTGAAATGATCAACATTCCTATATTTGTCTCTTTTTCTTTTCCAATGAAAAAGCCATTCTTAGACAATCTTTCATTTTGACGACATGTCTTTCTTTCTATTCTCTTAAGTTTTCTCCCCTTCTATATTCAATCCTTCCAACTTTCCGTATCAAAACATTAAAGAAACTGTAATCTTAGTGCAAGTTTGCCAAAAGGCTATGCTTTGTTGCACCATGATATTTCCTGCTATTATCTCTATTCCTCTGCTTTATTTGTTTTTGGAAAAGTACAGATCAAAGAGGCTGATGGAAACATAAACCCAGACAGCAAAATACGTGTTCAGCATACCAATGTACTTTCCACTGAAAATACAGCGGCAATGCCCATAACCAAACAAGCAGTGCTTTGTTCAAAATGGTGAATGATAAAAGGAAGTATTCCAAATAGCCCCAAACGAAAATCATGAAGTTCAAATTCCCCATGCACATTAATTAACCAAAACCATTCAGCCATTTTCTTTTCTTGAGGAGTAGTTTATTACAGGAAATTACAAAATATTGTTGAAGGTCATGGCTTAACATTATCCAATAACTCGAAATTGCATGTACATGAAAGCAGTACTAGTTTCACTCATATCTATCCTGATAGTAGTTCATTGCACCATGGGTTAAGAAAAAGAGTGAAGTTTGCAGGTAGGAATAATCTCATGTATTATACAGATAATCAAATAACTAGAAATGGATGCAAACTCTGCAGCTTTTTAAATAGCCAACGTGTAAATTAACTGCAGTTACTTACCATTTTTGCTTGAAGTCTATTCCAAGTCAATCTTTTCTTGCCATCATCGCTTCAGAAGATTCATACTCCTGCAAAATCCTGCCATCAGATGAAGAACAGGATTGAGGAACGCAGAATGAAATCCTGCTAGTACTCTGCCTCTTGGACACTGAAGATTCAGCTGTCGAGCATAAGTCTTCTTCTCCTCTAGATGTCCCTGCTTCTTTATTGTGATTATTCAATTTATCTGCATTTGACCTTTCTTCTTCCACATATTTTGCTCTCTTCCTGTTCAATGAACCATCGTTGCGATTTTGAAATGATGGCACCCTCTGATCATTAGATGAATATGTTGGACAAGACATTTCCTTTAGGATAACTTTTGGGATGACAGAAGTTTCAATACCATCAGAATTATCAACAACTTCTTCATACATACTATCTGAAGTTGCAGCCTTTGCTGCTGCTTCCATTTCCCACATTTTAAATATGGCTTCTGTCAGATGTTCTCTTGCTGTATCCATATCTATTATGGGTTTTGGATAGTTTAAGCCCAACTCCACACTTGCAGCTTTAAGCACAGCAAGAGGTGCATCCCAAGGATGATGGATCCACTCAGTTGGCATCCTTGCTAGCTCTGGCAGCCATTGCCTTACATATTCACCTTCTGGATCAAATTTGCAGCCTTGAATCTGACTCCAAAAATCAACATAAAGTGAGGTTCAAAGATAGGAAAAAGAGCTAGTCTTGAATCTAATAACTGACTAAAGCAAATGACATTAGTTGACAGTGGGTGAACTTTCTAATTGAGGAAAATGGCTTGAATCTGATTATTTATTATCGTAAGAATGAGTTTGCACTTTAAAACTATTTGTGTAGGCAGAAAGATACTTTGCAATATTGCAACAGCAGTCCAAAATCATCAGGCCTCAACCTATAATTCTGAAAGCTGAAACTTAATGAAGATCTCTATTAACAAACACAACATTTACCAGATGTAAAAGAGTGTAAATAACAAGTTACTATGAATATAAAATGCATGGTCTCGAAATGAAAGGAACTGGAGATAATTGCTTTGCTCGTCATTAGATTGCTAATTATTTTTCCAGTTATAAATTTATCAGGAAACTCTCAGACCTGTGGGCTGTCTAATCGTTCTAGCTCATGACCATCTGGTAAGCTCCCAGATATGTACTGCCAACCAAGAATATCGCATTCCAAATCTGCATCCAAAAGTGTGTCCCAGAAATACTTCATTCCCCATTTCCATCGAAGAAGAAGAAACTTCACAGCAAAACTTGAAACAATCACTCTTATCCTGTTGTGTATCCAACCAGTTGCCCAAAGCTCTCTCATTCCTGCATCCACCAATGGATAACCAGTCCGACCTTGTCTCCAAGCCTTAAAATGGTTCATATCAGAATGCCAAGGAAAATACTTCAAGTTGCTCAACAATGATTGCTCATGGGTGAATGGAAAATTGAAGCAAAGATAACGGGAGTATTCTCTAAGCCCAATGGCTTTTAGAAAAAGTGCTACGCTCTCTTCCCCTTGAGAGTTCTGTTCTCTTCTCCATAGTATGTTCTTCATCCGAGCACAGTGGAAAACTTTCCTCACACTCAGCTCTCCAAAATGAAGATATGGTGACAAAAGTGATGTAGAGTTTCCACCAACCTTTAGCCTATTTTTTGAATAGTCGACTAGATGCTGTTCAACAAACTCAGCTAAAGCCTTATCAGCATTGCTCCAACCAGGAGACCATCCTCGTCCTAACAATGCATTGCTAGATTTTTCTGATTCGTTTTCGAGGCCCAAATCTTCAGTAGAGCACCTTGCTACTGTCCCTGTCACTAATAATAAAGAATTCAGCAATTAGTTGCTCATTTTGCATGCACACATATATACATAGGTCCTTCATACATATTTCACCTTTCCCTTTCTTCACAGTCTCAAATATACGTATAAACCTACACTGCGCGTGTTTTGCATGAAGTGCAACTCCATATGCTTCTAAGGAAATGAGTTTATCAGTAGCTCAAGGTCATGTTTCTGCTCCCACCATAACTTATGTAGGCAGTACAAGTAAACAATGCATGGATATACATATCTATAAGACAACTTTTTTTGAGGAAGATAAGTTCTTTGCAAAGTCTAGGTGATATGGTTGCCACTTAAATTATCATTCAAAAATATCCACCAGCTTCATTTCAGTACAATTGCTAACCAAGTTAGCTCCAAACCAAAAGTCAATTGAACTATCAAGAAAGAACCACGCTGAATTATACGGTATTCTGTTTAAATTTACCTGCAGCTGGCACCAATCTCCACAGGGGAAGAAGTGAAATGGGTTCTATTTGCATGTTCGAGCACTTGTCCCAATATGCATCAAAGGTCGTAAAAGCTTGCCCATTCTCATCATATATCTCCCATGGTTCATATAACAAATCTCCGTTATAGCTTTGCACAGAAATGCCAACCTCTGCCAGTTTCTCTTTGACGTTATGATCGCGAACCAGTGAAACAGGATCTGGAAAGAAAAAAGACAAGAATCGTGACACCATTTTAGAAAGACAGGTAAAAAAAGAAAGGGAATAGGAAGAAAATCTGACAGCCAAGCTTCTCATCCATGAAGGAGTAATGTACAGAACTAGCTTCCAGAGATAAAAAAAGTGTTGATTCCAACTAAAACAAAAAGCTACTTGTTTACACATGTGGAAATCGACCAAAGCCGAAAATGACAAGGTATCACACCGAGGACAAAGAAGAAATTAGATCTGTCATCTCAATAATGGATCCTCCCCAAGGAAAAGATGAAAGAGAGGGAAAAGGCTCTTTTCCATGAGACCATTACCATTGTAAAGAACACATAAGCCATGTTGAAGATTTTACTCAACCATTTTTTAAAAAAAGAAAAGGCAAATCTCTTTATATCAAAGCAGAGAGTCATGTTCCTATGACAATTGTGTCCCAAAAAGAGAAGTGATCCTTTGGATGCATGATCATGCATTTTGAATTTTAACTGGAAATATCATGCTGCAGTGCAATAGATCAATTCTTAGACTATTTTGCTGAAATATAAGCACTAACCGTGATTTCAAGGTAATTCCAAAATGACAACTATGCTTCTTATGCTTCTCATGCATTACTTCCATTCCAATTTCATTCTTCAATGTCTCTTAAACTTTTAAGCAACAGTTTTTCTCAACTAATTCTTAAGCATTTGAATAACACACAATTTATATAAACTTCCTCTAACTTCTTTGAAAACACACTATAAAAGTTTCCTTTCTATCTCACCAAAACTTCTGCTTAATATTTTCTCTTTTTACAAGGAAAAAGAGACTGGGAATTGGGAATGGATGGGAATGGAACTATCTTCTATGAAGCCAATGATCAAGCCTCTGCAAGTTAATGATGATTCAAGAATGGAAGTCAATAGAAGAAGCATAAATTGTCCAACAGAAGCTTGGATTATAGCAACCATAATCTTCTTATAAGCATTCAGCATGTCCAATTCAATAGAGGCCATTGCATCACAATTGTTTGGATTCCAGGGTACCAAGAAGATATCACATTAGAATTCAATAATAAACATGCTTCACTAATATAAAGCAAATTAAAATTCATTGCGGTTAGACAAAGAAGCATTGATTAGAGATTCAGAATATACCATAAAGATGGTTGAATACAACTTTAGTTGCACCAGTAGCGTTGATGCAATCTAAAAGAGCTGAAAGGGTACTTTGGGTCTTAATCAGCACAAGTTCCGCACCAAGAGACTTCAGGGACTGCTCCAAATGAGCAAGAGATTGCTTCAGCCACCATCTCGAGACCCGACCTGGGTAGAACTGCCCTTCCTCCTCGGGGCACCATATATAGACAGGAAAGACACTACCATCCCTTGCAGCAGCAGCTAAAGCAGGATTGTCGTCAATCCTAAGGTCTCTCCTAAACCAGACTATCGTCTTACTGCTACTCATGGTGAACAAACAAGGTCTTTCGGATAACACTGTGGTGTTCAAATTCATAAAGATATTAATAATCTCTCTTTCCTTCAATCCAAAACATGAACATCAACAAAGGACTAAAACGCACAAACTAATCCAAGAGAGTTTTATATTGCAAAGCAACTCAAAGTCTCAAACTCTAAACAGACCCAGATTTATCGAACACTTACAAAATAAGCCCCTTGAACCATAAATAGAAAATACTAGTTTAGCCCAAGGCAGTCAAAATTACCTGTTGCTGCTTTAGCTAAGACAACCAGAATATCCGGCTTTTTGCAACTTCTATGCTGCTCTTATGTACCAACCAAAGCGAACTTCAATTAGTCCTTCCCTACCTGTCTCAACGATCCCCAATTCCACCATCAAACACCAGAAACTTACAAAACATCTCCTACTCCAAGACCTTGATGCAGACCTCCACCAGGACGAGTAGAATGGACAAGCAAAAATCCCACAAGGAGAAGCAATATCCTTTGTTGCCAAGCAAACAGTGGAAGATCAGATTCTACTAATAAAGAATACAGATCCGTCAGACATCAAAGGAGAAATAAGTGAATGCTTGACAGTTCACATTAAATAATGTTATCCACAAACAAGGCCAGCTAAAACACAAATACTTGGCATACATCTTTTAAGACAATCAAACTAAAATGGAAAGAAAAAAAAATTGACCACACCTTGTTTTTCCCCATGTAGCTAGAAACTCAGCAAAAGCAAACAAAAAAGTCTTTAAGGGTTTGGTGGACATAATTGGTGATATTTCTTCGTTACTTAACAGTTAACATTGAACAGTGACATTCCCTTGAACAAATGGAACCGGCAATGTCTTTATGCCACATAGGGAGTGGCTTGTGGATCCTTTCATTGTCAAGATCACGTGGGACGGAAATAACAATGGAAGAGGTGGGAGACATATCTTGTCTGCTTTGTGGATCCACTGTAAACTTGTACAGGTAAGGGTCTTTTTTATCCCTGTCTCATCCAATTCACCCTCTGTCTCTCCTAAAAGATATACAACGCCCTTAAGTGTAACTCTTTGCTCAAATAACTGTTTTTTCATCTTTCCATCATCTTTCTTTTCATGATCACAAGCTGTTTAATTGAAGCACTTGGAAACATCTGGGAAGAAGCAACTGCCAGCTGATTCCCAAATAAATATGGCAACCCTGGACATAATATGGTGTAGTGAATGATACGATTAAAATTTGATAAATTTGTATAAAATAGGCTTAATAGTTAAATAAATCCTCAATCTTTAGCCCAAAATAGAATTCAACCCTCAACATTTTATGGCATAAAATTCAGTCCATAAATTTTTATTTCAATGGAAATAAACCCTCAACCTTTTACAATTATGCAATTAAGTCAAAATCTGTTAAATGACACTAACTGCCGTTAGTTTTGCATACGTAGCAGCTGACGTGGATAGCTTAGTTAGCTGCCACGTGGCATGCCACGTATGCAAAACTAACGGTAGTTAGTTCATTTAACAGATTTGGTCTATTTTCAATAAAAGTTTATGGACTGAATTTCATGCAATAAAACGTTGAGGGTTGAATTCCATTTTGAGCTAAAGGTTGAGGACTTATTTGGCTATTAAGCCTATAAAATATAACAAAAGTTGAAAAAAATTTAAATTTGCTATGTTGAAATGAAATTTGACACAAATATTATAATTTTACATTATATGAACATGAATTATCATATTTATTTCCAAAGAAACTAGATAATTCCCCTTCTTTTATAAGGTTTGCAATTTGTTTCCGCCTTGGCGTGGGAAAGCAGGCAGCATCTGGTTGGACAGGACCACAAAGTTTTGACCTCAATTGGGAATGATAGACCGAAAGTAAAGGAAGGGCAGCTTAAACGTAAGCACGTTTGAATTATCTTTTTAATATGGGATTATATACTATTTTATTGACGGTGTATAATTTTCATACACTTTTAATTAATTATATGATAACACTTTATTAATGAGTAAAGTCTAAAAATATATAGATCCTTAAAAATAAATTTACAAACTTTATTAATATTCATTTTTAAAGACTTATATTGATGTATCATGTTATGATTGATTAACGATATATAAAAATTATATATCGTCACTGCATCGTATATATAATAAACTCTTTGGATAAATCATTTAAACACAAGCAGAAAACTAATTTTTTGCCTTAACCTAGCGAATCTTAGGTTTCATTTTGTTCGCGTAAAATGATTTTCAAAAAATAACTTTTAAAAATTTGATTTTCTGAAAAAATTAATATTTTTTGTTCGATTGATATACTAAAAAATATTTTCTGTTGTTTATTGTTTTAATCCAATATAAATTAAGTTGAATTTTAGTTGAAGCTTTTTTTTAAAGTGACATATGTTTAAAAATTGTCTTTCCCTTTTGAAAATAAAAAGACAACTTCTCAAAATCTTTAAAAAATTTTCATTGACTAAATTTTATTTTTTATTAACTGAAAATATTTTACACGTACCAAACACTGAAAAATATAAAAAATATTTTCGAAAAAATAAAATACGCGAACCAAACAAAACCTTATGCCATCTTTGTGAACTTTTAGGCCAAATGGCCACTAACCTTCCTTTGTTTACTGGAGTAGTTACTTTCAACTATCAGAATTCCAAATAATACAGAAGCAGTAGAAAACAAATGCCAACGGAACGTTGATACGTTTGATTCAGTGACCCTCACTGTAGAAATTATTTACATTTCAACAGCCTCTATAAGATTACAAAACTTAATCAGAAAAAGGCTCACATGAACAGGGGGACAGCTGATTGAAATACCGTTCGATTATAATTGTCAAATATCCATTATCACACTCACTTTCACCTGAGAAGCATCATGGCAATGAGGAACCCAAAGTCCCAATAACACCCCCCAGAAGTTTGAAACCCTTAGCTCCTAATCAGCCTTCGCAGGTGTTATTTAACAGTAACAACATATGTACTGAGCCAGAGACAGATAACTACACTTAATTCAGCAACTAATTTAACAAGGAAACGATCCTTAAAGCAACTTTAGGGAGTTCGCTAAGCGTACTAAACCCACGAAGAGAGTGAACGCTTAACGTGCACGCTCTCTGATCACCTCAAGATCCATCTCAGCTGGGTCGGTTGCCTGGATTTCATAATGAATGCCCTCCAATTCCCTTCTGAACCTGTCCTTGGATGTTGCATAGAGCATCTTGGCACGGATCCTTGAAACAGAAGGAGACCTACAGAAGAACATAGAGTTAGACTTGTATAGAGACAAACAAAAATGACAAATAGAAAAAATGTGCACCAGTTAATTTCATTCTTGTTTCCTAGTACGATTCCACAAAAAATTCAACTGTCAATGGTGTCAAAAGAAAGCTAATTTCATGATTTTTCTACCACAGCTTTGCAGTTTGCTCACTCAACAAACTTCAATTTATGAACCTTAAAGAGAAAGCAAAGCAGATATATTTGATTCAATATTGTATTAGATAAACAAGCAATGCACCCGAAAAGAGGACCACCGATGAAGCATCTTGTAATCACACATGATATTGTTGCTTACCATAGTGTAGAAGCCATCACAAAACCAACTTAGCTCCAGAGTTTAATTTAACTAAATATCTTACAGCTTTCATGAATATAAACTTCGTCTTTCTCAATTCCAGAACAGACACAAAAAAACAAGCTGGCAGATCAGCTTGCCTGCCAGATCATAAAGGCAATTTTGTGCCAAACCAGTAGATTGAAAAAAAAATTCCAAAACATCCCTGTTTCTTAATAATGTAAAAGAACAAGAAGAATCAAATCTAGAAGTACTAAGCAAATTTTGTGAACAAAACTGGACAGAAGGAAAACGTCATTCTCAGAAAGCAAAAATCTAATCTCCGATGTGAGCAAGATGACTTGATTTTGGATGGAACCCGAGGACAAAACATCGTTCTCAGAAAGCAAAAATCTAATCTCCGATGTGAGCAAGATGATTTGATTTTGGATGGAACCCGAGGACTAAACATCATTCTCAGAAGAAGTATTGTTAAATTCACGTATAAACACAGAAGTAGCATTGCAAAAACGCGATCCATTCAGTCACCAGATTCACCACTGATATTTGTCCCCTCTCCATCTCTTTGCATGGAATCATCCATAAATCATAATCATTTCTAGTTCTAGCAAACCTAACACAATCTACAATAACCTGAGTGAAGAAAATAGTTTGAAGAAAGTCCTCAGAAAAGCCAACAGAATTCAAAATCTTAGGCTCCTGGTATAAATAAGTATAAATGATCAAATTTTCAACCAAAAGACGGTTTCCAAACAACAAAGAAAAGGAGATATATGGGAAAGGGATTATATAAATGTTCCAACCATAAATGCTTCCATTTTCTGTCAAGTTGCACTACATAATGAGCATAATAATGGTATTGAAGTTTCAGAAGCCATACAGACAGAAAGGGGAGGAAGAAGGAAAGATGTGTTATAATTAGATCAGTCTCACTGAGTCATAAAGCAATTAGCCAATTACAGCACAAAAATTTTACAAAATCGAATTATTTGCGATTCAAAGAGACACTAACCATGTAATAAAAAAGATCTTGCTCTTCTGGCAGTTCTCAGAAGTCACAAAATCAAAGTCATAAACTGCATAGCGACAATCATTCTCAGGCAATGAGGCAGTGAAATCATCATAGCTCTCAGCTGGACCTCCAATCTTTTCAACTACAACCTCCTTTTTATTCTCATCAATCTTAAAGATCACATAACGGAACTCTTTCTTCCTCTGCAGCTTCAGGTACGTGCTCTTGCTGTGTTCAGCCACTCCCATGCCAGATGATGCATTTGCCTGAAAACCGGAAACAAATGCTCAATGTACAATGCTTACTCCAACCAAATTGACTAGTGTTGACCTTTTATATTAAAAAACCATTATATTTTCTACAAATCAGAACAAGCTTTGTTCGATGAACTCTAAACATAAGGTCCAAGATGCAGAAGCATCTGATAGAATATGAAAACTGACACAAAGTTTAAGAACGTCAAATGTGTAAGTGGACACTAAGACAATATTTTCGGCCATGATCCATAATTTCTAACTCCATCACTATTCATAAGTGCCATAGATGTCGAATGGGAATTGAGGCTAATAGAATGCTCATATATTTTCATGTCCATCAGTAAACAAACCAATCAAACGTAATTCAAAAGCCTAATCCTGGTTGGAATATCAAGGCCCATTAATTTGCAACGAGATGCAGTGCCAGCATTACAATTGGGGACAATGACGCACAAAATAAGAGAACAAGACAGCCAAAATTGACTATAAATTAGCTCGGATAGACCTAAAAAAGAAATTATTTTGAGTACAAAATCAAAATATTTCTTTTCTTCAAGCTGTGTTCTTGAGAAAACTTTACTTCAACTAATCTCAAGGGGATTGCAGTGGAGTTGACTTGCTTAATATTCTCAACTTATTTCAATTAATGAAACTGCAAACAAATAATCTAATAATCCATTATTTCATGCTCACAAAATGGGGGGGAAAATGCAGCAACTTAAACTAACAGCTAAGATCTAACTAGCCAAGGAAGATTCAATCTTACACGAAGGAAAAGAAAAAAAACCAATAAATTAAAAACAAAATAGAAACTACCCATATAATAAAAACCTGAACTTTGTTTGAGTTTCAGCATGAAAAAGAAAAATAAACACTATTTAAGCCAAAAAAAACAAAGAGAATAAAAGAATCCAAACTTAGTCAGATCTATAAGAATAGAGACTTACTCCTCTAAAAGACATGGCTGCTTCAAATGAAGAATATGGGGAG
This sequence comes from Heritiera littoralis, assembly GCA_031772115.1. Lineage (NCBI taxonomy): Eukaryota > Viridiplantae > Streptophyta > Magnoliopsida > Malvales > Malvaceae > Heritiera > Heritiera littoralis. The sequence continues at coordinate 689,793 of JAPDPK010000147.1, forward strand.
TTTCGGAAAGAAGGGAACGAGAGTTCTTATGGAGAGAAAATAAGGAGAAGAAAGAAGAAAAAGAATAAGAAAATTTTGAAACTGGAAATTTTAATAAAAAAAAAAACTTTTCTGGATTTTTTATTAGATAAAAATGGTTTTTTTTTCATTAGATAAAATTCGGTTTTTGAGAGGAAAGGAAAGACGCGTCTCGAGTCCGATTCTTTTCTGACAATGACCCCACCATCATCTTATTACTGACGTGGTTATATTTAAGTGGTCCATTTCTCCTGCTGTAATTAAATTTTTACAAAGATTTTTCAGTAAATGCAGTAATATTTCAATTATAGTTGTATATGAGTTAAAAAGGTGTATATATAAGACAAAATCAAGCAAAAACTCGCGAGGTGAAAAGCAAAAATTTTATCTTTTGCAAGTGGGGCCATACTTATCAAATTTGTTATTAGTGCTGTTCTCAATTATTATATGCAAGGTAAGTATCTTCCAAGAGGTACATGTGAAAAAATAAATAGGTTAACTAGAAATTTTTATGAGGATCTTATGAAGAAAAGAGAAAGATGCACATGGTTAATTGGGATATCGTTACCTGATCAAAAAGTGAAGGAGGTCTCGGAATAAAAGATATGCATCATTTAAATGCTGCAAACATGGCAAAGATTGGATGGCGATTCCTTATGGAAGCGGATAGTTTATGGGCAAGAGTTCTTAAGGCCAAATACTCAAGAAATGAGCAATTCATTAAAAAAGCATGCTCTCCTCTTTGGACAGGTATGCGCAAGTCTGTTGAGGTTTTAGAGAAAGGCATTAAATGAGTCATAAAAATGAGAGCTCAAACCTTTTTTTGGACAGATGATTGGATAGGGCTTGGGTCACTTAATACCATCATCTTTGGCCCATGGAAGGAAAACGAAGACAAAGTAATGGTCAAGGATGCTTTGCTTAACAATGGTGATTGGAATTTTGGTTGCCTGGGTGCCCCAATTCCATCTGAAATTCAACAAAAAGTCAAGGCTATCCCTCGACAATTTGAGAATCCTGGTATGGATTCTATCTCTTGCAAATCTTGCCCTTCGGGATTATTCACTATTAGTTTTGCCTATAGTTTGGCAAAAAATTCCCCCATTGAAACTAACCAAAGTTGGAAAAGTATTTGGAAATCTGCCACCCTTCCCAAGGTTCAACACTTCCTTTGGCAATGTAGACATAACAAGGTGGCGACTAAAGATGTGCTTGCGTTTAGGGGCATGCCAATTGCGATGACATGCCCTGGATGTAATACCGAAAGAGAGACAGTAATCCATTGTCTCAGGGACTATATCTGGGCTACTGAACTATGGAACAATTTGGGTATTCCTTTAAGAGCTGAAAACTTCTTTGATTTAAATCAGGTGGATTGGCTAACAAACAACTTGAGCCCTAGAGAAGAATCGACTCTTGAAGGAATTCCTTGGAAAGTTTTATTCCCTGTCACTTTATGGATGATCTGGACTGAGAAAAACAAAATGGTTTTTGAAAGGGCTTCAAGCTCTCTTAATGCAACAATCGCAAAAATCAAGAAGAACGTGAAAGAGTATTGGGCAGTTATGCGCCCAAACTATCTGCCAAGTCAGTTGACTCAGGTACATGTAGCTTGGAATCCCCCTCCCAGTTGACTTTATGAAACTTAACACTGATGGATCAGCATTGGGTAACCCTAGATTGGCAAGATCAGGAGGAATATTCCGTGATCATAATGGAACCTGGATCTGTGGATTTTCAAGAAACCTTGGACACATCACTAGCTTGTGTGCGAAATTATGAGGGCTCAGAGATGGTCTTCGCCTAGCTGTTGAACAGGGATTCAACAACTTGATTGTTGAAACGGACTCACAAAACACCATAAGGTATGTCCTTGAGGGTGTCCCAAATACACATACTTATAGCTCTCTTGTCTCTGATTGCAGGCAGTTGATCCGGAAGCTCAGATCAGTTAAACTCACCCACATATTCAGAGAAGCCAACATGTGTGCTGATGGTTTTGCTAAGATAGGAGGGAAGCTTGATTTGCCTTTTGTTTACTTAATTCTCCTCCTGAAAGTATTAGCTATTTATTAATGTTTGACTGTATGGGATATAACATCCCAAGAACTTTATCTTGTAACCCGACTGGGGTTCTTTCAGTTTAATTTAAATTCTGTTCCTTTTTGCACCAAAAAAAAAAGAATAGCTTATTGTACTTAACGGTTTTCGAATATATATAGAGAGAGGTATTCGAATTTTTTTTAAAGATTTCTAAATACAAAAGCTTCAATAAATATAGAATTCGAATGCCCTAATCAAATATTTCGAATATCTGAACCTATAACTGATCTTTTAGTACATATAATAATTTTTCGGCTATATGTACATATGTGTTAAAAAAGGTGTACATATAAGAATCGCTTGTTATACTTATTGGTATTCAAATATCTATATGGAGATATATGAAAGCTTCAATCAAGGTAAATTTCAAATAACTTAATGCTTCTAATACTTCGAAACTAAAAAGGGTCTCTCTGAAGTTAAAATTGATTACCCATATTTAGGAATTCAAATACATATAATTTTCAATTTACAAAGAAAAGAAATATGTTTAACTAACTCCATAAAAGTTTGAAGGTCATAACATCATAGGGCTTAGGGTTTAGGGGACAACATTCAAATATCTTTCTCATGCTATTCAATTCTCTGTGTAATTTCAAAGCAAAATCTTCAATTCAATGGATATTCGATTATCGTAGATATGATAATTGAATTTCTATCACATTAGGGTTTAGGGTTTAAGTGAAGGTATTTGAATATCTTTATTACTGTATTCAGCTTGTCGCGTGTAATTTCATAACGAGATCTTCAATTTAAAAGATATTCTACTATCTTGGATATGATAATCGAATTTCTATCAAAGTCTGATATTAGGTTACTTATGGGATAGAGGCGATCATGGGTGGGCTCAAGCCAGGCCTAAGCCCAATAATAGTGGCTTATATGCAAGCCCAAGCCTAGTTCGACCAAGAAATTTGGGGTTGACTTTTAGTCCAAACCGTTTTTTATTTTATATTTCAAGCTCAAGCCTTGCCTAGCAAGCCCGAATATTATTTTATTTATTTTTTATTATTTTAATTTTTTATTATTTATTTATTTTATTCTTTTAGTCCCTTTGAAGTTTAGTTTGATTTGTCAAAATTTGCATGTCGCTTTTCATATTAAATATATATAATCATGTTTATTAATCAATAATATTTTATTTATATATAATTACATTATACTTAGTAAATATATTTTTAAAAAAATTAATTTTATTTATATTTTGGTCTGGGTAGACCTGGCAAATCTAGACATGACACGTGTAACGCGACACGAATACGATACGAAAAAACCATGTCCGTATTTGAGAAATTCGTGTTTTGTGTTTATCTATGTCGACACGAATTTAGACTCGGTAATTTTCGTGTTTAACCGTGTCAGACACGGCTAAACACGTATAGGACACGAAAACAAGTTTAAGAAAATCGTGTCACACGAATACACGAATAACACATACACGACACGAAAACACACTTAAAGAAAACCGTGTTACACGGATACACGAATACACGTGTAAGACACGGTAATCATATATGCTTTAGTTGGAATTGAACCTTGGCCAAATGCAAAAATACTTAAGTGCCTTGCCAAATGAACAAGTGTATTATATTGATATAATTTATTATGAAAACTTATATCTAAAAACAAACTAATGCTTTAATAAATATTACAAAAAAATAAATTAATAAATTAAATTATAAAATTAAATTAGTTAATTATGGTTAAGATAATAAAATTTTTAAAATTTGGAAAATAAAGTATTGAATTTAAGAAAAATTTATTGTAAGTTAAGAACTTAAGATACAATTATCAATTTTTTACATTACATATATGATCATATAATGTATAAATATATATGATATTTTTTATTATAATGTATAAAATATAAGTCATGCATTGTTAATGACTTAATGTTTGAATGTTTTGTTGAATTATTTATGTTTGTTGACTTAATGTTAACTGGTTATGTTTTGTTTGTATGTTTGCAATTTTCAATATATATTATGGATTGTATGGATTGAAGATATTATTATTTTGTTATATTTGTTACTAATATTTGAATTATTAATTAATATAGATGTGAATAAAATATAAATATGATTTTTTTTATCATTTTTTTATAATGTTTTGATTTTTAATCGTGTCATTCGTGTCGTGTCTGTACGTGTCGTGTCAATTTCGTGTTATTTTGTTTAAATCGTGTCGTGTCAATTTCGTGTTAACCGTGTCGTGTCGTGTTAACCGTGTCGTGTCTTGTCATGTAACACAGATAACTATTACGTGTCAATCGTGTCGTATCACGTGTTACAGGCAAAAAATACGTGTCATATTCGTGTTTACGATTCAGACACATTTTATAATTCGGGTTGTGTTCGTGTTTTAATAATTCATGTCGTGTCTTGTCATGACACGAATTGCCAGGTCTAGGTCCGGGCCAGGTCGAGCTCGAGCTTCGAAGAGTCAAGCCCATGACCAACTCATTTTTTAAACAGACCTAAAATTTTTGCTCAAGCCCGTTAAATGCATCTCATATTTTTATCTAAATCCAACCAAATTTTGGACAGTCCTCCAGGCTTGGGTGGGTATATCGGCCCTTGAGCAAGTTTATTATAGGTATTCGAATTCCTTTTTATTTTTAATATTCACATTAACTTGAGTAATCTATTAACAAAAGCTTTATTTTTTTATGGAATTCGACTATCATTTTGTAAGAATTTGATTGCCCTTAATATTTGAAACTCAATGTGCATATTATCATAAAAGATATACAGAACTCATATTTGAATTATACTTATTGGTATTCGAATTCATTTCTCTTGATATTCAAATTACTTGTAGTGAACTAATAACAGAAGCCTTATTTCTGATGGAACTCAAATATCATTTTGTAGGCATTTAATTACCCTCAGTTGTATACATATTTGAAATCATCATACTTATGATTCTAAAAGTTAAACATAACTCATATATCAATTGTACTTATGGGTATTCGAATTCATTTTCTCTTTATATAAAAATTACATGTAGTGATCTAATAATAGAAGCTCTATTTCTGATGGAATTCGAATATCATTTTGTAGGCGTTCAATTACCCTCAATTGTATACATATTTGATATCATTGTACATATGATTTTAAAATTGTACACAACTTATATCTGAATTGTACTTATGGGTATTCGAATATCACTAAGTAAGGAATTCAAATTTCATTGTTTTGTCCTTTATCATTGTTCTTTTGCCTTTGAGATTTTTGGACTTGGTAATTTTGTTTGTGAAGAATGCAAATTTACTAATAGAAGTCATATATTAGTAGAAAAAATATACATATATTTTTTAGTGTATTTAGTGAGAAATTTAAAAAATGTACATATATCATTTAAAAAATACAAAAATTATGTATAACCCTAAAACCTATTCGAATATTCACACTCTAACAAAGTATCAGCCTTGATTGCATTGTGATTATCTACAAGCAAAGCCTCAGTAAGTTGAAGACGATATTGATTTGCATTTGCCTGCAATAAAAATGCATGAACATAATATTAACCTTAAACCTCAAATAAGGTATATGACATAAGTTTAACCCTAAACCATGTATCTACATTGGACACTCACCTGAATGAGGGTGGATGGTTCCTTCCATTGAATAGTTGCAGGTGTTTTAGTATGAATACACCACAATCATTAGAATTGATTGTTCCAAAACAAAGACAACTGAATGAGTTTAAAGTATAAGCCATAAACATAAAATTATCAACAGCAATTGAATACCATAAAATAGAATCCTTACTCATCATCACATTGCTAGTCAAATTTCACAAGCTCATGCTTGTACTTCTGAACATGCTTGGCAGTTGGATGACCCCATCGACTAAAAATAAGAAGTAGTTTATTCTGCTATATGCAAATAATAGATCATGAAAACCTTGAACCCTTATTGTAAAGCATAACCCTAAACCTTAAATAAGTTAATTCAAAGTTATGGTATTAAAAACTGCCAATTTAGTCAGAACCTAAAAGGCACTCCTCCAGATGGACTCTTTTGAGAGTCAAGAATGTCGATCTGCTTAGGTAAGGTGTTCACATAGTACAACGCCTAATAGTTGCTAGCAAACAATGGAAGACAAATCTATCTATACAGATATAACATAAATTAGATTACATAAATTTCGCAAACCACAAAAAGATAAAGATAATCATATTAACTTACTTATCAATGTCATTTTTTTCACATCAATATGCTCCATTTCTATGATAACCGTAAATTTTTCAACTATTGGAAATAATAAATATTGAAAATAAATATTTAAAGAAAATAGATAAGAGGAAATAAATAAATAAAAGTAAATAAATAAAATTTAATTACGAGATGGGAATATCGTTGAAATTCCCGAAATTAAGGAAAGTGAGGAAATTAAAATGGGATAAGTTGGAAATAAGGGAAGGATAAAATTATGGGAAATAATGAAGAGAAAATTTTAATTTAGAGAATGAAAAATCCAAAATTTAATAAGAGAATAAGAAAATAAATGAAATATATCTATATAATTATATATTATATAAATGTATTTTTATACTAATACATATGTATTCAAAATATTATATAGTATATTTTAAAATACGTTATATATATAGAAATATATATATATATATATACTATTTCATAAATTCAAATAATACATATGTATATAAATATAATGTTTTATGTGTATATATAATTATGTAAATACATATAGAAGAAAAGTAAGTATGGTTTTATATTAAAGTTTATATGTATAAATATTTTATTATAGCAATTATATAATTTATATATATAAGTGTTACTAAATTTTAAGTATATATAAATGTACATATATATATATATACTAGACATGTATTTTGTAATGTACAATATATATAATATATATCTAATATATATATATTGTATTACAATTTATATGAAATAATAGTATATGTGTAATATATGGTAGATATTATATATATAATATATTGTATAATATATAGTAGGTTACATACTAAAAAGGGAAAACCAAATAAACCAAAAAAGGAAAGAAAATAAAAGGAAAACAATGTATCAGAATCGGACTCCCGATTCTGTCTCCAGAAGGCGCCGCCCCCGTCAGCGGCCGCCGGAGAAGGAAAGGAGGAGAAGGAAAAGAAGCGGCGTCGCCGGCCAAGGAAGAGGAAGCCGACGCCAACGCCGGCGAAGCAAAACGGAAAGCAAATCGGGAAAACAGAAACGAAGGAAATCCGAGGAGAAAAGGAAAATGTCGACGGCGGTGCCGGCCAAATCGGTGGCCGCCACTGTCACCGAAGCACCGCCGGAGGGAGAGGAACACGATGGAGGTCACCCGACGCGCAATGGACGGCGGAGGAAGGCCGACGAAGAGGAAGAAGAAACCGAGGCAAAACCGCCTCGATCCGCCGTCGTGCCGCCGATCCAGGGCAAACGGAGGGCACCGGCAAGTTCGTCGTGCAGCCGGCCAGCTGAGGGACGCCCGAACCGCCGGAGAACCGGCCGCCGGCGAGGAACCGGCGAGGAAAGAAGCCGGACCGGTCTGAACCGGTCTGACCGGGAAAGGAAGAAGAAAAAGAAAAGAAAAAGAAAAAGAAAAAGAAAAGAGAGAAAGAAAAGAAAAAGAGGAAAAAGGAAGAAAAAGAGGAAAAAGGAAAATTTCGGGAATTCGGAAAATTCCCGGAAATTCGACAACCTGGGATTTTACAAATTCGGTAAGAAATTTCCCGAGAATTTAATTTCAGAAAAAATTAAATAAATTATGAAAAATTCTAAAAAATTAGAATTTTAATTCCAGAAATTATTTTCAGCAATCGAGATAAGGAATCGGGAGAAATGGAGTGCGGGCGCGATCGATAAGCGGAATTCGCCGACCCGGAAAAAAGGTAAGGGATGCATGTGCAGCACTGTAAGGATACTCAGTCTGCATAATTTAATTTGAAATATTTTATGCAATTATTTTATGAAAATTATTATGATGCATGAATTGCTGAAAATAATTTGGGAAGAAGTACTGGCTGAAAGATTTTAAACTGTATTTCCGTGCAGGAGGTTAGTGAGTCGGCAGCCGTTATGCTGCCGAAAATTTTAGAAAAACTTTATAAAATCATATTAAATGATTTATTTCCGAATTTCGATAGTAAATCACGAGACATGAGGAAATTTCTAAATTTCATAAAATATGAATATAATGAGATGGAACTTTAGAATATTCATGTATTCGAGAATGGTGATAATGAAATCACCGAAAATTCTCGAAATAGATAAATTACACGAATTACGAGACGAAAGATGAAGTGAAATATAGTGAATATTTTTATGGATATTTTTATCAATATTCACTAAAGGATTATAACCCTTATGGTTTTAAATCATGGAATTATATAATTATATAAATTCCATAAAGGTGTATTTTCCGATGAAAAATACGGTTTTGAGACTGGTTGGTATTCTTATCATGCTGATACATGATATGTGACATGTTTAGTCCCGGTCGACACCTGATCCGTGATCCACCGAGGACAATATAGATTATGGTCATAGATTTGACCGGTTTAGTCCTTTACCCTCCGGGGTTTATAGTACGACAAGATTAACGTCTATATTAAAATCCATAAATGATAGGTGACATGTTAAAAAGGGAAATATTTTACATGACATGGAATATGTCAAACGAAAAAGGCCATACCGAGCAGAGACTCGATGATTGAACCGTGGGAGCCACCTCTAGAGTCCTTCGGGAACTAAGTGCTACACGTGTTCCGATGTTTCAGTACAGGCCATACCGAGCAGAGACTCGATGATTGAACCGTGGGAGCCACCTCTAGAGTCCTTCGGGAACTAAGTGCTACACGTGTTCTGACGTTTCAGTACAGGCCATACCGAGCAGAGACTCGATGATTGAACCGTGGGAGCCACCTCTAGAGTCCTTCGGGAACTAAGTGCTACACGTGTTCCGATGTTTCAGTACAGGCCATACCGAGCAGAGACTCGATGATTGAACCGTGGGAGCCACCTCTAGAGTCCTTCAGGAACTAAGTGCTACACGTGTTCCGATGTTAGTATGAGAAATCGTAGGATATTGTGACGATAAGTAAGTGATTGTGATTCGTGAATTCGACAAATGTCAAAGGATGAAATAGATTTTTATAGCTTATTTTGCTTTTTAAAGGACGGAACTAATTAAGAGAGTACATTAAAACATGAAATAAGTTTTAAAGAAATAGATGATGACTTAACTATTCTTTTCAAGGAATATACGGATATTAATTATTCTATTTAAAGGCTTTATTTCGTAGAAGCATTATTTTGAAAAGAATATGAAAAAGGTTATGAAAGATTAAAAAGGAAAAGGATTTATTAATTCAAAACAAAAAGAAAAAAAAATTTTCTCTACAGTTGCTTCTAGGTTCCGTAACAAGTATGGTATTCTAAAATACCTACCTTACTCCATTCGGATTCCTAACCGACTGTAGTATCTTTCCTACATGCGAGCCTAGAGCCCATAGGAAAAATGAAAAAGATTTTCAGCATATAGGAAGCTGAGTATCAAGTGAGGCATATAATTCTCTTACTGGGCCGTGGTTTTGCTCACCCCTTAATTTTCAACATTTCAGGTTTCGATAAATGTGAGTTCAGCGGATTGTGGATCCTGGCCGTACACGAAGGACAATGTGTCAGACCGACTGTTTATTTGAGGTATGATCATTTATTATCTGTATTTAGACATGTCAACAGTACTACTTATCTGATAAATTATGATAGGGGATGTGTATAATAAAAACAATATTATGTAAAATTGTTTAACAGTCAGTACAAGTGAAGTATCGCAGACAGCCCAACCGGTTAAGTTGTGTATAAGAAGATGAAAAATGTGGTCACGGGTCGTAACAATTTCATTGGCCATTTTGTAGCAAATTAGTTTAGAATTTTATTTATTTGGCCCTTACCGAAAGGTATCTTATATTCAGATATTGTATATTACATGAAGAATGGAATAATTCATAATTCAATATAAACCCTAATTCGAAAACCTCACTTGAGTCACTTCGTAAAAAACAAGTACGAGTAGTCATTTACCATATAATTTGTTGAGAAAAATGCATGAACTTTACGAATCTCCTCTACACAAGCTCTTTTGCCAATTTATATAATTTTACATACACATCAACAATCTATAAATTGAATAAAAAAAACATTAATAGAGTACTTATACAAGCATTCAAACATAGATAACAAATAAGCAAGTTACATATACCATCTTATTTATCCTTGGGCACTAGATCGAAATTTGTGCGCATATATCCCTAGACTAGCATTTCGCATAATGTTTCATTGCATTCACAAAACAATGATCAGTTCTAGACCTACTCAAGGACTGGGCTACTGTTGGGGTTTGCCTTGAATCCCACATCGAAAGTATAAAGAGAAGTTATAAGGGCTCTCCCCTTATAAATGATGTGTTAGGCTTGGTTTGTAAAGTGTCCCAAGGAGTTATAGACACCGATAGAATAGCTAGGGTTTGGGATATTAAAAGGGTGTAGTTGGGCTTTGGGATCTTGGTTAGGAGTTTTCAATTTTTCTCTCTAAAAATTGCATGGTTGGGCTTTGTTAGGAGTTTGCAATTTTTCTCTTTAAAAATTGCATGGTTGGGCTTGTAAGGAGTTTGCAATTTTTCTCTTCTAAAAATTGCATGGTTGTAATTGTTTGATTGGTTGTTAGATTGGTTGGGTGGTTCTAGGCCAAATTGGTTGGGCCAAACCATATTAAAATTATTGTGTTTGTTTTTGCTTTCCTCTATTTTGTGGGTGTTTGGTTTGAGAGATATTTTTTCCAACAGCTACCCACTCAAGCCCGAAGGCCTGCCTGATATTTAGTCGTGTTTAGACAAAAATATCTAATGCAATAACCGGGTTTGGACAAAATTTTTAGGCCCATTTAAAAATCGAGGCGGGCCTGGGTTTAAGCTTTCAAAGCCCTAGCCTAGCCTGGCCCAGTCCGAATTTATATTTTTATTTTTTTATATTTCTTTTTTAAAATTAATTAAATTTTTTTTATATATGTAATAAGTATAATATAATTATATGTATATAAAACAATATTGATTAATAAACATGATTATAAATATTAAATTTGGAAATTGATATACAAATTTTGACAAATTAAAATTAAATTAAATTTTAAAGGGTATAAAATAATAAAAATAAATAAATAAAAAATTAAAATATAAAAAAATTATTTTCGAGTCTAGCCGGACTAGGCTCGGGCTTGTAGTGTAAAAATGAAAATAAGCTTGAATAAAAAGTTAGGCCCGAATTTTCGGGTCGGGCTAGGCTTGGGCACACAAATTACACATTAATATATGTCATGGGCCCGGCCCAGCATGACCAGGTCTAATCAATTCTAAACCCTAAACCAATGTAAGTAAAATTAAAATACCATTTACTCCTAAGATAAAGTTGCATCCCAAGCATAGTCAACCGTATGTTTCTCCATATATGATAGGGATGAAGTTGGCCACTTGATCAAATATGAGATTGGAGAATACGAGAGGAACAAAATGACCCAGTAATGCAAGTACTCGAAATCTGCATGTGGAAGTTTTGAATACCCTTAACTAATTTGGTTAGACGGAGCGAGTTACGAGTATAGTCCCAAAGGCATACAAGATGAACAATAGTTTAAAATAATCTAAATCATATGTCTCCTTTAACAATTGTTCAATTGGCTTTAATGACTTATTATTACAAAATTTATTGCATCATGTTTGCATTGGTTCATTCTTTTCTGGTTTACTTGATACAACTTCCCAACTTGTGCAAGATTTACCTAAAAGTAAGCCTACATCTGTTTCGGTTAGCTTAACTACTTATCGGAAAATTTAAAATTACAATTCAATGGATCGAATTCTTGTATTAGCTACTCACATAAAGAGTAGCAAAGGATACAAACTTTAAAACTAATAAGACCACTAAAACCTACGTCATTATGGCCATTTACTTTCTAAAGATGATCTATAACTACTCTTTTAATTAACTTAACAAATCTATTAGGACTACACCCAGTACTCAATTGTTCATAGCTAGAATCCCGTATGCTTTGCTTTGCAGCTTTCTTTCCCACTATTGTTGATATCTGAAACAAAAAAAAAAAAGCTATAGTTCGTCTTTCATATTTATTGACAAAGTCAACGCATTAGTTTAGATGCTCTAATATTTACCTTTTAAGCAACCGAATAACCTAAAGCAAAACATAATTGGTTACCTTATTTTCACTTAAACCCTAACCCTAAATAACAAATCGTAGAAAAAACCTAAACAAAAAATTACTAATAAAAATGATGAATATTCAAAGAAAAAGAATAAAATACCTAAAAATTCGAGGTCATTGAGAATGCACACCCTAGGTATATGAATGCAAATGGAGAAGACTATAAAAGAGACTAAAGAATAAAGGAAATGTAAAAGCGCGACAATATGGATGGTTGGATTGTATGGAAAGGACTCACTATAAAGGCTGACAAAATTCTTTCATTAAAGAAGATGTAGTAATTTTATACATAGCTTTTACTCTCAATTTTTTGTGATATTCGAATTCCTATCTAAAGGTATTCGAATTATATTATTACTTTCAGTCTTCGATATATATATAGAAAACAAAACAATTACGTATCCTTCTATAGCAATGTTCGAATACATTTCAAGGTTATTTGATTCTTGGATATTATTTCCTATCCTCTTAATCAATTTATCAAAAATGGTATTCGAATTCCTTTCAATAAATACTAAAATTATATAGATAGTTTTCAATATTTGGAAGAGAAATACATATATTTATCCTTGATGTAAAGACAAAAATCACATAATGTATGTGATTGGTTTCCCATATTATTTTTAGTCCACTATTATAAAAAATGATATTCAATTTTTTATATTAATGTATTGAATTCTATGGATAATTTTTATTCTTCGAAAATAAGTACATATGTGTATGCATAATGTACATTCATAAATAAAAAAATTTACATGCCATGCATAATAGATAGAAATGGTATTCAAATTCTCATTAAAACTTTGCTTCTCATAATAAATCTTTATCAAAGTAGTTATTTGAAAGTTTATTTGAATGTAATTGGATACCCTTAATGATTTCTATATTGGAAGAGTCAAACACATGTTCGTAAGATATATATAGGATTATTATCCTATCGACTGGTACTGGAGTTTTTTTAGTCAATACATACTATTAAAGATAGCTTTGAACAGTGTTTTGTCAATTGAAGCAATTGGTGATGACACGTGTATGAACACTGTTTTGTCAATTGAAGCAATTGGTGATGACGTGTGTACTACGATAGTTAAATCAAAGAATTGGCAAGCGGTTATGCAGATGTCTGGGTTGGTGAGCTATGTGGGTTTGCGAGCTGTTATGCTATTGTGTGAATTAGTGAGTTGTGTGGGTTGGCTAGCTGATGCAGTATGTGTCTCTGCTCTAGGTATTTGGTGTGATACCCCCTGCAAGCTGGAGAGTATATGTTTTGGACTCCCAGCTTGGAAAATAATGATGAAAGGTTGCAGGATGAGAGGCCTTGGTGAAGATATCAACTAACTGATAAGAGGACTTCATGGGAAGTAAATGAAGAACAACAACAATAAGCTTTTCACGCACAATATGACAATCAATATCAATATGTTTGGTTCTCTCATGGAACACAGGATTCTTGGCAATATGCATGGCAGATTGATTGTCACAGAAAAGTAACGCTGGAATGGGGTGTGAAATTTGAAGATCACGAAGCAAATAAAGGAACCATTGTATTTCACAAGTAGTAGTGGCCAATGCTTGATATGACCAGAGGCACATACTGCAACAGCTCGCCAACCCACACAACTTGCCAATTCACACAACAGCATAACAGCTCGCCAACCCACATAACTCGCCAATCAGTACAGCTGTAGAAACTTCCATGTTCTTTGATTCAACTATTGTAATAGCGTGTATGTCTGATTTTGGGTTGAATTGAAGTAGCTAAAGATGGCACGTGTAGCAGCAAAAAGACCCACGTATAGACAGCTGCGTTTATTGCTTTTTATAGCTGAAGTTGTTCTGCTGACAGATGTCAAACATGCATCAATCATCTATATAAAACATATATAAAATCCCGTGTTTCTTTCCCTTTTTTTCTTCATCTACTTTTTCTTTCCTCATCAACAAACACCTGAAAACATTTATTAATTCTTTATTATTTGGGTTTTTATTTTCTATCACTAAAAGTATTTCTTTTATTTTACCTAATTTATATTTTAAGCCATTTTGGATTTTTCAATCATTACTTTTTTTTTTAATTTGATCATAGTTGGAGTTTGGTTTTTGTAGTTGATTTTATCTCTTCTTCTAAGGTCAATGTAGCTGGGTTTTCCTCCAAAGTTAGGGTTTCCATTCCAAATTTTGGAAATTCTGCTGTTAACGTATGTATTTGAGGATTCTTAAGCCCTTCTAATGGTAATAATAAAACTCTTATTTTTTACTTTTCTTTGGCGTCGATTGAATTCTCTAATTTTGATTTTTAGCTATATTCTTCCAAGAACATCCTTTTCTTTGACTTCTTCTTTTAGGAAAAATTTCTCCGCCTTCTTTTCCTGCTAAATTATATTGGAATCAATGGTATATTTTTCTCTACAAAACTTATGTATCTTGGGATTTATAACTCTTCAGGGACCTTATCCTAGAAATTCTAACCAAGTAAATTCACTTTTCATTCCTTTTCATTTCTTACCTTTCCTTTTTTTTTGAATATCTTGGATTTTTTTGTTCTCTAATTAAATGATTTTATATCAGACTATTAGAGTAAGTTTTTTATTTGAGTTGTGGAAGGAATTTAATGAAAAAATAAATCTTTCTTTATATACATACAGGAACACATGAGATTGTAAACAACTTATTCATCTATGGCGTCCTCATCTTTTTCATATTCATCATCCTCATTAATTTCCTTGGCTTCTCATGGTTTCCACCCTAGCATGCTGGTAGGTTTTGGAAGAAAATGAAAATTTCTACAGTTGTGTAGATTGGCGAGCGGTTATGCAGTTGAGTGGATTGGCCGGCTATGTGGATTGGTGAGCTGTTATGCCGCTGTGTGGGTTGGTGAGCTGCTGCAGTATATGCCTCTTTTATTAGAGTATATTTCTTATTGATTTAAAATGTTTTGTTGTTGAATCGAAGAAAATGGAAGTTTCTACAGCTATGTGCTTTGGCGAGCTGTTATGTTGCTGTGTGGATTGGCATGTAAAATCTCGTTACCACCTTTTTCACGAATTTCTATACAACTTTACTGGTTGGGCTGTCTGCGATGCCATTAACATTCAACAGTGACAATAATAAATGATAAACATTTATTAACAATTACGAAATATAAAATTCTTTTCTTTATTTTCTTACATCTAACATCCCCTACTGACTTTGTTTCACTAAAGTAGTACTGTATACTCATGTCTAAAATGTAGAAGAGAAGGGACTGTACCTGTAATGTTAATCATCTCTCTTGGAGCTACTTCTCTAACTCCGTGTCTTTTATCTGTGGAGTTAAAACAAAGGGATGAGCAATTCATTTGCTCAGTACAGGAGACATATGTTGCTTTACAAAATCAAAGCCATATACCACAATTAATTTGTTTTTCCTAAAATCATGTTAAATAGGAAAACAGTGGTTATATCAACCGGTACTCTCAATGCGTCATTCAAATCATTTTCTCAACAGTTTGCAATAAATTAAACAGCAAATAGGATTTTAAACGAATCCTTTCAGTAAATAGAAATCAACAAGTTGAGACTAGGCATCACCCTAGAACAATTCATGCTATCCTCGTTCCCCCTCCCCCTTGCAAGAACGGAATCTACCGCTATTGGGGTGCACCCGTAGGCCACCGCCCCTCACGGCTATCTCTGCTAGATCTATGGCCATAATCTATCGGTGGTCCTCTGGTCCACTTGCCAAGTGACCTCGAGACCGCTGATAACTTGGCAGGTCCATCAGCCTCATAACTCATACTGCATGAAACTAGGGGCCTAAAGTCTCAAAATCAAATTATATCTCATGAAAAACCCTTAAGGAATTACTTCATAATTTCATCATTTTCTCAAAATGATTTTCTTTCCAAAAAAGTTTTAAAAACAGCCCGCAATCTCACTGAATTCCGTGTGAGAAAGACCCGGGTTAAACTGGCTCGCCATGGCTAATTCACCCATGGCCAACTCGCTCGTTGGTCAACTCACTCGTTGGTCAACTCGCCCATCAAAGGGTTTCATATTTTCTATTTTTAAAGCTCTTAAAAATAACTCATTTTTCGTTGAGAAAATGTAAATAGAAATCTGTTCGCCATGGTCAGCTCGCCCATCGTGGCTCACCCATGGTAAATTAGAAAGTGGGGTGACAAGTAGTCGACCGCCAACCATTGCTTTTAGAAACAAGTAAAACTAACTCGCCCCAGTGGCTCGCCCATCATAGAGTTGCCATGGTCAACTTGCCCAAAAGCAGCACTCCATGGACCACTTGCCCATTACATGAAAACAGGGGTCGCCCGCCCCAAAATCACATTAAAAGGGTTCGCTCAAATATTATAAACGTTTAGCTAGCCAGCCAATAACAGTTCGCCCAAAATATTATAAACGTTTGGCTCGCCCGCCAAAACCAGTTCGCCCAACAAACAACATAAGGGTCGGCTATATCTGTAGCTCGCCCAAGTCAAAATAATTTATTGAATAAATGCATGTCATAAACCAAAATAGTTTCTCGATATTTTCATAATATTTTTACTCCACAGGACATGCATTTTACTTCACACACATCTCTCTTACCTGATTCAACGAAGCCCTGCTTCTTGCTCGCCTTCCTGATCGCTTTTTACCAAATTCCTTACTTCCCGGCTGCAAAATAATTTATAATTTCCATTAATATTTTCCTTATATATATTTCCATCATTTGGGCGAGACTTGAGATAAATCAATCAGCTCGCCCAACAGAGCTCTTAGTAGCTCGCCCAACCAAGCTCGCCATTCATCAAATGGCTTACACATGGGAGCTCGCCAATCATTCACGCCATTCACACATGGGCCAATTAGTGGGAGCTTGCCCAAAATCAACACGCACGGTTACATTTCCTTAAATGTGGGAGTTCGCCCACCATCAACTCGCCATTACCTCGGTTTAAACTAACATGTGGCGACCTCGCCACTACCACATTCCAGCTCGCCCATGATCACTGAGCTCGCCCATGAATTAAACTAGCGTTGGGCGACCTCACCCATTTGAACAAAACTTTATGCTTGGCGAGTTCTTATTTCCTACTCGCCTCTTTGGCGATTACTAACTTTCAACATGGGCGATCACCATAGTCGCCATTCTCGTCACTTATTCCATTATTTTCCTTGTTTTCATATTCTCTAAGGATCTAACTAAAACAAGGCTGCATTCTATGTTTATTATGTTGTAAACATATAAATCTACCATTGAATATCAAGAACACCTCAGAAATATGAAACTCACCTCAACCAACTGCACTTCCAGAACAGATTGCTTTCCATCTCACGTTGGCCTTCCTTTGCTTATTCCTTTAACTCATCAAACTAAGGAGGAAAGGTTTGCAAGCAGGTTTATGTGTTTAGCCAACTGAAGAGTGAAGCTCAGTAAATCAAGCATGACAGGAATGGAAAGAATAACATAAACTTGCAGTTGCGTAGCTCTCTCGTGAAGAAGATGAATTTGGCTAAATCAGTTTTCCTCAAATGTTTCTTCTTATATAGCCATGCTATCCAATTAGAACCCATCACTTGGTCTTATCCCATTCTTCTTTCATTAATTTCACGTCTTTCATGCATTTAATGCATGAAGAAAAACTGCAGCTTAAGCTGGCGTGAAAGTCTCCCTTCCACACTCCTTTTTCTTCTTCTATTGACTTTGTTTTATTTCTCAACCAATAAGGTTAATTCCTTATTGACTTTAACATCCTCTCTATTAATTGTTTTCAACCGTATAACATACAAAGTCAATTTTGGCTGCAAAATGGCAAAATGATTATGTATTGATTCTAGTTCCAGTTCGCCTATTCAACCTGAGACCTCAGCTCTCCCATTCCATTTTCAGTTCGCCAAAAATATTTGGTGATTTACGAGCTGATTTCCTTCTCTTGGCGATCACATTGACTTGGCGAGTACTTATTGTCTTACTCTCCTGCTAGACTATCATTTGCCCCTCTATGTGTTACTCGCCACACTCATTTCTTGGGCGATCACAAGTCCTCGCCCATTCGGGCGATCACCTTACACAAGTAGCTGGCGAACTCACCTATTCGCTCACACCATCGTCCATTGGCGATTACCTTTTTTTGCTCACCTGTTTGCAATTTGCCCCATTATTGAACTCGCCCGTAGAGTATTTCACCAAAATTGCTCCTTTTTGCATCTCAAGTTAAGGAGCTTTTCACCTAACTGGAAATCAATATTCATTACTTATTTAATTTCCATTATCAATTTTATGAAATTAGACTCTACAGTAGTGTAGAATCGGATCTTACATGGCGGCCTGCGTGGGTTGCGAGCTGCTGCAGTATGAGGACTAACGGTGGAAAATATTGTTTTTTTTAATTAGAAAAGATTCAGTTGATGCCAATTTGCTGACATTTTAATTTGATGTCAAATTTAAATCAAACTCAACTTTATTCAAATAAAATTGTCAAAAAATTCATCTGTCATCTTTTTTTTTATGTAAACCATATGTATCTTCATCTGTTTTAACGATTTGAGATTAATCTTCTCAGAGCTTTGTCATAGTTAAAGATCCTCACTTCTCCCAAAAGTGTGTTTAGTAGGGGCAAACCTGAGAGCTCTACCATCTTTTGCTTACATGGAATTATATTTTAGCCATTAACATCTAATTCATGTGTCAATTTCTACCTCACATTATTTAAGCAATTATATGCATTAATTATTAATTAATACAAAAAACAGAAAAAAAAAAGTTATGCAGTTGTGTGGATTGGCGAGCTATGTGGGTTGGCAAGCTGCTTATGTTGTTGTGTGGATTGCGACCTGTGTGGGTTGGCGAGCTGTTGCAGTATGTGCCTTTTTTATTAGAGTATATTTCTTATTGATTTAAAATATTTTGTTGTTAAATCGAAGAAAATGAAAGTTTCTACAACTGTGTAGATTGGCGAGCGGTTATGTTGTTGTGTGGATTGGCGAGTTATGTGCTTTGGCGAGATGTTATGCTGTTGTGTAGATTGGCAAGCTGTGTGGGTCGGCGAGCTGTTACAGTATGTGCCTCTTTTATTAGAGTGTATTTCTTATTGATTTAAATATTTTGTTGTTGTATTAAATGTATCTTGGGATTTACAACTCTTCAGGGACCTTATCCTAGAAATTCCAACCAGGTAGATTCACTTTTCATTCCTTTTCATTTCTTATCTTTTCTTTTTTTTGAATATTTTGGATATTTTTTTTCTATAATTAAATGATTTTATATCAGACTATTAATGTAAGTTTTTTATTTGAGTTGTGGAAGGAATTTAATGAAAAAATAAATCTTTCTTTGTATATATGCAGGAACACATGAGATTGCAAACAACTTTTTCATCTATGGCGTCCTCATCTTTTTCATATTCATCATCCTCATTAATTTCCTTTGCTTCTTATGGTTTCCACCCTAATATGCTGGTAGGTTTTGGTAAATTGTTTATCAATAACATCAATAGTTGAATTGAAGAAAATAGAATTTTCTACAGCTGTGTAGATTGGCGAGCGGTTATGCAGTTGTGTGGAATGGTGACCTGTGTGGGTTGGCGAGCTGATGTAGTATCACGATAGTTGAATCGAAGAAAATGGAGGTTTCTACAGCTGTGTAGATTGGCGAGCGGTTATACAGTTGTGTGGATTGACGAGTTATGTGGGTTGTCGAGCTGTTATGCTGTTGTGTGGATTGGCGACCCGGGTGGGTTGGCGAGCTGCTGCAGTATGTGCCTATTTTATTAGAGTATATTTCTTATTGATTTAAAATAAAAGGTAACTTTAATCTCTATGTAACAATAGTGATATTATTTCTACTTTTACTTCTTTTGTTGTTCCATGTTTACATTGAACCAAAATTTCAATAAGGTTTTGTAACAAATTAACAAGCATGATTGTTCAAGTCTTAAGTATTTTAATTTTTAACTCTTCATTTGTATGTATTAAGTTTGAACAAAAAATTATGAAGAAAAAAATTTTCCTGTAACGAAGCATGGATAATTTTTTAGTTTTCTATTAAAAGTGTATCCTGTACATATGAAAATGATGACTTGTACATGTTTTTATATGTTTTTTTATAGCTAAGTTCCTATACGTAATCAATTACAACTTCCAATGTAAATCGAATATCAAGATTTTCTGGATCATTCGTCTTAGATGGCTCAACAATCAAATTTTGGCTTTTTGACTTGTTTCTTCCGGAACTGATGCACATAGTAGCTGGAAAAGAGTGGAAATGGATAGTAAATGATGTGATGCTGGATGTATAAATGAAACAATAAGAAATGTTGACTTAGACAAAGAAAATAAAGAATGAAGAATCTGGTTTTTTCTCAATGCAATAATAAGGATGAAGCCTATGTTTGGATTGAGGGTGGGGAAGGGAAAGGAAGGGAAAGGAAAGGAAAGCAAAGTAAAACAAAGGAAGGTTGTAAACCTTTCATTTGTTTGGGAAGATTTTTTAGCTAAGGAAAGGAAATAGAGGGGGAGTGAGCACCCCTTGCTTTCCCTTGAGTTACTCAGTTTTTTTAAAATCCCAATTTGGAGTAAAGGGGAAGGAAAGGAAACTTGAAAAAAATTTTAACGTGTAGAATGTCAAATTTATCCTTATTATCTTATAAAATTTAAAACAAAAAAGGTTATAATTGGAAAAAAAAGCATTACAATGAATCATTTCCTTTCCTTTCCATTGTTTAACCAAACAAGGATTGTTAGGATTACTTTCTTTTCCTTTCCTTTATTAATTTTAGCTATCCAAACAAGGGGTACATGTACCCATTCTTTTCCTTTCCTTTCCTCTAGTTTACATTCTTTTCCTTTCCATTTCTTTCCTTTACTAATGTTTATCCAAACATAGTGGAAATGATCATTTTTATTCCCTTCCTAGTAATTTAAAATGTTCTTATTTCTTTTTCGATAAATAAAAGCGCATTTTTCTCTCTAAATAAATATTGCTATTCTTACACATTTTTTTTTTCAAATTTTCCCCTTTGAATGTGATACTTGAATGCATATTTAGATTATCCGAATCCATCAATTGAAATATTTAATTTCGATCAATCAATTGACTTAAGAAACTTATCTAAACAAAAATAAAAAACATTTTCATTTATTGTATAATTTGATTTGACAGTTCGGAACAACTGAATTGAATTATCCGAATATGGAACTAATAACATGTTTGAAAATATAAATATAATTCCTATTTTTTAAGTTAATTTCTATATGATAAAAATCTTGGGCTCATCATCCTTATTTGTAATTCCCACAACCCCAAAACTAAACGTTGCGGAGTCCCTGACTTATCTCTCATCCATACTGTGCTGCTCCGGTACTCCCCGCCGTTTACAAGCAGAGCCCCTAACCTAAAGCCCAATTATACGGACCTTATCGTTTAAAACAGTTTTTACAAACTTTATGCCAAACGGAGCCCTAGGGAGCTAGCCGATTAGTTTCGTACCCTAGCGCTTTTACCGTAGAACCCGGCGAGGTTTTTCCATTTTAAAAAAGATTTTTTTTAATAAAAAAACGCAACGTTCAAGTTTCAATCTTTATTTTTTATGCGAATTCAAACTCCGCGGGAACAAGGAATCTCGACGCTAACTGTTTTTGAAATTAAAAAAAAAACTGCAAAAATTGTTTTTAAAAAATATAAAAAATTCTTGTTTCCCCAGAACCAAACAGATATTTTTTGACGAAAATGTCTTTAGGGCACAGAGGTTCGGCGAATCCGGCCGCCATGCTTGTTTCTCTCGTGACCAAGAGAGAAAAGCTTCAAGAAGAGCTTCGCAATATCGAAAAGCAGGTGATTTTTTCCCTTTTTTACGCCAGTGAATTTTACTTTTACTGTGTATATATTGGTAGGAATTACCATTAAATTGCTTAATTTAATTGTTATTCTTGTTGTAGGTTTATGAGTTAGAGACTAATTATTTACAAGATTCGAGCCATTTCGGGCATGTTTTGAAAGGATTCGAAGGGTTTCTTTCTTCATCCAAGAACACAGCAAAGTAATTATCCCCCCTCCTATGTTCTTGTATTTGCTGCTGCTGGTAATTTTAGTCTAATGTTAGTTAATCATTGAATTGCCAGTTTGCACTTTTTAAATTTCTGACTGTATGCAGATTATTATCCTTGCAAATTAATACTTTTTTTTACTGGAAATCTTGAGTTTTATAGATACTTATTGAGAAATTGTTACATAGGCTCTTGCTATGATCAAGTTATGAAACACATCATCAAAATTTGCTTTGTTAGTATAGGTTACAATACTTTTTTCTGATTAATGAAAAATGTAGACCCATAAATGTTGACTTGGAAATTTTAGTGACTAGTTGTTTCTTGATTATTTGTGATTCCATATTTGATGTAGTAGGAATAGTTTTTTTTTTTTTTTTTTTTAAATTTAAATTTTTATTATGAATGAAAGTTTACAACCAAGCAACAAAGTCAGAAGTGCGATGGACTCCTGACTTAGCAAGAGAGTCAGCAAAGTAATTTGCTTCTCTAAGAGTATGAACAAATGAGACCTCACTCAAGCAAGAAAAGAGATTACAAAGTTTGTTGATCAGATTATTATATTTCCATGGACAATCGAGAACCTTGTTCACCCAAGAAATAACCACCTTGGAATCACTCTCAATGATTAATTTTGGGAGGGGATTAATTTTAGCTTTGATAATGAGAGCAAGAGCTTCCACTACTGCAAGCAATTCGGCTAAATTGGAGTCTGCTATTCCAACATTCTTTGAGAACATTAAAATCACCTTCCCCAAATGGTTGCGAATAACCCCTCCAATGCCAGCCGGTCCTGGCTTTCCCAAAGCAGAGCCGTCGACATTAGTTTTCCAGCCTAATTTCCCAAAGTAGGAAGAGTTTATGTAGTAATTGTCCCAAAATTTCGGAATCAAAGTAGTGCAAATGGCAATCACACCACACATTCATGTATTTTGAGACTTCTACTGAATAGTGCTGGCAATCATGATATGCATTTCATTTTCTATTCTTTGTTGTGGAAATTCATGTAAATTTGTTTTTGTAGCTTAAAGAGGTCCAGGAAATTCCAGCCCGAAGATAGACTGTTCTCCTTGTCATCAGTCACGTCACCAGCAGTATGTGATAGTATAAACTTCTGTAATAATGCGTAACTGTGTTTTTACCATTTTGTAGCATACTTTTCTTTTTTGTTTATTCTTTCTCATGGATGGCAGAAACACTTTGAATGTGTATCCAATGTTAGATGGTCACAGTTAATAAATATTGCGAGCATTTACTCAGGCTTATTGACTCTGCGATCTTGTGTATCGTAAATTAAATTTCCAAATAAGTTTCCTAACAGATTAATAGTATAAGCTTCAGTATTTATGCATTTTGTAACTGTATTTTACCACTTTGTAGCATGTTCTTTTTCTTTGTTTTTTATTCTTTCTTGTGGATAGAGGTGACACTTGAAATGTGTATTTAGCTATAGATGGTTAGAGTTAATAAATTTTGCGACATTTACTTAGGCTTAATGTCTATGTGATCTTGTGTATCTTAAATTGAAGTTTCAGATAAGTTTCCTAGCAGATTAGATCACAGAGGAAATGTCTACCAATCCGTATAGTATTGAGCTTAGAAAAGCTATTATGTTTTTGTGTGACATTAAATATGCTGCTGTTATTAAATGTCATTTTTACAATAAGTTTATTTGAGTTAAAGAGAGTTGAGATGGGGTACTTGATCTTGTCAACTTCTGAATGGCATCGCCTGTGCCTTCTCCATATTAGTATGTGATGATATCAAGTAGTTGCATATTAATGTCTATTGCCTGGAGGGTCAAGGAGAACTTGTAGACTCCTGTGATAGCAGCAGCACATGCCAAGATGGTATGCTGAAATGATATAAGGTTCCTTCAGCACTTTACTTGATTAAACTAGAACCATAAAAGGATTTTTTTTGATATACCCTTTTAGGACTTATGTGCTGTACTTTATTTCTGTTTCTGTCCACATTTAGGAATCTATGTTTAACATAAGACTATTTAACTGACAAAATTTAAAGTCAGTACTGGTGATGCTCATCTTCAGATCTACTTGTTGGATATCTTTCTCATGAGAACTTCGGTTGCATATTGTACCAAGATAAACCATCATTTACATGGGTTGGTTAATAGAATTGTCATTGTTTATTATTATAATAATAATTTTGTTATCTTTAAGTATTATTCAGCTATTTCTTTAGTCTCACCAAGTTTGTGCAATTGTGCTGCACCTTTGATTTGTTTCATCAGAAATCAATTATGCAAAATGGTCATGACCACGCTGTGTCTCAAAAGTACATATAATTGAGATAGTTATTCAGATTTAACAAGACTGGTTTGTTCACTTTGCTTCTTTATGTTCAGGCTGAAGAACTCGGAGGTCGCCAGGATGGTAAACCTTGTTCATTATTTCACTGGTGTTTTCCCCCTTAAAAGCTATTTTTGACATCCTTTATTTGGTATCCTCTCTGTTGCAGATGGTAGATCTGATTTTGGTCCAGCTCGGTCCAAGGGTGGAGGCTTAGCGGCCAATGGCCAGTGAGTCTGCTTATTCATCTTACTATTTATGTTCTATAAGCATTTTAGTTTTGAAGAGAAACAAGGAAAGAAAGCAATAATTTCCAGATTGAGTTGGAATTACTCAATCAAGTGATACTTTAATATCAGTACATAACATAGACCTCTTATTTTTAACTTTTTAGAGGGAAACCAAAGAAGGGAAGAACTGCCTCATCTGCAAGGGATGGGAAGAGAATCAGGCCATCAAGTGAACAAGATTTTGATGATGACGATGATCTTGATATCAGCTTGAGATAAGTTGTAAGGACTTGTAATGTAATTTTAGATGTAACTGTATGCTGTAACAATTGAGGGGAATTCTTAATATTAAGTCTAGGTAGTCTAGCATTTAGGTGATGCTGAAAGCAGCTTTTAGGAAGGCTGTATTGCATGTTAAGAATGTAGTGAATCTAGTGGTGTCATGTATAATGTTTTGTATGATTTTTCCATGTTCTGAATCTTGATTGTTTCGATTATATTATGTTCTTTATGTTGACATTGTTGAGAATTCTATAAACTTTGGAAAGAAAAGCCTGCTAAGCTTCAATTATACACTCCAAGTATAGCATAGTTCTTTGTAGTTTTGTACTCTTTTATCTGGTAGGGTTTGGAAAGACTGGAGTTTAGAAGGCATGGCAGATGGTTGAGGTTGGTTTTAAGCTGATAACAAATGCAATCTGTACAGGTATAGGTGAAATGAAAGCCTAGTTCATTTTCTTCATTGAATCCGGTATGGTTGCTTTGTTTAAATCCGAGGTTTTAAGAATTTAAAATTAGCAAAGTCTTAAATAATTAAAAGAAAAATTATAGAGATTGAAAAATAGATTTGTTGAAAATTTGTCGATTATATCTCAGATTTGTTGAAGGAATTGAAGAGATTGGAGAAGAAATATTTTTGAAGAATTTGAGAAGTGTGTTTACGGAAATTAATGGTTGTGTTTGGAGAGAAAAGAGAAAGGGTTAATAGATTAAATAAAATGATTTTAATGAGTAAGTTGGTTTTTGAGAGGTTTTTTAAATGTTGTCTTAGCAATTGAGATGTGAAAACAAATTGAAATTGTACTATGTAGACCTGTCTATGAGCATAGTGGCCCATCTGATAAGAGTCAGGTAAAGCTTAAAACTTGGAATATTAGCCTTGGTTGAGATTGATTTAGTAATAAAAATATTATTTAATTTTAATTTTTAAAATATAATTATACATGTTAAAAATACTTTCTGATATTATGGGGTCGGGCTGGCTTATGTGCACTTCTACCATTATTTTCATTTGCCTAATTTTTCTAAGATTTCTATTATCTTATATGAATATTATGGCTTGCAAAGGAAATGAACATGTTAGTTATGGATGCATAAAAATAAGTTAGAACTAAGATAACTTAATGATTTACGCTCAATGCTTAACTTAGTAGTTGTTACTCCTTCTTAAGAAGGTTTAGGTCCAAATTTTAATTTCTCGCTTTCCCCTTTACCTCCGATGAACCAAAAAAAAAAAACTTACAGGTTAAACTTATCTTTCCTTATTTTAATTACAATTTTTTTCCACCAATCATGAGCTTGGCAGTCCTAAACTTTGCCATGACCAAATTGAAAAAAATTAAGACTTAAAAAAAGAAAGGGGAAATGTAAAGGTCAACGCAGGTTTGGTCTGGGTTGCCTTTAAGTTTGGGTTATTTTGAGTTTAGGTCATTTTGGATGTGAGTTTTTTAGATTCAAGATTTTTTAGGTTTAGGTTTTTTCGATTTCGGGTATTTTTAGATTTGGTTTGGTTTCGGGTTCAATCCGTTTTTAACTGGACGGGTTTAACAGGTTTGGTCAAATTATTTTGAAATTTTATAAGTTATAAATATTTTTTATAATTTTGAATGTAATAATTAATTTAATTTTTTATATAGTTAAATAAAAATATAATAGAAATGCTAAATTAAAGTTAAAATTTAATAAATATATATTTTTACATTTTAATGTTTTTATTGCTTTACAATAATTTTTTAATTTCTTGCGATATTCACATTTGTTATAAAATATATAATTATATATTAATAATTATATAAAAATTTATTTTTTAAGTGAGCAATATATATAGTAAAACTAAAGAAAATTGAAAATCCAAAAGTATTGACTGTACAAATAAATAATTAACAAATTATAAATAAAGCACACTAAACAATTAAATATTTATATAAATGACTTTATACTCTTAAGTCTTAACAGTAATTTATTGGGTCATTGTATTTTTTTATCAAAGTTGGACTATTAGAATTTTGACACTTGTAGTCAAATAATTTTTTTTGCTTTGTTTTATTAGCCTTTTTTAATAGTTATATTATATTTTTAATAAAATTTTAAAGTTTTAAGAATTTTTCTTACATTTATTTTTTAAAAACCAACATAATTGGTAATTAAATTAAATCTAATTGTATAACTAGTTAACTAATTGTTCAGTTATAATGTTGAATTAAACTATAGTATACATTAAAAAAGTACTTAATATTATGAATAATTGGTCAACTAATTACCTCAATTTTATATTTATTTTGTTTTTGGTTTGTACATAAATCATAATATTAACTTTATTACATTAAATATTATCGTATTCGTACACAGTAATTAATCAAATAGTTTATTAAAAATTTAGTAAGTTGAATTAAAAAAGTTATATACATAAATTGACATTATATTAATAAATAATAACATTTGATATAATCATATCATATACAATTATACACCAATTGAGTACTAATTTTTTTATGTTCACATTAATATGACAAGATTAGATATACACCAATTGATCGAATGTTTAATTAAAATGTTAAATAGTAGATATTACTAAATTAATTAATGTAATGCTAATTATTTAAATATAATTAATCATAATATTAATAAAATATTAAAAACAAATTTTATTAAAATTACCGCTTACACAATAATACCACTATAGTATATTATTAAATTACATTTTATTTTACTATTAGAAATATTATTTTTATCCACACTTTAATTTTATATTTAATAGATAATAATAAATAATTTTTAATAAACAATTAATTCTATCAAAATAATACTTACAGAGATTACATAATTTATTCTTAAAAGATTATTATAATATAATATAATATAAAAACTCATTGTTCTAGGATGCCAAATTGGAAGTTTTCAAGATTAGGTTTTTTATATTCAAGTAAATTTAATATTTTTCTATACTTGAAACTTTAAGAAAATATAACTTAAATTTAATTTTGTTAATACTGTTCTTAATGTGTTACACAAAATATCAAATTCAAAGTTTCAAATAAATATTGAAATTATATAATGATTTTTTTATATATTTGATTTATTATTGTATTAAAAATAAAATTTGTTTATGAAATAAAAATGATAAAACATTATAATGATTTTTGTAATAAAATCAAATGTTAAATTAATAATATATTTATTATAATAAATACAATAAGTATAATATTAAAGATTATTTGATAATCATATATTATGATGTTTTAAATTAATTTTATTTAATAATTGAATTAAAAAGATTTAATATTTATTTTGTTGATAATACATATTTGATATAATTGTATAATAAATAATAATCGTTTTCGGAATTTTAAAATTTCAAATTAAAAAAGTGTATCAATTATTTATTTTTAAATAATAATTATATAATTATAATTCGGGTTTTTTTTTGGGTTATAAATTTGGTTTTTTCGGGTTTCGGATTAGATCGGTCTCAGTTTTGGATCGGATCGGTTCGGGTTATGTCAGGTTTGGGTTGTGTGGGGTTTGAGTTTCTTCGGGCTTGGATTTTTTTGGGTTCGGGTTTTTTCGGCTTTTGACTTTTTTTTGTCAATTCGAATTGGTTTGAGTTCAATCTCGAGGGGGGTTTTAGGCTCAAGCCAGCTTTTGCCACCTCTAAACAAAAGGCTACAGTACTATTAAGGGTGTAAACAAGTCAAATTTACTAATGAGTTACTTGAATTCAACTCAATGATTACTCAAGTTTGATTCGTTTATTTTCAAGCTGAACTGGAGCTCGAACTACTCGAGTAATCAGTGGAGCCAAGTTTGAGTATTTTAATACTTGGCTCGAGCAGCTCACAAACCTAATTGAACTTTTTAAACATATATTTTTAATATTTTATTATTAATTTACCATTTTATTTTTATAATATATAGTTAAAAATTGACAAATTGAGCTTATTAAGTCAAGTTCGAACCGCATAAACTCGAGTAACTTGGCTAGAGTATTCTATCAAGTTAAACTCGAGTCGAGTTTTTGAATCTCATGTTTTTGAGTCTAGTCGAATTCAAGCCAGGTATTTGTAATGTCTGAAATTAGAAAATTCTGAATTAACTTTTTCTTTTTTATTACTATCTTTCTCATTCAATCATTCGGTATCAGTTGGTTTGCATTCGGTGTAAATGCAAGTACGATCTATAACTTTCATTTCATATTTATCTTTATCCCATTAAATTATTTAATGCACAAGAAATAAATAAGAAACTAGAATATAAAGTATATTATAAGATTTATAATTTTATCATTATCAATTCAATTTCAATGTACCCCACAAATCCATATACATTCTTAAACCATTCACTACATTATTTACATCCAAATTATTTATTTACAACTGCTGTGCATACATTAGTCTGAATATAATTATAAAATTCTATATATACTTGGTCACTGAGCCCTTTAAACTTCTAGTAATTTTCTTCAATTATCCTATCGCAGTAGGTAGCACGTACACTGATGAGCTATCTTGGATGGTGAGTAAGGGGGTGAGCTTTTGGAAAAGCTCAGTAAGAAACATATATAAAAGTGCGTATAAAATGTAGTTAAATAAAATTTATTTGTTTTACTAATTATGAAAAAGGCATATTAAATATAAATATTAAAATGCATAAAAATATTTATTTTCTAGCAGTTACTAAGAAATAGTATAGGAAGGATACTATAGTCAGCTAGATAACTTGGTAAAGTATGGGAGGTACTTTGAAGTACCTGTCATGTTCTAGTTCCTAATTGTGACTATAGAGAGTAAGTGATTGAGGATGAAATCATTAATCAGTATAAAACATTTAATAATTGATGCAATGCAATGCAATTTCAAATCAATAATCAATATAAAACATTTAATAATTCATACGATACAATTACAAATCATTAATCAGTATATAAACCATTTATGTAGGCGATGCTATAAAACAATTTCAGTATGCAACTTCGGTAACATTTTCAAATATCAATATAAGCAATATTTTCATATAATACAGTAAAGCAATTCATTTAAAATTATCATTATCAATCATTCGCTTTCAAACCTTTCTTTCTTTCTGTCAAATTAGTAAATCAACATTCAAATCATTCGGTATTCAAATCGTTCAGTATTCAAATCATTCAGTAATTAAACCATTCAAATACAGTTTAGTGGAGACAGTCAATCTAATAGAATCATGCACAAAACGGTATCCGTATCCCCGAAGGGACGATCAGTAACGAATGGCTATCATTGAACGGTCACAAATCGCATTGGTCAGGTGCTCACTGTGTAAACCTGTGGGTTTAATCATAATAATCCCACAATCGATAAACAATATATCGGTAACCTATGGACTTGATCAGGGTCTCGCAATCGATAACAATATGCATGATTACTAAGGAACGACCGTCTCAAAACATTTCCATAAATCATATAATTCAACAGTAGAAGTCATTTGCGAATAGCAATTAACAGTAGAAATCATCTCAAATAGCAATTTACATTATAAATCATTTCAAATAGCAATTAGCTTCAGTCAGACCAAAATCATATAAAAAGAATAATTATTAAATTTGGTAGCCATAAAATTCATTAAAAACTCAATGAAAACTTTAAATATACCAATAACTCATTGGCACATAATTAATAAATCATTCATGTAAAAATAAATAAAATATCATTTACGCAATTTACTTAATTCATGTAAACCATTTCATGTAATTTATGTCATGTAGTTCATTTCATGTAAATCATTCTATGTAATTCATTCCATGTAAATCATTCTATGTAAATCAATTCATATAAATCGCTTCATGTAATTTAATTCATATAAATCAATTTATGTAAATCATTTCGTGTAAATCAATTCATTTAAATCATTTCATGTAATGCAATTCATGTAAATCATTTCATTTAAATCTATTCATGTAAATCTTTTCATGTAAGGCAATATTTAGACTTGTAAGAATTTAAGATAAATTTCTATTTTCATTTAAGAAAGTTTAAACAAGTAAACGAGCAGGATTTGGTTTCCTAAAAATTTTCAAATGTAAGTAAAACATTTCCTATGCAACTCCTATACATGTTGCTTACCTCAATTCCACGCAGTGTAACAACGTTCATAAAACCACTTACGTGTCTCTATTTTCTGAATTTAACACTGCACAATAATTCCAAATTATATTCAAAATTGCATTTTATAATTATGACAAATATTCTATTACTTTCTATCTTTTATTTTGTTACTTTCTATAGTTAATTTATTTTATTTCCTATTAAGTATCAAAACAATTAAATTGTACTTTTCCTATCTATGATTTTATAAAAATTTCGGTAGCACAATGGCTATAAGTGTCTTAACCCTCCTGCATGAAAAATACATATTTATATTCCCAAAGTAGTTGATTTTAAACCATTATAGTATCCAATTCATAAACCTCATTCAAATCAAACCAGAAAAAAATTCACAAATCATTCCAAACTCAATCAAATCAATCCATAACTAGTTTGGAATTTGTCTTTAAAACCTCAATTACATCAAAGCATTATCCCTTCCTCCAAAACTGTAAACATTTTAAAGTTTACAATTTCTGATATACTATGAAAATATTTAATCATTTAAATCATTACTAAAATCATTAAAATTTTAATTTCTTTATCATTTAGCCAATTAAACAATTTAAATGCAGACATGATATTATCTTAATTCTTCTATATATGCCCCTTACCATTTCATCATACTTCGTAACACGAAATTAACTTCAGCAGCTAGCGTGTGTAAGCGAGCATATATTCGCTTACAACCATCCTAGATGCCCCTTATTTCTTAGCTGCATAAATCATTAAAACGATTTCAATTTCAAAACTGTCTTTACAAAATATTCCTAAAATTTCTAAAGCTCTAATATTTTCTAATACAACAGTAAAGCTGATCTATTTTCTATCAATGTTTATAACTGCAATTTCAATCCAAACATTTCATTTTTTTCATTTTTTTCTTTCTCATTTTTTTTTTCAATAAACGTCAAGATTATCTCATCAAAGTCCGACAATATTTTCATGACCAATAATCGTATTTCAATCTCCATGCAAGTTATGTCCTAAGTCCTATTATCATAATTGTCTCATCTCATCTCAATCCCAATTATAGCTCCAAGCATAATATCAACTATCATAATAGAATACTTATTCCAAGTCACATTCGCATGATCCCAATGTTACCATTATCACGTAAATTTTCCATTTGACTTAAAAACATACCACAGTATATCGAAGTCACACGAGTCTTCAATCCACTCTATAAGAACATCTCACAATACCCCCCATCATTCTCAAGGCATTCCATGACTATTCAACCTAATAGTCAAACATACTTCACAATTTCTATATTCATTCTATAAATAATCAGTAATGCTCCAACAATTTCTCATCAACATTGCAACGTCAAAAAATTAACATATTTTTACTACTCTAGAATTCTCTCACCATGTTCTATCTACACATAATTTCATATTCGTAAAATCAAACAATTATAAATTAACCTATACAATATAATAATTCTAATTTTAACTTACATAAATATCTTACCCCTTTTACCAACGTTTCGCACTATAGCACTTTCGAGCTTAGTCGAATTTCACCACTTGTGTCATTCTCTATAATCTCAAATCCATTTTCACACTTATAATCTTCCACAAACAATTTAACAATTTATTAATTAAATAAAAATAACTAAAATAAAATGAGGTAACATCCCTTACCACTCCTCAATTTCTGTCTTCTTCTTCTTCTTTTTTTTGTTCTGTGTTTGTTTTGTTTTTTTCTCTGGTTGAATCGGTTCAGATCGGTTCAACCTTGTCCTGGCCGGTTCAACCTTCTATTTCTCTTATCGTTGCCGGTTCAGCCACTTCGACGGCACCTGAGGGTGCGGCGTGGCTGTTCCTTCACTCCCCTTCTAGATCGACTGGCGATGGTGCGTGGATCTAAGACGATTGTTGGTGGTAGTGGCGTCTGCAGCTTCTTCCTCCTTCCTCCCCTTTTCTTTTCTCTTCTCTCTCCTTCTTCATCGCCGGCTAGCCCTTCCTTTCTTCCTTCTTCACGCCGGCATCAGATCAGGCTTCTCTGCTCTGATCAGTTCTCCTCCCTTTCTTCTTTCTTTTCTTTCTTTCCTTCTTTTCCCATCGCTGCTAGTAGGGGTTTCCAACGCCGGCGTCAGTTCCCTCTCTCTTCTCTCCCTTCTCTCGCCGGCGTCAGTTCCCTCTCTCTCCCTTTCTCCGATTGACAGCTCTACATGTAACATCCCATTATGTCCTCTTTTACTACAATTACCAACTAACTTTTTCTTCACATAAGGGTGGTTCGGCTGTTTGTCGAGTCATCCTTCTCTCTTCTTATGATTATATTTCATTGCTTAATATAGCAATATCAATTTAAATGAGAAAGTGTTTCTCATATATGCATATAAGCCATTATACATATGGTTCCACATAACTTATTCAACTTACATCCCCAGATAGTCTAATATACATCACTGTATGGTACTGTAGTCTGGAGTACATAATAAAACTGAATATACCTTCAAGGAAATTTAGGAAGCGTGCCTCGAAGGAATACTATAAGATCCAAATAAGCTCTTCTATCGAGAGCGGGAATTTACTTCAAATAATTTGGATGAAAAATTATTGTAAAGGAGTGAGTTTACGCTTAGTAAGAAATATATGTAAAAGAGCGTACTATGCCACTATATGCAAGTTTCCTGCTTAGCTCTATAATGTCATGTAAGATCCTTATAAAAACATATACTATATACTTTCATCAAATACCATATAAGTTATTCAAATATCATATACACATATAATCACTTGCATATATTCAAGTACTTTCAAATGAAATCAAATCTTTTGAAATCAATATACAAATAATCTTCATATAAATCGGGAGAAGATTAACATCCATTAGAATCATACACCAAATAAATCCCGTAAGGGATGCCAAATAAATCCCGTAAGAGATGCCAAATAAATCTCGTAAGAGATGCCAAATAAGTGGCGTACCCATGTATGGACCAGGGATCCTCCCCTAAGCCAATCATATATCAGAGACAAATGGCCATAGTCGATAAACCACAGTGAACACTAGTCAGGTGACAGCTATGGTACTGAGAACTAGACTAAGGTTCCTCAGCCAAGTACAAATAATATGCATGATCACCAAAGGAGTCCACAGTCTCCAAAACCTTTGCTATATACCTTTTTGGTAATACAGTTATACTTATATAAAATAGGCTTCAAAACCTTATTTTCAAAGAGGGCAGTTGACTGGTCTTTAGGGTAGTCGACTGCTAATGACATATATCGATTTATTAAATTTCTTTTCTTTTTAAAATTCAGATATTTCACATTTTGAAAACCAATAAGGCAGTCGATTGGTTCGCAAACAGAATGTTTTTCGAGAAAATGCAGTCGACTGGCTCCATAGCAGTCGATTGGTTTCGTAAACAGAATACTTTTGGAAACAAGGCAGTCGACTGGCTCCATAGCAGTCGATTGGTTTTGCAAACAGAATACTTTTGGAGAAAAATGCAGTCGACTATCTCCTTAACAGTTGACTGGTGGCAAACAGAGTACTTTCTGGAAAATAGCAGTCGACTGCTATATAAGGCAGTCGACTAGTTTAAGTTAATTTCAAAAAAATCACGTCTCGTCTGTCTTTAGGCAGTCGGTCACTATATAAGGTAGTCGGTTGCCCCTAGCCAAATCGCAACTATGCAAAAATAGAGATTTAAAACTTTCCTGCACGTAAAACAGCTTCATTTATAACCAATTTATGCAACCAAAACAGACATAGTCACCCTACGTCTGTTACACATATTCCTTACCTCAAATACCATAGAATCTAGCAATTTTGTTTCACCAACGATTCTCCTTTCACTTCTTCAAAGCTGCACATGCATGGTAACCATTAATAATCCAGCCATCTTTTAAATCAAACCTTTCTAAGGCTTCCTTTAACACCTAAACTTCATTTTAAACCCTCAATTTTCATAAACCCTCATTTGGCCAAACCCTTAAAACCTCAAAACTTTATCTTATTTCTTTTTAAGGATATAAACACTTTATACCAATTCTACACAACTCCAAACCATGGATTAAATTAACAAAATCAACTTCTTCTCTTACCTTTGTTTGAAACCAAAATTGACAGCAACTAAATTCTCCTCAACACCTTTGATTCAGCCTTTTACAAGTATAGCTTTAGCTAGTGATGAGTGTCGTAATGGCTTCGCGCTCGACGATTTTGAAAAAAAACGTTTAAAAACAAAAATGGGAGTCGCCACCAATCTTTTTTGACTAGGTGTGATTGGCCACCTAAAAATATTTATCTTTTTAACAAAATCTCAAAATTAATTAAGTTTTATTAAAAAGACAATTTTGGTCTGCGAAAACAAAAATCGGGTTCGGAGGTACGGTTACGCGTGGGGAAGGATTAGCACCCCCACGACGCCCGTTAAAAAACGGTACCATAATAATCATGTGTTATCCTTTTTGTTTTAATAAAATGATCTTACTTTAATATTTAAAATCAATTTCTTTTTTATTCCAACCTTTTTGTTCAAAATCATTTTTTATTTACAAATTTATTTTGTTTTATTTTAAGAGGTTAAACTTTATTTTTCGAAAATAAATGTGAACCTTTTTGTATTGAATAATTAAATCAAATACTCCAATACTTTTGGCAGCATTCGAAATAATTTTCCTCACCTAGAGATTTCTTAAGAATCACTACTTGTGACTTCTACAGAATCTCATCCTCGGAAGATTCACACTTACTTAAAAATTAAATGAATGCATATGATGCAAACAAATAATATATGATGCAAATGAATTCTTTTTATTTCAAATTTCATTATTTATTTTTTATTATTTATATTTCTTTGTTTTTTTTTTTAAAAAACTTATTCATTTTCATTTTTAATAAAAAATTTAAATTATTGAAAAATCATACTAAATATTCCAATACTTTTGGCAATATTTAGTAGGATTTCTCTCACCTAGGGATCAGCTAGGAATCACTACTTGTGACTTCCGTAGCATCCCATCATCGGACGAATTTAATTTAATTATTAAAGTTCATTATTTATTTTTCTTTGTTTTTTATAAAAAAAATTTATTTATTTTCATTTTTAATAAAAATTTAAATTATTGAAAAATCATGCTAAACATCCCAATACTCCGGTAACATTTAGCACGACTCTTCTCACCTAGGGATCAGTCAAGAAATCACTACTTGTGAGTCTCATGACATCCCATCATCGGACCTTTATTTATTTTAGAATTAATTTTTTTTGATTTATTGTCTTGATTCCTTTGATTATTTCCTTTTATTAAAATTCCATTATTACCTATTTAATTAATTTAATTACCACTCCTTACCTTTTAGAAACTTTACTATTGTTAATTTTGTTAATTTAATTATTTTGCATTTATGTATTTCTAAAATCCCTTTCCCTCGATTGTTTTTATTGCCTCTTTTGTTTTTATTAGTTTTCACTTATTTAATATTTCTCTAAACACTTTTTATTTGTCAAAACTCTTTATCATATATATTTATTTTTGATTTCTTTCTTTTTTCTTTCTCTTTTTTTTTAAAAAATAAAAAAAAGTAAGCATGAAATCGGATATTGAGAAATAATACCGAATATCCCAATACTCTGGTAACATTCGATATAATTCCCCTCACCTAAAGTTTTTTTGAAGAATCGCTACTTGCGAGTTCAACGAAGACCTATCATCGGGATTCCATACTTATCTTATTTTAATTTTATTGAACTATTATTTTTATGTATTTTTTTATTATTAAAAGATAAACAGTAAATAAAATAAATAAAAAAAATAAGCACGGGATCGAATATTGAGAAATAATACCGAATATCCCAATACTCTGGTAACATTCGATATAATTCCCTTCACCTAAAGTTTTTCGAAGAATCGCTACTTGCGAGTTCAACGAAGACTTATCATCGGGATTCCATACCTATTTCATTTATTTCATTCTTATTCTTCATTTATTATTATTATTTTTTTCTTAACCCACATTTCATTTAAAATATGTTTTTATATATAATTTATGTGTATATATACATTTTTATATCTTTATTTATATATTCTACGTAAAATATATATTCATATGTTTTAAAGCCATATATTTCTATATTTATATGTATGTATTTTACACATTTATTTTCATATATTTTAAAAATATAAATTTGTTCATTCATTCATTTTTTATTCATTATATTTATTAACATATGTATTTTTATAAAAACTTTAAAACTATGTATTTTTTATATTTATTTATCTTCTCTTTTAAAACCATGTATTCATTTTATTTTTATTCTATTTTTTTACATGTTGTATTATACTATTTATTTATTTATTTTCTGCTTTACTATATTTTCCATTTATTTTTCTCCCTTTTTTTTTCTTTTTTTTTTTTTTTGCCATAATCAACAAATGAACAAAATGAAATAAAGGAAAGAAAAAGAAAAAAATATATATACCCAACGGAGCGGGTCGCGGTCGGATCCGGAATCGGGTCGGGCTGGAGCGCGGGTCGCGTGAGGGTGGAAGGGAGCCGGGTCGCGCGGGTTTCGGTTCCGGGTCGGGTTGGCACGCGGGTCGACGCGCGGGTCAGGCCTCCAAAACGCGCCGTTTTGCTTCCTTTAAAAGGCTATTTTTTTTTCTTCCTTCATTTCAACCGGTCATCTCCAAAAAAAAATTCCAAACCCCAAAAAAAATCCTCTCAACCTCCTTCCCCGGGGCGATTTCCGGCCGCCGTGCTCCGCCGTGTGCCGGTCGCCGATGGTCTCCCTGATACACCAAAAACACTCCCCTCGTCTTCCTCTCCTCCGATCCAACCTCCGTTTTCTCCGAAAATAAACCTAACCCTATAGATCTATCCCTCCGAAAGCTTTTTTTTTTTTTTTTTTTTAAAAATCTGGTTAGATCTGGTGGATGTTTGGCTGTTTTTTAGTTGTGGTTTGCCTCTTTTCTTTTTGCAGGTGGGGATCTAGATCTTAGATCTAGGGTTTTGGGGGTCTCGGGTTTAGGGTTTCGGTTATGGGATCCAAGTTTGGGTCTGTTTTTGGTTAGGTTTTGGGTAGGTGATGGTGGCGGTTTGATGGTGATAACGATGATGATAGTGGTGAGTGGCTGGTGATGATGGTGGTGAGTATTGGCTGTGGTAGTGGCGGCTTAGGGTTTCTGTTGGAGTGCTTCCGTCCCAAAATTTTTTAGAAGCCCTCGCCTTTAAACAGATCGAAGAACACATTTTTTAATCAATTCAGTGCCTTAGAGTCAAAACAATTAAGCTTCTGTCTCTCGGTTAGCAGTAGGGAGTGTCAGGGACGGTAGGTTGCGGTGGATTTGGGTAGATTTTCTATGGAATTTGGTGGCTGGCAACGGCGGTTTTAGCCTAAACCAGTTGCCGGTCAAGCGGTTTCGGTTGTTTCAGCCAATTTAGTCTACATTTCATTAAATGCAGTTGAAAAAGGAGAAAAGAAAAGAACGAAAAAGAAAAGAAAAGAAAGAAAATAATAATAATAATAATAATAATAATAATAATAATAAAATCTAATAATAATAATAACTAATAATAAAAATAAAAACAAATAAATAATAAAAAGAAAACCGGCCCACTTTCTTTTTGGGCCTTTTAAGCCCATGAATTTTAATTTGGATTTTAAAAGTCCAATTAGACTTATTATGGTCCATGATTGGACAAAATTTGGTGTCTACAATGAGGAATAATTTTCGTTAAGTGAGCTTAACGATTTTATAGAAGGAAGTAGTTGTTTGTCAAGATAAGCATGAAGGAAACTTGGAGAATTTGAGAAGAAAGCAAGAATGGCTGCCGGCCTTGTGATGGAGATGAAGAAGACAATTAATTCTCATTTAATGCATCTTCATCCATTTACACATCTCATCTTTGACTATTTGACTTTTGACCATCTAATTATTCAATTACTCTTATTCCTTCTATGTCCCTTATATCACTTACATAATAAAATTTCATATTTATTTAATCATTTTAGCTTAGAATACTATACAATTATGGGAATTTATAGGAAATTGAGGATTTCACATCTCCCTTGCTTGTATACAGAGGAGAGAGGATCGATTCCCTTCTCTTTTTTTTTCTTTTATTATTATTATTATTATTATTATTATTATTATTTAATGCAAATATATTATAAACATATTTTCTATTAATACCATATAAATATACTTTATATTAACAATTATATATATATATATATATATATATATAGATATATATTCTTGACATGTAGTGTGTGTGTGTGTGTGTCTATTTAAAATTTATACTTACAATATAGCTAATATAAATGTATAATTTATATTATATATATAATCCTTAAAACATATATTTATCCATTTTATTAATTATTAATATATATTTATATATTCTTTAATTCAAAATAATATTTATTGTTTATATAAGTACATATATATTTGTACATATATATAATAATATATTTATATATATAGATATAAGTATATACACATTTTTATTTCTTTAAATTTTGAATTCCTTAATACTCAAATTAAATTCCTAATTTTTAAATCCCTAATTTATCAGTGGATCAACTACTATGATCACAAAATATTCCAGTCCCCTAATAAATTTATTTATGTATTTATTTTAACTTGTTTATTGACATCAGAAATTAAATTTACAGATTCTTAATTCCGAAAATGAGGAATTCTCAGTTATCACAATGTTAGATTGTTTCAACTCTACTCGATTACACTACTGAATATCATTTCCACCATGGTATCTTGCAGACAAAGAAAGAATAGAATTTGAAGAAAATCGAGACGTATTTTGACTGTTTTCCCTATTAATTATTAGAGTATTTATATGAAAATATCGTAAAATAAATATTAAATTATTTCAAATTCAGGTGTTAATCGAATTATAAGGTAGTTTTTAACCAACATAAATAAAAAAAATTTTAAGCATGTTTAAATTCTCTTGAACTCAATATGACACAAGATAGAAAAGTGAGTTTGAAAATTAAATTGCGAAAACGTTCCGGTGAATCAACTTCAATTTCAAGTTCTTTACGTTAAAGCAACATTGAACTATGACCACCGAGGCAACAAGAAGAATAGAAGGAAAGTTGTTATTGGTTAATAATGGTCAGTTTAAGGCACCAGTTGTTTTCTGTAAACATCAGATTGGAAGCAACAACCAACAAGTGGCTTGCTGGTTGCTCAAATGTTCTTGTTTTGAATATTTATGGGAGAAAGTATAATCATAGTTAGACATTTACTCAATTTTTGGAATAAAACGGGAGAATTTGCTCATGGTTTTGACCTTATCCTTTGTCAACATTTGATTAAAAGTTTTTTGGAAATGTGTAAATATTCTAATTGATATTTTTCGGACATGTTAAGCTTTGTTTATTATTTTTTACGCTCAAATCATAGAATATTTGTGTAATTTTCAAAAAAATATTTCAACCATTATTACATTGATCACTTAAAAATTCAAAAGAATACGTTATGTAAACATATATGTGACATAAATCTCACACAAAAATCAAACAGATTTATTTCTTCTGCTATGGTGACATCTACATGGACATTCACGTGAGATTGAGATTGAAATTACAAATCATATTCAAAATTAATTGCAACTGACAAAATTGAAAAATTTTGAGATAACAAATTATATTCAAATTTGATTGTTGTGACAAATTGAAGAATTTGGAGACTTTAAAAAATCGTTGATAAATTATGATATTTTCGTGTAATTATTCTCAATAAGCAAAGAAATTGAGGATTATTTTACTCCATTTATTTTATTTTTACATGAAAGATGAGACTAGTCTGAACACGGAACGTGAGAAAGCAACACCAAAAGAATCAGCTAGCAAGCAGAAGCAAATAGCAAGCTCAAGCAGAGGATTGATTGTCCAACACAAATTTGCAATAAAATCAGCAAAAGGGTTTCCCGTCATAAACTTGTCACCCTTATAAGATGAAATTACATGACTTAAAATCTATTAAACTAGTCTGTGTTCGGTGCGATCATGGATTTTGTAAACACTTTAATAAGTTTTAAAATCATTTAATGAAATTCAAATTTAAAAAAATTGAAACCTGAAATTAAAATTGAAAAAACAACAAATTTAGAAGTCAAAGTGGATAAGTTATTTAAATTATTAAAAACTGATTTTAAAAAATATGTATTTGAAATGTGAGAGATATTGAGTAATTAGTTTTAAAGAAATGAAAGATGAAGGGTAGTTGATTTTAAAGGTCTTACGTGGTATGCACCAAATTGATATGGGAGTGCATCCTTAAAATCGTCTGATGAGAGATTAATCTTGAGATGCATGCAAACTAACTCAGAGACTCCTTAACTATAAAAAAAAAGGGTGTCTACGTAGATGTCCATGTGACTTACCCTACCAAGTAAGCTTTGTATACCTTTTTTTAAATGATTTGAAATTAAGATCAAATTTGTTGGTGTATTAAATGTCAATATTGAATTTTGACAATTTACATCAAGAGATTATTTATGATGTACTAATAGTGCACAGTTTCCATACATTGTCAATCAATCATAAAATGATATCTTATATGCAGGTCCTTAAAAATAAATATTAATAAAGTTTTTAAATTTATTTTTAAAGGCCTATATACTTTTAGATTTTGTTCATTAGAGAGGTGTCATCTTATGGTTGATTAATAGTGTATAGAAGATATACACTGTCAGTGCATAATATATAATCTCTTGCTTTAATTAAAGTTTTTCATTGTATTTTTAGTTTTATTGCTTCTTGTATTTAAAATAAAGAAATTGTTAGAAAATTTTCTTTTATATTAACAAAATAAATCGTGAAATATATCTATTATTTTTTATCTAAGAACTAAAAAAAATAAGAATACAGTGGTAAAATTTATCGTTTGCATCAACAAGTTTGTTCTTTAATTGAGCCTCCTAGATGGTAGATGAAGACGAACTTGTTCTTCTTTAAGCACTTTCAACACTTTGGTCCTTAAATATTTTGTTGGACTTTGATGAAAAATGAACTAACGTAAAAATGACTTTAAGGTGTGCCGCTAATGCTACTTTTCTTAAGCTGAGTTTTTATAGTGTGATATTATGGATTTTTTTTTAGAGGCAAATTTATTGATAGAACAAGGGAATGGCACAACAACTTTTATGGAAAGAGAATAAATAGTTGTGACATCCCTGTCACTACCATTTTACATATAACTTTTTGCTTTCTTTTCTTTCACATATATCTTGATTTGACTCGTCCGTCAATATCATTCCTTCTTCTTCTTCTTAAGCTTGATATTTAATAGTTCATCTTAAGGATTTTAATTCCAAGTAAAACATAATAATGATAGATATACATATCATTCCTTACCACAGGATCTTACACATCTTACATAACCTAAATTCCCCGACACCTTATAAACATTACTGTACTATAGCACTGTCTGATTTACATAATTACATAAGTATACCTTCAAGAAGTCTAGGAAGCGTGCCTCGAAGGAATACAGATCCAAC
Source organism: Heritiera littoralis (assembly GCA_031772115.1). NCBI lineage: Eukaryota > Viridiplantae > Streptophyta > Magnoliopsida > Malvales > Malvaceae > Heritiera > Heritiera littoralis. Next base: position 732,644 of record JAPDPK010000147.1, read on the forward strand.
AGGCTCTTCTATCTAGAGCGAGGGATCACTTCAAGTAGTCTGAAAAATAGTTGTAAAGGAGTGAGTTTACGCTCAGTAAGAAATATATGTAAAAGTTCGTACTATGCCTCTATATGCAGTTTTCCTGCTTGGTTCTATAATGTCATGTAAAATCATTATAAAGCATATATCATATACTTCTTTCAAATAGCATATATAAGAAATCCATATACTTCCGAGTAATTCACATACTTCAGATACTTTTAAATAACACGGAGACTATTTGCATTTTAACGGAATTATGCACTGAATAAACAGGTGGCATACCCCCATAGGGGCCAGGAATCCTCCCCTAGCTAAATATATAATAGAGACAATTGGCCAAATTAATGTCGATGGGCCACGATGAACACTAGTCAGGTGACATCTGTGGCATTAAAGGCCGGACTAGGGCTCTTCAGCCATGTACATATACAGAAGTGCATAATCATTAAGTACATCATAGTCTCAAAACATTTGTCATATAGCTTTTTGCAATGACATTCATACTTTTCTGGAATAAGCTTTAAAACCTCTTTTTCAAATGGGGCAGTCGACTGCTTTTACATATTTTGATTTATCGAAATTATTTTCTTTTAAAATTCTGATATTTCGAAATTCTAAAAACACATGGGGCAGTCGACTGGTTTTGAAACAGAATGCTTTTCCAAAAAAATGCAGTCGACTGGTTTCGCAAACAGAATGCTTCTGAAAACAGGGCAGTCGATTGGTCATATAGGCAGTCGGCTGGTTTCTCAAACAGAATGCTTTTCACGTAAATAGCAGTCTGTGACGTCCTCGTCACTCCATCTTCTCATCTATCTTTTTCCTTCTTATCTTATACTATATCATTTGATTTAGTTCATCAGTGCCAATCATTCCTTACCCTTAAGCTAATTATCTAATAGCTCATACAGATTTATTACTTTCCATAAACATAAAATGATATATATAAATATCATTCCATTCCACAGGATCTTACACATCATCTTAACTTACATCCCCGACATCTTATATACATAAATGCTACTTGTACTGCACCATAGCTGAATTACAATTAACTATACATAAACATATAAGTATACCTTCTATGCTAACTGGGAAGCGTATCGAGAAGGTACACTACAATTTTTCAAAAACAAGCTCCTCTAATCGGAGCGAGGCTCACTTCAGGTAATCTATAGGAAAAATGGTCGTAAAAGGGTGAGTTTACACTCAGTAAGAAAAATATGTAAAAGAGCGTACTATGCCTCTATATGCATTTTTCCTACTTGGCTTTATAATGTCATGTAAAGCATTATAAAGCATGCATCATGTACATCTTTCATATATCGTTTGCAACCATGCATATTTCTTTCAAATGGTATAAGCAAACATAACTTCTTTAAAACATCATGCATAAACTTCTTTCTTTAAAACATCATACTTCATAACATACTTTAAAACATACATCATATACTTCTTCATACATACATCTTATACTTTGAAATAGATGGAGACTATGTACATTTATTTAAGCGATTGCATCATCATATAAATCATTTATACCCATTTATATGATTCTAATCATGCATTAGTACAGTGGTGCACCATGTAGAGGTCAGGGATTCTCTCCTGCCTTTAGTAATCCACAGTGAACACTAGTTGGGTGTCACTTGTGGGATTGAGGACCTGACTAGGGTTCCTCGCTTAACATAATAATACTGAGGACTTGATCAGAGTCTCTTAGCCATCAGAAATGCATAATCATCACGCGGTCCATAGTCTCAAAACATTTATAATATACCTCTTTCAGAAAACACTTTTGTGTTTAAATCAAATAAGCTTTGAAAGCTCTTTTCATACATGGCAGTTGACTGGCCTCATAGGGCAGTCGGTTGTTGCTTCATAACTTCCTTTATCGAAATTATTTTCATTTAAAATTTCGATATTTTCATCTTTGAAAACATATAAGGGCAGTCGACTGGTTTTCAAATAGAATGCTTCTTAGCAATTAGCAGTCGACTGGTCATATAGCAGTCGACTGTTTTTGAAACAAAATGCTTATGGAAAATTAGCAGTCGACTGGTCTTATTGGCAGTCGGCTGGTTTTCAAACATAATGCATTTTAGCAAATAGCAGTCGACTGGTTTTAAAACAGAATGTGTCTGTGTAAATAGCAGTTGACAGGCTTACATAGCAGTTGACTGGTTTATCTCGATTTTCGAAAAACGGTGTTTTGGTTGTCTCTAGGCAGTCGGCTGCTACTTAAGGCAGTCGGCTGCTCCTAGCCTAATTGGCCCTAGGAATCAAACCCAAGGGGTAACATTTCCTGCATGAAATTAGCTGGTGTTTCTCATCCAAGACAGTTCAAAATCATAATAAAACATGCGGACATAGCCGCCTTACGTCTGTTACATAAATTCCTCACCTCGATTTCTTCGAGAACACGAAATCACTTGGTGTATCCAACCCTAGCTTTTCACTTCTTCAAAGCCGTAACATCAAATCAAATTAAACCTTTAAATTATCACCATACACATATCATATCAACTCAGTACAACTCCAAGCATGAACGAAATTGACTAAATCATCTTCTTCTCTTACCTTCACTAAAGACCAAAATCTCAAACTTTGAGATCTCCTCCAATATTTGGATTCAATCTACCAAACTTTGGATATCACTTAGTCTAGTGACAAGGATCATTTTTCGTTCTATGAATTGAATGAATTGATGGAAGAGTGAGGGGGTTTGTCAAGGAGCTTGGAATGAAAACTTAGAGAAAAATGGAGGAAACGATGGAGAAGGCTGGAAGGTGCCGCCGTGGGAGTGAAGCAAAGGTGATGACTCATGCTTCATGCATTAAATGCATGCTTCATCATCCATCATCTCAGCCATGCTTTATCCCTTTGAACCCTTGACCTATTGACCATCACTTAATTCTCCTTCTCCTCTCTTCCTATGACTCATCCATTTAACTCTAATCAAAATTCTAATTTTGTTTCTTGTCTCATACCCTTAATATTTTCTGATATCAATATTAAATCATTTGACTTATTAACTGTCAACTATATTATTTCTTTCATATTCCATACATCATTCATACATCATTTATAAATCAAACTTCATATTTATTTAACCATATCAAATTAAAATACTTTACAAACATGGAGGAATTACATGGAAATTGGGGATTTCACACAGTCGACTGGTTTGAAACAGAATGCTTTCTGAAAAATAGCAGTCGACTGGTTTGAGTCGATTTTCGAAAATCTATGCTTTGGTTGTCTATAGGTAGTCGGCTGCTCCTAGCATTTTGGTAACTAGGAGTAAAACCCGAAATTTAACCTCCTATTCTTAAACCAACTGATACTTCTTTCCAAAACACTTAAAAACATGCGGATATAGTCACCCTACGTTCGTTACATAAATTCCTTACCTCAATTTACTCCGAATATGCAAATCACTTGATTGCACCAATTCTTTTCCTTCACTTCTTCAAAGCTGTAAACATCAACATAATTCAAACCTTTAAGAAACCTTTATAAATATACTCTACCAACTCATTATGACTCCAAACCATGGACCAAATTAAACAAATCCACTTCATCTCTTACCTTTGTCAATAGCCAAAATTGACAGAAATTTGATCTCCTCAAAGACTTTGTTTCAGCCTTTCAAATTACAAACCTAGCTTGAGCTAGTGATGAGGATCGTTTTTCGTTACTAAGTTTATTGATTTGGTGATTGAACATGGGAGTTTGTCAAGGTGAATAGAAATGGACACTTATGGAAAACTTGAGGGAGCGAGAGGGAGAGTAATTGTGGCTGCCGACTTTGTTGGAGGGAGAAGATGATGACTCATGCAAATTTCATTTAATGCCTCTTTGTCCCATAATCACTTCAGCCATTGGCTCCTTTGACCCTGTTTGACTATTTGACCATCCACTTAATTGGTCTTCTTTCTTCCATTCATATTCCACATGTCATTTTAATTACCATAAAATCTGATATTAATTCTACCATAATCCAATATTCCTTTTTTCTTCCATGTCCCATAAATCATTCATACCTCAAAATTTCATATTTATTTATATCATTTAAGCTGGAAGACTATACAAATATGAGTAATTTACAGGAAATTGGGGACTTCACAATAGCACCCACCAAAATAATCAAAATTAGGTATAGCAATCCTATCAAGCAACAAACAAATTGAAACCCACAAAAATCCAACGATTCATGAGGAAAGAAGAACAATCCCAACCCAAACAAAGCAGTAGGACCAAGAAGTCAGGAAATAAGGCAGAAAACATCCTTCACACAGACCCTAACTCAATTGGACCATTAGACAAGCCATCCGGAGTCCCACACAGAAAAACATTAGCCAAGCGAATGAGCTCCATGACTCAGGCAAATCATTGAGCAACCTGTGGGCAACAAAGAAACAAAACAAGATTTCATCCTAAAACAACTTTGAACCTCCAGCAAAATAGAGCAACAAACCCAAACATTAGAAAGACAATCAACCTAGAGATTCAAACATATCTGCAAAGACAAACAATGAATTTTGCATCAAACCAAAGAAGCCCTAAAACAAACCTACCCAAAGACAATAACGAAATAAGAACCCAATAAGTAAGATAAAAAACTTATCAACCACCTCCCCAGGATAGGAACAGAGACGGATTCAAATAAAGATTCAACAAGTCTAAATGGCATCAGAAACGCATCAACAAGTCAATATCAAAGAAAGATCCACTGACAAAAAGCTCTTGGTCCTCCAAACAAAAAATACATCATAAACTCATGAAGTCGAAATAAACAAACTCCAATGGATCCTTGATTAAAACAACACATCAAGCCCCTAACAAACGCCAATGTTTCATCCCAAAAAAATAACAAAACACCAGAACGCTATCCAATAATCTTCCCACTCCTCCTTTTGCTAACCCATAGCCAGCTCTCTTCTCTTTACCAGTCCCAACACTAACATTATTAGGACAGACTAAAAAGTTTAACACGAACACTTGTACTTTAGGCCACCTTGCTTTAAACCATTCTACTAGTTTGATTCTTATGGTGTCGCATAGTTGACTTATATCTAAAACTTTATCATTAAACATAATCTCATTCCTATGCAACGAAAGAGACCATGTGATAGCAAAAAAGGCACCTTTCCACACCTTATTACACTGTTTTTATGGCAACCCATCCATCCACATGAGGAATAAAGAAAAGGGATCTTTATGTATAACCCATGGCACACCCAAAAAAAAAAGACCTAATCTTCCAGGTGATCTCACACGTGAAGAAAAGATGCTTTACCATTCAATTTCGTTTTTGCAGAATATGCATCTAGCACCTCCTACATGCATCGATCCTCTTTTTACCAGTTGATCCTTAACTACGACCCTCCCTTTTGACAATTGCCAAACGAACAACTCAATTTTAAAAGGAGTAAACCCAACCCAAGTCATCTTTCACTGCAAACATCTTGGAAATGTTGCACTAATAATATTGGGGTTCGCCTTGAATCCCACATCAAAAGTGTAAGAGAAGTTATTAGGGCTCTTCCCTTATAAATAATGTGTTAAGCCTGTTTTGTAAAGTATCCCAAAGAGTTGCAGACACCGATAGAATAGCTAGTATTTAGGCTATTAGAAGGTGTAGTTAGGTTTTGGGTTATTGATAAGAGTTTGCAATTTTTTCTATAAAATTGCACGGTTGAGTTTGTAAGGAGCTTGCAATTTTTTTCTTTTAAAAATTGTACAGTTGTAATTGTTTTGATTGATTATTAGTTTGGTTGGGTGGTTATAGGTCAATTTGGTTGGGCCAAACCATATTAAAAATTATTGTGTTTGTTTTTACTTTCTTCTATTTTAACAGTTGTTTGGTTTGAGGAATATTTTTTTTTCAAAAAAATGATATCAGAGCTGAAAGTTCATGATTTTATGAGAGAAGGAAAGCTATGTCTAAAGATGATGAAGATGGAGATGGAATGGATGATGATGACGATGATGGGTTTATATTGCTTTGGAGATGAGTTTGATGATGAAGAATTGGAGGAAGATGATGATCATGATAGTGATGATGATGGTGGAGTTGATTGTTGGATTAAGAAGGGTATGCTTGTTTATTGGAGCATTTTGGGGGGTTTAGGATTCAAGTCAGTGGAGGATTTGTTGGGGTTTGCCTTGAATCCCACACCAAAAGTGTAAGAGAAGTTATAAGGGCTCTTCACTTATAAAAAATGTGTTAGGCTTGTTTTGTAAAGTATCCCAAAGAGTTGTAGACATTAATATAATAGCTAGTGTTTGGGCTAGTAGAAGGGTGTAATTAGGTTTTGGGTTATTATTAGGAGTTTGCAATTTTTCTCTCTAAAAATTGCACGGTTGGGTTTGTAAGGAGTTTACAATTTTTCTCTTCTAAAAATTGCATAGTTGTAATTGTTTTGATTGATTATTAGTTTGGTTGAGCGGTTATAAGCCAATATGGTTGGATCAAATCACATTAAAAATTATTGTGTTTGTTTTTTATTTCATTCATTTTTGTGGGTGTTTGGTTTAAGGGATAATTTTTTTCCTAACAAATAATAGCTTTACAAAATGATTTGGCCCACTCATAGATTCCTTCCAAATCAAACTATCCCTCATACTATTGCATACATTACACTCTTTAAGTGTTGAAGAGAACTCCTCCCATTGCTGAATTTCCCACCCAAGCAAACTATTTCTTAAGCCAACATTCCACGACCATACACCATCAATCCAACATCCTAACTCTTATAATCTCCCATGTTTGTTTGTAGCAAGAGCGTGAAACCTAGGAAACTTCTCCTTCAGTACAATACCTTCAATCCACTCCTTAGACCAGAATAAGATATTGTTACCATCACTAAGGGAAAATCTAGTATTTGTAGACATAAAAGAAAAATATTTATCGTTAGTAGAAAGTCGTTGAGTGATGTTCCTCCGTATGCATGAAAACCTCTAGTTATTCCCAAATGGAGGGAAAAGATCATTAGAGCAGCCTCCATATTTTCCAACAATTATTGATCTCCAAAATGAGTTGTGCTCTTTGCCAAATCTCCATATTTATTTATTCATAAGTGCTCTATTCTTTAGTTCCAAATCTACTATCCCAATGCCTCTATACTCATTCAATGTGCAAACCAATTTCCAATAAATCATATGCATCTTCTCATTGAATCAGAGCCACCCCACAAAAACCTTTTTTGCAGCTTATTTAAATGGTCTTTAATTGCACCTGGCATTTGAAATAGTGACATATAGAACAATGGTATACTAGCTAACATTGACTTTAAAAGAGTAACTTTACCACTGTGAGAACCCCATTTTCCCAATAACCAATTTATTATAGAAATCGAAAAGTGAAAGTTAATTGCTAAAATTTCCAAAATAATGGAAATGTTGGAGGAAAATTGGATGCGGGCCCCATTGGGATGTTTATAGCTTGGATTGAGGTGAAACTTTAGAGTACTGATATTTGGAGAGAAAAAATGAGATGGTAACAATTTGCATCTTAAAATTCCCCCGTTTGTGCATGTTTGGGGAATTGTGGAACAAATTCAAAAAATGACGGTAGTGTCCATAGGCCGAAAAACATTTGTGAATATCGATCAACGTAGTTTGACTTTTGACCATAAACTGTCATAGATGAACCCTCGTGCGAAGATGTCTCACACAGTTCCAATCTGTAGACTGAATCACACAAAAATGCTAAAAATAACACAAACGAATAATTGGGCTATTTTGGTAATTTTACCAAAATGGCACTCAAACCTCAATAAAAGTCAATCTTTTGACTGAATTATGTCAAATAGATATATTTGGCATTGAAATAAAAAACAGTTTGAAGTTAAATTGAATATTTAAATAAATATTAAAATAGTTAGGACATAAAGGGAATTAACGAAATTGCATAAGGGCAAACTAGTAATTTGCCATTAAAGATATTTAAATATATATATATATATATAAGATATTTTAAATGGCCAAAAATCTCATCTTCTCCATGTGTGTGTGCTAGCTATGGTAAGGGAGGACAGAGAAAGCTTATGGTTCTACACTTTCAAAGAGAGAAAGCTCGTAAAACCCTAGTGTAATCACTCCAAATTGAAAAGTGACCTAAAGGAAAGTTGTTTAGCTCGACAAGCTCTACAACATACTGTGGTGTGGTGTGTTGGAGTGACCATTTGGAGGGTGAAAAGCAAGCTCAAAATTTTGGCCAAGAAGAGGTAAGAGAGAGAAAATTTAGTTTTGATCCAATTAGATATATGTGATAGTTTTGAGACTGTAGAACATGAATATGAAGTCTGATATGAAAAACTGTGTTTGAATTGATCTCTGCAGCTCTGAAACAAATTAGGCATTTAGGCTTGCTCTTTAAAGATTGGTGCTAAAGAGACTATTATCGTGTAATCGCGATTGTTTGGTAAGGGACATGTGTAAATGAACGTTAGGATACGTTTTTGCATCGAGTTAGGATTGAATTGTGGTAAATTGAACTGTGTTTAAATGTATAGGAGGTTTTGAAATTGGGTTTTTAACTCCTAGATAGCATTTTGTCTAAGAGCAGCCAACTACCCAAGAGAGAAGTTGATTGCCTAGACACAAGATTTTGGTGCTTTTAACGTTACCGACTTAAACCAGTTGACTGCCTTAAAGACCAGTCAATTGCCCTTACCCAGAAACTACTGTTTGAAAAACAGTCGACCACCATGAAGGCCAGTCGACTACTTTTTACCTAGAAGCTTTATATCAGAAAGCCAGTCGACTGCTTTTTACCCAGAAGCTTTTTATCTGAAAACCAGTCGATTGCCCAAAGTAACCAATCGACTGCCTCGTTATATAGTTAGCTTTAAATATTGTGAAATTTTAATTTGAAAAATTAAAAAAAATGCATAGTAGTCGACTGCCCCAAAAAAGCAGTCAACTGCCCTAAGTCAAAATTATTTTGGTTTGAGAAAGTGATAGGTAAGGTAATGATTTAAATAAGTTAACATATCCTAAAAGGTTTTAATGTCTATTGATCATTTTGGAATTATTGGATTTTGATAGTGAATAATAATTTTAGAATAAGATTTTGGATTGAAATGTTTGGTATTGATTTAAAGGTACACGTTTTGAATGTGTTAAATTGTGTTACATGGTTGAAAAGTAATAAAACGTACTAAAAGATTTTAAAGTATAGTGTTTGTAAATAGAGTTTATCAAAACAATGGAAAAGATTTTAAGGTTTGACAAAATTGAAATAGTTAACTGTTATTGAATGAAAGGAAACGTTTTGGAATTGGTTAATGATCATATAAAGTTAATGATTGGATGTTATGAATCGTATTGAAAGTATTGGATTTAAAATTATAAGAATGGTATAAAATTGAAAAATGAAATGATAATGTATAGGCATATGTCAGTTATGCATAATTGCATCATTCACATGCATAATCATTCATTTGATGTTTTTCAATCATTATGCATGATGATTTTAAAATGCATTGTTAATGTTTAATGGTTTTAAAAGAATGTATAGTTTGTATATTTTGAAGTTTGAATGTAAAGGAATGAAATGTTTTGGCTTTATGGTAATGAAATGTTTTGAAGTTTGAATGAAATATTTTGGTTTTATACCGAATGAAATGTTTGATGAAAGATGGGTTATTGTAAATGTTTTAACATAGTATGCTATGGTTTGAGAGTCATATTATGGAAGCCACCTCTAGAGTCCTAAAGGACCTATATGCTACAAGAGTTCTTTTGAGACCATGAAAGTCACCTCTAAGATCCCAAGGGAGCTAAGTGCTACACAATGTACCTTACTGTTAGAATCTATGGAATGGTAAAATGAAACTTGGTTTCCCAAAAGTTTATATTTTGACTATGTTACTATTTAATGTTTAGAAGCATAAAGTATTGTTTTATTATTTTCATGGAAATCATGTAAATGTTTTGAGATTGTTAGCTCCTGTAGTTGCCTTCAGGTAATCATGCTAATGTAATGTAATGTTATTCCCATTCGGGAACCTAATGTCACATGATTTTATTGGGCTATTGATTGTCTCCACTGAATGTTTTACTGAAATGAAATGAAAGGTTTCTACCAAATGTTTTATTGAAATGAAATGTTTATATCGGATGTTTTATTGAATTGAAATGCTTTACTGCAAAGAAATGTATTTGTGATATGGTTTTATTAAATCTCAATTATCGAAATTAAATGTTTTAATGCAAACGAATGTACTAAGGTTACGATTTTATTGTTTGAAAGAAAAAAGATTTTTCAAATTGTTATTGATATAACTTTATCTTTTATTAATGCATAATGATAGTCTCCAATGAAAGGTTTTATATGATATGATTATCGATTTAAATGTACATTGTCTAATGAATTATATCGTCATGATTCTTATCAATTGGAATTGAAACTGTTTATCGAATTTTATCGTTTTAACGGTTATTGATTTGAAAATTAGAATTATGGATTTGAAATGAAATGTTTATCATTTGCATGGTCATGGTTTTTGAAAGTATTGTATTGAAATTTCATTGTTTGAAAATGCATGAGTTCAACTTCTTTAAGTTCACTTAGGACACCTATAGTCGAACCTAGGCACCAAGACAAGTGAAGTGCTTCAACGCATCCTTCTTTACTCAACTTTGCATTCCTAATCGGTTATAGCAATCCTTCCTTCCAAGTCCTATGTTATGGTTATTGATAGTAAATGTTAATGTAGAAATATAGTTAGGATACATGCATGTTGCTGCATAATATTTATTCCTTTCGAGTTCAGGTCTAATGTTATTGATGGTAAACTGTCATTGTACAAACATGTGTAGGATACATGCATATAGTTAGCATGGTATCTGTTCTTTTATATATATATGTATATATATTTCTTACTAGGCATAAGCTCATTCCTTTCTTCCACCTCACGGATAATCTGTAGTAGTAGCTGCCTTATTAAGGGAGGATTCTGATCAAATTCCTTCGATGCTTTAGCATCGTATATTGGAGGTATATTTGCATAGTTACGTTATGTATTCATACTCTATTGTATAGTACTTTAAGATGTCAAAAGGATGTAAACTAAAGGAGTTTGAATGTCAATGATAGTCATTTGATATAGAAATGAATACATACGAAAGTTAACAATTGACATAGGATATTTATATAGTTTGAGATTGTTTATTTAAGTATAGTTAAGAAGTAATCTTACTTGACTTGACATGAATAAAATGAGAATGTAAAGGAAAGTAAACATGTACTGTAAATAATTATGCTGAGACCAATTTGAATAATTAGATATTGATCTAGTTAAGTAAGTTTTATCTTAATATTGTATTGATGACATTGAGCACAACCCAACCAAATGAATGAAATGTTAGAATATTTTCAAAATAAGTGAATGAATTATTGATTAAATATAAAGCTTAATCAGTGGAATTAAGAAACTAATGCCTTGGTAAGGTTTCGGATTAAGAAAATTAAAGTAAACTCGATTAATTGAAGCTTGGAAGGGCAGTCAACTACCCATGTGCAGAAAAGTAGGGCAGCCGACTGCCCTACTTGGAATTGTTCACTATTTTAAAAATACACTAGGGCATTCCACTGCCATTTTCGGGCATCTGACTGCCTAGTATAAAAAGTGTATACAATGACTAGTTTCTTGCTTGAAGAGTTACAAACTCATCCAAAAGATGTTATTCAACTTCTAAATGGTTAAGCAGTATTACCATTTGTTTCCAAAAGTTGTGATCTTATTAAACAAATATGTTTGATGAATCAAACAACACAATTGAAAAATCATATCACTTGATTAAAGGTCACATCACTTGGAATTAATATCTATAAATAGAGATGTCAAGTTCATACTTGGAAAATATATCAAAAATATACCAGAACAATTCTAATATTCTTTCTTCCCTCTCACTCTCAAACTAAAGATAAATCTCTTCGGCATTTTTTGCTGCAGAAGATAGTGATTAAGACAAGATACTTTTGTACTTGTCAAGGGTATTTAGTGGTTTAATTTCACTAGTGCAAAGTGATTTTAAGCTTCTTTGTATCCTAGGGATATTTGATAAACCCCTGTTGCATACCGTAATTGGTGGGGGTGAAATAATCCTAAGGAAAGTGGTATTATAGCAGCACGCCTAGAAGCCATTTATGTATTTGTTTGTGATTACCAAGGAGATCAAAGTTCAAGGTGATTCAAGGCACTTAAGAACACTCAAGGTCATCTTTATATTCAACACCAAAGCAATATCATTTGTACAACAATCTTTGGATTATTTCTGGCTACAATGAAGATGGATTCCTTGAGAGAGATGGCTACCAACTTTCAAAAATTGGAAAGATTTGATGGAGGGAATTTTTTAAAGTGGCAACAAAAGGTGCGAATTCGCCTCACCACACTCAACATTGCATATGTCCTTACTACTCCAAAGCTAAAAGAGAAAGAAAATGAATCAAGTGAGGAAGTTCATCAAAGACAAAAATGGGAAAATGATGACTACACTTGTAAGGGTTGCATTTTGAATGGTATGTCTGATTCCCTATTTGATACATATATCACAGTTAGTACAATAAAAGAATTGTGGGATAAGTTAGATGCAAGATACATGGTAGAAGATGAAACTAGCAAAAAGTTTCTAGTGATAAGTTGGAATTCTTTCAAAATGAATGAATCCAAATCTGTCATGGAACAATTTGCTGAGATTGAAATCATCCTAAACAAGTTCAAGCAATATAATATGTCTATGGATGAATCAATCATTGTATCTTCTATCATTGCTAAACTCCCATCAACATGGAAAGATATTAAGAGGACCTTGAAACATAAAAAGGAAGATATATCTCTTGAGTACCTTACAGGCTATCTTCGGATAGAGGAACAATATCGCAAGGAGAATGAAAAAGAAAAGGAGACTAACATCTCCAAGGTCCATGTGGTGGAGGATGTTTAACCTAACAAGAAATCCACAAAGAAAAAGGAGCATTCCATCAAAGGTTAGAGATTCAAAAAGAAGAGAGGTGCGTGTTTCCATTGTGGAAAACAAGGGCACTTTAAGAAGAACTGTTACATCTTCAAAAAGAAGAAAGGTGCATCCATGGCAACCAAGGACAACTTTGTTGCTGTAATTTCTGAGATCAATGTCCTTGAAGACAAGGAAGCATGGTGAATTGATTCCAGCGCTACAAAGTATGTATGCACAAACAAAGCTCTGTTCAAAACTTTCCAAAAGGAAGAGGAAGGCAATGTGCTCTACATGGGGAATTCTTCAATAACAAAAATCAAAGGCAAAGGGACAATAGATTTAAATTTTACTTCTGGAAAGATATTAACTTTAACTAATGTTAATTATGTTATAGAAGTTAGGAAAAATCTTGTGTCTGTAAGTTTGCTTAACAAATTTAGTTTCAAGTTAGTGTTTGAAGGGGATAAATTTATATTATCCAAGGGTGGAATCTTTGTTGGGAAGGGTTATGCCAATGAAGGCATCTTTTAACTTAATGTATCTTCCATCAATAATAAGATGAATAGTTCATTTACATGGTTGACTCTTTTGATTTATGGCATAGTCGATTAGGTCATGTACATTATGCTAGAATGATTAACATGTCTAAATCAAACTTAATTCCTTTCATAAAAACAAGTAATAGAACATGTAGAATTTGCATGCTTACAAAGATAACAAGGAAATCATTTCTTAAGGTGGAAAGAAGTTCTAAATTGCTTGAATTTGTACATAATGATGTAGGTGGTTTGCATGAAACCCCATCTATATGAGGAAAGAAATACTATGTTACTTTTATTGATGATTTCTCTAGGTTTGCTATGTTTATTTGATGCATTCTAAGGATGAAGCATTAGAAAAGTTCAAAACTTATAAGAATGAAGTAGAATTGCATTGTGATACTAGAATTAAAACCTTGAGAACTGATAAGGGAGGAGAATACTTTGATCCATCATATTTTGAATATGTTGGAATTATACATGAACTAACCCCACCATATAGTCCTCAATCTAATGATGTGGCTGAAAGGAAAAATAGATCACTAACTGAAATGGTGAATGCCATGATGTCCTATTTCGGATTAGGATAAGGTTTTTGGGGTGAGGCATTGTTGACTGCATGTCACATTCAAAATAGAGTTCCAAGCAAAAGGAACAGAGTAACCCCATATGAATTGTGGAAGAAAAGGAAACCCAACTTAAGTTATCTTAAGGTATGGGGTTGTAGAGCAATAGTAAAAGTTCCTGAACCTAAAAGAAAGAAATTAGGTGAAAAGGGAGAAATTAGGTGAAAGGGGAGTTGAGTGCATCTTTATTGGTTATGCACAAAATAGTAAGGCTTATAGGTTTTTGGTCATTGAACCAGATGATTCGATTTTTATTAATATAGTTATTGAATCGAAAGATGCCTTATTTGATGAAGGAAGATTTAATTAAGTTCCTCAAGCTAAAGACATTGCTCAAAACAATTCAAGAGAACTTGAGAATGATTCTTCCAAATTTCAAGAAGAAGAAAACCTTATACCTAGAGTAAGTAAAAGAGTGAGAAAAACTAAAACTTATGGATCGGATTTTCACATGTTTCTTGTTGAAGGAACAAGAGAAAATATAGATAATCATATTGAATATTGCTTCAATATAGAATCTGATCCTAAGACATTTGAAGAGGCTATGAAGTCTCAACATGTAGCTATGGATTCAATTATGGGGAACAATACTTGGATCTTAGTAGATTTACCTCCAAGTTGCAAACCAATAGGTTGCAAGTGGATTTTCAAAAAGAAAATGAAAGTGGATGGTACTATAGACAAATTTAAGGCTAGACTTGTTGCTAAGGGATTTACACATGTGAGACTTGATTATATTTTGCTGTACACAATATTTTTGTAAATATTTATATTGTGGAAATGAATTTTTAGTGAAATTAAATAAATATTACATGTGGGCCCCACTTTGAAATTTATTATCTTAGTGGACAAATGATTGAGATTACTGTGTATTAAGGTGAAATAAATATTAAATAATGTTTTGGAGACAGAGAAATAATTTTTATGACATGTGGAATTATTTTTAGAATTTTTGGAAAACAAATTGGAAAATGACGGTTATGTCCCGAGGGCATTTTCGTAAATTTCACCCACATGAAAATGAGTTGGGACAAAGTAAAAATATCATGATAAACTTATTAAAAAGGGGAATATCATGGTATCAAAATATTTATTGAAAAAGATAGTTTGATTGGAAAATTTCACTGACGATTCAAAAAGGGTAAAATCGTAATTTCTCATTATCAGTATATCGTGTGCAACAAAACCACCTCCATTCATCAAGTTACATTAAATGTGACCTATTGGTATTGGAATTATAATTTTTGGAGGTCATTTACACAGTTTTTGGGAAATTAGAGGCTTAATGGCATGAATCGTAAATATTTCGATTCATTAAAGGCAAAATTACCTCTCTAGAATATTCCACAGCTTAAAAACAGAATGTAGAAAAAAAATAAAAAAGCTTCAAAAACACAAAAAATAAAAAGAAATTCCAGAAACCTATTTCTAGCAAAATTAATCCTTGTCATCTCCTCTCTCCATTGCTACCTATATAAAAGAAGAAGAAAACAAGGAGAAAGAAGTCAAAGAAGCATTCGGCCAAGGGTAAGAACATGTTTAAATTTGATGTTTTCCTTTGATCCAAAATTTGATTTCTAGTATTTCAAAGGTGTAGAATCTTACTATGGCATTGGTTTTAAGTTATTTTGATTAAATAAAAATTTGCCATGAATGTGGGTTTCTGTCACCTTGAGAACCTAGGGAATTCATGCATTTTGTTGTATGAAAATGGTAGGAAATGGAAGCTTGAGAAGGATTAAGAGACATGGAAACACTAGTTGGAAGAAAAGATTGAAAAATCATGAAGTGTCACAAATAGGGGTTCGGCCAAGAAGTTTTTGGGCATGATTTAATGCTGCATTTTATGTTTGATGGTAGAAAATTAATGAGGAAATCAAAAGAGGGAGGTTGGTGAAATCGGAACCGAAAAAGGAGCTAAAACGGGAAAGTTTAGTTTTAGACCAGTGTAATTTATACTGGTTGTATATATACTGTAAAATTAGTGGCTGCATTTTATGAAAGTTAGTAGCTTAAAATTAAGAGGAAAATTATTAATAATTTTTTATAAAATTATTTTGCAGTCGAGAATTACGGATTTCGTTTGGTGCTACTGAGAAGCTCGTTATCGATAGACAAGTAAGGGAGAAGTGTGTGAGTTGTATGGATATAGTGAATTGCATGTTTTATCAAGCTTAATTTTATGAAAATATTAGAGGCATGATTTGGTTTGAAAACATGCAAAATTGTGGTTGAAAAGCTAGTTTATATACTATGAATTCTGTGTAGGAGGTTAGGAATCCGCAGCCGTTATATTGCCAAAAATTTACTAAAAATACTCTAAAATATTATAAATATTTTAGATGCATAAATTTGGATCAAATGGTGAAATTGGAAACCATTTCCACCAACTTTCCATAAATTGGAAATTATGAGAAAATTATTAAATTAAATATTCATGTTTTTAATTTTATTAAAGTGAGAATTAAATTATATTTCATATGATATTAAATATTCAAAATGAATATTTATTTGTTTTCTCACTTGAAACATGAATATTTATCGACTGATTTACTGTATTTGAAAATGGAAAACGAATACCTTTTGGAAATAATTATTTAAATAAATGATTTAATTTATGAAAATTTCCTTAAAGGTATTTTATGAGAAATAAATTGATTTTGAGACTTTAGGTCCCGAGTTCATGCTTACTGTTCATGTGGCTAATTGACCCGCTAAGTCATCAGCAATCCCGGAGTCACCTGGCAAGTTTACACCGAGGACAACCCTTAGACTATGGCCATAGATCTAGACTGTTTACTGTTACTGTGTCCTTTAGGGGATGTTTATAGCATGATACGATTTAGGGTGATACCTAATCTCAACCTACTGATTTACTATTTACTGAACAGGATTTGACTGTATACTGTTTACTATATTGTACTGTACTAAAGAATAATGCTTACTGAACTGAGTTTTACTAACCATACTGAAGTTATTGTTTAATGGAAAGAAAATGGTATAAATATTATTTCTAAAATTAGAAATAATTTTCGGAGATATTTATCCACTGATTTTGGATAATTATGAATTACTGTACTGAAATGACTGATTACTGTTTATATTGTTTTATACCACTGTTTATTGTACTGTTTTAGCACTGTACTGTCACATGTTTTGGAAAACTGTTACTAATGAGAAATAATGAAATGATTTATACCATTTTTAGATTTAAGAAAAATGAGAACTAAATTATTTTAAATGAAACAATTTATTATTTACTCCCTATAGTCGCTCTAGGTTTCTGAGACAAGACAAGTATTTCAAAATACCTTCCATGCTCCATCTGAATTTCTCGGCTGACTATAGTATCCTTCCCTACTGTGCTTAGTACACTGTTAGGAAATTAAGTGTTTTACTGCATATAGATTTAATTGTATCAAGCAGCATACAACTCCTTTACTGAGCATGTTGTCGCTCACCCCTTTATTTCCACTCCACAGGTTACTGATTTGGATTTAAGTGACGTACCATTCGGAGTTATTGGCTGTTAGATCGATTACCCGAGTCGGCAGACTTACGATATTGGAGGTATATTATTTTCTTTTATATATTCAGATATTTTTATAGTACTACTATAATTTTAAGTAAAATACAAGGGATGTAAATATTAGGAGGAATGATGAAATATTTATGATTTGAAAAACATATCTTAAATGATATGCACTGTTTACTCATTGTTACTGTTAAGTAAAATAAAGCATCGTAGACAGCCCAACCGATAAAAGTGTGTTGAAATGAGTAAATACTGTGTACTCAGACTGTTACAACACAAAAGCACGGAATCGATTATTTTGATGCATATGCACTGGTAGCAAGAATTGCTACAATCAGAATGCTTGTTGCATTGGCCTCTATATACAAATTGGAAATTCACCAAATGGATGTAAAAACTGCATTCTTAAATGGTGAATTGGATGAGGAGGTGTATATGGAACAAACTGAAGGGTTTGTGATTCCAGGACAAGAAAAGAAAGTGTGTAAACTTATTAAGTCTTTGTATGGACTTAAGCAAGCCCCTATGCAATGACATCAAAAATTTGATAAGGTTGTTCAAGCAAATGGATTTATTATTAATGAATCCGATAAACGTGTTTATAGTAAGTTTGAAAATGGTAAAGGTGTCATCATTTGTTTATATGTCGATGACATGTTGATTTTTGGCACGAACTTAGAACAAGTGGAAAGTACCAAGAATTTTTTGTCAAATAACTTTGCCATGAAGGATATGGGTATTGCTGATGTGATTTTGGGTATAAGGATTCATAGAATAGATAATAAAATGATCTTATCCCAATCACATTATGCTGAAAAGATTCTTAAAAGATTTAATCATTTTGATTGTGCAACGGTTGATGATCCTAATTTGAAATTGACTTCAAATAAGGAAATGCCAGTTGCATAACTTGAATATGCAAGAGTTATAGGTTGTTTGATGTATGCTATGACATGCACAAGACCGTATATAGCTTTTTTAGTTGGCAAGCTTAGTAGATATATTAGCAACCCAAGTAACTTGCATTGGAATGCCATTTCTAGAGTATTAAAATACTTGAAGAAAACCATTGACTATGGCATTGTTTATAGTGGTGAACCTTCGATCTTAGAAGGATACACAGATGCAAGTTGGATCACCAACATGGATGATTATTCATTCATAAGTGGATGGATATTCATATTTGGTAGGGGTGTGGTTTCTTGGGGATCCAAGAAACAAACTTGCATAACGAATTCTACTATTGCTTCAGAATTTGTGGCATTAGCTTCGGCAAGTAAGGAAGTTGAATGGTTGAGAAATCTACTTTATGAGATTCCTTTATGGCTAAAGTCAATGTCACCTATTTCAATTTGTTGTGATAGTGAAGCAACATTATCAAAGGCTTATAGCCAAGTTTACAATGGGAAGTCTAGACATATTGGTCTAAGACATAGTTATGTTAGACAACTTATTCTAGAAGGGGTGATCACCATAAACTTTGTCAAGTCAAGTGAAAACTTGGCAGATCTATTGACAAAAGGACTTACAAGAGAAGTTGTGTCAAGACTTCCAAGGGGATGGGACTCAAGCCCATTAACTTAGTAACACATGATGCAACCCAACTCAACGCTTAATTGGACATTAAGTCTTGAGTTTTAATGAGTCCAAGTACATCATATGAATGTGGCTGCAAGCACTTATTTTAAATAATCATCCCCAAGTGATAAAGTGCTTGAAACCGTATGATAAAGGAGGAGGTTGAGTTTTTACTCTTAATGGACCCATAACACATAAATATAGTGTTGGAATGCTTATACGGTTGCATTCTTGATGGAATTCACCTATATGAGTGGAAGTGGTGCCGCTTCTAGGAGCTAAGGTCTTGGCTCTCAAGCACTCATGAATAGATACAAGACACATGGCTAGTAAATGTGTCGAGCTTTTGCTAAATGACTCTTGATGAGTTTTGAAGACTTATGTGTGAATTAGTGTATGACTAATCGTATAGAACCGTTGGTTCAAAGAACTAGTTCTACCATGCATTCTGATTAACTCAACAACACTTTTTCACTAAGGTGGAGGTTTTAAATTAGGATTGATACCTTCATTTATGCATAAGGATTCCTTAAGTATCGGATTTACTTTATTTTGAAAATGGTGGGGCGTTGTTAGAATATTTTCAAAATAAGTGGATGAATTATTGATTAATGATAAAGTTTAATCAAGGAATTAAGTAACTAATGCCTTGGTAAGGTTTCAGGTTAAGAAAATAGAAGAAAACTCGATTAATTGAAGCTTGGAAGGGCAGTCAACTGCCTATATAGGGTAGTCAACTGCTCATGTGCTGAAAAGATTCTGTAAAAAATTTACACTAAGGCAGTTTGATGCCTTGGAAAGGCAGTTGAATGCCTTGGGGTGCAATCAACTGCCTTTATAAGGCAGTCAATTGCCCATATAAGGCAATTAACTGCCCATAATACAATCAAGCTTTTGTATAAAATTAATGTTAGAGTAGTGGGCTGCCCTTCTTCCTGGAATTGTTCACTGTTTTAAAAATACACTAGGGCATTCGACTACCATTTTCGAGCATTCGACTGCCTAGTATAAAAAGTTTATACAACGGCTAGTTTCTTGCTTAAAGAGTTACAAACTCATTCAAAATATGTTATTCAACTTCTAAATGGTTAAGCAACATTACCATTTGTCTCCAAAAGTTGCTATCTTATTAAACAATTGTGTTTGATGAATCAAACAACACAATTGAAAAATCATATCACTGGATTAAAGGTCAAATCACTTGGAATTAATCTCTATAAATAGAGATATCAAGTTCATACTTGGGAAATATATCAAAAATATACCAGAACAATTCTGATATTCTTTCTTTCCTCTCACTCTCAAACTAAAGATAAATCTCTAAGGCATTATTTGCTACAGAAGATAGTGACTAAGACAAGATACTTTTGTACTTGACAAGGGTATTTAGTGGTTTAATTTCACTAGTGCAAAGTGATTTTAAACAAGGGCTTCTTTGTATCCTAGAGATATTCGATAAACCCCTGTTGCATACCGTAATTGGTGGAGGCGAAATAATCCTAAGGAAAGTGGCATTATAGCAGCACGCCTAGAAGCCATTTCTGCATTTGTTCGTGATTACCAAGGAGATCAAAGTTTAAGGTGATTCAAGGCACTCAGGAACACTCAAGGTCATTTTTATATCCATCAAGGAGGTTCAACCCCAAAACAATATCATTTGTACAACATAAAAAGAAAAAGTTAATCCTAATTTTAAGAAATCGGGACGTGACAACCACCCATTGACAAAACCTGAGATTTACATCTTGCCGGTCTCTTTTGTACTTTCTCAATGACAAGCTTCCTAACTTCCAGCTGTTCAATTTGGCACCCAAAGGTAGCCCAAGATATCTCATGGGAAAATGGCCAACTTTGCCGCAAATATCATCCGCCCATTGTTCCAATACTTGGGGTTCAGCCTCTATACCAAAACGATTGCTTTTTTGGAAACTTATCTTCAATCCTGACATAACCTGAAAACATCTCAGCATCCTCTTCACATTCATAGTTTGATCCCATTTAGCCTCCGAAAAAATATTCGTATCATTGATATATTGTAAATGTGAGATATGCACTTTATTAGCCCCAAACGAAAATCCTCTGTTCATCGGCATATTGTGAATGTGATATTATGATTCGACATTGTTTGTCGCTTGAGGTCCAATGAAAACAACTAATATGAATTTTTCTTGAGATCTTTTCTTAGAGGCACTAATATATTTTGGAATATTTCTTTGTACTTGATATTATTCGTTTAAAGTGAAATATCTTTGTTTTGCATGGCTTTTTCTTTATTTTTTTGAGAAATATTTCACGTAAAATCGTTTGTACGTTGTTTTACGTACTTTATTTTTCTTATTTTGTTTGTTAACATTTCCTACAAGAAGAAATTTAATATGAAATTTTCTTAACTTATAAATTTTTAATTTAAATAACTAACTGTTGTTACAGTGTTGCTAACTCATTTCTACTTTTCTAGCTAGTCTTCTCTCCCTTTCAATTGGGTAGAAAGCTGTTATATTATAAGCAAAGTTGTTAAACCACTTTTTTTCCTTTTTACTTTGAAATGTATCATAAAATATTTACAAGTGCATTAATCTTCTGGCAGCCATGATGAACTTACTTATTATATAAGTTTAAAAGGTAGGTAAAACTATAGCTTTTCCTTCCTCTATCCATTGGGTTACCTTTTTTTAGCCATCTCTCTATTAGGTAAACTTAAAAAGGCTTGAAATATTTAAATCATTCAAAGAAATAATAGTAGAGCATTACTTTAAGCAATTATGAAAGCCATCAAAGCCATCACACATCATGATTGATGGATTTGAAAATGAAGTTAGTGGTAAAAACAATGTTATAAGGAAAGACTAAAGCAATCTTAAGCACTTGTGGATTGACTAATTGCCCATCGATATGTGTATGTATATGTATGTATGTACACGTATTAAAATGAATAAAAACTTTTGTCAATTTTTTTCACGCTATCAAATAAAATAATGGCTTATTAATAATTTCTTCTAATAACTTAGTTTCTCAAGCGTTATAAATATAATATCGTCATATCCATGAAAAGAATGTTGCCTTCACTTCCCTTTTTAAGTTGGAAAATTTAATTAATTTTTCATTTTACAATTTTATATTTTATTGGTATCTAAATGTATATACTCTCTAGATACCTATATAATTATGTATTATTATATTAGCTTTCGTAATTAATTCTTCAATCTGTTCAATTCTCCAATGATCATTGGTATATACCAATCAAATTATTTTAAATAATCATGAGTTAGTCATGCTCAAATTTAAGTCTGCCACTCATAATCTAATCTATTTATTTCTCTACAAATAATGTTTAGATACATCCAATTTTAGGTAGAATCAGAAAACATGCTTGATTTCGTGTTTTATATGTTCCTTAAGATAATCTTACATCTTCCACAACGAACAACATTTATGCATTTGACAAGGAAACAAACAAAATAAAAAAAAAAAAAACATGCTTGTAAGCTTAGAAACAAGGTTTTGATAGGCAAAGGAATAAAAATATATATTTTCTATATCTACCATACGTGTATTTTATCTTGCATACATGTCTATATATGTATATGACATGATGAAATAGGAAAAATATTCTTTTCAATTAAAAATATAAAACTATAGTAGTTATAGCCTTCATATTTTACCATGACCGAATCGAAACATGCATCACTGACAGTTCTTTTGTTACACTCAAGCTTACCAAAAATAATATAAAATTCAAAGTAATTGACTAAGGATTTCAAATGGCTCCACATCTGACCAAACCCCATCATTTATTAGTGAGAAAGTCGGCCTGGATAAGTTGAAGACCAACTCAAATATTGAAAAAGAAAAGGGAAGGAAACCTCTTCCTAAGCCAAGTTGGATCATACATCCATGCAAGTCACCTCACTGAAGCCTCCAACTCCACTTGCATTTAATTTCCTCCTAACTTTATAATATGATTTATTTCTTAATTAATTATATATATTTATATGTCTTTTTAAAAAAAAAAATGTTGCCTGCCAAATCTGTCATCGTCCCTTTTATTTTAGTTTGGATTAGCTAGATATTGAAACAAGAATAATATAATTCCTAACCACCATGTTGTAGTTTTGTAGTGGATTTTGCTGGGTTGTGTCCTAATGGCACTTTTACATTCAACCGGTTACCATTTTTAAAAAATAAATATACATAAAACACATTTTAAAATTTTTGAAATAATATCACATTTAAAATCTTAAATGCATTGTATCAATATGAAAGAATAAACAAATTAACGAAATTGATCTACTTGATTAATCGATATTTAATTTGCGATCTATTTCTCTCTGAAACCGTTTTTCTCTGTCAAAACTCATCACAAACCAATAATATTGGCTCCAAATCCTACCTTTCTTAAGCAGCCATTTTCAGAGCTTGAAAATGGCAATGATCAATAATTGGAAACACTTGCAACTTCAATTTTTATTTTTCGTCGTCAAACCATTAGTTAAAAAACACATTACCCCAATAATTAATTAATTTTAAATTTTTTGTTGTTGAAAATTTGATCTCAACTTCTCAACTTGTTCTCTTCGTTTCTTTTTAAAAGAAATAATATTGACCCATTTACATGCCTGCCATTAAACTACATATGTTTATTTTGGTGAAAAATGTTAAATTATGCTTAAAGATGAGAACATATTCAAATATGTTTGAATTTGAAGGTAAATAATGAGATATTTTTATACTGTTGGATATAGATGAAGTCTTCATTTATTTTGAGACAGGTCACCGGATCTGTAATTGTTTCAAGACAGATCACCGGATCTGTAATTGTTTCAAGACAGTTCACCGGATCTGTCAATGAATTTATAATTCTTACGCATATTATAAGAAAATACAGTTTCTTATTTTTTTTTGAATAGTGTAATTTCATTTAAGGTTACAATCATAATTAGCATAGTACATTTAATGGACCGGTAACTTGATCAACTGGTAAATATAAAGAACAATAACAAACTATAAATAATAATAACAAATTAAACATCAAACCCATATTTTGTAAGACTCGAATCTGGGACCTCAAAAATCTTAAGGCCTCCTCTTTGCTATTGAACCAAGGCCTTATCGGAAAAAAAATACAATTTCTTATTAAATCATATAATTAGAGGCCTATTTCAGTTTAAAACACATACTATTTTCATAAAAGAAAACTTTATATATATTATTTTCATAAAATTAATAAAAAGAAAAGAAAAACTACGAAGTCTTGTGGAATTTGACTAGTGCAGCCATCCACATGTGCTTTGCCCTTTGCACCAATGGATGTTGACCAAGTTACCTTAAATCTATTGTATTTTATTTTTATTTTGGATTATTGAATATGACCCACTAATCATTTATGCCTAAGTGCCTCTTTTCTTGACTTTCGATCCGATCCTTTTAAAATCACAGAACAAGTCAACAAATGTGAACATTAGACAATAGAGTTAAGTGGTTTTCCATTTTTTTTAAAATAATTCATCAACTTTTTATTCATTCATAAAAGATAAATATGTAGCTAATACATTATTTAATATACTTGAGCTTTCGTCAAACCAATACATTGCTTCCTTACAGCTTAGGCCATGATTTGCAAGTAGATTAACTACTTCAGTATTAGATCTCTTAATATCACTACTAGAAAATACGAAGAAATTACGGTAACGTATAATACATCAACTATACTTACTAAGAGCGAGTATATTCTAATATCTTTAACTATGGTTTTTTAATGTTATAACTTTTCAAATATCAGGCACCAAGTCTTTAATTATGTTTATATTAAAAGCACAGTATAAGATAATAAAAGATTACATTATGAGCTAAGATGGAATCGCCCTTCTTCCATCGATCAAGTCACGAACTCAAGCACCAGCTCTGCTTATGAAAAAACACCACCAATGGCTGCGATTCAAACGGTGGATTATGGCGGTCAAGTTTTTTGGATGAAGAAGCAAACAACAGGAACGTACAAGCATTAATGAGCCCTCATCGAAAAATGATGAGATGAATACTTTCAAGGAAAAATGTCAGGAAGCGTATGATGAACTAGCTGGTATCTTGAACAGAGAAAACGAAATTGGAGGGAAATTTGAAACAAATTCTGTGGATGAAATATTGAGAACTGAAACAATGGTTAAAGAAACGGGACTGGACTCTACACTGGGTAACCCAAATCTGATGGTTTCCATTAACTCATGTTCTGGTACGGAATACTCGGTTGATACAATCCAAGAAGGCAGTGAAGGCAATGAGGTCATGGATTTAGTAATACATAGCAACCCAGTCTCTACTCAGTCCGGGGAAAAGATGGTTCTAAAAGCTGATACAATCCAAGAAGGTAGTATCCAAAGAGCAAGGAAAGTTAAAAAGAGTAAGAAATTTATTTTTGTTTCTTCTCTACAAAATGTCGAGGTCTTCTTCGGAAGGAAAAAATCTGTTTCAACAAAGCGTCAGGGTAAAAAGAACTGTAAAAAGGCAAACTTCTCCAGGAAAAAGGAGAAAAATTTGACAGGGCACTATTCTGATACTTCTATTTTTATGGAAGAAGAAATCTCATATGAAGATATTATGAACAGAAACAAAATGCTAAGAAATGAAGCATGAGCCACTTTGGAGGTGGCGAGGTTATTGGGGCTTTCTTCAACAGCGGATGAAGAAGACATAATTAAAAGTTTGATGGAAGCCGAAATTGAAGAAATGGCGAGAAACATTTGTAGTGAATAGAAGAACACTAATGCAAACGATAGTTTTTGTTTACTGCATCATTGATATCTGATCTGAAGTGTAAGCAGTTTTAGGTTGTTTGTGGATTGAAACATTTGGTAACTAGCTTCTTGTGATTATGTCTTGCTGCTAGAGTCTTTTGTATATTAATCAAATTCTAGCAACTAACAAAACGGGATCGAGGAAACAGAGGTGCATTGGTCTGGAGTAAAACAGTTTCATAGAAGTCCAGAGGGTTAACTGATTGCTTATCCCTGAATGCTTAAGCAATTTAACCAAAGGTATGACAGAGATTGTGACACCCCGGTCACCATACATTTACAATTCACCTTTTCCTATTTCCACTTAACTTGATTAGATTTGCTTGTCAATGTCAATCATACTTTTCTTTCTTAAGCTTAATATCTAACAGCTCAATATAAATAATTCAATTTCAGTAAAACAGACTAAAGATACATATATATATCATCCGTTTCCACATGATCTTACACATCATCTTAACTTAAATCCCCGACATCTTATATACATTAATGTTAGTTGTACTGTACCATAGCTGAATTACAATTTACTTTGCATAATCGCATAAGTATACCTTCTATACTACTTGGGAAGCGTCTCTCGAAGGTAAACTTTCAAGATCCACTCGTAGGCTCTTTTATCGAGAGCGAGGGATTACTTCAGATAGTCTGTATGAAAAATGTTCGTAAAAGCGTGAGTTTACGCTCAGTAAGAAAAATATGTAAAATAGCGTACTATACCTTTATATGCAGTTTTTTTCTACTTGGCTCTATAATGTCATGTAAAATATTATAAAGCATGCATACGTCGTATATTCCTTTCATGCATTGTTTGCAACCATGCATATTTCTTTCAATGGTTTAAACAAACATACTTTCTTTAAAAACATGCATCATCTTCTATCTTTAAAAATACTTTTTTTTTTTTTTTTCTTCACATGCTTCTATAGCATAACATGTTTCGTATACTTCTTCAAAACATATTTCAAGTACTTCTTTGAAATATCATTGTCATATATATTTACTTCTCTTAAAACATCTTATACTTTCTTGAAATCGTACATCATATACTTCTTTTAAACTTCTTATATAAGTAAACCAAGTACTTTCGATCTCTTTATTCTTTGAAATCGCATATACATATAGTTTTTGATAACATAAAAACTATTTGTACTTTTATGGAGTTATGCACTGCATCATCATCATCATCATCATCATCATCATCATCATCATCGTCATCATGTGGCGTACCCCGTAGGGCCAGGAATCCTCCCTTAGCCGAACATGTAATATAGACAGATTGGCCAACTGTTGGTGGCTACAGTTAACACTAGTTAGGTGTCCTTCTGTAGCGACTGAGGCCTGACTTATGGTTCCTCAGCCCATAGCATACATCATTTCAGGACTTGATCAGAGCCCCTACTAGAAACATGAAAGTGCATAATCTCAAAACATATGCCATATAGCTTCTTACCACGACATTTCATACTTTCTGAAAATAGGTTTGAAAACCTCTTTTCAAAACAGGGCAGTCGACTGGCCTCATAGGGCAGTCGGCTGCTGCTTCATACTTTCATTTATCGAAATTATTTTCATTTAAAATTTCGGTATTTTCCTCTTTGAAAACATATAAGGGCAGTCGACTGGTCCATATAGCAGTCGACTGGTTTTCAAACAGAATGCTTCTTAAGAAATAGCAGTCGACTGGTCATATAGGCAGTCGACTGGTTTTGAAACAGAATGCATTTTGGCAAATAGCAGTCGACTGTCCCATATAGCAGTCGACTGGTTTTCAAACAGAATGCATTTTTGGCAAATAGCAGTCGACTGTCCATATAGCAGTCGACTGGTTTGAACCAATTTTCGAAAAACGACGTTTTGGTTGTCTCTAGGCAGTCGGCTGTTACTTAAGGCAGTCGGCTGCTCCTAACCTAATTGGTACTAGGAGACAAGTCCGAAAATGTCATTTTTCCTGCATGAAATCAGTTGGTGTTTCTTTCCAAACCACATACAAGCATCATAAAACATGCGGACATAGCCGCCTTACGTCTGTTACATAAATTTCTTACCTCGATTACTTTGAGAACATGAAATCACTTGGTTCGCCAACCCTAACCTTTTTCTTCTTCAAATTTGAAATCATCATATCAAAGCAAACCTTTAAGAATTTTCCATAAACATGTTATACTAATTCAGTACAACACCATACCATGAACATAATTGAACAAATCATCTTCTTCTCTTACCTTTTGCTAGTGACCAAAATCTCAAACTTTGAGATCTCCTCCAATACTTGGATTCAATCTACCAAACTTCGGATATCACTTAGTCTAGTGACAAGGATCAATTTTCGTTCAACTAGCTAAAGGGATCGATGGAGGAATAAGGTAGCTTGTCAAGGTAGCTATGGAAGGAGACTTGGAAGCTTATAGAAACTTGAAGAAATGGAGAGAACGAGAGGGAGAGGGCTGGAAAGAGTTGCTGCCGTATGGGATGGCTAGGGGATGACTCATCAAGTTCATTTAATGCTCCCCTATCCAATATCATCTCATCTCAGCCATGCTTCCTTTTTTACTATGCTTTTTGACCCTTCTTTGACCATTAATTCTCTTCTTCCCCTTTCATATCAGCAACACATATTCATTTAATTATGAAAATCTGATATTGTTTTATCATCATCTAATTAAATCAATTCATCTTAAATTTTAACCATTATTATTTGACCATTCATTTAATTGGTCCCCTTTCTTCCATATAACACTTGTCTTTACTTACACAATTTTCTGATATGAATTCTTTTCTCATACCTCAATTATTTTCCTGATGTCCATTAAATTCCTTGACTATTTGACTTTCCATTTCATTACTTCTTCCATGTTCCATACATCATTTATACTTCATAATTCTCCTATCTATTTACTTCATTTAAGCCAAAATACTTCACAATTATGGAGTAAGAACATGAAATTGGGGGATTTCACATTCTCCCCATCTTTAAAGAATTTGGTCCTCTAAATTTGGCTTAGCTTATGAAGTGAATAACTCGGGATACTTCTCTTTCATCAAGCTTTTTAGTCCCCTATAGCTTCTTCCATAATACGGTTTGACTATAGGACTTTAATTAATTAAATCATCTTAGACCTCGATACCTTATCTTTTCCGTCCAAACTCCCAATGGCTTTTCCGCATAACTTATGTCTTTCTGAATCTCTAAGGTTTCATCTTTCATGACATAAGATGAATTCTGGATTATACTTTCGAAGCATTGACATATACAAACATTACATATCCTCAATAGCTCTGGAGGTAATATCAATTTATTGGTGATATCTCCAATTTGATCTAAGACTTCAATTGGATCGATATAATAAGGGCTCAACTTACCTCGTCGACCAAATCTTATAATTCCTTTGGATGGAGAACTTTCAATTTATCGAGTCTCTAACCAAAACATCAATTAGTCTTTGTCAAGCATTTGTATAACCTCTCTTTTTTCTATTCTGAGCTATCTTAAGTCTTTGACCACTCACTTAACCTCTTAGGTGCTTGGTCGACTAAATCAGGAGCTAATAATTTTCGCTCGCCTACTTCTTCTCACCAATTTGGAGATTGACACTTTCTATTCTTATAACATTTCATACAGTGTCATCTAGATACTAGTATGATAATTATTATCATAAATAAACCCGGTCAATGGCAGATGGTCGTCCCATGAGCCTTTAAAATACATAGCACCAACTCTTCACATGTCCTCGAGCGTCTAAATCATGTGCTCGGACTGCTCATCAGTCTGCGGATGAAAAGCTGTGCAAAATTTTCAACTGAGATCCCATGGTTCCTTGCTAATCTCCTTAAAGTGAGAAATGAACCTGAAATCTCTATCATATAAAATGCTTATTGGAACTCCATGTAGTCTAACACTTCTTTCACATACATTTTTGCCAACTCACTAAGTGTATCTGCAGACTTCATGGGTAGGAAGTGGGCTGACTTAGCAGATCCGTTCATCAATTCTGGCTTAATCATTATACTAGCCATCATTCCCAATTTACTTTGAAGGTATAACATTTAGCTTAAGGCTTGTAAATTGCTCAAGTACTTCATACTTTCTTTTCATCGTACCAACCTTTAATACTTCATGCTTTCAACTCAGAGCATTTACCACCACAATGGCTTTCCCTAGGTGATATAATCTCACTTTCACAATCCTTTGAAAACTCGAGTCATCTCTTCTATCTTAATCAAAATTAAAGCTATGATTTATTCACAATGGCTATCCATAATTTCTTCCTTTTTGCTCTCTTAATTCCCATATACTGATCAAACTTTAAACTATTAGCATAGTTCCTTTAACTCGTATCCAAAATATTTTCTTCCCGTAGCATCAAACATGCCAAATGAATGAATGTCCTCATTTCCCTATGGTACTCTAGGGGTCAACCAGGAAGGATACTATAGTCGGCTAGGGATTCGGATGGAGTAAGGAAGGTACTTTAAAATACCTGTCTTGTTCCGAAACCTAAAAGCGACTATAGGGAATAATTACCGTTGTTGAGATAACTCGTCTTTCATATTACTTCATATTCTTTTCAGAGGAATGCTTTCATAGAATAAAACATTTAAGTAAAATCGACTAATAAAAGTCAATCATCATTCTCATTTAAACTCCTTTTCACGTATCACTATATACATCATAAAACTTTATACCACTGAGTACTTCCAAATTCCAACTATCGTTTCTTGTCAATTATTATATTCATTAAGTTCAGGACTTTTCTTTGCTATTCTACAATGTAAGCTAGAAATCCTTTACCTAATCATACATACTTTCTACTAACTTCATTTACAATGAGTCAGATAATACCACATACTTTTACATTAGACATCTTCAACATTTACATCATAATTAATAGGTGTTTTTCCATTCTCTTCAGCAGTGGCCTCGCGCTGTGGTTGAGGGGTCTTCTCTGATTCTTCGGGTGTCCTCAAGTCCCTCTTGGGACAATCTCTGATCATATGTTCTTGTTCACCACATCTGAAACATGCGCCGCTTGCCAACCGGCATGGTTGTGATCCGTGGAACTTTCTGCAATGTTCACACCTTTGTCTTGTACTCTTAGGTGAGCTAACGGTAATACTAGCTGAATATCGGGATCTTTCATCATTTATCTTGATCCAAGTAACTCTCGGAGTCCCTGTACCATAATCATCATAGTACTCCCAAGTTAATATATTTCCAGATAACCATTTAATTAAAACAATCATCATTTTCTTATACTTTACTTGCTTACCTATTGACGCTCTTTCATATGGCCTACTTCTTCCAGATGGATATCTGTCACAGGAGGTTTTCCCTTTTGACTTTCGCTTCATCGGTCCTTTGCCTTTTCTTTGGGCTCGGAAATCGTCATGATGAAACTCATAGTCCTGCTCACACAACTGAGCCTTACGGACTGTCTCATTATAAGTGGTGATACCCAAGGTATACAACTTGGATTTGATAGGAGACTTCAGTCCTTCTATAAATCTGTATATCTTATATCCTTCACTCCTGATGGTCTCTCGATCGAATCCGCTTAGAGAAATAAACTTCGACTCATATTGATTAACTGACATTGTCCCCTGAGTCAATTTCAAAAATTCAATCTTCAACCTAGTCTGATTGGTGCATGGAATGTACTGCTCAGTAAAGGCCTCTAAAAATCTATCCCACGTAACCTCAACATGTTGGGTCTCAAAAATGGCCCGAGTGGACTACTACCAATACTCTGCATCATCCACTAACAGATACGCAGCCAAACCCACCTTTTCCTTTTTGGAACATAGCATATACTCGAAAGATCTAGTGACCGCCTTCACCAATTCACTGCGGCCAACGTGTCTTTATCCCCCTTAAACTTAGGCGGATCTAGCTTCTTCTATTCCTTAATTAAGGTCACACTACAATAAGCTGTGAGATCCCGCTTTTCAATAACTGAGACTGGTGGGGGTAACTCTGTCTGTACTAGTGCTGGCTGTACTATAGGAATAGCGAATGGTACACTTGTGACCACGTTTGGAAAGTTCGCCATAAACTGCGTAAACATAGTGGTCATATTCTCCACATGCTTCTCCATCTTCGCTAACCTAGTGTTCGGGCTATGCGGTGGAGACGGGAAAGGAGATTGTGTTGGGGACTGTTCTACATAACCCCTTCCTCTTCCTTTCTCAATACTACTTCTACTCGAGCTCATTCTGTCAATTAAATCACAAAGTTGAGCTATTTAGTATAACTTCAAACAGTATACATCGTATATGTATTCAGACAAGTACAGTACAATTGGGGATATACTCTACTTCTAACTCATCGACACTGACAAACCTCAATCTAATTGCTCTGATACCACTCTGTGACACCCCGGTCACCATACATTTACAATTCACCTTTTCCTATTTCCACTTAACTTGATTAGATTTGCTTGTCAATGTCAATCATACTTTTCTTTCTTAAGCTTAATATCTAACAGCTCAATATGAATAATTCAATTTCAGTAAAACAGACTAATGATACATATATATATCATCCGTTTCCACAGGATCTTACGCATCATCTTAACTTAAATCCCCGACATCTTATATACATTAATGTTAGTTGTACTGTACCATAGCTGAATTACAATTTACTTTGCATAATCGCATAAGTATACCTTCTATACTACTTGGGAAGCGTCTCTCGAAGGTAAACTTTCAAGATCCACTCGTAGGCTCTTTTATCGAGAGCGAGGGATTACTTCAGATAGTCTGTATGAAAAATGTTCGTAAAAGGGTGAGTTTACACTCAGTAAGAAAAATATGTAAAATAGCGTACTATGCCTCTATATGCAGTTTTTTTCTACTTGGCTCTATAATGTCATGTTAAGTATTATAAAGCATGCATACGTCGTATATTCCTTTCATGCATTGTTTGCAACCATGCATATTTTTTTCAATGGTTTAAACAAACATACTTTCTTTAAAAACATGCATCATCTTCTATCTTTAAAACATACTTTACATGCTTCTATAGCATAGCATGTTTCGTATACTTCTTCAAAACATATTTCAAGTACTTCTTTGAAATATCATTGTCATATATATTTACTTCTCTTAAAAGTATACTTTCTTGAAATCGTACATCATATACTTCTTTTAAAACTTCTTATATAAGTAAACCAAGTACTTTCGATCTCTTTATTCCTTGAAATCGCATATACATATAGTTTTTGATAACATAAAAACTATTTGTACTTTTATGGAGTTATGCACTGCATCATCATCATCATCATCATCATCATCATCATCATCATGTGGCGTACCCCGTAGGGCCAGGAATCCTCCCTTAGCCGAACATGTAATATAGACAGATTGGCCAACTGTTGGTGGCTACAGTTAACACTAGTTAGGTGTCCTTCTGTAGCGACTGAGGCCTGACTTATGGTTCCTCAGCCCATAACATACATCATTTCAGGACTTGATTAGAGCCCCTACTGGAAACATGAAAGTGCATTATCTCAAAACATATGCCATATAGCTTCTTGCCATGACATTTCATGCTTTCTGAAAATAGGTTTGAAAACCTCTTTTCAAAACAGGGCAGTCGACTGGCCTCATAGGGCAGTCGGCTGCTGCTTCATACTTTCATTTATCGAAATTATTTTCATTTAAAATTTCGATATTTTCCTCTTTGAAAACATATAAGGGCAGTCGACTGGTCCATATAGCAGTCGACTGGTTTTCAAACAGAATGCTTCTTAAGAAATAGCAGTCGACTGGTCATATAGGCAGTCGGCTGGTTTTGAAACAGAATGCATTTTGGCAAATAGCAATCGACTGTCCCATATAGCAGTCAACTGGTTTTCAAACAAAATGCATTTTTGGCAAATAGCAGTCGACTGGTTTGAAACAGAATGCTTCTGTGTAAATAGCAGTTGACTGGCTTACATAGCAGTCGACTGGTTTGAACCAATTTTCGAAAAACGGCGTTTTGGTTGTCTCTAGGCAGTTAGCTGCTACTTAAGGCAGTCGGCTGCTCCTAACCTAATTGGTACTAGGAGACAAGTCCTATAATGTCATTTTTCCTGCATGAAATCAGTTGGTGTTTCTTTCCAAACCACATACAAGCATCATAAAACATGCGGACATAGCCGCCTTACGTCCGTTACATAAATTTCTTACCTCGATTACTTCGAGAACATGAAATCACTTGGTTCGCCAACCCTAACCTTTTTCTTCTTCAAATCTGAAATCATCATATCAAAGCAAACCTTTAAGAATTTTCCATAAACATGTTATACTGATTCAGTACAACACCATACCATGAACATAATTGAACAAATCATCTTCTTCTCTTACCTTTTGCTAGTGACCAAAATCTCAAACTTTGAGATCTCTTCCAATACTTGGATTCAATTTACCAAACTTCGGATATCACTTAGTCTAGTGACAAGGATCAATTTTCGTTCAACTAGCTAAAGGGATCGATGGAGGAATAAGGTAGCTTGTCAAGGTAGCTATGGAAGGAGACTTGGAAGCTTATAGAAACTTGAAGAAATGGAGAGAACGAGAGGGAGAGGGCTGGAAAGAGTTGCTGCCATAGGGGATGGCTGGGGGATGACTCATCAAGTTCATTTAATGCTCCCCTATCCAATATCATCTCATCTCAGCCATGCTTCCTTTTTGACTATGCTTTTTGACCCTTCTTTGACCATTAATTCTCTTCTTCCCTTTTCATATCAGCAACACATAATCATTTAATTATGAAAATCTGATATTGTTTTATCATCATCCAATTAAATCAATTCATCTTAACTTTTAACCATTATTATTTGAACATTCATTTAATTGGTCCCCTTTCTTCCATATAACACTTGTCTTTACTTACACAATTTTCTGATATGAATTCTTTTCTCATACCTCAATTATTTTCCTGATGTCCATTAAATTCCTTGACTATTTGACTTTCCATTTCATTACTTCTTCCATGTTCCATACATCATTTATACTTCATAATTCTCCTATCTATTTACTTCATTTAAGCTAAAATACTTCACAATTATGGAGTAAGTACATGAAATTGGGGGATTTCACAGAGATGCCTGTGATTATTCAGTTGGAACAGACATGATTTTTTGTGTGGATGTTTTATTATAGAGGATCGAAATATGGGAGAGAAGATAGTTTGACTCAGTTGATTTTGTTGACTTTTGTCTTATAAAAGCCACAGAGACATTTTATTTGCTGACACATTACAGAGGGCTAAGGAATTTAGTAGTTTCAGATTGTGTTAAAAGTACAAATTTAAGGGATTAAAGCTAATGAAAGGTAGGTTGAAATTAACAAAATGGATCACCTTCGATGTCTACAGAGTTATTCTTCTAAGAGTGTGTTGCTCTGATGGAGGAGATATACCCTTGTGATTTGCAGGTTTTCTTTGTTTCTTGGTTGAACCTTATTGTTATCTTGTCGATAAAAGATGCTTGTGCCATTGCAGGTTATTCATTTTCTCTTGGTTGAACCTAATCACTGTCATTAAAAGATGCTATCAATATTTTGGAGTGTTCTGATTACATAGCTTAGATCATTTAGTGAAAAGTCTCATATGCTCACTAGATGTTTGATGTAATGTCTCCTAGTTGTAATGCCTTTGTTTCCTCTGTATCCGGGATGTATGCTGCATAGTTAGCAGCAAAAGGTCATGTTCCTTGTACATATCTGGACTATGTTTCCAGTCCATTTAATAAAATTTTAACTCTTCAAAAAAAAAAAGATTACATTATACTTAAATTTAATTTTTTAAAAAAATCTTGTTTTACTCCAAACGTAGTCTTTTATAGTTGAAAAATCAATGCTTCGTCTTCCAAGATTTAAGTACATTAAAAATATATAAATAGACTACATAGCCTTTTGTGCTTCAATACTTAATGTTCTGTCTTTGAAAATTCAAGCAAATTAAAAATATATAAATAGACTACAGTTTTTTTGTTTCAATCGTAGTCTTTTATAGCCTAAGGCATAATGTTTCGTCTTCCAAGATTTAACTATATTAGAAAATCATTTCAGTTTCGAACAAAGCTGCTACAAAGTCACATATGAAAAGATATTTTGTTATTTGAATAAATTTAACTACGACTCTTATTTATTAACAGACTGCTGTTAGTTTTAAATATAATTTTTGTAACTCTATGTTTCTTCTTCCAATACATTGGAAGTGATTTTAGTTTCGGTCAAGCTGATGCAATGCCATTTGTGATAGAAATTTTGTTGTTTTAATAAATTTAACTACAATTTATGAATTTAAATGTAGTTTTTTTTTTGTTTAATATTTCGTCTTCCAAGATTCACGTAGAATAACCAAACACTATGAGTTTTATTTTAAGTGTAGTCTAATTTCGAAATAGATGACGATCTTTATTTTAAATGAAGTTGTTTTATATATTTTCAAATTAAATTATTATTATTATTATTATTATTATTATTATTATTATTATTATTATGAAAGACTATGATTTTATTTTATAACTATAGTCTTTGTCTATTTTATTTATTTTGCTTATAAGCAAATTTAGGGTTCACTGCTTACTCTTCAAATCATTCTTGTTTTGAAGATATCATTTTCCTTCTCTCTGTCCCTTTTTGTTGATTTGCCCAACATAAAATCATTTTCATCAACAAGTTCACCTACCCCAAGCATTATTTACTCTAAAAATCATTTTTAGTGTAATCTCATTTAAACAAACAAGCCATAGAAAACCATTTTCATTTATAGATCGACTCTCGCGATAGTTGAAATACCACGAAATAGCTATAGTAGATATGATTAAACACTTCCATTTATACGGAGAATAATCCATTTTCCAATGTCTATTTTTATTTTCTATCAGTTTTCATTTTATTATTTTGATTCTTAATAATTTTTTTGTTTAGGCCCCCAGGTACAATCTTACTCTCTAATTTTTGACTACTAGCTTTTACGTTTCTCAATACTGAAAAAATTTCTGCTGACTTAAGCATCGGAGTGTCTACGCAGGGAATCACCCCTGCGTTTCTCTGACTTTTCTTATTTTACAGAAGTTTCTTGGAGACACGTGGAGACTTAATACAAACATCGACGTCAACATACCTTTATTGTTGTTTTGTACAACAACAAGTACATTAACTATAATAATGATTTTTAAAATTAATCTTTCGAAACTAATCAAACCCACATGTGTTTTTTAAAATGCCTTGTCGTTTTTGTCTGCGACAACTTGCTTTAGTTTGACCAATTGAGTTTGACCCAACAAAAATAAATAAATAAATAAAAGACCACCAATGAAATGACAATGTCGAAGCTCTGCTTTAATTTTCGCTGCTTTAGTGTTTTGTAAAAACGTCATTTGCCCGTCTGCTTAATTATTATTAATTAAAATTAATAGTATTTAATTGGATTAATGCATGAATTTTTGTCTGATTAACGGGCTCTTACTAATTCTCCATTACACAACAAATTGAGAAATCTTTGCGGTAATTGTTGAAAGTTTTAGTAATTAAAAAATTACAATTGGAGTGTGGCCGTAAGAGAGAGAAAAATAGCAGGGAAATCCTTTTTCCTGGAAGTTGCCCCTAGCTTTTGATTTTTGAATATTGCTGCTTTGCTTTCCTTGTCAACTTGACTTTTCAAGCACTTTGTGTATATAAATAGCCCACCAGGTGGCCTAGGAATCTTAGGCCGAGGGCTTCATTGGAAAGAGAAAGAGAGTTTGGGTGTCTGGGAATTGATCCTGGCAAAGCTTGTAACCCAGTTTTCATTGCATTAACAGAAAAGAAAAAATGGTGAGAGCTCCTTGCTGTGATAAGATGGGATTGAAAAAGGGTCCATGGACTCCTGAAGAAGATCAGATTTTGATTTCCCACGTTCAAAAACACGGCCATGCAAACTGGCGTGCGTTACCGAAGCAAGCTGGTAATTTCCAGAAATCCATCTCTGGGATTTCCATTTTAGGCCATAAAATCTCAAAACAGATTGCCAGAAACTAGTTTTCCTGGAATATTTTCCCACCTTAAGGTGACTCTGCATTATCATGGTTTTTGTCTGATATTTTTCTTCTTCTTCAACTTGTTTTCTTTATAGGTCTTCTAAGATGCGGCAAGAGTTGCAGATTGCGGTGGATAAACTACTTAAGGCCTGATATTAAGAGGGGAAACTTCACTTCCGAAGAAGAGGAAACTATCATTAAGCTGCATGAAATGCTAGGAAATAGGTATATATCAGACCATTGATACTAAATTTTTTTTTGTGGTGATAGAAATTTTTTTTTTTAATCTTACTCGACTTTCCCTTTACAATTTATATCAGAAATTAAATTCTATAAAGTACCTTATTAATTATAGAAGACTTAATTGAGAGAGAAGTCTCTGAAATAAATTGGTCTTTTGTGGGGTCAAGTTGTTTTCTCTTTTCTGTGGGTTGGTTTTGTTTGGGCTGGAATATCCCCTTTCAGTTTAATTGCTTGCTTTGAAGGAAAATATGGAAGAAAAGTAGCATCCTTAATTTGTAGCCTCCTGCATTGATTTCATGGTTAATGCAAACAAGATTCATTATAATTTATACCCAAGGTAGAAAAGTCTCATGCAAATGTCTTATATAAATTTTTTTTATGAACATTCAGGTGGTCAGCAATTGCAGCAAAATTACCAGGAAGGACAGACAATGAGATAAAGAATGTGTGGCATACTCACTTGAAGAAGAGACTTAAACAGTACCAGACCAAACCAGGCACCAAACGAAACCCCAAGTCCAAGTCCAATATCAAATGTGAGTCGTCCGACAATATGAGCACAAGCCAGTCAGAATCCGGAAACTCAAGTTCCATTACAGGCAACATTCTATCAAGAACTGAAATTTCAGGGCAGGCCCCGATGTCGCCTCAGCCATCATCAAGTGAAGTTTCCTCCATTACAGATGCCACCACAGCTACAACTGACCGGGGAGACAAGAACACAGACATCAAGTCTGAAAATACGGACTCCTGGGAATGTTTTCCCGAAATTTATGAAAGTTTCTGGTCGGATGCACTGTCCTCGGATAATTCTAGTGCAGCAGTACCATTAAATTTTGAAGAAGTCTATGATGAACTCCAATCTCATCAAGTTACAAATTCAAGTGCAATTGGTTTCATGGAGCCCGACTATGGATTTGGTCAAAATCTTGATGATGCAATGAAGTTCTGGTACGACCTGTTCATTAGAGCTGGAGGTGAAGAAGGCTTAATCTCAGCATTGTAATGATTTTGACCAAAACTCTGAATGGGAACAGTACTAATCCTAGGTAGGGACACAAGGCTGATTCCGGTCCGGTCCAAAAGTTAGAATCATCTCATTAGCCTTCTTTGGAAGAGTGTCGTTCAAAAGGAAAATTATCGCCTTGGAACTTGGTGGTGAAAGGCCAAACCAAACCAAACAAGAGAATAAAGGAGAACTACAAAAGATTGACATAGAACAGTTCTGTATAGCGATACAAAGCAGGAATTTGGGATATGTAGTAGAAGTAGATGCTTACTTATGAAATTAACAAGCTCATTCAGCTTATCAAAATCATAGACTGATGATGATGAAAATTTCCAGTTTCTTTTTACTATATGATCAGTTTTTGTATTCACAAAGAGATTATTGCAATCTGTACCCAAAAAAAAAAAACATTACAACTTTAATTTTAAAACTTAGCATTTTTTTTTTATTTCAGTCCTAAATTTTTTTTACATTTATTATACATTCAGTCCTAAATGTTCTCGACCATATTAAACGTTAGTCTTCGGTCACCTTGCAAACGGACCCTCTCTAAACTCATCAAACACAGCAAAACTCTTGGAATTTAAAGACCCACAAAGATTCTTGCTTTGATCGAAATACTGGGATTGCATCCTCATAAGGAGATCTAGGATCATTTGAAGAAACGGTGAGATTGAAAATAATAATAGCAATGAGATGTTATATACAGTGATGAGATTAGAATCATTAATGAGATGTGTTTGAATGCAAACATAGCAGAAGCAGTAAAATGAGATGTATTTAAAAGAAGAAAATAACATTTAAGAACATTAAACTAAATTTATAGTATATATTTTATACTTGTGAAATTAATAAAGTTGAAAATTAATAAAATTATTTTATGTCAAATAATAAATTTTTAAATAAAAAAATTACTTTTTATACTGAATAATAATTTTATTATTAAATATGCAAATAATAGTTTATGTATATGTTAATGTTATTAAACATTTATTTACAAAAATAAATAGAGGTGGCAAATGGATGGATCGGATCGGATTTAGATTGAGTTATTTTGGATCGGATCATTTCGAGTTCGGTTAAGTCGGATTTGGATCAAGAAAAAATTCATTTATTTCAAGTTTTGACAAAGTCAAGTTTGGGTCAATTTGAATTTGGATCAATTTGGGTTCGGATCAATTCAGGTTTGGATTTCGGATCGTTGACTTTTTTTTGTCAATTCGGGTTAGTTGGATTTGAATTTAGGTCAAGCGGACAGGTTTTTCGGGCTAAGCCTTAGTCATCTTGATGTGCTTTGTTTAGTATACTAATAGATTAAAACCATATTTCTAAGAATAACAAAACTTATGAAAATAAAATTTTCTTCTTACATGACCTATAATAAAATTGAGATTAAAATAATCAAAATATTTAATAATCTGTATGTAGTTTTTTTATAATATATTTACTAATATTTATAAATTAATTATATTTTATTTCATTTTATTTCTATTATCTATAATACTTAATAACTTTATTAATCAAAGTGATTTAATAATCCATAATAAATATCATAACACTACTATACATATCTTTAATTTCTTTTAATTTTTTATAGAATAATTGGAGATAGTAAGTGTAAGTGAGTGTAGGTGATTTAGCATTTGTACTCTATAATAGATTAGCCGTTAAATAATTATACATTAAGTTCAAATCAATATAATATAAAAATGAATATTTAAGTTTAACTACATTCAAAAAAAAATATAACTCTTATTATTGAAAAAACAATATTTTTAATATAGTAAAATACTTTGATCATTAATTTTAACATTTAAATATTTATTAATAATATTAAATTTAAGTTTGAATCTTTTTGGCTTTGGGTTAATTTGGATTCGAATAAATTTGGGTTTAGATCAATTTGAGTTCGGATCGTATCAGGTTTGGGTTAATCTAAATTCGAATGAATTTAGATTCGAATCAATTCGGGTTTGGATCAGGTCGGGTTAGATCAATGTGAATTTGGATTAATTTAGATTCGAATTGAGTTGGGTTTGGATTGTTAACTTCTTTAGTCAAAT
The DNA here is from genome assembly GCA_031772115.1 of Heritiera littoralis. Taxonomy (NCBI): domain Eukaryota; kingdom Viridiplantae; phylum Streptophyta; class Magnoliopsida; order Malvales; family Malvaceae; genus Heritiera; species Heritiera littoralis. The sequence continues at coordinate 774,035 of JAPDPK010000147.1, forward strand.
TGGATCGATCGGGTTTGGTTTCAAGTTGATCGAGTTGGTTTTTCAGATCGGATCAATTTTTGCTACCTCTAAAAATAAATAATTTAAAATTTTTAAGTAAAAAAATTTAAAAATAAAGAAAATTTATTTAAAAAGAAAAAAAGGATAAAATTAGAAAAAAATCTAATAGTCCGGTGTAATCCAATTGAATCCCACATAATATTTTATATATATGTTAATGCAATTCTCACAGTATAATGGAATTTTTTTTTTTTTATACTTCCGGATACGATTGCACCTTTAGTGCAGTGGTATCCAAATGGGCTCTTAGAATCCATGGAGTAATGAAATTAGTGACAGTAGTTGTGAGATTGAATATTATAATGATAAGTTAAAACTAACATTTGTTGAGTCGAATGGAAGGAACTCAATACCTCTTAGGTAAGGATTTGAGTTCTAGTCTTGTAAATGGAAAAAATAACACTGGAAGAGCTTTCTTATTCGGGGCTTGATCGTAGCTCTTATCTCTGGATTAGTTGAGGCCTAAAATGGCTTTCAAATATTGAGGGGGTTTCAACAAAAATAAAATAAAATCAATAATGAGATATGTATTTTGATGTAAACGTAACAACGATGGTGAGCTGAAATATAGTTAGAAGATAAAATGATTATTAAGGACATTAAATCACAGTTTGTATATAGTGAATTTTTTTATGAAATTAATAAATATTTAAAATTACTAAAATTATTTTAATCAAATAATAAAATTTATTATTTATTTAATTTTAATAATTTATTTTGAATTAATTTTTATATATAATAACAAACTTTTATTTATTACACTAAATTAATAAAGTCATTTAAAAATTTTAGAAAAAAAATCAAAATGAAAAAACAAAACAAAATAAAAAGTCAAAAAACAGGCATATATTTGTCCACGCGTTATAATTTTAAGGGCAAAAAAGATAAAAAAAACGTGGGGATATTTTTTAATAAAGTTTTATTAAAAAGGAAAAGAGTCTTCCATCGGACCTTAAAGGTCTAACATGAGGTTGAAAGTGCATCATAAAGAAATGCTTCCATCGTGCTGACGTGGAAAGCCAATTTCCTGCAGGACGACTAGGGCAATTTTTACCCTATTATTATATCCTACTTTTTTGTGTTGCATTTTTGTGGGTTTAACATTAAAAGTTTTAATTATTTATTAACGATGTGGTTGTTTAATAATGATATTATTATTATTATAAGAGCTTATATCTGATGTGCTATTAGTATATAAATCTCATATACTGTCATTGAATTATATCATAAAGTTTTATTAATTAATAATTTAATAATATTTATTATAAAAAAATTATTTAAAAATTTATGCATTAATAAGATAACATGTTATCACTTATTGATAGTATTACAATACATCAAATATAAATTTTTTGATCATTTAGTAGTGATTATGATTTAAACTAATCGGATAAATGTAAAAGTTTTAGAATTGACATGAAAAAAGGGTTATATATTTGGATTAAAATTGTAACTATCTCTATTTACAATTTTTTATAATATCTCTCTTTACAAATTTTAAATTATGTGCTTATAATAAAGTTGATCATTCATTAATTGATTCCACAATTGAAAGTTTGACATTATTTAATTCGGTCAAAATTTGTCGGTTTTACTATTTTTCTTACAAATATTTTTCTCACATATCAAGTCCTAATTGAGTGAGCTAGCTTCTTAATTAATTACTGTTGTTACCGAGTCTACTTCCAGCAATTAATGCTTGGTATATAGTTTATCAAGTTATGTAACCCTGGAATAGATTTTTTTTTTGTCATGATTTATACACACAGATTTGGTGGTATATTTCATGAAGGAAATTCTAAAAGCTGTCACCATAGTAATTTCTCACTTGTAGGAGAAAAGTCAAGACGTGATTTTTTTCATTTTTGAATTTTTCGGAGGTAATCTATGAAAATTGAACAAAGTTTTAATTTTCAGCTGATCTAATGTGAATCACAAATTTTTATAGATTAATTATAGAAATTTACATGTGAGTACTCATTTGAATCCTAACATTGAATAATATACATACATTGAGACTATTCAAGAACTCATTAATTTAAAATTTTGGGCTCTTTTACAATTAATTGCCTCTCGAAAGGTTTAAAAATTTCTCTTGCCAATGTTTTTCGTTCTTTTCATGTACATATATAATTTTTACTAACTAGTTATTGGGACAGATACGAATGAATTTGAGAAATAAAAAAGGGAACAAACAACAAAAAAAAAATGTGAATTTTGAACATTAATTGGTATAATCATATTTTTATTTTTAAAATTATGAAAATTTTACAAATTTGAAATTCGAAATTTATCACATGCATCCTCTATTTCTCAAACCTAAAGGTCTCCAAAAAAGAGGTTGATTCGTATAAATATTTTAAAAAGAAAAGTGATAAGGATAAGACAAATGGAACAATTTAGCCCTTTGGAGAAAGAGATTTCTGAGAAAATCCTTCCACTCCAGAGCTTATGTTAAAGGCAGTACTGCAACATGCCAATCCTGTTCAACAATCCATGAAATCATGTCTCTACAAGAAATTTGAGACATTACCATATGATTTTGGCCCCATAGACATTCAAGATATTGTGCAAAAGACTTTTATTTTGTTTATTTTCTAATGACAAGAAAGGCCATATGCATTATCTATTTAAGTTTTGGTGAGGTAGAAGCAAAGCCATTTCAAAGATATTCATAAGGATTAATTGAGTTGATAAAGAGAAATTTTTTATTTATATATTTTTAAAATAGGATACGATTTTTATGAAAAATTTAAAATGCATCAAGCTAACGTCAGTAAAACCACAAAATACCTTAGCATGTGAATAACAAAACAGTTCGGATATATTTTTACTCCAAACAAAACCCTATTATTGCTGTACCATCATCACACATTTTACATGGCATAAACTGTTACAACCATATCATCGATCAAGCAGTAGCAGCAGTAAACATCAGAACAACATTGGTTCATCAGATGGCTGAGAGAAGATTCATTTCCGGAATTAGTTGTAACAGACTTTTGAAGTATTTTAGCGAGAATAGTAATTTTTGTATTTTTGGCGGGAAACCTATGTTTTTCCTTCTTTATATAAACCAATGTAAATACAGATGAAATATAAGAACATTTGGAGTTTTATTCCAATTCCTCACTGTCGTAATATGGTACCAGAGCCTGGTTTTATTCTTTAAATTCTTCTGTTCTTCTTTCATTTTCTTGCATTTTCCTATCTGCTAAACACTCTTGAAAATGCCAGATACTAAACTGAAACCAGAAGAACAACCAACAAGTCCATATTACTTGCATTCAAATGAAAATCCTTCATTAGTCTTAGTCTCTGCATCTCTCAATGGATCCAACTACCACACATGGTCTCGAGCCATGAAAATGGCATTACTATTGAAGAACAAGCTCAAGTTTGTTGATGGATCCATTACTGTTCCAGCCTTGGATGATCCTCTGTACTCAGCTTGGGAACGTTGCAACACCATGGTTTTGTCCTAGTTGATTCATTCTTTGAGTCCATCAATTGCTCAAAGCGTGATTTGGTTCGATAATGCAACAAACGTTTGGAAAGATCTTAAAGAAAGATTTGCTCAGGGAGATTACTTCAGAATTGCAGAAATTCAGGAAGAAATTTTTGCGTTTCATCAAGGTACACTTTCAGTCACAGAGTATTTTACTCATTTGAAAATCCTATGGGATGAACTAATGAATTTGAGGCTAGTTCCTACTTGTTCTTGTGCAACTAAGTGTGCTTGTGCAGCTCTCCCAACAGTAAAAGCTTATCAGCAATCTGACCATGTGATTCGGTTCTTAAGAGGATTGAATGATAGCTTTGCCACTGTAAGGTCACAAATCATGCTCATGGAGCCTCTTCCATCTATTACTAAGGTGTTTGCATTAGTGATTCAACACGAAAGGCAATTTGCTGGAAGTTCTATATCACAAGTTTCTGAGCCAGTAGCATTTTTCAATCGAGGATCATCATATTCTAATAAGGAAGGAGGATTTCGATCTAAAAGCAGACCTCAATGTTCTCATTGTGGAATTCTTGGTCATACTGTGGATAAGTGTTTTAACAAACATGGTTATCAGCCTGGTTTCAAATTCAAGAAAAGATCAGTTGTCATCAATCAAGTGACAGGGGCAACACAACATGCACCCGAGAAGACTGAACCTGAATTCTCAAGTTCTGTTGCAATGACTCAACAGCAGTTTGATGATAAGCTTGTGTTTACACCTGAACAGTATAATAAACTCATCAACCTAATTCAACCATCATCATCAGACCATATTCCTACTATAAACACTATTTCTTTTGATCTTTCTTCAATGAATACTGTGGCAGGTAATAGTTCTATTTTTTTTTCTGCATGGATCCTTGATACAGGAGCAACAAATCATGTTGCTCATTCTCTTCATCTTTATAATAGCTATGAACCTGTCACTAATTGTTTTGTTAGACTTCCCAACAATGACAAGGCCATCGTTTCTCATATTGGTACTGTTAGGATTTCTCCCATGTTGATCCTTAAGAATGTTTTTCATGTGCATTCCTTTTCTTATAACTTAATTTCAGTTAGCAAGTTAATTATTGATAACAATTGTTCACTAACCTTTCATTCTCATACATGTTCTATTCAGGACCCTTCAAGCAAGAGGATGATTGGTTTTGCTAAGGAAGTACATGGATTGTATCAACTTACTTGTTCTGATCAACCACCTTGTCCATCTCTTTGTAATTCTGTTTCTGTTTTAGCTTCAAACATTTGACATTATAGACTAGGACATGCATCAAATTCTAGAATTAAACTTTTACATTCTATAGACAATTCAATTCATGTCAATGAAGATAATACTGTTTGTGAGACTTTCCATTATGCAAAACAAAAGAAATTACCATTTCCTAACAGTACATCTTCTTCTAGTTCATGTTTTGATATGATACATGTTGATATCTGGGGTCCTAGCCCATATCCATCCTTATCAGGTTTTCGATATTTCCTTACTGTTGTAGATGATTACAGTAGGGCAACATGGATATTTTTAATGAGATCCAAGTCTGAAGTAAGATCCATCATTAACAACTTTTACACTTTTGTTGAAACTCAGTTTCATACCAAGATTAAATGTGTTCGTAGTGATCAAGGATCTGAATTCAACATGAATGATTTCTTTGCATCCAAAGGGATTATACACCAAACTTCCTGTGTGTCTACACCCCAACAGAACAGTAGAGTTGAGAGGAAACATCAACACATCCTCAATGTAGCTAGAGCATTACGTTTTCAAGCCAAGTTACCAATTTCATTCTGGGCAGAATGTGTTGCTCATGCTACTTATCTGATTAACCGTGTGCCTTCACCAATTATTCACAATAAAACTCCTTTTGAACTGCTTTTCAACATTCCACCCAAATACCATCACATTAAAGTCTTCGGTTGTTTATGCTTTGCATCCACAACTCCTCACAATCGTACCAAATTTGAACCAAGAGCTAGAAAATGCATATTTCTTGGTTTTGCAAATGGTATTAAAGGCTACAAATTGTATGATCTGCATTCTCATGAAATTTTTTGCTCTAGGAATGTTCTTTTTTATGAAACAGAATTCCCCTTTCATAATCATTCAGACTCTATATCTCCCGTTTTACCAACCTTTCAAACAGATTTCTTTGACCATTTTGATGATAATTTTCATTCACACCAAACTTCACCCTCAAACCATATCCAACATCCACCACACACAGAAGTCCTTAGAAGATCTAGTAGGAATAGACAAATTCCCTCTTACTTGCAGGATTACAACTATGAACTTCCAAGCTACAATCAACCACCTCTTACAGATGGATCATCTCCACACCCAATATCTCAGGTACTTTCCTATTCATGTCTTACGCCCTCTCATAAAATTTTTTCCTACTCACTTGATTCCATTCCTGAGCCACAAACCTATGAACAAGCTATCAAACACACTTGCTGGCAAGAGGCAATGCAATTTGAACTTCAGGCATTACAGGCCAATTCTACTTGGGAGCTTGTTGATTTGCCTCCTGGTAAACATGCCATAGGCTGTAAATGGGTGTACAAAGTCAAGTTAAGAGCTGATGGTACACTTGAAAGGTATAAGGCAAGGCTTGTAGCCAAAGGCTACACACAACAAGAAGGCATTGATTATTTAGACACCTTCTCCCTTGTTGCAAAGATGACTACCATCCGTATGCTTCTTGCCTTATGTGCAGCTAAGGATTGGCATTTGGAACAATTAGATATCAACAATGCTTTTCTTCATGGTGACCTAACTGAAGAAGTTTACATGGAGGTTCCACCGGGAGTTAATGTCACTAAGCCTAATCAGGTTTGCAAACTACTCAAGTCCCTTTATGGACTTAAACAGTCAAGTCGACAGTGGAATGCAAAACTTACAAAAGCTCTACTACAGTCTGGTTTTACCCATGCTGTTGCTGATTCATCTCTATTTATCAGGACTTCAGAATCTTCCTTTATAGCATTGCTTGTGTATGTTGATGATGTTCTTGTTGCTAGTGACAGTTTTGATCAAATTACAGGAGTGAAGCAAATGCTACATGATCGTTTCAATATTAAGGATCTTAGTCCCCTTAAGTATTTCTTGGGGCTTGAAATTGCTCGTTCATCTGCTGGAATCAACATCTCACAGAGAAAGTATACACTTGATATACTTTCTGACACTGGATTCTTGAATTGCAAACCAGCTACTTCTCCTATGAATCCTTCTATCAAGCTATTTCATGATGATAGTGCACCTTTACCAAATAATACAGCATATCGCAGACTTATTGGTAAATTGCTATACTTGACATCTACTCGACTTGATATCAGTTATGCAACTCAACAATTATCACAGTTTCTTGATAAACCAACCCATAATCACCTTGTTGCTGCTCATAGAGTTTTGAGATATCTTAAGGCTGCTCCTGGACAGGGTCTTTATTTCCCTGCATCTTCATATTTTCGACTTGAAGCGTTTTCAGATTCAGACTGGGCCTCATGTATTGATTCTCGTAAGTCAATTACAAGATATTGTGTTTTCATTTGTCCCTCTCTTATTTCTTGGCGTTCTAAGAAGCAAAGTACAATGTCTTGCTCTTCGTCTGAGGCAGAGTACTGCGCATTGGCAGTAGTGACATGCGAATTTCCATGGTTACTCTTTCTTTTGCGTGATTTACTCATAGAGCATCCTCATCCAGCCTTGTTGTTTTGTGATAATGAGTCAGCTATACATATTGCTAAAAATCCTGTCTTCCACGAATGAACAAAGCATATTGATATTGACTGTCATGTTGTAAGGGAGAAAGTGGTTGCTGGATCATTCACCTTTTGCCTATTCCATCTGCAAACCAGTTAGCTGACATATTTACTAAAGCCTCCCATCCAACTCTTTTCCATGGTTTTCTGTCCAAGCTGGGAGTTCAAAATTTGCACTCTCCAGCTTGCGGGGGGTATTACAACCATATCATCGATCAAGCAGTAGCAGCAGTAAACATCAGAACAACATTGGTTCATCAGATGGCTGAGAGAAGATTCATTTCCGGAATTAGTTGTAACAGACTTTTGAAGTATTTTAGCGGGAATAGTAATTTTTGTATTTTTGGCAGGAAGCCTACGTTTTTCCTTCTCTATATAAACCAATGTAAATACAGATGAAATATAAGAACATTTGGAGTTTTATTCCAATTCCTCACTGTCGTAATATAAACAAGTCAAGTGAAAAAAAAAATCTACTCAATAAAGGGCATTATTCAGAGCACTCAACTTTGACACATGAGGTGAGCTATGGAAAAGTTGTTGTGATTTCATCGCTAAAAACCACTTCACTCGAGAAAAACGCGTGTTGGCGTTTAACTTAAGCTTAATGCCATTACACACTGACTGAGAAAATGGAAGAATTTGAATTTTGCATGGTGTTCGTACGACTCTAGAAATGTATACATTGACCTTGTTAAATTAGTGTACACTTTTTTTTTAATAACAGACAATTAATTTGAGAAAGGAAAAATAAAAATACTGAGATTTAAATTTTAATTGTACAAGTCTCACTTTTTAAAAATAAAAATATGATCATTTGAAGTAATACTTAAAGTCTTAATATTTTTATATAAAAAAAATTCAACTAAAAAAATCAAGAAAATTAAAATTGAGAGCTTGGTTTGGTGTATGTTTTTGCTAGTTTTTGTTATTTGTTTTTTGAATTACTATAAAAACAAAGCAAAATTTTGAATATTAATTCAAATGATCATATTCTTACAACTAAAATGTGAAAGTGTTATAAATTTGAAGTTGGAGTCTCAATGCTTGCATTTCCTCTTCCCAAGACCAAAGATTTCCAGTGTAAAACAAACAATAAAAATGATATCATAATTTATTATTAAATAGACAAATTATAATTTAAATATGACATCAATTAATATAATTAATTCATATAGAAATAGGCCAATAACAATATGATTTATTAATAGACCAATAACAATTTACTTTTAAATTGTAGTGATCATGGTTCAATAGAGAGAAAGGAGTAATCCACTTACATATGTGTAAAATAAATTTAGTTTTACGTACTTTTATGTCTTTTTATACTATTTATATTTTTTAATACTACTGTTGAATTTTATATTTTATTTACATAAATTAAGCATGTAAAATTTCAAGTTAATCCAAGATGTTTAACTATTTGTTTTATATATGTGTGTATATAAATTACAAATATAACTGTACATTGTAAAAAATTATATTTAATTTGTATATATTCATTGAAATATGTTACTTTCTTTGTATCAAATATATATATTTTTATTTTTCTTCTGAAAGAAAAAAAAACAATATATAAAAACATCAATAAAAAAATAGAGCCTAGACATCTTCAATAAGAATGATGAAAACAAGTTGTGGGATAAATGATAATATATGTGTGTGTATATATATTCAATCGAAATGGCTTGCTTCCAAGATATGTAGAAAGTAGTTAAGATGTTAAGGTCAATTTTTTGTTAATTTATATAGTTAAGGATAACTTTTGGTACACACGATTGATGTGGTAAAAGGATGGAAAAGAAAATTTTGCATGAAGAACTAATGTCACCGACCATCAGAAAAGAACCATACATATTTCCACAATATTGATTTATTAATTAAGAGACAAGAAAAACACAATGAATGGTCCTCGATGTTCATAGTCCAACTCCAATCTCATTAGGTTCAAGTTGGAAGGTTTTTTTTTTCCATGTTTTCCCACACTTTTTTTCTCTTTTGAAGAGTCCATGTTTTTCCACACTTGAACAAACTTTTTTTTTGACAAAGTCCACACTCAAACAAACTTGACAAAGAGTTTAATGCATTTTATTATGTATACAAATTGACAAAATTCATAAATATGCCGATGATAAAGACTTTTTTCGATTAAATCATAAAAGACTTTGTCTAAAAGTAAGGTTGTAAAATACGGTAAGATTTTTTTTAACTGTTCAAGCAATATTATTATTAAAAGAAAGGAAAGTTAACAAAATCATGAACAAGAAAGTCTAAACAAAACAATATCAAGGCCAAATAAAAGATATTTTCGTGTGAGCTACGGCCTTGGCTATTCGGTCCACTTTTTCTTATAGTCGGTGCCAGTCGTTGAAAAACTAATTTTTATTCCAAGACCTAAAGGCCTACGAATATCTTCCATTATAAATTGATGAGAAATTGAATTAATAATAAATTTTAAAAAATAAATAAATAATAATAGAACAAGTTAATGCTCAAATTTTACTAAAATAAAATATAATTTAACTTATTTTATTTATCTAATTTACTAATAAAAATATTATAAATGATATTTTCATCCATTCAAAAAATAACAATACATTTTAACATAATTTTGTGACAATATTTTAATATCAAAATTTGTTGTTTTTACTATTAGAATTGTTGGCTCTACAGGTTATACCGAGAGGGGGGTGAATCGGTTTTTCACTAACCTTAGGTTCGTTTTTCGGTTTCTCTAAATTCTCTAGCCTATATTGATATTTTCTAAGTTCTTTAGGCTACTTAATTATGCAATATAAATTCAAAGCAATAAACACAAATATAATTGCAAATAAGTAAAGAGAGTAAGGATAGAGAAATGTACGCAAGCGATTTATAGAGGTTCGGCAACCTTGCCTACGTCCTCTACCTTGAGACGCTCCCAAGGATTTTCCCCAAATTCACTAACTTGAATTTGTGTTACACTCCCTCTTTTCAAGGATCAAGAGAAACCTCTCTCTTTTTCTAGGTTCAAGAGAAACCTCCCTCTTTTTCTAGGCTCAAGAGAAACCTCCCTCTTTTTCTTAGGCTAAAGAGTAACCTCCCTCTTTTTCTTAGGCTAAAGAGAAACCTCCCCTTTTACAAGGATTGAATGTGTTTACAAGAGAAGTAATCAAAGAAGGCCTCTAGATAGGCAAGTGATTACAAAGATTAAGCACAAATAAAAGACTATACAAGATTTGTGCTAAGCATTACAAGGAATAAGAGAATGATAGATGATGAAGACTTTGGAGCTCTTGATTTGTTGTTTGAGGCTTGAGAATTTGAGGAATATGTGTTATGGAGTTGCTGAGTAGTTCCTCTTGCTTCCTTTAGCTTCTAAGCCTCTATTTATAGTCCCTTAGATGTATTCTAGTCGTTGGGTGGAGCCAAATCTCGAATATTACCGTTGTCTTACAAAAACTAGCCATTATAGGCTATTTTCGGGCAAAGGGATCGATTCCTTTCCATAGGGGATCGATCCCTTTTGTCCAGAATCTTGATTCTAGGCTTCAGGGACCTTGGGAAGACTTTCTGCCAAAAAGGGATCGATCCTGCTACAGTGGGGATCGATCCTTTTCTCCCAGAGGGCATTTTTCCTGCACTTTTGGGTTAGAAATGATATGACCTTTGATCATAATTCAACCCAAAATGTTTATAAGCTTTAAGGGAGTTTTTCTTGACTTTCTCAAATGAAAATATTGTCCAAGAAATCATCAAGTGATTTTCTAAAATATTCAAAACATTTATAAAGTATTAAGACCAATAAGAGTATGCATCATTAAATCATGGTCTTAATGTTTGATATGATCACTTGAGATGTATTGAGAAAATCATGTGTGATAAGGCAAATTTACAATATGAATTAAAATATTAAAGCTTACTTAAGTTTTTGTCATTTCAAAATATATATGTCAATTTAAAGCTAACAAGAATATTTTAATATCAAAATGCTCTAGAGACTAGCATATATTAAGTCTCTTATTTGTGAAGTAAGTAATTGATCTCATAAACTGAAGCATGTAAAATTGTCGCGACCTGTGACTTATCTTTTTACTCAATTACTAACTAACTTTTTCTTTCACATAAGTTTTGGTTAGGCTGTTTGTCGAGTCATCCTTCTCTCTTTTTATATCTTATATTTCATCACTTAACATAGTGATATCAATTTCAATTGAAATTGTATTTATCATGTATACATATAAGTCATTACATACACGTACTAATTCCTTAACAACTTACATCCCCAACATAATCTAATTTACTTCATAGTACTGTGTCACCGTCTAAAATACATTACAAATGAGTATACCTTCAAGAAATTTGGGAAGTGTGCCTCGAAGGAATACTAAAAATCCAAAAGTAAGCCCCTCTATCTAAGGCGGGAATCATTGCAAATAGTTTGGAAAAAATGTTGTAAAGGAGTGAGTTTGCGCTCAGTAAGGAGTAAATATAAAAAAGCGTACTATGCCACTATATACAGGTTTCCTACTTGGCTTTATCATGTCATGTAGGATCTTTATGAAAACATATACCATATAGTTTCGTCAAATATCATATAAACATATAAGCAAATCATATAAATCATTTTCATATATTCCATAAATCAAATAATCCAATCTTATAAATCACTTACATATATTCAAATAAAGCAAATACTTTCATATGTATCAAATCACTTGAAATCACATATACAAATAATTTCATATAGCTTGGAGAGATGGTTAACATTCTAATAATGCACCAAATAAATCCCGTAAGGGATGCACATAAAGTGGCGTACCCACGTATGGCTAGGGATCCTCCCTTAAGCTAATCACATATAAGAGACAGATGGCCATAGTCGATAATCCACAATGAACACTAGTCAGGTGACAACTGTGGTGTTGAGGACGTGACTAAGGTCTCACAGCCAAATACAAATAATATGCATGATCACCAAAGGCGTTAACAATCTCAAAACATTTGTTATATACCTCATTGGTAATACAAATACACTTTTATAAAATAGGCATTTAAAACACTATTTTCAAAGGGAGCAGTTGACTGCTCTTTAGGGCAGTTGACTACTATAACATATATCGATTTATTAAATTTAATTCCTTTTTAAAATTCAAAATATTTGAAAACTCGAAAACTAATAGGGCAGTCGACTGGTCAAATAAGGCAGTCGACTGGTTCACAAACAAAATGTTTTTTGCGAAAATGCAGTCGACTGGCTCCATAGCAGTTGACTAGTTTCACAAACAGAATGCTTCTGGACAATTGGCAGTCGACTGGCTCCATAGCAGTCGACTGGTTTTGCAAACAGAATGCCTTTTAGAAAATGCAGTCGACTGGTTCCATAGCAGTCGATTGGTGCGCAAACAGAATACTTTCTAGAAAATGGCACTCGACTGCTATATAGGCAGTCGGCTGCTTTAAATCTTTTTCGAAAATAAGTACGTCACGGTTGTCTCTGGGCAGTTAGCTCCTATTTAAGGCAGTCGGCTGCCCCGGGCCAAATCGTAACTAGGAGGAAAATCGAGATTTTAAACCCCTTACACTTAAAACAGCTTAATTTGATACCAAATCATGCAACCAAAACAGACATAGTCACCTTACGTCCGTTACACATATTTCTTACCTCAAATAACTTGAAAATGCAGTAGCTTGGTTGCACCAACGATTTTCTCTTCACTTCTTCAAAGCTACAAAATCATAGTAACCATTAACAATTCAAGCCATCACTTAAATCAAACCTTTCTAATACTTCTTTTAACACCTAAACGTCATCTTAAAACCCTTAAATATCACAAACCCTCTTTTGGCCAAACCCTTAAAAACTCAAAATTTGATCTTCTTTCATTTTTAAGCCACAAACATGATATACCAACTTTACACAACTCCAAACCTTAGATTAACTTGAAAGAATCAACTTCTTCTCTTACCTTTGTTAGTAACCAAAATTGACAGCAACAAGAAACTCCCAAAGCCTTTTATTCAGCCCTCCAAATTACATGTATAGCTAGAGCTAGTGATGAGGAGTAATTTTCGTTAAGTAAGCTTAACGATTCGATGGAAGGAAGTGGTTGTTCTACAAGGTAAGTATGAAGTAAACTTGGAATAAATTGAGAGAAAGAACAAGAATGGCTGCCGGCCCCTTTTGGTGGAGATGATGACAATCACTTCTTATTTAATTCACCTCTATCCATTTACATCTCATCTTTGACCATTTGACTATTTGACCATTCAATTGCTCTTATTCCTTTCATGTCCCATATATCATCCACATGTTTAAAATTTCATATTTACTTTTATATAATCATAATATTCTCATAATATAGAAGTCAAATCTTTGACTTTAAATGTACAAATGGGGCAACAATAGGGGTGAAATGACCAAAATACCCCTAAAGGTACGATCACTTAATTTTCCACATTTTCTAAAAGCCTTCTTACCACTTATGTATTTTGAGCCGACGATTCATATTTTGTCACTTCAAGATCCGTTCGGATTACATATTATCTTATGGGGCTCACTTGGTACATTTCTTTCTTTATATATAATACACAATACAGCTTCTCAATATAATTTATCCAATCATTCTAGCTTGGAATACTTTACAATTATTGAAAGATTAAAGGAAATTGGGGATTTCACATTCTCCCCACCTTTAAGAATTTGGTCCTCCAAATTTAGATCGAGCTATCGCTCAAATAGTTCAAGATATTTCTCTATCATCAAGCTCTCTAGCTCCCATGTGGCTTCTTCCGTAGTATGGTACTGCTAGAGAACTTTGACTAATGGGATTATCTTAGACCATAATACTTTCTCTTTCCAGTCCAAAATTTGAATCTGTTTCTCCACATAGCTCATGTCCTCTCGAATCTCTAAAGGTTCATATTCTATGACATGAGATGGATCCAGATTATACTTCCGAAGCATAGACACGTGAAAGTCATTATGTGGTCCCGATAGCTCCGGTGGTAATGCTAATCGGTATGCAACATCTCCCACATGGTCTAAAATTTCAAATGGCCCGATGTAGTGAGGACTAAGTTTACATCTTCTACTAAATCTCATGATTCCTTTGGATGGAGAAACTTTCAAAAATACCAAGTCTCCAACCACAAACTCAAGTGGTCTGCTCCAAACATCTGCATAACTCTTTTGTCGGCTCTGAGCTTTCTTATGTCTTTGACAAATCAATTTAACATCCTCAGAGTCCTGCTCGACTAAATCTGGAGCTAACAACTTGCGCTCGCCCACTTCTTCTCATCCAATCGGGGATCGACACCTTCTACCATATAAAGCTTCATATGGCGTCATCCCAATACTTGAGTGATAGCTATTGTTGTAAGCAAACTCGGCTAATGGCAGATGATTGTCCCATGAGCCTTTAAAATCCAAAGCATAGGCTCTCAACATGTCCTCGAGCATCTGAATGGTGCGCTCAGACTGACCATCAGTTTGCGGATGAAAGCCGTGCTAAAATTCAACTGATATCCTATGGCTTCTTGGAAATGTTCCTATAAATAAGAAGTGAACCTGGAATCTCTGTCGGAGGTAATGCTTACTAGAACCCCATGTAATCGAACAATCTCTTTAACATATAAATCTGCCAAAGCGCTAAATGAGTCTGTAGACTTCATAGGTAGGAAGTGTGCATACTTAGTTAAACGATCCACAATCACTCAAACACCATCATGAATTCTTCTAGTCTGGGGTAATCCCATAACAAAATCTATCGTAATGTGTTCCCATTTCCACATAGGTATAGGCAGAGGTTGTGACAAACCGACTGGTCTTTGGTGCTCTACCTTAACCTGCTGACATGTGAGACACTTCGCCACCAATTCTGCCACATTTCTTTTCATGCCAGTCTACCAATACACCTTGTGTAGATTATGATACATCTTAGTATTCCCTGGGTGCAGAGTGTACTTAGTGGAATGTGCTTCAATCAAAATCAACTTCCTCAACTCCTTATCATTAGGAACACATATACTATTATTAAACCTCAAAATTCCATCACTACCAATGGTAAATTCTGATGGCATACCTAATTGAATCTGTTCCACAGCCTCTATGCTTAATATCCTCCCTTTGAGCAACCCGAATTCTATCCATCAACTTTGGGTCAATTATCAAACTGGCTATCATCCCATAATGCTGAAAAGGTATAACATTTAGGCTGAGGCTTGCAAATTGTTCAAGTAACTCATATTCTCTAATCATCATATAGGACTCAATTCCTACATGTTTCCTGCTCAGAGCATCCACCACCACATTGGCCTTCCCTGGGTGGTACAGAATCTCACAACCATAATCCTTCAGAAGCTCGAGCCATCTCCTTTGTCTCATGTTCAACTCCCTCTAAGAGAACAAATACTTCAAAACTCTTATGATCCGTAAAACTTGAAATTTCTCCCCATACAAGTAATGCCGCCAAATCTTTGGGGCAAATACCACTGCAACTAACTCCAAGTCATGAGTTTGGTAGTTCTTCTCATGGTTTCTTTAATTGGCGAAAACCATATGCAACTACCTTACCATGTTGCATTAACATGCAACCTAACCCATGTGCGGAGGCATCATTATATACGGAAAAACCTCCAGAACCATTTGGAATGGTGAGAATAGGTGCAGTCGTCAACCTGCGCTTCAACTCTTGGAAACTACACTCGCAGGCGTCACTCCATTCAAATTTCACATCTTTGCGCGTTAAGCTCGTCAAGGGAGCAGCTAGCCTCGAAAAACCTTCGACAAATCGTCGATAATAGCCGGCTAGACCCAAGAAACTCCTAATCTCCATAATTGTTTTCGGTCTCTCCTACTATACAACAGCTTCAATCTTTGATGGATCGACCGAAACACCATCTTTACTGACTATATGACCCAAAAAGGAGATTTGATCTAGCCAGAAATCACACTTACTGTAACAGTCTATTTGTACAGTAAATCACTTAATTTTACACATATTTAACGGTTGGGCCGTCTGCGATGCCTTAATCACTTAAAAAATTACAGTGATAAACAGTAATTTTATTTAACTTACTAGATCAGAATATGAATATTACATTATTCCTTATCGCATTTACATCCCCTGTATTCTACTTACTATTTAAAGTAGTATCGTACAAGATTTCTAAATATATAAAAGAAAATAAAATACCTCTAGGATTGTAAATCTGCTGACTCAGGTAACCGAAATTGTAGCCGATAACTCAAGATGGTATATCTTTTATCCTAATACAGTAACCTGTGGAGTGGAAAGTAAAGGGGTGAGCGACAACATGCTCAGTAAAAGAGTTGTATGCAAGCTTGATATAATAAAACCTATATGCTGAAAAATATTTATTTTCCTAACGGTTCACTAGTATAGTAAAAGGGAAGGATACTATAGTTGGCCGGGAAATCCAGATGAAGCATGGAAGGTATTTTGAAATACCTGTCTTGTCGCGAAAACCCAGAGCGACTATAGGGAGTAATTTATAAATTGTTATAATAAAACAATTTAATACTCATTTTCCATAAATATAAATGGAATAAACCATTTAATTTCCTCACTTCAGTAACAGTTTAAAACACGTGACAATACAGTAGTGAAATAATACAGTAAGCATTAAGTTTAAAACAGTAAAAACAGTATACAATTACTTCAGTACAGTACAATATAATTCTTCAGAAAATCAATGGATAAACATTTAAGTAATTATTTCTAATTTAGAAATAATATCATAAAAATTTTCTTTCCAATAAATAGTGATTTCAATACAGTTCAGTAAACAGTAAGATATAGTTCAATAAACAGTATTGGGTGAAACCCAGTTCAATAATTATTTATCAGTAGGTTGAGACTAGGCAACACCATAAATAACATCATGCTATAATTATCCCTAAAAGGAAACAGTAACAGTATACAGTTAGATCTATGGCCATAGTCTATAGAGCGTCCATAGAGTACATTTCCCAGGTGACCCCGGGACTGCTGATGACTTGGCGAGTCAATCAACTGTGTGACAGTACAATAACAGTGAGCATGAAGTTGGAGCCTAAAGTCCCAAAATCATTTAATTTCCATATGAAATACCTTTAAGGAATTTAAATAAAAATTATCATTTAATTAAATAAATATTCCAAAAAAGTAACAAATTCACTCATAATAATAAAGTGAAAACAGTCGATAAATATTCATGTTTTTAGTGAGAAATCTCATAAATATTCTTTTTAAATATAAAACATTTTAAAGAATATATTTTTATTCTCACTTTAATAAATATTCATAACATGAATATTTAATTTAACATTTTTCATTAAAACTCCAATTTATGGAAAGTTGATGGAAATAAATTCCAAAATTCATAATTTACTTAAATTATGAATCTAAAATATTTCATGATATTTTAGAATAATTTTTAATAATTTTTCGGCAACATAATTGCTGCGAATTCCTAACCTCCTGCACTTAAAATACAGTATATAAAACCAGCTTTCAACCACAATTTGCATGATTTTCAAAGCATTTCATCATTCCAATAATTTCATAAAATCACAGTTAACAAGTCATGCAATTAACTATATCCTTACAACTCACACACTTCTCCTTTACCTGTTTAGCGATACCGACTCGATCGGTAGCACCAACCGTAAACCATAAATCCCAGTTGTAAAATAATTTTACCAAAAATTATCATTAATTTCCTTCTTAATTTTACGCTATTAAATTTCATGAAATGCAGCCACTAATTATACAGCCTATGACTAACCAGTATAAATTATATTGTAGTGAACCTTAACTTTCCTGTTTTAGCTCTTTTTTCGAATCCGATTTCACCAGTCTTCTTCTTTTAATTTCTTGTCATTTTCTATATTCAAACCATAAAATGAAGCATGATGGCCGCCCCAAATACCCTAGGGTCGAAAGCTTCCATATACCCATTTTCTTGATTTTCAACTATTTCTTAAATTTAAGCTTTCTAACCTCCTTATTCAAGCACATTCTATCATTTCTTACCATTTTCATGCAAGAAAATGCATGGTTTCCTTAGGTTCAACATCAAACCCTAGCCCCCTTTAATGGCAAATTTTTACATAGTCAAAATAAATTAAATCCAATGATATATATGAAATCTACACCTTTGAATTAGCTAGAATACAACTTTGAATCAAATTTAAACATCAATTTTTTATGGATCCATACCTTTGGCCGAATCCTTCTTAGCCTCTTTTCTCCTTATGCTTTTCTTCTTTTGATGAGATTTTGGTGTCCATGAAGAGAGGAGGTGATGTAGAATAATTTCCCTAGAAATGATTACAGTGAAAAAATGACAATTTCATATGTTTTTTTCTTGGTTTTCTTTTGTTTTGTTTTTCTTTCTTTTCCTTGTGGGTGTCGTGGGGTTGCTGGGCAAGGATGATGAATAGTGCCGGTTGTCCCATTTGCTTAGTCAAAAAGAAAAGTCTAGAAAAGTTAATTTACCTTTTTGCCCTTGGTTATGAAAAATCTTGACAATTTTCGCCTTAAACTTCAGTAATCATAAAAACCGTGTGTCGTAACGTCTAGGTCCGTGAACCTAACTGCTAGACTTTAAAATTCAAGGAGTCGCCACCAACCATTCAAACCTAAGGTGTGATAGGTCACCTATTCATGTCTAAAGATAAGGCATAGTCTATGTTCAAAGAATCTTAGGTTCGGGAGTACGGTTACGTGTGAGGAAGGATTAGCACCCCCACGACGCCCATCTTGAAATGGTACCAACTACTTTAGGTCATTCTAAATTTACCTTATTTTGAGTTAATTTTGATATGCTTAATATATTGGAAACTTACTTAAAATCCTTCCATCAATCTGGTTTAGACAATAAGTAAATCCCCTCACCTCAGGAGTATTCAAGTAGTACCAATTGACTTGCTCGAAAAGGCTCCGTCGTCGGATCATTTAAATACATTATGACAACCCTAATATTGACTCTATACCCAATAAATCATTCTAAACTTAATTTAAATTAATTTCGATATGTTTAATATATTGGAAACTTACTTAAAATCCTTCCATCAATCTGGTTCAGACAATAAGTAAATCTCCTCACCTCAGAAATATTCAAGTAGTACCGATTGACTTGCTTGAAGAGGCTCCGTCGTCGGAATATATTATGAAAATCCTAATTTTGGCTCTATACCCAATAGGTCATTCTAAGTTTAATTTAAATTAATTTCGATATGCTTAAAATATTGAAAATTTACTTAAAATCCTTCCATCAATCTGGTTCAGACAATAAATAAATCTCCTCACCTCAGGAGTATTCAAGTAGTACCGATTGACTTGCTTGAAGAGGCTCCGTCATCGGAATATATTATGAAAATCTTAATTTTGGCTCTATACCCGATTTTCTATTTTATTTTAATTGTCTTTATTATTATATTTTATTTATTTCTATTTTAGAAAATGAACACATATTATTATATTGAAAGTTTACTCTAAACCTTCCATCAATCTGGTTCAGTCTAGAGCAAACTCCTCGCCTAGAAATTTCCAAGGAGTACCATTCGACTTTCTTGGAATTTCATCATGGGATAATATGCATTCATCTTCATAATTTAATTATTCTTATCTTCTTTATTTATTTATTTATTTATTTATCTTATATCCATTTTTCTTAAAGATTCTTATATCTCTATAATTTGATTTTAAAAGTTTTATTTTACATCCCATACAAGCCAGTCATTTAGTTCTAATCATACATGCAAACTAAGTCAGATTATCGGGCAAGCAAATCGTATTACATATATCATGCAAAAACATAATTTAATATATTACTAATATTATATACCAATCAAATTAATTAACATACAAATATATATTCCTTTTAAATTATTAAATTAGATGTTAGTATTATCATGCACTTACCAAATTATTATATTTATCAAATCGTTATCACATCATTCATATGCTAAACCATTAACTATTAGTATAATTATTATATAAACAATTAATGCCCCATTATATACATATGCTAACCCAACAATCATAAACTACTCATTAAACATTAATTGAGCATTTTTTACTAACCTGCAGGGGTTGAAATCAAGCTTACTCCTTTATATTTCTTAGCTGCAACTCACGTTCTTTTCTTGCCTTAATTTCACATGCTTATGAAGATGATACGAGCAGCAATCGATGATGCTGAGGCAAGGCGCGGACGGTGCGAAGCGGGACAGGAGCAGCAAGTAGTCTGGTGCGCAGCGATGGTTTGCAAAGCAGTGAACTAGTAGCTGATGCACGGTGATGAGGGTGCGGTTCTTTCTCTTGTTTCTATCTGCAAGTGATTGAATGCTTGGAGCAGTAGCACACGTATGGGCTAGCTCTTGTTCAGAATCAGTGAGCAGTTGCGATTGTAGTGGAGACGACGGGTGGTGCAATGGTGGCCGGGTTGAATGCTTGATAGTGTATTTTTTTTTCTATCCCTTAAACCCTGAACTTTAATCCTTTTTATAGCCATAAATTAGTTAGAGTCCTAATACAACTATACTTATTCTAATAATTATCTCATATTTTTAATATTTTATCTATTTGATTCTTATGTTAATCCTAATCTAACTCTACCAAATTTAATATTAATCTATATAATTATCCTAAAAAATTCTAATTATCCTAATTATCTAATCCTAAAATTAATTTTACTTTTATTTCTTTTTATCTTTTCTCTCTCTTTTCTCTTTTTTTTTTATTCCTAAATCCTATTTTAATTTCCTAATTAATATTAATTCTAAATCTAAAAACTCTAATTTAATTCTAGCCAAATTCCCAATTATTAAATTAAAATACAAATGTCACCCACCCCAATTAATTATTTATACAAATTAAGACCCCGGACAAAATAGGGTGTCTACAACTGCCCCTCTTTGTGCATTTGCTGTGAAACAGTAATTGCACAAAGACATAGACACCTATTTTATCTGATTTCTCCTTTTTTTTCTTTTTTTTTAATTTTTTTATTTTTTCAAAAAAAGCTCCTTCTAAACAGAAAGGCAGTCAAACTTTAAAATCTTGTCTAAAAGCTCATCTTAAACAGGCAGGCAGTCAAACTTTAAAAATCTTGTCCAAAAAGCTCCCCCTAAACAGGCAGGCAGTCAAACTTTAAAATCTTGTCTAAAAGCTCCTCCTAAACAGGTAAGCAGTCAAACTTTAAAAATCTTGTCTAAAAGCTCCTCCTAAACAGGTAGGCAGTCAAACTTTAAAAATCTTGTCCAAAAAGCAGTCAAACTTTAAAAATCTTGTCTAAAAGCTCTTCCTAAACAGGCAAGCAGTCAAACTTTAAAAATCTTGTCCAAAAAGCTCCCCCTAAACAGGTAGGCAGTCAAAGTTTAAAATCTTGTCCAAAAGCTCCTCCTAAATAGGCAGGCAGTCAAACTTTAAAAATCTTGTCTAAAAGCTCCTCCTAAACAAGCAGGCAGTCAAACTTTAAAAATCTTGTCCAAAAAGCTCCCCCTAAACAGGCAGGCAGTCAAACTTTAAAAATCTTGTCCAAAAAGCTCCCCCTAAACAGGCAGGCAGTCAAACTTTAAAAATCTTGTCCAAAAAGCTCCTCCTAAACAGGCAGGCAGTCAAACTTTAAAATCTTGTTTAAAATTTAGAGGAATCACGCCCGAAGGTCTTATAGATTGTACTTAAGGAACCTTGTCTGTAATTTTTCTTTTTCTCATGCAATGCATCATGTATGCAACTGTGCATGCATTCTATCCTGTCTATGCAATGTCATTGTGTAATGCCATTCATGCAATATTACTCACACAATCTATTCTATTCATGCAATGTTTTCTTTGAAAAGCATTTCAACTTTAACTGTGGCAATAACAAGGTTTTTCTGTATCAGTCCATCTCATGCATTCTTCTCTTTTCATTTGTCATCTTGTCCTTATATTTCCTATTTCTTTCCTAATTTTCTTTCTTCCATTTTTTCTCTCCCAATGAAGCTCTTATCTTCGTGCCCTTTTAAGCTTATCTTATCCCTTGTCTCTTCTTCTTTACTATCCTTCCTATCTGGTCATTCATTTGCTTCTTAAAATCTTCATTCACTCTTCTTTATTCATTGGTTTTTCTTGATTTCCAATTTTCATTCATTCACAAGTTTCCTTTTCTTTCATTTTTCTAAATAATATAGGAGTCTTTCACATATTTTGCCAAGCAAACATTCATTATCATTCTAATTTCAAAATCAATGCAATACAATTTCTCAATCCCTCAAGGTAAGGATATAACAAAGAAATGATAGATGAAAAGAAAAGGAATGGTATTATTCACATTTTGGAAAGATTTAACAAGAAATTGCCAAGCATAAAAGGAAAGTAGGCTTGAATGAAAAGCGAGAATTTTCAGGATTAAGTAATAGTATCCAAATAACAACAATTTAAACAATTTTAATCAATGAATACAAAATTCCCTTCAAAAGTCCATCTTGTCTGATCATGTTGAGCTCATCAAAATATCCTCTTGCCTTAGTATCATTGACATCCAGTTTTTCTGGTATCTAAGCCGCCTTTTCAGGTTTTCAACTTAGATGCACTCTATTGATCCAAACCGCCCTTTTTGGGTTTTCAATCTGAATCCTTCTTTCATTTTTTTTCTTCTTTTTCTTTTCTTCTTTTTTTTTCTTCTTTTTTTCTTTTTTTTTTCATTTTCTTTTCTTTCTTTATTTTTTATTCATTTCTCTTCATTTTCAACTTCATTGTCCTTGATGAAGCTTCTCTTATCTGTTCTCCATTCTGATTCATGCCCCAACATCAAATATTTCTTCATCCAATTTAATGCTCACATGGATTCAAAAGAGTCTTTGGAATCCCACTTCTTCCATCTAGACGAAATCTTTTTGCTTATCTTGATCTACTTGTCCTAATTCCATCCAAAGGATCATCATCTCATAGTGTAAGTATGCCTTTATTCAACACATGATTCTTTAATAGGAGTACTCATATTTGATCAAAATGGACTTTTAAGGCACGTAATGTAAGCTCAGGTGAGGGTTCATGAAAGAAAGGATAATATAGGCCCAAAATAAGTGTTTTAAGGTTCCTCAAACCAAGAATCATTTTTCATGAATCATTTAGGCATTTTGACTTTTGCCCCATTCTAATTTTCTTTCTCTCTCCTTTTTTATTCAAATGTGACTAGGGCCCTTTCTTGATTCAAACCCTCTTTCCTTCTTCATTCTCTTTTTCTTTTTTTTTTTCTCTTTTTTTTCAAAAGGGTTTTTTTTTCTTTGCCCCACTGATCTTTCATCTTCTATTCTCTTTGCCCCCCAATGTGGAGGGTGATTCTTGGTGGGTTATATCAAAAAGAATATAATAGGCTCAAAAGGGGTAATCAATGGACAATTGTACTCACACTTGAAAGGTAGTGAAAGAAGGCCATTTCTCATCTCAATACAAATACTCTCATTAAAGGCCATCTATTGAACAAAGACAAACTCATTAGAATTTCATGTAGAGATTCACCTTTACTTGTAACATTCTATGGTTGAAGATTTTAGACAAATATCTTCTATTCTCTTCTTGCTTGAACAATCTTGGCGAACTAAAATCCATTCAACCAACCAAAGCAGTCCTTTTCAGAATTGAATTTTATACTCATTGCCATCATCATTATCATGTTCATTATTTGGATACTTTTAAGCTTGGTAACAATGTAGAGAATATGGGTATTGGTGTTTTGCATTAAAGAACAAGATTGGAATGAGGAATTAAGGAATATGCATCGCACTAATCCTTTATTGAAATGAAAATGAATGAAAGCTGGCCCAATGCATAAAAGAATTCTTAATGCCTTTGGGCTTAGGCACTCCTATATTACCTAAAAAATGTTCTAAGATGAATGAAATTAGACATAAAGAAACAACCATTATCTTCAAATTCAGTGAATCAATCAATATCATCCACTTTCTTCCATAGCATCAACCGCTACCCTTTGTGCGATCTGGTAGAGGATTATCATTCACATTTGTATCGTTCTTTGCCCCAAAACTCAAAATTCTAGCATTGACAAGTGCTTGGACCTTCCTCTTCAAGCTCATACAATTCTCAATAGAGTGACCAACATTGTCATTATGATAAGCACACTTTGCATTAGGATCATACCACTTTGGGTAAGGAGGTTTCAAGGGTTCTATATAAATAGGGGCAATGAGATGACCTTCTACCAACTTTGGGAATAACTCTGCATATGTCATCGGTATAGGGTCTATGGTGACACTTTGGCTAGCTCGAGTATTCTTTTGGTCATTAGGTGAAAAAGTAGGGGCTTGTGAATGAGAAAAGGATTGGTAGGCATTTTGATGATGAGTTTGTGGGTGGGGTTGAGAATAAACATAATTTACTGAAGGTGAATAAGAGGTGTATGAGCGACGTGAGTTATTGGAGGCTGCTTGTGCATCTTCTTCTTTCTTCTTTGAAAACCCATTCCTCTTGCCATCATTCATGGATGCTTCAATCCTACCACTCTTGAGGGCATTTTCAATAGCTTCGCCAGTCAACACCATGTCTGCAAAATTCTTGGTCACACTGCTAAGCATACGCTCATAGTAAGGAGCCTTGAGAGTATTCAAAAAGAACATGGTGATTTCCTTCTCAGACAAAGGAGGTTGAACTTGTGATGCCACATCTCTCCATCGTTGTGCATATTCTTTAAAGCTCTCATCCTTCTTCTTTTCCATTCCTTGGAGAGATAAGCGGTCAGGAGCTACATCAGACACATGTTTGTATTGAGCTATAAAAGCTCTTGCCAACTCAGACCAAGAGGAAACTTTGCTCCTTTCCAATTGGTTGTACCACTTAGCAGCTGACCCAGTCAAGCTATCTTGAAAAACATGAATTAATAGCTTGTCATCCCATGCATATGTCGCCATTTTCCTACAGTACATGGTGAGATGATCTTTTGGACACGACGTTCCGTTGAACTTTTCAAATTCATGTACCTTGAATTTCGGTGGAAGCACAACACCAGGTACCAAACACAACCTTTCAGCATCAACGGGTCCAAAATAGTCAACTCCTTCCACGGCACTTAGTCTTTCCTCTATCAAGCTCAGCTAAGCTTTAGTACCACTATATTCTTCTTTATGCATCAACTTTTCTAACTCTGTGAGATCATCTAAATTTGGCACCTCTACTAGGTTTTGAACTTGTATCTGTAGAGGTGGTGTAGCTTTGACAGTACTTTCTTCAAAAATAGGGTTGTCTCGCATGCTTTGTTGAGCCTCTTGGATAGACTCTTCTTGATTACCCATCTTCTCCTTTCCTTTAATCATGGCTTTTAGCAACTGGGTAATTTCATTCAATTGCCCCCTTATCTCTGTACTTTCCTTTTCCAGCTTCTCTATCATACTATTTTGATCCTCTTCCATTATGCGTGCTTGATACCTTGTATGGTAGTGGAGGGCAGATCGTCTAGATGATGCAATTTTGATACCTTGAGTGCCACAATTAAGTTGAAATTATATTTCATGTGGTGATATGTTTATGCACAAAATGAATGCATATGGAATGCACTTAAGTCTAACAATCTCTCCTAACAATCAAAAGTATGTTCATTCTCATGATAAGACAAATACAAACTTATGTGCATGATATGTTATGCAATGCAAAATCAAACACAATTATGCATGACTTAATGATAGCAAATTCACCTCTTTTTTGTGTCCTATTTTGGATTCGAGTCTAATACTTCAAGGGTTTTGTAAGGCTCTATCTAAGGTTTGGGCTTCTTAAGTTTCCCTATATGCGAGGCTTGGATCATTTAAAGTTCTAAAGGTTCCCAAATTGCTCCTCACTGTCATCCACACTGGACTAGTAAGACACTCAATCCTCACCCATTATAAGCTACAAGCGGAAAGGTTCAATTTGAGTGAGAGTTTTTCGACAGCCCATGCGGAGGTTATCACCTCACGAAGGCGTAGGTACTTTTCTCCCTCCTAACAAGGATAGAGCCTGGGTTGAGGGCTTATGCATGTATACATATGAAGTGTGTGTGTATTAAATGATTATTAAGCATTATGAAATCAACATTATTTCTAAGCAAATTTCTAATGACCTAAAATATATGTTGGCCTGACTCTCTAATGTCCCCAGTGGAGTCGCCAAACTGTCGTAACATCTAGGTCCGTGAACCTAACCGCTAGACTTTAAAATTCAAGGAGTCGCCACCAACCATTCAAACCTAAGGTGTGATTGGTCACCTATTCATGTCTAAAGATAAGGCATAGTCTATGTTCAAAGAATCTTAGGTTCGGGAGTACGGTTACGTGTGAGGAAGGATTAGCACCCCCACGACGCCCATCTTGAAATGGTACCAACTACTTTAGGTCATTCTAAATTTACCTTATTTTGAGTTAATTTTGATATGCTTAATATATTGGAAACTTACTTAAAATCCTTCCATCAATCTGCTTTAGACAATAAGTAAATTCCCTCACCTCAGGAGTATTCAAGTAGTACCAATTGACTTGCTCGAAAAGGCTCCGTCGTCGGATCATTTAAATACATTATGACAACCCTAATATTGACTCTATACCCAATAAATCATTCTAAACTTAATTTAAATTAATTTCGATATGTTTAATATATTGGAAACTTACTTAAAATCCTTCCATCAATCTGGTTCAGACAATAAGTAAATCTCCTCACCTCAGAAATATTCAAGTAGTACCGATTGACTTGCTTGAAGAGGCTCCGTCGTCGGAATATATTATGAAAATCTTAATTTTGGCTCTATACCCAATAGGTCATTCTAAGTTTAATTTAAATTAATTTCGATGTGCTTAAAATATTGAAAATTTACTTAAAATCCTTCCATCAATCTGGTTCAGACAATAAATAAATCTCCTCACCTCAGGAGTATTCAAGTAGTACCGATTGACTTGCTTGAAGAGGCTCCGTCGTCGGAATATATTATGAAAATCTTAATTTTGGCTCTATACCCGATTTTCTATTTTATTTTAATTGTCTTTATTATTATATTTTATTTATTTCTATTTTAGAAAATGAACACATATTATTATATTGAAAGTTTACTCTAAACCTTCCATCAATCTGGTTCAGTCTAGAGCAAACTCTTCACCTAGAAATTTCCAAGGAGTACTATTTGACTTTCTTGGAATTTCATCATCGGATAATATGCACTCATCTTCATAATTTAATTATTCTTATCTTATTTATTTATTTATTTATTTATCTTATATCCATTTTTCTTAAAGATTCTTATATCTCTATAATTTGATTTTAAAAGTTTTATTTTACATCCCATACAAGCCAGTCATTTAGTTCTAATCATACATGCAAACTAAGTCAGATTATCGGGCAAGCAAATCATATTACATATATCATGCAAAAACATAATTTAATATATTACTAATATTATATACCAATCAAATTAATTAACATACAAATATATATTCCTTTTAAATTATTAAATTAGATGTTAGTATTATCATGCACTTATCAAATTATTATATTTATCAAATTGTTATCACATCATTCATATGCTAAACCATTAACTATTAGTATAATTATTATATAAACAATTAATGCCCCATTATATACATATGCTAACCCAACAATCATAAACTACTCATTAAACATTAATTGAGCATTTTTTACTAACCTGCAGGGGTTGAAATCAAGCTTACTCCTTTATATTTCTTAGCTGCAACTCACGTTCTTTTCTTGCCTTAATTTCACGTGCTTATAAAGATGATACGAGCAGCAATCGATGATGCTGAGGCAAGGCGCGGACGGTGCGACGCGGGACAGGAGCAGCAAGTAGTCTGGTGCGCAGCGATGGTTTGCAAAGCAGTGAACTAGTAGCTGATGCACGGTGATGAGGGTGCAGTTCTTTCTCTTATTTCTGTCTGCAAGTGATTGAATGCTTGGAGCAGTAGCACACGTATGGGCTAGCTCTTGTTCAGAATCAGTGAGTAGTTGCGATTGTAGTGGAGACGACGGGTGGTGCAATGGTGGCTGGGTTGAATGCTTGATAGTGTATTTTTTTTTTCTGTCCCTTAAACCCTGAGCTTTAATCCTTTTTATAGCCATAAATTAGTTAGAGTCCTAAAACAACTATACTTATTCTAATAATTATCTCATATTTTTAATATTTTATCTATTTGATTCTTATGTTAATCCTAATCTAACTCTACCAAATTTAATATTAATCTATATAATTATCCTAAAAAAATCTAATTATCCTAATTATCTAATCCTAAAATTAATTTTACTTTTATTTCTTTTTATCTTTTCTCTCTCTTTTCTCTTTTTTTTTTATTCCTAAATCCTATTTTAATTTCCTAATTAATATTAATTCTAAATCTAAAAACTCTAATTTAATTCTAGCCAAAATCCCAATTATTAAATTAAAATACAAATGTCACCCACCCCAATTAATTATTTATACAAATTAAGACCCCGGACAAAATAGGGTGTCTACACCGTGTAATTAGACTCCAAAAATTTTGATTCCAGTAACAATCAATCACATTTAATGTATTTTGATGATTGAAAATGGTTTCGCTAACGTGCAGTGCACCGATAATGAGAACTATATACAAATGCATGAGTTTACGCTCAGTAAGGAGTAAATATAAAAGAGCGTACTATGCCACTATAAGCAGGTTTCCTACTTGGCTCTACCATGTCATGTAGGATCTTTATGGAAACATATACCATATAGTTTCATCAAATATCATATAAACATATAAGCAAATCATATAAATCATTTTCATATATTCCAATAAATCAAATAATCCAATCTTATAAATCACTTACATATATTCTTATAAATCAAATACTTTCATATGTATCAAATCACTTGAAATCACATATACAAATAATTTCATATAGTTTGGAGAGATGGTTAACATTACATTCTAATAATGCACCAAATAAATCCAGTAAGGGATGCACATAAAGTGGCATACCCATGTATGGGGTAGGGATCCTCCCTTAAGCCAATCACATATAAGAGACAAATGGCCATAGTCAATAATCCACAGTGAACACTAGTCATGTAACAACTGTGGTGCTGAAGACGTGACTAAGGTCTCACAGCCAAATACAAATAATATGCATGATCACCAAAGCCGTTAACAATCTCAAAATATTTGTTATATACCTCATTGGTAATACAAATACTCTTTTATAAAATAGGCATTTAAAACACTATTTTCAAAGGGGGCAGTCGACTGCTCTTTAAGGCAATCGACTGCTATGACATATATCAATTTATTAAATTTAATTCCTTTTTAAAATTTGGAATATTTTAAACCCGAAAACCAATAAGGCAGTCAACTAGTTCGTAAACAGAATGTTTTTCGAGAAAATGCAGTCGACTGGCTCCATAGCAGTTGACGGGTTTTGCAAACAGAATGCCTTTCTAGACACTGCAGTCGACTGGTTCCATAGCAGTCGACTAGTGCACAAACAGAATAATTTCTGAAAAATGGCAGTCGACTGCTATATAGGGCAGTCAGCTGCTTTAACTCTTTTTCGAAAATAAGTACGTCATGGCTGTCTCTGGGCAATCAGCTGCTATTTAAGGCAATCAGCTGCCCCTAACCAAATCGTAACTAGGAGGAAAACTAAGATTTTAAACCCCTTACACTTAAAACAGCTTAATTTGGTACCAAATCATGCAACCAAAACAGACATAGTCACCCTACGTCCGTTACACATATTCCTTACCTCAAATAACTTGAAAATGCAGTAGCTTGGTTGCACCAACAATTTTCTTTTCACTTTTTCAAAGCTGCAAAATCATTGTAACCATTAACAATTCAAGCCATCACTTAAATCAAACCTTTCTAATACTTGTTCTAACACCTAAACATCTTCTTAAAACCCTCAAATATCACAAACCCTCTTTTGGCCAAACCCTTAAAAACTCAAAATTTGATCTTCTTTCATTTTTAAGCCACAAACATGATATACCAACTTTACACAACTCCAAACCTTAGATTAACTTGAAAGAATCAACTTCTTCTCTTTCCTTTGTTAGTAACCAAAATTGACAACAACAAGAAACTCCCAAAGCCTTTGATTCAGCCTTCCAAATTACAGGTATAGCTAGTGTTAGTGATGAGGAGTAATTTTCGTTAAGTAAGCTTAACGATTCGATGGAAGGAAGTGGTTGTTCTACAAGGTGAGTATGAAGTAAACTTGGAATAAATTGAGAGAAAGAACAAGAATGGTTGCCAGCCCCTTTTGGTGGAGATGATGACAATCACTTCTCATTTAATTCACCTTTATCCATTTACATCTCATCTTTAACCATTTGACTATTTGACCACTCAATTACTCTTATTCCTTCCATGACCCATATATCATCTACATGTTTAAAATTTCATATTTACTTTTATATAATCATAATATTCTCGTAATATAAAAGTCAAATCTTTGACTTTAAATGTATAAATGGGGCGACAATAGGGGTGAAATGACCAAAATACCCCTAAAGGTACAATCACTTAATCTTTCACATTTTCAAAAAGTCTTCTTACCACTTATGTATTTTGAGCCCACGATTCATATTTTGTCACTTCAAGATCCATCTGGATTACAGATTATCTTATGGGGCCCACTTGGTACATTTGCTTCTTTATATATAATACACAATACAACTTTTCAATATAATTTATCCAATCATTCTAGCTTGGAATACTTTACAATTATTGAAAGATTAAAGGAAATTGGGGATTTCACAAAATTATTTAAGGATAACATTTGGGTGCTTGTTAGAGAATAAGTTTACTGAATATGACATACCACGAGAATTTTATTTGGTAATATTCACTTGAGTGTCTATGGAAACCTTCTCATGTGGATATTAGTGTACATGATCTTTTAACTTGAGATACCAGACCATCTTATATATGGAACATAACACTTTGATTTCATTTATACGAGTCTGAATTGTCAAATGCCTAAAACATGTGCTTTTTGGTGTGCCTGAAGCATATGAATGTGGATAAGTGGCTTAGAGAGGATCCATCACCCCAAGTGAATTTAAGGGATGTATCTCAGTTGTTCTTGATCTAGAATAGACTTCATTAAACTCATAGACATGATACAATGAATTGAGTTGAATAGTGAATTTCACTTAGATTCATTAAAGTCAAATCTTAAAGTTACAATAACTCACAACCAAAAAAAAGTTACAATAACTAATATAAGTAATTAAATAAGTGTTGACTAAATATTACCCTAAGGGAGCGTTTGGTTCACTGAAAATTAAATTACCTTTGAGAATTTGATTACGGCCAAAATACTATATTGTACATTTGAGAATCTTTGGAATATTAAATTCTTGTGTTTGGTTTGATTGGAAGGAAAATAACATTTCTTTGTTTGGTTGGAGGAATGTAAAATTACCTGATTATATATTTTACTATATTGCCCTTATATATTAGTAGTTATGTCAAATGAACAAGTCACGACAAAAATTTATATTTAAATTAATTACTTGATTACTTAACATATTAAATTATTTAGTATTAAATATGTAATTTATTTATTTTAACATGTAAATAATATTTAAAAAGTTATACTTAAATAATTTTTTTATCATTTATGTTAAATCAAAATTAAATATAACTGTTATTGGAACTTTTCAATATAGAAGAAAATCATATATAATTGTTTATGTATTTAACATTATTTATTTAACATGTATATCTATTATTTAACATGTAAATTGTTTGTTTATTTAACCTACAAATTATATATTAATTTATTTAACATTTAAATTATTTATATATTTATCTAACATGTATATTTTTTGTTTATTTAACATGTAAATTATATATTAATTTACTTAACATTTAAATTATTTATTTATTTATTTAACATAGAAATTGCTTATTTATATTCTTTAATATGTAATTATTTATTTATTTAACATGTAAATAATATTTAATGGTTGGGTTGGAATTATTACTCAAGAGTGTAAGAGGGATGTAAGATTGTAAAATAATAAAACACTTTTATTTTGTAATTTTAAGTGACTAAAAAGGATAATGTGGTCCAAAAACATAATTAAGTGAGGACAAAATCGAAAAAAATATTTTTCCCTAGGAATTCAAAAGTACCTTAGGAGATGGAGGTAATGTGATTCCTCCTATTTTTTCCCCTTTTGGTACTATTAAAAATATTAGATTACTGATGAGGGGAAAAATATGGTAACCAAACAAGGGAATCATATTACGGAAAAAAATTCCTTGAACCAAACGCCCCCTAAGGTATTAACATGCAAGCGTACATAGTCAGCAAGTAATAAAGGAGTTTGAGTCCATATTATCGTTTCACAAAGATGATTATGTCAGCCTCAATTAATTACAAAAAATTAACACCTTAAGTATATTCTAGCAAATTATGGATTTTTATTAACAAGGTAATCAAAAACAATTAATAAAAACAAATAAGATAAAAATGCAAATTAAATACGTTGACAAGAAAAATACTCCAAAAAGATATAAACAAAAATGCAAATTTGAAAAGATTTGAGGTAAAAATATAAAATGACTAAAAATATAGGGTTTAAATGCAATTAAATAACCTTATAGAAATGACAATTAAACTAAGACTAAAAAAGCATGATATGAAATTTGAAAATCTTTAATAATTTCATGAAAAAAATGAAAACTAATGCATGAAACTACTAATTTCAATGTGCATGATTTAAAGGGCCTAAAATGCTACCTAATGCTAACCGTAATTTGCTAACCCTATAATTAACTCTAACTACATGACCTAACATAATGACAACTAAAATAATAAAGTGCAAGACTAACCATTAAGGCCTAAGCTAAAGAATGCATGAAAAACAATGGATTTTTTATTTTTAAAATAGAAATTAGTGTACTCTAAAAATGCATGAACTTAACCTAACATGAGGCACCCTAATTGCAATTTTTAAAACCCTAAACTAAGACTTCTCAATGCCAAAAACTGCACACAACAGCAGCGCAACACTACCTAAAAAACGTGACTCCTATACTCAATTTAAACCACATTAATGCATGCATAAGTTATATTAAAGATTTAGAATTTTAACTTAACACTAAACTAACCCTAAAATGAACTTTTGAAATCCTAAATCTAAGACATTTTTAACACTAAAAACAGAAACACAAAATCAGTAGCAATACATCCCTAAAAATCGTGAATAATAAAGAGAAATTAACCTAACTAGTGCATGACAAAGCCAAAGGAAATGGCCTAGAAATTTACTAACATGCCATCTAACTATAACCTATACTTATACCAAGACCAATGGAAATGCACCTAAACACACCCTAAGTGGACTTGACAGTAAGCAAAAACGCTGCTGGACAGAATTGAAAAACATGCAAATATGACTTCAAATGCAATGACAAAGATAAGGGAACTTAATCAAATACTTGCTACAATTTAGCCCTTAAATACATGACTCTAATATGATCTAAATGTTGGGAAATTCTTTAAGTGGGCCTACATATATTAATTAATTTTATATTATAAGTTATCTAATTTGTTTAGTCAATTTAAAAGTGATCAAATAAAGTTTAAATTATTGGACATTAGGATATCTCATTTAGTATGGGCTTTGCAATGAGTAAAGACCCAATATTTTATTTTATTTTCATGTTGGGCCAAAATAAAATAAAATATACCACAATATAAATAGGTTATTGTCCTCAATCTAAACATAACGTAATTCTTATTCTCAAATCCCATAATTGAGTGAGATACAAATTCTCTCAAAAGGTTTAGACGTGGAAGATTCTAATCCTAAGAAATCAATTCCAATGGATTCAGGTACGCTTCT
Organism: Heritiera littoralis; assembly: GCA_031772115.1. NCBI lineage: Eukaryota > Viridiplantae > Streptophyta > Magnoliopsida > Malvales > Malvaceae > Heritiera > Heritiera littoralis. Next base: position 808,214 of record JAPDPK010000147.1, read on the forward strand.
GCATTACTCTTTTCTTGATGATTGAACATAAGATCTTGTGTGTTTATTTGTATGAATTTCCTACAAGTGGTAAGAGGGTGTTCGTGTTTGATCATTAAGAATTAAAATATTTTTCTTTGAAACCTTAGGGTTTTTATTCCCTATAAAATAAAGATTAAAATCATGTAAACAATTTTTCTGAGATCTATTTCATGATTCAAGTAATTATTCTTTAAGTTTTTTTTTTTGAATCCCAAATTAAATATTCAGCCAAAACATTAATATTCTACAAGTTTTGATTCAAATTGATGAAGGATAATTGCTTTTTGTAACTTATATAGTTGAATTTAAGTTACAAATTTAAGGAATTTTTGTTTTTTTAGTTGAAAGATATCAAGCAAACATAATTGGGTTATAAAGATAAGTTTGTACAACAATTGAGGTACTTATGATTAGTCTTTTGAAAGTGCTAAACTTTGTTTTAGGCCAATTGTTGGAACCTTAAGCTTTAGGCAAAAGCCTAGGGTATTGGAGTATATTTAGTATGTCATGTTTTATCCAATTATTGGAATCCTAAACTTTGGGGTATTAAAACTTTATTTGAATATTATATTAAACCTTACATCTTTATTTTTAGTTTTTTATTGGACTTATGTCTGCTGGGATTGAATACCCTAAAATACTTATTAATCTTTATTTTAATATTTGGGGTTATATTCTTGGGGATTTAAGCATATTCTTATTTTTGGGATTATAGCCCTAGCATTGTTGATAAATTTGTGTACTCTCAGTATATACAAATGTGCATATTTGGTGCAAAATAAAGGTTCAAAATAAATTAAATTGACATAAATGCCACCAAAGTGACCTCTTTTATATTAATTTATTTATTTTTGTTAGCGTTAAAGTGACAAGTATTTTGAAAATGACAAAACTCAAGCAAGCTTAAAAACGATTTTTATACAAGTAAATTTGCGTTGAATGAACTCAATGATTGAACTTATTTTAACAAAGTCTTGGATTGTGATTTCAAAAAGTCAGTAATACTCTTAGAAAAGTGTTAGAAGATTTTGAACTAACTTAAAATCACAAAAGCCTTGAACTTTGCAGTCAACTAAGTGCAGGAAGGTGTACTGGACAAAAGGGATCGATCCCTACTGTAGAGGGATCGATCCTAAGGTGGCAGAAGGCTCTTGAATCGTCCGGGAGAAAGTTGCAAAGCATTCTGGAGAAAAGGGATCGATCCCAACTGTAGCAGGATCGATCCCTTTGCCCGAGACCTGTCAGTAACGGCTAGTTTCTGAGGGTTTCAACGAGAGGATTTGCATTAAATGCTTCACCAACTGTTCTATCCGTTTGGTGGGTTATAAATAGAGGTATTTATGAAGTTTGGAACAAGAACAAGCATTCCAAAGTATTCAAGCTTCAAGAGAGAAACTGAAATCTGAAAATCTTTATTGTAACTCCATTTTGTGAGATTGTTTTCTGTGTTCTTCACCCATTCACTGAAAAATCAGATATTCAAAGGGGTGAGCTATTTTTGTAAGGTCTGATATTGTAGAGTGTGGGAATACTACAAGGGTAGAGGATTAGAGGGAGATTTCTAAAGTCTCAAGAGAAATTGTAAGAGGTCTTGCCACACCTTCAAGTGGTTTGTAAGCATTCTCAAGGAAGAGGTGAATCAAAACCTTGACAAGGAGTTCAAGGAGAGAGGATGTAGGTAAGAGATTGGCCAAAGCTCTATAAAACTTGTGTTTGCTTCTCTTTCCCTTACTCTTATTTACTGCATTTATTTCATTGTTGTTTATTTGACTTTGATTGTGCATTAAGAGTTAGGAAAATTAGAAAGAACTAGAAAAACCGATTCACCCCCCCTCTCGGTAGAGCCAACAATTGGTATTAGAGCTTGGGCTCGAGATTGACTTAGATTAACATCTATCGAGTATAAACGATCACTAATGGCTCAAACTAGTTTGTCTACACCCTTGGTAGGAGAGGGACACTCTACGGTTAGACCTCCACTCTTTAATGGTGAAAACTATGCTTATTGGAAGACTAGAATGATGCTATTTATTCAAGCTAATGATTATGAAGTATGGAGAGTTATTGTTAAAGGTCCCCTTATCCCTATTAAGAAAGCAGATGGGACGGATGTGCCTAAGAAAGAAGATGAATGGGATACTGATGATATTAGGATGGCACAACTTAATGCTAAAGCAATGCACACACTCTTTTGTGCATTAGGACCAAATGAGTATAATCGAGTGTCATAATGTGAGAATGCTAAACAAGTTTGGGATAAACTAGCTATCACACATAAGGGAACCACACAAGTCAAAGAAACCAAAGTAGGCATGCTCACACAAGACTATGAACTATTTAGAATGAAGAATGATGAGTCAATTAGTGACATGTTTACTAGGTTTACGGACATAATAAATGGTCTTAAAGCTTTAGGGAAGACGTACTCTAATGTAGAGATGGTGAAAAAGATTCTCAATAGCTTACCCAAATCATGGGAAGCTAAAGTCACTGCTATTGAGGAATCCAAGGACCCTCATACACTATCATTAGATGAACTTATGGGATCCTTGCTCACTTATGAGATGAAAATTAAGAGAAATCAAGATCCCCCAAAGAAAGTTGGAGTAGCACTAAAATCCACCACAAATGAGGAATCAAAAGATGATCATGATGTAAGTGGTGATGAAGAAGATTTAGAAATGGCCATGTTCACCAAGAGGTTCAATAAATTCATGAGGATGAGAGCTAGTGGAAACTCTAGGAGACCCCCTAGGAGAGAGTTAAATAGAGGTGAAACTAGTAGGAAAGATAAGGACCAAATTATATGTTATGAATGCAAAAAACCTGGCCATATTAAATTTGATTGTCCTTTGTATAGGAAGCAAAATGAAAAGAAACAAAAGAAGAAAGCAATGGTGGCTACTTGGAGTGATAGTGACTCCTCCAATGAAGAGAATGTGGAAGATGAAGTAGCTAACCTTTGCTTCATGGCTTTTGAAGATGAGAAGCTAACTTCTAACTTGCCAAATACTCATGAATACACTTTTGATGAATTACAAGATGCATTTGATGAATTGGCAAATGAATTTGAATGCATGAACTTGAAATATAAGAAAATGATCTCTAAGTTGAAAAAGGAAAATGAAATGCTTGTGAATGTTAAGTTAGAATGTGAGAAGAAATTAGAAAATGCTAATCTAGAAATTGAAGAATTAAATAAGAAGAACACTAATTTGCATAACTCCTTTTCTAGATTTTACATGGTTCAACAAAAACTTGATCAAATGCTAGAAACTCAAAGAGCATTCTTTGATAGAGAAGGGTTAGGCTATAATGCATCTAACAAAGAGACTCATCTTAAAAACTTCCTAGTTAAAGATAGAAAATTTGCTTTGTGCCCATTATGTAACAAACTAGGACATTCTTCACAAGCATGCACCTCCAGGAAGACCATAATTAGAGGAAAAATGGCTATCAAGATTTGGGTGCCTAAACATGTTTTGAATTCAAATTATGAGTCTTTAAAGTTGAAATGGATCCCTAAAGGATCAAAAATTATTGATACTAACTCTCAAGGACCCAAGAAAATTTGGGTACCTAAGATGAAGGCTTGATGTGTTTGTAGGAGGAAGAGTATTGCTACAAGCCTAAGTCCAAGGAGCATTGGTACCTTGATAGTGGATGTTCTAGACACATGACGGGAGACAAGAGCCAATTCAAGTACTTAAAGCATAAAAGTGGTGGAGAGGTCACGTTTGGAGACAACTCCAAAGGACAAATTGAAGGAATTGGCTCCATTGGTAACTCTTCCTCAACCATTGAAAATGTTTTGTATGTTAGAGGCTTGAAACATAACTTGCTTAGTATTAGTCAATTGTGTGATAAGGGATTTAAAGTTATGTTTGATGATTTGTGTTGCAATGTTGTTAATGCCAAATCTAATCAAATTGTGTTTATTGGACATAGACAAGGAAATATTTATATTGTGGATTTAAATGAACTTAATAGCAAAAATGTATGCTTTATGGCTACTAGAGAAGATGAACCTTGGTTATGGCATAGAAGACTAGGCCATGCTAGCATGCATGTTTTGTCTAAATTAGCAAAAGAGACTTAGTAGTAGGATTGCCTAAGCTTCAATTTGAAAATGACAAAGTTTGTGAGGCATGTGTAAAAGGAAAACACAAAAGAATTTCATTTAAACCTAAGAAGTGTGTCACTACCTCTAGAACACTTCAACTTCTTCACTTAGATCTTTTTGGACCAACTAGGACAACTAGTTTAGGAGGTAAACACTATGGATTTGTGATAGTTGATGATTACACTAGGTTTACTTGGGTGTTCTTTTTAAGTGTTAAAAATGAGGCCTTAGAAAAATTCACTGTTTTCTCAAAACTTGTTCAAAATGAAAAAGGTTACTCTATTTCAAGTATTAGAAGTGATCATGGAAAAGAATTTGAAAATCTTGGTTTTGATATATTTTGCAATGAAAATGGTATTAGCCACAATTTTTCAGCTCCTAGAACTCCTCAACAAAATGGGGCAGTTGAAAGGAGAAATAGAACCTTAGAAGAAATGGCTAGAACCATGCTTTGTGAAAATAACTTACCTAAATATTTTTGGGCTGAAGTAGTAAACACTTCTTGCTATGTTATAAATAGAGCTATGGCAAGGCCTATTTTAAAGAAAACCCCCTATGAGCTTTATAAAGGAAAAAAACCTAATGTCACGACCCGTGACCACATTTTTCATCTTTTTATACACAACTTAACCGGTTGGGCTGTCTGCGATACTTCACTTATACTGACTGTTAAACAATTTTACATAATATTGTTTATATTATACACATCCCCTATCGTAACTAATCAGATAAGTAGTACTGTTGACGTGTCTAAATACAGAGAATAAATGATCATACCTCAAATAATCAGTCGGTCTGACACATTGTCCTTCGTGTACAGCCAGGATCCACAATCCACTGAACTCACATTCATCAAAACCTGAAATGTTGAAAATTAAGGGATGAGCAAAACCACGGCTCAGTAAGAGAATTATATGCCTCACTTGATACTCAGCTTCCTATATGCTGAAAATCTTTTTCATTTTTCCTATGGGCTCTAGGCTCGCATGTAGGAAGGATGCTACAGTCGGCTAGGGATCCGAATAGAGTAAGGTAGGTATTTTAGAATACCATACTTGTTACGGAACCTAGAAGCAACTGTAGAGAGAAATTTTTCTTTTTGTTTTGAATTAATAAATTCTTTTCCTTTTCAATCTTTCATAACCTTTTTCATATTCTTTTCAAAATAATGCTTCTACGAAATAAAGCATTTAAATAAAATAATTAATATTCGTATATTCCTTGAAGAGAATATTAGTTAAATCATTATCTTATTTCTTTAAAACTCATTTCATGTTTTAATGTACTCTCTTAATTAGTACCGTCCTTTAAAAAGCAAAATAAGCTATTAAAATCTATTCCATTCTTAAGTTCACAAGGCATCATTCTTTTTATCAGTATGATTAAGTGTGAACGAGACGAACATTCAAGTAGCACATGTTTGAGTGGCATATATAAACAAAATCCGATATATCACACACATGATATGTCATGTGCACAAGATCTATTTCATCCTTCGACATTTGTCGCATCCCCCTCAGAACTTAGACTGATTACTAACACATCAGAACACGTGCAACACTTAGTTCCCGAAGGATTCTAGAGGTGGCTCACACGGTAAAGTCATCGAGTCTCTGCTCGGTTTGGCCTTTACTAGCACATCAGAACACGTGCAGAACTTAGTTCCCGAAGGATTCTAGAGGTGGCTCACACGGTAAAGTCATCGAGTCTCTGCTCGGTTTGGCATTTACTAACACATCAGAACACGTGCAGCACTTAGTTCCCGAAGGATTCTAGAGGTGGCTCACACGGTAAAGTCATCGAGTCTCTGCTCGGTTTGGCCTTTACTAACACATCAGAACACGTGCAGCACTTAGTTCTCGAAGGATTCTAGAGGTGGCTCACACGGTAAAGTCATCTAGTCTCTGCTCGGTTTGGCCTTTACTAACACATCAAAACACGTGCAGCACTTAGTTCTCGAAGGATTCTAGAGGTGGCTCACACGGTAAAGTCATCGAGTCTCTGCTCGGTTTGGCCTTTACTAACACATCAGAACACGTGCAACACTTAGTTCCCGAAGGATTCTAGAGGTGGCTCACACGGTAAAGTCATCGAGTCTCTGCTCGGTTTGGCCTTTACGCCATATGTACTTTCCACTATCTTATCAGATCTCATGTAGTACTTATGATCTCGTATTCCATTTAAGACCATAGAAAGAATATTAGAATTATCATTTCTTCCTTTTTGAAAACATATTACATGTTTGTATCTCATGTCTTATGAGAATCATCTCACGGTACTATAATCACTACCTAAATGAGCATTTTGTAAAAATGCTATAATTCAATTGATTCTCTTATCATATTATATAAAAAATGTTCTTTTCACATGTCACCCATCATGTATCACATTTTTTTCCGGTTGGCATATTCCATCTTATGTAAAATACTTTCCTTTTTAACATATCACCTATCATTTATGGAGTCTAAGATAGACATCAATCTTATCATACTATAAACCTCGGAGGGTAAGGAAATACGCCGGTCAAATCTATAACCATAACCTATATTGTCCTCGGTGGATCACTGATTTAGGCGTCGACCGGGACTAAACAGGTCACATATCATGCATCAGCATGATAGGAATGCCAACCAGTCTCAAAACCGTATTTTCATCATAAAATAAACTTATATGGAATTTATATAAATATAAAATTCCATAATTTAAAACCATAAAGGTTAAAATCCTTTAGTGAATATTTATAAAAATATTCATAAAAATATTCACTATATTTCACTTCATCTTTTGTCTCGTATTTCGTGTAATTTATTTATTTCGAGAATTTTCGGTGATTTCGTTGTTACCATTCTCGAATACATGAATATTTTAAAATTCCATCTCATTATATTCATGTTTTATGAAATTTAGTAATTTCCTCATGTTTCATGATTTACTATCGAAATTCGGAAATAAAATCACTTAATATGATTTTATAAAGTTTTTCTAAAATTTTCGGCAGCATAACGGCTGCCGATTTACTAACCTCCTGCACGGAAAAATACAGTTTTAAATCTTTCAGCCAGTACTTCTTCCCAAATTATTTTCAGCAAATCATGCATCATAATAATTTTCATAAAATATTTGCATAAAATATTTCAATTTTAAATATGCAGACTGAGTATCCTTACAGTGCTGCACATGCATCCCTTATACCTTTTTCCGGGTCGGCGACTTCCACTTATCGATCGCGCCCGCACTCCATTTCTCCCGATTCCTTATCCTGATTGCTGAAAATAATTTCTAGAATTAAAATTCTAATTTTTAGAATTTTTTTCATAATTTATTTAATTTTTCTGAATTTAAATTTTCGGGAAATTTCTTACCGAATTTTAGTAAATGTCCGGGTTGTCGAATTTCCGGGAATTTTCCGAATTCCCGAAATTCTCCTTTTTCCTCTTTTTCTTCCTTTTTCCTCTTTTTCTTTTCTTTCTTTCTTTTCTTTTTTTTTTCTTTTTCTTTTTCCTTTTTCTTTTCTTTTCTCCTTTCTCTGGCCGGACCGGTTCAGACCGGTTTGTGCCTCATCCCGCCGGTTCGGCCGGTTCGGTCGCCGGCGGTCCTCCTTTCCGCTGGTTCACGCCTCCCACAGTTGGCCGACGTTGCGAGGATGCCGAATCTGGCCTCCGTTTCACCCCATTACCGGCAACGGCGCCGGATCTGGGTCCGTGGGTTTCGGCCTCTTTCTCCTCCGTTTCTTCCTTCCTCCGCCGTTTCCTTCACCGCCGGTGGCCTCCTTCTCCTTCGTTGGTCCTTGCCGGTGGCGTTGGTGGCGGTGCCCGGATCGGCCGGCACCGCCGATCTCTCCTTCCTTTTTCCTTTCGGTTTTCGCCTCTGTTTTCCTTTTCGTTTCTTCCTCTGCGTCCGTCGTCACCGGCCCTTCCTCTTCCTTCTCTCGCCGATAGTGGTCACTCTCTCTCCCTTCTCTTTCCTGGCCGCCGGCGCCGACCGGCTTCCTTGCCATTTCTGTTGAAGAAACGGGAATCGGGTATCCCGATTCCCTATTTCTATTCTCTTTTCTTTTTCTTTTTTTTTTATTTGTTTCTTTCCTCTTTTGATTTTTATTTCCTTTCCCCTTTTAGTACATAGTATACTATATATTACACTATAAATTATATTTTATACATATAATTTATACTATATATTATACATATATTATTTCATATATAATGTAATACAATATACATTATATATGAATTATATATTTTGTATATTACAAAACATATATTTAGTATACATATGTATATTTACATACTTTAAAATAAATGACATGTATATATATAGAATTATATAAATGTTATAATACAACATATATACCTATAAACTTTAATATAAAATAACATTTACATTTTCTATATATGTATGTATATATATGTATGTATATATATGTACATGAAATATTATGTTTATATACATATGTATTATTTAAATTCATGAAATAGTATATATTTCTATATATATACCAACGTATATTAAAATATACTATATAATATTTTTAAATACATATGTATTTATATAAAATACATTTATATAATTTGTAATTATATAAATATATTTCATTTTATTCTTTTATTTTCTTAATTAGATTTGGATTTTAATTTATCCAATTTAATTCTTTTCCTCTCTCTATTATTTTTATCTTCACTTCCAATTTAATTTCATTTATACGAATTTCCTAATTCTTTCACTTCCTCACTTCTCGGGATTTTCACCCATATCCCATTCTCGCAAAAAAAATTTTTATTTATTTCCTCTGATTTAATTTCTCCAATATTTATTTTCAATATTTCTAATTTCCAATAAAGGGAAAAATTTACGGTTATCACACCTAACATAAGTTATTTTCACCCATTTGGATGTAAATGTTTTGTTTTGAATAATGGTAAAGATAATTTAGGAAAATTTGATGCTAAAAGTGATGAAGGTATTTTTCTTGGCTATTCTCTAAATTCTAAGGCCTATAGAGTTTTCAATAAAAGAACACTTGTAGTAGAAGAGTCAATACATGTAATCTTTGATGAATCAAATATCACTAGTAGAACCAATCTTGATGATGAAGTAGAGATCTTTGATGAACCTATAGTTGATCCATCTCAAGATAAGAATGTTAGAGAACAATTAGAAGATCTTGCTATTAACAAAAATGAGGAGTCCATGGAACAAGAAATATTTGAGAAGGAATCTAGGTGTCCTAGAGAACTTGGATATGTGAAAGATAATGATATTGTTGGAGATTCTACCATTGGAGTTAAGACTAGGTCAACCTATAGAAACATATGTCAACATGTAGCCTTTGTGTCACAATTTGAGCCAAAGAAAGTGGATGAGGCTTTGAATGATGAAAATTGGATTATGGTCATGCAAGAAGAATTAAATCAATTTGAAAGAAGCAAAGTGTGGACATTAGTAGAAAGACCTAAAGATTATCCCATCATTGGGACCAAATGGATATTCAAGAATAAGATGGATGAAAATAGCATTATTGTTAGAAACAAGGCTAGGTTAATGGCTCAAGGTTATAGACAAGAAGAAGGAATAGACTATGATGAAACCTATGCTCCGGTAGCTAGATTAGAAGCCATTAGGATGCTACTTGCTTTTGCATGCTACAAGGATTTTAAGTTATATCAAATGGATGTGAAAAGTGCTTTCTTAAATGGTTATATAAATGAAGAAGTTTATGTTGAGCAACCTCCCGGTTTTGAAAATCCAAAATTTCCTAACCATGTTTTCAAACTTTCAAAAGCCTTATATGGATTAAAACAAGCTCCTAGAGCTTGGTATGAAAGACTTTCAAATTTTTTAATCGAAAAAGGTTTTACAAGAGGAAAGGTAGACACAACCTTGTTTATTCAATCTAAGGGTCATGACTTATTAGTAGTTCAAATTTATGTAGATGATATCATTTTTGGATCTACAAATGAGTCATTGTGCAAAAATTTCTCTAAACTAATGCAAGGTGAATTTGAAATAAGTATGATGGGAGAATTAACCTTCTTTCTAGGACTTCAAGTTAAACAATGTAAAGAAGGTATTTTCATAAATCAAGCTAAGTACACTAAAGATTTGCTCAAAAGATTTGGAATGGATGAGTCTAAACCTTTCTCTACACCTATGAGCACAAATATTAAGCTTGATAAGGACGAAGGAGGAAAATGTGTAGACACTAAACTATATAGGTCTATGATTGGCTCATTGCTATATTTAACTGCTAGTAGACCCGATATAATGTTTAGTGTATGCTTGTGTGCTAGATTTCAGTCATCCCCTAGAGAATCAAACCTACAAGCAGTAAAAAGAATCCTTAGATACCTCAAAGACACTTCCTCCTTAGGACTTTGGTATCCTAAAGATTCTACACTAGATCTCCATGCTTATTCCGATGCAGATTTTGGTGGATGCAAAGTGGATAGGAAAAGCACATTGGGAACATGCCAATTCTTAGAAAGTAGGCTCATCTCATGGTTCTCTAAGAAACAAAATAGTGTAGCTCAATCCACAACCGAGGCTGAATATATAGCTTCCGGAAGTTGTTGTGCTCAAGTTTTATGGATTAAGCAACAAATAAGAGACTATGGAATAGAAATGAATCAAGTTCCCATTAGGTGTGACAACACTAGTGCCATTAATCTTACAAAAAATCTCATCCAACACTCTAGAACCAAGCACATTGAGATTAGACATCATTTTATACGAGATCATGTGCAAAAAGGAGACATAATTCTAGAGTATGTGGACACCTTGCACCAATTAGCTGATATTTTCACAAAGCCCTTGGACAAGGAGAGATTTTGCACTCTTAGAGGTGAATTAGGCATTATGAATGCTCCTTGAATTGATTTGATGTTGAATGAATGACAAAAGTTGGTTTGATATGTTACTGTTCATGCTCATAGCTCCTTAATATTGAACTGTTGAATTTTGTGTGTTCTGCTCATGTTAAACTTCATTCATTAGCCAAAACACATTTCTAATGTTATGACACTATCACAGCCATGTTCACCTATTATTTCTGCATACTTATGCAAGGTTCTGCATTTTTTTTGCAGTATTCTGCACTGTTTTTGCAGTTTTCAAACTTATTTCATGCATTTCAAGTGCAAAAATCAGTTTTTGATTTTCACATGGTAAAAATGCATAAGTTTCATTGTTTTCAAATCCTTTTTGTGCATCATAAATGAGCCATGTGACTGCGGAGACAATTCCTCTCAAATAGGATTGATTTCCAAGTCTGTCTGGCCAAAATTCTGGGTGATAGGAAGCATTCTGCTTAAAAGGGATCGATCCCTCTACAGTATGGGATCGATCCCCTAGTGCCAGAATAGCTTTCTAAACTTTAGGAAGCAATCTGCCTAAAAGGGATCGATCCCTCTCCAGTAGGGGATCAATCCCCTCGTGGCAGATTTGCCTCCAATGTGTTTTTTAACCATCGGCCTCTTCTCCTCTTTTCAACTATTCATCTTTCATTCCAAACGCCATTCACCATTTTCTCTCAACCTAAACTTCTCAATCTCACTCATTTCTACACCAAATCACTTCATTCTTTCACCAATCTTCCTCATTTCCTTCTCTTTTTCATTTCCCCTCCTCATTTCCTGACAAAATCTCTTATTTTCTTCTCTTCATTCTTCTTCCACACTATGGTTACTATTCACCCAACATGTCAATTGTAAGTTTTTCTTCCATTTTTCATTAAAGTTTTCTTGCATTTCTAGTTTCTTTTATCATGTCTTGCCTATCCATTTGAATAACTTGCATCAATTTCTTCTCCATCTAGGTTTTCACTTCCTTTGGCACTTGTATTTTTCTAGGGTTTACACTTAGCCTATCTGTCATTATTCATCCGAATTACTTGTCATAATTGTTAAATGAATCTTGGGTTGTGGCTCTCCGCTGTTGGTTAGATCATATCTCTCCTACACACTCATCCATAGTTCCCCCAACTTGTGCACACCACCTGTTTGATAAAAGTCCTCAACGAAATTTCCTATCTTTTTCCTTCTCCACATGGCTCCTAAGATTAAGCACACTGCTTCAAAACGCAAAACCCGTGCTTCCTCTTCCTCATCCTCCATACCAACCACCTTTAACCGCTGCTTTTGCCATGCTAATGAGAAAACCAAATTTCTAGCCGAATTTGCCAATATGCCCATTAAGCATTGGCGTCCTATTGATTTCGACTTCCTCGAGTCAATTCATTTTCCTTACCTCGCCAAGTTCAATGAATGGGGTTGGACCCAATTCCTCAAAATCAATACTCCGATCCCAGCGAACATCATTCGCGCCTTCTTTTCCAATGCCGACATCATCTATGATCCAAATGATGAATGTACGATTGTCAGGATAAGGTCTTATGTCATGGGTAAAAATATTGAACTGACCACGCAATCCCTCTCCCTTGTCTTCAGACTTCCTCGCCACGGTAATATCTATGAAAATATCGATGTCCCCTTAGTGTTTCCTGTTACCGATAATCGTGCAAGTGACCTTCCTGTCTTCGCACGCCTCCTCCATATTATCATTTCATGGAATCTCCGCCCTCTTGGCACCCGATATTTTCACCTTTGCAAACTTGATCGTTTTTGGCTCCATCATATTCATGAACCCGATGGCGAACGACCAGACCTCCTACACTTTATTCTTCATGACTGGGTGAAGATTGTTCGTGGCAAGGTCAAATCCATTGTCTTCTCTTAGCCTCTCTCCTTTTACTTACTTCGTGAAGGCGTTGACTGCTCATGTGAGGTCGGTACGCTTTCGGCTGCCAACACCACCATCAATCTCACCACCCTCCATAACTTGGGATGGTATCTTCATCAAGTGGGTGACACCTTCGAATGGGTCAAGGGTCATGATCAGCTTGCGTCTCCCGAACATGCTCCGGCACCAGACGGCGAAGAAGGAGCGGATGCAGTCGACGCACCTGCAGCAGCCACATCTTCTGCACCTTCCGGCTCCTCGTCAGCCTCTCTTGACCAGATCATGCATATGCTTCAAAACTTTCAGCATGACGTCGATGAGCGACTTGATCACATCGAGGCCAGCCAAGCTGCCTTGTTCGATGAAATTCAGGATGTTCGCATGCAACACAAGGACTTCGTTGAGCAATATCACAAGACCTTTCCAAGGCGTTGATCCTCCTTGTTGTGACATGTGTCCTGCCTTCTAGTTGTTTTATGTTAATGCCTATGTTCATGACTTTGCTAGTTATGCTTTCTAGTTGTTTTATGTTAATGACTATGTCTATGACTATGTTAATGACTATGTCTATGACTATGTTAATGACTTTGCTAGCTATGCTTTCTAGTTGTTTTATATGTTAATGACTATGTCATGTTCTGACATTAATTATGCTTTAGTGACATTGCGTTGATCTTTCTTTCTCTTTATTTCCTTCCCCATACTAGTGCTTATTTGGTTCTTATTGCTTTAACTTGATTTCTATCACTAACCACTCCTCTCCATGCTTTCTATTCTTTTGCTATGACAAAAAGGGGGAGAAATGATGTGGTAAATATTAAATTGAGGGGGAGCAAATATTGAGGGGGAGTAATATTTTTCAAAAATCAAAGTAACCTCAATCTTCAAACACATAAGCAAATTTACCTTAAGTTTTGTCATATCAAAAAAGGGGAGATTGTTAGCGTTAAAGTGACAAGTATTTTGAAAATGACAAAACTCAAGCAAGCTTAAAAACGATTTTTATACAAGTAAATTTGCGTTGAATGAAATCAATGATTGAACTTATTTTAACAAAGTCTTGGATTGCGATTTCAAAAAGTCAGTAATACTCTTAGAAAAGTGTTAGAAGATTTTGAACTAACTTAAAATCACAAAAGCCTTGAATTTTGCAGTCAACTAAGTTAACGGCTAGTTTCTGAGGGTTTCAACGGGAGGATTTGCATTAAATGCTTCACCAACTGTTCTATCCGTTTGGTGGGTTATAAATAGAGGTATTTATGAAGTTTGGAACAAGAACAAGCATTCCAAAGTATTCAAGCTTCAAGAGAGAAACTGAAATCTGAAAATCTTTATTGTAACTCCATTTTGTGAGATTGTTTTCTGTGTTCTTCACCCATTCACTGAAAAATCAGATATTCAAAGGGGTGAGCTATTCTTGTAAGGTCTGATATTGTAGAGTGTGGGAATACTACAAGGGTAGAGGATTAAAGGGAGATTTCTAAAGTCTCAAGAGAAATTGTAAGAGGTCTTGTCACACCTTCAAGTGGTTTGTAAGCATTCTCAAGGAAGAGGTGAATCAAAACCTTGACAAGGAGTTCAAGGAGAGAGGACGTAGGCAAGAGATTGGCCGAACCTCTATAAAACTTGTGTTTGCTTCTCTTTCCCTTACTCTTATTTACTGCATTTATTTCATTGTTGTTTATTTGACTTTGATTGTGCATTAAGAGTTAGGAAAATTAGAAATAACTAGAAAAACCGATTCACCCCCCCTCTCGGTGAGCCAACAATTTTGAAAATTAAGGTTGTCATTTAAGAATTTAAATGATTGTGTTTTTAATCCCTGTAGAAAATAATTGGACCAAAGGAAAGTTAATTTTTGGCCGAATTACAAACACAATAAGGTAGTAAATATGTGATAAAATAATTTTTTACCATGCATGCAATATGTCAGCCCAAAGGAAGGCATGTTGTTGGCAGGATCTGATTATCAATATTTACTAATAAAGTTTTGAGAGTACCACTTACAAATTGAAATTTCTGTCCAAAGACTAAATTTCAATGTTGTACTTGGTATCTTTGTGAGCTTAATATTGTCATTTTTTTACTTACAGTAAATGTTTCTTTTATATCTGCCAATTTGAACAATATTCAGTGCTTAACGGTACTAACTTTGAGAAATGAAAGGAACATGTTACCATTGTACTTGGGTGTATGGATTTAGACTATGCGATCAGGGCTAATAAACCTCCCGTCCCTGCTGATAATAGTACAGCTACGGAAATGGCACTTTATGAAAAATAGGAGCGTTCCAACCGCATGAGTCTAATGATCATGAAGCACTCAATTCTGGATACCGTCAGGGGTGCAATGCTTGAGGAAAAAAATGAAAAGGTCATAGAATATATTCAGGAATTGTCTAATCTTGTTACAAGACTAAAGGCACTAAAATTAGAGTTGTCAGAGGACATTCTCGTGCACTTGGTCTTAATATCCCTTCCTGCACAATTCAGTCCTTTTAAAATAAGTTATAACACTTAAAAGGAGAAATAGACTCTTAATAAGCTCATTACTCAATGTGTATAAGACGAATAGAGGTCGAAACAAGAGAATATAGAAAGTGCTCACTGAGTATCTTCTGCCAATGACAATGTTGCCAACAGATAAAGAACAAGGAACACAAGAAAAGGCATTGCAAATACTGAAACTTCACTGCCTAAGGGGCAACAGAAACAAGATAAGGTGATCACTTGTTTCTTTTGCGATAAAAGTGGTCATGTGAAGAAGGATTGTTCCAAGTATGCAAAATGGCTTGCCAAAAAGGGTAAACTTCTTAACTTTGTTTGTTCTAAAGTTAATTTGCTTCAGTATCCAATCACACTTGGTGGATAGATACAGGTGCAACTACTCACATAAGTGTGACTCTGCAGGGTTGTCTAAGGAATAGAAAGCCAACTGATGCTAAAAGATTCATTTACGTAGGAAATGGCGAAAAAGCTCCTATTGAGGCTATTTGTCTATTTAGATTAAAGTTAGGATATGGTTGCTATTTAGATTTGAAAGAGAATTTTTATGTACCGTCACTTAGATGGAATTTGATTTCTATTTCTTATTTGGACAAATTAGGATATTCTTGTTCATTTGGAAATGAAAAATTTAGTCTTTTTAGTATTCGAATCTTATTGACACAAGTTCTTTAGTTGATAATCTATATCAATTGCACCTTCATGCCTCATACATTAATGAATCCTTACATATAAGTAATGGTACAAAGTGCAAATTAATTAATTAATAAAAATTCTTCCATGTTATGGCACAAGCATTTAGCACATATTTCTAAACAAAGAATAAAGAGGCTTGTGTTAGAAGGAATTCGCGATTCCTTTGAATTTTCAAATTTCAAATTCTGTGTTGAGTGTATTAAGGGAAAGCAAATAAATATCAAGAAAACTAATGCTAACAGGAGTTTAAACATCTTGGATTTAATTCATATTGATATTTGTGGTCCATTCCCTACATCCTCTTGGAATGGTCAACAATATTTTATTACTTTCATGATGATTATTCTCGTTATGGGTACCTATACTTGATTCATGAGAAGACTCAGGCATTGGACGTTTTCAAAACCTATTCTGAAGTTGAAAATCAACTTGGTAGGAAAATTAAAGCCGTTAAATTTTATCGTGGGGGTGAATATAACAATAGATATGACGGATCAGGTGAACAACGACCAAGCCCTTTTACAAAGTAATTAGTAGAATGTGGCATCATTCCTCAATACACCATGTTAGGGGCTCCAAGTCTAAATGGTGTAACTGAGAGACGAAATCAGACCCTAAAGGATATGGTTAGAAGTATGATTAGTTATTCTTCTTTGCTAGAGTCACTTTGGGAAGAAGCCTTAAAGACTACGGTGTACATTCTTAATCAAATTCCAAGCAAAGTAGTAGCTAAACCATATGAGTTATGGACAGGAAAAAAGCCAAGTATTAGGTATTTACATATTTAGAGTTGTCTAGTTGAGGCTAGACCTTACATGCTTAATGAAAGGAAATTGGACTCAAGAACAATAAGCTGCTACTTTGTTAGATACTCATAAAGATTAAGGGGTTTCAAATTTTATGATCTCTCAGATAAATCCTTTTTTGAAATGGGGAATGCTAAGTTTATTGAAGATGTTGACTATGATGAGGGTGCCAAACTCAGGAACTTTGTCTTTGAGGAAGAACATGTTATAGTTCCTACAGTTGTAATTGAGAATGATCAGACAATTATGTCTGACATTGTTCAAGATGCAAATCCAAATTATCAAAACACTCCTAGGTTACCTCCTACTCATTTTGAAAGACCTACTCCTATTCAATTGGAAGAGCAACAACAACCTCAATTGGAAGTGCCATTAAGGAGATCCTTAAGAGAGAGGAAATCGGCGATTCCAGATGATTATATCATATATCTCCCAGAACATGAGTTTGATATAGGACTAAAAGATTATCCAAAATCTTTTAGTGAAGCCAAATAAAGTGTTCACTCTCATAAATGGATTGAGGCCATGAAAGATGAGATGAAATCAATGGAGGACAATGACGTTTGGGATCTTGTCGAATTGCCTAAAGGGGCGAAACCGATTGGTTTTAAATGGATTTTCAAAACCAAGCAGGATTTGAAAGGTGATATTGAAAGATATAAAGCATGTCTAGTTGCCACAGGTTTCACTCAAAAGGAAGGCATTGATTATAAAGAGACTTTCTCCCCGATTTCATTGAAAGACTCTTTTAGAATCATTATATCACTTGTAGCTCATTATAATTTGGAGCTATATCAGATGGATATAAGTGACATTGAAGAAACAATTTATATGATGCAACCGAAAAATTTCGTGTCGGATGAATCGAAACATCTAGTGTGCAAATTAAAGAAATCCATCTATGGTTTAAAGTAAGCATCCCGTCAATGGTATCGAAAATTTGATCAAGTGATCACCTCTTTTGGTTTTAAGAAGACCTCTGTTGACCAATGTATTTATCACAAGATCAGTGGGAGCAAGTTTATTCTTCTAGAGTTATATGTCGATGACATCCTACTAGCAAGTAGCGATATAAGCCTATTACATGAGACCAAGAGATTTCTTACGAATAAATTTAAGATGAAAGATCTTGGGAATGCATCTTTTGTGTTAGGCATACAAATCCATCGAGATCGTTCTCGAGGAATACTTGGATTATCACAAAAGGCATATATCGATAAAGTGCTTAGTAGATTTGACATGAAAAATTGTGCATCAAGAGACACGCCCATTGCTAAGGGTGATGAATTCAATTTGCTTCAATGCCCTGGAAATAATATTGAAAGGGAAGAGATGTAGAAGATTCCTTATGCTTCAGCAGTAGGGAGTCTCATGTATGCTCAAGTTTGTACGCGTCTGGATATTGCATACATAGTTGGAATGCTTGGCAAATATTTAATAACCTTGGAATGGATCATTGGAAAGCAATAAAAAGAGTTATGCGGTATCTACAGAAAACTAAAGATTACATGCTCACATATAGAAGGTTAGATCATTTAGATATCGTTAGGTATTCGGACTCCGATTTTGCTGGTTGCCTTGATAGTAGAATATCTACTTCTGGTTATATTTTCATGTTAACTGGAGGAGTTGTATCTTGGAAGAGTGTAAAGGAGTCACTCATAGCTTCTTCCAAGATGGAAGCAGAGTTTATAGCTTGCTATGAGGCATTGAACCAGGCAATATGGTTATGAAATTTTATCATTGGGCTGTGCGTTGTCGATGGTATTGAAAGACCATTGAAAATTTATTGTGATAATAAAGCTGCAGAATTATACTCTAAGAACAATAGAAGCTCTTCAAAGTCAAAACATATTGACATTTAGTTTCTTGTTGTTAAGGAGAGAGTTTAGAGTCTTCAAATATCTATTGAATATATCAATACAAACTCCATGATTGCGGATCCGCTTACTAAGGGTATACCACCTAAGGTGTTTCATGAGCATGTAGCTCGTATGGGTGTGGTTCACTTTAATGATATGCTCGTATAGTGGGAGTTTGTTTTATTTATATTCATTTGTTATTTAGATATTTTTCTTATCAGAATAAAGTATTATTGTTATTACTGAAACTTTGAAATAAAGTATTATCCTTTCAAACTGCAATTGAGCATAAAGTTTTTGAAAGTAGAACTAGTTGGAAATAGGCATGTTTAAGGGATCACATTACATGTAATTTCCATGTTACACATTCATACTTGATCTATGTCATTTATTATATTAATATACGTGACCATTGATGGGTCTAGTTATGGAATATATATAACGAAGATCATTTTGATCCTCTGTTAGTATAATTGATGGACCAGATTGTTCAGAGATATTACCTTGTCAAGATAGTAAGTTTAGAGCTCTTAAAGTTACTTAAAATGTATAATTATCAGGTAACATATGTGGCCTAAGTAAGAGATTGTTGGGAAATTCTTTAAGTGGGCCTACATATATCAATTAATTGTACATTACAAGCTATCTAATTTGTTTAGTCCATTTAAATGTGATCAAATAAAGTTTAAGTTATTGGTCTTAATGGCATCTCATTTAGTATGGGCTTTGCAATGTGTAGAGACCCAATATTTTATTTTATTTTCATAATGGGCCAAAATAAAATAAAACATACTACAGTATAAATAGGTTATGGTCTCCAGTTTAAATATAAGGTAATTCTCATTCTCAAATCTCATCATTGCGTGAGATATCGATTCTCTCAAAAGGTTTAAATGTGTAAGACTCTAACCCCAAGAAATCGATTCCAATGGATTCAAGTACATTTCCGCATTACTCTATTCTTAATGACTGAACATGTGATCTTATATGTTTATTTGTATGAATTTCCTACACCAAAACCTAATGAACCCACTTTAATACATGCCGAAATAGAAGCAAAATAGGGCTTGGAATTCACACCTACAGGGCTGGACAGAACCGTTTTCAAGGGCTAGACTTAAAAATGTGAAAATGCAACATAAATGCAATGAGAAATTAATCTAACACTAACCAAATACTAACCACTAAATGTATGACTCAAAATGTGACCTAAAATCTAATGAAACATACTTGAAATTAAGCCAAAAAGCTAGATAGCAAAGGTAAAAAGCTGAGAAAATAATTCCTAGAGCAAATGCAAACTAACTTTGAAAAACCATTTAACAACTTAAAACTTTAATGAACTAATTCTAGAAATGAAAATAAAACTTAAAACAGTAACAAATCACCCAAAGAGTACTGAAATTAAGCTCAAAAGTAAAGAAATTGCAAGATGGATTAATGTGGTCTAAGGTTAAGCACAAGAAGAGGCAGTTTTTCAACCTTTTTAGATTCTTATACTCATAAAGCTTAATCAAAATTAAAAGTGGCAAGATTTGCTAATTTCAGCACTACATTAAACACCAAACATACAGAGGATGACAATGAGTGAACAAGTGGAAAGCTAACGAGTAAGGACAAGCGAAGAGGATGACACTTTCATCCGTTCGAAGAAGAAAAAACGTCCTTCCAATCTGGATGGTTACCAAGGGACGAGGAATGAAGGTCAAAAATGGTGGACAGGTGATTTCGTTCAAAGATATGGTCTTGGGAAACTTTAGAGATACAGCTTTATATGGCGTTGAAGGCATGGAAGATAGTAGTGACGGAGATAACTTCATCTCCATCTCTCAAAAAGATTAATGGCCTAGTATTTCACTGTCCAAGGAGTTTAAAGAGAGAATTCAAGAGCCATGGAAGTCTTGTTTGATTGTTAAACTTTTAGGGAGATCCATCGGATATAAGACGCTAAATGTGAAAATTAGATCACTTTGGAACCCTAAGGGAGAATATGAACTCATAGAATTGGAAGATGGATACTTTCTTGTAAGGTTCTCTTATAGTCTGGACTTTCAGTTTGCTATGGAAGAGGGCCCTTAGATTATATTCGGCCATTACCTCACAATCAAGAAGTGGTCTCCAGAGTTCTGTCCTTCTACTGCTACGATTGATTCAACAGCAGTTTGGATTCGCTTCTCGGGTCTCCCAATAGAGTATTACAATGAACGTATACTATTTGCTATGGGGAATACAGTGGGTAGATCCTTGAAAGTAGATTCAAATACTCGATCAGCGTCGAGGGAGAAATTTGCACGTATGTGTGTAGAAGTGGATTTGAATAAACCTCTAGTTCCTAAGATTTTTCTTGATGGCGTGGCAAAAAGTAGAGTACGAAGGTTTAAATCTCATTTGCTTCTTGTGTGGAAGGATGGGACATAAAGGGGTTTATCCTTATCTTAGAGCGAATATTGGTAGGGCTAATGTCCAAGAAACAGTTCAAAATGTGCAAACTCCAGTGGAAACTCGTAAGGAGGAAGAAGGAGGTAAGGGGTAGGAAGTGACTGTAGAACCGTAGCCACAGGATTTTGGCCCATGGATGTTAGTTAGTAGGCGTAGACAAAAGAGAAATCCAAGGCGAAATGATAATAGTGGGACAGTTAAAAAAACTAATGGTTCGAGGTTTGACATTCTTTCAAAGGGTGAGGAAAATGTGGAGGTGAATAATGCTAAACACGTAGGAAAATCTGATGTTCACATACAAAGAGAAACAAAGGAAGTCAAAGGGCATATGGGCCAAACACGGGCTGTGGATCTGACTGTATCAAAAGATGTTGGACCAAGGGTTTCTCAAGTTTCTAATGTGGAGATAACTAAGATACTTGGAGAGACAAGTGTACTCTTACAGGCATCTTCTAACAGAGGAGCTACGAAGGATATGTGTAACTGGGTTAGTAAAAGTGATCCACTTTTGTAGACTAGAGCAGTTTCGAATTCTAATCTTCGAGGTATGGGTGTGGCTGATGACCTTGAAGGTTTGAGTAACGTTCCAGAGACGCAGTTGGATGTAACATTGCTTAGGGATAATGCTGATGTACCTGATGTGGTTTGTATGGAGGAAGTAGAGGCTATGCCTCAACAGCTTTAATCTCATCCATGAACATCTTGCTATGGAATTGTAAAGGAGCAAAGAATAAAAAATTGCTGCGTAATTTTAGGGAAATAAGACGATGTGAAGATCTTTCTGTAGTAATTATAGTTGAGCCTAGAATTAAACGAGAAAGAGCTAGGCGAATTGCAAAAAGACTAAACTTTGATAGTTATTGTATTGCAGATCTGGAAGGATATTCTAGAGGTATATGGCTATGTTAGGACTCGACAAAGGTTGAAGTGGAAGTGATATCTACCTCTCAGCATACATTCATTCCTTAATACGAAATAACGAGAACCAAGAATGGATGATATCGGTTGTTTATGCAAGCACTAGTTTTGAAGCCCATTATGGTCTTTGGAGGGAGTTAGCAGAGTTGTCAAAAATGGTACATATTCCATGGATGATGATAGGTGATTTTAATGAAATCAGGGTTGTCTCAAAGAAACGGGGAGGGAATGCAATTTCGATGAGTAGAATTTCTGCTTTTAATGAGATAATGATGAATTGTAACTTGATGGATTTGGGTTTCCATGGCAACAAATTCACTTGGTGTAACTGGAGGAGGGGAATAACGAGAATTCAGGAGTGCTTGGACAGGGCACTTGCAAACCCGAAATGGAAGTGTTTTCCTAGAGGCCTTTGTTAAACATCTTCCACGTATGCATTCGGATCATTGTCTGCTGGTGTTGAAGTGTACACAAGACTAGAAAATGGATAAATCTAGGAGATCATTTCGTTTTGAATGCATGTGGATGAGTAAGCCAGAGGTGGAGGATATAGTGAGAAGAAGTTGGGCCGGGGATAATGTTGACTTGATACAGAAGGTAGACCATTTACAAAAGTCCTTGAGAGAATGGAACAGAGAAGAGTTTGGGAATTTGTTTGGAAATAAAAAGGTTTTACGAGCAAGGATAGCTGGGGTACAAGAAGCAATCAGTGAAGGTGGTTCCCATCAGCTTGAAATACTAGAGAGATCCTTGATAAGAGAGTATAATGTAATCTTGTGCCAAGAAGAACTCTATTGGTTTCAGAAATCTAGAAAAAGTTGGATTCATGATGGTGATCGCAATATTAAGTTTTTTCACTTATCTACTATGTGTAGAAGGAGTAAAAATCGAATTACTATGCTTAAAGATAGCAATGGTGAATGGGTTAAGGAGCAAGATGATTTACAACGGCTTGTCTATGCCTTTTACAAAGAGCTTTCTACGTTGGAGGACCAAAGATATGTACCACTTAATGCTCCTTATCCCATTTGTCTACAGCCAAATCAAGTGGTTGAGTTGGATAAACCGGTTGAGATTGAAGAGGTTAGGTGTGCGTTGTTTCAAATGAAACCATGGAAGTCACCAGGGAATGACGGGTTTCAAGCTGGCTTCTGTCAGACATATTGGGATATTGTTAAACAGTTTTTGTTCCAGTTGGTAAGTGATGCTTTAGCAGGGGGACACTTTCCTAAAGAACTTAATGAAACTCTGTTGGTTTTAATACCAAAGATAAAGAATCCTGAAAACATTAAAAGTTTCAGGCCAATTAGTTTATGCCTGGTCACCTATAAACTCATCACAAAGGTTTTGGTGAATAGGTTGAGACCATTTCTGGAAGGTTTAATTGCTCCTCAACAAAGTAGCTTTATCCCGGGTAGACAAGCTACAAATAATGTGATTTTGGCACAAGAGGTTCTCCACACTATCAGGAAATCAATGAGGAAGAATAGGCTATTGGCTATCAAGATTGATCTTGAGAAAGCATACGATAGAGTACGATGGGACTTCTTGGAAGAGACTCTAACCTTCTTTGGTTTTTCCGCTAAATGGGTGAGTTTGATTATGTTTTGTGTTAGTAGTACGTCAATGTCGGTTCTTTAGAATGGGGAGAAATTAGATAGTTTCAATATGCAGAGAGGGTTAAGACAAGGTGATCCCCTATCACCTTATCTTTTTGTTTTGTGCATGGAAAGGTTGGGTCATCTCATAAACTTGAAGGTTCAAAATGGGAGTTGGAAGCCTATATTGGTTGGAGGAGGAACTTTGGGGGTCTCACTCTTATTTTTTGCAGACGATATATTTTTGTTTACTAGAGCATCATTTACTCATTCAAAATAGTTTTTGATGAGTTTTGTACTTCTTCAGGGGCTAAAGTGAATTTACAAAAGTCAAAATTCTTCATCTCACCTAGAGCGTCTGCAAGGAGAGCCAGAGAGGTACGTAACATTCTTAGCATTAGCAGCACCAATAATCTTGGTAAATATCTTGGTGTTCCCTTGATACATAGACGCTTAACCAAGCAAACGTTTCAAGAAACAATTGATAAGGTGCAGAATCAGTTAGCCGGTTGGAAGGGCAAGTGTTTATCCTCAGCTGGAAGGGCAATGCTTATTCAGTCGGTTACTTTAGCTATCCCAACTCATCTTATAATGACAACCTTTCTTCCAAAGAATGTATGTGAGACGATTGATCTCTTGAACCGAAAATTATTATGGGGCGGAGATGATCTGAAAAGGGGTATTGCCCAAGTTTGTTGGGATGATTTATGCTGTCCTAAGTGGTTAGGTGGTCTTAGACTTGGAAAAATGGAAAGGCAGAACCGTATTTTAATGCAAAAAACAGCATGGAGGTTCTTGATGGAAAAGGATAGCCTTTGGGTTAAGTTTATTAAAGAAAAATATCATGTTCAGGGTGATGTATTGAGATATTTACAGGAGTTATCTGGTTTGAAACAAAACTGGTCAGGTTCTTGGAGGCATATTGCTACAGCCTGTAACTTGATTAGTAAAGGATTGGTTAGAAGGATTGGAGACGGAAGGAATACTAGGTTTTGGACTGATACTTGGCTGGACAAA
The DNA here is from genome assembly GCA_031772115.1 of Heritiera littoralis. Taxonomy (NCBI): domain Eukaryota; kingdom Viridiplantae; phylum Streptophyta; class Magnoliopsida; order Malvales; family Malvaceae; genus Heritiera; species Heritiera littoralis. Next base: position 832,931 of record JAPDPK010000147.1, read on the forward strand.
CCTATCTTAGAGCTTCTAGGTGAGGTGAACCCAGTAATGGATTTAACAGAACTAGTGAGTAACTGTATAAGACAAACAGGTGAGTGGAACATAGAGGCTTTGTTCTCATGCTTACCAGCAGATATTGCTTTGAAGGTTATTGGTCTTCCTTTGCCGAGATTCAATGAACTGCAAGATAAATGGATATGGAAGGATGCTGCAGACGGCTTATTCACCACTAAATCTGCTTATAGAAGTGAACTTGAATTAAGAGAGGAGGAACAATCAGAGGATTGGACATGGTTATGGAAACTTCCAACTCCGTCATGATGGCTTCACTTTATATGGCTAGTTAAAAAAGATAGGATTTTAACAAATGTGTTGCGGGCCAAGTGGGGCTTGACAGATAATCTAAGATGTTCTTTGTGTGAGCGTGCTGATGAAACAACTTTGCATGAACTTAAAACTGTGCTCTACCAGAAAAGATTTGGAGGCAGTTGTTAAATGATGGTGTGGTGGAGTTTTTTAATCACTCACTGGAGGAATGGATATGCTATAATTTAAAAAGGAATGGAGTTGGAACCTATGAAAAAAATAAGTGGCAGCGTGTTTTTATTACAGCATGTTGGTATATTTGGAAGATGAGATGTTCGATGATCTTTGGAACAATAGATGGAGTTAGGGATGCAACTGTACAGAGTTCTAAGATTCTCTCTGACATACTAGAAACTTCTAAGGAACTATCTTGCTCATTCTCGAAGCATAAGCCTATAATAGAGAACAGAATGATAGATGGCAAGCACCTACAAAAGATACAATTAAAATTAATACCGATAGGTCTTCCTTGAATAATCCTGGTATCTCGGGAGCTGGGGGAGTTTTAAGATCCAGCGATGGTAAGTGGTTGACAGGTTTTCATGCTTATCTGGGTATATGCTCCAACACAAATGCTGAGCTTCAAGCTGTGAGATTTGGCTTGCTATTAGCCTGGAGCAAGGGCTATCGGAATGTGATATGTGAGATAGATGCCATGATTGTACTGAACTTAATTAAGTCTGGGGATGTTGGCTACCATCCACTTGGAGGAATCATTGAAGATATTAGGAAACTTGCTGGAAAACCTTGGACATACCAATTCCAACATGTGCTCAGGGAGGGTAACTTTGTTGATGATGCTTTAGCAAAGTCTGCGTATGAGATTGATGAAGACTATGAAGAATTGCAGGATCCACCTGACTTTGTTTTGTCAAAGCTGTTAGCTGATGAGAGGGGAGTTTGTTTCCCTCGTGGCTTCACATTAGTGTAGATCTTTATTTTGTCTTTGTAACCAAAAAAAAATTTTAAAAGTGGCAAAGGAAAAAAAAAAAAGAAAAGAAAACTTGGCTTCATTACTGAAATGAAATATGACATCATTGTTCAAAAGAAAACTCAAATGAAATGTAGAGATTGCAATGAAAATTTAAGGAAAACACTTAGATTTGACAACGAAAATGTAAAAGAAATTTAACAAGCAAATGGTGGCTGCCTCTAACTATGAAAATAACATGAAAATGAAAACAAAATAACCCTAAAAATACCCTAGCAGCTGACCCCTAGCTTAGTGCTCTTCATTTTCTTTAAATAGCACTATAGTAAGGGTAAAGAGGACTTTGTGCAGTTGTTGATAAGTTGGCACTACTTGTCACTTGTCCTCAATCAAACCTTCTTGGAAGACATTTTCATGTCATCCAACATTCCAAATCAGCCCACATTCTAGCCTCTTTCATTTGTTTTCTTGTTTACTTGTGCATCCATGCAGAAAAGGTATGTATCCAACATGTCTTGGCATGTGTTCTTCATGTGGTCTATATACTTGGCCACGAAAAATGCATAAGATGATGACATGTGGAGTGCTACTTGGCCTCCAAATTTTGTTGTTTTATCTCATCCTCTTATTACTATTACAGTGGCCCGAATTTTTCTAGACAACATCAATATATTACATGGTGTTCCCAACTCCATTATTTTTAACAGAGAAAAGTATTCATTAATACCTTTTGGCAAGAACTTTTCAAGTATTTGGGAACTAAACTTCACCTCTCTACCGTCTATCACCCTTAAACTGATAGGCAAAGCGAGGTAGTCAACAGGTGTTTGTAAACGTACTTGCGATGCATGGTCAGTGAAACACCAAGGAGCTAGGCCAAATCGATACCATTGGTCGAATGGTGGTATAATACCACCTTCCACAGCTCTATTAACACTACTCCATACAAGGTGGTGTATGGACAATCGGCAGCAGTCCATTTGTCGTACATTCCAGGTGATTCGACGGTGGATACGATTGATAGAAGCTTGCAACTAAACTCAGCAATCTCAGACACAATACAGAGATATGACATGAAAATGACACAAATAAAAAGTACAAATGTGACACAAGCTAAAATTTGGTAAAAATATATATGAATACGAGAAAAGCTAAAAAAATGACTTTATGTTTGGCGTGTCAACACGAATTTTGATACGAAATTTTTGTGTTTTACATGACATAAACACGACTTTACATGACACAAACACAAATTTTATACATGAATTGCTAGATTTACAGCACAAGGAGCAAACTATTAAGCTATTAAAGTTCTATCTTAACAAGGAAAAGAACAGAATGAAGCAACAAGCCGATAAGCATTGATCTAACAAGCAATTTGACGTAGGAGATTTTTTGTATCTGAAGCTGCAGCCATATTGGCAGTAGTTATTAGCTACCATATTTTACCTAAAACTTTCTGTGAAGTATTTTCGGCCATGTAAGGTACTAGAAAAGGTGGGAAAGGTAGCATACAAGCTGGAGCTACCAGTAGATGCAAAAATCCATCCAATCTTCCATGTGTCACAGCTCAAAAAACACTTTGGAAGTGCAACTTCTCAATACAGTATGCCTAATTTCGATAATGAGGGAATGATTTCTAAAGAACTAGTTAAGATTCTTGATAGAAGGATGACCACGAGAAATAATAGAGCTATTACAGAGGTTCTTGTGCAGTGGGCTAATGGCTTTGCTGAAGATGCAACCTCAGAGGAATTTTATGAGCTCATACGCAAATACCCTTAGTGTCATCCTTGAGGACAAGGATGTTGTTAAGGGAGGGGTATTTTATACATAGCAGGTAGTTATTTTCTTGTTTTCCTTCTGTGATTTTGATTTTTCTCATTACAGTCAACACTCATAGGCCTAAGACCGAGTTAGTATACCCAATATGTAAAGGGGATTAATTATGTTGCATTATATTGCTTGTTATTAGAAATGGTATATGCTGATTAGTCATGTTAACGTCAGCTAATTAACACAAAGTACAAAAGTGTGAGAGGAATGTTTTAGAATCAACCATAAATGAAATATTGATTTCCTCTTTCCCTTTACGTTGTTCTACTTTCTTCTTCTTCTTATTCTTCTTGCTTGCCATTTCTACAATTGTTATGTCCTTCTAATTCTTCAGGTAACATAAAATATAAGAATATGAGAGAAAACACAAAGATAATCGAAAGAGGAAGAAAACTGTTTAATTCTCGTCTGGGTTCTTCTTTTTTTTATCTCTGAAGTTAAGATTGGTTGTATTTGTGGATTTCAACTACACCACAATAAAGGAGAAAGAATGTTGTTAAAACTGACTAAAAACAAGAAAAAAAACAAGATTAATCGTGTAACATCCTCATTTCCACTAATAAACATATAAATCCTTACTTTACATTTGTGTGGTTAGGCTATTCGTCAATGTCATTCTTTCTTCTTTTTATACTTTATCCATTATCATTATTTAGAATGATATCAATTTTCTCATGAAATATGTTTTTCATATACATATACTTCAAATACATCAGGATCTCATGTACCTACATCACCTATATCCCCCAATGATCAGATATACATTAATGTACTGTACTATACTATTGTCTGAATTACATTACAAAAGGTATATATATACCTTTAAGGGATCGGAAACGAGCCTCGAAGGAATACCGTATATTCCAAAATCTACGCTCCTCTACCAAGAGCAGACTTCATTGCAATAATTTGAATGAAAAATGATTGTAAAGTGGTGAGTTTACGCTCAGTAAGAAACGTATGTAAAATAGTGTACTATGCCTCTATATGCAGTTTTCCTGCTTGGCTCTATAATGTCATGTAAAACCATTATAAAACATAGTCATATACTTCTTTCATCAAATACATAAAAGTTCTTCAATTAGCATATACATATAACTCAGGTAGATCATATACTTTTATACTTTACTTCAAATACTTTCATATAAAAATAACTTCACATGCTTCAAATACTTCAAATAAATGGGAGACATATAATTCCAACAGAATCATGCACCATGTCAATCTCGTATGGGGAAGTCCAATAAAGGATGCCAAGTATCCCTACAAGAAGTCTGACAATTAAGTGGCGTACCCATAATTAGGCCAGGAATACTCCCCAAGCCAAACAAGTAATATAGACAAATTGGCAAATGTCGATGGCTACAGTGAACACTAGTCAAGTGACATCTGTAGCACTGGGGACCGGACTTAGGCTCCTCAGCCAAGTAAACATATACAAGTAATATGTATGATCACCAAAGGTGTCCATAGTCTCCAAAACATTGATCATTTACTTCATTGGAAATATAATTGAGCTTATTTAAATTAAGCTTTAAAACTTCATTTTCAAACATGGCAATCAACTAGTCTTTAGGGGCATTCGGCTGCTAATGCATATATTGATTTATCGAAATTATTTTCTTTAAAATTACGATATTTAAAAATCTAAAAACTCATGGGGCAGTCGATTGGTCCCACATAGCAGTCGACTGATTTTGAAACAAAATGCTTTTCGAGAATTGGCAATCGAATGGTCATATAGCAGTCGATTGTTTTTGAAACAGAATGCTTCTGAAAACAGAGCAGTCAACTGGTCTTATAAGTAGTCGGCTGGTTTTGAAACAGAATGCTTTTTAAGTAAAAGCAGTCGACTGGCCCATATAGCAGTCGACTGGTTTGAAACAAAATGCATACTGGAAAATAGCAGTCGACTGGCTTACATAGCAGTCGACTGGTCTGTCTCGATTTTCGAAAATCTACGCATTGGTTGTCTCTAAGCAGTCGACTTCCCTTTAAGGCAGTCGGCTGCTCCTAGCCTAATTGGTACTAGGAGTAGGACCCGAAATTTAACTTTTCCTGCATTTAAACCAGCATTTGTTTCTTTCCAAAGACATTTCAAACATATTAAAACATGTGGACATAACCACTCTACGTCCGTTACATAAATTCCTTACCTTGATTAGCCAAAATCCAATAGCTTGTAGCAAATCAACACCTTTCCTTTCACTTCTTCAAAGCTGTAAACATCATCAAATTTCACACCTTTAAGAAACCTTTATAAATATACTCTACCAACTCATCATGACTCTAAATCATCAATAGAATTAAACAAAACCACTTCATCTCTTACCTTTGTCAATGACCAAATTTGACATCAATAGATCTCGTCAACCACTTGGATTCAACTTTCCAAATTTCAGGTATAGCTTAGGCTAACTATAAGGAACGATTTTCGTTACTAAGGTTTAATGATTCGATGGCTGGAATTTGTTGCTCTACAAGGTAATTATGGGAGAAAAGAAAATCTTTGAGGAAGAGTTAATGGCTGCCGTAGGTTGGTGAGAATGGTGATGACTATGCAATTTTTCATTTAATGCTCAATTATCCATTAACTCATATCAGCCATTACTCCTTGACTCTTTTACCATTTAACATTTAATTCTTCCTATCCTAATCATATGCCACATGTCATTTAATCACCACAAAATCTGATATTCATTTCTTTTCTCATCTCATCTCAGCCATTAGTCCTTTGACTCTTCGGCTAATTGACTAAAATTTTATTATTCCTTCTATGTCCTATATCTCATTTATACATCAAAATTTCATATTTACTTAATCATTTCAAATGGTAATACTTTACAAATAAGGATAATTTACATGGAATTGGGATTTCACATTCTTCCCACCTTTAGAAATTTGGTCCTCCAAATTTGAATAGAGCTACGTATCAAATAATTCGGAGTATCTTTCCTTTACTAAGCTCTCTAGCTCCCATGTGGCTTTTTCCATCATATGGTATTGCCGGAGAATTTTGACTAAGGGAATCATCTTAAACCTTAGCACTTTCTCCTTTCTGTACAAGATCCGCATCAGTTTCTCCACATAACTCATGTCTTCCCGAATCTCCAAGGTTTCATATTCAATGACATGAGATGGGTCTGGATAGTACTTCCGAAACATCGATACATGAAATACATTATGCACTCCCGATAGCTCCAGAGGTAGTGCTAACTTATAAGCAACATCTCCAATTCGTTCCAAGACCTCAAATGGACCAATGTAGCGAGGACTAAGCTTACCTCTTTTCCCAAATCTCATAATTCCTTTGGATGGAGAAACCTTCAAAAACACAAAGTCTCCAACCAAAAACTCAAGTGGTCTCCGTCGAGTATCTGCATAACTCTTTTGTTGACTCTGAGCTATCTTAAGTCTTTGACAAATCAGCTTAACATCCTCAGAGGCTTGCTCGACTAAATCTGGAGCCAACAACTTATGTTCACCCACTTCTTCTACCATATAAAACTTCATATGGTGCCATCCCGATACTTGCATGATAACTATTATTGTATGAAAACTCAGCCAATGGCAGATGGTCATCCCATGAGCCTTTAAAATCCATAGCACAAGCTCTCAACATATCCTTGAGCGTCTGAAAAGTGCGCTCGAGCTGCCCATCAGTCTACGGATGAAAAGCTGTGCTAAAATTCAACTAAGATCCCATGGCTTCCTGAAAATGTTCCCAAAAATGAGAAGTGAACCTAGAATCTCTATCAGATATAATGCTCACTGGAACATCGTGTAGTCTAACAACTTCTCTCACATACAAATCTGCCAAGGCACTAAGCGTATCCATAAACTTTATAGGTAGGAAGTGTGCGGACTTAGTCAATCTATCCACGATTACCCAAACACCATTGTGATTCCTCTTGGTCCTAGGCAATCCCATAACAAAATCCATCGTAGTGTGTTCCCACTTCCACATAGGTATAGACAGAGACTGTAGAAAACCTGCCGATCATTGGTGCTCTACCTTAACCTGCTGGCACGTGAGACATTTTGCCACAAACTCTGCTATGTCGCTCTTCATGCCAGTCCACCAATACACCTTGCGAAGATTATGATACATCTTCGTATTTCCTGGATGCAAAGTATATCTAGTGGCATATGCTTCTATCCGAATCGACTTCCTTAACTCCTTATCGTTAGGAACACATATACGATGCTTAAACCTTAAGATCCCATTGCTGCCAATATCAAACTTTGATGGTATATTCCATTGAATCCGATCCATAGCCTCAATGCACTGATTATCTTCCCTTTGAGCAACCTAAATTCTGTCCATCAACTCCGGCTCAATCCTCAAACTAGCCATCATTCCAAATTGCTCATAAGGCATAACATTGAGGTTAAGGCTTGCAAACTGTTCAAGCAACTCATATTCTCTTACCATCATGTAAGCCACTACACCTACATGTTTCCGGCTCAAAGCATCTGCCACCACATTGGCTTTCCCCGGGTGGTACAAGATCTCACAATCATAATCCTTTAGAAGCTCGAGCCATCTTTTTTGTCTCATATTCAATTCTCTCTAAGAGAATAAGTACTTCAGACTTTTATAATCTGTAAAAATATGAAATCTCTCACCATACAAGTAATGCCTCCAAATCTTTAAGGCAAACACTATTGCAGCTAACTCCAAGTCGTAAGTCGGGTAGTTCTTCTCATGGTCCTTTAATTGTCTAGAACCATATGCCACTACCTTACCATGCTGCATTAGTACACAACCTAAACCTTGTCCCAAGGCATCACTATACGCCGAAAATCCTCCAGAACCACTAGGAATGGTGAGGATAGGTGCAGTCATCAGCCTGCGCTTCAACTCTTGGAAACTACGTTTGCAAGCATCACTCCATTCATACTTCACTTCTTTGTGCATTAATCGCGTTAAGGGAGTAGCTAATTTTGAGAAACCCTCTACAAATCTTCTGTAGTAGCCAGCTAAACCCAAGAAACTCCTAATTTTCGTCATTGTTTTCGGTCTTTCCCATTGCACTACTACTTAGATCTTCGATGAATCGATCGAAACTCCGTCTTTACTGATTATATGACCCAAAAAAGAGATTTGATTCAACCAAAAATCACACTTACTTAGCTTGGCATACAATCCTCGATCTCTGAAGGTTTACAGAACTATCTGCAAGTGCTGCTCATGCTTTTCCCAAGACCTCGAATACACCAATATGTCATCGATAAAGACAATGACAAACTGGTCCAAATATGACTTGAACACATCATTCATCAAGTTCATAAAAACCACGAGTGCATTGGTTAAACCAAACGGCATCACCAAAAATTCATAATGACCATACCGTGTTCTGAATGCAGTCTTAGGGATATCTTCACTTCGGATCTTTAACTGATGATATCCCGATCTCAAGTCTATCTTGGAAAAACTTGTGCACCCTTAAGCTGATTAAAGAGGTCGTCTATCCTGGGAAGATGATACTTGTTCTTAATTGTCACCTTATTCAACCATTTGTAGTCGATGCACAACCTCATGCTGCCATCTTTCTTTCGAACAAATAGCACAGGAGCACCTCAAGGGGATACACTGGGTTGTATAAATCCTTTCTCTAGTAACTCCTAAAGTTGCTTCTTCAATTCTTCCAATTAAATTAAGGCCATCCGATAGGGTGATCTCGAAATGGGCTCAGTCCCCGGCACCAAATCGACAGTAAACTCCACTTCCCTATCCGGAGGAAGTCCTGGGAGATCGTCCGAAATCGCCTCAAGAAAATCCCCAACTACCGGAATCTCATGCAGTCCGAGACGTTTCTGATTTACATCCACAACATACGCTATAAACCCTTCACATAACAATACATACTTTCTATTACTTTCAATTTCAAGTAGGGTCATTAACAATTATACTTTTGCATTAAACTCTTGTAAAATTTACAACATAGCTAACAGGTGAAGAGAAGATTACACTTTTTGCATGACAATCTAACATCACATGATTCTTAGCTAACCAATCCATGTCCAAGATAACATCAAATCTATACATATTTAGTAGGATTAGGTCAGCTATTGATTCTCTTTCTCCTACCCGTAGCTTACAATTACGATATATTATGTCCGTCATTTGAGATTCCCTAAAGGGAGTACTTATTTGTAACAAGTGTCCTAAAGGCTCAGGCTCAACAGGCAATCTCACAGCAACCATAAGAGAAACAAATGAATGCGTAGAGCTCATATCAAATAAGGCATTAACACTTATATCAAAGAGATGGATCTTACCCTTAATCATCTTGGACAAAGCATCTGCAGACTCCTCATCGATAGCAAATACTCGTCCTTGATTCACAACTTTCTTTCCTTTCTCAACAGCTGTGGCCTTAGACTATGGTTGGGTGGTCTTTCCTGATCCTTCATATTCTCTCTAATTCTTCTTGGGACAATCCTTAATCATATGTCCATGCTCCCTACACCAAAAACAAGCTCCACTCATCAACCGACAAAGTTGTGTTCCATGAAATCTCCCGCATTGTTCACATCTTTGTATTGTATTTTTCGGTGAACTAACGGTACTGCCTATCGAATGTGGGGATCTCTCATCACTTATCTTGATCCCGGTAGTTCTAGGAGTCCATGTTTTATCATAATTCCCAATTCAATATACTTCTATATATATATATATATATCCATTTTATTAAATAAAATCATTTTCTTCTAAATTATTTTCGTACCTGACGAAGCTCTTTCATAGGGTCTATTTCTCCTATATGGATATCTATCACCAGAAGCTTTCTCCTCTGACTTCCGCTTCATTGGTTCCTTGCCTTTACCCTTAGCTCGAAAGTCAGCATGATGAAAATCATAGTCCTGCTCACAAAACTGAGCCTTACAGACCGCTTCATTATAAGTAGTGATATTCATAGGATATAACTTCGATCTGATAGGAGACTTCAATCCCTCTATGAATCAATAAATCTTATGTCCTTCACTCCTTAGGACTTCAGGGATAAAACTACTTAAAGAAATGAACTTTGATTCATATTGATTCACCGCCATCATCCCTTGAGTCAAGCTCAAAAATTCGATCTTCAATCTGGTTTGTTCAGTGCATGGGATATACTGTTCATTAAAGGCTTCTAGAAATCTATCCCACATAACTTCGGCATATTGAGCTTCCAACATAGCTCGAGTAGACTGCCACCAATGTTCGGCATCATCCACTAACAAATAGGCTACCAAACCCACTTTCTCTCTCTCAGAACAAGTCATGTACTCAAATGATTTAGCAACCGCCTTTATCCAGTTCTCTGCGGTCAATGGATCTCTATCCCCCTTAAACTTAGACGAATCTAACTTCTTAAATTCTTTAATCAATGCAACACTGCAATAAGCACTAAGATCCCGCCTCTCAGTAGCTGGGACTAGTGGGGGAAGTACGGTAGGAGTTGGAGGGATTATAGTAGTGGCTGCTGGTGTACTAGTAGCCACATTTGACTGACTAGCCATGAACTGAGTAAACATAGTAGTCATGGCTTCCATATGTCGCTCTATTTTTTATAATTGGGTATTTGGACTACCCGGTGGAGAAGAAGGAGGAGATTGCTCTAGGGGCGGTTCCACACGACCCCATCCTCGTCCCCATTCTCTACCAGTACCTCTTCTACGTTTACTCATTCTACTAATAACACCATCAAATAACACTATTTAGTATAACTTTAAACAGTTATACTACACATACGTATTCAAACAAGTACAGTACTTTGGGGATATCCACTATTTCTAACCTAATAACACTGACAAATATCAGACTAACCTGCTCTGATACCAATCTATGACATCCTCATTTCCACTAATAAACATATAAATCCTTACTTTACATTTGTGTGGTTAGGCTGTTCGTTAATGTCATTCTTTCTTCTTCTTATACTTTATCCATTATCATTATTTAGAATGATATCAATTTTCTCATGAAATATATTTTTCATATACATATATTTCAAATACATCAGGATCTCATGTACTTACATCACCTATATCCCCCAATGAGCAAATATACATTAATGTACTGTATTGTACTATACTATTGTCTGAATTACATTACAAAAGGTATATATATACCTTCAAGGGATCGAAAACGAGCCTCGAAGGAATACCGTATATTCCAAAATCTACGCTCCTCTACCAAGAGCGGACTTCACTGCAATAATCTAAATGAAAAATGATTGTAAAGGGTGAGTTTACGCTCAGTAAGAAACGTATGTAAAAGAGCGTACTATGCCTTTATATGCCATTTTCCTGCTTGGCTCTATAATGTCATGTGAAACCATTATAAAACATAGTCATATACTTCTTTCATCAAATACATAAAAGTTCTTCAATTAGCATATACATATAACTCAAGTAGATCATATACTTTTATACTTTACTTCAAATACTTTCATATAACAATAACTTCACATGCTTCAAATACTTCAAATAAATGGGAGACATATAATTCCAACAGAATCATGCATCATGTCAATCTCGTATGGGGAAGTCCAATAAAGGATGCTAAGTATCCCCCACAAGAAGTCTAACAATTAAGTGGCATACCCATAATTGGGCCAGGAATCCTCCCCAAGCCAAACAAGTAATATAGACAAATTGGCCAATGTCGGTGGCTACAGTGAACACTAGTCAGGTGACATTTGTAGCACTGAGGATCGGACTTAGGCTCCTCAGCCAAGTAAACATATACAAGTAATATGCATGATCACCATAGGTGTCCATAGTCTCCAAAACATTGATCATTTACTTCATTGGAAATACAATTGAGCTTATTTAAATTAAGCTTTAAAACTTCATTTTCAAACATGGCAGTCGACTGGTCTTTAGGGGCATTCGGCTGCTAATGCATATATTGATTTATCGAAATTATTTTCTTTAAAATTTCGATATTTAAAAATCTAAAAACTCATGGGGCAGTCGACTGGTCCCACATAGCAGTCGACTGGTTTTGAAACAGAATGCTTTTTGAGAATTGGCAGTCGACTGGTCATATAGCAGTCGACTGTTTTTTAAACAGAATGCTTCTAAAAACAGGGCAGTCGACTGGTCTTATAGGCAGTCGGTTGGTTTTGAAACAAAATGCTTTTTAAGTAAAAGCAGTTGACTGGTTTGAAACAGAATGCATACTGGAAAATAGCAGTCGACTGGCTTACATAGCAATTGACTGGTTTGTCTCGGTTTTTGAAAATCTATGCTTTGGTTGTCTCTAGGCAGTCGACTTCCCTTTAAGGCAGTCGGCTACTCCTAGCCTAATTGGTTCTAGGAGTAGGACCCGAAATTTAACTTTTCCTGCATTTAAACCAACAATTGTTTCTTTCCAAAGACATTTCAAACATATTAAAACATGTGGACATAGCCACCCTACGTTCGTTACATAAATTCCTTACCTTGATTAGCCAAAATCCAATAGCTTGTAGCAAATCAACACCTTTCCTTTCACTTTTTCAAAGCTGTAAACATCATCAAATTTCACACATTTAAGAAACCTTTATAAATATACTCTGCCAACTCATCTGACTCCAAACCATCAATAAAATTAAACAAAACCACTTCATCTCTTACCTTTGTTAATGACCAAATTTGACATCAATAGATCTCGTCAACCACTTGGATTCAACTTTCCAAATTTCAGGTATAGCTTAGGCTAACTATAAGGAACGATTTTCGTTACTAAGGTTTAATAATTCGATGGCTAGAATTTGTTGCTCTACAAGGTAATTATGGGAGAAAACTTAGGAAAATCTTTGAGGAAGAGTTAATGGCTGCCGTAGGTTGGTGAGAATGGTGATGACTATGCAATTTTTCATTTAATGCTCAATTATCCATTAACTCATGTCAGCCATTACTCCTTGACTCTTTGACCATTTAACATTTAATTCTTCCTATCATAATCATATGCCACATGTCATTTAATCACCACAAAATCTTATATTCATTTCTTTTCTCATCTCATCTCAACCATTAGTCCTTTGACTCTTTAGCTAATTGACTGAAATTTCATTATTCCTTATATGTCCTATATCTCATTTATACATCAAAATTTCGTATTTACTTAATCATTTCAGATGGCAATACTTTACAAATAAGGATAATTTACATGGAATTGGGATTTCACAAATCGTTAGGCAATTAAGCAGGAAGAAGACAATTACAAACTGATATTATCAAAATAAGAATAAAAGCTACAGGGATTTTTGAGAAAATAAAGGTTAAATAAGTAATAATATTTTTTTCATTTATATTTAATATCTAATGATAATTTGTAAAATTAGTTGAAAAGGTTATCTGGTTAATATATTTTTTGACCTTAAAAGTATAATCTATGATTTAGATTAATTGGTATTCATAAAAGGGTTATTATTCATTGAATTTATAGTCAATCAAAATCTCTAAACTTATAAATGTCTCAATCAAAATTAGATCATATTGGTGAGGAGTATTGAATTTTCACTTACCCAATTAAAATTTTGACTAGATCTTCATTAAAAGAACAATTGTCAGTAAATTATAATATAAAACAAATTAAGACATCTCCATTAAGTTCCTAGTTTTTTAACCATCCAATTTTGAAATAGAGACAAGTTTGATCTAATCCTATAGTGAACCAATCTTGAGAGGAAGACAAATTCGATTTGAACTTGAATTAAATTAATTTGAATTGAGATGATTGAACTTCAAAGACAGTAATATATAATTTTTTATTATTATATTGCCAGAGAATCAATAGTTTAATAGCAAAAGCCTAGTTATGACTTCATTCGTCCATAATGTGTCAGCTAGCCGGAGGGTTAATGTCAAAGAATAAGTGTCTTTGGAGAACCTCAAGTCATCTTTTGCTGTTATAAGGAACCTCAACCCAAATCAATTTGGATCCATTCAACATTTTTCAGTGAAGCAACCGATTACTTGATCAAGTCAGTCTTCGCTTCTTAGTTTGCCTTTGTTCCGCATCTGTCACCTAAGGTACCATCACTAGATAGCCATCAAACTCTGATTTTGTAAAAAAAACGACTGCACAAAAAAAAATACTCAAAACATACCACTAAGTGATTAGAAAAAATAAATGCGAACTTTTTTATAAGTGTTTGAACATAATTAGAATATTAGAATCGTCACTATTAAGTTGGTTTTATCGTTTATTACTCCCGATCCGAACATAATTAATTTCAAACCGTAAAACAAATAAAAATACTTGTAGTTATTAAAAAAAAACCCTCAAACATATAGGCTATAACTTGACAAGATCTAATGGATCCAGGATGCATCAGCCAAATCCATCAATTTAACTTATACAACACATGTAAAATCTTGATTCCACCATCTTGCAACTTTTCTTACCAATAATATAACATTGAACCATACGATGATAGCAATGTAAGCTACCGCCAGGGATGCGATCACAACTTCTTCCTGGTTGGGAAACTAGCGACTGTAGCTCTTCCTTTATCCCTGAAAATGAACCAATGAACAGTATTATCAATAGCGAATAGCTGATAATAGCGGGGAGGCCAAAATCCGCTACGAATGCGTAGCGGATAGCGTAGCGGCTGCTATTGACACAATAGCAGCTATAAATTTTTTTTATAAAAAATATATCTAATTTAATAAAAAACAAAATAATGACTATAATAACTAAAAAAAAATACACAAAGCACTCAAATAATGTTCTCAAGCCAATAAACCCATTGCAAATAATAAGTTACCAAGTCACATAAGATAATAAAACTCTAAATGAAGTCACATAAGATAACATAACACAAGCATAAACACAAATGCAATTCCTAAGAAATAAGAATCACAATCTACTAATCCTCCTCATCTTCTTCAGCTTCTAATTTCTCTTGCTCTGCCTCAAAATCATCATCATCAACTTGGTCTTTTTGAGCTCTACCACCAATATCTAGCTCAAAGTCAAAATCCTCTTCTTCTTCATCTGATCTTTCAAGATCCAAAGCAGTCGATGGATACTGTTGATTGTTGCTGTCAAGATTTCCAGCCAGGTGCTGTCGAGAGTTCCAACCAGGTGCTTCGATAATTCCAGCTAGGTGATTCGATAGTCTGTGACTCTTATTTTGTTGATGGCTTTTATTTCGTTTAGGGTTTTTGATTTAAATTAAGATTTTTACTTTTTAGTTTAATATTTAATAAAAAGAAATTCATTTAAAAAAAGTCTGTACAGTAAAAAATGAGTTGTAATAAAAAAAATTTAATCTAAAAAAAGTTTAAAAGACTTAAATACCTTTAAATACAATAAAATCAATGACTGAAATTAAATCAAGCAAAAAAAAATAGTTTAATGAACATCCGCTATCTGCTATTACAAAAACACTATGCTATACATGTTGTCATATCAGTAGTTAAAAGTTCCGCTACGTTATGCCGTTATAGCAGCCGCTATGGCCGCTATTGACAACACTGCCAATGAACGCGTGTCGCCCTCGCCGGCATTTGCTGTAAAAGAGAAACCAAATGGTCACTGCAGTCTAGGAACTGTTAGTAAAACATGAAAACAAAACTCCAGATATTTGCAGTAACCAACACATTAGGCATGGCAGAAACATTACTTTCACACAGTCGGCAATAGTCTTTGTTATCCCATTCAAAATTGAAATCTGAAATCCGGGATTAGGAATAAAACACAAAAACCCCATATGAAGTAACACATGTAATGATGTAAGATCCAAGGAGGGAAGCCTTCCCCCTCATTAACAGTTCATCTAGATTTTAACACCGTTTTTATTCAAAACTGCAGCTACCCCTACTAAGGCAAACCACTCCTCTTTCAAACACATTACAGAAATGATGAATGCATTCATGAGAGGCAGGAGTATGCCAATTCCTTCTCTTCACTGAGCTCTGCTCCGGTCAAGTCCAACTTCTTCCTTGAGAATTCATCAATAGCCAGCCCTGAGATAACAAAGAAAAGAAAAACGTAATTAAATTGTTTTAATTAAAATATTCTTGAAGAAAAAGCTTGCAAAGGAGCAAGAGAGAGAAGCTGCTGATACACATTGATACAAGAACTTATTCAAACTACATAAGAAAATTGAAGCGGAGACTTAAAATTGTAACTACGATAAGATTTCAACTAAAAGGAACACACTTCAGCAAGAAGTTAAGTGATGACATATGCTTTCTGAAAAGTAAGAAAAAGGAAAACATCATTTTCTTCTCATTGGGGTTTCAGAAGGTGTTGGAGGGAAAGGAGGCACAGAAGAAGTGAGTTAGATGATTAAAAGAATAAATATCAAGTTGCTATTATTGGTCCATGCAGAAATAAGACAACTCACAAATAACGCAATATAATGGGATTATATTCTGCTGTATCCTTACCTTGGACAATTGTCCATTCTCCATTTTTACAAGTTACTGGGAAGGAATAAATGAGTCCAGCAGGTACATTGTATGAACCATCAGAGTACACTCCCATGGAAACCCATGTGCCCTACAGGTGCAACCAGATGAAGCAAAAAATGAGATTGCAACCACAATAAATATTATTTATAAAAGAACAGATTAACAACATCACAAACCTCTGGAGTTCCAAGGACCCAATCACGTATGTGATCACAGGCAGCACTAGCAGCAGATAGTGCACTTGAGAGCTTCCTAGCTTTGATTATTGCAGCACCACGTTGTTGGACAGAGGTTATGAATTCTCCATTCAACCTTTAAAGAGTGAATAATATCAAAACAATGCTTCAAAAATCTCAGTACAAATAAATCTATTTCATCAGATAATCATTTATGTTGTCATTTTTTTTTACCACTCATCATCCTTCACAAGCTCACGAACAAGTTTTTCCCCGGATGGAGTCAGAACAGTTGCATGATTGACATCAGGATACTGAGTTGATGAATGATTACCCCAAATAATCACATTTTTAACATCACAAACTTGGACATTTAGTCTCTCTGAGATTTGACCTAATGCCCTGTTATGATCAAGCCTTGTCAAACAGGAAATGTTCTTTGCAGGGATTGAAGGTGCAAATTCCTTCAGGATCAATGCATTGGTGTTGGCAGGGTTAGCAACAACCAGAACCTGAAACAAGCAGGAAGTACATGAAAGCAGATAATATAAAACAGTACATGAAATAGTAATTTATAAACTTAACAACTTTAAGGGCCATCAAGGAACTTCCATAGTCTCATGATAAGAAACACATGCCATTGTATAATGTATAGAATGCAAATTATATCATTTAGAAAAGACTTTAAGATGTTATTAGAACATTTGATTGTCCGCTATTGCCTGATCAGAAAAAAATCACAAAATACAGTGCTGACATTTCAAGGCTTACAAGAAAATAAAATGTTCAGAATTTCAATAAATTATACTGCTTCCATCTATATTGGTTAAAAAAAAAACACATTTTAACAATATTTATATATTATACGTAAGTTAAAAAAAAAAAACACTTAAAATGAACATTGTAAATTTTCATTTTCCGGGTCATCAAAATGCTAGAATTTTCATGTTGAAACATTTTTCATCACACCTTGCAGTTACGAGCTGCATGCTGTTCCAAGGCAGAAGCCTGGGACTTGTAAATTGACACATTCTTCGACATAACATCTTTCCTTTCCATTCCTTCCTTCCTTGGGAAACCACCAACCATGACTGCAATGTTGACCCCAGTGCATGCCTCTACAACATCAGTTGTAGCAACAACACCTGACCAAAAAATTCTGGTTAGATCCCATAGCTGTACAACATATTGATACATATTTCCAAAGTAGAACCCGTAATATACCTCAACAACACAATTTTCTACTTAAACCATGTGATAATGAATATCTATACCTTTTAGAAGAGGGAATGCTGCATCCACCAACTCCATTTTGACTCCATTTAAAGCCTCTGCTGCAGGTGGAATATCAAGCATGTGAAGGATCACAGGCTGGTCAGCACCCAGCATGACTCCCCTAGCAATCATGGGTACAAGAGCATACCCAATTTGTCCTGCAAATACAAAGAAAACGTTTTCCAGTAAGTCTTTTCAGAAAACAAAACGGAAATCAGTAAATCCAAGCTTCTGTTCTCAAATTCAAATAAACTTCCCAACATAGTTATTAAATCTAGATATGTATCGTGAATCAAAATTTTATTTTTAAGAATCGAGTATCGAGTATCGTATCATAAGATATAGCAAATAATTTTAAAATTAATTATAAATAATATATATACATATAAGATAAATAAAAAATATTATACATATTAATAGGATTAAGTGAATATATGATAAAAATAAGAACTATGATTGTATGTAAACTCTTAACATGCCCATTAATGGTATATTTTTTAAAAAAATATTTTTATATTTTTAACTTACTAACTAAAAGTTTAATTTTAATTCAATTTTTTCAATATTAAATTATACAGAGAATATGTTGAAAGTTTTTTTAGGTTACAAAATAAAAATATTATACATATTAATAAGATTAAGTGAGTATATGATGATGATGACGATGATGATAATAATAATAATAATAATAATAATAATAAATATGACTATCTACAAACTCTTAACATACTCATTAATTGTATATATTTTTATATAATATTTTTTATTTTTAATTTATTGACTAAAAGTTTTTTTTAAATTTTTCAAGATTAAATTATATAGAAAATATATTTTTAAGTTTTTTTTAAGTTAAAAAATATTAAAAATGTATTTTTAGTTAATTGGATCAGATAAGATTTTGATTGAGCCTTGCCCAATTTCACTATAAAATGTATCAAAGTGAATCAGTGTATTGTACGATACGTATCGATTGTGTATGATAAATACACTGTCGATTCATAATAAACCAGATTCTTTGTATTGATACGTATCAATTTTATAATGAATCGAATCGTATGTACGATATGTATCGCATATAGTACGATTTTGATAACTATGCTTCCCAATACTAACTTTTTAATGTCCATCCAAAACACAGCAGATTCTCTTTTTTTATCAAGCACAATAAAAAAATCATATTCTATTACCACCAACGCAGAATATAAACTTACATATATACTTATGATCTTAGCAAGTCAACAAATTCTTGTTCAAACTAGTATGAAATTCAAAATTTTTTTTAAAATTTTAAAGCACATCTTCCATCAATTAACATATAAACTTCCACAATTACTAGTTGAACGACTAAAGTTAGATCCATGTAAAGATTAAACAACTTTTCACTAAAATCATAAAAATAGATCAAGTATTTCTAAGCCAAACAATAATCAGTCCAATCAAAACAACCGAAATATAAATTAAAAAAAAAACTGAGGTCTACATCATGACTAACTAGCTCTGATAACAGAGATCGGATTCATCCAACAAAAATAACATTAGGTTCGAGCTAAGAAATGTCAAGTAAAAGATCTGATTGATGGAAGACAATAGTACCTGCAGCTCCAGTGACGAGGACGCGAACTGGTTCTTTTGCCATCGATGGAGATCGAAGAATACCAAAACGATGTCTTTTGGAGATGGTTCAGTGAAGAGAGTGGGCTGAAGATTTCGACTTTAGGAAATAAGAAGATAAAACGCAAGGAATGGGAGATATTTATCCGAACGAAATGATGCTGCTAGGGAAATGGTGATAAACGCAAGGGCCTTTTTTGGGCTGAAAAAATTTTAAGACGTCGTCGTTTCATAGGTGAGAGAATATATACCCTTCAGAATTGAGTTACATGTCAGCTGTCTGATTTAAATAAAGCTTTCTTTTTCTGAACGGAAAGTTTGTTAGGCTAAAAGACAGTGGCTTTAAACTGAACTGACGTTGTACCAAGAGGCCCAATCGAATTATTGCCACAAATGTCAAATGCTCAGCCACTTTTATTTTAATTTATTTTTCTTATTTTAACTTTATTTTATGATTTTTGATTTGATCGTAATCTCGTCATGTGGTGTGTTATAAGTCACAAATTTATCGGACAAAATGTGCTTACATGCTTACAACCAATGGTTCTTGAAATATTAGCTCGGAAGAAAATGATCTGAAAGGAAGAACTGTTACACCTACAAAATATGGTGATTTTAAAACAAATGATGGAGAAATGGGGAAGGCTAAACATGTCGCTTCTCCTCCTATGATTCTCTTGTTTGTAACAAGGAAGTTGAAACCTTCTCAATGGTCAGTCAACCATTCTTTATGGACAAGGACTCTGACTAGGAGACAGAGATGAGTGATTATATCCCTATTATTTTGCTCTCCATGGAAGAAAACATGAGAATTCGATCTCCCTAGAAGAATGCAATCATAATATACACATTTGGCAAAACAGTAGGTTACAACATCTTGTATCCCTGTGTGAAAAATTAGTGGAAACCAACAAGGGAAATGGAATGTATAGTCTTGGCAAATGACTACTTGTTTAGATTCTCAAATATATAGGATTTTCAAAGGTTCATTTATGGAGGCCCTTGGTTTATTAGTTCATATTATCTCACCATGAGTCTTTGAGAACCGAAAGCCGATTCTAAATGCACTACTATAGCTATTTGGGTGAGATTACCAAGGCTTCCTATTCAGTATTTTGATAAAAATGTAAAAGAAACTAATTGGGAACTCTTTTGAAGATTGACACAACTACAAAAGCATAATGCTTGTGAAAGGTATGCTAAAATCTGCATACAAGTCGACCTTGAGAAACCATTAATTCCCAAAATAAGAATAGGGAAACTGACATAATCGGCTTTGTATGAAGGTGTAAATCTCTACTTTGGGTGTGGCCTTATTGGTTATAAGAATTGGACAAAGTTGTAGGTTCATTAAAGACATATTCAAATTCTTTCAACAACAGATCAATCTCAGTAGGAAGTGTCATTGGCATGTGCTTCTCTTCTACAGACAAAAATGTTAAATGGAATAAAGAAGCTACAACATCCCTTAAATTGACATTTCATGAATTGATGGATTGACATTGGTTAAGATTGCCAATGTTTCATTGCCTGCAAGTGCACCTTATCTAATTCCTAAGTAAAATCCATTGTTAGTTTTTTATAATCAATCACAATTGACCCCCACAATTGCAGCCACTGAACTCATAATGCCACATCCAACCTTTGTACCAGCAGAACAGAAAAATCCACCAAAAATACATGTTTTTGTATTTGGATTGGAATTCTCGAGCATTGACCTTCACACAACAAAACTTTTCCATTCCCAAACATCACCCCAAACTTATAACTAATATCAACAGTTAATTTAAGTTTGAAAACAACACTAGATTGCAAGAAATTATGAGTATTGTCGCCATCTATTAAAACTTGTACCTCAATTTTAGCAATGCAACCAAAAAAACGTAAGGGTTAAAGGGCCATCACACTAGACATTACATGAGGACTTATGTATGGAGTCTCTAAGATTATCATCGAGTTTCTATCATGAACCTAAATGCTAAGGGTACTGAGTATGTAAATCAGGGGAGTAAGTTGATGAGCAAGTTGAAGGATGGCCACCACAGTAGCCATATGGAGACCGAACAAAGGCACGTGAAGGTGTAACAACCTCAGCAATACAGGCAACCAATCATTTGCATAGAATTATAGGAGTGTATAGCTGTCCTCATGGACGTTGAGATTGTCCTTTGGAAAATCAAGGGCTCTCGTTTTATATATAAATATATGTAAAGACTGAGGGTTTTTCCTTATGAAATGAAAAACATAAAATTCCTCTCTTTTCTCCTCTGTTATTTCTTCTCTTTTGGTCCCATATTCTTTCTTGGTCTATGACAAATTGTCATCAGAGCAGTAACGATTCCAACATATCAAGCTGGGTAGAAACACTAAACCTAGAAATATGGGGGATGGCACAAAGTTTAATATCTTACAAGAGCAAGTAAATGCTATCGATAAAGGAGTGCTATCGATAGGCGACTTACAGAGACACAGGAGAGCATTAGCAAGGTGCTACAAACCTTACTACAAAAGGAACTTAACCCAACTCAATCGGATCCAGGAGGGTCAAACCAGGTAAGAAGTTCTAATCTGCCATCTAGAAGAGAGGGCAAAAATCCCATTGAGATAACTGTAGTTGATGAGCAAGGAAGATTTTCTCTCAAACCCGATGAGCCTAGTATGCTTGCACAGACCTCTCACCAAATTGATTTGAGTAGTAGCTTGTTAGTGGAGAAAAAACATGACATAAAATGGTGGCCAGCAAACTGTGAACGCCTTTACCCCAAGACCGAAAATAAAGTTGTCCATTTTTGAAGGAGAAAATCCTAAGGGATGGGTTAGGAAGTGCCAGAAATACTTCACCATCTTTGCAATTCCGGAACATCAAAAGCTAGAGTTAGTAGCCATGTACTTGTCGGGAAAAACAAAAACATGGTTCAATGGGTATCTGATGCAAAATCCCAGAGTCTCTTGGCCTGAGTTTGTTGTTGATTTATGCTAAAGATTTGGAGAAAAGTCTTATATGGATGTTGTAGAGGAGTTTAATAAATTGACCCAAAGAAACTCAGTGGAAGATTACCAAGGTAAGTTCGAGGAACTGCAACCCTATATGCTCCAGTTAAACCCCCATTTAGACGAAGCTTATTTTGTATCCAACTTCATTAGTGGACCAAAAGAGGAATTGAAGTTAAGAGTTAAAGCGAATAGTCCTGTTAATTTAGCTGCAGCTTATAGATAGGCAAGGTTGCATGAGCTATCGTTGGAAGTAGAAAGCAAACGGTACCGAATAACCCCAAAGTTTAACCCTTCCTTCAGCCAACCACCTCAAAAATTTACTCAAACCCTATGGAACTCCAACCTGAAAAATAGCACTCCCACATTCAACCATTCTAGACTTGCTTCTACAGAGGCAAAGATGCCACAATCTCTTTGCTTTCGATGTGGAGAGAAGTACTTTCCTGGCCATCTGTGCAAAAACAAACAGCTCAATTCTATCACTAGTGATGAATTGGGAAATCCAGAAAGTGAAGTAGTGGTTGAAGAGGAAGAAACAAATCAAGTAAATGCAAGGGAGCAAGAAAATGAAGAAGCGAAGTTAAAGATCTCCATGAATGCCATTACTGGTAATGTTGGCCATAACACCTTGTGGATTCAAGGAACCATAAAAGACAAACCTCTGAATGTGCTTGTAGATAGTCGAAGCACTCACAGTTTTGTAACACCGAGATGGGCCAAAGATGGGGTGGAGCTGATTACAACTAGCCCTTTGACGATAACCGTATCTAACGGGGAAAAGTTATTTAGTGATGATCAGTGCAAACATCTTGAATGGAGTATGCAGGGCTATTCCTTTGTCCATGATTTTAGAGAACTACTGTTAGGCGAAAGCGATATGGTTTTGGGTGTCGATTGGATGAGAAGATTTAGCTCACTAATCTTTGATTTCAACAAAATGTCACTGACTTTTCAAAAGGGAGAACAACAGGTTGTGTTATAGGGAGGTAACAATTCAACAAACCTTAAGATTATTTCAGGAGAAAAGTTACAGAAGCTAGCAAAGAAGCATCCAAAAATGTTGGGTGAAATTTATATGTTAGAATCAGAGAAGGAACAGTTAGAACTCCCAAAAGAAATTCAGGAGCTACTTGCAAGGTATGAGGACTTATTCAAGGAACCTAGTGGCCTACCTCCAAGGAGAAGCCATGACCACAGTATCCCATTGAAACCTGAAGCTCAGCCTATCAACTTGCGGCCCTATCGATTTCCTTATCATCAAAAGGCTGAAGTAGAGAGGCAAGTTGCTAGTATGCTGTCATCTTCAGTTATACAACCAAGCCAGAGTCCTTTTGCCTTACCTTGCTTATTGGTAAAAAAGAAAGATGGATCATGGAGGCTTTGTGTTGACTTTAGACAATTGAATTCAATGACCATAAAGAACAAATTCCCTATTCTAGTGATAGAAGACTTGCTGGATTAATTACGAGGGCCTGATTATTTTTCTAAAGTAGACCTCAAATCAAGATATTTGCAGATTAGACTTAAGGAGTCAAACATTCCAAAAACTGCTTTTCGCACCCATCAAGGCCATTACGAATTCAGAGTTATGCCTTTTGGACTCACGAACTCTCCAGCCACCTTTCAATCATTGATGAACGATATCTTTGCTCGTTATTTGAGAAGGTTCATATTAGTCTTTTTGATGACATTTTAATATATAGTTTGATCTTAGAAGATCATGTGAAGCATGTGCAAGCTGCTTTTGAGACTTTAAGAAAACACCAACTATATGCCAAAAGGAGTAAATGTTTTTTTGGCCAAAAACAAGTGGAGTACCTTGGTTATTTGATCTCTTCAAAAGGGGTAGCTACTGATCCATCTAAAGTACAAGCCATGCAACAATGGCCCTTGCCTAAGAACCTTAAGTCATTGCGAGGTTTCTTAGGTCTCACAGGTTATTATAGGAAGTTTGTAAATAATTATGGTGAAATCAGCAAGCCTTTAATTAGATCTGGCAATCTTAAACACGACACGAACACGACACGAATAAATGACACGAGGTGACACAAGATGACACGGGGTTAAAATTAAGTAAAATTAATATATGAATGTGGTAAAAGCTAAAAATAAAATTTTGAGTTTTTCGTGTTGACACGAATTTTTGACACGAATACACGACACAAACACGACACGAACACGGTTTTACATGACATGAAAACGAATTTTTGACACGAATTGCCAGGTCTACCTTTAATTGAAATGCTAAAAAGGGGGGTTTCTAATGGAATCAAGACGTAGTGGAAGCATTTCAACACTTGAAGGATGCTATGACAGAGGCTCCAGTACTATCCTTACCTGATTTTAGTAAGGTATTTCATTTAGAGACAGATGCAAGCAACACAGGTATAGGAGCTATTTTATCACAAGAAGGACGACCAGTAGCCTTCTTAAGCAAAGCTTTGGGACCTAAGCACAGGGACTTGTCAATATACGAGAAAAAATACTTGGCCATTTTGATGGCAGTGGACAAATTGAGGCATTACTTGGAAGGGAATTCTTTTGTAAATAAGACTGATCACGAGGCCTTAAAATATCTTTTAGAGTAGAAGTTGACAACAGCAATTCAGAAGAAAGGCATGACCAAACTAATGGGTTTGGACTATACTATACAATATCGCAAGGGAAAGAGTAATCTGGCTGTAGATGCTTTATCTAGAAGGCACGAGGAAGAGGCACAGAATTTTGGAATGGTAGCTACCACAATTATTCCTGAGTGGGTTCAAGAAATAGAGAAGAGTTATGTTGGAGATGATAACATGAAAGAGTTTATCACCGCCTTAGCAGCTAAATTCGAGAATCACCCACAATTTTCATTTAAAAATGGAGTCCTTAGATACAAAAGAAGGATGTATGTGGGCAACCAAGGTGGATTGAGGGAACACTTATTGAAGATTGTGCATAACTCTCCACAGGGAGGCCATTCTGGAATTTATGCAACTTTTTATAAGGCTAGACTTTATTATTTTTTTTGGCCTGGGATGAAGAGACAAATCCAGAATTTGTGATGCACTGTGACACTTGCCAAAGAAATAAAGGGGAACATGTTGCTCAACCTGGTCTACTACAACCTATTGCTATACCAACACATGCATGGGAAGTAATCTCATGGATTTTGTGGAAGGGTTGACAAAATCCCAGGGAGTTGATTGCATATTGGTGGTGGTGGATAAATTAACTAAGTATGAGCATTTTTTAGCATTGTCCCATCCTTATATTGCAATTAAAGTAGCCAAGATCTATCTGGATCAGATTCATAAATTGCATGGGCTTCCAAAGGCAGCAATCTCGAATAGAGATAATATTTTTACAAGTTTGTTCTAGCAAGAGTTGATGAAGCTAACAAAAACGGTGGTGCAATTGAGTACTGCTTACCATCCGGAAACCGATGGGCAAACCGAGAGAGTCAACCAATGTCTTCAACAATATATGCCCTACATGTGCTGCTTGAAACTGAAGGCTTGGAAACAATGGTTACCACTTGTTGAATGGTGGTATAACACGAGCTACCACACTGCGTTGGGTATGACACCATTTTAGGCTCTTTATGGGTATTCACCACCTGACATGGCCTGGGATATGAGTAAAGAAGCAAGGGTGGCTGCTGTAGGAGAAATTTTGAGGAACAAAGAATGCTTAAGCAAGTTAATGTTAGACCAATTGAAGAAAGCTCAAGAACGTATGAAGTTTTATGCTGATCGGAAGAGAAGTGAAAGGGAGTTTGATATTGGCGATGAGGTCTACTTGAAACTACAACCTTACAGACATCCTTAGCACTTAGGAAGAACTTGAAATTAGCTTCCAAGTACTATAGACCATATAAGGTTTTGGAGAAGGTAGGGGCTATAACTTACAAATTACAACTGCCTTCAACATCTAAAATTCACCCTGTGTTTCACGTGAGTCTGTTGAAAAACAAGATAGGCTCCAATGTTGTGCCTAATTTAGAGCCCCCCGAAGAAGATGAAGATGGCCAGCCCTTGGTATATCCAATTGGGATTTTGAACAAAAGGATGGTGAGGAGAAACAATAGGGCTGTAACTCAACTGCTAATAGTTTGGTCAAATTTGGGCCCAGAAAATGCAGCTTAGGAGGACTACATAACTCTTAAGTCCCAATTCCCATCCTTTGATCTTTGGGGAAAAAGATCAGCTGAAGAAAGGGGCAATGTCATGAACCTAAATGCCAAGGGTACTGAGTATGTAAATCATGGGAGTAAGTTGATGAGCAAGCTGAAGGATAGCCACCACAGTAGCCACATGAAGACCAGATAGAGGCACGTGAAGGTGTAACAAGCTCAGCAATACAGGCAACCAATCATTTGAAAAGAATTATAGGAGTGTATAGCTATCCTCATGGGCGTTGAGATTGTCCTTCGGAAAATCAAGGGCTCTCGTTTTATATATAAATATATGTAAAGACTGAGGGTTTTTCCTTATGAAATGAAAAACATCAAATTCCTCTCTTTTCTCCTCTGTTATTTCTTCTCTTCTGGTCCCATATTCTTTCTTGGTCTGTGACAAATTGTCATTAGCGCAGTAACGATTCCAACATATCAAGCTGGGTAGAAACACTAAACCTAGAAATATGGGGGATGGCACAAAGTTTAATATCTTACAAGAGCAAGTAAATGCTCTTCAAACTTAGCTCGAGGCCATGCGAGCGGCAGAAATGGTGGTTCCTCCATGGTGGGAAGAATAAAGGAGTGCTATCGATAGGCGACTTACAGAGACACAGGAGAGCATTAGCAAGGTGCTACAAACCTTACTGTAAAAGGAACTTAACCCAACTCAACCGGATCTAGGAGGGTCAAACCAGGTAAGAAGTTCTAATCTGCCATCTAGAAGAGAGGGCAAAAATCCCATTGAGATAACTGTAGTTGATGAGTAAGGAAGATTTTCTCTCAAACCCGATGAGCCTAGTATCCTTGCACAGACCTCTCACCAAACGGATTTGAGTAGCAGCTTGTCAGTGGAGAAAAAACATAACATAAATGGTGGCCAGCAAACTGTGAACGTCTTTTCCCCAAGACCGAAAATAGAGTTACCCACTTTTGAAGGAGAAAATCCTAAGAGATGGGTTAGGAAGTGCCAGAAATACTTCACCATCTTTGCAATACCGGAGCATCAAAAGCTAGAGTTAGCAGCCATGTACTTGTCGGGAAAAACAGAGACATGGTTCAATGGGTATCTGATGCAAAATCCCAGAGTCTCTTGGCATGAGTTTGTTGTTGATTTATGCCAAAGATTTGGAGAAAAGTCTTATGTGGATGTTGTAGAGCAGTTTAATAAATTGACCTAAAGAAACTCAGTGGAAGATTACCAAGGTAAGCTCGAGGAACTGCGACCCTATATGCTCTAGTTAAACCACCATTTAGATGAAGCATATTTTGTATCCAGCTTCATTAGTGGACCAAAAGAGGAATTAAAGTTGAGAGTTAAAGAGAATAGTCCTGTTAATTTAGCTACAGCTTATAGACAGGCGAGGTTGCATGAGCTATCTTTGGAAGTAGAAAGCAAACGGTACCAAGTAACCCTAAAGTTTAACCCTTCCTTCAGGCAACCACCTCAAAAATTTACTTAAACCCTATGGAACTCCAACTTGAAAAATAGCACTCCCACATTCAACCATTCTAGACTTGCTTCTATAGAGGCAAAGATGCCATAATCTCCTTGCTTCCGATGTGGAGAGAAGTACTTTCCTGGCCATCTGTACAAAAACAAACAGCTCAATTCTACCACTAGTGATGAATTGGGAAATCCAGAAAGTGAAGTAGTGGTTGAAGAGGAAGAAACAGATCAAGTAAATGCAAGGGAGCAAGAAAATGAAGAAGCGAAGTTAGAGATCTCCATGAATGCTATTACTGGTAATGTTGGCCATAGCACCTTGTTGTGGATTCAAGGAACCATAAAAGGCAAACCTCTAAGTGTGCTTGTAGATAGTGGAAGCACTCACAGTTTTGTAACACCGAAATGGGCCAAAGATGGGGTGGAGCTGATTACAACTAGCCCTTTGATGATAACCATAGCTAACGAGGAAAAGTTATATAGTGATGCTCAGTGCAAACATCTTGAATTGAGTATGCAGGGCTATTCCTTTGTCCATGATTTGAGAGTACTATCGTTGGGCGGAAGCGATATGGTTTTGGGTGTCAATTGGATGAGAAGATTCAGCCCACTAATCTTTGATTTCAACAAAATGTCACTGACTTTTCAAAAGGGAGAACAACAGGTTGTGTTATAGGGAAGTAAGAATTCAACAAACCTTAAGATTATTTCAGGAGAAAAGTTACAAAAGCTAGCTGAGAAGCATCCAGAAATGTTGGGTGAAATTTATATGTTAGAATTAGAGAAGGAGCAATTAGAAGTCCCAAAAGAAATTCAGGAGCTGCTTGCAAGGTATGAGGACTTATTCAAGGAACCTAGTGGCTTACCTCTAAGGAGAAGCCATGACCACAGTATCTTATTGAAACCTGAGGCTCAACCTATCAACTTGCGGCCTTATCGATTTCCTTATCATCAAAAGGCTGAAGTAGAAAGGTAAGTTGCTAGTATGTTGTCATCTTTAGTTATACAACCAAGCCAGAGTCCTTTTGCCTCACCTTGCTTGTTTGTAATAAAGAAAGATGAATCATGGAGGCTTTGTATTGACTTTAGACAATTGAATTCAATGACCATAAAGAACAAATTCCCTATTCCAGTGATAGAAGACTTGCTGGATGAATTACGAGGGGCTGAGTATTTTTCTAAAGTAGACTTCAGATCAGGATATTGCCAGATTGGACTTAAGGAGTCAGACATTCCAAAAACTGCTTTTCGCACCCATCAAGGCCATTATGAATTCAGAGTTATGCCTTTTGGTCTCACGAACGCTCCAGCCACCTTTCAATCATTGATGAACGATATCTTTGCTCATTATTTGAGAAGGTTCATATTAGTCTTTTTTGATGACATTTTAATATATAGTTTGACCTTAGAAGATCATGTGAAGCATGTGCAGGCTGTTTTTGAGACTTTAAGAAAACACCAATTATATGCCAAAAGGAGTAAGTGTTTTTTCGGCCAAAAACAGGTGGAGTACCTTGGTCATTTGATCTCTTCAAAAGGGGTAGCTACTGATCCATCTAAAGTACAAGCCATGCAACAATGGCCCTTGCCTAAGAACCTTAAGTCATTACGAGGTTTCTTAGGTCTCACAGGTTATTATAGGAAGTTTATAAGGAATTATGGTGCAATCAAGAAGCCTTTAATTGAAATGCTAAAAAAAAGGGGTTTCTAGTGGAATCAAGACACAGTAGAAGCATTTCAACACTTGAAGGATGCTATGACAAATTCTCCAATACTAGCCTTACCTGATTTTAGTAAGGTATTTCATTTGGAGACAGATGCAAGCAACACAGGTATAGGAGCTACTTTCTCACAAGAAAGACGACCAGTAGCCTTCTTAAGCAAAGCTTTGGGACCTAAGCACAAGGACTTGTCAATATACGAGAAAGAATACTTGGCCATTTTGATGGCAGTGGACAAATGGAGGCATTACTGGGAAGGGAATTCTTTTGTAATCAAGATTGATCACGAGGCCTTAAAATATCTTTTAGAGCAGAAGTTGACAACAGAAATTCAGAAGAAAGGCTTGACCAAACTAATGGGTTTAGACTATACTATACAATATCGCAAGGGAAATAGTAATCTCTCTACAGATGCTTTATCTAGAAGGCACGAGGAAGAGGCACAGAATTTTGGAATAGTAGCTTCCACAATTATTCCTGAATGGGTTCAAGAAATAGAGAAGAGTTATGATGGAGATGATAACGTGAAAGAGTTGATCCCTGCCTTAGCAGCTAAACCTGAGAATCACCCACAATTTTCATTTAAAAATGGAGTCCTTAGATACAAAGGAAGAGTGTATATGGGCAACCAAGGTGGATTGAGGGAACACTTATTGAAGATCATGCATAACTCTCCACAAGGATGCCATTCTGCAATTCAGGCAACTTTTTATAGGGTTAAACTTTTTTTTTTGGCATGGGATGAAGAGACAGATACAAGAATTTGTGATGTACTGTGACACTTGCCAAAGAAATAAAGGGGAACATGTTGCTCAACCTGGTCTACTACAACCTATTGCTATACTAACACATGCATAGGAAGTAATCTCAATGGATTTTGTGGAAGGGTTGCCAAAATCCTAGGGAGATGATTGCATATTGGTGGTGGTGGATAAATTAACTAAGTATGCACATTTTTTAGCTTTGTCCCATCCTTATATTACAATTAAAGTAGCCAAGATCTATCTGGATTAGATTCATAAATTGCATGGGTTTCCAAAGGCAGCAATCTCGGATAGAGATAAGATTTTTACAAGTTTATTCTGGCAAGAGTTGATGAAGCTAACAAGAACGGTGGTGCAATTGAGTACTGCTTACCATCCGGAAACCGATGGGCAAACTGAAAGAGTCAACCAATGTCTTGAACAATATTTGCGCTACATGTGCTACTTGAAACCGAAGGCTTGGAACAATGGTTACCACTTGCTGAATGGTGGTATAACACGAGCTACCACACTGCGTTGGGTATGACACTATTTCAGGCTCTTTATGGGTATTCACCACCTGACATGGCATGGGATATGAGTAAAGAAGCAAGCGTGGCTATTGTAGGAGAAATTTTGAGGAACAGAGAATGCTTGAGCAAGTTAATGTTAGACCAATTGAAGAAAGCTCAAGAACATATGAAGTTTTATGTTGATCGAAAGAGAAGTGAAAGGGAGTTTGATATTGGCGATGAGGTCTACTTGAAACTACAGCCTTACAAACAGACATCCTTAACACTTAGGAAGAACTTGAAATTAGCTTCCCAGTACTATGGACCATATAAGGTCTTGGAGAAGGTGTGGGTTGTTTTGGAGAAGGTGGGGGCTGTAGCTTACAAATTACAACTGCCTTCAACATCTAAAATTCACCCTGTGTTTCACGTGAGTTTGTTGAAAAAGAAGATAGGCTCCAATGTTGTGCCTAGTTTAGAGCCACCTGAAGAAGATGAAGATGGCTAGCCCTTGATATATCCAATTGGGAGTTTAGACAAAAGGATGGTGAAGAGAAACAATAGGGCTGTAACTCAACAGCTAGTAGTTTGGTCAAATTTGGGCCCAGAAAATGCAACTTGAGAGGACTACACAACTCTTAAGTCCCAATTCCCATCCTTTGATCCTTGGGGACAAGGATCAGCTGAAGAAGGGAGTAATGTCATGAACCTAAATGCTAAGGGTACTGAGTATGTAAATCAGGGGAGTAAGTTGATGAGCAAGCTGAAAGATGGCCACCACAGCAGCCACATAGAGACCAGACAGAGGCACGTGAAGGTGTAACAACCTCAGCAATACAGGCAACCAATCATTTGCATAGAATTATAAGAGTGTATAGCTATCCTCATGGACGTCAAGATTGTCCTTTGGAAAATCAAGGGCTCTCATTTTATATATAAATATATGTAAAGACTAAGGGTTTTTCCTTATGAAATGAAAAACATCAAATTCCTCTCTTTTCTCCTCTGCTATTTCTTCTCTTCTGGTCCTATATTCTTTCTTGGTCTATGACAGTTTCTTTTACAGACTACTCTATCTCTAGTTCCTTGATATCATTACCATCAGATTTTCCTTCATTTGAAGCAATTAAAATAAGCACTGAAGCGCGACAATTGTGTCCAATTGTATAACGATCATTACAATAGAAACAAAGCCATTTTTCTCTTCTTTCTTGGATTTGACTTTGTGTCAACTTCAGATTACTGGTTTTTGGTTGACTATGTTTGGAGTTGTTTTTGGTTTCATATCTAGTAAGGTTTTAGATGGTAATGGTTTATTTGTTAGATAGAGGAATTGGTTTGCTGGTGGTGTAGCTAATAAAGGTGGTAATGGTGAGTGAAGTTTAGGTGGGAAAAGTTTTGAGTGCAAGTTTAGATTCTTAAACCTTGGCAAGAGCTATAACTTTCGTTAAAGAATAGGGTTGAAATGTCATCACTTCATGTTGAATATCAAGCTTCAATCCGGATACAAAACAACTCAAGAGAAAAGATTTAGAAAGGCCATTTACCTTGTTGGATAAGGACTCAAATGCTTCTTGATATTCAACCATTGTTCCTTTTTACACTAGTTTCGATAGTTGCCCTTGATAATCTTCCAACTTAGAAGGTCCAAATCTTGTTTGTAATGCCTCCAAGAAACTATCCTAGCTGGAAATTTGAACATTTTTATACAACCATTGATACCATGCTAAAGCTTTGCCATTAAAGTAAAAGGGTGCCACTTGCAACCACTGTTCTTATGGTATGCCATGAAAGTCAAAGAATTATTGAATCTTGAAAGTTCATCCCATATGATCTGCGCCATCAAACCTAGGTACATCAATTCTCAATGGTTTGAGATTCACCAAAGCTATACCAAGTGAATTTGATGGTACTCGAATGTTTTTGAGAAAAGTATTAGGAGAACTTAAACTTGCATGCTACTGTCTTCCTTGTTCTACATTTGTGTACAAGGCAGAGATCTTGAATGCAAAGCCATTCAATTGAGTGGAGATGTTTGCAACATTCAACTTCATGGAGTCCATAACAATACGAACTTGTGAAATCTCCGAATGAACATCAGAAATCTCGAATTGAAATTGCGTAAGCAAATGTTCTTGCTTGTCAACTTGATCATCTAAGGATTTGCTTCTTGTTGGTGCCAATAAAAACACCAAATGATAGATACCATAGCAAGATCTATGTAGAACCAACAATAGAAAGAAGAGAATGATGAGAAAAAAAAATGATAACCGCAAAGGAGATGAAGAATTTTGAAGTTTGTTTTTCATTGCATGCCTTTTACATTTCTTACTGACTCATTTATAGCTATAAGCTACAGTCAACAAATTAACTGTCTTAACTACTCTAACTGACTTTCTGTTATTTCTTTTCCCGCCCATGCAACTAACATTTAACTATAATAACTTCTTTACTTCAACTTACTATTTTTCCTCATATCTTGCAAGCTTTCTTATCTCCCTTCTCCCTTACATCAAAGCAATACTCTGCTGATCCTTGCTTTCCTCCACTCTTTCCTTTACATAGCAGTCATCATAAGCCAATTCTTCTCTAGTGATCATATCAGGCCATCAATTATTAGACATTAGACCAAAAAATGATATAAACTCAATAGGTCAAACAAAGTAAATTAAACTTGAATTACAATTAAACTCCAAAAACTATTTACTAACCTTTAAGTCCAATTGGAAATTAAAGTTCAAAAGATTAACAAATTTAACAAGCCCAAACTCAATTGGTCCGGTAAATCTAACCAATAGTTTGGATAGAATATAGTGTTTATAAAATCAAATTAAAGATTATATCCTTATTCTTTGGCCCAGCTAAAGTAGTTATAAAAAATGTTATTTGAGCAGAGTTTTTATAAAGATATTGTTAAGAGAAGTTAAATTAGCATTTGACAAACCTATAAAAGTACTGTAGAATGTTGAAAATTAATTTCAAAATTTTTAAATACTTTTAATAAATGAAAAAAAGCAAAACAATAAACTTTATTAAGTTACAAATTTTTAAGTTAAACAAATAAATAAAACAAAATAACAATTTTGCTAATTAAAATAAAAAAATGAAATAAAAAAGGCACAAAATAAATAAATAATTGTGAAATAATATGAATCCTCTTTTATAATTTTGTAAATTATTGAAAAACAAAGTGAAAATGTAAAAAAAAAATTAACACTTTTTGAAAAAACTTCAATTTATAGCTTAATCAAAAAGCTCAAATTCGCTTTCTGCATAAGCTAAAATGTTCAAAATTTTAAAAGCCAAACACCTAGTTTCTGCTTCTAGAGTAGATAAGTTCTTCTAGAGTAGCTAGGCCAAATATGCACTTAAAAAATACTTCTAAATTGAGCAGTTGATCTTATTTTTTTCGGATTGTTTTTTGTTAAAGTACTAAAAAAGCTTTTAAACTATTTCAATTTTTAAGTAAGCCTTAATATTTTTATAGTATAAAAATAATCTTTTATTTTTAGATTTGTAGTTGTTGTTGCACAAAACAACAATAAAGTTATCCTAACGTCGATGTTCGTACTTAGTCTTCACGTGTCTCCAAGAAGCTTCTGTAAAACAAGAAAAGTCAGAGAGACGCAGGGGTGATTCCCTGCGTAGACACTCCGATGCTTAAGTCAGCAGAAAGTTCTTCAGTATTGGGAAGCGTAAAGCCAGTAGTCAAAAAATTAGAGAGTAAGATTGTACCTGGGGGGCTATTTATAAGCCAATATTCTAGGTTAATTACTTAAGGATAAGTCCATCATCTTGCTGAGAGTTTGTGTCCTGATATAACACAAGTTCCTCGAAAACCGGGAGAAATCAGAGCCTGTCGCCAACTAGAGACCCATACCGCGGGCACGTTGCGGCGTGAGGGGTCTGTCGCGAAGCGGGAGCTGAATATGCTGCCACGTGTCGCATACGCGGGCCTGGTCTGGCTACAGGACCTTGACGCCAGCGAGAGCCGAAAATGGCGCCACGTGTCAATTATGATTACAGGCGATAGGCCTAGAGTCTGTCACCCAACGACAGGCGTCATTTGCAGCTTTGGATTCTGTCGCCGAAGGCCACGTGGCCCAGTGATCCTTTACCACGTGGTGATCCCTGACGCTATTGGGTCTGGCCTAACGTAGCTAGACGTTGTCATATCAATTGCTCCCCACTCTCTTGTTGGATTTCTCCAACCAAGAGAGTATAAATATATGTTTTTAGGCCTTAGCCCACCGTGAATAGTCCTCTTTGTTTTTTTGTGATTTCTTCTGGTATTTTTTGCAGGTGGAAAAAGCTCTATTTTTGCGAGAGACACGATCAGGCGCGACGTTTGGCATTCCCTGTCGCGGCTATATAAACCGCTGGGACCCGACGAGAGAGCGCACGAAAACCTCTGAATAGCCGTCTGTCGCCCATTTTCAGCTCTCTCGCCAAAGATTCTGTCGCCAAAACAATCTTTCACTCTCACACCAGGAGTCTCTCGCTTACCTTGGTGACAGTGAGTATACATCTGTCGCCTTATTTACCACCTCTCGCACTAGATTTAAGTCTCTCGCAGGTGCTTAGTCTTTCGCGTATACTTTTTAGGTCCCCTGCGAGTGTCTTACTCAGTAGGTCTGTCTCCCAACAGGTCTGTCGCTCCTCAGGTCTGTCGCCTATCAAGTCTGTCGTTTGTAGGGTCTGTTGCCAGGTAGTTTTTACCTTTTTTGCCATGTCTTTGCTATGGCCGGGTAAAACACTTAGAACGGGTGGTCTCGTGTGTTCTTTGACAAATGCTGACTTAGAGGATATCAGGACTTATTTCCCTCTTCCCTCGGGTTATAGCTATAGACTTCCAGTTCAAGGGGAGGTTACACCCGACTTGGTTAGAAATGGTGTAGCAGTTCATACGGCTTTTTTATCTTTCGGTTTTCGCTTCCTTCTTCTGGAGTTTAGTGAAGCGTTTCTTAGGTATAAGGATATCGTCCCGTGTCAACTCCACCCTCATGCGTGGGCCCAACTGGTGGCATTTTCCATAGTGTGTCATAATTTGGGTATTGTTCCCACAGTTCCTCTTTTTAGCGCCTTTTTCAGAGTTCGTGGGTTAAAAGGGTTAATAACGTTCTCCCTTCAAATGTTAAAGGTCAATGAATTTCCCAGTAATAAGATCTTATCGGATCTTCCCAATAAACTGCGTGGCTTTGAGAGCGAGTGGGTCGTTGTTGAGATTCCAAGTGACCTGCGGATTTGCTCTAGATGGAATCGTGATACCTCCGACCACTCACAGCGCTCGGAAAGATTCAAAACAGAAATATTAAGAGACCAGTTTGGTGAGCCTATTCGGCGAATCTGTTCTACTGGGGAGCGTAATTTATTTTCCCTTTTAACCCCGGAGAATATTGCCGCAGCCGATTGAGGGGTAAGCAGAGCCGTTCTTGGGGCTTCTGCTGTTCCATCTGACCTCCCTACAACTCCACGCGTATCTGATGCTGGTCCTAGTCAGCCATCCCCGGTACTAGTAGCCGAAGCATCCACCCCCGTAGGCCGCCTTGTAGATGAATCCTCTTCAGATTTGGATGACGAGACCCCTGAGGTTGTGGGTACTAGTGATCCAATAGAGGAGAACTCTGAGTGGGCTCAGGCTGACGCCTTTAGAAGTCCTTTCGTAGATTTTTCGTTGGATTCAAATTTGGATAGTCTAGAGGACTTTGGTGGTTTTCTAGGTTTTTAGTCCTTTTTTACTTCTTGTACGCATGTGTGTGGCATTTTACTTGGTCGGCTAATCCTTTCTGTTTGTATTGTGCAGGCATGAACTTTCGAGATTTACTGCGTAGGAGGGATGCCAGTGCTGCTACTCGGGCAACTCCTCCTTCTCAATTGCAAGCTAGAGCGCCCTCATCTGGACCGGCTCGTGCTCCTACTCCTCCTCCTCTGGCAACTGGTGAATCCAGCCGTCCTACTCAAGAGGTCGGAAGGAATAAATGAAAGAGGCCTCTTGTTCTTGATCGTGGTTCAGACGATCGTGAGAGCTCTGAGTCCCAAAGAAGCGATTCAGCCCATCAAGAAGGTGGCTCTCGAGTCGCTAAGGATAGGTTTGCCCCACGCCAGCCTAGGCGCAAATACAGGAAGAGGCTGATTATTGAAGCCACGATGCCTACAAAACCGATTTTGCCTAAGGTAGCCGATCAGACTTTAAGGCGCTATCCAGTTGATAGAGGGGTCGTTGTAGGTGGAGAAGACTTCCAGACCTATCCCGGAGTGAATGACAATGACAGCATCGAGGATGCCGGGATAGCGTCTCGTCTGGCCTGGAGCACCATCTTCCTTCGCGACGAGGCGGGCCTTTTCACAAACCTTACAGAAGCGGAGGATAATTCTGACTATTTCACTATGAAGGTGAGAGCTTTGTGCTTGTTTGGTAATTAGATTCTCCCTTTTTAAGTTCTTTCGTCAAGTTTTTTGAGTTACGTCTGTTTTTTGTCTTGTCAGACGGCTCAACAAATTATGGCGGTCAATGCTCGACATAGGGCCCTCAGGGAGTAAGCCGATAAAGAGATTCATGAGCTTCGAGGGCAGAGAATGGAGCTTACGAACGAGGTTATCCAGCTTCGCCCCTATCCCAAAAGGATGGAGGAGTTGAGTAAAAAGAATGCTGATCTCGAGCAAAGGCTCCGAGAAGAGTAGGCGAAGGTGGCTTCCCTTCAAGGGTACCAAGAAGCTTACAATAAGGCCGTCGATGATCGGGGAGCTATGGAGAGGCAGCAGGATGAGGCCATTGAGGAGCTGCACAACGTACTGGTCATCAAAGAGAAGCTCGAATCGAGGCAGCTCATGAATACCGCTTGTCCCAGCATTGTTTTGACAAGAAAACAGAGTTCGCTACGGGATTCATTAAATACGGTTTCTACTTGGCTCGTTCTTGGCTGGAGAAGCATCAACCTAGTGAGGCTTTCCCTGAATTGCTTTTTACTGAGGAGGCCAAGTACTACGAAGCTCCTTCTTAGACCAAGTATGAGCCCGACTCGCAAAGTCCGGAGGTCTATTTAGCGGAGGGAGCCGCGGATGAATTAGACAATCTTGAGGGTCCGTGGCCTCCTCGACAGCCATAACGTCAGCCTGAGTCTTTTGAGGCACTTGATCGATCTGAGCCTCCAGCAGCGTGTGACGTTCCTGAGTCTGTTGAGGCAGGCGATCAGCCTAAGTCTATCGAGGCACTACTGGGGTTAGACGGCGACGAGTTCCAAATTTCTGATTCTGCAGCTGTTGATCCCATGCCAGACTCTGCGGCTGTGGTTGGGCCTTTAGGCGATGTTCCTTCTTTCGGGATGACTTTTTCGGCTCCCCAGGATCCTGATTCTTCGACTCCTCCAGTTCCTAAGCCTCAAGCTTCTCAAGATGCTAGTGCTGATGCAGCGCCTTCTCAGCCGGCTAACTCGGTCATTGCCGTAGAATAGAATTTTGTATTTTTTTTTGGTTTGTTTGTACATATTCATTTTTAATGAAAAGTACCGTTTTATTCTGTAGCTCTTTCTTCTGCTTATGTGAATTCAGTATAATACTTTGTATACCTGTTACATCACAAAGTTTTGAAGCGATATCAAATAATTCTATTTTTTGCGGCGAAAGCGTACCTTTACCTTTACACCATGTTGCTCCCCAAGTTCTACTTTGAGACAGTGTTTTTATTCCTGTGCAAAGATGAACTTTTCTCGAGCGTTGTGCCTATCTTGTGCTTTTCTCGCTTAAGGACTTTATTGAATAACGACTAAAATGTCAAGGTGTTAACCATAATTTGCCAACTTATTGCAACATATTATTCTGAAAATTTCAACATACCTCGTAATATGCCATATTTTTGGTACCTTTTGTGTTACCTGGATATCGCGTTTGTTTGTTGCTTGATGGTTTCGCGGTTTTGCCTTTCTCACGCACTTTTCGTGTTTAAGGACTGGTCTTTGCCCGTCTCGCATCTTTTTGTGCTTAGGGACTTTTAGATGTGCCCGTCTCGCGCATTTTTCGCTTAGGGATTTTTTTATTTGCCCGTCTCGCGCATTATTAGCTTAGGGACTTTTGTGTTTACCCGTCTCGCGCATTTTTCGCTTAGGGACTTTTTTGTTTGCCCGTCTCGCGCATTTTTCGCTTAGGGACTTTTGTTTGCTAGCTGTTGCCTCATTTCAATTCTTGTAACACATAATCTGTCTCACACATTGCATTAGAGATTATAGAAAATGATGGGCTGGCCTTTATTCATAAATCAGATGATTACAAAACAATAATAACGAAGCAATAGATGGAAAAGTAAAGACAAGAATAATAACAATCAGAAAAAAGTACAATGTTTACTGCCAATACAGCTCAAGATGGCTGGCATTCCAAGTCTTTGAGATCTTCTTTCCTTGCAAGGTTTCCAAGGTACATGTGCTAGGTCCGACCATCTTTTCTGATTCTGTATGGTCCTTCCCAATTAGCCCGGAGCTTTCCATCCTCCTTACGGGCGTTTGTAATTGCCGACTTTCTCAATACCAGGTCTCTTTCTTGCAATTCTCTGTTCTTCACCCGTGCATTGTAATAAGTGGCTACCCTCTGTTGGTAAGCAGCCAATCTCATTTTTGCTTTGTCTCTCAATTCATCTATTAGGTCTAGATTCTCCTTTAGTCCCTGAGAATTAAGCTCCTCGATGTAGGGGACCAATCTGGGTGACTCAGCTCCAACTTCTACTGGGATGAGGGCTTCAGTCCCATACACCAAATTGAACGGTGTTTCCCTTGTCGACACCTTGCTTGTCGTTCTGTAAGCCCATAGGACACTCGAGAGCTCATCTACCCATGCTCCCTTTGCCTTATCTAGTCTGGTTTTCAACCCGTGTAGTATAGTTCGATTACTCACCTCTGCCTGCCCACTGGCCTGTGGGTAAGACACAGAAGATATTCTTAGGAGGATATTCAGGCATTTGCAGAAATCCCGGAAAGCATCACAGTCGAACTGCTTCCCATGGTCTGCATTTATGACACGGGGGATCCCGAATCGGCAAATTATGTCCTTCCACACCATCGCTTCCACCTTCTTCTCAGAAATTATAGCCAAAGGTTCGGCCTCTATCCATTTCATGAAGTAATTCGTGGCCACAAGTAAGTACTTCCTTTGTCCTGAGCCTAGGGGAAAAGGTCCCAAGATATCTATTCCCCATTATGCGAATGGAGTTGGTTGGAGAGTGTTCTGAAGGGCCGAGACAGGCGCGGTAGTTATAGGAGTGAATTTCTGACACTTTTCGCATCTTCTTACTTTGTCTGTGGCATCCTTCCTCAGTGTAGGCCAATAAAACCCCGCTCGCAGTATTTTCGAGGCCAAGGCACGAGCCCCCAAGTGCTCACCACATATTCCCTCATGAACTTCGGCTAAGGTGTATTCGGCTTGTTGGGACCCTAGACACTTCAGCAAGGGCATTGTGAATCCCTGCTTGTAGAGTTCTTCATTTACCACGGTAAACCTGGTGCTTTTCAATTTCAACTTTCAAGCTTCGTCTCTGTTAGTTGGGAGTGTGTTTCCCAATATATAGTCTTTGATCGAGACTCTCCAATCATCTCCGATCTCGATATCGCAGACACCTTCTTATTCTATACTTGGCTTAGCGAGGGATTCCACTTTGACCATACCCCCTTTGACCCCTCTAGAAGAAGCCAATTTTGAAAGAGCATTTGCATGGTTGTTCTCTGACCGATTTATCTGAGTCAGTTGGAAGTGTTTAAACGACTGTGCCAACAATTGTACCTTCTGCAGATAAGGGACTAAAGCAGGTTTTCGTGCTTCATACTCACCCGAGAACTGGTTTACCACCAATTGTGAATCGCTATGGGCCGCTAAGTTGCTGACTCCTAGTTTCTCAGCAAGTTTCATCCCAGCTATTAAGGCTTCATACTCGGTTGTATTGTTCGAACTTGGAAAATCGAAACGTAGGGAATACTCATAGATTTTCCCTTCAGGCGAAATTAGCAGAATTCCAGCTCCACTGCCATCTATGTTACGAGCTCCATCAACAAATAATTTCCACCAGACTAACTCTGTTTCCTCTCGGACCTCTCGGCCAGTGCATTCTACAATGAAATCTGCCAACGCCTGCCCTTTTATTGCTTGGCGAGGCTGGAAGTGAATGTCATATTCACTCAATTCGATAGCCCATTTAATTAGAAGCCCGGAGTGTTCTGGTTTCTGCAGTATTTGCCTCAAGGGCTGATCCGTTAAGATAGTCACCGAGTGAGTTTGGAAGTAAGGCCGCAACTTCCGAGTTGCCATCACCAGGGATAAAGCTATTCTTTCAACTAAGGGGTACCCTGTCTCGGCATCTAGCAAGACTTTGCTTACATAATAGATCAGGAAATCCCTGTCCCCTTCTTTCCTTAGTAGAACTGCACTTACAGCTTTCTCTCCTACCCCGAGGTACATGAGGAGGTGGTCTCCGGGCTGTGGTCGAGTTAATAGAGGCAACTTTTTCAGGTAGTCTTTCAACCTTTCAAAGGCGTCGTTGCACTCTTCCGTCCACTTGAAGTTCTTTCCTGCCTTTATCGCCTTGAAAAATGGTAGACTTCTTTCAGCTGATTTGGACAAGAAACGACTCAAGGCTGCTATCCTCCCTATCAGCCTTTGAACTTCTCTTACAGTATTGGGTGGCCTCATGTCCAAAATAGCTTGAACTTTCTCAGGATTAGCCTCTATCCATCGATTAGTAATCATGAATCCCAAGAACTTTCCAGATCTCACCTCGAATGAGCATTTATTAGGATTCAACTTCATCTCGTACTGTCACAGCACATTGAATACCTTAGTCATTTTCTCAGCATGTGATTCTCCCTATCGGCTTTTGATGATCATATCATCAACATAAGCTTCCATGGTGTTGCCCAACAAGTCTTGGAACACCTTATTTACCATGCGCTGGTAGGTTGCCCCCGCGTTTTTCAAACCGAATGGCATTACTTGATAGCAATATGTCCCACTATCGGTAATGAACGAAGTTTTCTCCTCATCATCTGGATGCATCATGATTTGGTGGTACCCCGAAAAGGCATCCAAGAAACTAAGCAATTCATACCCACAAGTTTCATCTACTAGCTTGTCAATTCGGGGTAGTGGATACGAATCCTTAGGGCAAGCTTTGTTCAGATCCGTGAAATCCACACACATTCTCCATTTCCCGTTGGCTTTCTTCACCATCACAAATTTAGCCAACCACTATGGATAGTTAACTTCTCTAATGAATTTTGCTTGCAACAACTTCAAAATTTCTTCGTTTATTGCCTGTTGCTTCTCTGGAGCAAAATTCCTCTTCTTTTGCTTTATCAGCCTTGCCCCTGAGACTACGTTCAACCGATGACAAACAACTTCAGGGTTAATTCCGGGCATATCGGTTGGGGTCCATGCGAACACATCACTATTCTCTTTTAGGCATCGGATTATTTCCCCTTTCAAAGCATGCGAACACATTACTATTCTCTTTTAGGCATCGGATTATTTCCCCTTTCACTTCTTTAGGCAACTGGCTCCCTATATACACTATTCTTTCTTCATCTTTTTCATCCAACCGGATGGCCTCCATCTCCTCATCAGGTTTTGGCTTAGGCTTTTCTTCAATTGTAAGGGTTTCCTTCCTCTAAATCCCCTTACATGTGGTGGATGCAACATTACACGTCCTAGCTTTCCTTTGATCTCCCCTCACTTGTCCAACACCGTGGGGAGTTGGAAACTTCATTAACAAATAGCAGGGGTGCACCACTGCTCTCATGTCATTTAACAATGGTCGCCCGAAGATCATATTGTAAGTCACAGACTTTGATCTCACCACCGTAAACAACGCTTGTCGGATGACATCTTTTGGGCTCTCCCCCAATGTAACAAGTACCTGAATGGCGCCTATTACCTTTACCTTCTCTCCAGAGAAACCGTATAAGGGTGTAGGTACTGGCTTCAACCTGTCCTCCGTGATATTCATCCTCTCGAAGCAGTTCCAGTAGATTAAGTTCACCGAACTCCCATTGTCGACCAAAATTTGACTCACTGGGTGCTTTGCTACCATAGCTGTAATTACCATCGGGTCATCATGAGGAACCACTACATCTCCTCTATCGGCAGGTGTAAAAGTAATGGGTTCCTCATCCTGCTTTTCCTCCATTACTGAGTTGATTTGGTGGGCCTGTCGAGCGTAAGATTTTCGAGATGAGGAAGAAGTA
The DNA here is from genome assembly GCA_031772115.1 of Heritiera littoralis. Taxonomy (NCBI): domain Eukaryota; kingdom Viridiplantae; phylum Streptophyta; class Magnoliopsida; order Malvales; family Malvaceae; genus Heritiera; species Heritiera littoralis. The sequence continues at coordinate 876,315 of JAPDPK010000147.1, forward strand.
CCAGCTAATGATTCACCTTCGGATATTACATTAATAGCTGGCCCTGTGGGTTCATTATCTTCCTCTCGATTCCTTCCTTCTGTTCTTCTGTTATTATCTCTCCTATCACCTTCATTTCGTCTCACAGGTCCCCTATTTTCACCTTTTCTGTCTCTAAATTGGTTTCATCTGTTCCTCGTAGGATAGTTGTTTCTGTCACCTCTCCACACGAAACGGTTTATTTTTCCCTCTCGTGCTAGCTTTTCTAGCTGATTCATCAACTCCCTACACTTTTCGGTCGTGTGCCCATGCGTTGAGTGGTAATCGCAATACGACCTTAAATCACGGCCTAGATTTCCTGACGCCTTTTTTGGAGTCTGTATAAGCCCTGATCCTTCAATAGCTGCCAACACTGAAGCTCGAGATTCGGTGAGTGGGGTATAAGAATTGTATTTTAGTGCGGGAGCTTTCTCAAACTTTCTCGGTTGGCTAGAAGATGCTTAAGTGACCTCTCTTCCTTGTTTCCTTCCATCCTTGGATTCTCCTATCGCCACCATTTTCATTACTTCCTCCTGGGTTACATACTTATGTGCGCGGGAAAGCAGGTCTAAGATGTTAGTTGGTTGGTCTAGCGACAGGGATTCTTGCAATTTCTCAGACCTTATCCCCTGTAACATGGCTGCCACGGCTATACCGACTTGCAGATCTCGTACCTCTAAAGTAGCATCTCTGAATCGATCCACATAACTCTTCAATGACTCCTTAGCTCCCTGCTTAATAGTGAGCAAATAGGTCAGTTCCTTCCTTCTCTGACTATTCACCGCAAACACTTTGAGAAACTCGCTTCGTAGTTGGTCAAAAGAGACAATGGACCCTTCAGGCAAGTTATTAAACCATTTCATCGCATGTCCGGACAAAGTTAAGGAAAAGGCCCTGCACATTATCTCATCTTCCCATCCATGTAGCAACATTAGGGCCTCATAGTTTTGCATGTGGTCATAGGGGTCCATCTTTCCGGTGTATGCGGCCATCTGCGGCATTTTGAACTTTGGGGGCAGAGGTTTTTGCATGATGGTCGTGCAGAACGGTATTCTTCTTCTCTGGCTCTCTTCTACAGACACTAATTTTTTCTCTTCTAGTATCTGTTCTATCATCTTCTTCATGTCCACAGGGGGAACAAGATGATTTCTGGCATGAGACGAATCAGGTAGGTCTTCTACTATTTCCTTGCCCTTTGCTTGAGGTGCGTTTGTCCGTACCATTTGCGTGCACCAAGTGGGGTCAAACTCCGACCTGGCTCTCCAAGTGCTTTGATCTTCAACACCGTTCTTTCCAGCATCTCCAACACCATGGTCTAAGTTAGTACCATCAAAATTTGACAAGTCGTGGTGGTGAGCGGTAGACCCCATCGCACGGTCAACGTCCCGTCACCCAGACATCTGCCGCCCTACATGTGGAACCTGTCGCCTGACCCCTGTCGCAGGGTCTAAGCCTGCTGCTTCCTCAGTCTCTCGCTGGGTGCCTGCAACAGGCCTCCCGCTCTCCTGTTCTGCCTCACCCTGATGAATGTCATGCTCTTCTACAGGGGAAAACTCTCGCTGACGAGAGGGGTCTGCCGCTGTCGTGTCCTCCTGTCGCCCAAACACCTACGGCGGGATAGCTCTATTTGTTCTTCCCACCAAGTTCTGCACGGTAGGCGGCAGATCCAATGTCGGGAGAACTCCTTGAAACAGATCCACCATGGCTCGCAGCGCCTGGGTAGTTTCTTCACTCTGTAGCCTCAGAGCTTCGAATTTTGCCGCCGACACAGTAATTCTTTCTTCCTCCCTGTTCACCTGGTTCGTCTGGCGAATCTGCTGTTCAGGGGAGCTCACAAAGTTTTCCTCACTTCCGGTCCTTACGTTTGTCGATCTTGTTCTCACCATCTTAGAAAATCTTGATTGGCTTTTTATACGTTTCCCACAGACGGCGCCAATTGTTGTTGCACAAAACAACAATAAAGGTATGTTGACGTCGATGTTCGTACTTAATCTCCACATGTCTCCAAGAAGCTTCTGTAAAACAAGAAAAGTCAGAGAGACGCAGGGGTGATTCCCTGCATAGACACTCCGATGCTTAAGTCAGCAAAAAGTTCTTCAGTATTTGGAAGTGTAAAAGCTAGTAGTCAAAAAATTAGAGAGTAAGATTGTACCTGGGGGCCTATTTATAGGCCAATATTCTAGGTTAATTACTTGAGGATAAGTCCATTATCTTGCTGAGAGTTTATGTCCCGATATAACACAAGTTCCTCGAAAACCAGGAGAAATCAAAGCCTGTAGCCAGCAAGAGACCCATACCGCGGGCACGTTGCGGCGTGAGGGGTCTGTCGCGAAGCGGGAGCTGAATATGCCACCACGTGTCGCATACGCGGGCCTGGTCTGGCGACAGGACCCTGACACCAGCGGGAGCAAAAAATGGCGCCACGTGTCGCATTATGATTACAGGCAATAGGCCTAGAGTTTGTCGCCCAACGACAGGCATCATTTGCAGCTTTGGCTTCTGTCGTCGAAGGCCACGTGGCCCAATGATCCTTTGCCACGTGGTGATCCTTGACGCTATTAGGCCTGGCCCAATGTAGCTAGACGTTGTCATGTCAATAGTAAAAAAATATCTTATTTTAAAAAAAAATTTCTATACAAATTAAGCATTAAGAGCTTATTGGATTACCAATTAAATGTTAAAGATTTATTTTGATACAAATTAAGGTTTAAGAGTTGATTTAGATTGTAAATTTTTTTTTGAGTAGTACATTCTCATTCAAAATTATAATTAGCATATTACATTCTATGAACTAGTAACTTGATAAAATGGTATATACAAATGATAATAACAAACTAAACAAATAACAAATAAATTAACTCAAACTCATACTTGATGAAACTCGAACCTAAAATCTCAAAATCTCAATGCCTCATCTTTATAATTAAGCCAAGATCTCGTTGACTAGAGTAATAAAAGTATAAGAGAACTTATAAGTAAATATAAAGTTTAAAGATTTATTTTTTTATTTTGCCATTATTTTAAGTTTTTTATCCTCAATGTAGGTTTATTTAAAAATTACATATAAATAGAGGGGACTTAACCAATGAATTTGTTAATGTCAAAAAGGGATAGTCAGTGCCAATAATCTTTTGATTTAGTGATTAAAAATGAATTATGATATATTATAAGTCTTGAATTCGAATTTAAATATTTTATCTTCAATTATTTAATGTTGATCTTGTAAAAAAAAAAAAAAAAAGATAGCCAGCGATCCTTTCTCTTCGATTAAGGTTCACTTGGTGGTTAATTTACAACACCTCCCGATTGGATTGTCGTAATTTCGTATCCAGATCCCTAGTTTCTGCTAAGATTTTCTGATTTAACCATGGCTACTGCATCAGGTACGTTCGTTATTCCCTTTACTCCAGTCTCTCCTTTCTCTTTCTTTTGACACCAAAAGACTATATTATTTTTATTTGGGAATTTCCGTGGCATTTAAATCAAGAAAAAGATACCTTTACGTGTAATTTTATATGAATATTTTTGGTAATTTCAGTGGCATTTAAATCAAGGTAGGATCACCGGAAACAGTTAGAATTAGAAGAAGCTCGAAAAGCGGGGCTTGCACCGGCTGAAGTCGACGAGGATGGAAGAGAAATTAACCTTCATATTCCTCAATATATGTCATCAGCACCTTGGTATCTTAATGCTGAAAGACCAAGTTTAAAGCATCAAAGGAAATCGAAATCTAATCGCAATTACACCAAATCTTGGTACGATAGAGGTGCAAAGGTATTTCAGGCGGATAAATATCGAAAAGGAGCCTGTGAAAAGTGAGTCAACTTCTGTTTCTTGTTAGTTTATTATAGTCCTTACTTTTTTACTCATCTATTGTTATCTTGTTGGTGTGTTAATGTAGTTTTAAATGGAATTACGATTTGTAGACAAAAGCATTCGCAAAATTTCTGTTATTGCACATTTGATCAATGTTAATCATTTGGGTTAGAAGGGACTAGAATTCTGATTGATAGAGATGGATTCTTGGCTAATGTTAACCTAAAAATTTATGTTCAAATCTATTGCAGTGTGTGTTAATTTGGAGCCTCTTATTGCTTCCCTAAAGCTTCCTGTTTCCTTTAGAAGAATGGAGTTACATTTTTAAACAGCCCTCTTTGGTAGCTTGTGATAACTAAAGATTTGGAAACCTTCAAATAGATGTTTAGTTATTCTTGTGATATAACTTCTTGTGTGTGAATCTGTTTATTAATGATTAAGTTTGTTGACGTGTTGAGAAGAAATCCATTTAGATATGTTATAGCTAACTGGATGGGGCTAGACTCCAGTGTTGGGATTTTTTTTATTTCCACATCAGGCATTATCTGGGTTTTGTTAACTAGATGCAAATCCTATATTTGCTTTTAATGATAAGGGTTGAATTTTAGCCATGCATCATGTTAGGAAATTTTCAATTGATCAAATAGAAAATCATAGATAAGCCCTGTAGCTTATGCCCTCAAAAATTATTATAAGGGAATAGTTAGTTTAAATTACCATACTAGTTTATTTCATTTGTGCCCTTATACCTCAAACTCTTATCATGCCATAATTCATAATTGATTTTTTTATTGCTTGTTGTAGCTGTGGAGCCATGACGCATGATGCAAAGTCATGCATAGAGAGGCCTCGTAAAAAGGGGGCAAAATGGACAAGCATGCACACTGCACCTGATGAAAAAATAGAGACTTTTGAGCTGGATTATGATGGCAAGCGGGATCGTTGGAATGGTTATGATGCATATGCCCATGTTATTGATAGGTATGAGGCAAGGGATGAGGCTAGAAGGAAGTATCTCAAAGAACAGCAGCTGAGAAAATTGGAGGAGAAAAATAGTAAAACAACGGGGAGGGAGAGGTTAGTGATGAAGATGATGCTTTGAAGGTTGATGAGAGCAAACAGATGGACTTTGCTAAGGTTGAGAAACATGTTTGTACCACTGGTGGAAGGAGCACAGGTACTGTCAGGTACATCTATTATACCGTCCCTCAGCTGTATTGTTGTTTTTTAAGGAACAGAATTTCTTCTCTGCAATATAAACAATCTTTTTTACTTCATATTTGCCTCTTATTTTTTAGGAATTTGCGTATTTGGGAGGACACAGCAAAATATCTTTTGAATCTTGATGTCAATTCTGCGTATTATGATCCCAAAACTCGATCTATGCATGAAGATCCTCTTCCTGATGCTGACCCTAATGAGAAGTTTTATGAAGTGAGTCTCTTACGATTTTTTCCTTTAATTGCTTTATTATTTATATGCCATAAAGTTAATTGCATCATGCAATTCTGACAAATTTATTTGTTACTTTGCAGGGTGATAATCAATATATAGAATGAGCGGGCAAGCTTTGGAGTTCAAGCAACTCAATATTCATGCATGGGAAGCATTTGAAAAAGGTCAAGATATTCACATGCACGCTGCTTAATCTCAAGCTGAACTTCTCTTCAAGAATTATAAGGTCATTAAAGAAAAGTTGAAATCAAAGACAAAAGATACCATTATGGAAAACTATGGCAACGCCGCAACTGAAGAAGAGTTACCAAAGGAGCTTCTTTTGGGACAAAGTGAGGCGCAAATCGAGTATGATCGTGCTGGCAGAGTTATAAAGGGAATGGTACGTATATAACTATTCTTTCTGCTACTTTAGTTAGTTTTCGTTTAAGTTACTTGGAATGTGGATAAATTTGTTTTGCAGAATTGGAACTAGAACGAATATCGTTACTTACCTAGAATGCGGTTTGATAGGGTGGTCTTCTATGCTTCGTTTAGTAGGGACAAAATACAATCAATTGGAACACAAAATGTTTTATTGGAATGTGCTTGCATATGTTATACACACACACACATATATATAGATGTAGCTCAATTTAGTTAAAACAATGCAATTCGATATCAAGTATTAGTAAAAATAATTAACTTCTATATTATTTATTTACGTATTTACTTGTTCTTCATTTAATTTAATTTGTATTTAATTGATAAAGTAATTAAATTATTTTAAATTTTAAATGATCTTCCCTAGCAATTAGGGAATTTGTGTTTATGAAGAAATAAACTGCTATCAACTACGCTACCCCACCCATCACCAATAAGCTTTTAACTCTTCATGTAAAATTTTGCTTCTGCAAGCATGAAGAAGATGTTTTCATCAATAACCGCACAAGTGTTTGGGGTTCATGGTGGAAGGATCACCAATTTGGATACAAATGTTGCAAGCAAACAATGCAGAATAGTTACTGTACTGGAGCAGCAGGGATTGAGGCTGCTGTAGCAGCAACAGACTTGATGAAGGCTAATAATGCACGTAGAGTGTCCTCTGAAGGTAGGTTATTTATCATGTTTGCGTGGATACGTCAAATTAATGCTTCAAGTCACAAATTCTTCTAGTGATGATCTTTAAGTTAATATTGTATTGTTGAAAGAAAAGTGTTTTTTTTCTTTTGGTGAATAAAGTTGGCTCACATAATTTTATCTGATAGATGTCTAGGTAGTGATGCCAGCTTTTTTGAATCCCTGAACCACTGCTTTCCACTTTCAAGTTGATCTTGAAAGGATGCGCTGTTCTTAGCACCATGGTTTTCGCTATGAGTTTAGCACTTTCCTTGTATTTTATCCTTTCCATCTCTATTCTAATTGGAATGCCAACTTGAATGCAGATGCCCCTGCTCCAGCAGAGGAGAAGAAACTTGCCACTTGGGGAACTGATGTTCCTGAGGACCTGGTTCTTGATGAAAAACTTCTCATTGAGGCTCTTAAGAAGGTAAATATGTTGGCCTAATGGTACTTTTTCCCTGTTATGTACTAAGAAGAAAACCATGTGTGACCCCAAAATTAGATTTGGAAGCTTGAAACAGGAATTTGAGTATGTATCCTCTGCTCATTTTTTGTACATGTTTTGTCTGGCAGGAGGATGGGAAGAGGAGAGAAGAGAAGGATGAAAGAAAGCGCAAATACAATGTCAAATGGAATGATGAGGTAATGATCTATTATAATACTAAATTCTCCAGATGTTCATCAGTGCCTCCTTCAGTTGAGCTTGAAATTTGATTTTTAGGGTTATTTCGTAATGTTATTAAATGATGTGATGCCTTTTGTAGGTTACTGCCGAGGATATGGAGGCATATCGGATGAAAAAGATACACCATGATGACCCTATGAAGGATTTCTTAAATTAATCGAAAAGTCTTAACGTGGAAGTGCTTTCCTTGCTTGGAAAATGGAAATAGTAGATCTGTACATAAATGTAGACGAAGTAACATGGGTAATGTTTTAGCTTTATGATTGTATCATTGAGCTGTGACAATGACAGAAAGCCGGCAGCAGTGAAAGCATTTTCTTAAGCTTTCTCTTCTGTCTCTCTTTTTCCTGATAAAAAGCAATTTTTATAACTTCTTAAACACTGCACATGGTGAATGTTAATCCGCATAAATTTGACCCAATTCTTCAAGCAATTCTTCCACACCCTCAAAATAGAGTAAAAGGACAAGCAAGCATTTACATTTTCAACAGTCAGCATACGACTCTCCTCAATTAATTCCTCCAATCTATTACAGGTGATGTGAATTGCAAATGCAATTAATCTGTATGTCTATAAGCATTAATGTTGCTTTGAAATGACTTTCTACATCTTTCATGGAAAGAAAAGAAAAGCGACGAGTTTGTTTTCACCAAAAAATTAATTGAACTACGTTGCTTTCTCCTTGTTGCATTGAGGGGAATGAAGCACAAAGCTTATGGAAGTATAATATTTAAGTTCTGAAGAAATATATATGACGAGAAAGCATAGTTAAGTTCCATCTATTTTTCAGCCAGTGCACAATCAAACATTCACTGTAATACCCCAAAAGGAAAACAGAAACAGACATTCCTTGTATATCTAGGAAAGATAAGGAAACACAATCTTCACACAACTATAATCCTATCTATACGAAGACCAAAACAACAGAAACTCTGTTCACTCACAAAATGAAAGTAAGCAAAAAGGAATCTGTGACCAAAACCTGCAAAGCTCCAATGTATATTACTTTCATGTTTTGAATTTTAAAAAGGACAAAACATGAAAGCTAAAAAAGCCTGAAAATGGGGTTCATGCACCTCGGGCCGACATCTCCTGGAAATCAAGATAACTTCTTTCCTTCTCAAGCTTCCTGTCTTCACGAAACTTGTTAATAAATTCATCTGCTCGTTCATCAACCCCCCTTAGATGGGGTGATTTTGCAACAACAGCTTTCCATGCATCTTCAATAGTATAAATATTAGTCTCCTCCGCTGCCTCTTTTTCTTTGCCATTTCTTGGCAAAGCTTTGTCATCAGCCACTTCGTTTCGTCTGCTTGTCTCCGCCTGCGCTTCCGCACATTTTGCTTGCATTGACATAGGCTCCGAGTAGAGCTTGTCTAAATATATAGCTTTGTGGTTCTTGTGAAGCTGGCTTTGGTGGAGGTTATATCGGCAAGAGCGGTTGGAGGAATACTTGGAAAGAAACCGTTTCTTGAAAGGTGCAAAGAGATGGAGCGAGCAGAACTCGAGGAGACGATGAGTAGCTACTTTGATGGAATTTGGGACGTGGAAGTTATGGAGTTGTGATTTGAGTTTGTTTGAGAAGCTCTTCCAGGCCTTTCTGGCTGGTTTCAGCTTCTTTGCCAGGTTCAAAGGAGGCATTAGATTGCTTTGTTTTATACAGCAATTATGGCTTGTTTGAAAGGTGAGGCTGACACAGTTTTTTAATTGAAAGAAGATTTATAATGAGGACTTTTGCACAGGCAAAAAATGTTTTATGGAAGAAGCTTCGATTCTCTTTTCTTCTATATATTTTTCTCTCATTTAATTGGTTTGGAATGCCCTTCTTTTGCTTTATATTTGCTGGAATACAGCTTTTCAAATGTGGGAGCCAAAGAAATTGAGTTGGGGTAGGTTTCTTTAGAATGGCATAGCAGCAATTGTAGCAAAAATGGATGTATTTTCTTGGTCAAGCAGTCTTTAACTTTCGGCAAAATTGGAGATTCAGACTTCGGTAAGCGATTCTGAGTCCTGAGTTTATTGCGAATGGTTGAAAGCTATGCTTCTGAAACTGCACTTATTCTTTACTTGTTTAGTGGAATGAAAGCTATGCTTCTGAAACCGCACTTACTGTTTACTTGTTTAGTGGAATCGCACCTTAAATTGAAATGGTTTACATGCAAAAAATTTACAAATTTAAAGCTCGAGTTTCAACACTTAATTTTTTTCTCCAAATCATAGACTTCCATTTGTAAATATATATAATTCATAACTGATCAAATCAAAATGCTATTTCTTTGTAATTCATGGTGAAAAATAAGGCAAGATTGTTTGAAGAGAGGGTTTAAAAAGTTATTCCCACCAAACCATCTTCATTTGTTTTCCAATCACTAATGCAAATAGTTAAGAGCAAAATATCTCCACGATCTTTGTTACCGTAAGCCATTAATCCAATCAACAGACAACACGATCTTTATATATATATATATATATATATATATATATATATATATATATATATATATATATATATATATATATATATTATATATATATTATATATATAGAGTAAGGATCCACTTACACATGTGTAAGATAAATTTGTTTTACACAGTTTTATATCTTCATATAGGATTAATATTTTTGCAAACCAACCGTTGGATTTAACAACCTACTCATATTTATTATGTATGTAAATTTTTGAATCAATCTGCTATTTCTATCATTTTAATTGGGAATAGTATTTTTTTCAATACATATCAACGGTTGAAATTTTATTTTACAAAATATATAGTTAGACGTATTCGATTAATTTGAAATTTGGCATGCATGATCTATGTGAATAGAACATAAAATTCAACGGTCGGATTAAAAAATTATAAATCATATAAAAAGTTATGAAAATGTGTAAAACAAATTTGTTTTACACATGTGTAAGTGGATCCTTCCTCATATATATATATATGAGGAGGGATCCACTTACATATGTGTAAAACAAATTTAGTTTTACACACTTTCATATCTTTTTATATTATTTATAATTTTTTAATCCGACCGTTGAATTTTATGTTCTATTTACATAGATCATGCATGCCAAATTTCAAATTAATCGAATACGTCTAACTATTTATTTCATAAAATAAAATTTCAACCGTTGATATGTATTGAAAAAAATACTATCCTCGATTAAAATGATAGAAATAGTAGATTGATTCAAAATTTTACATACATAATAAATATGAGTAGGTTGTTAAATCCAACGGTTGGTTTGCAAAAATATTAATCCTATATGAAGATATAAAAGTGTGTAAAATAAATTTGTTTTACACATGTGTAAGTGGATCTCTACTATATATATATATATATATATATATATATATATATATATATATATATATATATATATAAAGCAAATACTGTTTAGATATTTTACTAAAATAAAAGGAAAGAGGCAATCTCAAAGAAGCTGATCAATGATCCCTTTTATATTGATAAAGATCCCAAGGCCAACCATGTGCGATGTCTTCTCTTCTAATTTCATTTAATTTTTCTAGGGACCCTTTTTCCTTTGCTTTCCATAACTTTGTTATTTGTTATTGAATGGTAAGGAGTACTTGCCTTTCCAAATTGTAAAGATTGCATGTAGGAATAGCTTGTCGCTTTTGCTTTAGGAAAAAGGTTGAACACTCATTCTCTTTCAAGCTTTGCTTTACAGCTCACGGAAAAATCATACTTTTGCAATAGATTCCTTAAAGCTTAAACTTGATTTACCCATTTCCTTCCTTTTCCTTCTGTGGCTGGAAATCCCTCAAGTTTAATTCTCTCTCGACTAAGAAGTAATTGTTTTCTTTTTTTAAAATGGCTTTTGAGATTAATTAATCCTTCAATTTTAACTTTTTTCTGTTTTAATTAATCTAATGCTAGCTTAGAAAAGGACAATTTTCTGTTTTTTGATAAACGAAATTAAAAAACTGATGATTGAAATATTAATTTGAAAAATAAATAAACTAAGAGTTTATATATGATGCACTGACAGTGTATAATTTCTATATACTGTCATTGCATTAGAGGTTGAGACCTCATGAATAGGTCTTTATGAGCAAATTTAAATAATTTATTTATATTTGCATATAAGGGTCTATTGATGAGGTGTCAACCTCTAGTGCATTGACAGTGTATGAAAACTATATACTGTCAGTGCATCATATATAAATCCACAAACTAAACTCTAAATATATAGCACAACCCAAGAAGACAAAATTAGACATTATCGATAAGAAAAACAATTTGGGCTAAAGTAAATCCAATGTCAAAATCTGGGCTGGGCTTTGAGCAGAAAATTGAGTTTAGACTGTTAGTTGTTTCTGTAAAAAAATTACTTGTTTTTATTATTTGTTTCCAAGAATTGCTGTAAACTAAATAAAATCACTAAAAATTAATATGATATTTTGTAAGTGGGTTAATTCAAAAAATTTTAATATTCGATTTTGTAAGTGCGTTATTTCAAAAAGAATTAATATGTGATTTTGTAACTAGATCACCTTTTACTTCATTTTATTTTTACAAGTGAAGGAAGGTAATAAAAATAGTAGTCAAATTTATAAACCTATCCTTTTCAAATTATGCTTTTCTCTTTTATTTTTTTATTATTATTTTTAAAGGTAAAAGAGGTGGTATTTGTCTCTAATATTTTCCGTCTTAGTTGAGTCATGCATGACATTAGCATTTCGTCTCCTTGACATAGTCTACCTATGAATAATTGAAGGCATTGATAGACTAGTCTCAAAGTGACGACAAATTTTCCATGGTTCATTTTGAACTTTTGCACAAACGAATATTATTTAATATGTCTTGAGTAAAGTGATAGATACCTCTTAAAATATATTAAAAGGTAAAAAAATAATTAAGAAAATAAAATATGTAACTGTATCTTTTTCTCACATATAATTTTAAAAATTTTACTGTCATATAAATGAATCAAATACAAATTCTTTGGACAAATGGCACTCAAATTAAAATGTAAATGTAAATGTAACTTTTACAAAACGGCAAGCCTGAAAAAGTTTGATATTTCAAACAAGCTGTTCCACATTTCTTTTCAGATACCAGGAACTTTGATGTGAAATGCATTAAACGGCTCAATTCAATGTTCCACCAATCTTCATTTCATATACTGGGTAATAGCTTATAAATACAAGAACCAGATTGGTATCTGTAAACAAAGAGCAACAAAATTTCATGGCAGCCAAAGAGGAGGTGAAGCTTTTGGGGTTCTGGGTTAGTCCATTTGTGTTTAGGGTCAAATGGGCTCTCAAAATCAAGGGTGTCAAGTACGAGTATATTGAAGAAGATATCTTCAATAAGAGCAACTTGCTCACGGAATTGAACCCAGTTCATACGAAAGTCCCAGTGCTTGTTCATAACGGGAAAGCGATTGCAGAATCCTTTATTATTCTTGAATATGTCGATGAAACGTGGAAGCAAAACCCATTGCTGCCTCAAGATCCTTACCAAAGAGCATTGGCTAGATTTTGGGCTAAATTTGCTGAAGAGAAGGTAGCACTTACTTCTACCATCGTTATTATTTTGCTTCTAATTTATGGGTTATGTATTTCTGTGCATTTATTTGGATGGAAATATAGATTTTTGAAGGTGCATGGAATGCTTTGTGCTCCCAAGGAGAGGAAAAGCAAAAGGCTTTGCAACAAACCATAGAAGCCATGGAGAAGCTAGAGGGAGAACTTGAAGGGAAGCAGCAGTTCTTTGGAGGGGAAAGCATAGGGTATTTGGACATTATATTGGGTTGGATCTCTTACTACCTTCCAGTATGGGAAGAAGTTGGATCCATGCAAATTATGGACCCCGTTAAATTCCCAGCCACCACTGCCTGGATCAACAGGTTCCTGAAACATCCGGTGATCAAAGACACACTACCACCAAGGGAAAAGATGATTGTCTATTTCCAGCAGCGCAGCCAAGTACTAGGTTCTACGTCTCATGGGTGGATGAGGGTTTAGTTAATCCTCTTGCTACCGTTGTTAATTTTCTGGGTTTCTGATTTTGTTGTTTATAATAAACTATTGCTTTCCAAAGAGCATTCGAAAATTGAAGGTAATAAATACTAGTAAAAATTCTAATAATATTGTCATTGATTGCTGGTTTGGTTCTGTTTGTAGCATTGTCTTCCCTGTTTTATCATCTGGATAACGTAATCTAGGATGAACAAACTACAAGATAGATTACATCTCGTATTTGGGGGAAATGAAGCTTATTTTTTTATTATTGACTTGATCATGTCATGACTACCACTTTTATTCTTTTCCAACACAAAACGTATTTACAGAATTGGCATTTTATGCCATACTTTAAATCCTAAACAACATCCGATTGCAGCTTATAGTTTCTTGATTAGGAGTGTAAACAAATCAAGGTACCCGTCAGCTATTCAAGTTTAACTCGATGATTATTCGAGTTTGACTTATTTATTTTTTAGCTGAGCTTGAACTTGAGTTATTCAAATAACGAGTCAAGTTCAATTCTGAGTATTTTAATACTCAGCTTGAACGACTTGCAAGCTTAATGAAGGTTTTTCTAATATATATATAAATATATATATATATTTTAATATTTTATAGTAATTTACGATTTTATCCCATAATATATGGTTGAAAAATGACAAATCGAGTCTAATCAGTCAAGTTTGAGCCTATTAAGCTAAGCTCGAGCAGCTCAAATATTCTGTCGAGTTAAGCTCAAGCTTTAAAATTTAAGTTCGATCAAGTTCGAGTTGAGTTATGAACCTTGAGTTTTCGAGTCGAATCGAGTTGAACTTAATATTGAATCGTCTCAACTCGACTCAATTAAAACTTTACTCCTAATGCTTATTCCCTTTTGATGTTGTGACCTAGAAAAGGGGTTAAATATAGACATCTCCTTCAGCCTACATGCTTCTTCTCTAAAGATATCATAAGAGTTCACCAAAACATCTAATGGCATGGACTGGAAAGCTAAGACATGTCCAATGATCTAGTTAATATTGGTGTTGAGAATGGCAGAGTTTCTCTTTTGGTCCCTCACCAGTCCCCTTCTTTGTAATATTGGCAAGGTATTTATAGATGAGGTCCTTGATTTCCTAGTTGTTTACCTTAGTCCAGGTGGCAGGGACATGGCTGAATGGGATTTCGCTGACTTGGTCAGCCGATACGTTCCCAGTCATCTTGCCACCATGGTCTCCACATTTGCTTAGTCCCTAAGTGAACTTTCGATCCCGAGGTGACCGATGACACAAGTATGAGTCAGCGCATCAAGTGCTGACTCGTGTATTCTGAATAGTAATGATGGATTGTGCTGCCATGGTCAAGTCAACTTAGACTCCTATGGAGTTAGATCAATTATACAAGCTGAAGGACCAAAATGCTCCCCCAGTCGTATCGTCCCACGTCATTCTGTCCCCCTTTTAGTTGGTTCGGAAGCTCGATTAATGGCCGAGCTAGGAAGTATTGTGTTGCAGGAAGGTCGCACCGTTCAGGAGGTTGGACTGTCCAAGAGGGTGGCTCTAAGTCTTTTGAGCTTCCTTCCCTCGGTTTTGGCAAAGTAGTTGGGAGGATAGGGAGCATTAAAGTTTGATTTCCTTGATTTACTACTCTGATCATGATACCATCCTGATCGTAGAAAGGACACGCTTTGGATGGTTCCTAACTCATCTAAGGGTGGTTTTTCGTTCTAGGTTTAGAGTAGGCTCTTTAGGCTCCCTAGGTGACCTTTGGTCTTTTGCAGTCGATCTATAAAAAGGGGGGTCCGTCCTCATTTTCACTCACCCTAACGAAGTTTGAGCTTTTTCTCTTATCGGTTTCTGCTTTGCTCTTAATCTCTCCGAGCTATCCCAACACATGAGCTTCCTAAGTAAGTCCTCTTCTCCATGTCATCTTCTTCAGTAGAGATTATTACTCCTCCTAGTAGAAGTAGCTCGAATAACGTTTTTGAGCTTGAAGCTAGGTTAGGATTGAATAGTCAGGATGAACAAGCTAAGCAAGTCAAGGTTTGTAAGGACATGGCGTCCATGGCCTCGGCTAAACCACCTGTAGCTTTGCAAGAACATAGATCTAGGGCACTTTGGTGGCTTGAGCCTATGCCAGTTGAGGAGAAACAGGCTTTAGAGGGTAGTCTTCGTGCTTTCGGGGTTCAAATTAATGAGTCGGTTAGCTTCAAAGTAGGCCGTCTTCTTAGCGTCAGACCTTTTTAAGTGTTAGGAAGGCCTTTCCTGAGGTGTGTCCCAATTTGTTCATAAGAAGGGACTTTGTCGAGCTTTGTCAAGGTTAGTATATGTCTTTAGATTTTAAGATAGATCCTCCTCATCATACTGACAGAGTGACCGATGACCGAGGTGAAACCAGGTTATGGGTCTATCGAGATGCTGTTCTTCTGGCTTGAGGTTTCCGCTTCATCCTTTCATTATTGAATTCTTAAACTTCTATGGTTTAGCTCCTTCCTAGTTACTTCCTAATAGCTGGCGTCACATTATAGGTTTCCTGGTTTTATGTGAAGGTTTAAGAGCTAGTATTATGCTACAGCTAATCCTCAGAAGAAATTGTTAGCAAGATTCCTTCGTTGAATAAGACATGAAAGGTTCATTTTTATAGCTTGATTAACCTCGGAGGATGGGAGGTAATCAATAACCGAGGTAAAATGAAAGAGGAGGTTGACGATGTGAGTGATATCTTTGGTGAGGAGCTTAAGGCTTATCACGAAATTAATAAATTGAGGGATTATGGGAGAGTCCTTCTAGATGCCAAACTCTTGACTTCTCCTGAGGTTCTGACACAACTCAGGTCTCAAGGCCAACCTAGTAACTTACGCAGTTAAACGTTTTAGTTGTTCTTTTTACCAAACTACTAACTGATCTTTTTACTTTTCTTTTGCGCAAGTATGTCTGGCTATTTCAACATCTTTGATTATATTCAGCCTGCAGTTTAACCTCATACTGCAAGTACCAACCAGCCACTTCCACCTCGAACTCGTCAAACCCGAGCTCAAATTAGGTCCAAGAAAAGAGCTGCAGAGATCGAAGTGAGTGAGCCTTCTCCCAAGAGATCTCGTGAGGTGGAAGAGGTTCCTGATGCTCCAGAGGTTGAGATCGAGGCTCCAAAGAACGTGCAACTTTTTGTTGAGCTTGCTGTAATAGATAGTGCTTTCGAGAGTGCCTCTATGGCTTGGAAATTGGCTAAGTCGATGCTTCCTCTAGCAGGTCAATTTTATTGATGGTTTTTTTTTTGTTGCTTATTTTGTTTTTGTTTTCAGATAAGGACAAGATGAACTCCCCTTACTCAGTGAATGTTACTACCAGCTTGCATCATGCGTGGGTTGCTCTAGCTCACACTACTAGGGTTAAGGAGCAAGTGAAGAAACTCCTTAAGGGCTACAGTTCATATCGTGAAAAGTGTCATTCGTTGTCAAAGAAGTTGGAGTAGCCTGAAGGTAGAGAACACGAGTCCAAGCTTCTCTTGGCCGAGCTCAAAGCCGAGGTAGAGAAACTGAAAGGCAAGCTGAGTTGTGCCAAAGAGAGTAAGGAGGAAGCCAGACATCTCACAGCCCAGGAAACCTTGGCCAATTTCCAAAATACCCCGAAGTTTGATGCTGTAACAAAACAAGCTAATGCAGAGGAGGTAAGAGGTGCCTTTGCTATGGTAGTTCAAGAGGTCGGCCATGTTTACCTCTAGCTAGATCTGTCTATGATCACTCTTGACAATCTTAAGACAGTCCAGTATGAGCCTCAAGTCGCTGAGGATGATGCTGTCGACACTGAGGCTGAGGGAAAGCCACTGCTACCACTTTCACTGAAACTGAGGACGATGGCACTGAAGTCCAGGATGATGTGCCTTTTAATTTTACCTTTTTTCTAAATTTTTGTAAAGACTATGCTTGTGATGCTTGAATTCAATTAAAGACTATATTTATTTTCATCGGATTGTGCTTTTGAATTTCAGTACGTTTTGCTTAATACTATTTCGCAGTTCACTACTATTTCGTAATTCACTTTTGTTTTATCATTTTGTCAAAAGATCAACATTGTGTAGTATTTCATTCAAAAAACTGCTTACACGATTGAAACTAGCATTGGTAGGCTGAGCTGAATACAACAAGTCGAGTCAGATTGACTCGGGTATAAGCAGGTCAAACAAAAGACCAATCTAAAAGATGGTTACTGGTAGTAAGTTCTCAAGTTGTCGATGTTCCATGTCTTGGGAATATCCTTACCATTTATATCCTGCAGTTTGTAAGTTCCCGCTCGGACAACTTCTTTGACCACATATGGCCCTTCCCAGTTTGGGGCCAGTGTTCCTCCAGTTATGTCCTTCCTTGAAGCCTTTACTTTCCTGAAAACCAAATCCCCCTTTCTGATAAGCTTTTTCTTAACCTTCTTGTTGTAGTACCCAAACACCTTTTATTGGTAGGCTGCCATTGTGACCAATGCTCAGTCTCTTTGCTCTTCGGACAGGTCCAAATTACTTCTCAGCGCTTCTTCCTTTCCCATTTCAATGTTTAATTGTACCTGCAAGCTTGGCATGCCAATATCCACGGGAATCATAGCTTCAGTCCTAAAAGCGAAGTTGAAAGGAGTTTCCCCAGTTGGAACCTTAGTTGTGGTTCTTAGTGCCTAAAGGACCCTGGATAGTTTATCGGCCATGCTCTCTTCGTATCATCCATTCTTTTCTTTAAGGCCTCTAAGATTATTCGATTAGTTGCCTCGGCCTGCCCATTTGCCTGAGGATGTGCTACTGAGGCAAATCATAGTTGTATACCTAGGTCTTTGCACCGGCTCTTGAATTTAAAGTTGTCAAACCGTTTCCCATTGTCTGTAATAATTGCCTTCGACAATCCATATCTGTTGACAATATTTTTCCAGCAAAAATTTTGAACTTGTTTTTCTATGGTAGTTGTGAGGGCTCAGCCTCAATCCACTTGGTGAAATAATCAATGGCAACGAAAACAAACCTTCTTTGCCCCATAACTACGGGAAAAGGCCCGAGCACATCCATTCTCCATTGCATGAACGGCGAAGGACTGATAACCGAGGTGAGACCACTCGAGGAACGTGCTAGATGGGAGCGAATTTCTAAGATTTGTCACATTTTCAGACCAGGTCAGTTGAATCCTTGTACATTGTAGGCTAGTAGTAACCTTGCCTCAATACTTTATGTGCAAGGGCTCTTGGGTCGAGGTGGTTTCCACAAATTCCTTCATGTACTTTCCTTAAAGCATAATTTGCTTCCATTGGGCTTAGGCTTCTCAGATAAGGTAGACTGAAAGATCTTCTATATAGTTTCCCATCGATGAGGGTGTATATCAATGCTTTCCTCCTTAGGGCTTTAACTTGATTCCTGTCTTTGGGTTCTTCCCCTGTTGTCAAGTATCTAACGTAAGGAGTCATCCACGATTCTGTCTCTTCCTCAATCTGCCCTACTCCTTGGTCTTCACTTATAGCCTTCTACTCCACCTCTTCCACTATTACCCCTGTCACGAGGTCGGAGCCAAAACCTAAAGCCAACTTGGATAAGTGGTTAGCAAGGGCATTATCCGTTCTTGGAATTTGCCTTACATGGTATTTTTTTTTAAAAGTTTGAAAGCAGCAGTCCGACCTTTTCCAGATATTTGATCATGGCTTTCCACTTGGCTTCAAATTCCTTATTCACTTGGTTCACCACTAACTGAGAGTCGCTGTAGACAATTAGCACTTCTATCTTCAATTCTTTGGCTAACCTCAGCCCTGTGATAAGTGCTTCGTATTCGGCCTCATTGTTGGTCGCCCTGAAGTTGAATCTGAGGGCAGATTGTATTTTTACGTTCTCAAGGCTGACTAAGATTAACCTAGCTCTACTCGTTTTTTTGTTGGCTGATCTGTCCATGTAAAGTTTCCACACCTTTTCTCCTTCTTGTCCTTCTATCTTTGGGCCTTGCTCGGTGGTTTTTTCTGTTGATACACATACTACCACAAAATCTATGAGCACTTGCAATTTGAGGGATGATCGGGGCTTTATGTGCAAATCATACTCGCTGAGCTCCACTACCCATTTAATCAATCTTCCAGACAATTCGGGTTTTTAAAGGATTTGCCTGAGGGGTTGATCAGTCAGGACAGTGATAGCATGTGACTAAAAGTAGGGCTCGAGCTTTCTAGTCGACGTAATTAGGGCATAAGCAAGTTTTTCTAACTTCTAATAGTTTAGCTCGGCTCCATGCAGTACTCTACTTGTGAAGTACACTGGTCTTTGGACTCCAAACTCTTTTCTTATCAGGATCGAACTGACTGCTTGATCAGTTGCAGCAAAACACAGATAAAGAATTTCCCTAATTTGAGGTCTAGATAGAATTGGTGGGGAAGAGAGGAAAACTTTGAACTCTTCAAAGGCCTTTTGACACTGCTCTTTCCATTTGAATTCACGTAAGTTCTTCAAGGTCTTAAAAAATGGGAGGCATTTGTCACCTTATCTAGACATGAATCTGCTTAGAGCCGTTATTCTGCCTGTGAGCTTTTGCACTTCTCTAATTGAGGTTAGTGGGTTCATATCTAGTATTGCCAGTACTTTCTCTGGGTTGGCTTCAATTCCTCGCTAGCTAACCATATAACCCATAAACTTTCCCAAAGTCACCCCACAAGCATACTTCACAGGTTGAGCCTCATGTTATGTTTCTTGAGGATCATAAAAGCTTCTTCCAAGTGTGTTCTGTCCTTTGAACTTTTAACAATCATATCATCCACGTATACTTCCATACTCTTTCCAAAGCTAAATGGCATGACCTTGTAGCAGTATAGGCCTTTAATTGTGATAAATGAGACCTTTTTCTCATCGTCCTCCTATATTTTGATCTGGTTGTATCCAGAATATGCATCCATGAAGCTCAATAACCTTTGCTCTACATTATTGTCAACCAATCTGTCAATATTTGGCAGGGAGAAACTATCTTTTGGGCATGCCTGATTTAGGTCGGTGAAATCTACGCACATTCTCCACTTTTTGCTTTGCTTTTTCACCATCACAACGTTGGCTAACCATTCCGAGTAATAAGCTTCTCTAATGAAGCGTACATCTAGAAGCTTCGTCACTTCTGCATTAATTGCTTCTTACCTTTCAATTGCGAAACACCTTTTCTTCTGTCGCACTGGTCTAGCTTCCAAGTCCACATTAAGATGGTGGACGATTTCTCTCGGGTCTATTCTTGACATATCTTCAGGTCTCCAAGCAAACAGGTCAGCCTTCTTCCTGATCAACTGTACTAATTCTTCCTTTCTTTCAAGTTTAGAGCCAATCTGCATGAGTTTGGTGGGGTCTCTCGGGTCGAATAGGACACTGATTAACTCTTCTGCTAGTTGTGGTTGACTTAGGTCTTGCTCGAGCCTTTAATTGGGAATTTTTATGGTCAGGGTTTCCTCAGCCTTTCCTTTTGTTTTCAACGCTGTCATGTAGCACCTCCCGGCCATTGCTTGATCTCTTCAGACCTTTCTTGTCCCATAAGGAGTGGGAAATTTTATCTTCAAATGTGGGGTCGACCCCTATCATTCTCATTTGCATCTGGCTAGGTCAGCCAAGGATGGTGTTATAGGCTGATTGGATTTTAACGACCATGAATTCCACCATCACCGTAACCGATTTGGGTTCGGTACCCATTGTTAGTGGGAGGACAATGGTTCCCATCACAGGAACCTGTTCATTGCCGAATCTGACCAATGGTGCGAGGTACGATTTGAGTCGATCTTCCTTGATGCCCATGTTTTTTAAGGCGTCATAATACAGAATATTACTGGCACTCCCATTATCGAAGTAGATTCTCCTTACCACGTGGTTGTAAATAACTGCACTAAAAACAATGGAATCCTCATGGGGGAACTCGATGCCTTACAAATCTCTAGTAGAGAAAGATATGGGCTTGTCCTTCCATGATATGGGCTTTTTAGCCATGGAGTCCACAGCCATGATAGTAGCTAGGTCGACCTTCCTTCTTGTGGGGGCCGAGGATTTTCCTACTCTGACCTTCATTAGTCTGGTAGTAGGTCGGTTTCCAGCATCTCTTCTCCTTTCCTCACTTCTGTCTCGCCTTGGACCCTTTTCATTTGCATCACTAGCGCTCTAAGTTCTCCCGAAGTTAGTTTGGGGCAGACCATTTGCATTTCTTTGTTGATACCCACCCTTTCTAATCCTTACTTCGCTTCACCCAATACAAACCTTTTCAATCGGCCTTTCCTGGCGAGCCTCTCAATTTCGTTCATGAGGTCGCTGCATTCCTCGATCATATGGCCGTGGTCACAATGAAATGCACACCTTTTAAATCTAGACCTTTGAGGGTTTGGTTTCATTGGCCTAGGCCATGTCAATTACGGTCTCTCTTAATTTGCATCAGGATTTTCTCCCTTGTGGTGTTCAAAGGGGTATAGTAGTCGTATCTCTTCTCCAGGCTTTTCCTTGTCGAGTGGCCATTCATCTTGTTGAATCTCTTCCCCCTTTGGTCTCTCTCGATCTCTCTCCTCCTCTTTTCTATAGCTTCTATGCTCATCATTATCTTCCTCTTTTTCCAATTTGGTGGCCATGGTTTCCTCGGTATTTATGTATTTTTTTGCTCTATGTAAGAGCTCTAGCAAAGTTTGGGGGATCTAGAGAGAGAGTTTGAAATGAAACTCATCATCCGTGAGGCCATTCATTAATCCAGCTACTACCATGAACTGCTCCAGGTCTTTGACCTGAAGAGCTTCAGCATTGAATCTCATAACATATTCTCTCAATGACTCCCCTGGCCTCTGTTTCACAACCATCAGGTTAAGAGTGGTCTTTTTGGCTCATCGACTGCTGATGAAATGTGTGAAGAATAAGTGTCCGAGTTCTTTAAATAAGCTAATCGATCGAGGTACGAGGCTAGAATACCAAGCTTGGGCTGCTCCCTTAAGAGTAGCTAAGAACGCTTTATATAGCAAAGGATCGCTGGCCCCTTGTATAGACATGTTAGCACAAAAAAGTTCTAGATGATCAAAGGGATCAGTGGTACCGTCGTAAGGCTCAATGGTGGGCACTCTGAAACCTAACGATGGTTGGGCCCAATCGATCTCCTCCATGAATGGTGAGGTTTCTAACAGCTTGAGCTCATCCATCGGAATTCGCACCTTGTCTTGCATTTGCCTTTCCATCACGTCTACCCTAGCTTCCAATTGGTTGTGCGTTTATCCTCTATTGAAGGGACAAAGGAAAAGGCATTTTTGTGGTTCTTTTCGATGCTTTATGGATGTAAACCCTTCTAAGGCATTTGGTGTAGAAGATGAGCTAGCATTTGTTTCTTCGAGTGGAAGATGAGTTGGAAAGGGAATGGGTTGGTCGGTATCATTTATGGAGGGTTGTCTCTAGGCAAGAGAAGGGCTGAGGGCATGCTGGACCAATTCAGTGAGGTTCCTCAGCTATTGGGAGAGTTGTTCAAATTGTTCCATGGTGGGTAGTGGACGTCTGTATGGGTGGCCATCTGGGGTAGTGTTTGGGCTTATTGGTGTTATGGGCTCTTCCTCCTCCGCTGCTCTCCTTTTGGGTGCCATTCTCAATAGCAACAAGAAAGTGCAAGGCCCCTACCTAGCCCGCCAAAATGTTGGTGTTGAGAATGGCAGAGTTTCTCTTTTGGTCCCTCACCAGTCTCCATCTTTGTAATATTGGCAAGGTATTTATAGATGAGGTCTTCGATTTCCCGGTTGTTTACCTTAGGCCAAGTGTCGAGGACGTGGCAGAATGGGATTTTGCCATCACAGGTCGGTCGATATGTTCCCAATCATCTTCTCACCATAGTCTCCACGTTTGCTTAGTCCCTAGGTGAACTTTCAATCCCGAGGTGATCGATGACACAGGGATGAGTCAGCGCGTCAAGCGTTGACTTGTGTATTCTGAATAGTAATGATGGGCTGTGTTGCCATGGTCAGGTGAACTTAGACTCCTATGGATTTATTTTGATTGTACGAGCTGAAGGACCAAAATGCCCCCCGAGTCATATTGTCCTACGTCAATATTAATACAATAATATTTGACTTAGGGCTAAATGGAGACGAAACTTTTGAATTTTGACTTGAACTTCAAATTTCTAAAACTTGGACTACTCGATGAATGAACCAACTAACTTTCATGAATAATAATAAACAAGTAATGACTTCGATGCGTGCTGTAAATGTCACATTCCTTAATACTTATTTCACCCCCACTCAAATTATGATATGTAATAAGATTGTTGAAATACTCTCAGGATACAATAAAACCAATCCATTTGAAGTCACATTGCACTTGTGAAATAAATTAACCACTAAATACCCTTGACAAATGCGAAAGAGATATGTTTTTTATTTTGAAATTGAGAGAGAAAGAGAATTTAGAATTTTTAAGCGTGTATTGAATGAACCTTGACTTCTCCATTTATAAAGATTATTTCAAGAAATGTGATATTTTATTTGAATTACATAATCATTTACTTGTGTTATTTAATTCGATGAACACCTTTTTTCAAAAATGATCACAACTTCATACCCAATGGTTATGTCTTTTAACTTTTCAGAAGTCAAAAACCATCTTTTGATTGAAAAGATAACTTTTTTTAAAGAAAATAGTTGTTTCAGTGCAATTCATACTAGAGCAGTCAAATGACATGGTAAGATAGTCAACTACTCCTCTTTTCTAAGTAGAGTAATCGGATGCTCGAGAATGACATACAACTTTCTTAGTGCAAAAGTAAGACAAAACTAAATAGCAAGCTAGGGTAGTCAATTGCCACTCTTAAAGCAGCCAAATGCCCTAGCATGTACCTGAAGCCAAAGCATGGGCAGTCCGATGCCCAACTAAGGCATTCAACCGTCCTAATGTAATTTTCAAATAGAAAATTTCCTTGCATAAGGCAATTGATTGCCTTATTAGAACAGTTGATTGCTCTTTACTGAGCAGTAGGCTACCTTCATAGAGCACTTAACTACCCTATATGTCTCACTTCCTTTATATCGATTTAGTTCGATTTAATCCGAAAATATTCCATACACTAATTTTAATTATTGATTAAATATACCTTTAATTAATTATCTTCCACTTTATTTTAATTTTTTTTAACAATTTTCCATCAATTTTAAAATAGAGCACATTAAATATTTAAGGAACCCTCATACATGAAATGATGATATCATTCTTTATTTGAACCATCAGAGAAAGAGTACTTTTAGTTAAAGCAAAATAACATGGTGGAACAAAATCTTGAAACGATGTTCTGTACTTATTAATCAATGACTAATTTTCTTACGAAACTTTTACTCATGAAAATGCAACATTTTTCTAAATATTCATAAAAAAGTAATATGTGATTTTATAACTAGATGCACCTTTTATTTTATTTTATTTTTAGAAATAAATATAATAAAAATAAAGTTTGTATTTGATGCATTATCAGTATATAAATTCCATACATTTAAAATATATCGTTACACTTTTTTAATTGATAAATTTAATATTATTTATTTTTAAATTTAAAATTTATGAATTAGTAGTATGACATGTTATTATTAACTATTAGTTTATAATTTTTTTTACAACTCCACAGGATTAGGATGATGATATATATTTTTAAAATATTAAAAAAATATAAAATAAATAAAATAAAATATGTGTTTTAGCTTAATCTTATTGGTAAAATAAAAAACTTTACTAAAGATGTATAAGATAATTATGTTAAACATAAACCCATCAAAATCATAGTTAGTTGAGTCATGCATGACATGAGGATTTTTCTTCAAGTCAACCTATAAATAGTTAACGCATTAAAAGTCTTGTCTCGTAGTGATAAAAAGTTTCGGTCGTTTGATTTGGACTTCTATGCAAATGGCATTTAATTTTTTTTTAAATATTTAATAATTGAATAGAGGCCTGAGTTATTTGGATAAAACGTAAATTCTACAGTCGTAAATTTTTAATTATTCAATAAAAAAATTCGTGATAAATGATATTTAAATTAAAATAATTTAAATGTAACTTTTACATAATGCTAACTAAAAAATGTTAGTATCTTAAATAAAAATGTTATATTTATTCATATATTATACAACTCTTTAATTAATAAATTTAAAAATATTTATTTTAAAAAATTTGTATTTTAAATTTATAATAACATATTATAATTCACAAATAATATATAAAATTTATAAAGTAATGGACATCAAATATCTATAACCTAATATAAAAAGAATCCCCAAGGATTCTTTGCTTGACAAGTGTCAAGCACAGAAAAAATAATAATATAAAATTTATTCTTATTTTTTATTCATTAATTTTTTTATTTATTAAAAAAAAAAAGAAAACTTAATATAAAAAGAATCCCCAAGGATTCTTTGCTTGACAAGTGTCAAGGACACAAAAAATAATATTATAAAATTTATTTTTATTCTTTATTCATTAATTTTTATTTTTATTCATTAATTTTTATTTTTATATATTAAAATCCAAAAATAATGGAAAGATCAAAAAAATATATTATGATGTAATCAAAGGATTCTTTGGTTGACAAGTGTCAAGGACACAAAAAAAAATATTATAAAAATTATTTTTACTTTTTGTTCATTAATTTTTTATTTTTTTTTAAATCCAAAAAAATAGAAAGATCAAAAAATAACATATTAAATAATATATTATAATGTAATAAAAAATATTATAATAATAAAAACGAAAATATCTTTAAACTAATTTTTTTTTCTATTTATTTCTTTCTTAATTTTGTGCATGTATTAAATTTATCAAATTATTAATTTAAAAATGATAAGGTTAAAAAAATTGAATGAATTAAATAATTAAATATAATTATTTAAAAAATAGAACACAATAGATTCCTAATATCTATAACTATATATAAAAAATCTTCTATTAATATTAGCTTGACATATGTCCTTCTTTATTTTTTTTTAGTTGGTTTTTTTATAAATATTTTGAGTTGGCTTTTTAAATATCATTTATATATTTACAATTTTTTATATTGTTTTTATTTGATAAAAATTATGGTACAACATAGATTAAAATAGTGGTGAGTATAAAAGTTATTTACTTAATGAATGAATAGTTACTACATGGCACTATGTTATCTCTTTAGATGCATTTTTTTTTCCATTTTTCAAATTTATAATTAGTTTTAATTTTTTCCTTAAAATTAAAATATTAAAAATAAATTTAGCCATGTGGTAGTTTTTAGTTTAATATATGATATTTTTTAATTGAAATAAAAATATTTACTTAAAAATTTTTTAATGTTAAAATACTAAAAATATGAAAAAAGGAATTTAGCACAAAGAGAAGTGAGAGAAAAGAGAGATAATGAAAAGTTCAAACAAAAAATTTGAAAAGAACTAAATCAAATACTCATAATTTTTTTATAAATACTATTATTATTTTTCAAAGTTAAAATAAAAAAATGAAGCAAAAGATATGAAAAGTGGAAAGAGAAAAAAACTAAAATTCAAATAATCTTTTTTTAAGGAACTAAATCAAATATTCATGTAACAAAAGAAAAACAAATGTTAAAAAATACGTATTAAACTTTTTTAAAAATTCAAATGAAATACTCAAAAAATTTAGTTTGCAAAAATTTTAATAAAATATTAAAATCTAAATACCAAATATTCAAAAAGTTCAAATCAAATTATAAATCTTTTTTTATTTGCATAATTCTCAAATTTTAAAAATTAAAAACAATAAAATCTAATAAATATTACAAATAATATTAAAATTCAAAAAAATGATAAATTATAGTATAAAGCAAAAAATTTCAAGAAAGTCATTTTTTTAAAACTTAAACACAAAAAAATTATTAAAAAAAAATCTATGCATCAAAATTTAAAAAAATTCATTAAATATGAAAATTGAAAACCATAAAAGAAAAAAAATTAATGTAATAAATAAATAATTTCAATATTAAACACTTTGAGACTATGACAAATAAAAAGAAAAAGTGATGGTAGGGATTGATCTAATCTGAATTTATCTTGAGACAAAAAAATTAGGGTTAAACTGAATAAAAAATTAAATATTTTATAATCTTTTCTTTTTATTTTGATTTATTTAACTTTGTAATTTTGTGTTAAAAATTTATTTTATTTAAAAAAAGATATAATAAAAAATAAATAAAATGATTAATTGATAAATTAAATATTATCATTTTCATTTAATAAATCAATATTTTTAAAATAATTTTCTTGATTTATTATTTTTAATAAATACTTTTTATAAAAAAATATTAAAAAAATGTCCCTATACGAAATAAGAGGTTATCGTTCTAGTATTTATATAAAAAAAACCATCAAATTTATACGGACCCTGCAAATACCAGGTAGGAAGGTACAATTTGGATTTCACCTTGCCATTCCACATTTCTTTTTCTACATTAGAATACCAATGTTCCACCTGTCCTCATTTTATAATTGGGAATTAGTTTAGAATCTACAAATACAAGAACCAGCTAGGTATTTGTTAACAAAGGTAAGAAATTTTCATGGCAGCCGAAGAGGAAGTGAAGCTTTTGGGTTTCTGGGTTAGTCCACCTGTGTTTAGGATCAAATGGGCTCTCAAACTCAAGGGTGTCAGATACGATTATATAGAAGAAGATATCTTCAATAAGAGCAACTTGCTCTTGGAATTGAACCCTGTTTATAAGAAAGTCCCGGTGCTTGTTCATGGCGGCAAAGCGATTGCAGAATCCCTTGTTATTCTTGAATATGTCGATGAAACATGGAAGCAAAACCCATTGCTGCCTGAAGATCCATACCAAAGAGCATTGGCTAGATTTTGGGGTAAATTTGCTGAAGAGAAGGTAGCAATTTCTTCAACCATCATTACTATTTTGTTTCTAATTCATGGATTTTGTATCTTAGCACACTTATCTGGAAGGAAATACAGATTCTTAGAGGTGCGTGGAATGCTTTGATCTCCCAAGGGGAGGAAAAGCAAAATGCTTTGCAACAAACCATAGAAGCCATGGAGAAAATTGAGGGAGAACTTGAAGGGAAGCAGCAGTACTTTGGTGGGGAAAACATTGGGTATTTGGACATTTTATTGGGCTGGATCTCTTACTACCTTCCATTATGGGAAGAAGTTGGATCCATGCAAACTATAGACCCTGTTAAATTCCCAGCCACCACCGCCTGGATCAAGAGGTTCCTGAATCATCCGGTGATCAAAGACAACTTACCACCAAGGGAAGAGACGCTTATTTATTTCCACCAGCGCAGCAAAGCACTTGGTTCTGCATCTCATGGGAAGATGAGGGTTTAATTAATTTTCGGGTTTCTTATTATGTTGTCTACAGTAAACTCTTGCTTCCAAAGGAGCATTTGAAGTGTAATAAATACTAGTTATTGCACTAATGTTGGCTTTGGTTGCTGGTTTGGTTCTGTTTGTTTTTAGCAGTCTTCCCTGTTTTATCATCTGGATTACGTAACCTAGTGATGAACGATCTACAATATAGAATATTACGTCTCTTGTTTAGAGAAATAAACCTTATTTTGAGCTCAACTAACCACACCCTATTCTTTTCTTCACCCACCCATTTTTTGCCTTTAGTGAACATTACCATATAGTGTAAAATAGGGTGTGAAAAGAAAATTTTAGGGTGTGGTTAGTTGGACTCCCTTATTTTTTGTTATTGACTTGTGCTCATGTTAGAGATGGCAAATGGGCGGGTCGGATCGGGTTTAGATTTGGTTATGTTGGATCGGATCATTTTGAGTTAAAGAAAAATCGGATCATTTCGGGTTCGAATAAGGTCGGGTTTGGGTCAAGAAAATATCGGCCTATTTCAGATTCAGATCATTTCAGATTCGGATAAGGTCGGGTTTGGATCAATTTGAATTCAGATAAATTTGGATTCAGATTAATTCGGGTTCGGATTAGATCAAGTTTGGGTCGTTAACTTTTTTAGTCAATTCGGGTTGGTTGAATTTGGATTCGAGTCGATTGGATAGGTTTATTGGGTTAAGCCTTGGTCATCTCGATGTGATTTATCTGATATAAAAATCAACTGAAACCATATTTCTAAGAATTACAAAACTCATGAAAATAAAATTTTCTTTTTACATAACCTATAGTACAATTGGAATTAAAATAATTAAAATATTTAATAATCTGTATGATGGTTTTCTTTATAATATATTTACCAATATTCATAAATTAATTACATTTTTTTCATTTTATTTTTATTATCTATAATAATTAATAACTTTATAAATCAAAGTGATTTAATAATCCCTACTAAATATCATAAATCAGTATTATATATCTCTTTAATTTATCTTGATTTTTTATGGAATAATTGGAGATATTAAGTGTAGATGATATAGCTTCTGTACTCTATTATAGATTAGCCATTAAATAATTATACATTAGGTTCAAATGAATGCAATATAAAAGTGAATATTTAAGTTTAACTAGATTAAAAATATATATAACACTCATATTATTGAAAAAAATATATTTTTACTATATTAAAATACTTTAATGATTAATTTTAACATTTAAATATTTATTGATAATATTAAATTTGAATTTGAATCTTTTCAGGTTTGGGTAAATTTGGATTCGAATCAATTTGGATTCGGGTCAATTCGAGTTCGGATCAATTCGGCTTCGGATTAATCTAAATTCGGATGAATTTGGGTTCGGATGAATTTGAGTTCGGATCCGGTCGGGTTTGGATCAATGTAAATTTAGATAAATTTGGTTTCGGATCAATTCAAATTCGGATCGGGTTGGATTTAGGTTATTGACTTTTTTAGTCAAATCGGATTGGTTGAGTTTGGATTTGAGTTAATGGAACGGATTTTTCGGGTCGGATCAATTTTTACAACCTCTAGCTGATGTCATGGATAACACTTGCATTCCTTTCCGGCACAAAAAACAAAGTCACAAACTATTCCAGTTTTCGAACTTCATGTCCACTTGGCCATTTTATTTCAATTGCATTTAAGTAAGAGTATATATAATTTTTTTGTTTATGTTAATTATTAACATTAAAAATAAAAATGATTAATTAATGTATCAAATCTCAAAGAGGCGAGACTTCTAATGCATATGGAGATTGTCATAACGTGTCAAGTCCTAGAACCTAACCCGCTCGACTTTAAAATTCAAGGAGTCGCCACCAACCATTCAAACCTAAGGTGTGATTGGTCACCTATTCTTGTCTAAGGATAAGGCATGGTCTACGTTCAAAGAATCTAGGGTTCGGGAGTACGGTTACGTGTGGGGAAGGATTAGCACCCCCACGACGCCCATTCTAAAATGGTACCACTTAGTTCTACGTTTAGTCTAAATTTGCCTTTATGTTTGTATTAGTTTTGATAATTAAATATTGGGAAAGTTTCTAAGACTATTCCATCAATCTGGCTCAAATCTTAGAAACTCCCCTCACCTCAAGATGTTCAAGGAGTACCAATCGACTTTCTTGAACTCCATCGTCGGATTGATTGAATATATTATGGAATTCTTATCTTTAAATATTTTCTAATCTTATTCTTCTTATTGCACTGTTCTAATTCTATTATTTTATATTTTAAAAGTAAACATGACATATGGGTTATCGACAATTCTTCTTAAGTATCCCATCAATCTGGCTCAACCGAAGAAGAATCCTCTCACCTAGAAATTCCAAGGAGTACCAATTGACTTTCTTGGAATTTCATCATCGGCATATGTCACATTTACTTCTTTTATTATCATCCCATTACCTTATTATGGTATTATTTTATATTTCTTTATTCTCGATTCGTTATTTTATTTTATTTCATTATATCTTTAAAGTGAACATGAATTATGTTTTCTTGAAAATTCTCCTCAAGTATTCCATCAATCTGGCTCAACTCAAGAAGAATCCTCTCACCTAGAAAATCCAAGGAATACCAATTGACTTTCTTGGAGTTTCATCCTCGGCATAATCCATATTCATCTTTAGTATTTTATTTTATTAAATTACTAATATTATATGCCAATCAAATTAATTGTACAAATTATTATTTATTTCGCAAATTATTAAATTTTATCAATTTATTAATTAACAAATTATTATTAAATTAATATTGTTAACATATTAAAACAAACATTAGCCATTATCAAAATAAATATTAACGTTCAAATTGTTACCACATTAGTTATATTTTAAACTATCAATTATTAACTTAATTATTATATAAACAAATGCCCAATTATATATATACAAACCCAACAATTATGCGCTACCCACTAAAAATTAATTAAACATTTTTTACTAACCTGTAAAGGGGCAAAAATCGAGATTTCTCCTTTGTATTTCTTTACTGCAGCTCACATGTATAAGCAAGAGAGGTGAGGAACAGATGCGGCTGTAAACTAGCTTGATGAGAACGATGGTGATTGGTGATGTTAGAGCAGGGCTGGAACAGCGATGAAGCAGAGGCACATTTTGTTATTTGTTCTCTTTACAGAACCTTACTGCAGCTATAGCGAAGAAACTTGGAGCAATTATGGCCTGGCAGCAACGATAACAGCACAACTCTGGTGTAGTGAACGAGTACAGCTGGCAAAACTGCAGCAGAACAGGTGTGAATTAGCAGACGCCGGAGGTGGGCCTATGAAGGCAGGGAGCTAAATGATGATGGTACAGCGTACTGGAATAGGGGCGTTCGAAGAAGACAGAGAACAATGCGGGGATCGTCGCTACAAGTGGAGACGATGGAAGAACGATGAGCAACGGCAAGAAGCCGGAGGCGATTGGTTCAGTTATTAGCGCAACACAGAACGTGGTGCAGAGGTTAGGCACGGGGAAGTAATGATGAGAAGGCTCGATGAAGATGGTGATAAAGGCAACAAAGAATGGTGATTCAGTTATGATGGTAATAAGTAGAGAGCAGGTTGGCAGTGAAGGGATGATGACAGTGTGCAGGCAAGCTCGGCAAAAAGATGGGGACCAGGGATGAAGATTAGATGATGCTAACCGGTGTTGCAGTGCTCGGATACCGAATTGTAGATGCTTCCTCCTCCCCTAATCATGAGACTTAATCTCCTTTTTATAGTGCAAAAACTTATTAGAGTCCTAATACAACTATACTTATTCTCATAATTATCTTATATTTTATCTATTTTATTCTTATGTTAATCCTAATCTAACTCTATTAATCTAAATAATTATCCTAGAAAATCTAATTATCCTAATTATGTAATCCTAAAATTAATTTTTATTTTATTTTCTTATTTCATTTTTTTCTTATTTTATTCATTAATTCTTCCTAAATCCTAATTTTAGTGTTAATTCTAATTTATAAAATCCTAATTTAATTTTAAATTAATTAATTATCCTAATCTAATGTTAAATTAAATAAAAAAATACTATGTCACCTAACCTAATTAATTAATTTTATAAGTTAAGATCCCGGACAAAATAGGGTGTCTACAGAGATTATAAGATTTTTGAGTTTAAATTAGATTAAGATGATTTTAAAAAAGAGATATTAGATCCCAATGAAAAAAAGAATTATATTAGGATGATTTTAAAAAGTAAGATTTTAAGTACGGATAAAAAAATGACACATGATTATTTTTAAAAGATATGTGATTAATACTATTGACTCTTAAATACAAAATAAATTATTTTAACTCTAAATTTAATTAAAAAAATTATTTTATCGTGTTTTTACATAAATTATTTCAAAATTTTTCATCCATCCTTCTTTGATATATATATATATATATATATATATATATATATATATATATATATATATATATATATATATATATATATATATATAGACACACACACATATACATACACAATTCATAAAAAATTTTCTTTAACTAAAAAAGTGGTTTTAAAAATTAGTTTCAATTATTTTATATTAAAAACAAAATTATTTTTATCAATATTTTTTGTTTATATTCCTTTTATATATATTTAAAATAATATTTAATTTTGGATAATTATTTTGTACACAGCTAGTGAATTTTTTTTACTCTATCAGCGGAGTTAGGATCATGATATATGTCCTATTTTATTTATTTATTTATTTTTTTAATATATTTAGAAAACATGTGTCATGATCCTAATACCGCTTGTAAAGTAAAAAACTCCACCGACGGTATATGTAATAATTATCCTTTAATTTTTACCATGCTTATTTTTATAATTCAATTATTTATTTTTGACTTACCATGCTTATTTTTATAATCCAATTATTTATTTTTTACTATAATTAATGTGAGTTAATTGATTTGAT
This sequence comes from Heritiera littoralis, assembly GCA_031772115.1. Taxonomy (NCBI): domain Eukaryota; kingdom Viridiplantae; phylum Streptophyta; class Magnoliopsida; order Malvales; family Malvaceae; genus Heritiera; species Heritiera littoralis. The sequence continues at coordinate 909,641 of JAPDPK010000147.1, forward strand.
GAAAATGAGTTTATTTAATGAATTGAGTTAATGATATGAATTACATATTTTTTTTTAAATAAAATGAGATGACATTATTCTAATCATGCGCAAGAACACACTACTTTTTAGAAGGATCTTAATCTAAGTAAATATAGTTAGATTCTTATATTTGTAAACATAAAACTTTATTTTATTTAACTAAGACTTGCTTACAAAGCTTACATTTTCCCGCACATAAAATTACATGCAAGTTACAGAGAGTACATTCCCACCCCAACTAAGGTATTTTTTTTATTCCACATTTTACCCCCTGCATTTTATTATTATTGCAGCTACATCCTCCACAACCACAGGAGCTATAGCTTATTTACTGCTGTGACCCCTGCCTCGGGCTAACCAGAGACACCTGCCTGCTCTGCTTCAGCCTCATCGCCTCCTCCCTTGAGATATCGAAAGCGTTTGCAATCACATCCGCCGGCAGTCCCCGGAAAACTGAGACACGGCCTGCTATCTGGCTAACCTTGGCATTGGCGTTTGTCTTGAATGCTATCCACTCCAACCCCTGGCTGCTTGCCTTCTTCACCACAGCGAAATTTTGGGGCACTACTATTACTTGGCCCTGCTCAACCTCATCATCGAATATGGCATCCCCATTCTCTGACACAATTTGCATCCTTCCGCTTCCTCTGGTGATGTAAACTACGCTGTGGGCATTGATGTTCCAGTGAGGAGCATAGCTAGCATTCTGCAAATTGTTTTTGGAAATGAAAAATCATTATCTGCTTGATTACCCAAGTTGAAAATATCTAGTTTTTGATGTTAATTACCTTGAAAAGGACTCCTCTCTCAGCGCTGAGTTGGAGGTCTTGGAGGATGGGGAATTTGTAGCTGTTGATGCTGGTGATTCGACCAGCTCGAGGGTTGAAGACATCAGCGAAGGAAGAATCTGCTCTGTGTCTGAGACTCATTGAGCAGAATGTTTCCTCTAATCCATTGTGTCCCTTTCTTCCTTGTTGTCTTGGTCTCCTGCTGCTGCTTCCTCGCTCTTTTCTTTCTCTCCTTTGTCCACTCTCTCCGTCTGATCCCTTTTCATCCTCTTCCTCTTGTTCTTCTTCTTCTTCTTCGCTTCCTTGTTGACTCTGCTCTTCCTCCTCTTCTTCTTCACGTCCTTGCTGCCTCTGTTCTTCCTCTGTTTCTTCTGGGCTTGTTAATTCTTGCTCCATTTTAACAATGGCTCCCCTGTTATCATTTTCGTTCTGTAGCTTCCTTGCCAGCTTGGAGTCAATGCCGAAAGCCTCTTCCAGAAACTTCCTGAGAATTCCGCTGAGAAGATTATTTCCTCCGCTCTGTTGCTGCTCATCTTCCTCGCCTCTCGGGCTTTGGCTTTGTCTTTGTCTCTGACCTCCAGTTACTAGTCCTTCTTGCGGGTTACCAGCAAGGAAGAATTTCTAAACCCAAAAATCAAATGAAAAATTCAGAATGACTAAATGAAAAAAAAAAAAAAAACCCAATACATTAATTTCTGCTAAAGCATTTGATTTCTCACCCTGAAATTTTGATCGAGCTGGTTGGCAATATTGCCAACATCAACGAGAGAGACCAAGACAAGCTGAGACTGTCCATCGTTGTGAATCCAGTGAGCTACACCAGTTGGCAAGGCAATTATATCGCCCTTCTTGATTCGTCTGAGCTTCTGGTGCTGATCCCTTGAACTCTGTTGCTTTTCTTTCCTACTTTGCGACTGCTGTGACAGTGATTGGTATGTCTCAGGACAGCCTGGAAAGATCGCCCCTTGGATACCCTGGCCTGTATGCATTGAAACATAACAAAAATCTTAGTAAGGTACTAAAGAAAAATACAGTAAAGTTGCAGAATTGTGCAGGAAAACAATAAATTAGACCTTCTACTACATAGATAAGCTGAGGAGCATTGTCGAACGAAGGTAATAAAAGGCCTTTGCGCTGGATTGTATGGCGGAGGAAGGCAACACCAGCACACTGGAATTGGTCCTCATTTTGGTCCCAGAACTCAGTGACACCAGCCTCGGACTTAAAGAGGTGCTTAGGTTCAAGAGCGTTCAAGTTCTGGAGTTGGCATTGGTTTCGCTGGCTTTGCTGAGAGTGCTGGCTCTGGCCTCGGTTAGTGACCAGATCTATATGAGCAAAGCAGCCATGGAAGAGAACAAGAAAACAAACGCTGAAAGAAAGCAGAGAAGAGTAAGCCATGGAGGGAAATGGAGACTTGAATTTTGATTTGGTGAAGAGGGAAGCTGGCTTGGGTTGGTATTTATAGAGGGAAGGATGGGGTTTGGGTATGGGAAGTGGCGAAGTGTTCTGGTGAGTGTTTTGGTTTGCATGCATGTGAAAATGTCTTTACATGCTTGCATGGCTGATGATGGCCTAACTCGTTTACACATAATACTATTCTCTTGGCAACGTGGTGTTCAACTGTTCGTCTACTGAGAATTGAAGAGAATTCAGGCGGTTCTGCTGGTGCCTTTCGAGAATTTCTGATACCTATTTGATGCATAGAAGCCCAAAGAAGGGCAAGATAGACCTAGTAAGTTCGTGTATTCGAGTGTTAGACACGAGATTTGATATGAATTATTGAAATACAGAAACGATAAAATTATAAAATGTGTATAAATCTTAAATACAAACTGAATATGTTTATAATATATGTTACATGAAACATGATACAACTTATATATGTATAATTATCTGTGTAACACGATATGATTAAAATATCATAATAAAATTAGACACAACTAACATGACACATGCAAGAAACGAAAAAGACGTTCAAATAAACCGTGTCAAATGAGTACATGTTTAAGACGTGTAAGACACAATAACCTATTTACATAGGCAATTAATAATATGTTTGTGGAAAGATTTGAACATTAACAATAAACTTTTATTACTATGTGTTTTATCAAGTACACCAATTTTAAAATTTCAAACAACTTTCTATGAAAAATTATTTATTTTAGGACAAACTATATTAAAAGTTTAATTATCAAGTTTAATAAAAAATTATTAGTAAAAAATTTTAATAAAATATAATAATAAAATTAATTATGAAATTAAATTAGTTAATTATACATAAGATAATAAAGCTTTTAATTTCTAAATAAAAATTTTGAAGTTAAATAAAAAAATTATAGTAAGAGTACATGATAAGAGATGAAGTGCATGATAAGAAAAATTTTTAAATTTAAACATAAAGTACATGATGTAACCCAAACAAAAACATAAAGTACATGATAAGATATTAATACAATGTAACATTAACATATAAATTATTGTGATAATATATAAATATTAATGATCTATTTTATGCACATGATTTTAAATCACATGACGAGATATTATACTTTTTAAATTAAAAACAACACATTTATTCTTAGCGGCATCTATAACAATAAAAAATTATAAAATTTATTTAAATCACTTATATAACTATGATAATTTAAAAGTATATATGATTTATCATATTATAACTTATGAAATTTTATTTTAAATAGACATAACATTTGTTTGGATCACCATAGTTACATGGTATAACATGATCTATGTTGGATTTCAAGTATAAAAGCATTTTGGCGACCCGTTTTCAGCTTACCTTTTCTTGATTTGTTTTGAAGGACTTTCAACCATGCTTACTGAAAATCAAACAGATGGATTGCTACAAAAGAGTTCGGGCAAGTCGTAATGGCCCTAGAGTCACATATCCATTTTTTTTGCTGATGACAGTGTTTTGTTTGCCAAATAAATGTTCACCAAAGTAAAAAGGTAGAGGACATACTAAGAAGATACGAAGAAGGCTCGAGTCCAAAAAAAATCAATTTTGAATTATTTGTTTTGCCATGCGAAACTAGGGCTTAGTTTGGTTTTTGTCAAACCCATGGTGCGACGATATCAGTAGAAGATTTTAAGCTAAAAGACAAAAAGTGCAAGGATAATATTACCCTTTCACCGCTTCGTTTTAAATTTTTTATTATTTTATTAATAATTATATATTCTTAATGGTTTTTATATTTTTTCGATCTTATTAAAGTCGGTAAATTCTACAATAAGATTATAAAAATTGACCTTATTTTAAGGTTATTGAATTAGAACCATTAGATTAGTGAAATCTAATATAAACCGTTGATTAAATTTTAAAAATTAAAAAACTCTTTAACCAGGTAACCTACTAAACTAGTTATTAAAATTAACATTATTTACTAAATATTATTAAAATTATAGTATTATATTACTTATATAACCTTGTTATAATTGCAGTACTATTCTTCTTCTTATATAAACCTTTTTACTGTTTTTAAACCCTAATTCCTAAATCATAAACCCCAAATTCTAAATCATAAATCCCTTTATTCCAATTTTTTTCTTTTTCACCTTTAATCCAGTTAGCTGTTTCAATATTTTATAAATCCTAAACCTTAAGCCTAACCTCAATCAAATAGCTGTTCTTCTTTATTCCCCACTTATATTTTTAACAATAGATAAGTTTGTGGAAGAGAATTGCATAAACGATGGAAAATTGCGATGAAAAGTGGGAAGAACCAATGATTTACAAATAGCGTCCTCCAAAGTGTCCAAGGAATCGTTTTATTTTTTACCAGTAAGATTTTTAATTATTTACATGTTTGTAGGCAGTCGTTTTATAAGTGTTTTGCTAAAATGATGAAAAATCAATGTTTGTGCAGTAGTGGTCAAAATTTATCGAGGCAGTCGACTGCTTGATTAGAGCATTCGACTGCCTAAGAGAAAATTTTTAGCAGAACGTTAGAATGCTTAAGCAATCGATTGCTAAATAACCCAGTCGACTGCCTACTGTTCTGATAACATTCTGTTTTGAATTTTCCCATAAGCAGTCGAATGCTTTAAAATGACAGTTGATTGCCTTTATTTAGCAGTCGACTGCCATATTGACCCAGTATCATTCTATTTTGAATTTTCCCATAGGCAGCCGAATGTTTTAAAATAGAAGTCGATTGCCTTTATGTAGCAGTCGACTGCTATATCTGTGCAGTTACAGAGCGTTACATTGGATGAAAATTTCCTTGGCTGTTTCAATTTATAGTATTTTCTTTTAAGAATAACATTTTTTTAACTTTATAATATACAGGCAATCAATATGCACTGAGAAGAAAAATTTAAAGAAGATGACAAACTTGAATGAGGTGAAATCTTTATCAAATTAAGTTCATATACATATTAAATCAAATCATATAAAATGTTTATATAATCTTTTATTTAAAATTAATTTTTTGACAGGTTGCAAAAGAATTTTTATCTCTTCCTGATGATACGAAGTTAGTTTATGATGAATTAGCGCGTATTGACCGCCTGCGGTATGGTAAAGAAAAGAAAGTTATGAATTCAAAATTGAACAAGGTATGTGATTTTAATGAAAGTGTGATATTGTTTTATAACAAAAATAATTAACAAATTGTTTATGGATAACAATTTTCTAATAAAATTATACTAATTTGGTAAATATTTTTAAATGTAGGTTTTTTGGGATACACGTTGTAGTCCACATCGATTTTATAAGTTATTGAAAAATATTAATTCAAAATGCCATAATTCAATCCATAGTATTGGTTTAGGAGGCTTGCTACACATTCAAGAGCATAAATTGAATAGGGATCTTTGCTTGTGGTTGATTGAAAGGGTAGATTTAAAAAAACGATGTTTGAATTTGTACAGTCATCAAATATCGTTGACTCCTGAAATAGTATTTGTCATTCTTGGCATCTCAGCTGAGGGCTCCCTTGTTCGATCTAAAATTAGTAAGTCAGAAAAATCAAGTGTTTGTAAGCAATTTTGTGTTCATAAGGGTTCCATGTTGCTTAATGAATTAGAAGAACAAATTCCATCATTACCTCCTAATTCAAATGAGTTCAAGGCAAAATTCCTTTTATATGCCTTAAGTTGTTTACTATACCCTTCAACAGGCATAAATACAAAAAAAAAATTACCTTTCTTGCCTAAGTAGTCTACAGTTTGGTAAACCATTGAATTTGTCTGAATATGTATGTCAAACATTGATAAGCGAAGTTAGTAAGTTTCGCAACAAAAGCCATGCAATGACAGGAAAAACAAGATGGTTCTGTGGATGTGTTTTGGTTCTTCAGGTTAGTATTGTTTAATTAGTTATCTCTACAATTATTGTTAATCGTATTTTTGTAACTGTAGATTATCTAATACATGTCACTTTTATATTATTGCATAGATTATTTTTTTGGATCATGTATCTGGTGCACGAATTCTCTGAAGATATCATAAGAGTTCACCAAAACATCTAATGGCATGGACTGGAAAGCTAAGACACATCCAACGATCTGGTTAATTTTGGTGTTAGCATCGATCTAGCTATTCTTGGCGTCAGCATCTGTCTTGAATGCTATCCATTTCAATCTCTTGTTACCTACTTTCTTCGGTGCCGTAAAGACTGTTTAACAAATTAATACAATATTATTCACTCAAGGTTAAATGAAAATGAAACTCTTTAATTTTGACTTGAACTTCAAATCCTGGTTACTTACTTTCTTCAGCATCGTAAAGATTGTCTAACATATTTATACAATAATATTCACTTAGGGTTGAATGGAGATGAAACTTTTGAAATTTGACTTGAACTTCAAATTTCTAAAACTTGGACTACTTGATGAATGAACCAACGAACTATCACGAATAATAATGAACAAGTAACGACTTCGATGGGTGCTACAAATGTCACATTCTTCAATACTTATTTCACCCTCACTCAAATTATGATATGTAATAAGATTGTTGAAATACTTTCAAGATACAATAAAACCAACTCATTTGAAATCACATTGCACTTATGAAATAAATTAACCACTAAATACTCTTGACAAATGGGATAATATCTTTTCTTAGCCACTATCTTTTGTAGTAAATCAATGTTTAAGAGATGTGTTTTTTCATTTTGAAATTGAGAGAGAAAGAGAATTTAGAATTCTTAAGTGTGTATTGAATAAACCTTAACTTCTCCATTTATAGAAATTATTTCAAGAAATGTGATCTTTTATTTGAATTACATAATCATTTACTTGTGTTATTTAATCCAATGAACACCTTTTTTTCAAAATGATCACAACTTCAAACCCAATGGTTATGTCTTTTAACTTTTCAGAAGTGAAAAACCATCCTTTGATTGAGAAGATAACTTTTTAAAGAAAATAGTTGTTTTAGTGCAATTCGTACTAGAGCAGTCAGATGACATGGTAGGATAGTCAACTGCTCCTCTTTTCTAAGTAGGGCAGTCAGATGCTCGAGAATGACATACAACTTTCTTAGTGCAAAAGTAAGACAAAACTAAATATAGCAGGCCAGGGCAGTCAACTGCCACTCTTAGAGCAGCCAATTGCCGTAGCATGTACCTTAAGCCGAAGCATGGGCAGTCCGATGCCCAACTAAGGCATTCAGCTATCCTAATGTAATTTTCAAACAGAAAATTACCTTGCACAAGGCAGTTGATTGCCTTATTAGAACAGTTGATTGCTCTTTACTGAGCAATAGGCTACCTACATTAAGCACTTAACTACCCTATATGTCTCACTTCCTTTATATCGATTTAGTTCGATTTAATCCGAAAGTATTCCAAACGCTAATTTTTTTTGTTACAAGAGAATTATTAAATAACTAGAAATGAAAAAAGTATTTTGAAATACCTCTCTCAAACGCTAATTTTAATTATTGATTAAATATACCTTTAATTAATTATCTTTCACTTTATTTTGAAATTTTTCTAACAATTTTTCATCAATTTCAAAATAGAGCACATTAAATATGTAGGGAACGCTCGTACATAAAATGATGATATCATTTATTTATTTGAACTATCACTTTAGAGAAAGAGTACTTTTAGTTTAAGCAAAACAACATGGTGGAACAAATTCTTGAATCGATGTTCTATACTGATTAACCAATGACTAATTCTCTCACAAAACTTTTACTCATGAAAACACAACATTTTTCTAAATTTTCATAAAAAAAAATAATATGTGATTTTATAACTAGATACCTTTTACTTTATTTTATTTTTAGAAATAAATATAAAAAAATAAAATATTAACTATTAGTTTATAATTTTTTTACAGAAGGTATACAAAAATTTTACGCATTAAATATAAAGATTAATATGTTATACACCATCAATGAAATTTTTTGACTCCACAAGTAGAATAGAATAATGATATATATCTTTTAAAATATTAAAAAATATAAAATAAATAAAATATATATGTATTATTATTTTAATCTCGTTTGTAAAATAAAAAATTTTACTGAAAATATATAAGATAATTATGCAAAATATAAACCCATCAAAATAAAAGTTAGGTGAGTCATGCATGACATTAGCATTTCTCCTCTAGTCAACCTATAAATAGTTAACGCGTTAAAAGTCTTGTCTCGAAGTGATAAAAAGTTTCCGTCGTTTGATTTGGACTTCTAGGCAAATGGCATTTATTTATTTTTCTAAAATATTTAATGACTGAATAGAGGGCTGAGTTTTTTTGGATAAAATGTAAATTCTACAATATATAGTAAATTTTTAATTATTCAATAAAAATTGATGATAAATGATATTTAAATTAAAATAATTTAAATGTAACTTTTACCAAATGCTAACTAAAAATGTTAGTATCTTAAATAAAAATTTTATATTTATTCATATATTATACAACTCTTTAATTAACAAAATGAAAAATATCTATTTTAAAATTTTTGTATTTTAAATTTATAATAACATATTATAATTCACAAATAATATATAAAATTTATAAAGTAATGGACATCAAATATATCTATACATACATATTATAAAAAAAATACTTAATAGACAAATAAGTCCTCAACCTTTAGCTCAAAATGGAATTCAGCCCTCAACGTTTTATTGCATAAAATTCAATTCATAAACTTTTATTTCAGTGAAAATAGACCAATCTGTTAAATGAACTAACTGCTGTTAGTTTTGTATAGGTGGCATGCCACGTGGCAGTTAACTAAACTATCCACGTCAACTGCCACGCATGCAAAACTAACGACAGTTAGTGTCATTTAACAGATTTTGACTTAATTGCATAATTATAAAAGATTTAGAGTTTATTTTCACTTAAATAAAAATTTATGGACTGAATTTCATGTAATAAAATATTGAAAGCTGAATTTCATTTTGACATAAAGATTAAGATTTATTTGACTATTAAACTTAAAAAAATATCCCTTGACAAATACGGCAGCCGGAAAGAAAACTAAGAGCAACACGTGGCCGTCTTACAAGCGCTGAAGCAAAGATAAAATATGAAAAAAGCATGGGAAAAGATATTAAATAAAAAAATTACAGCGTAGTTGGTTGGCCTGAATTTTTTTTCTTTCCGCTTCAATTCCGAGTGGTCCCACACTTTCTCCGTTTGGTTCAAAAAGCAACACAGAATAAAAATTCTTCAAGAATTGGTATTCCTTACGCGGAAGGAAGGAATAGCAATTCTTTGTGGGATGCCGTTATTTGTTTTTCTGAGAATCAAAGAAAAGGTTAAAATTTTCGTTTTCCAATCATATCCTCAGTATCATTTCAACAGTTTAAACCCAAAAATATTAGCATCCCTTCGTCTTCACATCCCTTCGTAATTCACAAACAAAAACCTTCACTCTTCCCTTGCTTCAGAAAATCTCAACAACCTCTCAAAATTGCTTGCTTCCTCTGCAAAAAGAAAATATATAAAACCAAAAATCCTCACAGATGATGAGGAAGCAATGTACAAAAGAAAAACCCAAAAGTTTTAGATTTGGGTTTAAGATTTCAAAATTAGATCTATGTTTTTCTTGGTACTTTTTGAAAAAATCAACTTAAAAAATGAATTGAGCAGACTGAAAGGAACAAGAATATGTCACTTGAGATGAAACTTGCGCCGGTGAACGGTGGTGCCGGTGTCGGCCAACGACGAAAAGGAGAATATGAGAGAGAGGCTTTGATTTTCTGGTTGAGAGAGGGAGGAGGCGAGAAATGAAAAAAAGGGAGAGGGAGAGAGGAAAGGAAAACGAAAATAAATGGGAAGAGAGAGAAAGAAAATAAAAGAAAATTTTTTTAATTAATTATTAAGTGATAATTAAGTGATAATTAATAATTAATTAATATTTAACAACTAATGAAAATTATTTATAATAAAAATTTATAATTAATTTTATAATTAATAAATTATTTAATTATAATTAGTATTATAATAATTTTAATTAATTTAATAAAAGGGTAAAATGGTCTTTTGAATTTATTCTAATCATATTTTTCCATCTAACCAAACATATTAATACTATTTCCTATTGTATTCCATTTTAATGAACCAAACATCATAATAAATATTCAATTCTATTCCTTCACTTTTCTATTCCCTCGAAAAACATATTCCATTCCTCTTTTTATTCTGTTCCGTGAACCAAACGTCATCTTATTGATTCACATTATATTCCATGGAAAATATAAGGCTTTGGCTATTGTCCGTCAATGAAAGCCCAAGTTCCCTAAGAATTATAACCAACAACTTAAAAATCTAACGAAAAAATCAAACAAAATTTCTACATCAGCAAAACTAAACATTCCTAAAAATCTAAATGTAAACCATTAGTAAACAAATTATACTTACAAACCTTAAGTCTAACCAATATTATCGTTGAAGGTTTCACATTAGTAGAATATTTTAGGAATTCATAGTGACATTAATTTGTCAAAAAATTGAAAGTGTTCTCCCCAATTTTTGTAAGAGTCCACGAAAGTATTCCAATGAAAAATATAAAAAAATGAGAAATGAAAGATTAAATAAAGTTAACTATGAAAAAATATAAATAAAATAAGAGAAAAACAATATAAATGGCACAATATAATTTTAAAAAATTTTAAATATCAATTTTTAAAAAAAATTCTTATTTAAGTAGATATTTTTAAACTTCATCAATATGTAATAAGAATTTAGAAATTTTTTTCATTATAAGATTCAATTTGTTAGTAAATAAAATTAATAAATATTCAAAACACAAAATAAAGGAACAATAACAAAAATACATAGACATAAAAAATATATTTATATAATTTAAACATTAATGATATATAATGTCTATAACCTATTATAAAAAGAATCCTCATTTACTCTATAAGTGACACCTATCTCTTCGACTATTTATTGCATATAATTAGATCACAAGTCACAACTTAAATCATCTTAACTATTTTTTGCTTGTAGTTGGGTCATAATTCAAAGGTCATTCAATCCAAGATTGCTTGATGGTGGCCCACATAGAACCATGAAATTGAAGTTAGAAAGGCTGAAAATTTTATTTTCCTTCCCTTTTAATAGTTAAGCTAAAACAGGTGATTGTTCAGTGTTAAGCATTCTCCCTGAGTTTTTTGTCAACTCAATTCTCCTACATTCAAAGGAATATTAATAACCTATAAATAAAAAGTATCACATTAATTTGAGATTGACATCGGTCCATTTTTATACTTTTTTATTCCAAGTAACATTACCAGCATATTATATTCTACAAATTAACTGTTGTTGAACTAGAATAAAACTTCATATATTCACATTTTTTAATAAATATTATAATTATTTTCCCTTAAAGTTAAAATAAAAAAAGAGAGAGAAAAATATTAAAAGTAGAGAAAAAAATAAAAATTTTAAACAAAATTTTTTTGTAAAGAATTAAATCAAATATTCAAAAATATGTTCTAAATTTTCCAAAATTTTGAATCAAATATCCAAAATATTTGGTTTGCGAAAATTCAAGTCAAATACTAAAATTAAAACATTAAATATCCAAATAAATAAATTAATTAAATTACAATTCTATTTTTTATATTTATAATTCTTCAAAATCTAAAATTACAAAAACCATAAAAATCTAATAATTACAAACAATATTAATTTCAAAAAATGATAAACTATAGAATAAAGCAAGAAATTCCAAAAATCAAAATGTTTTAAAATTAAGCACAAAAAGAGAATTAAAAAATAAATCTATGTTTAAAAAACAAATTCTTTAAATATGAATGTCGAAAATTATAAAAAAAATAAATTAGATGAAAAATAGATAATTTCAATAAAACTTTTAGAAACAAGAGAGAAAGAAAAAAATGATTTTAGAGATCAATCTAATCCAAATTTATCTACAAACCAATAAATTTGGATCAAAACTCAATAACAATTTAAAATTTTCTAACCAATTATTTTATTTTGGTCTATTTAATATTTTAACTTTGTATTAAAATTTTAATTTTTTTTTGTAAAATAAGGTAAGATTAAAATAAGTAATTAATTAATAGATAAATTAAATGTTATCATTTTGTTTTTATAAATCAATATTTTAAAACAATTGTTTGTATTTAATAAATACTATTTAAATATTATTTATTAAAAAAAAGAAGAGATCCCATGCCAATCAGGAGCAACATACTAGTTTATATAAAAAAAACCATCAAATTTATACGGACCCTATAAATACCAGGTAGGAAGGTACAATTTGGATTTCCCCTAGCCATTCCACATTTCTTTTTCTACATTAGAATACCAATGTTCCACCTGTCCTCATTTTATAATTGGGCATTAGCTTAGAATCTACAAATACAAGAACCAGCTGGGTATTTGTTAAGAAAGATAAGAAACTTTCATGGCGGCCGAAGAGGAAGTGAAGCTTTTGGGTTTCTGGGTTAGTCCACCTGTGTTTAGGATCAAATGGGCTCTCAAACTCAAGGGTGTCAGATACGATTATATAGAAGAAGATATCTTCAATAAGAGCAACTTGCTCTTGGAATTGAACTCTGTTTATAAGAAAGTCCCGGTGCTTGTTCATGGCGACAAAGCGATTGCAGAATCCCTTGTTATTCTTGAATATGTTGATGAAACATGGAAGCAAAACCCATTGCTGCCTGAAGATCCATACCAAAGAGCATTGGCTAGATTTTGGGGTAAATTTGCTGAAGAGAAGGTAGCAATTTCTTCAACCATCATTACTATTTTGTTTCTAATTCATGGATTTTGTATCTTAGCACACTTATTTGGATGGAAAAACAGATTCTTAGAGGTGCGTGGAATGCTTTGATCTCCCAAGGAGAGGAAAAGCAAAATGCTTTGCAACAAACCATAGAAGCCATGGAGAAAATTGAGGGAGAACTTGAAGGGAAGCAGCAGTTCTTTGGTGGGGAAAACATTGGGTATTTGGACATTTTATTGGGCTGGATCTCTTACTACCTTCCATTATGGGAAGAAGTTGGATCCATGCAAATTATAGACCCTGTTAAATTCCCAGCCACCACTTCCTGGATCAAGAGGTTCCTGAATCACCCGGTGATCAAAGACAACTTACCACCAAGAGAAGAGACGCTTTCTTATTTCCACCAGCGCAGCAAAGCATTTGGTTCTGCATCTCATGGGAAGATGAGGGTTTAATTAATTTTCGGGTTTCTTATTATGTTGTCTACAGTAAACCCTTGCTTCCAAAAGAGCATTTGAAGTGTAATAAATACTAGTTATTGCACTAATGTTGGCGTTGGTTCTGCCTGTTTTTAGCAGTCTTCCCTGTTTTATCTTCTGGATTATGTAACCTAGTGATGAACAATCTACAACATAGAATATTACGTCTCTTGTTTAGAGAAATAAACCTTATTTTTCATTATTGACTTGTGCTCATGTCATGGATAACACTTGCATTCCTTTCCAGCACAAAAACAAAGTCACAGAATATTCCAGTTTTCGAACTTCATGTCCACTTGGCCATTTTATTCCAATTGCATTTAAGTAAGAGTATATAAATTTTTTTGTTTATGTTAAATATTAACATTAAAAATAAAAATGATCAATTAATGTATCAAATCTCAAAGAGGCGAGACTTCTAATGCATTTGGAGATTATAAGATTTTTGAGTTTAAATTATATTAAGATGATTTTAAAAATGAGATTTTAGATCCAAATAAAAAAAAGTTATATTATGATGATTTTAAAAAGTAAGATTTTACGTATCGACAAAAAAATGACATATGATTATTTTTAAAAGATATATGATTAATACTATTAACTCTTAAATACAAAATAAATTATTTTAATTCTAAATTTAATTAAAAAATTATTTTATTGTGTTTTTGCATAAATTATTTCAAAATTTTTCATCCATCGTTCTTTGATATAAATATAAATATAAATATATATATATATATACACACACACATACATAGTTCATAAAAAATTTTGCTTTAACTGAAAAAGTTGTTTGAAAAGTTAGTTTCAATTATTTTATATTAAAAATAAAATTATTTTTATCAATATTGTTTGTTTATATTCCTTTTATATATATATTTAAAATAATATTTACTTTTGGATAATTATTTTGTACAAAGCCAATGAATTTTTTTATTCTACAAGCGGAATTAAGATCATAATACATGTCCTATTTTATTTATTTTTTATTTTTTAATATTTTTATAGAATATGTGTCGTGATCCTAACACCGCTCGTATAGTAAAAAACTCCACATGCGATATATAGAATAATTATCCTTTAATTTTTACCATGCTTATTTTTATAATTCAATTATTTATTTTTGACTTACCATGCTTATTTTTATAATCCAATTATTTATTTTTGACTATAATTAATGTGAGTTAATTGATTTGATGAAAATGAGTTTATTTAATGAATTGAGTTAATGATATTAATTACGTATTTTATTAAATAAAATGAGATGACATTATTCTAGTCATGCGTAAGAACACACTACGTTTTTGAAGGATATTTTTTTTTGACTAAACTTTTTAGAAGGATCTTAATCTAAGTAAATATAGTTAGATAATTCTTATATTTTTAAACATAAAACTTTATTTTATTTAACTAAGACTTGCTTACAAAGCTTACATTTTCCCGCACATAAAATTACATGCAAGTTACAGAGAGTACATTCCCACCCCCACTAAGGTATTTTTTTTATTCCACATTTTACCCCCTGCATTTTATTATTATTGCAGCTACATCCTCCACAACCACAGGAGCTATAGCTTATTTACTGCTGTGACCCCTGCCTCGGGCTAACCAGAGACACCTGCCTGCTCTGCTTCAGCCTCATCGCCTCCTCCCTTGAGATATCGAAAGCGTTTGCAATCACATCCGCCGGCAGTCCCCGGAAAACTGAGACACGGCCTGCTATCTGGCTAACCTTGGCATTGGCGTTTGTCTTGAATGCTATCCACTCCAACCCCTGGCTGCTTGCCTTCTTCACCACAGCGAAATTTTGGGGCACTACTATTACTTGGCCCTGCTCAACCTCATCATCGAATATGGCATCCCCATTCTCTGACACAATTTGCATCCTTCCGCTTCCTCTGGTGATGTAAACTACGCTGTGGGCATTGATGTTCCAGTGAGGAGCATAGCTAGCATTCTGCAATTTGTTTTTGGAAATGAAAAATCATTATCTGCTTGATTACCCAAGTTGAAAATATCTAGTTTTTGACGTTAATTACCTTGAAAAGGACTCCTCTCTCAGCGCTGAGTTGGAGGTCTTGGAGGATGGGGAATTTGTAGCTGTTGATGCTGGTGATTCGACCAGCTCGAGGGTTGAAGACATCAGCGAAGGAAGAATCTGCTCTGTGTCTGAGACTCATTGAGCAGAATGTTTCCTCTAATCCATTTTGTCCCTTTCTTCCTTGTTGTCTTGGTCTCCTGCTGCTGCTTCCTCGCTCTTTTCTTTCTCTCCTTTGTCCACTCTCTCCGTCTGATCCTTTTTCATCCTCGTCCTCTTGTTCTTCTTCGCTTCCTTGTTGACTCTGCTCTTCCTCCTCTTCTTCTTCACGTCCTTGCTGCCTCTGTTCTTCCTCTGTTTCTTCTGGGCTTGTTAATTCTTGCTCCATTTTAACAATGGCTCCCCTGTTATCATTTTCGTTCTGTAGCTTCCTTGCCAGCTTGGAGTCAATGCCGAAAGCCTCTTCCAGAAACTTCCTGAGAATTCCGCTGAGAAGATTATTTCCTCCGCTCTGTTGCTGCTCATCTTCCTCGCCTCTCGGGCTTTGGCTTTGTCTTTGTCTCTGACCTCCAGTTACTAGTCCTTCTTGCGGGTTACCAGCAAGGAAGAATTTCTAAACCCAAAAATCAAATGAAAAATTCAGAATGACTAAATGAAAAAAAAAAAACCCAATACATTAATTTCTGCTAAAGCATTTGATTTCTCACCCTGAAATTTTGATCGAGCTGGTTGGCAATATTGCCAACATCAACGAGTGAGACCAAGACAAGCTGAGACTGTCCATCGTTGTGAATCCAGTGAGCTACACCAGTTGGCAAGGCAATTATATCGCCCTTCTTGATTCGTCTGAGCTTCTGGTGCTGATCCCTTGAACTCTGTTGCTTTTCTTTCCTACTTTGCGACTGCTGTGACAGTGATTGGTATGTCTCAGGACAGCCGGGAAAGATCGCCCCTTGGATACCCTGGCCTGTATGCATTGAAACATAACAAAAATCTTAGTAAGGTACTAAAGAAAAATACAGTAAAGTTGCAGAATTGTGCAGGAAAACAATAAATTAGACCTTCTACTACATAGATAAGCTGAGGAGCATTGTCGAACGAAGGTAATAAAAGGCCTTTGCGCTGGATTGTATGGCGGAGGAAGGCAACACCAGCACACTGGAATTGGTCCTCATTTTGGTCCCAGAACTCAGTGACACCAGCCTCGGACTTAAAGAGGTGCTTAGGTTCAAGAGCGTTCAAGTTCTGGAGTTGGCATTGGTTTCGCTGGCTTTGCTGAGAGTGCTGGCTCTGGCCTCGGTTAGTGACCAGATCTATATGAGCAAAGCAGCCATGGAAGAGAACAAGAAAACAAACGCTGAAAGAAAGCAAAGAAGAGTAAGCCATGGAGGGAAATGGAGACTTGAATTTTGATTTGGTGAAGAGGGAAGCTGGCTTGGGTTGGTATTTATAGAGGGAAGGATGGGGTTTGGGTATGGGAAGTGGCGAAGTGCTCTGGTGAGTGTTTTGGTTTGCATGCATGTGAAAATGTCTTTACATGCTTGCATGGCTGATGATGGCCTAACTCGTTTACACATAATACTATTCTCTTGGCAACGTGGTGTTCAACTGTTCGTCTACTGAGAATTGAAGAGAATTCAGGCGGTTCTGCTGGCGCCTTTCGAGAATTTCTGATACCTATTTGATGCATAGAAGCCCAAAGAAGGGCAAGAGAGACCTAGTAAGTTCGTGTATTTGAGTGTTAGACAGACACGAGATATGAAATGAATTATTGAAATACGAAAATGATAAAATTATAAAATGTGTATAAATCTTAAATACAAATTGAATATGTTTATACTATATGTTACATGAAACATGATACAATTTATATACGTATAATTATCTGTGTAACACGATATGATTAAAATATCATAATAAAATTAGACACAACTAACATGACACATGCAAGATACGAAAAAGACGTTCAAATAAATCATGTCAAATGAGTACATGTTTAACATGTGTAAGACACAATAACCTATTTACATAGGCAATTAATAATATGTTTGTAGAAAGATTTGAACATTAACAATAAACTTTTATTACTATGTGTTTTATCAAGTACACCAATTTTAAAATTTCAAATAACTTTCTATGAAAAATTATTTATTTTAGGACAAACTATATTAAAAGTTTAATTATCAAGTTTAATAAAAAATTATTAGTAAAAAATTTTAATAAAATATAATAATAAAATTAATTATGAAATTAAATTAGTTAATTATACATAAGATAATAAAGCTTTTAATTTCTAAATAAAAGTATTGAAGTTAAATAAAAAAATTATAGTAAGAGTACATGATAAGAGATGAAGTGCATGATAAGAAAAATTTTTAAATTTAAACATAAAGTACATGATGTAACCCAAAAAAAAAACATAAAGTACATGATAAGATATTAATACAATGTAACATTAACATATAAATTATTGTGATAATATATAAATATTAATGATCTATTTTATGCACATGATTTTAAATCACATGATGAGATATTATACTTTTTAAATTAAAAACAACACATTTATTCTTAACGGCATCTATAACAATAAGAAATTATAAAATTTATTTAAATCACTTATATAACTATGATAATTTAAAAATATATATGATTTATCATATTATATCTTTTAAAATTTTATTTTAAGTAGACATAACATTTATTTGGATCACCATAGTTACATGGTATAACATGATCTATGTTGGATTTCAAGTATAAAAAGGCAATTTTGGCGACCCTTTTTCAGCTTACCTTTTCTTGATTTGTTTTGAAGGACTTTCAACCATGCTTACTGAAAATCAAACAGATGGATTGCTACAAAAGAGTTCGGGCAAGTCGTAATGGCCCTAGAGTCACATATCCATTTTTTTTGCTGATGACAGTGTTTTGTTTGCCAAATAAATGTTCACCAAAGTAAAAAGGTAAAGGACATACTAAGAAGATACGAAGAAGGCTCGAGTCCAAAAAAAATCAATTTTGAATTATTTGTTTTGCCATGCGAAACTAGGGCTTAGTTTGGTTTTTGTCAAACCCATGGTGCGACGATATCAGTAGAAGATTTTAAGCTAAAAGACAAAAAGTGCAAGGATAATATTTCCCTTTCACCCCTTCGTTTTAAAATTTTTATTATTTTATTAATAATTATATATCCTTAACGGTTTTTATATTTTTTTCAATCTTATTAAAGTCGGCAAATTCTACAGTAAGGTTACAAAAATTGATCTTATTTTAAGGTCATTGAATTAGAATCATTGGATTAGTCAAATCTAATATAAACCGTTGATTAAATTTTAAAAATTAAAAAACTCTTTAACCAGGTAACCTACTAAATTAGTTATTAAAATTAACATTATTTACTAAATATTATTAAAATTATAGTACTATATTACTAATATAACCTTGTTATAATTGCAGTACTATTCTTCTTCTTATATAAACCTTTATTCTGTTTTTAAACCCTAATTCCTAAATCATAAACCCCAAATTCTAAATCATAAATCCCTTTATTCCAATTTTTTTCTTTTTCACCTTTAATCCAGTTTGTAACTGTTTCAATATTTTATAAATCCTAAACCTTAAGTCTAACCTCAATCAAATAGTTGTTCTTTTTTATTCCCCACTTATATTTTAACAATGGATAAGTTTGTGGAAGAGAATTGCATAAACGATGGAAAATCGTGATGAAAAGTGCGAAGAACCAATGATTTACAAATAGTGTCCTCAAGTGTCCAAGGAATCGTTATATTTTTTACTAGTAAGATTTTTAATTATTTACATGTTTGTAGGCAGTCGTTTTATAAGTGTTTTGCTAAAATGAAGAAAAATCAATGTTTGTGCAATAGTGGTCAAAATTTATCGAGGCAGTCGACTGCTTGATTAGAGCATTCGACTGCCTAAGAGAAAATTTTTAGCAAAACGTTAGAATGCGTAAGCAATCGATTGCTAAATAACCCAGTCGACTGCCTACTGTCCTGATAACATTCTATTTTGAATTTTCCCATAAGCAGTCGAATGCTTTAAAATGACAATTGATTGCCTTTATTTAGCAGTCGACTACCATATTGACCCAGTATCATTCTATTTTGAATTTTCCCATAGGCAGCCAAATGCTTTAAAATAGAAGTCGATTGCCTTTATATAGCAGTCGACTGTTATATCTGTGCAGTTACAGAGCGTTACATTGGATGAAAATTTCCTTAGCTGTTTCAGTTTATAGTATTTTCTTTTAAGAATAACATTTTTTTAACTTTATGATATACAGGCAATCAGTATGCACTGAGAAAAAAAATTTAAAGAAGATGACAAACTTGAATGAGGTGAAAATCTTTATCAAATTAAGTTCATATGCATATTAAATCAAATCATATAAAATGTTTATATAATCTTTTATTTAAAATTAATTTTTTGACAAGTTGCCAAAGAATTTTTATCTCTTTCTGATAAGAATTTTTATCTCTTTCTGATGATATGAAGTTAGTTTATGATGAATTAGCGCATACTGACCGCTTGTTGTATGGTAAAGAAAAGAAAGTTATGAATTCAAAATTGAACAAGGTATGTGATTTTAATGAAAGTGTGATATTGTTTTATAACAAAAATGATTAACAAATTATTTATAGATAACAATTTTCTAATAAAATTATACTAATTTGGTAAATATTTTTAAATGTAGGTTTTTTGGGATACACGTTGTAGTCTACATCGATTTTATAAGTTATTGAAAAATATTAATTCAAAATGCCATAATTCAATCCATAGTATTGGTTTAGGAGACTTGCTACACATTCAGGAGCATAAATTGAAGAGGGATCTTTGCTTGTGGTTGATTGAAAAGGTAGATTTAAAAAAACGATGTTTGAATTTGTACAGTCATCAAATATCGTTGACTCCTGAAATAGTATTTGTCATTCTTGGCATCTCAGCTAAGGGCTCCCTTGTTCGATCTAAAATTGGTGAGTCAGAAAAATCAAGTGTTTGTAAGCAATTTCGTGTTCACAAAGGTTCCATGTTGCTTAATGAATTAGAAGAACAAATTCCATCATGACCTCCTAATTCAAATAAGTTCAAGGCAAAATTCCTTTTATATGCCTTAAGTTGTTTACTATATCCTTCAACAGGCACAAATACAAAAAAAAAATACATTTCTTGCCTAAGTAGTATAAAGTCTGGTAAACCATTGAATTTGGCTGAATATGTATGTCAAACATTGATAAGCGGAGTTAGTAAGTTTTGTAGCAAAAGCCATGCAATGACAGGAAAAACAAGATGGTTTTATGGATGTGTTTTGGTTCTTCAGGTTAGTATTGTTTAATTAGTTATCTGTACAATTATTGTTAATCGTATTTTTGTAACTGTAGATTATCTAATACATGTCACTTTTATATTATTGCATAGATTATTTTTTTGGATCACGTATCTAGTGCACGAATTCACTATGGAAATGGATTAGATCCAAAACCTAGAATTGCTGCATGGAACCAAGACAGGATTGATCAAATTTTAGATGATATTAAAGATTTCAAAAATTATCATGTTGTTAAGGTAATGTGAATTAATATATTTCTTAAACACATTTGTTTTTTTAGATATTTTGAGTTTCAAAAAATAATTAATGTTTCAATACAGGATTATAATGGGAAGTTAGATGGAAAGATCACATATGATGCTCATATACCTTCTCAATGCAAAGTATGTTATTATAGTTATATATTTGTGATCCTATTTTAAATATGATAGTTATAATTTTAACATTATTTTTTTATAGGAATTTTGTGAACATGTTGATAGCATGCAAGAAGGTATGAAAGAAGCCCAACAGAATGTGATAATTGACTTAAAGAAAGATGTAATGGTGCTGAAGTCTGAGAATGATCACATGAAAAGATCTTTTAACGATTTTTTTTAGTCAATCAAAGAGAAAATTGGCATACAAAGAGATATGATTGAGCCGAAGGCTAAGAATGATACAAACAAAAAATCTTTTGATGATTTGTTATGTTCAATGAAGGAGAAAATTATTGAAGCCTTCAAAAAAAAAGTTATTCTCCTGCTATTGGTCATTGTTGTAAGTCCGATAGTATTTCTAAGGAGGATAAGGGAGAGTTTGTATGTGAAACAGACAAGCCAGACAATAATGAGAAAGATTTAGTTGATGATCAACCCCATAGCCATAACTCATACCCAAAATCTCCTGTGAAAGAGCCGAATTGTATGATTCTTGTTAAAGGTGATCATAAGGAAAAAGAAAAGAGTATACATGATTCTTCAATAGAATGTTTAAAAGTGTTTCAAGAATTTTCAATGAAAGAAGATATGTCATATCTAAAGTCTCCTTTGAAATAACTAGCACAAAGAGACATTGTTCGAATGTCAAATCTAAAGGTAACATTTACATACTTATAAGTATTTTATTAGGTGTACAAATATTATTAATTAGTATATAGATGTTTATTTTGTAGGCATTACAATTGACAAAAGTTATTGACATTCTTTCCACAGAGGGGTCCAAAGAAAATCCAACTGATTCAGTATTTGCAGCAAATATAAATGCGAAGAAGAACTTTTGACATCAAAAATCCCTCGTGTGAAAAAGAAAGTAAATAAAAAATTACCAAAAAGACTCCTAAAATGGTAATTTTAAATCTTAAACCCTTATTTTTATATTAATCTCATAGGGTATAGTATTACTTATAATTATCTTATAAATTTATTATTCAATTCTGATTATACATGTTTCTATTTTATTATAAAGGTTACAAATTGTAGTTCATCAGCTTCATCATCTCTTAAGTTGTTTGAACAAGTTATTGATGTTTGCAACTTTGTATGAAATTGTGATCGAACTAATGGTAGGTACAATTGAAAATCCTTAATTACTTTATATTTCAAATTTGATCACTTTATAATAATTAATTTGCACATACAGTGAGGATAAGCTTGTACACTTCATGTATACTTTTGCAATAGGGTCTGACTTGATGACTCTACAACCAACAAAGTGGCTTAATTCTAGCGTGAGTTGCTTAAGGGTTAACCTAATGATGGTAAATTTTATTTATTACATTTACAATGATCATGTTAAATATCACTAAATAATAATTTCAGGTACTTGATTTGGTCATTTATACGTGCTTCTTTACCGTTATGAAAGAGTCTATTCCTTGGACTAAGTGGTACTTTCCATGTCATTTTTAGGTAATATCATATTTTATTATGTTTGAATAATATTTTGTTACATATATTGTTATTTATTTTTATATTTTGTGATAGGCTACAATTTGTAAATATGATAGACCAATTAAGTTGGATGATTTAAGAAATATTGGTATTAAACACTACATGAGTTCTCTGAAAAAGTGTGAATTGGTAACAAAAAGTTTATAGAATTTAGCATTTATTTATAATGTATACCTTTTATTTATTATTAATTTTTAAACTTTGTTCCTTTTTTATTGATCAGATCTTTGTCCCAATGAATGACAGAAATATGCATTGGTATTTATGCGTCATTGACTTGAAAGAGAAGGTTATTAAAGTGCTAGACACTTTACCATTGAAATATGATGATACAAGATTATGTGATATTAAAAGAGTGGTAATGTATTTTTTATATTACAATTTTTTAAAACTTTCTTTATGTCAACTTTTTTTTATGCCATTATATATCTTCTTTTTTTTTCTCTTTCATTACTAGGTTTCAGGTTTAGAAGATATATTATATTAAATGACCCATCATTACATAAAGGAGAAGTTGATTTACCAAATTTAAATGATTGAAAAATTATTTTCTCGGTTGATGTTCCACGACAGACAAATACGTAAGTTTAAAATATATTTTCAATTATTTTAAATTATAAGCAATAAATTGTACATATTTGTTAGATATTATGTTGTACTTATTTTTATCTGCGTCTTATATTATTTACAGATACGATTATGGAATGTTTGTATGTCAGTTTATGATCTAAATGCATCAAACTAAGTACCAAGATATTGTATGTTTCTAGCATTCCCTAAAACTTTTAATTATCAATTGGAATAAATTGAGATATTTGTAAACTAATACAATTTTATAAAATTTTTCTTGCAATGTGTAAATGATTTAGATCGATACCATTTGGTGGCATAATTGGTTTGGCACCAAGAAAATCAAGTGCGAAGTTTTTTATATGAAAATGTTGCAACCTATGTGGAGTCAACTAGAGGGAAAAAACGTCCATGCAATTCTAGTTGAAGCTTGTCTTTATACTAAAAATGTAATAATCAAATTTATTTTACTTTTTAATAAATTGTCAACATTATTGTTTGACTTATTTTTGAATTAATGCAATAAGTTATACATAACAGTCAACAGCCATGTGCAATGAATGTAGGTTGCATCCAATTGCTCTTGCAATCTTAGGCATAGGCATTTAGTTATAACATATAGCAACTGACTGCTTTAAAAAGGCAGTCAACTGTCATTATCATTTTTGAGTTCTACAATAATAAAAAACTAAGGAAGTCGGATGCTATTATCAAGCATCCGAATCCCGATCTAGAAATCAATAGCAGTCGGCTGCCTGCATATAGGCAGTTGACTGCCAATGGAATTTTTGGATTCTGGATGAATTTTTATAATGAGGAAATTGGATATGGAGCAATCAAATCCCTTTTCTGGAAAATTAAATAGTCGACTGCTAATTTAATGGCAGTCGACTGCCAATAGAATTTTGGGATTCTGGGTGAAGTTTTATAATGAGGAAGTTGGATGCTACTATCGAATAACCAAATCCCTTTTTGGAAAAATAAAGCAGTTGACTGTTATTTTATAGGCAGTCGACTGCCAATAGACTTCTTGGATTATGGGTGAAGATTTATAACGAGAAAGTCGAATGCTATTATCGATCAACCAAATCCCTTTTTAGCTAAAGCAGACGACTGCTACTATCTGGTAGTCAAATTATAAAAGCCTTTTTAGGTTCTACATGAAGCTTTATAATAAGGAAGCGCAATACAATTATTCTAAAATTATTCATGATTATTTATGCAAAAATGTTAATAATGATACAATTTTATAAAATTTAAAAACCCTATGGTTCTTCTCATCCCTAAATCAAATAATATTAAATTAGCAATATTATTTGTACAACTAAACAAAAAGCATAGCACCAGTCAATGGATAATGCATTCGCTATTCTTGCAAAAACAATACATAAACAAATTATTTTAGAAATTGATTAACAAATTGAAAGACTAATAATAATAATAATAATAATAATAATAATAATAATAATAATAATAATAATAGAAGGGATGATGATGATGATGATGATGATGATGATGATGATGATGATGATGATGATGATGATGATAATTACCTCAAAAGAATCATCACCAGATATGCTGGCTACCTAAGAAGAGCCCATTAGATAATCATCTGAATCGAGATCAATATTATCATCAACATAATTCCACGAACCATTAGTAGAAAGTGTAATAAGCTCAAGACGTGGACACTTTTTCTTGGTGTGACCTTCCAATTTGCAATGGCTATATTTCCTAAGCTTATTATGAGCTTCAACTTTTGGCTCATGTTTGCTCTTTTTTTTTTAGCTCGAGTAGGATCAACAACGTGCTCTGTCATAGGGGGAATGCTTGCATTATTATCAACTTTGCACATCTCTTCATACCGCTTTATTAGATTAGCTAATTCGCTCCTAGCCTGGGTATACACCTCAACCGTTTGAGATGCCACATAACATAATCTGGTACAGGTAGAGCTTAATGAAGCATAACGTAACATTGAAACATACTTAGGCTCAATAGTTTGATCAATAATTATATGTGTATCAAGTTTGGCATTTTTCGTCCATCTATTCATAATAAGCACAGAAGGGATCCTAGTAAGTTGCTCCAATATCATCACATGAATGACATGCGCACACGGCATGCCATCGGTTTCAAATTTGAGACATGAACAATTTATACTTTTTTCCACATCATTATACTCCACATGTAATTGAATTGAAGGTTCTTGATACTTACTCAAAGTGTACACCTTCGTGGATGGGCTTGACTAGGTGATGTTTTGATGATAATATAATGCTTGTAGATGCAGTTACTCTTGAAACATGTTAAATGATTTTGTTGTGTAGATACTAGCAACATGAGACTCAATCTCCTTGAATGGATGGTATTTAATTGGCTCAGTGTGTGAATTGATGTAATCTTCCCCCACCTCATTGATGCAAATACTCTTAATGCCATTTTCAATGCACGTACAAACTCCAGTAACGTCTTTCTTTCTTTTGCAAGAGAAGCTATAAATGCATTCATACCTTCGCAACGAGAGGTACTCCTCACTGCTCCGAAAAAATGACCAATCAAATATGCCCGGTGTCGTAACGGCTTCGCGCTCGACGATTTTCGGAAAAGCGTTTAAAGACAAAAAAAATGGGAGTCGCCACCAATCTTTTTTGACTAGGTGTGATTGGCCACCTGAAAACGTTTATCTTCTCAACAAAATCTCAAAATCAATTAAGTTTTATTAAAAAGATAATCTTTTGGTCTGCGAAACAAAAATTGGGTTCGGGGGTACGGTTACGCGTGGAGAAGGATTAGCACCCCCACGACGCCCGTTAAAAACGGTACCATAGTAATCATGTGTTATCCTTTAATTTTAATGAAATGGTCTTGAATTGATATTTAACAATAATTCATATTTTTATTACAATCAATTTTGTTCTTTTTAATTTTGAAACATTTAAATATTATTTTTTATTTGAAATAAGTGAAAATCTTTTGTATTGAAAATTATTCCGAAGTACCCCAATACTCTGGTAGCATTTCGGATAATTTACTCACCTAGAGATTTCTTAAGAATCACTACTTGTGAGTTCTGTAGAATCTCATCATCGGAAGATTCACACTCGTTTCAAAAATTATTATGAATGCATATGATGCAAACAGGTAGTACATGATGCACGTGGAACTTAAAAGAAATTTATTTTATTAATGAAACTCTTGATATTGAGAAATTTGGCTAAATATCCCAATACTCTGGTAACATTTAGCTAATTCCTCTCACCTAGGGATCAGTCAAGAAATCACTACTTGTGAGTCTCATGACATCCCATCCTCGGAAGAATTTCATTAAACTTAAAATTTATTATTAATTTTCTATTTAAAAACTTGTTTTTATTTTTAACAAAAAAATTAAATTATTGAAAAATCATACTAAATATTCCAATACTTTTGGCAACAATTAGTATGACTCTTCTCACCTAGGGATCAGCTAGGAATCAATACTTGTGACTTCCGTAGCATCCCATCATCGGGAAAATTTCATTTAAAT
The DNA here is from genome assembly GCA_031772115.1 of Heritiera littoralis. Taxonomy (NCBI): domain Eukaryota; kingdom Viridiplantae; phylum Streptophyta; class Magnoliopsida; order Malvales; family Malvaceae; genus Heritiera; species Heritiera littoralis. The sequence continues at coordinate 936,539 of JAPDPK010000147.1, forward strand.
TTAAATTTTATTATTAATTAAAAACTTATTGATTTAATTTTCTAACAAAAATTTAAATTATTGAAAAATCATACTAAATATCCCAATACTCTGGTAACACTTAGTACAACTCTTCTCACCTAGGGATCAGTCAAGAAATCACTACTTGTGAGTTTCATAACATCCCATCATCGGAATTTTATTTAATTAATATTTCAATATTTAAATTTTGAGCACAACATGTAAAATATGAATCCATTTTAAAAGTGCACATGATCTATATAATTTAATCACTAAAAAATGAAGTTAATAGCTTAAAATATGACATGGATTTACTCTAAAAATATGAAAAAAGTAAATAAACTAAAGATTAGATATACCAAAATTTTTTTTTGGCCCAAATCCAATCTGAAATGGACCCAAGGTGGAGTTTTGGGCCTGCCAGGAGATAGGCCCACGTTGGATCCGGGCCAGACCCCTTGCTGCACGGTTCGGGTCAGAGGGGTGGATCGGATCGGGTCACCTTGAGGCACGCGGGTCGGGTGAACTGAAATGGCTCTCTCTTTAGGTCCAAAACACAGCCGTTTAGGCTACCTATAAAAACCAAAACCCTTTTTTTATTCCTTTTTTTTTTAGACTTAGCTTCTTCTAAAAAACTTTGTTTTTCTCTCAACCCTCTCTGCCTCTCTCTGGTTCCAGACGCCGGAACCGTCGTTGGCTGCCTCCTGCAGCCGCCGGCTGGTTGCCAAAATCGACAAGGAAATTCCTTTCGGAGGGATCTTTCCCTCCTCTTTCTGTTTCTAAACTTGGATTCCTCAAAAACTAACCAAAATTCCTAGATCTAGGAAGCAAAGCCATAAGTTCAAAACTCCGAAACGCCTTTCACCGCCGTTCTTCTTGGTTCCTCGTTCTGCTATGTTCTTAGTCTCCTCCTTAAGCCACTTCCTCACCAAACTTCATAGACCAAATACCACCAAAACCCCCTAAACCGGAACTCTTTCTTTTCTTTTCTTTTTTGTCAAGCTTATGTTTGGTTGATGTTTGTATGTGGTCGTATGTGTGTTTGCAAGTATTGATTTGTGTGGTGGTTCACGGTTTTGGGATGGAGTTTGGGTTTGTGTGTGTATGTGCTTGGGCGGCTGTTGTAGGTTGGGGTTTAATTTCTGGGTTTTGAGTTTAGTAAGGATGATGAGTTGGGTTACAACTGGTAAGGGATGGTGGAAATCTGGGTTGGTTTTGGGTAGCAGAACGTGGGCTGTTTGGTGTCCGTAAAGGGGCTGGCCAAAGGGTTTCGTTCGGTTGAGGGTGATGCTTGGCTCTGTGTTGGTGATGAATGGGGATGCTTGAGAGGTAGTTGATGGTGGTCGAAAATGATGATAGGCAAGCAGTGGTTGTGACCGAATGGGAGTGATGGTGTATCGATGGTGGCGTGCAGTGGTTGAGGGGAGTGTGTAGTGGTTTCCTCTGTTGAAGAGTAAAAATGGCCCCCTTTTGTAGAGTAGTGATATCTGTCTACTGCCATTGAAGAACTTGAGTCAACAAGGGTTGGTTGGCAGCGTGATTTTGGCTGCCAGCCACCCTATGTTGGCAGGCCGGTGCACAGCACCAAGTTTGTCAGAGTCTCTTTTCCTTCTTTTTTTTTTTTTTTTCATATTTTACTAAAAAGAAGAACATGATAATAATAAGTAAATAAATAATGAAATAATAAAGGAAATGAAAATCAAATACAACTCATTTTCTTTGGGCTTTGAAGCTATATATTCTAATTTGAATTGGACCTAATTAATTAAGCCCAAATTTAAAATTAATAAATATGAAATTAAATCTAATCACTTATCCATTTAATTCTAAAATGAATTTAATTGAGTTTAGTAAAAAATGTCCAGCAAATTTAACGACCTTCAAACCTCGATTATTATTGAATTTACCTTAATAAAACTTACGAATCCGGACAAAATTAGGTGTCTATAGCTGCCCCTCTTTGCTCATTGCTGAGAATTAGGAATAGAGCAAAGACAAAAGACACTAATTTTGTCCGGCCTATGACCTAATCTCTTCTTCTCTTTTTTTTTTCTTTTTTTTCTTCTTTTTTCCTCTTTTTTTTTTGTATGTGCTCCTCTTGCAGCAAAGGCGATGAAACTTTAAATTTAAATCATCCATTTTTGTTTTTTTTGTTTTTTTTTATGTGCTCCTCTTGCAGCAGAGGCGATGAAACTTTAAATTTCTTTTTGTTTTGTTTGCTTTTTTGTTTTTTGTTTTGTTTTTTTTTTTTTCATTTTTTTTTCGAGAAAGCTCCTCGTGCAGCAGAGGCAATGAAACTTTAAAATTCTTCTTTTCTTTTTTTTTTATATGCTCATCTTGCAGCAGAGGCGATGAAACTTTAAATTAATTTTTTTTTCTGAAAATGTGCTCCTCTTGCAGCAGAGGCGATGAAACTTTAAATTGAAAGATTTCACATTCAAAAATCTAAGATTCGGAGATTCACATCCGAAATTTTGATCTGGAGATTCACATCCAAAAATTTGATTTGGAGATTCACATCCGAATTTTGATTTTGAATTCAGAGATTCACACCTGAAATTTTTGATTTGGAGATTCACATCCAAAATTTTAACTCGGAGATTCACATCCGAAAATTTGACTTGGAGATTCACATCGAGAATTTGACTTGGAGATTCACACCCAATATTTTAACTTTGATTTGGAGATTCACATCCAAATCGAATTTCCCTATCTTAAAATTCTTTATCTTGATTTTTCTTCAATTTCATCTTTAAATCTTATGTTTAATCTCATTTCAAATTTAATCTCGAACCTCCTCTTTAAAATATAGCCTTGAACCTTCTTCTTCTCCCCCCCCTTTTTTTTTAACCTTCTTCTTCCTCTCTTTTTTTTTTTTTTAACTTCAAGATCTTATTCTTCCAACTTCATATTCTAATCTTGCATTTTCTTGACCATGATACATTCAGGCACTCAATTTGAGGATTTGCATTGAAAATTCCAAACGTAAACTTTAATATAGAGATTCGCATCTTAAATTCAGAGATTCTTATTTGAAATTTTGAGTTGGAGTTTCACATCCAAATATCTATTTTAGAAATTCACATTCGAAATTTTAGAGATTCTCATCTGAAATTTTGAGTTGGAGTTTCACATCCAAATATTTAATTCGGAGATTCACATCCGAAATTTCAGAGATTCTCACCTGAAATTTTGAGTTGGAGTTTCACATCCAAATATTACTTAGGGATTCGCACCCAAAAATTTGATTCGGAGATTCACATCCGAAAATTTGACTTAGGGATTCACACCCAAAATTTTGACTTGGTTTTGGAAATTCATATCCAATAATTTGACTTAAGGATTCACACCCAAAATTTTGACTTGGGGATTCACACCCAAATGTCCAGGAATTCTCATATGGATAATTTATATCGGGAATTTCTCGTCCGATTGCTGGTTTCGGGAATTCACATCCGAAAATTTTGACTTGGAATTGGAAATTCATATCCAATAATTTGACTTAAGGATTCACACCCAAAATTTTGACTTGGGGATTCACACCCAAACGTCCAGGAATTCTCATCTGGATAATTTATATCGGGAATTTCTCGTCCGATTGCTGGTTTCGGGAATTCACATCCGAAAATTTTGACTTGGGGATTCACACCCAAAAATTTGACTTGGGGATTCACACCCAAACGTCCAGGAATTCTCATCTGGATAATTTATATCGGGAATTTCTCGTCCGATTGCTGGTTTCGGGAATTCACATCCGAAAATTTTGACTTGGGGATTCACACCCAAAAATTTGATTCGGAGATTCACATCCGAAGATTTGAGTCGGAGATTCACATCCGGAAAAGCTCCTCTTACAGCAGAGGCTATGAAACTTTAAATTCTTTTTCTAAAAAGCTCCTCTTACAACAGAGGCTATGAAACTTTAAATTCCTTCCTTTCTTTTTTCTTTTTTTTTTTTTTTTTTTTTTCTCTTTTTTTTTTTTTTTTTTTTTTTTTTTTCTTTTCTTTTTTCTTTCTTCTCTCTTTTCTTTCTTTCTTTTTTTCTTTTTCCCCTCTCTTTTTTTCTTTTTTTTTTCTTTTTCTTCTCTCTTTTCTTTCTTTCTTTTTTCTTTTTCTTCTCTCTCTCTTTTTTTTTTAATTAATTTTTTCAATCCAAAAACTCCTATATTCACATTTTCAATATTTGGTAGATGCAATGATCATTGATGCAAATGCAAATGCAATATCAACAATACCAATGCAAATTTCTTTATCAATGATGTTAATGATCTTTTTTTTTCTCTTTCTTTTTTTTTCTTCAATTTTTTTTCTTTTCTCTTTTTCTTCTCTTTTTTAAATTAATTTTTTCAATCCAAAAACTCCTATATTCACATTTTCAATGTTTGGCAGATACAATGATCACTGATGAAAATGCAAATGCAATATCAACAATGCCAATGCAAATTTCTTTATCAATGATGTTAATGAATAACCAACTATTACGATTTAGATACAGACAACTTCTATCATGATGCAAATGCAAATGAATTCTATCAAGATGCAAATGCAAATGAATTCTATCAAGATGCAAATGCAAATGTTTCATGCGAATGGGTACTGTAGAGATGTAAATGCAATTATCCAAAATTTTCTTTCTATTTTCTCTTCTTGTTGACGAGAACTTTTTCATTTCTGATCTCTCATCTACCTTACCTTAAAGTATTTGTCTCACCACTTGAAGCCATTGTTTACTCGGGCAACAAAGGACGGCCCCAGACAATTATCACATTTTCATTTACAATTACATTTTGAAACACTATAAGAATTCATTTTACAATCAAAATTTTTCTAACAAGAATTGGCCCAAAACGACATAAGAAATTCTTTACCTCACAATAATTGTCAAATTTCCCTATTTAACCAGCAATAAAAAAATTAGAACAAATTTGCCCTACAATGGCATAAAAATCCTTGGCCCACAATAATTGTCAAATTCTCTCTCATTCTTGCTTAAGACATTATCAAAATTTGATTGGCAATAAAAAAAATTTTCAAACAAAATTGCCCCAAGCATCCTTCCCATTTTCATATTCAAAAGACAAATGGTTTTCATTTTTGAATAATATCTGTCTAGCCAAAACTTTTTAATTTTACAAGATTGCCCCACACAACAATAATCAAAGAAAGTTAAACACAAATGCAACAAAGAATTATCATTTGAGTTTCTTGAAGATTGGTGATCACTATTTAGGTGGGTGTGGGGGGAAGATAATTTGTTCTCATCAAATGGATCAGGTGGTTTCACACATCAATGTTTTGGTTTGGCAAGAAAGGCTTACAACCTGATAGAAAATGAGATAAACGTTCCCTCATTTAGGCTCACAAATAAAACACAAGTTTTTCAAAAATAATGAATTCCTTGAAAATCATGGTTTTGCGAAATGGTTTATCTTGAAATGTAGACAAAATTTAACACTCTTTTAATTTTCAAATTATGTATTTTGATAGTTGTCAAAACTAGATGTAATGGGCCAAAGCTTTTGATGGGTTGTTTGGGAATGGAGAGTAGGTTCAAAATTTTACATCAATCCCTTTAATGGATCATCAAAATGGACATTCTTGGTTCTCTTAAGGGTTATGGATGGTCATGGGTCTCATTGAAATTATTTCATAATGTCACTTCTTGTTAGACTTTGGCAATACCATGAATGACCTCAAAAGGTTTTCATTTTTGCTCTAGACTGCCCCTTTTGGGGTTTTCACCCTAAAGCCTCATTCTCTTTTCTTCCTTCTTTTTTTTTTTGTGATTGTTCCATCATGCACTTAAGAATTCAAAATTCATCCAAAATTGACTGTGAAAATTCTTGGAGGATAATCTTAGTTGAGAATGAGTTAAGTGCCTCATTGGTTATGATGATTCATCAAGGAAAATCTCTTCAGTTTAAGTATCCACGTTTGATCGAAATGGACTTTTCAAGGTACGTAATGTAGGCCAGGTTTTGGGGTTCTGAAAGAATGGATAATAAGGCCCAAAAACGTGTTTAAGGGTGATCAACCAAGGATCATTTAGTATAATGTGAAGACTTATTCAAGTCACTTTCTTATTTTGCCACTCCTTCATTTCATTTTCTCTCTTCTTTTTTCCTTTTTCCTTCTTGCAATTTCTTTTTTTTCTTCATTTTTTCCTCTTTTTTCGGTTTATGGAGTGAAATCAAAATCTTGTAAAGCTAATTCATCTCACATTTGCCCCTCAACATGATAAACCATTTTGACTTAGAATTGGGGTTGGTCATTCGTACTCTTGGAGAAGGTTTTTGTATACGTGCCCCCCAATGTGGACGGTGATCCTTGGTTAAGGTTTATTTAGAAAGAATTTATAAGGCTCAAAGAGGGTAGCAAATGGATAAATTTCAAATTAGTGAAAAGGATGATGAAAGATGGCCATTTGTCATTTCAAATATGGTCACTTAAATTGATGAAAATTTCCTTGAGCCAAAAGGGTCAAACATTCTGTCTTTCTGGCTTTTTTGTTTTTCTGAATTGAATTTCTTGGATATTTTCATATTTTGGCATCTTCTTCTTCTTCTCTCTTTCGCTCTTTCTCTCTCTTTCTCTCTTTTGTTGTTTGGAATCATTCGAATATCTTGAGTGCATGATGTCACAATCAATTTTGCTTTTTGTTTTTGTTTCATTTTTTTCTCTTTTTTCTTTTTTTTTGTTTTGTTTTTTTTTGCTTTTTGTTTTTTTTTTACAACTCATGCGGCAACAAAACATTGCTATAAAATGCCCACAAGCTAGTGAAAACTGTTGGAATTGGCATATTTAACTTTGGGTTGCTCATGGTATTTTTATCGAGAGAGGAAAAAGGTATTGCATTATTTGGGCAAGTTAAGGGTATGGTACTTTATCCTCCTCAATTTTGGTTTCAGTCACATGAATGAATCAAAGATTCAAAAATGGCCTAAGGAATCTCATGGTTTGTTGTTTTTCAAACAGATTCAGGTAGTTCTGACAAGTATGACGCCCCTGTGGCCATTAATAGAAAGGAGTGGTTTCTAGCATAGTTTTGACACATATCAAATTACCAAAATTCAAATTTAAAAGAGTGTCATGCTTGATTATTCAAGGAATCCAAAAATGAATTTTATCAAATTGATTATTTCATTGTTCATTGCCTAGGTAAAGGTCATTACACTTTGATGGCATATTATGATCTGGTAAACATGGATCATGAAATTTGCACTTGTCCTCCTCAAGTGCATAAAGGCTTTATAAGAGATTTAGGGCATTGAAACAATTGGAGAAGATAGTTGAAGGGATGAATTTTTCTGATAATGATCACCAATTTTTCAAAACTCTCTTTACTCTTTCTTTATTTTGCCATTTTGTTCAACTTCTTTAATCATTTGATTTAGTCATGTGAGGCTTTATTTGAATCATTATATATATTTAAAAAATGTGACTTCTTTACAAAAAGAATCAATCAATGTCATTTATATATATCCAATACAATGACAAATCAAAATAAAAAATGTACATGAAAAATTTTCTACTATATTTTCAAAAAATCTATTTACAACAATTAATGTCATAGCAAAGTAAAATACACAAATTTTTGTTGAAAATCCCTCATGTCTGACAACTTTTCATGTCAACTTGGAAAATCACATCTGAAACATGTAGAAATGACAAGTTAAAAAATCAAAGAATCATTTTATGCCCCACAAAATGTTCCAAAGAGTTTCTTTTTTCATAAAAATCAGAAAGAATTTCTTCCACTTTGAAATGCGGTGTGAAATGCATGAGATATGATACAATGGGATGGAATACAACGAATGTTTACATGAAATATAATGTATGCCCTATTGCAAATATGATGAAGATCTGACCTCTTCTTTTTTCTCTTTTTTTTTACTTGACTTGCATGATGATAAAATAAACACATGTTAATGAATGTATAGACATTATGTATGCAATGATGACAAATGAACCAGATGACATGAAGTAAAAATGATATGAAACGCAAAAATGTTTAAGAAGCTGGGTTTCTGTATAAACAATGCCTAAACAATAACAAATTTTTTACGCATGTATATGCCAAGAGAAAAAAACAAATATATTTCCATTCTAAACCTAAAAATTCTTTTTTTTTTAAAACATTTCTTCACCAGACATTTTTTTTAATTTTCCTTTTACCTGACCATTTGCATATACCCATTTTCACATTTCCTACCAGACTTTTATTGTACCCAAAAATTTATTTCTTTTACATTCCTTTTCGATATCAAATTATTCTTGAAATTATACACCAAACAAATTCAAAGAAAACTTTGGTTGACCTTTTTTGTTTACCTTTATTCGAAAAAAAAAAAGAATTTTCCTGCAATGAGAAGATTACGAACAATTTTTGTTTTTATTTTCAAACCATTTTTCAATTGTTTTTCACAAGCATTTTAGCATTTTCATTAAACTTCCTAAACCAAAAATATTTTACATGTCAAACTATTCTTTGAAATTTCTATATATAAAAAAAATCATCCATTTTTCCTTCAATATTTGTTTTGACTTAAAAAAGAAAATTTTTTTCATTCATTTTCTCATTTTATTCTAACTTTTTTTTTTTGAAGAAAAATTAATTCATTTCCTACTCAATCCCCTTTTACTCTTCTTTTTTATACCTTTATCTTAAGAAATTCTTCCAAGAATAATAAAGAATAAAGAATTTGTTTTTTTTTTTTTAAAAAAAATTTTAAAAAAACTTAATTGAATTTCTTCTTATTATTTTTAGTGAAAAGAGACATTTTTTTTCGTTTAACAAATTTTCCACTTTTTTGTTGTAAAAAGAAAAGTTTATCCACATTTTATCATTTCATATTTTTATTTTAAAGAAAGAAAAATAAAAGAAATTAAAACCCCCCCTTTTTTTTTTGTATATAAACATCTTATAACTAAACATACATTAAACTTCTTTTTCTCCCTCTTGTTTTGGAGAATGTACTTTTATTAGTTCCTATTTTAATGAATCTATTTTCAAAACAAAATTCCCCTTTAAAAAAGGAATAAAGAATTATTTGCATCTTTTAAAAAAGGTTACATATTTGTTCTATTATTTTTATCACACATCTTTATTTTTTCAAAAATAAATGGATTTCTTTTTCAGACAAAATCTTTTCCAAAGAAAATATATTTTTTTCATTTTTATTTTTTTTCAAATTTTTTTTAAGAAAAATAAAAGACTTAAATTATATACAATTCAACCCAAAATCCATAGTGCCTTTATTATAGATATGAGAAAAGGGTCGAATATGTTCCCTCGTGTCCTAATTTTGGATAATTTCTACTAAAATTGGGCATGGCTCTATCTAAGGCTGGCCTCTTAGGTCCTTTCACATGCTGGGTTGGGATATGAATATCTAAAGGTTCTCAAATTATACCTCACTGTCATCCACACTGGACTAGTAAGATTTAATTTGAGTGGGAGTATTTCGCTTGCCATTGCGGAGGTGATTACCTCACGAGAGCAAAGGTACTCTACTCCCTCCTAAGAAGGACGGAACCCGGGTATAGAGCGCATGTTATGCAAATGCAAGTGCAAGTGTGTGTATGAGGGAATACATCAAACATTTATCATACCATAACCCCTATCCTAGATGCCCCATAATTTATTATTTATTAGCAATAATATATACAAGATAAAAAATGCCATAAAATAAACATAATAACTTATTCACACAAATGCAACAAATTATTTAAAATTAAAGAAATTAAATTTAAATATTAATTAAGACCTTTAAATTAAAACTTAGGATAACACATGATTAATAAATGGCTTGACCCTCAAAAAGCGTCCCCAGCGGAGTCGCCAAGCTGTCGTAACGGCTTCGCGCTCGACGATTTTCGGAAAAGCGTTTAAAGACAAAAAAAATGGGAGTCGCCACCAATCTTTTTTGACTAGGTGTGATTGGCCACCTGAAAACGTTTATCTTCTCAACAAAATCTCAAAATCAATAAAGTTTTATTAAAAAGATAATCTTTTGGTCTGCGAAACAAAAATTGGGTTCGGGGGTACGGTTACGCGTGGAGAAGGATTAGCACCCCCACGACGCCCGTTAAAAACGGTACCATAGTAATCATGTGTTATCCTTTAATTTTAATGAAATGGTCTTGAATTGATATTTAACAATAATTCATATTTTTATTACAATCAATTTTGTTCTTTTTAATTTTGAAACATTTAAATATTATTTTTTATTTGAAATAAGTGAAAATCTTTTGTATTGAAAATTATTCCGAAGTACCCCAATACTCTGGTAGCATTTCGGATAATTTACTCACCTAGAGATTTCTTAAGAATCACTACTTGTGAGTTCTGTAGAATCTCATCATCGGAAGATTCACACTCGTTTCAAAAATTATTATGAATGCATATGATGCAAACAGGTAGTACATGATGCACGTGGAACTTAAAAGAAATTTATTTTATTAATGAAACTCTTGATATTGAGAAATTTGGCTAAATATCCCAATACTCTGGTAACATTTAGCTAATTCCTCTCACCTAGGGATCAGTCAAGAAATCACTACTTGTGAGTCTCATGACATCCCATCCTCGGAAGAATTTCATTAAACTTAAAATTTATTATTAATTTTCTATTTAAAAACTTGTTTTTATTTTTAACAAAAAAATTAAATTATTGAAAAATCATACTAAATATTCCAATACTTTTGGCAACAATTAGTATGACTCTTCTCACCTAGGGATCAGCTAGGAATCAATACTTGTGACTTCCGTAGCATCCCATCATCGGGAAAATTTCATTTAAATTTAAATTTTATTATTAATTAAAAACTTATTGATTTAATTTTCTAACAAAAATTTAAATTATTGAAAAATCATACTAAATATCCCAATACTCTGGTAACACTTAGTACAACTCTTCTCACCTAGGGATCAGTCAAGAAATCACTACTTGTGAGTTTCATAACATCCCATCATCGGAATTTTATTTAATTAATATTTCAATATTTAAATTTTGAGCACAACATGTAAAATATGAATCCATTTTAAAAGTGCACATGATCTATATAATTTAATCACTAAAAAATGAAGTTAATAGCTTAAAATATGACATGGATTTACTCTAAAAATATGAAAAAAGTAAATAAACTAAAGATTAGATATACCAAAATTTTTTTTTGGCCCAAATCCAATCTGAAATGGACCCAAGGTGGAGTTTTGGGCCTGCCAGGAGATAGGCCCACGTTGGATCCGGGCCAGACCCCTTGCTGCACGGTTCGGGTCAGAGGGGTGGATCGGATCGGGTCACCTTGAGGCACGCGGGTCGGGTGAACTGAAATGGCTCTCTCTTTAGGTCCAAAACACAGCCGTTTAGGCTACCTATAAAAACCAAAACCCTTTTTTTATTCCTTTTTTTTTTAGACTTAGCTTCTTCTAAAAAACTTTGTTTTTCTCTCAACCCTCTCTGCCTCTCTCTGGTTCCAGACGCCGGAACCGTCGTTGGCTGCCTCCTGCAGCCGCCGGCTGGTTGCCAAAATCGACAAGGAAATTCCTTTCGGAGGGATCTTTCCCTCCTCTTTCTGTTTCTAAACTTGGATTCCTCAAAAACTAACCAAAATTCCTAGATCTAGGAAGCAAAGCCATAAGTTCAAAACTCCGAAACGCCTTTCACCGCCGTTCTTCTTGGTTCCTCGTTCTGCTATGTTCTTAGTCTCCTCCTTAAGCCACTTCCTCACCAAACTTCATAGACCAAATACCACCAAAACCCCCTAAACCGGAACTCTTTCTTTTCTTTTCTTTTTTGTCAAGCTTATGTTTGGTTGATGTTTGTATGTGGTCGTATGTGTGTTTGCAAGTATTGATTTGTGTGGTGGTTCACGGTTTTGGGATGGAGTTTGGGTTTGTGTGTGTATGTGCTTGGGCGGCTGTTGTAGGTTGGGGTTTAATTTCTGGGTTTTGAGTTTAGTAAGGATGATGAGTTGGGTTACAACTGGTAAGGGATGGTGGAAATCTGGGTTGGTTTTGGGTAGCAGAACGTGGGCTGTTTGGTGTCCGGAAAGGGGCTGGCCAAAGGGTTTCGTTCGGTTGAGGGTGATGCTTGGCTCTGTGTTGGTGATGAATGGGGATGCTTGAGAGGTAGTTGATGGTGGTCGAAAATGGTGATTGGCAAGCAGTGGTTGTGACCGAATGGGAGTGATGGTGTATCGATGGTGGCGTGCAGTGGTTGAGGGGAGTGTGTAGTGGTTTCCTCTGTTGAAGAGTAAAAATGGCCCCCTTTTGTAGAGTAGTGATATCTGTCTACTGCCATTGAAGAACTTGAGTCAACAAGGGTTGGTTGGCAGCGTGATTTTGGCTGCCAGCCACCCTATGTTGGTAGGCCAGTGCACAGCACCAAGTTTGTCAGAGTCTCTTTTCCTTCTTTTTTTTTTCTTATTTTACTAAAAAGAAGAACATGATAATAATAAGTAAATAAATAATGAAATAATAAAGGAAATGAAAATCAAATACAACTCATTTTCTTTGGGCTTTGAAGCTATATATTCTAATTTGAATTGGACCTAATTAATTAAGCCCAAATTTAAAATTAATAAATATGAAATTAAATCTAATCACTTATCCATTTAATTCTAAAATGAATTTAATTGAGTTTAGTAAAAAATGTCCAGCAAATTTAACGACCTTCAAACCTCGATTATTATTGAATTTACCTTAATAAAACTTACGAATCCGGACAAAATTAGGTGTCTACACCCGGGCCCATATATGCTTCTTTTCGTATATCTCATTTATCCATTGGTGATCTTTTAATTCATATTTATCGACCATGTCCGACCATGCTCTTTCAAACTTATCAATACTCCACCAAGACATCATGTAGGAATTAAACGCTTTCACGTAATCTAAATTAGAGATGTTTGAGCTTGCATTCTGAGAAAGATGCCATGTACATAACCTGTGTCGCACACCAAGAAGTACTTCTTTCAGTGCCTTTTTAATTGCTCGATCCCCATCAGTAACCACAGATATCGGGTTCTTGTTCGCCATACAATCTAAAAAAGTTTTCAAAGCCCAAATAAAGCTTTCAGTATCTTCATCGGTAAGAAGTGCGAAACCAAATATTGTGGTCATATAATGATAGTTCACACCAACAAAAACCAGCAGAGACAAATTATATGTGTTTTTCTTGTAGGTGGTGTCAAATATCAAGACATCGCTAAAACAAGCATAATCTGATCTTGATGTGGAATCAGCCCAAAAGATATTCTTGATTCGCTCTCATCGTCAGCATACTCCATGTAAAATCCATTATCCAGATCCTTTTTCATAGTAAAATATACGAGCGTCGCTTGAACATCACCTTTAAGAATTTCAACACGCCTTTCAGATGCCAAATGATTACACAAATCTTTTCTTGTAAATCCTACATTCTCAATTCCACCAGCTTGCGCAGAAAAGTAATTCATCACGTGACAAGTTCGTATACCACTTGTCTTCAAAGCTTTGGCTTCAGTAACACCAACTGGTTTTATATGCCTATTCAACCGAGTAAAACATATTTAAGAAGGGTTTACCATCTTGTGATTATGCTTCAATTGACAATGTGATACACACCATTTTCTTGTATCTTTTTTTAAAATGAACCGAATATTTGCCCCACATCCGGTTCTAAATGATCTTTTAAGCTGACAGACTCTATTCTCAAGGTTTTCCCACTTGGTAGCCTTATGTCCTTCTTTTGCGCAAGAAAACTGTCTCATGAAAATCTCTCTATCTTTATTACGCCTACTACGCTACATTTTCGAAAACACCAAAACCCATAGCAGTACCATAAGCTTTATAAAACTCATATCATTCATCTACCCCATCAAATTCCAATCCTAGTATATCATCTTGGGTAAGTTCATGCAACAGTTTTGTATCAGCCAATTCTGATTGTGGGATCTCATTAATACTGTATAATGTAAACAAAATTAATAAAACAATTTATTTAAATAAAATATATCATAATTCAAGTGTATCATTGTAGATGAAATATCACATACCTTTCATCTGCCATAATCGAGAAGTCTGATATAAATGCAAGATAGTACTAATGAAGAGCGTTGTTTATTGTATATGAATGTAAAAAGGAAGATTGTTTATAAGGATATTTGACAAAGATTATGATAAATTTGCAGAGCAATCAAACTATTACTGAAGGAGGCAAAAAACCTAGGGTTTGTAAATAATCGTTAAATATACAAAACCAGACAAACCCTAAAAGTTAAAACTTATAGGCAGCCGACTGCTATATGTAGTAGTCGACTGCCTAGGAAATCGAAACACAACAACAGAATCGTTGAAGAGTATTTTATAATGAGGAGTCAACTTTCCGAAAATATCAATCGACTACCCATATGTATTATGGAAATAGAATGCTTATGGCAATGTCACAGTCGACTGCCTTATTAAAGCAGTTGACTGCTAAATAGCTAGAAGCATTTTGTTTCCAGAATGCATATGGGCAGTCGACTGATATTTTTGGGCAGTCGAATTCCCAAAATTTTTAATCATGTTATTCTTAATTTATTCATAGGATGTCGACTTTTATTATTAAGAATTCGACTTCCAATGTATTTTAAACATAATTTTCACATCACTAGCGTAAATTGGATTATATTCATCGTACAAGTAAATAGATTAAACGTAAATTTGATAAGGATCATCGTAAATTAATAGAAGATTATCGTAAATTTAAAAAGGATCATCGTAAATTTGAGTAGATTGTTCATAAATTTAAAAATGATAATCATAAAAATGATGAGATTCATCGTAAATTTGAGTAGATTCTTCGTAAGTTTAATAAAGATAACCGTAAAAAATTTTGACATTCATCTTAAATTTAATTGAATTTATCATAAAAATGATTAGATTTATCGTAATAAAAATAATAATAATAAATACAACCAAAAAAATAATAAATAATTATTAATAATAATATAATAATAAAAAAATCATAACAACATTAATAAATAAAAAATATATAATAACAAAATAAAAAAATTTATTCATACGGGGAGTCGACTTCCTGAGAAAGGAAGTCGACTGCCTACATGCATTCTGGAAACAAAATGCATATGGTAATGAAGCAGTCAACTGCTCCTAAGTGGCAGTCGACTGGTTCATTACTAGATGCATTCTGTTTCCAGAATGCATATGGGCAGTCAACTACCTTTCTCCGGCAGTCGATTTTCCAATTTTTAAGCCTGCTGTTCTTAGTCTATTTATGTAAAGTCAACTTTTATTATTGAAAATTCGACATTCCATGTATTTTAAATGTAATTCTCACATCACTGGCATAAATTGGATAGAATTATCGTAAAACTAAATAAATTAAATGTAAATTTGATAAGGATCATCATATATTAATAGAAGATGTTTGTAGATTTAATAATCATCGTAAAAATATTTAGATTTATCATAAATTTAATAAAGATAACCATAAAAATGATGAGATTTATCGTAAATTTGAGTATATTGTTCGTAAAAATATAAGGATAATTGTAAAGATAATGAGATTCATCGTAAATTTAAGTAGATTGTTCGTAAATTTAATAAGGATAATCGTTAAAAATATGAGATTTATCATAATACTAATAATTTCAACCAAAAAATAATAAATATTTATTAATAATAATATAGCATTAAAAAAATAATAACAATATTAATAAATAAAATATATATAACAACAAATATTTAAAAAGATATTTTCATGGGGAGTCGACTTCCTTTCTCGGGAACTCGACTCCCCACATAAATTTGGCCTTTATACAGGATTTTTTAGGCAGAAAATCCCTAAACCAAATCTTCTCTCTTAGACACTCCTCCTCCTACATCTATCTCTCTAATTCAATCTTGCAAATCCCAAACATATTCTCATCAACATAATCCTATTCTAAATCTAAATTCCTTCAATTTACACCAAAATCCCTAAAATTTTTTTTCAAAACCTAAAAATAAATAGAAGAAAAATATCAACGAATGCATCCCAAACAAGTAAAGAGAAGCAAAATGCTGGTCAAAGCAAGTCAAATACACGATCCAAACGCCAAAGAATAAGTGAGTTGAAGGATGATCTTGGACAATTAGATTTTCGTAATGGTATTCAACAAGAAAGGTATGAACTTTTTAAGTATTTTAAATTTTGTGCTAGGCGTTCAATTGATTGGAGTAAGTTTGATTCTACAAATTTTGGTAGAGAAATTAAGAACTATCTGAAAAATGTAAGCTGGTATAATTCAGCAAATCTTAGTGATAAGTATTGCCCAGCATTAGTATGTAACAACCACAATTTCTTCTACATGTTAAATAGTGTTAAATGAGTCTTAGAGGTGTTTAGAGGCCAATTTGACATACATTCGGATTTTAGCGTAAGAACACAAGCTTCCATACGAACAAGTTGGCGGGTCCAATGAGACCACACACTCATCCAGAATTCATGTAAGTACCTTAAATTCATCATAAATGGTTTCGGGCAAGACAATTTGTTTCATGTGATTATGATTTGAGCCTAATCCGAGAATTTGACAATAAACTGAAAATTTCAGCCTTTGGCTCATGACCAATCTGCCTTGTTTGGATCATATCTCTTGATCGGAGCATCGAAATGATAAATCGTAAAATTATTATGAAAGCTGACTTAAAGATCTTTTAGTCATAAAAAGCTCATAATTTAATTCCCTACATATTAATACCAGAAAAATTCCGAAATTGAACCATGTGTAGTAAAACCTGTCAGTAGACACCTTTGTAAGGAATCAAGCATAGCTCTTAGTAGGAAACTCCGATTAAGGCGATTCAAATTTTGCTGAAAAGCTAACTCAATAAGCTTTCTAAAAACATAATGCTTGATGTCTAATTCAATATGGATCAACAGCAATGAATTTTTACATTCACGTCATAATCAGGAAATTTTGATTGTGAGCTGTTGGTAAATAAACAGGCATAAGTTTTGATATAGAATTCTGATTTAAGTGATTCAAATTTTGTTAAAAAGCTAAATTAGAGACCTTTCTAATCATGTATGGCATGCCCTTAGAATCATTGTAGATCAATACAGTTAATTGTTGGAAGTTAGGCTTGAAACCAATTATTTTGAAGGTTGATCAAATGAGTTCATTAAATCAAAAAAGTTAATTTAATTTGGGGGCTTAGCATGATTAAAAGTGTTTTGGAAAGGGCTTAAATGGAATGGAAATAATGTTTCTAGGGGTCCAAAATTTAATTAGATTAAACTACCTATATGGAAATTGAGAAATTTTAAGTAAGGCTAGAAACATAAAATCGAGTTAATGAGCAACAAAAATAAGATAAAATATGTCAGCCTTTTTGCCCAAAACATGAAACCCCTTCTCCCTTTCCCAAACCAATAGCTTTCTTCCCCAATTCTTTCCCTATCCAATTCGACAAACCCTTATGGAATAGAATTTATTTAACCTCTTCCCAATTGATTCAAGCATTCTTTCTTCTCAAGGGAGTTCTCAGATCGTGTGTGGCACCATTCCCCCTCCCCTCATTTTCTATCCATCTCAGTTTGGAAGTGAAGCATGGTGACAGCCATGGTTTGAGAGGATTCTCACCATTTTTAGAATACCTAAAGTGGAATTTGTGAGGACATGCAGGAGAGTAAACATGAATTAAGCATTGCATGTGTGTTTGGTGGAGTATTGCCGTGAGAATCCAAGAGGGAAAGGAGTTGAATTTCTGTCATTTTTGAGTTTAAGGTAAGGAAATGTTGTTGTATCTTATGATTTAACTATGCTTTTTCGAAATTTGGATTAAATGAATATTGCTTGTGGGAAATATGACTAGGAGAGCTGAAAATCGAAAGGAAGAGAAGAGAAGCTTACGGTTGTTGGAGAATTAAGAGGGAGTTTAGCTTTTGGCCAAATCAGAATTTGGGAAAGACTGATTTTGAGAACTTTGAAGAAGCTAACTGCTGGAATTTGGTAAGTGGGTAAGATTCTAACTTTATAATCCCTGATTGTTGAATATGAATATGAATATGAATATGAATATGAATATAAAACTATAATGATTTGAGTTGGATTGCTATGAAATTGGCATGGCATGATTGGATTTTGGTTTGCTGTTAAAATCTAGGTAATGGTTCTATTCTGGACTGATGTTAAAATGTTCAGTTTAAATGTTATACAATGAGAAAAATTCTAGAAAAATTATGGTAGATAGCTTTCTGAGTTAGGAATAATTCAGTTTTGGAATCACTTGATTTGGAATTCTGTAACTTGAGATATGTACAAATGAGTATATGGTACTTTGCCAGAAAAACGTGAATTCCAGTCTCAACTTTGAAAAATTGTAGAAAATAGCCTAAATTGAGTTAGGTTACAAGCCTTACATTTCCAGAAAGAAAATTGAGCTAGGGCTATTATGGTTTTGAGTTTGCACCAATTGGATATGCCTATAATTAGATATGAAGTATTTTGTGTAAGTAGGTCAGTGTAACACTGTACATGAAAATTGCTAGAACATGGTGCAACTTTCAAGATTTGCTAATGTTGATCTAGGAAGAATTAAATTATGAAAACCTTACATTTCTAGATAGGAAAATGAGTTAGCTTTCATCCAGTTTTGGAATTTTTGGATTTGGAATTATGTAGCTTAAGATATGTATATATGAATGCAGGATACTCACTGCAAGGGACAAATAGCCTAGTGTCAACTTCAAAAAATGCCTAGAAAATAGTCCATATTGAGTTTGGTTGCAAACTTTGTATTTCCAGAAAGGTAAATGAGTCAGGATTGATGTGGTTGTGCACTAAGGTTAGATGACCATTATGTTTGAATGTACATGTACATAGGGTAACTTTATGGAATTAATGGAAATAATTGAGAAATGATAAAATTGTGAAATTTGCCTATCTAAATAGAGAATTGAATTAGGTTTCAGATGGTCTTTGATTCATAATTTTTGGATACTCCCATAATTATTAATGTAAATTTTAGTGCATAAAGGTCATAATTACATGTGAACAGTATGGTCAAACAGTAACTTCTATTTCTCGACAAAAAAAAAAAATTGAATAAGCTAGTATGATTAACACAAATTCAGGGAACTAATATATCGTATAATTCTTATATGTAGCTAATCGTCAAACTATGTAGCAATTCGCGCGGAATTTGAAAACGTGGGCCCAGTGGTGCAATTGACATAAATAAGAGTAAGTGGAAGTATAAGTAGAAATTACATGATTTGAAATATTTTATAAGTTCCTGTTTTGATCGTGCTTTGATACCTTGATTTTTATGCAAAGTGTGCTTGATTGATTTACATCATGATTTATTTAAAAAGGACATGACGAACTTGTAAAATAGTTATCCTAGTGTTTATTTGAGATGCTCACATGCCTATAGAGTTTTGATTTATAAAGTAATGATGCATTTACATTAAAAGAAATAAAATTAATTTTAGCATGTTTTTCCTATACTTAGCCGAATGTGATGTTTTTATATAAGTTTTTATATGAATTTAATGGCTAAGAGAGGGGTAACAGGGTTTTGAGATAAACGATATGTTTTCAGCACACTATGATTTTCAATCATGGTCCGAGTAGTGTTGGGATTGGATCTCTTCATGGTGATTTTGTGAGGATAGCACTTTTAAATTACTAAAGCAAGTATTAGGTTTGATCCTACCGTAAGAGAATCTGTATTTGGTTTGGTCCTGCCACAAGAGGATCAGTATATATTGTCAGGTACCGTCTGATCAACGGCTTAGCAAGCTTGTGTACACATAAGTAGGTTCCTAGAGAGAAACAATTCCTAGAAAGGAATGAGTAGGTTCACAGTAAACCGGTGATGATGATATGAGCTTTAGACATGAGACTGATTGGTGCAACCTCACACTTTTACGTATATGCTAGACTTGTTTCATGAAACGATGT
Organism: Heritiera littoralis; assembly: GCA_031772115.1. NCBI lineage: Eukaryota > Viridiplantae > Streptophyta > Magnoliopsida > Malvales > Malvaceae > Heritiera > Heritiera littoralis. The sequence goes on from JAPDPK010000147.1 coordinate 956,480, forward strand.
TTTAGTATGTTTTTGAAATTTATGATTTATATGATTTATAAGTGCATATACGGCTATGTTATTTCTAATGATTGCATAGCGGACTTTAAATGTTATGATTGTGGACCATAATTCATTGATTGCACGTCTAATAATTTTCGATACTATTTATAGATATGATTTCTAAAGAACTGCATAGTGCTCTTTATTGTGATTTTCAGCATGCAAGGTTTTATAAAGGTATTATTAACTTAGTTTTGATTTTTACTGCTTATATTTTCCCTTACTGAGCCTCCCAAGCTCATCCCTCCTTCCTTTCCTCACAGATTAGCTCATGATAGTCCCGGGTGGACTACAGTTGGGTCGATACTTCGAGACGCTTGGTAGTTAGCTTGAGGTATCGATAGCGGCATTATATTTTGTTTGTACATATATGTATATATACACAAATTATGCAATCATGCACAGTATAGTAGTTATATATATGTCGAGCATGTGGGATGTATGATGATGTTATAGTTTCATCAGCTATGATATACCTTCTGATATCTATATTGATGAGGTTTGCAATTATGCCAATTTGGAAGAGCAAGATAGTTGTATGAAAAAAGGAAAAATGGTAGCATGTTGGATGTTGTCCATTGACAATAGTTACGAAATTTTGAGCTGCTTTTGTGGTTAGGGTTGTGTTATTGTTATGTTTACCTTACAGAAGGGTTAGGTTAATAATAAGCTGTTATGCTGTCGGATTTTCTAAGAAATCTATGACTTGACGAATCCAAATTATAATTATTTATTAAAGCAAGCTTGAGTTGATGCCTATACTATACACACTCAAACGGTACAGTAAAGGATTCAATCAATTAAAAAAAAAATTTCTGGCCTTAATTTCGACTTCCATAGAACAAAGTGATGTATCAAGTTGTGACATAGTATGTGAGTTTTACTCAGGTATTGCTTTGAAAAAGAAGGAAACATCATTAAATTGTCTCCAATGGAAGGATAAGAGTATATTTACGTTTGTTAATGGCTAGGAACATGAAATTTCACCACATTATTTAGGTCATATCTTAGGATGTAATAACTCACAAGCTTCGTACTCAGTGCCAAATTCTTTTTATGTTAATACGACATGGAGAAAATATACTAGGAGGACTAATATTCATGATAAGCATGCCAAAGCATCATCATTCTCAAACTTGACATATAGGTTTTTACATCATTTTATTGTTACATCTGTACAATGTTGCAGTGGGGCATCTAACAATGTAACTAGAGAGGATTTATGTATGCTTGACTGTGTTGTTAGTGGTGTTACTATCAATTTGCCTCAGTATATTATTGACCGAATGAAAGCTACTCTTAAAACCAAGATTGAAACAAATAAGAAAAATCCTTCGTTACTTGGAAAAATACCCATCCCCTATGTGAACCTAATTACACGTATTGGACAAACCAATGATTTTGGGAACCCGAAGTATGATTTATTGTCAATTGGCGTCTAATATAAATTGAGTTCCATAGCAAAGATGGGTTTCAAAGAAGTAAATGGTTCTTAGGTGAAAAAGGCTCAGTCTGTTGAGGAAGATGAGCAAGATGAAGATGATGCCATTCATCCCTCTCTAATTGATGTGTCTCCTCCAACTACTACCGCTGATCAACCATCAAATGCCATGCTTCTTGATTACATGTGCCGATTGAATAACAAACTCGATCAACTTTCTCTCTCTATTGATTCAAGGTTAGGAGCTATCGAGACAGATCTGGCTACATTTAAAGCTTATGTTGGAGGAAGATTTGATCATGTTGATTCAAGACTAAACGCTCTTGTACGCTAGGATGCATTGCCAAATCCTCCACCTTCATCTTTAGGTCAACCACTTTCACCACAACATTCAATGTGAAGTTTTAGAGTCTGAGAGAAATGATTGATGTTTAATTTTTTTTAATTTGTATGACCTTTTGAACCTTTTTATTGTATTTGAACATGAAAATGTCACTTTTATCTTCAAATTAACTATTATAATTATAAATTTTCTTATTATAGTGACAATATTGAGGTAATAGGATCTAGGTGATATATTTAATTATTATTGTTGTTGGTGGTGGTGGTGATGGTGTTATTGTTTTTGCTGTTGTTCTTTAATTGGTATTGCTCCAGTGGCACAGGGCAATTGACTGTTATTTAAGGCAGTCGACTGCATTAAACCCAAAAAACGTTTGGGAAAGTAGCAGTCAACTGCCTTAAATAACAATCGATTGCCTTTAACCCAGAAAACGTTTTGGTTATTTCCTTGGTTAATGGCAGTCAACTACCTTAAGCACCAGTCGACTGCTCATGTACTGTAATTGAATTACATTCAACTGCCAAAGCTTGATAGCTTTTTGCGTGCGAAATTTTAAGTTTTCTTCTACTTCCCTCATAAATTCAAAATCATTTCAAATGTCAGTCGATTACTACTAAGGGCAATTGATTGCATCATCATTCACAAACTGTCTAACGCACATATAAATCAAATACATGTGAAATTAATTATCAAACTTTTCTAAGCACACATAAATTAACTGAAAAAGGTTCGAAATGTCTTCAAATGAGTAAATAACTCCTCAATACATAACATAAGAAATTAACATAAAAAAACAGTGCAATTGTTCAATTTAAACTAAAACTAAGACAAATCCTAACATTCACAATAATATGAAGCCCAAATAAAGTTCTTCAAATAATTGCATTGTAGCTCCTTCTTGCCTCCATTACTTGTGATTGGTAATCAAATTGAAAAATCGTCAACAAACATAAATAGAAAAAAATAATAAAAAACACAAAACTAAGTGTAAACACTCACCTTCCACTGTCAAGTTTCAAACATTTATTCAAGGAGAATCCGAAGAAGGTAAATAATGTTGCGAACTGCTGGATTTTCTAGTTGTGCTCTTAAACCTTCCACCGCCACCAGTCGTAGTTGAATAAGTTCCACCGGGTTGAAAATCTTCACGCAGTTGAGCAATGTTAGCATGAATAGAATCGAATCTTTCATTCATATTCGATTCTAAGGTATCCATTCTTTGCCCAAGTTTAGTCTCCATTCCTTGAATCATCTGAACAATCATCTCAAGAGAAGGTTGAGAAGGAGCTGACAATGTTTCTTGCTGTGCTGGAATCTCTGCCGCTTCAAATGATTTTCTAATCCATTCATTATATTCCAATTTCCAATCCATAAGCCTAATTGATTTCTTAGTATACTCGGTGGCTTTGACAGTAAGATCCCGAATATACCTTTCACTCAAAAGATTTTTAGACTGAGCTATAAGTGTGATTATATTGGCATAAGGTAAATTACTGGAATGGGAAACTAGCACATTCTGCATCCTTTGCATCAAATAACATGCTAGATTGATTGTTGTTCCAGCGGTCACACACTCAATTAGCCACAATTCCTCAATTGTAACAAATGTTAAACTACTAATTTTGCACTCTATTAAAGTGGCAATAAAGTGATGCGAAAATCTATAAGCAACAGATACATCCTTAATATGGCATTCATCTCTACCACTATATTTTCGCCAAGCAGAATTTCCATCAAAATCATTAGGCATCATGTATACACCCTCAGAAGGGATTCCTAACAAATCCCCTAATTCATCCACAATCAACACAACCTCTTCACCATACAAATATGTGTATAAACAATCATGGTTCAAATAATTTCTTAAGCCTAATTCTTTCTTGTTCAATGCAATACCACTATAAAATTCTCTAACTAAAGATGGGCTATATTTTTTTTCAGCGATATTGGCTATCCCTAACCATTCAACAGATTTTAACCATTCTTCAACTACCCTCAGTGAATTACCATGAAATTCAAACCACTTAATAGTTCTACAACATATACAACTTCTATCTCCTAGTCTGTCATAACGTTCAGAATGAATAACATTTCTAAACATCTGACCTTGAGATATCTGGCTTGAACCTTGCCCTTGTCTTTGTCTCTTTCGAGTTAGAGAAGTAGCTTGCACTTTCCCTTTCCCTTTATCACCTCTTGTTGACATTTTGAAGATTTTTTTTTTGAGAAATCTGAAAAATGATGGGTTTTCGATGATTTTGAATGAAGAAAGTTAGTTTAATCGCTACAAAATTGGTTGAGTTTTGAGTATTGAAGGTTAAATTGGCTAGAAATTGACTTGGGTGGAGAGGATTAGGGATTTCTTAAGAGAGATACACAATGAACGGCTGGAGAAGATGACGAAATAAGGTGGACAACGAAAAAGACGCCATTGTCGTAAACTTCACAGAAGCTTTCTGTTTAAAAAGCAGTTGACTGCTACATCGCTAGAAGCATTCTATTTCCAGAATGCACATGGGAAGTTGACTTCCTTTCTCGAGAAGTCGACTCCCCATGAAAAATATCTTTTTAAATATTTTGTTATTATAGATTTTTTATTTGTTAATGTAAATTTAATCAAAATAAGAATAAAAATACAAGAATAATCATAAAAAATTAACAATTATATGTAAAAATTATTATAATCAACGTAAAAATAATGTAATATACATATAAATATAATACTTAATTATAAATTTAATGAGAATCAGCATAAATATGATAACAATCATTGTAGTAATAATCATCATCATCATGACCACCACCACCACCATCAAAACGAATAGAATAATAATTGCAATAATGATATTAATTTTTTTTTTAAAAAAAGCTAAGTGAAACTTGATTAGGTTTACGATCTTCTTGAGTCAGTGTTGAGATAATTAAATTCGACTCGACTTCTTAGCCAGCTACCTCGAACTTAATCTCTAAGTTCAATAATGAGTGAATGTTGTATTAAATAATCAAATTATTTATCTTATTTCGTAAAATTAAATTGCCAAAGGTTAGTTTTATATTAACACATCAAATTATTATCATTAAACATCAAACATTAGAGTATGCATTAAAACAATGATAATTAAGCGCTAAACTAATACAATTAGTTAGTTGATAACAATAATTGTAAAATTATGATTACTAATCATGAAATCATTATATTACTGTAAAAATATAATAATAAGTGTAAAGTTATTAGAATTAACTTAAAACTATTAGAATCATTATAAAATTTATGATATTAATTGTAAATTCAATGGGATTCATCGTAAAATTTATTAGACTCATCGTAAAATTTATTAGACTCATCGTAAATTCAATTAAATTCATCGTAAATTCAATTAAATTCATCATAAATTTTACGAGATTCATCGTAAAATTTATTAGATTCATCATAAATTCATGTAATTCGCTTAAAATTTATTAGATTTATCGTAAAATTTTATTCATTCATCATAAAATCTATAAGATTTATTATAATATGTACTACATTCATCGTAATATATTGTAAAATTTATTTGATTGATCGTAAAATTTATGACATTTATCATAAAATATATGACATCTTAAATTTTATTATATTAATAAAATCTATAATAATTAGCAGAAAAATTAATGTAATTCAGGATAAATTTTAAGTAATTAATTATAAAAACACTAAGAGTTTAAATAAATGATAATTAACAGTAAAATAAATCCCTTATTGAATATGGCAGTACACTTCCATTTTTAAGAAGTCGACTGCCTATATGCCAAAATCAATCTGTTGATTAAAATAACTGGGGAAGTCGACTTCCATACACGGGCAGTCGACTTCATGGAAGTCGACTTCCAAAACTTTTCTGGCAATTACCTTATATATTTTAATATTAATGGATAATATTGTAATTTATTTTTTTTAATGGTTAAAGATGTAAATATAAATATTTTCTTACCTTTTAGAAGGATAAAAATGTAATTTAAATTTTTTTAATTAAATTTTAGTTTACATGTTAACCTGTTAAGCTATTATTAACTTATTTATTTAATTTTTAAATTTTATTCAATTTCTTATGAGATATTCAATATCTCATGAGATATCGTGACCTTACAGTAAAGTCGATGTTTTGCGACCTTTAAGTCAATTTTACTGGTCATCTAAATTATCCATAGATTTTATGTTTTGTCATGCGAAAATAAAAGAAAATAAAAAGAAGTGATTTTAAAAGTAGTTAAATTAGTTGGAAGGTGAACGTGGAAGCAGGAAAAGAAGAGCGGCAATGTCTCAGCTCAAGTTCTTTTCAGCTGCAAATCCTTCCGATTCACAACATTTCACCGCTTACTTTCCTCTCATTTCGCCCCTTCTTTCTCACTCTCTTTCTCATTGCCCATTGCAGAACAAAAAAAAATCACCAAACAACATAAAAAAAAATAAAGTAAATCCATTGCATGATCAAATCAAACAAACAATCCTTTTTTTGCAATTATAAATCAATGGAAAGGTTGGAACTTTGGGTTTTTATTATTTGATAAAAAGAAAAAAGTTGGATTTTTTATGATCAAAGATTAGCGGGCTGCTGAAGAATTGTTTTGGGGTTTGGTGAATGCTGGGAAGGAAGATATAATTTCGGTTTGATTGTTGATGAGAAGCCACAGCAGAACGCACATGCATCTATGAAGACAAGGGCAAGGGAGTCGCTGTTTCACTACCTGATGCTTGAGCATTTTCGTCCCTGGCAGTTTCCTTTCAGTTCTTTTAAATGGAATGGCAGATCTTGTTCGCTATGGCAATTCTGAACGTGACATTGACCAAGTAATTTCTTCCTTTTACATCTTTTTTATTGCATTTTTTTATCCAAAGAAGGTTGCAGTCTTGTTGAAGGATTGTCGGTGTTAGAATTTGAAATTAAACCTAAGCCATTTGAGCTGAGCTTGGATTCTTTTTCTTACACTTAAAAGTGAAGGAATAAGAGCAGAAAAGAAGATTTTTTATTTGTAGTATTTGTGCTGTTTTCTTAGGTCGCAAAAGAAAGATTAGGAATTAGCCATGTAACCGAACTTTATTTTTCTTTCGCATATTTGACATGAGAGGAATTTTGGTCAACGGCAAAAGTTGTTTCTTTGTAAACTAAAAGTCATGGGTTTAATTGAAAATAATCTCTATGTTAATATAAAAGGGAGGCTGCATACAAATAACTTTTCTCAAACCTCACAATGTGGGAGCCTTCTACGCTGAATTGTTTTACATATATATATATATATATATATATTTCCATGAGAGGTAAAAAAAGCAAGTTGTCTTCTTGAATAACAAGGCTATTATAGATGATACTTGAAAGCAAAGACAGAATTTGGATTCATATTTGTATGTACATGAGTTTATTTTTTGCTATATGTTCAATTAGGTGAAAGCTGGGATTCTGAAATAACAAAAATGAAGAAGAAAAGCTGATATTAGTTTAGATTTAATAAGGGAGAGTAACCCCAACATTTAATAGGGTGTGTTTTTTCACTTATTTAGTGTCGTTTTGAATGAAATATTGGTTGGGCAATTAAATCCAATAGTCGTGAAAATTATAGCCCAAATTTCTCCTTTTTTATTATTATTATTATTATTATTATTATTTAGAAGCATGTTAACTACTTAACGTGAGTTCGTATATTAATTTATATAGACTTTTTTAATCTATTGCTATAAAAGTTCTTGGGATGATGATAACGATTTTCGAAGCAATTATACATTATAAAGGAGGACCATAAAGGTAATGATCATACAGGATTAACTGATTCCTGTTGACTGTGAAAATAGATCCAATGATAAAGGTGAAGACAGGTAGTTATAAAGTCAGAGTCTCTTTTTTGCTAATTTAATAATCAAGAGAAAAAATTCTTCAACTCACATTAAATGAAGTGAAAAATGAGATACGGAGACCAAAAGTTTGAAATAAACAAAAGAATTGGATAAATCCCTTGGAAATGAGCAAAAATTTGATGTTGAACTGCCTCTAAAAGTTGCCCCTGCCTAGGAACCTGCATGCCTAGCATAATCCTCCTTCTCTTAAATGTATGAAAAAATATCAAGAAAATAAAAAGAATTGAATGCCCGTTGAAAGTTGCCCTTTGGAAACTCTTCAAGTGAGACGCATTCACTGGTAATAATGCTGTCTCGTTCATGAAGACTGCAGATTTTAGCATTATCTTTTTCTTTGTTTCATTTAAGTTAAGATTTTGATCTACTTTTTGTCTTGATCTTTTAATTTCTTACTGGTTGTTTTGAAGGCACTTATTGCTTTGAAAAAGGGCACTCAGCTTATCAAGTATAGCCGTAAAGGAAAACCTAAGTTTCGTGCATTTAGACTTTCCCCGGTGAGTTACTTTCTGTGCAATCCTAAATATTCAATTTTATCGCATCTTAATGTACGCTTTCTGCTTTTTCCAAGATCAATATACAAGTTTAACCAAATTTAACTTTGCCCGTAGAATGAATTGTTCTAGAGTGATGGAATAACTGCATTATCTCTTTTGGCTAGACCTGGTCATGAGTTAGGCCGAATTGAGCTCCGGTCAAGTCCATGATTATATTAATAAATAATCTGTGTGTCTAAGTCTAGTCCGGCTTAAAAATTTAAACTTGACTTTTAATTCAAGTTCGTTTTTATTTTTATACTATAAACTTAAGTCCGATCCGATTAGGCTCAAAAATGATTTTTTATATTTTAATTTTTATTTATTTATTTATTTATTATTTTATACCTTTTAAAATTTAATTTAATTTATCAAAATTTGTATATCAATTTTCATATTAAATATTTCTAATCATATTTATCAATAAATAATATTTTATATACATATAATTATATTATATTTATTAAATATATAAAAAAATTTTAATTAATATTAAAATATATATAAATAAAAAATATAAATTTGGGCCGAGTCTGGACTTTGAAAGATCAAGTCCAGGCCCAGGCCCGATTTTTAAATAGGCTTAAAAATTTTGCTCAAATCCGATCAAATATCAAGCAGGCTTTCGAGTTTGGACGGATAGCCCAACCCTTCAGCAAGTTTACTTTTGGCCTTTTATAGTTCTACATTACAAATTGAATTGCGCTACAATCATTCAGGTTTAGCGCTTTGGATTTGTGATGATAAGTGAATCAAGGTCCAAACCTTCAGGGTGAATGGCTGGCACTTATTTTAAGATTGTCTCGAGTCTAAAGAGAAGAAAGATCCTAGTGATGAACAACTATAGATAACTTTTTGACAGAACTTCAGGGTGTAATATTTGTTTGAATGAGTACAGTTAATGTCCTAACCTCATTTTAAGAAATAAGTTAGCCAGAATGGCATTTATGTAGTTCTTATATGCATGCGTGTGCATGTGAATTCTCTTCTATTTGCTATTCTTTATTTTCTAGTAGGAAGCAGTTATTATTTGAAAAGTATATGCAGTTCTCTCCCTCAGTAATGTTAAGCGCATATATGATTTCAATTTTAGCTGTGCTAACAGGATGAAACAACACTAATATGGTTATCACGTGGAGAAGAGAAGAATCTAAACTTAAGCTCCGTCTCTCGTATCATTCCTGGACAGCGAACTGTAAGTTAAATTTCAGCTTTTCGTTTTTCCAGTTAATGACTTATGCTGCAGTTTACTTAGCCTTCTTTCCCATGTTATACCACTAAGGTTCCCATGCACAAAAAAATAATAATAAATAAACTAACGCATGTTTGCCCACTTCTACAGGCTGTTTTTAGAAGATTTTTGCGCCCAGAAAAGGAGTACTTGTCATTTTCACTACTATATAATAACGGTGAAAGATCTCTCGACCTGGTTAGTACCAGTTATTAGTTAATTCTTCTATTTATTTATATTCAGCCGAACATTAAATATGAATCCAGTGATTACTAATGTCTACCTCCATAGATCTGCAAGGACAAAGCTGAGGCAGAAGTGTGGTTAGCAGGGCTCAAGGCATTGATTGGACAGAATCGTAATAGACGAACCAAGAGTGATTTAAGTGACGTGAGTAATCCATTAAACATATGTATATGAGAAGCCTTTTGTTACTTGTTTTGAGTTGGCAGACTGCATTAATATATGTTGGAAAATCCACTTATAATATAAGGAGAGAGCTGTGGCCCTACCAAAGTATAGATTCCATTGGTTAAGTTGCTAACTTGGGAATATGGAAGCAAATGTTTTGACTCTTATCAATTTAAAGTCATATTTATAGCCTATTTTTTAGATTGGAATATTTACTTACTAACTTCCATGTCTTTATGACAGCTACAAGAATTCTTTCAAAATGGCCGCCCATTTGGTGCGGCTGTAGAGTTCACCAATAGTATTACCCGTGGTAGGGTGTCTATAGATTTTGGAAGCTCAGATGTGGGGTCAGAACGTGCAATTATGCAGCTGAGAACTAGTGGTGCAGATGGTTTCCGAATTAGTGTTTCAAGCACTCCTAGTTGTTCAAGTGGTGGATCTGCAGGTCCAGATGACATAGAATCATTAGGTGATGTTTACTTGTGGGGAGAAGTTTGGTCTGATGGAGTTGCACCAGATGGGTCTATAAGCTCAGTCCCTACAAAAATTGATGTGCTAACTCCCAAGCCCTTAGAATCAAATGTAGTGCTTGATGTTCATCAGATAGCTTGCGGCGCAAGACATGTTGCTCTTGTAACAAAGCAAGGTGAAGTTTTCACCTGGGGTGAGGAATCGGGTGGGAGACTTGGTCATGGAATTGAGAAGGACTTTAGCCGACCCAGATTAGTTGAGTTCCTGGCACTAACTAATGTGGATTTTGTTGCATCTGGAGAGAATCATACATGCATTGTATCCACATCTGGTGATTTATTCACTTGGGGTGATGGTACTCATAATGCTGGACTCCTTGGTCATGGCACTGATGTTAGCCACTGGATTCCAAAAAGAGTTTGTGGTGCACTAGAAGGACTGCAAGTCTTATCGATCGCATGTGGCACATGGCATTCAGCTTTGGCAACTTCTAATGGGAAGCTATTTACATTTGGTGATGGATCATTTGGTGTTTTGGGCCATGGAGATAGGGAAAGTGTTGCATATCCAAAAGAAGTTCAAATGCTGAATGGACTAAAGACTATTAAGGTTGCATGTGGGGTATGGCATACAGCAGCTATTGTCGAGGTTATAGGCCAGTCAGGTGCTAACGTTTCATCAAGAAAGTTGTTCACCTGGGGTGATGGTGATAAACACCGGCTAGGTCATGGAAGTAAGGAAACTTATCTACTTCCAACCTGCGTCTCTTCACTAATTGACTACAACTTCCACCAACTAGCTTGTGGACATACTATTACTGTTGCACTTACTACATCAGGGCATGTCTTTACCATGGGTGGTACTGCATATGGTCAACTAGGCAATCCAAGCTCTGATGGAAAGTTACCATGCCTGGTACAAGAAAGACTGATAGGTGAATTTGTTGAAGAAATTTCTTGTGGTGCTTATCATGTTGCTGTGCTGACATCTAGAAGTGAAGTATTCACTTGGGGAAGAGGTGCCAATGGAAGACTGGGACATGGTGACTTAGAAGATAAAAGAACTCCAACATTGGTTGAAGCATTGAAGGATAGGCATGTAAAAAATATATCATGTGGTTCAAATTTCACTTCCTGTATATGCATCCATAAATGGGTCTCCGGTGCTGACCAGTCAGTTTGCTGTGGCTGCCGGCAGGCATTTGGTTTTACTAGAAAGAGGCACAATTGTTATAATTGCGGGCTGGTGCATTGCCATGCTTGCAGTTCCAAGAAAGCATTGAAAGCAGCATTGGCTCCAACACCAGGAAAACCTCATCGCGTTTGTGATGCTTGCTATGCAAAACTTAAAGCTGCTGAAGCTGGTAATACTTTAAATTTGAATAAAAAAGTTGTTGGCCCCCGTCCCTCAATAGATGGCAGGGAAAGATTTGATCGGGGAGAGATGAGGTCTTCTAGGCTTTTGCTCTCTCCTTGCACAGAACCAGTCAAATACCTTCAGATCACGGCGGGAAAACCTGGGGCCAGATATGATTCTCCTTCTCTAATCCAAGCTTCACAAGTTCCATCACTTTTACAGCTTAAAGATATTGCATTTCCAAGTTCACTCAATGTTATTCAAAATGCATTTAAACCTGCTACTCCTCCACCAACGCCACCACCGCAGTCCCCTATCAACTCGAGATCTAATTCACCGTACTCAAGAAGACCGAGTTCTCCACGCTCTGCCACACCTACTTTTTCAAGGAGTGTTATTGAAAGCCTCAGGAAGTCAAATGAACGTCGGAACCAAGAAGTGGCGAAACTGAAAAATCAAGTACTAGTGATAAACCTTTTTGCTATTCCGTTATGCTCTTTACACTGCTAGTGTTTACCATGCAGCCAACCATCAAAATAATTTTTCTTTTCTCTACTTTTGAGTGATCACAGGTCAAAAGTTTGAAGCAGAAATGTGGTTCACAAGACATGGAGATTCAGAAACTACGAAAAAATATTCAAGAAACTGCTTTATATGCTAAGGAAGAATCATCCGAAGCCAAGGAGGTTGTGAAATCCATCACAGATCAGGTAATTTTAGTTCACTTAATATTTCAGTTTGCACCACTAGATATAAACCGCTGCTACATTTTAAATGCAAACCACACCAATCTACAACAACACCTACTGATATTGATAATACAATTCAATATTGTTCTTCAGTTAAAGGAAATAACAGAGAAGTTGCCTCCTGAGGTATCTGAAAGTGAAGCCTTTAGAGCTATTCATACTCAAGCTGAAGCATTTTTAAACACTCATGGAACATCTGAAGCTTCTTCTCCTCTAGCAAGCTCGGAGTCTTCACATATGCAAGACCAGAGGGTGGAAGATAATGTGGACACTGCAGCTGCTGTCCCATATAATGATAGTGGAAGTTCTAGAGAGGCTGCACCTCAACAAAGTTCAGAAAATGAATCAAGATCATCAGAGGCTTCAGCAATTAGAGCTGCAGAAAAAGACAATTTTGACCTATTCGAACCTGGAGTCTACATCAGTTACGATCTTCACCGAAATGGCAGGAAGATCTTCAAAGGAGTTAGATTCAGGTACTTGACTTTAATGGTTGCTTATACTGAACTTGCACATGCTGATACATGCATTAATCAGCAAAAAATTAATTTTTCTTGTAATATTTGAAGACCGAGTAAGATTCCAGACCTTATTCTCTTCATCATTTGGACAAATAGAATTCCATTCAACTAATTCTGTTTCTTGCGTGTGATGATGGATCTCACATCAGACAATTTTTCTTGACTGAAACGATGGCAGCATGACAAGAGGATAGCATTAGAAGGGCTCTGTCGTCAATCCTTTATATCACAGGGCAAGTTATATAATGTCTGCCCGGCTACATCCTCTCTGTCTCACATACTCACGCACACACACATACACGCATAGGATAGACAAAAATACACACATACAGAACGCAACATTAACACGTTTACACACCCAGATAACCAAATTCCTCTGCTGATCCTTTCTACTTACTGAAAAACCAAGATTAACTAGCATTTATCGTTCAGTGACTTGCATGAAGAGTTCTTAATCTCACTGTCTTATATTGACTCCGACATTTTTGCAGCAAACGAAGGTTTAGTGAGCTTGAGGCAGGAGAATGGTGGAAAAAAAATAAAGATAGGGTGCTTATGAGGTACGGTTATCATGCAACAAGATCAGTTTCAGCTGGATCATCCCCCACTCAACCACCACCACCACCTGCTAATGAAACCACTGAGGCATCATCCCCTTCTCAAACTTAGTTCCATAACACTTTGTCATCTGGCAATGTTAAGAGTAGAAAAAGATCAAGCGGTTATCATGATTCGTGGTAGCAGCAATATCATGGATCAACAATAATTAGGGGATGTATTTGTTTCTGAAAGAAGGTTAGTTATGGATATATCTGTTATTCAGGAATTTAAGATATAAGAATTTTCCATCATTTTACCCCAACCAGGCAAAGAAACAACTCCATGCTCCATGTCCTTATCTTTTGTTTTCTGAAACCTTTCTAGTGAGACATTGTAGCTGTACAGTAGATAATTTTTTTTAGTATGATCATTGGTGAAGCTTTTTTTTTTTTTTTTTGGAATTGAATTATTAAACAGTGCTGTTTATTTATTTAAGCAACAAGAGATTCGAACCATGTTTTTTGAATAAAAAGATCAAATATTAATCTCTAAATCAAATGTTTGGATGCATTGGGCAATGCATTGTTTTTTTTTGGTGGAAATTGGGCAATGCATTGTTAGTCTATAAACGTGTGTTTAAGTACATGCATAAATATTTGCACCAAAAAAAAGTACATACATAAATATTTACTATTCAAGTGAGAAATTGAAATATTAATATGTCCTACGTTTAATAAATCGTTGTTTTTGGAATAAATACTTAGTGAAATGAAATTGTATCCATTATTTATTTGACGGTTTGATATTGTTGTTGCACAAAACAACAATGAGTTATTGCTGACGTCGATATTTGTCCTTTTCTCTCTATTTGTCTCCAAAAAGCTTTTGTAAAACAGGAAAAATTAGAAGAACGCAAGGGGTGGTTCCCTGCGTAGGCACTCTGATACTTAAGTCAGCAGAAAGTTCTTGAGTATTAGGAAACGTCAAAGCCAGAAGTCAAAAATTAGAGGTTAGAAATAATACTTGTGGCCTATTTATAGGCGAATAAATTACCACTATTGCAGAGTAATCACGTGGAGGGTGATTGCGTCATTTTAGATGAGTTCGTGTTCCAATACGACTTTAACTCGTCAAATTCGGGTAGCAGAGGTCTGTCGTCGAGCGGGAGACCACATGCGAATGCGACACACTTCAGCAGAGACGTCTATGGCTAGCGCGGGAGGTCATGCGTGGTGCCGCAGGCTCTGGCGACAAACTACGACGCTGTAGACCATTGGACTCTTTCACTGGCGACAGAGTCCATCCGCAGGCGAGAGGGGTCTCCCCCATATTTTGTCTCTAGCTTCCACACTATCTCTCACCAGATGCCATGTGGCCTAGTAAGTTCATGCCATATGGTGGCCTCTCTAGTTTTTGGGCTTCAGCTAAGTGCAAGTGGGCTTTGCCATATCAATTGCTCTCTACTCTCTTGTTGGATTTTCTCCAATAAAGAGAGTATATATAAATACTTAAATGCGAGATTTTTTGGTCTTTTCCTAAATTTTTGTTGTTTTTCGGTATTTTTTGTAGGTAGAAAGGTACAACTCTGCAGGAGGTGTTCAAGGTGCGCGGCATTTCATATTCTCTGTCGCCACTATATAAACAGCAGAAATCCTACGAATCGCGCAAGAAATCCTCTATACCATAACTCTGTCGTGCACACTAACTCTCTCGCAACACTAGTCTGCCGCACATTTAGCCTCTCTCAGATTTTTTTGTTTCTCGCATACACCCCTTGCTCGTGATCTGTCGCCGAAAAGTAAGTCTACCGCTGTCTTGTATCTGTCACTTCATTTTGCCTTGCGTAGGTCTGGTTCTCCCGTAGGTCTAGGTCTCTCGCAAGTCTAGGTCTGCCGCCTCTCTCATTGGTTCCCCTACTTAGTCAATCCTTAGTCATGTCTTCTCAACGCGCTATTAAAACACTGAGGAAAGGTGGTGTTGAGTGCAAGTTGTCAAATGCGGACTTAGAAGAAATCAACACTCGCTTTCCCCTTCCTCCCGGTTACCAATATAGACTTCCAACTGATAGGGAACCTTCACCTGATTTGGTTAGGAGCAGCGTAGCTATTCATAAAGGGTCCTTAGTCTTCGGTTTTCGCTTTTCTCTTCCTGAATTTGCTCTAGCTTTCCTTAGGTATAAGAATATAGTTCCATATCAACTCCATCCTCATGCGTGGGCTCAATTAGTAGGATTTTCAATAGTATGCAATAGTTTAGGTATCGTTCCCACCATCCCCCTTCTAAATGCCTTTTTTAGAGTTCGTGAGTTGAAAGCTTTGATTACATTTTCTCTCCAAAGGTTAAAGGTCGATGGGTTTCCAAATAAAATTTTTTCGGACCTTCCTAATAAATTACACAATTTCGAGAGCGAGTGGGTCGTTGTTGAGATTCCAAGTGATTTGAGAATTCGCAATAGATGGAACCGTGATACTAGCGACCATTCTAATTGCTCTAAAAGGTTTAGTATAAGCCCTTTAAAGATCCACTTTGGTGAGCCTATACAACTCATTTGCTCTACCGGGGAGCAGAACCGTTTTCCTCTTTTAACCCCAGAGAACATTACTGCACCCGATTGGGGAGTGAGCAGAGTTACCCCTGAGACTCCTACTGTTCCATCAAGCCTTCCCATATCCTCGCATAGACTCGGTTCTAGTTCTAGCCATTCACTCGTGGTTCCCATGGCTGAGCCAACTAACCCCGTAGGTCATCTTGTAGATGAATATTCTTCTGATTCGAGGGACAAAACACCTGAGGCCGCGGATGCCGGTGATTCATCCGATGAAGATCTTGAATGGAACCAAGGTGATGCCTTTGGGAGTCCTTTCTACGACTTCCCATCGGATGCAAATTTGGCTAACATAGATGATTTTGGTGATTTTATAGGTTTTCAATGATAATTCTCTTTACCTCCGCAGACGTGTTTATAATCTTTTCAACCTGGTTCACTAACTCTTTTTTTTCGTGTTATGCAGATATGAGCTTCCAAGCTGCTATGCATAGGAGGCAGACCACTGTGTCTTCTAGAGTTCCCCCAGAAGCTCTTTTACCTCGGAAGCAGCCTCAGGTTGAGGCATCTACGTCAGAACATCCTCGCGCTCTTACTCCCCCTCCTTCGGCCATCAGCTAGCCTAGTCGCCTTACGTAAGAGGCCGAAAGAAGTAAGCGGAAGAGGCACCTCATTCGTAACCGTGGCTCAAATGATCACAAGAGCTTGGGTTCTCAACGAAATGAGTCCGCTCCCTAAGAAGGTGATCCTGACGTTGCTGGGGATAGGCCGGCTTCTCGCAAGACTTGCCGTAAGTATCGAAAAAGGCTGATCATCGAAGATGCGATGGTTGCGAGGCTGATTTTACCCAAAATGGAGCCACCTACACTTAAGGGCTATAGAGTGGACGGTGGCGTGGTTGTTGATGGGGACGACTTTCAGACCTACCCTGGTGTTAACGATAATGACAGCATCGAGGAGCCTGGGGTAGCTTCTCGCTTGGCTTGGAGTACTATCCTTCCTCGCGATGAGAAGGAAATTTTCAAAAGTCTTCCCGAGGCTGAGGACACTACTGATTACCTTATAATGAAGGTGAGAGCATTGGCCTTCTTTGATAATGATGCACACCTTTTAACTTCTTTTGTTGGGTTTTTAAATTATTTTCTTTTTGTTTTTGCCAGGCTGCTCAACAAGCGGTGGCTGTTAATGCGCAGCATCAGACTCTTAGGGAATGGGCTGAGAAAGAGTTGCATGACCTTCGGGAGAAGTATATAGAGCTTCAGAATGAGGTTAACCAACTCTATCCACTTCCCAGCAGAGTAGACGAGTTAAGGAAGGAAAATATGGACCTCGAACTAAAGCTGAAAGAAGAACAAGCAAAGGTTGCATCTCTTCATGGGTACCAAAAGGCTTACAACAAAGCGACGCACGATTTTGAGGCCATGAGGTTACAACGGGACGAGGCCATCAACGAACTGCAAAATGTGCTAGATCGGCTAAGGGAGGTCCCAGCCAACGCTGTTCGTGAATACCGCCTGTCTCAACACTATTTTGAAAAGAAGTAGGAATACGCGACGGGATTTGTCAAGTATGGTTTCTATCTGGCTCGCGCTTGGTTGGAGAAGCAGAGGCCTAATGAGACCTTCTCTGAGCTCCTCTTTACTGAAGAAGCCGACTACTATAATGCTCCTCCCTGGACTAAGTATGAGCCCGACTTGAAAGATCTAGAGGATTACTTAGAGGAAGGGGCTGTGGATGACTTAGACCACCTTGAAGGTCCCTGGCCCCCTCGACAGCCAGGCAGTCAGCTCGAATCCACTGAAGCGTGTGATCAGCCCAAGCTTGTTGAGGCACATGACCAACTTGAGCCTATCGAGGCATTACAAGGATTAGACAGCAAAGATCTCCAACTCTCCAATTCTACTGTTGTCGATCCTGCCCTAGACTCCGTAGCTGTTGAGATCGCCAAGCCTTCAACTGTCGTTCCTCCTTCCGAGTATGCTCTTTTTAAAGATCCAAATGCAGCTCCAGCTCCCCAGAATCTTAATGTTAACACAGCGCTTTCTCTGCCTGCTAACTCAGTTTTCACTATAGAGTAATTAGAATGTTTTTCCTTTTTCATTTCATTTTTTATTTCCATTGTAATTCATACAGACGATGTAAAGGTTCACAGTTAATGAATTTTGCAGTTTCTTTTGCAATTTTTCCTTTCTTTACATTGCTTGCCTTATTACCACAAAGAACAATTCGTTAAAACGCATGATGTGCTAAAAATGCTACAACACAAAGACAATTTATTTGTAAAACAGCATAAGATGCTTTTTGGCTAAGCACACCTTTTTATCATGCCATATTATATTGCTCCCCAGGTTTTTCTTTGAGACAGCGTTACTTCTTGTTCAAAGAAGAACTTTTACTCGAGCATTGTGTCTGTCTCCCGCATTATCCACTTAAGGACTTGTGTGCTTTGTGTGCCCGTCTCGCCCCACTTTTGTGCTTAGGGACTTTTTATTTTTGCTCGTCTTGCCCCACTTTTGTGCTTAGGGACTTTTTATTTTTGCCCGTCTCGCTCATTTTTCACTTAGCGACTTTTTGTTTGCCAGTTTCGTGCATTTTTCACTTAGTGACTTTTTATTTTTGCTCGTCTCACACATTTTTTCACTTAGGGACTTTTTTTTTTCCCCTCTCGCGTATTTTTTGCTTAGGGACTTTTTGTTTGCCCTTCTCGCGTATTTTTCGCTTAAAAACTTTTCATTTGCTCGTCTCACACCATTTTGTGCTTAGGGACTTTTAGAATTTGGCCAGCTTCTATTACTGTTATTCTTGTAACACATTTAATACTTAAATCGTCACCGTATAAGACATAAAATAACCGTATAAGACATAAAATATGAATAACTTGCCTCTTATTCATAATTTAATCAATAACATCATATGATATTTGCAATTTGCGCAAAGTAATGTATAAAATAACGACAAGAAAACAAAGCAATAAAGTAAAGAACATGATTATCTTATTGCCAGTACAACTTTAGGTGATTAAAATTCCAAGTCTTCGAGATCTTTTTTCCTTGTAAAGTTTTCAGAGCGCATGTGCTGGGTCCGATCACCCTCTTGATTCTGTAAGGTCCTTCTCAATTGGCTCGGAGCTTACCATCTTCCCTGTGAGCATTTGTGATGGCTGACTTTCTCAGTACCAAGTCTCCTTCTTGCAATTCTCTGCTCTTAACTCGAGTATTGTAGTAAGCAGCTATCCACTGTTGATAAGCGGCCAACTTCATCTTCATTGTGTCCCTTAGTTCATTTATCATATCAAGATTCTCTCTAAACCCCTGGGAGTTAAATTCTTGAACGTAAGGGGTCAGCCTAGGCGATCTAACTCCAATTTCGGCTGGAGTGAGGGCTTCAATTCCATACACCAAGCTAAATGGTGTTTCTCCCGTCGATACTCTGTTTGTCGTCCTGTAAGCCTATAAGACACTTGGGAGCTCATCTACCCATACTCCCTTTGCTTTGTCTAGTCTGGTTTTCAATCCATGCAGTATGGTTCGATTGCTAACTTCAGCCTGCCCATTGGCTTGTGGGTAAGACATGGATGATATCCTTAGCTAGATACTTAGGCCTTTGCAAAACTCTCGAAACATGTTACAATCGAACTATTTCCCGTGATCGATATTCAACACCCGAGGGATTCCAAAGCGGTAGATAACATCTTTCCATACCATTCCTTCTACTTTCTTTTCAGAGATTGTTGCCAAGGGCTCTGCCTCTATCCATTTGGTGAAGTAATCAGTGGCTATTAGCAGAAACTTTCTTTGGCCTATGCCAAAAGGAAAAGGTCCCAAGATGTCCAGTCCCCATTGCGTGAATGGTGTTGATTGAAGGGTGCTCTATAGGGCCAAGACTGGTGCGGACGCTATAGGAGCAAACTTCTGGCATTTATCACACCTTCACACCTTCTCAATGGCATCTCTTTTTAGTGTAGGCCAATAGAACCCTGTATGAAGTATTTTCGCGGTTAATTCTCGAGCCCCTAAGTGTTCACCACATCTGCCCTCGTGAACTTCAGCCAATACATATTCAGCTTGTTTAGGCCCTAAATATTTTAATAAAGGCGAAGTGAACCCATGCTTGTAGAGCTCCCCATTTATCACTGTAAATCTGGCACTTTGCAATTTCAGTCTTCGAGCTTCATCTCTGTCATTGGGGAGTTTTCCCTCTAGAATGTAATCTCTAATCGGGTTTCTCCAATCACTCCCGATCTCGACATCGCAAACTTCCTTCTATTTAATACTCGGTTTGGCTAGGGATTCCACCTTCACTATGCCACCTTTTATTCCCTTGGAGGAGGCCAACTTCAAAAGAGCATCTATATGATTGTTCTCCGACCAGTTTATCTGGGTCAACTGAAAGTTCTTGAATGATTGTGCCAATAACTGAACCTTCTGTAAGTAAGGGACTAGAATAGGTTCTCATGCTTCATACTCACTAGAGAACTGATTTACCACCAACTGTGAATCACTATGAGCCATTAAATTGCTGACTTCTAATTTTTCGGCCAGCTTCATTTCAACTATTAAAGCTTCGTACTCAGCCACATTATTCGGGCTTGGAAAGTCAAAACGCAAAGAATATTCATAAAGTTCTCCTTCGGGCAAAATCATCACGACTCTGGTTCCACTACCATTTACACTACGAGCTCCATCTATAAACAACTTCCACCAAACTAATTTTGGCACCTGTTGGTCCTTTCAACCACTGTATTCTACAATAAAATCTGCTAATGTCTGTCCTTTTATCGCCTGACGAGGCTAAAAGTGTATGTCATATTCACTAAGCTCAATCGCCCATTTAGTTAACCGTCCGGAGTGTTCTGGCTTTTGCAATATCTGCCTTAAAAGTTGGTCAGTGAGGATTATAACTGAGTGAGCCTAAAAGTATGGCCTTAGTTTTCGAGTTGCCATTACCAACGATAAGGCTACTTTTTCTACTTGGGGATATCTTGTCTCAGCATCTAGCAAAACTTTGCTCACATAGTAGATCGGGCATTCCTTGTCTCCATCCTTCCCAACAGCCTTTTCGCCCACACCGAGATACATAAAGAGTTAGTCTCCAGGTTGGGGTCAAGACAACAGTGGCAACTCTTTCAAGTAATCTTTCAATCTTTCGAAAGCGTCGTGACACTCTTCGGTCCATTTAAAATTCTTTCACGCCTTTATCGCCTTAAAGAACGGCAGACTCTTTTTAGCTGATTTGGACAAAAAGCGATTTAAAGCTGCTATACTCCCTGTTAGCCTTTGAACTTCTCTAACAGTATTGGGTGACTTCATGTCCAAGATGGCTTGAACTTTTTCGGCGTTCGCTTCTATCTTCGATTAGTGATCATGAACCCCAAGAACTTTCCCGCCCTTCCTCCAAAAGAGCATTTGTTGGGGTTCAACTTCATCTTATATTACCGTAACACCTTAAACACCTTTGATATTTTCTCAGCATGTGACTCCTCTCTACGACTTTTGATGATCATGTCATCCACATATGCTTCAATGGTGTTTCCCAACAAGTCCTTGAACACCTAATTTACCATGCGCTTATATGTTGCCCCTGATTCTTTAGACCAAAAAGCATCACTTGGTAACAATACGTTCCACTATCAGTGATAAAAAAAGTCTTCTTCTCATCATTTGGATGCATCATGATTTGGTGGTACCCCGAAAAAGCGTCCAAAAAACTAAGTTACTCATATCCATAAGTCTCATCCACCAGTTTATCAATCCGAGGTAACGGATATGAATCCTTAGGGCAGGCTTTGTTTAAGTCTGTAAAATCCACACACATCCTCCATTTTCCGTTGGCATTCTTCACCATCACCACGTTAGCCAACCATTCAAGGTAATCAACTTTTATGATAAACCCTACTTGCAATAGCTTCTGGATCTCCTCGTCTATAATCTGCTGCCTTTCTGGAGCAAAATTTCTCTTCTTTTGCTTGACCGGTTTGGCTCCTGGAATTACATTTAACCGGTGGCAAGCAACCTCAAGGTCAATTCCAGGCATATCATCAAGAGTCCAAGCAAAGACATCAACGTTCTCCTTCAAACATTGGATTATTTCCTCATTTGCTTTTTCTAGCAGCTGACTTCCCACGTGTACCACCTTTTCTTCATCTTCATCATCTAATCGAACTACCTCCATCTCCTCATCAGACTTCGACTTAGGCGGTTCTTCGATTGTGAGGATCTCTTTTCTCTAAATTCCTTTGCATGTAGTTAACGCGATATTACACGTCCTGGCCTTCCTTTGGTCTCCTCTAACTTGGCCTACACCATGAGGAGTTGAAAACTTCATTAGCAAGTAATAAGGATGTACCACGGCCCTCATTTCACACCCGAATATTATATTGTACGCCACTAAAGTTGACTTCACCACCATGAATAGTACTTGGAGGACAACACTCCTCGGGCTCTCCCCTAATGTGACAAGTAGCTGAACTACCCCTACTACCTTCACCTTCTCTCCAGAGAAACCATACAAGGTTGTAGGCACTAGTTTTAGCCAATCCTCCGAGATGTTTCTTTTCTTAAAGCAGTTCCAGTAGATCAAGTTCACAGAACTTCCGTTATCGACAAGGATTCGACAAACTGGATGCTTTGACACAACTGTCGATATTACCATCGGGTCATCATGGGGAATAGTGATATCCCCCCTGTCGACTGGCGTGAAGGTGATTGGTTCCTCATCCTGCCTCTCTTCCATCACTGAGTTGATTTGGTAGGCTTGCCGAGTATAGGACTTTCTAGAAGAGGAGGAAGTGCCAGCCAACGATTCTCCTCCAGATATAACGTTGATCGCTGGCCCCGTAGGCTCATTACTTTCCTTTTGATTTCTCCTATCCATCCTTCTATTATCATTTCTCTTGACATCTTCATTTCTTCTCACATTTCTCCTGTTCTAATCTCTTCTGTCCCTGGGGTAATTCCCCGTATTGCGGGTGGAATAGTTGTTTCTGTTATTCCTCCACACAAATCGATATATCTTACCTTCCCGCACCAGCCTTTCCAGCTGATTTATCAACTCCCTACACTTTTCAATGGAGTGTCCATACCTAAAATGGTAGTTACAGTATGAATCTAAGTTGCCACCTAGATTCCCAAGGGTTTTTTTCAAAAGCTGTATAAGTCTTGCCCCCTCAATGGCTGCCAGCACCGAAGCACGAGATTCATTGAGCGGGGTGTAAGTGGTATATTTCAACCTTGGGACCTTCTCAAGTTTGCTCGATTGGCTAGAGGACGCCCCAGAAGTTTCTCTCCCTCGCTTCCTTCCTTCCTTCTGCTCCCTAGCTGACACCATTTTCATTACTTCCTCTTGCGTGATGTACTTATTTGCGCGAGAAAATAGATCGGAGATCGTAATCGGTTGGGCTAGCGATAGGGACTCCTGCAACTTCTCAGACCTGGTCCCTTGTAACATGGCTGCCATAGCTACTCCCACTTACAGATCACGTACCTCTAAAGCAGCATCCTTAAACCGATCTACATAACTCTTCAATGACTCGCTACCTCCTTGTTTCAGGATGAGCAAATAAGTCGGCTCCTTCTTCTTCTGGCTATTCACCACAAAAGCCTTAAGGAACTCATTTCTCAACTGATCAAAAGAAACTATTAACCCTTCGGGCAAACTATTAAACCACTTCATGGCATGCCTTGTTAGAGTGAGCGAAAAGGCCCTACACATTATCTCATCCTTCCATCCGTGTAGTAGCATTAGGGCCTCGTAGTTCTGCATATGATCATAGGGATCCGTCTTTCCCGTATATGCTGTCATCTGTGGCATCTTGAACTTTGGGGGTAGTGGTCTCTACATTATGGCCACGTTAAATGGTATCCTTCTCCTTTGGTTCTCTTCTGTGGACACCAATTTCTTCTCTTCAACACTTGTTCTATCATTTTTTTCATGTCCACAGGGAGAGCGAGTTGGTTTCTATCACTTTCAACATAGGATGAATCAGGTAGGTCTCCAACCACTATTTCCTTTCCTTTACTTCAAGATGCACCTCCTCGTGTCATCTGTGTGTTCCAGGTAGAGGTGCTTATTGGGCCAGGTTGACCAGACCCGGTTCGCAACCAGATCGGGTCAATCCGGCCCAAAATCCGAACCGGTACTGGGCCGATTTTAAATTTTTAAAATCGGGTCCGGTAAGGGCTCGGCCCGTTAAGGGCCTGGCTCATAACCGGACCGGTTCGAACCGGACCGGTTCGAACCGGTCCGGTTTAAAAAAATAAAAAAAGTTTATTTTGACTGCAGTTGCACTGCAGTGCAACTACAGTCTGCAGCAGAGGCAAGTCACAGACTTGCCTCTGCGTTTTGATGCCATTAATCTTCTTTTTTTTAATTTTTTTATTTTTTAATTTTAATTAAATTAAAAAAAAAAGGCTTGGCTGCCACTGCGCAGTTGCACTACAGTATGCAGAGCAGAGGCAAGTCACAGACTTGCCTCTGCTTTGTGTTTGATGGGCAACGACCAAATCAATCCTTTTTTTTAAATTTTTTTTATTTTTTTATTCTAATTTTTTTCTTATAAATACCTCTATAATCTTCTATTTTCATTTACATTTCTTCTATATTTTCTCTCAAATCTACTATCTATATTCATCTACTCTTATTCTCTTCACTCACATACTCTCTCAATATTCACTCAAACTCTCTCAAATTCACTTAAATTCCCTTATTCCAAATTTATAATATCATCATTTTCTTTATAAATTTCATTTTTCTTTTTATTTTATAATTTTACAAATTTTACTTTTAATTTTCAAATTCTAATATATTATATATATTCCTTATTTCAAATTTATAATATCATCATTTTCTTTATAAATTTCATTTTTCTTTTTATTTTATAATTTTGCAAATTTTACTTTTAATTTTCAAATTTCAATTTTCAAATTCCAATATATTATATATATCATACATCTATTTTTTTAATTTTTAACATATATTTATTTTCAAAAAAATATAAAAATGTCAAATTTCTTTCGTCGTTCATGCTCTGTTTCTCGACCCTTTGGTTCCATTGAAATTCCTAGTTTGGGTGACGAATCATTTAATGGAATCGAACCCGATATTCATCTGGAGGAGGAGCTTCCTTTGGCGGCGCCATCGATTGGTCGTGGTCGACGTGGAGGTCATGCTCAAACACAATCATCAGCTGCCACCACTACTGCTACATCATCAAGGCCGAAGTTTAGTTGAAAAAAAACGAGCAGGGTATGGGAGTATTTCGATATTGTAGCAAAAGAAGGTGAGACGAATAAATATTGTGCTATCTGTAAATTGTGCCAAGGCGTTTACTCTTATAAGTCCGGTGGAGGTGCTGGCGGTACAGGTACGTATAAAAGACATTTAATTACTGCACATAAAATTAATCCTGATGCCGAAGAAGATGAAATTTTGGAAGGTAAACAATCTCAAATTAATACACGTGATAGTGGAAAAAAATTTATTTTTGATAATGTTCAAGCTAGACGTGGTTTAGTTAGATTTGTAATTAGGACTAAACAACCATTCACAATTTGTGAAAAATCAGGATATTTAGAATTTGTTTGTAACTATTTACAACCCGCATATAAATCTATTTCTAGACATACATTAAAAAGAGATTGCACGGATATGTTTAAAGAATATAGACAAGCTTTAATTGATAAACTTAGTAATATTTCATCTAGGGTTAGTTTAACTAGTGATATATGGACTAGTACTAATGGTATAAGTTATCTTGTTATAACTTGTCATTGGATAGATGAAGATTGGTCCATGCAAAAAACGAATTTTATCTTTAGATGTAATAGAAGAAGCACATAATTCATATACTATTCATAAATATATTACTAAAGTTTGTAAATTATATGGACTAGAAAATAATAAAGTTTTTGCTATTACTTTTGATAATGCTTCGAGTAATACTGCAGCTATTCCTCATTTAATTAAAAGTTTAAACCCTGTTATGCAAGGTATTTTTTTTCATGCAAGATGTGCATGTCATATTATAAATTTATGTGTTCAAAGTGGTTTTAGTTCTAGTGGTACTGGTACTGGCATAGGTCCAATTGATAAAATTAAAATTTTAGCAAAATGGATTCTCACACCAAGTAATAAACGTGAATGGAAGCAAATTTGTATAACAAATAATATACCTGTTAAAGCATTTCCACTTCCCGTGGAAACAAGATGGAATTCACTTCATCGTTTGCTTTCTTCTATTTTACCTTATAAAGAAATTGTTACTCCTTTTTATAACAATTATACAAGTAGCACACATTTAGTACTTTTTGAAGAAGATTGGACTTTTATTGAATATTGTGTTGATTTATTATCTACTTTTAAAGATGCAACCAAAAGATTTTCAACTCAATTTTATCCAACTACACCGTATTTTGTTCCTATTATCTACAAAATGTTTGAAAAATTTGTAAAATTTAGGAATCATGAAACTTTAAGTTCTTTTGTATATGATATGGAGGAAAAATTTTAAAAATATTGGGAAATAATTCCTCCTATTTATTGTATTGCAACTTTACTAGATCTTAGTCAAGGTGAGGTAAATATAGAAATTTTTTTTTATTGTTATAAAGAATTTCTTGGTCTTGATTCTATTGAGGATCAAAAGTCCTCAATTAACAATCTTTTTCGAGAATTGTTTAATGTTTATGAAACAGAAATGGAGCAATTCAACTTTAATCGAGAAGAAGAAGATTCATACGAAAAAACCGAAAGTAGCAAAAAAGGAAAAGGAATTTTAAACGCAATTAAGGAAGCAGCAAAGAAGAGAATGAAGCTAAAGGGAAAAGCGAGCGGATCGGGATCGGGATCAACAACTCGACGAAGTTCTAGCTTCAATGAGCTAGGATTTTTCTTAATTCAAGATTTTTCTGTAGATGATAACTTTGATCTTCTCCAATGATGGAAAGAAAACCAAAAACAATTTCCAGTTTTAGCTTCCATGGCCCGAGATGTTTTTGCGGTGCAAGTTTCTTCTGTTGCTTCGGAATCTGCATTCTCGACGTGTGGAAGAATTATTGGAGACCATCGAACCACTCTTAATCCGGATTCATTGTGCATGTTAACATGCCTTAAAGATTGATTTGATGCGGAATCGCGCAATGTCGAACTTGGAATGGCCAATGAATTTGCTGATAATAATTCAGAAGAGGAGGAAGAAATTTCCAAGGCAATCCGTATAAATTATGAAGAGTAGAGAATAATCTTTTTTTTTGTAAATTGTATGTAAAATTGTAAATAAGTTTAGTCGTAGTGAATATTTTTATGAACTACAGTCCCGTGGTTTTTACCCTTCTAACTTTTGAAGGGGTTTTCCACGTAAAAAATCTTTGGTCTCCTACTCTCTCCTTTTTCTCCTTTGTTGTTGTTGTTGTTGTTGTTGTTGTTGTTGTTATTATTATTATTATTATTATTACATACCAAATTAATTAATGTTATACTTATCTATGTTTAAAATAAATAAATATTTAAAATACAAAATGAATTAATATTTTAAAAACATATTAAATAAATGAATAAATAAATAAATTAATAAATATTAAGTAAATGATATTTCAAATATAATAAATTATTTTAAATGCAAAATGAATATAATAAATGAATATAAATAAAGATATGCAAAATGAATATAATAATAATATTCATAATATCATTATTTGTATTTTGAATCAAATATCATTTTATCATAATATTATATTCATAATATAACTTTAATTTATTATAACAATAATTTTATTAGATAATTTTATAATAGTTTATTTTTACATTATTGTTACATTAATTAAATAAATATAATATAACTTTATAATAAATTATTGTTAAATTAAACTATTAACATTATTTATTATAAAAATAAATTTATTAGATTAAATTATTAAAATATATTAATATATATTAAAATAAATTAATATAAATTTTTAAAAATAAAAATTTTAAAAAGCAAAAAAAAATGGACCGAACCGGTTTAAACCGATTCGGTCCTGTTTTGAGGCGAACCGGCCTTATAACAGATAGAACCGATCCGAACCAGATCAATTTACTATCGGTTCAGACCGGTTCTCTTTTGGTTAGGGCCGGAACCGGCCCAGTCCGGCCCGTAACTAGCTCTGGTTCCAGGTAGGGTCAAACTCCGACCCGACTCTCCAAGTGCTCTCGTCATCGACACCATTCTTTCCAACACCTCCAACACCATGTCCCACGTCGGTCCTGGAGAAATTTGATAGACTATAATAGTGGGCGGAAGACCTTGCCACAGCTTCAACACCCTGTCGCCTAGTACTCTGCCTCACAACCTCTAGACCCTGTCGCCTGACACCTATCGCGAGTCCTATGTCTGTCGCAGCCTCATGCTCCCGCGGAGACCGTGTGACAGGATATCTACTCCCAACTCCTACCGCATCCTGCTGGTTATAAGCTTCTCCCGCATAAGGTACTTCTTGTGGCAGCGAAGGGTCCGTCGCCACATGATTAATTTGTCGCCCTGTCGCATGAGGTGGTATCCCTTCGCTCGTCTCTCCCACGAGATTCTATATGGCTTGCGGCAGATTAAACTGCAGAAGAACTCCCTTAAATAGGTCCACCATAGCTTTCAGCGCCTGAGTCGTCTCCTCACTCTGTCGCCTCAGAGCCTCGAATTCCGCCACGGGTACTGTTGTTCTCCCTTCTTCCCTATTCTCCTATGTTCTGTGGCGAATTGGTTGTTCGGGAGAACTGACAGAGTTCTCATCGCTTCCATCTCTGACAATAGTTGATCTTGTTCTCACCATTTTCAAAGTTTTCAACTGGCTTTTATTTCGTTTCCCACAGACGACGCCAATTGCTGTTGCACAAAACAACAATGAGTTATTGTTGACGTCAATGTTTGTCCTTTTCTCTCCACGTGTCTCCAAAAAACCTCTGTAAAACATGAAAAGTTAGGGGAATGTAGGGGGTGGTTCCCTGCGTAAGCACTCCGATGCTTAAGTCAGCAAAAGGTTCTTGAGTATTAGGAAACGTCAAAGCCAGAAGTCAAAAATTAGAGCTTAGAAATAATACATGTAGCCTATTTATAGGCGAATAAATTACCACTATTGCAGAGTAATCACGTGGAGGGTGATTGCATCATTTTAGAAGAGTTCATGTTCCAGTATGACTCTAACTCGTCAAATTCGGGTAACGAAGGTATGTCGTCGAGCAGGAGACCACAAGCGGATGCGACACACTTCGATGGACACGTCTATCGCTAGCGCGGGAGGTCATGAGCGGTGCCGCAAGTGTTTAGCGACAGACTACAACGCGGTAGACCATTGGACTCTCTCGCTGGCAATAGAGTCCATTTGCGGGCGAGAGGGGTCTCTCCCCTATTCTGTCTCTAGCTTCCACATTATCTCTCACCGGATGCCACGTAGTCTAGTAAATTCATACCACATGACGGCCTCTCTGGTTTTTGAGCTTCAACTAAGTATAAGTGAGCTTTGTCATATCAGATATTTTTATGCGACAATTAATACTAACATCTAATATAAGAAATTAGAAGTGATGGCAAAAAAAATGGGAAAAAGAAATAGTAACCAAAGATTCGGTTGAGAAAATTTGTTTGCAACTTGCAGGAATTGCATCAAACACAGTCACCAAAAATTTATGGCCATTAAAGTTCTTGATGGACAACTCCCAACAACATATGTCAACTATTTGATGGATGAACTACTCATAGTTATTACATTTATCAAGAAATGAGACTGAATTCTTATTTTTAAGGGGGAGAAAAAGCTAATTAATATGATATTTTAAAATTATAGTTAATACGTTATTTGTTAAAATTTTTTACATAATACATTAAATGTAAGAGATTAAATAATATTCTAATTATTTTTAATTGAATTTATTCTCTTTAATCTACACTTGTAAACACCGCTAATATCAGGCTTAATAAAAAATTAATCAAGCTTAATTTGATTTTGATTCTTTTACTTATTAAACATATACAAATTCATATTCCAATTTTATTTAGGATTTTTTTATTTAATAAAATTATTAACTTTTAAAAGAGAGATTATAATTATAATTAAAGTGTTTTTTTTATAAATTTCTTTATTTTACAGAGAGTTAAAACCTTGTTACATACTTTTTTAATAAAGTCTAAGAATGCTAGTAATTTTGTTAATTTTATTAATGAAAATTAAAATTTTGTTAATTGTGTGTGGCATAATTTTTTATAATTAAATAATTGACGTGACAAAAATGGTTGTCCCGAACCGCGTTCCCGCCTTTAATACACGTCCCTTCAGTTTAGGCCACCGAATAACCAATTTCGTACAGAGACAATAAAAAGTCTTTATTAATATAAATTAATTAACAAGTTTTAAATTTGAAGAAAAAATCCTGAATTTAGTTCTCTGTCCCTGGACTTCCAAAATTCTTCTCCGTTAAGAAATCTTACGTCTCCGAAAATACGATTTTTTAAAAGGTTTGTCTATAATATATTAATAATAAATAATTTTTATACATAGTTAATATATTAAAAATTAATATTTTATTAATTAATAATTTAAAAAATATATAAAATTTTTAAAAGTAATATAAATAATTTATTTTAATTTGTTTATAAAAAAACATTAATGAAGTGTCAATCAATAATATATAAAAATTATATATAAATTTTTTTTTTTAATTTTTTTTTTTCATTTATGAAAGTTCAGTACATTGTTCAATTTCTCGATCATCTTTTTCCGGTTCATTTTCTAGGAAAACAGTTTTTCCTGGAATAAATAAAACGAAATCCAATTTTCCATCGGATCAAATAGAAATATTTTTTTGAATGGGGCAACAACAATCCAAAGACGAATTGCTATACAATCAAGTGAATTACGGCAACACAGAAGGGATCAAAGCTCTTTGCGGTGAAGGTGCAGGCCTTGAGGTGCCGACAAATCAATCATATTTTTTCCCCTCAATTAATCACTGGTTAAAGTAGGTCTTAATCGATTAATTTATCTGATCAATTTCCTTTTGGTTGTGCATTGACAGTGGATTGATAGAGAAGGGAAAACGCCGTTGATATTGGCGTGTTTGAATCCACAGCTTTTTAGTGTAGCCAAAACTTTGATCGAACTCGGTGCCAATGTTAACGCTTATCGTCCGGGTTTCGTTTTTATCCAATTTTTTAAATTATTTTGCCAGTGAATTTAGTTAATTTATAATTTTGGGGCTCTTTTAACTTTTAAATGCCGAAATGTGTAATTTTGAACCATATTTTTTGTTTTAATTTTCTTTTTTCCCTTTGGAGTTGAGGTTTTTGCTGGTAATATTCTCATGATCTTTAATAACATGGTTTAATGTGGAAGAAATTTACAGATTTTAAAGTAAAAGGGCTTTGGAGGCTTTATCAAAATGAATTAACTGATTTTGGTTTTGGTATTTAATTTGTATTTAGGTCGGCATGCTGGGACTCCCTTGCACCATGCAGCAATGAGGGGCCTTCAAAATACAGTCAAATTACTTCTTTCCCATGGAGGTTATATTTTTATCTATTTCTGTAATGCTATGCGAAAACCGAGTTATTAGTTGTTATAGAAGGAATATGTTTGATTTATACCATGTAGAGTAGTCTTATGGGTGCCTTCTTTAAATTTTCAGCTAATCCGTTGGTGATGAATGATGATTGTCAAACACCCATCGATATTGCTAGGGTGAAAGGATTCGTCCATGTTGTGCGGGCAATTGAGGTATAAATGGAAGTTTATTTCTGATATTTTATGATTTTATAATCTACTTAAAACTTTGACATTTATCACGTATAACTAAGTGCTGCCTGAAGTGAGATTTGTTCTCTCTCTGATACTGTGCAGGATCACATATGTTTATTCTCTGGTTGGATGCGGGAGTTTTACGGGCCAGGATTTATTGAAATGTTTGCTCCTCAATTGGTTTCAAGAAAAGTGTGGGTATTAATATTTTTTTTTTCCAATTATTTTTGGCTTCTTGTTACCCTTTTCCAGAGAAGAAATATGCCTGGATAATTTCCATTGCCAAGAAAATTTTGTATCTTCTCAATAATGCATTTCCTGCAGTTGGGTTGTTGTTTTACCAACTGGTTCACGTAATCATACAAAGCCTTTCAAGTTGGAGCTGGCCATATATTCCAGTTTGCAGGTATTGCAAGTAGAATTTGTCTCTCTTTTCAATACATGGCAATTCAATCTCTAAGGGTGCAGAAAGAGCTGAAATGAGCCAAATAATAAGCTGTTTAAGCCTAGCAAAGTTAGAATTCTTTTGCCTTTGTCAACCTGAATTCAAGCTCATACGATAGCCGAAAGAATTCAAAAGACAAAAATCTAGAAGCTTGGCTCAAACTGGCGTGATGCTGATCAAATTAGCTTCGGCTTTCTTAAATACTTATGATTCTAATATGTGTATAAATAATGAGTTTACTTACTATTGATTACTATGGTATATTGGTATTAGACGTAAATAAATACACACACACACACACACACACACACACACACACATATATATTATGTGTATAGAGGCTGCAAGGTGCTTTAAAATTTTCAAACTATGCCTGGTGAGTTATGACATAACTGAGTGAAGCAAAGTTTGGATGATACTTGATTTATATATCACAAACTTGAAAGGAGAAAGTTGCAGATAGGATAAATTCGTAGAGTATTATTTAACTAATCCTACTTTAATGGGATATCTTATAGAGATATTTTGGTGAGGTCAAACCAGGATTTGTTAAAGGGACTTTGGTATTATATATTGTCAACATTTATAGGATTAGCTTGTATCTAATATTACCTCAACCAAATTATGAACTATTAAGTAATGCTTTAAAATAATTATCATTTTAATTGTTTTATTTTGCTTCTGTTTCGTACTGTTAAACCTTTTTTCTCCTTAAATGATTTTTCTACCACTTATTTGTGTAATTGGTAAATTAACAGGATGCCCAACCACGTACAGTTATTGCATTGTGGAAAACTAATTTGGAGGAGCCTAACCTTAACCAGCCTGATCCTTCAGTGGCAATTCTTGATAACCCCAGCAGTAATTTCTATTGCCAATATATCTAGTAGTCAATTTTTTCTGGCTATATTTTGGAATTTGCGATCAGATTGATTTCTTAAGTCTCCATATTTTGATTGATTTTATCTTCATGCATAGTCTCAAGACGCGGGAGGCGGAGACGAAGTATTTACACCTCCCGAGAGGCGAGGTGTAAGCCTGGAATAGTTAGGCGTAAGCATGGTAATTATCAGTTATTACAACTATATAAAACACCTGAAATTGACTGAAGCTGCACGTAAACATGATAAAACTAGTTTTCTTTGATATTGAAAATCATTAGGACTTTAAATTGCAGCCTTACCATACTGCTGCCTCCACTCAGTAGACTTTCTTCCAATAACTAGGTTTCCTTACTCCTGATAACTACTTCGCCTATAACTAGTTGAAAACTGGTTCCTAGCTTTGAGGCTTGGATAATAGCAAGTAGAATTTGTTTCAGTTTTTGGATGATAAATGCATGTTTTCCATGTTACAGTTCACATCAATATTTGGTCTGTTTCTTTTCCAGAAATACGCATTAAACTTGCACCTGGCAACGAAAATGACAGGCAACAGCTGCAGTGGTTTTGTGATGCATGCAAAGGAATTCCACAGGTACTATTCACCCTTTATGTATTGACGTTTCGTTTCTGCTTCTTGCATGTGGAGCCATGCATAACTTACAGCAGACTGCTTCAAGAGGATCAAGTCATTGTTGTCAGAAGTGGAATTCTTTTATCATTCCAATGATATTTCCTCTAATTTTTAACAATAATACTATCAAGTTTCTGTTAGAGATTGTTGAGTCTTCCAAAAGAAGTTATTGTAGCTTAGTGTAGCTGGAATGAGTTGGTGATGGACTTTATGTTTTAGGGTCTGTTTGCTTGAGGTGAGGATGTTGCACTGTTTCTCAGAATCAAGCCTGGATAACAGTGAATAAAAAATTTTCATTTAAATTACACAAACATTCTAAGATATACAAGAGGTACAGTTTGGCTTTTGTGAGGAAGGCTGTAGAGCTCCCAGAGTATATGCTGTAACAAGTAAATCTCACTATAGTCGTTTATTCACCCAACTTTTACTAATAAGAAATGTTCTTTTAATTATATTTCTGATATGGTGCTTTCACAGTTGATTTTCACATTAAATCTTTACTTTTTTATTTATTTATTTTTTTTTGGGTATGTGTGTGTTATGGCATTGGAACATGTAGGCAAGTGGTCCTGCTTTTCTGCATTCTTCTCAGCCTCCGGCAGCTCAGGCAACTGCACCACCAGATGCAGAGGATTTAGAATTAGCAATGGCAATCAACGCCTCTCTCCAGGCAGCTATTACAGATACACTCAATATTGATTCGTGCTCTGCCAATGAAGCTAGTTCGTCCACTGGTTGGAGTAGCTCTGCCAGTACCAGCAGTCACAGTGCGTCAGTAGCACCAATGTTGTGTGCTCCTTCAAAAGCAAGTATCAGTAACTGCACAATGACTGAAGCCGGCTCTGGTAGCAACACAACCCAGGGCACCGAGACCCATAATGAGAACACTTTTACTGTCCACCCCACAGTGCAAGCCTCAGATCCAGTCTCATCTGCTCCACCAGCTGGGGATGAGATTGTAGACGATGGTCCAATTAAATATCCACCGATTGATTCCACTCCTATGGATATGTCTTCCTCAAATGATGAAAAGTTTCCTGCTAGTTCTGGTCTAACAAAAGAAGATGGAGGTCCTTCTTCATGTACCATATGCTTGGACGCTCCATCGGAGGCAGCCTGCGTTCCTTGTGGCCATGTTGCTGGATGTATGTCTTGTTTGAACGAGATCAAAGCCAAGAAATGGGGTTGCCCTGTTTGTCGTGCCAAGATTGAGCAGATTATAAAGCTGTATCGTGTTTGAATTTTACATTGAGTTTGTGTAAGCTGTAAATGTTTCAGTGATATCTGCTCGTTGAAGAAGTTTGTTTGGAGTATACTGGCTTGTAATGTATCCTACATCTCGCACCATTAGCTATTGTAAAATTTTACTTTTAAAGAAAATTCAGTTCATGTGTAAATTGCAATAAAATATGTTATATAAAAGGATTTAGTTTTAAATAATAAATTTCATTCTTAGTAGTATTATCCACATTCATATATATTATTTATATTTTTAAATTATTCTCTTTTTCATCAAAATGAATAATATAAAAATGTAATATAAATACAAAATTACTCTTTGATAGAGTGTCAGAGGCTGTTCAAAATGAAATTAATAAAAGAAAGTATTGCAACTAACTATAAGGTTTTAGATTTTATTGATAAAATTGGCACAGATTAACAAAATAATAAATGGAAGGAAGGTTAATAAGATCATATAAATCCATGTAGGATATATTAAAAATATAAAATAAAAAAATGAAATACTTGATAGTTTCTTAATTTTACTTATAAAATTTAATAATTTTATCTATTGTGTACAAAAGAATCAAAGCAATTTGGCTGTGAAGTAGTTCAATTCAACCCTTTTTTTTCAAAAAATAATTGACTTGATAATGATGATTCGAACATTCGAACATGAGACTTCTTCGTATTCACTCAAGAACTCAACGGAGCCTTATACCACTAAACCAATCATTTGATTAATTCAACCCTTTTTCATTGCCACCCTAAATAACGTTAAAATTTAAATCTGCATTCTTAGGACTGGATTATGTTGAGTTTAAGAACAGTGGCAGGAAATCAATTCTCTTTGGAAAAGAATACTAAAGAACTTAAAACATGACATATGCCCACACAGGCTTTGCCAGAGTTGGCACAAGCTGGTTGGGCACTTTGTCGGCAACTTTTACACTTTGCATGAACTCGAACAAAAAAAAGAACGGCAAGGCTATTATGGAAGACATCCTTGTCATTGGGGTATCTTCTGATATAAATCCAGAAAGTGGATAATTATGTTTCCTTAATAGACTGTGATATACTGTTTTGTTATCAGCCATTCATATTATGAAAGCAATTTCCACCGATATTGTTTGGTCAAGGATAAACCAAAAAAGTCCCCACTTCACTATTTCGATGCTCTTTATGCCTAAATTCCTGTTTCAGATTACTCCTGCAAGGTTCAGGGCTAATAACCAGTTGGATCGATGCGATTGGACTCAAGAACCGTCAAAAACGCTTAGCTCCATATTTTCATCATCTGTTTGCTGTTCAGTTGGGGTTGAGTTGCTATTCTGGATTGAGTTGCTATTCATAATGACAAACTGTATTCATATAGTACTGTTTAATTGTCTCGTAGGTAGTCCAATAGTTTAGCCGTTTCTTGAATAAATATTCATGTTGTTTAATTTCTTGAGTTAAATCCGGTATGGCCAGATATAACGGTAGAAGCAACTAAACCTGGTGAAGCTAAGGTCAGATTTAAGGCCACAAGATTAGAATTAGTGACCTTAATTCATGTTGTTTAATATCTATATGGATTAGACATATTCTACCACCAGAATCCAATGCAATATGAATTTGTTGGAACGGGAAACACCATAATAGTTTATTTTGGCTTAACCCATAAATTATATTGGCCTGGCCACGTTAAAAGTCAAGGAGAGAAAGCTTGCTTCATGACCTTCCCCTCCTTTCTTGTCATTGCCTATTATATTCTTCGTCGTTGTCAACGTCATCTCTTTTTCTTTTCAAGTAATGTATTGTTTTATTGAAAAATAAATTTAATCTAATAATCGATATTGGTTATCTTAGAATAGAGGTTGCTTTTATTACAAGTTAACTTCCATGGTATTAAACTACTATCTAAACCTTTAATATTAATTTCCTATCACAATCTTTTCAAATATTGTTTTATATTTGTTACCTAGATTGAAACATAATTATTAAATCGAGATACATATCGTGAATCGAAATTTTATTTTTAAGAATAGAGTATCGTATCGTATCGTAAGATACGGTAAATAATTTTAAAATTAATTATAAATAATATATACACATGTAAGATAAATAAAATATAAAAAATATTATATATATTAATATGATCAAGTAAGTATATGATAAAAATAAAAAGTATGATTTTTTCAAACACTTAACATATTCATTAATAGTATATATTTTTAAATAATATTTTTATATATTTTTTATTTTTAATTTTCTAACTAAAAGTTTATTTTTCTCAATATTTCAAGATTAAATCATATAGAAAATATGTTTTTAAGTATTTTTTATGTTAAAAAACTATTAAAATTGCATTTTTAGTTATTTGGGTCAGATCAAATTTTTTTGGGCTGGCCCAATGTTACTATAAAGCGTATCGAAGTAAATCGGTGTATCATACGATACATATCGATTCGCTTATGTATCGATAGATACGCTATCGATTCATGATAAAACCAATTCTTCGATACGTATCGAATTTATAGTGAATCGAACCAAATTGTATGATATGTATCACATATCGTACGATTTTAATAACTATGGGTTGAAGTACAATATATCTGGATAAGAGACAAATAATGTTTCCGAAAAAATTTCATATAAAAGAGGTTGAACCAAGTAATATTCAATCTAATACTATTGATCTAACTTTAATTAAGAGCAAAAAAATAAATATTGCACAAATATATCTCGTTTAGTTAAGTTACGAGGCAAACAATGCCGTTTTTTCAACTATGATAGTATAGAGCGCTATGTTGATGAGAAGGACGTACACTTTCAAACCAAAAAGGCTGAGTCTTTATTTAATGAGAGCACTATGCAGCGTAAAGAATGCAGTGATGGGGACCTCTCAGACAACAAGTGAGATATTAACAATGATAGTCATGGAGCAGGAAAAGAGCTAAATCCATTTAATGAGATGGCATCAGGGAACAGAGTAGCTAGTCTAAGACCTGGTAAGTCCTCTATGTCTAACACGAGATGCAGCAATGTATTTTTTGCTTAGCTGGATGTTGCCAGCTAGTTACTTACCTGGAGGTAAACTTAGTAATTTTAGACATAATACGAATACACAATATGAATAAATGATACAAGATAATACGAGATGACACGGGGTTAAAATTAAGTAAAATTAATATATGAATGTGGTAAAAGTTAAAAATAACATTTTGAGTTTTTCGTGTCGACATAAATTTTTGACATGAATACACGACACAAACACGGTTTTACATGACACGAAAACGAATTTTTGACACAAATTGTCAGGTCTACCTGAAGGCTTAGTTGTTAAGTCTGTTAAGGCCTTAGTTGTTAGCATCAGTCTGTTAGCTTACATGTTTGTGGTATGTTAGTAGTTTTTCTTCTTTCTTGTTTGTTAGCGTCAGTTAGTCAGATTACTATAAAAGGCAAACTCATTGTATTGAATCAGTGAAGATTAATGAATTCAATTTACATTCAAATCTAATATGGTATCAAAGCAAGAAATTTTCTTCCTCTTTCCGTTCCATTTCTAGCCAAACAATACTTCTTTTCTTCTTCTTCTTCGCATCCATAGCAAAGCTTGATGAAACCAGTCCATATTTTGTTCATGCGAATGAGAGCCCTACTTTGGTTCTTGTTTCCACGATTCTTGATGTGTCCAACTATCATTCTTGGTCGAGAGCAAAGCGAATGGCTTTGCTTTCTAAAAACAAGCTTCAGTTCATGAAAACAAAGAAAGATATCTAAAGGAATAATTTTTATGTATTGACTCACTTTTTAAAATGCTTTACAGGCTTCCTTCTTATAGAAAATACATAGTACACTTCTAGGAACTACATAATTATTGCAGCTAACCTACAAGGAAACTTTCCTAATTTACATAAGATGACTAAATATTTTTATAGAAAAATCAGCTAGCAAATCTCTAAGATTATAGCAATATCTCAGCAGAATCTTCCATCTTCCAACACTCCCCTCAAGCTGGCTCGAAGATATCTTCCATTGCCAGCTTGCTAATCAAACTGTCAAATTGCTTCTTATGTAGCCCCTTTGTAAGTATATCAGCAATCTGATCAGTAGTTGGAATGTAAGGCATGCAAATCAGTCCATTATTGAACTTTTCTTTCATAAAATGCTTATCCACTTCCACATGCTTTGTTCTGTCATGAAGGACTAGATTATGAGCAATAGAGATTGCTGCTTTATTATCGGAATATACTTTCATAGGTGAAGGGTTAGAGATCCTCAAATCTTCTAACAACCTTTTAATCCACATTACTTCACAAATCCCATGAGCAACAGATCTAAACTCAGCCTCTGCACTACTTCTAGCCACCACATTTTGTTTCTTGCTCCGCCAAGTAACAAGATTTCCTCCAACAAATGTACAGTAGCTTGAAGTTGATCTTCTGTCATTAATACATTCAGCCCAATCTGCATTAGTATAGACTTCGATCTGTAGCTGTCCACGTTTCTTAAACAACAGACCCCTTCCAAGAGTCCTTTTCAAGTACCTCAAGATTTTGTACATAGCATTAAAGTGTTCCAGACCTGGTGAATACATAAATTGACTCACCATGCTTACCATGCTCACATTATATAATTATTATTTAAAAATAAATAAATAATTGATACACTTTTTTAATTAAAAGTTTAAAATTTTGAAAACAATTATTATTTATTATACAATTTTATCAATTATGTATTACCAGCAAAATAAATATTGAATTTTTTAATTTAATTAAATTAATTTAAAACACCATAATATATTATATCAAATAATCTTTAATATTATACTTATTGCATTTATAATAATATATATTATTAATTTAACATTTGATTTTATTATAAAAATCATTTTAACAATTTATTATTTTTATTTTATAATAAAATTTTAATTTTATACAATAAGAAATCAAATATATATAAAAAAATTATATAATTTCAATATTTATTTGAAACTTTGAATTTGATATTTTGTGCAACACACTAAAAATATTTTTAATAAAATTAAATTTAAACTATATTTTCTTAAAGTTTCAAGTATAGAAAGATATTGAATTTAGATTAAAAAAAAACCTAATCTTAAAATTAAAATTCAAGTTTTTAATATTAAAAAAAGTTAAGTAATTAAATTAAACAATATAAGTATTGTCGTAACGGCTTCGCGCTCGACGATTTTTGAAAACATTTAAAAACGAATGGAGTCGCCACCAATCTTTTTTTTGACTAGGTGTGATTGGTCACCTAAAATATTTATCTTTTTAACAAAATCTCAGAATTAATTAAGTTTTATTAAAAAGACAATTTTTGGTCTGCGAAAATAAAATCGGGTCCAGGAGTACGGTTACGCGTGGGGAAGGATTAGCACCCCCACGACGCCCGTTAAAAAACAGTACCATCCTAAATACATGGTATCTTTTGATTTTAATAAAATAGTCTTGAATTTTGATTATATATATAAATTTAGCGTATTTGCTTGAAAAATTTCTGTTACGAAGAGATTTATTGTGAGAATCAACATGAACACCATTTATTGAAAAATTAAATCAAATATCCCAATACTCTGGTAATATTCGAAATAATTCCTCTCACCTAGAGATTTCTTAAGAATCACTACTTGTGAGTTCTATAGAATCTCATCTTCGGTGGTGCTCACGCTAACTTATAATTGATCGTATACATGTAGTTTCGATAAAAATGTATGGTGTATGTGAAACTTAAAAGAAATTTTATTTATTTTGATTTTATTAATGAAACTCTTGATATTGAAAATTTTGGCTAAATATCCCAATACTCTGGTAACATTTAGTTAATTCCTCTCACCTATGGATCAGTCAAGAAATCACTACTTGTGAGTTTCATGACATCCCATCATCGGAAGAATTCCATTTATTTTAGAATTTTAATACTTATACACATGATGCAAGGATATAGTACATATTTTGATTTTTATTAATGAAACTCTTATTACAGAAAAATTTAACTAAATATTCCAATACTCTGGTAACATTTAGCTAATTCCTCTCACCTAGGGATCAGTCAAGAAATCACTACTTGTGAGTTTCATGACATCCCATCATCGGAAGAATCCCATTTATTTTAAAATTAATGTTTATGCGTATGATGCAAACATATAGTAGATGAGGCACGTGGAATTATAAAAAGAACTTTATATTTTGATTTTTTATTTATGAAACTCTTGTTATTGACAAATTTAACTAAATATCCCAATACTCTGGTAACGTTTAGCTAGTTCCTCTCAACTAGGGATCAGTCAAGAAATCACTACTTGTGAGTTTCAAGACATCCCATCCTCGGAAGAATTCCATTTGTTTTTTTTTTTTTAAGATTTATTATCTTGATTCTTTCAGTCATTCCTTTTTATTAAAATTCTATTATTACTTGTTTACTTAATTTAACTATCATTCTTTACTTTTGGAAACTTTACCATGATTAATTTTTATTATTTTGGTATTTATGTATTTCTAAAAAAAATCCCCTTTTGTTTATTTCTCTCAATTATTTTTATTACCACTTTTGTTTTTATTAGTTTTCATTTAATTAATATTTCTCTAAACACTCTTTATTCGTCAAAACTCTTTATTATATATATTTATTTATTCATTTTATTATTATTATTAATTTTTAATTTTTTTCTTTTTAAAAAATAAATAAGCGTGAAATTGGATATTGAGGAATAATACCGAATATCCCAATACTCTGGTAACATTCGATATAATTCCCCTCATCTAAAGTTTTTCGAAGAATCGCTACTTGCGAGTTCTACGAAGACTTATCATCGAGATTCCATACTTATTTTATTTATTTTATTATTATCCTTCATTTATCATTATTATTTTTTCCTTAACCCATATTTCATTTATCTAATAAAAATTTATTTTTATTTTAAAAATATGTTTTTATGTATAATTTATGTATATATACATTTTTATATATTTATTTATATACTCTATGTACAAAATATATATCCATATGTTTTAAAGCTATATATTTTATATTTATATGTATTTATTCTCATACATTTTAAAACTATAAATTTGTTCATTCATTCATTTTTATTTATTTATTAATATATGTATTTTATAAAATTTATATACTTTAAAACTATGTTTTTTTTATATTTATTTATCTTTTCTTTTAAAACTATGCATTCATCTTATTTTATTCTTTTTTTTATTTTTTTATATATTGTATTATACTATTTATTTATTTATTCATTTATTATTATCATTTATTTTGTTTATTTATTTATTTTTTTATAACACCTAAAACAGATTATTCTATAAAACAAATAAATAAATATACCCAAAACAGCCCAAAAGAGGGCCCAAAGGTCAGGCCCAAACGGCGGAGGCGCGGACTGGAGCTGCTTGGCCGGAGCGGGTTGTGGCGCGCGGGTCGTACGCCGGGTCGGGTCGCGAGGGGCGAAGTGGAGCCGGGTCGCGATCGGGTGGCAGGGGCAGTCTGCGCGGATCTCGGGTCGGGTCGGGCAAGACATGCGGATCCTTCGGCCTCAAAATGCTGCGTTTCGTCCGTCTATAAAAGGCCCTATTTTTTTGTTTCTTTCATTTTACCCGGCCTTTCCAAAAAAAAAGGTTCAGAAACCCCAAAATCCTCTCAACCCTCCTTCCCCGGGGCGATTTCCGACCGCCGTGCGCCGCCGTGTGTCGGTCGCCGGTGATACCCCCGAAACCCTAAAATGCTTCGGTTGCCTCCCTCTCTTCAAATCCGACCTCCCTTCCTTTCAAAAGTTCCTCTAACCTCCCGGATCTGACAAATCGAAACCGTTCTCCCTTTGTTTTTTTTTTTTTGCGTTTGTTTTCGCCTCTGGTTGGATCTTATTGTGGTTGTGGTTACGATATTGTTGTTGTTATTTTTGTTTTGCAGGTATTAGGTCTAGATCTCAGATCTGGGATCTGGGGTCTTCGGATTCTAAGGTTTCCAGATCTGGGTTGGGGTTCATCGGGATCTAGGGTTTTTTAGTGGTGGTGATGGTTAAGGTAATGATGAGGGGTTGGTGATGGTGATGAGTGGTTGTGATTTCGGTGGTGGTGATGGTGGTCTCGGGTGATGGCTAGGTGAGGGTAGCTTAGGGTTTCGGTGATGACGGTGGTGATGTTTGAGGTTGGTGGTTCTGACGGTGATGATGGTGGTTTTTTTCTTTGTAATTTCTGAGTCTGTTGTCTCCGGAAAAAGAAGAAAGCCTGGAGAAAATCTGGTCCTCTTAAACTAATTTAGGATCATTCTTTGGTCCCGAGGATAAGAACTAATCTAGGTTCCTTCTATTGTTTCCCAGTCTTCCGGACAGTGTCTGAGATGGGATGGAGGGCCTGGGGAAGGTGAATTTTGGTGATGCCGAGACCTAGGGGGAAGGGTGGAGGACGCCGGCGTTTGGGAGTGCTGCCGGTGATGGACTTGCATTAAATGTGACTGTAATATATTAGTAATAATAATAACAGATATATAAAAATAATATTAATAAAAGTTAACAAATAAAAATAAGTAAAATAAAATAAAACAAATAATATAAATAATATATATAAGAATAAATAAAAAATAAAAATAATAAAAATAAAAATAAATAAAACGAAAATAAAAATAAAATAAAAATAAAAA
Source organism: Heritiera littoralis (assembly GCA_031772115.1). NCBI lineage: Eukaryota > Viridiplantae > Streptophyta > Magnoliopsida > Malvales > Malvaceae > Heritiera > Heritiera littoralis. The sequence goes on from JAPDPK010000147.1 coordinate 1,000,150, forward strand.
TAGAAATAACAATAATGAAACACATAGAATAATGATAATAAAATTAAAAATAAATAATAATATATAATAATAATAAAAATAAATTAAAAATTAATAATAATAAAAACAAATAAAATGAAAATAAAAATAAAACACACATATAATAATAATAATAATAATAATAATAATAATAATAATAATAATAATAATAATAATAATAATAATAATAATAATAATAATAATAATGATAATAATAATAATAATAAACACAAAAATAATAATAATAAAAATAACAATAATAATAAACACAAATAATAATAATAATAATAGTAATAATAATAACAATAATAAAAATAATATTAATATTGGAAAAGATAATAATAATAGAACTAATAATAATAGTGATATGAATAATAATAAAATGAATAAGAAAAATAAAATAAAAAATAAAAAATAATAATAAGAATAAAATTTGTCAAAATAATTTGTGAAATCCGGACAAAATTAGGTGTCTACAGCTGCCCCTCTTTGCTTATTACTGAGGATCAGGAATAAAGCAAAGACAATAGACAACAATTTTGTCCGATTCAAGACCTAATCTTTTTTCTTCTCTCTTCTTTTCTCTTCTTTTTTCTTTTCTTTTCTTTTTTCTTCCTTTTCTCTCATTTTTTCTTTTTTCTTTTTTTTCTTCTCTTTCTTTTTTTTTTGGTTTTTTTTTTGGTGTCCCTCTTACAACAGAGATAGCGAAATTTTAAAATTCTTCCTGAAAAGCTCCTCTTACAACGGAGGCGATGAAACTTTAAATTCTTTTTCTGAAATGTGCTCCTCTTGCAGCGGAGGCGATGAAACTTTAAATTCTTTTTCTGTAAAATGTGCTCCTCTTGCAGCAAAAGCGATGAAACTTTAAATTCTTCTTCTGAAAATGTGCTCCTCTTGCAGCGGAGGCGATGAAACTTTAAATTCTTCTTCTGAAAATGTGCTCCTCTTGCAGCAGAGGCGATGAAACTTTAAATTCTTTTTGAGAAAATGTGCTCCTCTTGCAGCAGAGGCGATGAAACTTTAAATCCTTTTTCTGAAATATGCTCCTCTTGCAGCAGAGGCGATGAAACTTTAAATTCTTTTTCTGAGGTATGCTGAAACATTTTTTTTCTTCTTCTTCTTCTTCCTTTTTTCTCTCTTTTTCCTTTCTTTTTCTCGTTTCTTTTTTCGTTTGTCCTTTTACCTGTTTGTTTTTCTTTTTTGTGCTCTCTTTTTCCTTCTTTTTTTTTGTGCTTGAATTCTCATAATATGAATGAAATGCAAATGCATGTATTGACAAAGTCATGCAATTCCTATTGTGGTAATCAAATTCTCAAGACTGTCCCTTTTGTGTCCTTTGATCCCTTCACCCGTATTTTACAAAATAGTTGTCATCAATTTCGAACTAGGAACTGGTTCGCAACATGTACTTGTCACAATTTTCAATTTCCTTTGTTTCATTCCCTTATCTCTCTCTTTTCCTCCTTTCTCTTCTTTTTTTTTTCTTCTTTCTCTTTTTCTTTAATAATGTTAGCAGGTAGATTATCATTTTAATCATCATCTTCCTTTCAATTTTGTTAACAAGAGCAATGCATTCTTGCACTTTATCGGTTGGTTATGGAATGACCAAAAGAACAACCAAATTTAGAAGAAAAGCATTTATTATTGGGCTAATAGGAGACAATGACAGTAAAAGTACAGTTGGGTAGTGAATACCACAAGGGTTAAGTGGTGAATTTCAAAATAAATAATGAATGTTTAGATAACCCTTCACGAACCAGACCGGGGCTTTCTTTGGAAAAAACTAATCCGTTGATGCCCCCTATCACACTGAGTTCATCCGACAGATGCCATGCTCCGTATGATTTCGATCCAAGTGTTGATCTTTTCTGCGTCCAAGTCGCCTTTTCAGGTTTTCAACTAGGATATCCCCTGTAATCCAATTGCCCTTTTTGGGTTTTCAGTTTGAATTCTCCTTTCATTTTCTTTCTTTTTTGTTTTGTTTTGTTTTCTTGTTGTTTTTTTTTTCTTTTCTTTTTTTCTTTTTTCTTTTTCTTTCTTTCTTTTTTCTTTTCTTCTTCTTTTTTCTTATCTCTTTTTTTCTTTTTCTTTTTTTTTCTTCAAGCATAGTATTTCTTCACAGCATCGGAATTTATCGGATTAGGCAGATCATTCCCATCCATCTCTGTCAAGATCAACGCCCCACCTGAGAACGCTCTTTTCACCACATATGGTCCTTCCCAATTTGGTGTCCATTTGCCCCGATTATCGTGGTGATTTGGGAGGATCTTTTTCAACACCAATTCCCCTTCATGAAAATGCCTGGGTCGAACCTTTTTATCATGGGCTCGCATCATTCTCTTTTGGTACATCTGACCATGACATAATGCTGTAAGCCTTTTCTCCTCTATAAGATTCAGTTGTTCAAAGCGACTTTGGACCCATTCAGCTTCGTCCAAGTTTAATTCCATTAGGACTCTTAGGGAGGGGATCTCTACTTCAACAGGCAGCACCGCTTCCATACCGTAAACCAAAGAAAAGGGAGTTGCCCCAGTAGAAGTGCGCACCAACGTTCTATAAGCATGCAAAGCGAATGGTAGCTTCTCGTGCCAGTCTTTGTATGTGCTGGTCATCTTCCCCACAATCCTCTTAATATTTTTGTTGGTAGCCTCAACGGCTCCATTCATCTTCGGGCGATACGGGGCTGAGTTGTGATGCTTGATTCTAAACTGTGCACATACTTCCTTCATCATGTCATTGTTCAAGTTGAGGGCATTGTCTGATATGATCCTTTCTGGGAGCCCGTACCGACATATTATCTCCTTCTTCAGAAACTTACAAATAGTAGACTTGGTCACGTTCGCATAAGAGGCAGCTTCAACCCATTTTGTAAAGTAGTCTATCGTCACGAAAATGAATCTGTGCCCATTTGATGCCTTGGGAGAGATGGGTCCAATCACATCCATTCCCCACATAGAAAAAGGCCACGGTGGTGCCATGACGTTGAGTGAAGTCGAGGGGACTTGGATTTTATCCGCATAGATTTGACACTTGTGGCATTTTCTAGCATAATCTATGCAATCTCTTTCTAGTGTAGTCCAATAATAGCCTGCCCTCAAATCTGTCTAGCCATGAAATGACCATTTGCATGTGCCCCGCAAATTCCATCATGTACCTCCTCAAGAATCCTTTTGGCTTCAAATGTATTTACACATCTCAACAACATCTGATCCCGACCTCTTTTATACAAAACGTCTCCATCAACGAGGAATCCCATTGCCAATCTTCTAAGGATCTTTTTATCATTCTCCGATGCATGCTCTGGGTATTGTTGACTCTTAAGGTATTGCATGATGTCATAATACCAAGGTTGTCCATCCGCTTCCTCTTCAATACTAGAACAGTGGACTGGAGAATCTCTCATGCGTAGTTTGATTGGTGAAACATTTGCTTCTGTCTCTATTTTAAACATCGTAGCTAGTGTTGCCAAGGCATCGGCAACCTGGTTTTCTTCTCGAGATAAATGCTGGAAGATGATATTGTCAAATTGTTGTACAAGGTCAGCTATGTACTTCTGGTACTGAACTAGCTTCTGATCCCTTGTTTCCCATTCACCTCGTAACTGATAAATAACCAATGCTGAATCTCCATAAACTTTCAAGTTCTTGATTTCCCTCTCGATTGCAGCTTCTAAGCCCATTGCACAAGCTTCGTATTCAGCCATGTTGTTGGTGCAATTGAAATTTAATCTGGCTGTGGATGGGTAATACTTTCCATTTGGAGATATTAAAACTGCCCCTATCCTATGCCCTAAGGCATTGGACGCGCCGTCAAAGAACATTCTCCACTGTCTGCTATCAGGCTCTTCTTCCTCCGTTTGAAAGACAGACATTATATCTTCATCTGGAAAATCTAGCTTGATAGGCTCATACTCGTCAGTAGCACGATCTGCCAGGAAGTCGGCTATTGCCCCGCCTTTGATTGCCTTTTGGGACACATACACAATGTCATATTCGGATAGCATAACTTGCCACCTAGCTAGTCTTCCTGACAATGAGGGTTTATCAAAGATGTATTTGAGGGGATCCAATCTAGCTATCAACCAGGTCGAATGATACAACATATACTGCCTCAATCTCCGAGCAACCCAAACCAATGCGCAGCACATTTTTTCTATCGTAGTGTACTTGGCCTCATAATCAGTGAACTTCTTGCTCAAGTAGTAGATAGCCCGTTCTTTCTTGCCCGTATCATCATGCTGGCCCAGCACGCATCCCATAGAATGTTCATTGACAGTCATGTACAACAACAGAGGCCTTCCTGCAACTGGCGGTACTAGAACAGGTGGATTTGACAAGTACCTTTTCACCTTTTCAAAAGCCTCTTGGCATGCCTCATTCCATTCTCCCGGATCTTGTTTCCGAAGCAACTTAAAAATAGGATCACATTTGAGCGTGAGTTGCGAGATGAAACGGGAAATATAGTTCAATCTTCCTAAAAAGCCTCTTACTTCCTTCTGTGTGCGTGGAGGCGACAGATTTTGTATCGCGCTGATTTTGTCTGGGTCCACTTCAATTCCCTTTTCGTTGACTATAAACCCCAACAACTTCCACGATTTAACTCCAAAAGTGCATTTGGCAGGGTTCAACTTGAGCTGAAACTTCCGTAGCCTTTCAAACAGCTTTCGTAGGTTGGCTACATGATCCTCTTCTCCTCGGGACTTGGCGATCATATCATCCACATACACCTCTATCTCCTTATGCATCATGTCATGAAAGAGGGTTACCATCGCCCTTTGGTAGGTGGCCTCGGCGTTCTTTAAACCGAAAGGCATAACTTTGTAGCAAAATGTGCCCCAAACCGTCACAAAAGTGGTTTTCTCCATGTCATCCTCGACCATTTTAATCTGATTGTAGCCTGAAAAACCGTCCATGAACGAAAACATGTAGTGTTGGGCTGTATTATCCACCAAGGTATCGATATGAGGCAAAGGGAAATTATCCTTAGGGCTAGCTCGGTTCAAGTCTCGATAATCCACACACATTCTCACTTTCCCATCCTTTTTCGGTACAGGCACTATGTTAGCCACCCATTCCGGATACTTGGCTACCTTTAAGAACCCTGCCTCGAGCTGCTTTTTTACTTCTTCTTTCACCTTTAACAACATCTCGGGCTTCATGCGCCTAAGCTTCTGTTGTACTGGCTTACATTCTGTTTTCAAAGGTAGACGATGCTCCACGACGTCGGTGTTTAACCCAGGCATGTCCTGATAAGACCAAGCAAAAACGTCCACGTATTCACGAAGCAATTCCTCTAGTCTTTGCCTTTCAACCAATGGAAGTGCTGTGCCTACTTTGACTTCTTTGACGTTCTCATCATCCCCTAGGTTGACCATATCAATTACCTCTTTGTGGGGTTCAATTGGTTTTTTCTCTTGCTCAATCATTTTCAAAAGATCTGGAGACAAAGCATCATCGTCTGAATCTACATTGTTATCGAGTTCACCAACATGCATAGAATTTTCAAAATCAAACCCCGGATAGCTGTTAAGGTTATCTTCACATTCATTATTCATTTTCCTGAAAAAGTAAAGATTTAACAGATATGGTTGGTTGTTCTTACCAATTGTAGTGAATAGGAAGAGAAAACAGTTATAGAAATGATGATGGATGAAAAGGAAGTGCTCGAAATGCATTGAACTTGTTAATTTATTGAAATGATGATGAAGATCAAGTTTACAAAAAAAACTTCTAGAGTTCTCTAGACCGAAATGTTGATAATCTACCTCACTACATTACAAAAGAAAAAACAAAAAAGATAGAAGGTATCCTTTCAACAATTCAGTCTTTCAGCTTTGTTTCCCACAACATAATCATTCTTAAAACAAAAGTGGCCATTCCTCCATGCACCCCTTTAGACTTGAAATCCGCAAGAGAATCCTTTCGTCAATAATACAGGTCTCGCTTCCACTGCCTCTAATGAATCGGGGTGATAACGTCCGCCAAATCGAAATGTATCATAGAGGTACGGGATCACCATCCTCTCTGATTCTTCTTCGTATCCTCGGAGGTGGGCTATTCTTTTCTTCCTTCTCTCTTCCAGAATCCTCTTTCTCTCTGAACCAGTGACCTTGTATCCAAGGCCAAATCTGTCTTTGTTTTCCACAATCTTCACAGGTTTCCTAGGTCCTTGAAGATTTTTCCCTAAACCTTTCCCGACACGCCAACCCTTTTGCAGTGTCTGTTTAACAACCATCTTGGCAGCGGTTGACAATCGAGGGGTGGGTATTCTTGATCCTTCTCCTACATAGGTTGCGTTCACGATCTCGAAAGCTCTGAAAGAACATTACAATGCTTCCTCGGCTGCCTCAATGTAGGGCACAGATAAAGGCTTGGTGATCACGAGGTCTTCCTCTCCGGAGACAGAAATTTGTTTATCACCGACAACAAACTTCACTTTCTGATGCAATGACGAAGGAACGGCACCCGCCGTGTGGATCCATGGTCTCCCCAGTAAGAAACTGTATGACGGCGAGATATCCATTACCTGAAACTGAACGTTGAAAGTAACCGGCCCAATTTCAATCGGAATTTCAATATCGCCAACTACATCCCTTCTAGAACCATCAAAGGCCCTTACAACCATGTTACTCGGTTGTATGTAAGACAGGTCAACGGGCATCTTTTTTAACGTGGCCATAGACATGACATTGATCGACGAGCCGTTGTCAATCAAAACCTTGGCGATTGTGTGACCCTTGCAGCTTGTGGTGATATTCAAGGCCTTAATACTCCCTCGCCCTTCCGGCGGAATTTCGTCATCACTGAAAGATATGAAATTTGCCGCTGTGATATTTCCCGCCAGCTGGTCCATACTGTCGACCGGAATATCATGAGGCACATAGGCTTGGTTCAACACCTTCATCAAGGCGTTCCGATGCGATTCTGAATTTAACAGCAGAGATAATAGTGAAATTCGAGCAGGCATCTTGTTCAATTGCTCGACCACACTATATTCACTGTGCTTAATCAACTTTAAAAACTCCTTTGCATCGTCCTCTGATACTGGCTTTTGCAAGTTTCCTCCTTGGTCCTTGGAAAACGAGGCCTGTTCCTCTTCTTTCTCCGCCAGATTGTCTTCTTCTTTCTCCTTTCCTTTCCCCTTTCGGGCCCTATCTAATATCTCCGGAGTATAGCACCTCCCACTCCGCGTAATTCCTCCTACCCCACTAATGTTTGCATTATCAGGCATATCTGACTTATCTGAGCTCGCATTGCCTGACCCTCCAATCACTGCTTTGAACTCATATTTCCAGGGGACAGCCTTATTGTTTTTGTAAGGGAAAGAGCTCGGAATTTTGATTGTCATGGTCGGAGGAGTGACAAAGCTAGATTCCTCTTTCGGGGCTGGGCTTCTCCTTGTAAACACGGTCATTGGTTTTCCCCATGGATAATCATTTTCTGAAGGTTCACTTGAAGCAGTACTCACTACACCTCCTCCTCCTCCGTATAGAATTCAATCAAAGATGAATCCATCATTGATTGGACCACGTGTCGAAAGTGGGGACAATTTTGGACAGAGTGACCCACGTGTCCCATATGATATTTGCAAGTCTGGCTTGAACTGAATTCATCTTGACAGACATCCGAGCCAACGGTAGAGGTTGAATCATCTTGGCTTTGAATAAACATCGAATACTAGACTCATCGGAGTCTTAACCTCTTCCACGTGTCTTTTATACAACACTTCCTCCCAACTTCAGCCGCATTAACTGATCCTCCACTGTGACTAGGAAGTGGGTTAGCATTGATACTGGGTTCCACCTCCTTGGAAAAGGTTAACCTTCCTGATTTGACCAAATCTTGCACCTTATACTTGAGAGCTGTGCAATTCTCCGTTGAATGACCCGGGTTTCCACCATGATAGTCACATCGAGCGCTGGGGTCATACCATCTCGGAAAAGGTGGTTTCATTGGCTCCATGTAAAGAGGTGCGAGCATGTGTCCTTTCACCAATTGTGGGAATAGGTCTGTATAGGACATAGGAATGGGGTCAATGGGAGGCCTTTCAACATTTCTTCGGGAGGCCTTTGGTTAGCAGTTGGGTTACTGTTTCTGGTAAGGCTGGGCGTAGGTGTTGGTGTATAGTACGGTGGTGGAGGACGAAAATTCGGCCGAAAAGTTGGTGGTTGTGATGGGCTTTGGTATGGAGCGGGAGAGACATTGTTTGAGGTCGGGAAATAGGGTTGGTAATATTGGTAAGGTTGAGGTGGTGGTCGAAAACGAGGTGGGTAAGGTGCATATCCTCTATATCGAGGTGTCGTATGGGTGACTGCTTGGGTTTCAGCCTCTTTCTTCTTGGATAACCCACCTTTCTTTGAATCACTGCCTTCCAACTTCCCGCTCTTGATCGCGCTTTCTATTATTTCTCCCGTGATAACCATGTCTGCAAAATTCTTTGTTGCATTCCCTATCATACGTTCATAATAGGGGGCCTTCAGAGTGTTTACAAACATCACCGTAATCTCCTTTTCGGTTAGAGGCGGCTGGACTTGGGATGCAATGTCCCTCCAACGTTGAGCGTATTCCTTGAAGCTTTCATTGGCCCTTTTTTCTATATTTTGCAGAGACAACCTGTCTGGGGCCATATCCATTACATGTTTGTACTGAGCAATAAACGCTCTAGCAAGATCATTCCAGTTGTGAATGCGAGTACGATCTAGCTGCACATACCACCTAGCAGCTGACCCAGTGAGGCTGTCTTGAAATACATGTATTAACAACTTATCGTCGTGATTATAGGCAGCCATCTTGCGACAATACATGGTCACGTGGGTAATCGGGCACTTGGTCCCATCGTACTTCTCGAACTCAGGGGTTTTAAATTTAGGAGGGATCACCACATCTGGAACCAAACACAATCCCATTGCGTCTACAGACCCATAAAAATCACTGCCCTCAATGGCCCGTAACCTCTCTTCTATGATGTTTAATTTTTTCGAGTCTGAATCGCCTTTTACCTCCGATACACTTCCTCTTAGTTTTTCCTGTTCCCTTGGATCGTCTAAGTCAGGGACTTGAATTGGATCCGCGGGTCTTGTACCTTGAGCAGAGGGTATAGGTATTGTGATGTGAGGTTGTGCAGAGGCACTTGGTGCACCTGGATACATGTACGCATAGCCACCCATAGGCTGTGGAGGAGGCGGAGGTGGAGGTATGCCTTGTGAGGATTGGGCATAAGGTGGAGGTGGAGGTGGAGGTATGCCTTGTGAGGATTGGGCATAAAGTGGGGTAAATCCAGGTGGGTATTGAGGATTGTCATCTTCCCGGGGCTGATCAGTCCCTAGGTTAGGTGTTTCTCTAGCCACTTCTTTTTCTCGGTTCATCCGTGTCATCATCTCCATTAAAGCGGCTAACTGCCCTCGGATTTCTTCTTGTGCTTTCTCCATTCTATCCATCCTATTACCATGTTCTTCCTCCATTGCTTTTGCACGTAGCCGAGTGTTATATGGGTGCTTGGGAATTTGGGCTGAAATCTTGAACGTTGGAGCAATCCTTGAATCTTGATAACCACAATAAGGAACTAATTACTATATGATGCGATCTTTGTAATTTTACGTTTTATTTAAAATATATGAAGAATTGAATGAATCTGATGCAAATGAATGATACTTTGAGGGATATTTAAGCCATAACAATTTCAACAAAAGGAACTTTCATTCATTCAACAAGTCATTTGTTACATTCCAATCATATTCTGATTAAATCCATAAAAACGACTAACTTGCTGATATTGATCCTTAGCTTCATCTAAAAAGTTCAGCAGCCTTTGCCCGTACTTTTCTGTTGGGAGGATTTCTTGTCAGAGCTTCAGCTTTATCAACCATCTCCTTGCCTTTGTCACGGCTTTGCAAACTTGAGTGGCCATATGCTATATTATTGTTGTCTCCCGAGGCTTCCCACTCTCCATGTCATGCTTGCATCCTGTGCCAAGTCATATCCATATCTCCAATTGTTTTCACTTTGTTCCCAATCTTCTATTATCACTTTGATGTGGTTCTTATGTTCTGTAGTTGTTCCTCTAATATTTGAACCTTTTGTTGCAATGTAGCTTTTTCTATCTACCTCGACTTGCTTTCCTTTTTTCAACTTCTCCTTTAGTTCCTCATTTTCTTTCTGACATTGGGCTAACTTCTGCACTTGCTGAGTACATGCCTTCCCAATTTTGTCGTTCTTGGGACAAATAGGCAACTTCTTCTTCACTTTTCTTCGCTTTGTGCGCCCAGTGTTCTACCCTTTTGTGCAAGTCTTCTAATTCTCTTTTCCTTTCATTTGAAGTTTGCATGATCCCTCCAACCCTCATTTCAGATCTCAACTTCTTGTTCTCTAGGTGCAGATTTCTGAGATCCTTTTGGTGACGTGTGTTCTTGTTGGACCTTTCTTGAGCTTGGCTTCTCTCATTTCTGCCTCGTACTTGAGCTGTTCCATCTCTCTTCGAAGCCTCAAATTCTCTTGCTTCCACCTTTCCTCATCTATCTTGAATTGTTGCCTGGCGATCTCGGCCTCGGGTACTCCTATTTCCGGTTCTAAAGGCATGCTGCATTCTCTAAGGAGAAAAACTACCTCCCTCACTTGCTTTGCCCTCCACACTGAGTATTCTGGGGTAGCTTTATCAGAGAGGTGCCCAAGGTTGATTCTTCGTGCTTGCTTCCATGATCGAACCACTTGTTCTCCCTTTTTCATTGCTTTTGGCTCACCATAAGAAAATTCCAAATCACTAAGCCCATGCGTTAGTGGAATGAACTGTTTAGCCCTGAACTGTCTTAGTACCATAAGTGCCGTGTAGCTTACCACTCCCCATGGTCCTAGAAGTTGCACCCACGATTCTTCTCCGCATCGATACAAGACCGGTACATGAGGCATCCAAGGCGTCATCCATACAATCAGTTTCTCCCCAAGCCTTTGCAAAAAATCCACCCATTCTTCCTTGCTCTTCGGCTTCGGCCACTTACTGTTGCAGAACTCTTTAACTGGGGCACGATGATGTAGGAAAGTTCTCTTAAAGGCCTTTTCCTCACATATGAAATGACTTTTAGCCCAAACATGCAGTAGCTGTGCACATCCCACAAATCGCCCTTCTCCGTTCCTCCGACAATAATTCAATGACTTGAAGGTTTCCGCTAGAATGGCAGGTGCTGGATTCCCATTATTCTCGATTTGCTCAAAAAAGTCGATCACTGCTACTTCAATGTGCCCTAGCACCTTAGGGAAGATAATCAAACCATAGATTGCTAAAGCAAAAGCCGCCAATCCTTGCTGGTCACTAAGATGTCCCTTGATAAATGTATGAAGAAAATCCCAGGGCATACAAACATTGGATCCCTTCTCCTTTTTATGAGAGTCTATGTCTTCCGGTCTGACTCCCATAAGTTTGGCTAGCTTCTTGCGGTATCCGGATTTTGGCTTTCGAACATAGATCTTATCCGGACTTTTCAGGTCAATACCTAACAGGACGGAGTACTCCTCTACTGTGGGTGTCAAGTCCATTCCGTTGAAAGAGAAGCACCTATGGGAGGGATCCCAAAACTGAATAGCAGCTCTGATTAGTGGTTCTTCAACTTTTACACAATCAAAGACTCTATTTGGCCATATTTTTCATGGAAATCCTTCTTCCCCTCTTCACTGATTTGATCCCATAAGTTGGCTAAATCTATTAGATTATTTTGTTGGAGGTTTAGATTCACTTCTTGTGGGAGTGAGGACATGAAATTCCCAGTCAAGCAATCTCCTTTCACTTGTTGAACTTTTTCAGACCAAATTCGTACCTCCCGGTAGGAATCACATGGAACATTCACAGATGACGAACAAGCTAGCCTTTCTATGGATTCAGTGAAAAATTCCTCGTTGCAAAGAGCCATGGTTAAAATATCTCCTTATGTGACTATGTGATGCAAGAAGATTCATGCAAAAAAGAACAGAAAAACAAATACAAATCAGTATGTGTATAAACAATATAAACATGGAAATAAAAGCAGATAAAGGATGTGATGCTTATTTATGTCCTATCAAAGGTCACTCTCATAAAAGGGAAGGAATGGCTCTATCCTAGGTTGGTCTCCTCACAACATACTATATGCTGGTTTAAGGTTTCACATATCTACAAGGTTCCCAAATCATTCCATACTGTTGTCCACACTGGACTAGTAAGGAACAGATCTGAGTGGGAGTATTTCACTTGCCATTGCAGAGGTGATTACCTCACGAGAGCATAGCTACTTTACCCCTCCTAAAGAGGACAGAACCTGGGTGTAGGGCTCATGTTATGCCAATGCACTTATGTATGCAACAATAAATGAGTATATGTCCTACTTTATTTATTCAACAACAACCTTATACATAAAGAATGTAATGAATCAAATAATGGATGAGATGAAGGTTTTTTTTCTTTTTTATTTTAAGTTCTATGTAGAATTTATTTTTATTTTTATTCTTTCTTAAAAGGGAAAATTAAATTCAAATGCCAATCAAGACTATCAAATTAAAATTTAAGATACCATATGGGTATTCAATGGTTTGACCCTCTTAGCTTCCCCAGCGGAGTCGCCAAGCTGTCGTAACGGCTTTGCGCTCGACGATTTTTGAAAACATTTAAAAACGAATGGAGTCGCCACCAATCTTTTTTTTGACTAGGTGTGATTGGTCACCTAAAATATTTATCTTTTTAACAAAATCTCAAAATTAATTAAGTTTTATTAAAAAGACAATTTTTGGTCTGCGAAAACAAAATCAGGTCCGGGAGTACGGTTACGCGTGGGGAAGGATTAGCACCCCCACGACGCCCGTTAAAAAACGGTACCATCCTAAATACATGGTATCTTTTGATTTTAATAAAATAGTCTTGACTTTTGATTATATATATAAATTTAGCGTATTTGCTTGAAAAATTTCTGTTACGAAGAGATTTATTGTGAGAATCAACATGAACACCATTTATTGAAAAATTAAATCAAATATCCCAATACTCTGGTAATATTTGAAATAATTCCTCTCACCTAGAGATTTCTTAAGAATCACTACTTGTGAGTTCTATAAAATCTCATCTTCGGTGGTGCTCACGCTAACTTATAATTGATCGTATACATGTAGTTTCGATAAAAATGTATGGTGTATGTGAAACTTAAAAGAAATTTTATTTATATTGATTTTATTAATGAAACTCTTGATATTGAAAAATTTGGCTAAATATCCCAATACTCTGGTAACATTTAGTTAATTCCTCTCACCTATGGATCAGTCAAGAAATCACTACTTGTGAGTTTCATGACATCCCATCATCGGAAGAATTCCATTTATTTTAGAATTTTAATACTTATACACATGATGCAAGGATATAGTACATATTTTGATTTTTATTAATGAAACTCTTATTATTGAAAAATTTAACTAAATATCCCAATACTCTGGTAACATTTAGCTAATTCCTCTCACCTAGGGATCAGTCAAGAAATCACTACTTGTGAGTTTCATGACATCCCATCATCGGAAGAATCCCATTTATTTTAAAATTAATGTTTATGCGTATGATGCAAACATATAGTAGATGAGGCACGTGGAATTATAAAAAGAACTTTATATTTTGATTTTTTATTTATGAAACTCTTGTTATTGACAAATTTAACTAAATATCCCAATACTCTGGTAACGTTTAGCTAGTTCCTCTCACCTAGGGATCAGTCAAGAAATCACTACTTGTGAGTTTCAAGACATCCCATCCTCGGAAGAATTCCATTTGTTTTTTTTTTTAAGATTTATTATCTTGATTCTTTCAGTCATTCCTTTTTATTAAAATTCTATTATTACTTGTTTACTTAATTTAACTATCATTCTTTACTTTTGGAAACTTTACCATGATTAATTTTTATTATTTTGGTATTTATGTATTTCTAAAAAAAATCCCCTTTTGTTTATTTCTCTCAATTATTTTTATTACCACTTTTGTTTTTATTAGTTTTCATTTAATTAATATTTCTCTAAACACTCTTTATTCGTCAAAACTCTATTATATATATTTATTTATTCATTTTATTATTATTATTAATTTTTAATTTTTTCTTTTTAAAAAATAAATAAGCATGAAATTGGATATTGAGGAATAATACCGAATATCCCAATACTCTGGTAACATTCGATATAATTCCCCTCATCTAAAGTTTTTCGAAGAATCGCTACTTGCGAGTTCTACGAAGACTTATCATCAAGATTCCATACTTATTTTATTTATTTTATTATTATCCTTCATTTATCATTATTATTTTTTCCTTAACCCATATTTCATTTATCTAATAAAAATTTATTTTTATTTTAAAAATATGTTTTTATGTATAATTTATGTATATATACATTTTTATATATTTATTTATATACTCTATGTACAAAATATATATCCATATGTTTTAAAGCTATATATTTTATATTTATATGTATTTATTCTCATACATTTTAAAACTATAAATTTGTTCATTCATTCATTTTTATTTATTTATTAATATATGTATTTTATAAAATTTATATACTTTAAAACTATGTTTTTTTTTATATTTATTTATCTTTTCTTTTAAAACTATGCATTCATCTTATTTTATTCTTTTTTTTATTTTTTTATATATTGTATTATACTATTTATTTATTTATTCATTTATTATTATCATTTATTTTGTTTATTTATTTATTTTTTTATAACACCTAAAACAGATTATTCTATAAAACAAATAAATAAATATACCCAAAACAGCCCAAAAGAGGGCCCAAAGGTCAGGCCCAAACGGCGGAGGCGCGGACTGGAGCTGCTTGGCCGGAGCGGGTTGTGGCGCGCGGGTCGTACGCCGGGTCGGGTCACGAGGGGCGAAGTGAAGCCGGGTCGCGATCGGGTGGCAGGGGCAGTCTGCGCGGATCTCGGGTCGGGTCAGGCAAGACACGCGGATCCTTCGGCCTCAAAACTCTGCGTTTCGTCCGTCTATAAAAGGCCCTATTTTTTTGTTTCTTTCATTTTACCCGGCCTTTCCAAAAAAAAAGGTTCAGAAACCCCAAAATCCTCTCAACCCTCCTTCCCCGGGGCGATTTTCGGCCGCTGTGCGCTGCCGTGTGCCGGTCGCCGGTGATACCCGAAACCCTAAAATGCTTCGGTTGCCTCCCTCTCTTCAAATCCGACCTCCCTTCCTTTCAAAAGTTCCTCTAACCTCCCGGATCTGACAAACCGAAACCGTTCTCCCTTTGTTTATTTTTTTTTTGCGTTTGTTTTCGCCTCTGGTTGGATCTTATTGTGGTTGTGGTTGTGATATTGTTGTTGTTGTTTTTGTTTTGCAGGTATTAGGTCTAGATCTCAGATCTGGGATCCGGGGTCCTCGGATTCTAGGGTTTCCAGATCTGGGTTGGGGTTCATCGGGATCTAGGGTTTTTTGGTGGTGGTGATGGTTAAGGTAATGATGAGGGGTTGGTGATGGTGATGAGTGGTTGTGATTACGGTGGTGGTGATGGTGGTCTCGGGTGATGGCTAGGTGAGGGTAGCTTAGGGTTTCGGTGATGACGGTGGTGATGTTTGAGGTTGGTGGTTCTGACGGTGATGATGGTGGTTTTTTTCTTTGTAATTTCTGAGTCTGTTGTCTCCGGAAAAAGAAGAAAGCCTGGAGAAAATCTGGTCCTCTTAAACTAATTTAGGATCATTCTTTGGTCCCGAGGATAAGAACCAATCTAGGTTCCTTCTATTGTTTCCCAGTCTTCCAGACAGTGTCTGAGATGGGATGGAGGGCCTGGGGAAGGTGAATTTTGGTGATGCCGAGACCTAGGGGGAAGGGTGGAGGACGCCGGCGTTTGGGAGTGCTGCCGGTGATGGAGTTGCATTAAATGTGACTGTAATATATTAGTAATAATAATAACAGATATATAAAAATAATATTAATAAAAGTTAACAAATAAAAATAAGTAAAATAAAATAAAACAAATAATATAAATAATATATATAAGAATAAATAAATAATAAAAATAAATAAAACGAAAATAAAAATAAAAATAAAATAAAAATAAAAATAGAAATAGAAATAACAATAATGAAACACATGGAATAATGATAATAAAATTAAAAATAAATAATAATATATAATAATAATAAAAATAAATTAAAAATTAATAATAATAAAAACAAATAAAATGAAAATAAAAATAAAACACACATATAATAATAATAATAATAATAATAATAATAATAATAATAATAATAATAATAATAATAATAATAATAATAATAATAATAATAATGATAATAATAATAATAATAAACACAAAAATAATAATAATAAAAATAACAATAATAATAAACACAAATAATAATAATAATAACAGTAATAATAATAACAATAATAAAAATAATATTAATATTGGAAAAGATAATAATAATAGAACTAATAATAATAGTGATATGAATAATAATAAAATGAATAAGAAAAATAAAATAAAAAATAAAAAATAAGAATAAGAATAAAATTTGTCAAAATAATTTGTGAAATCCGGACAAAATTAGGTGTCTATAAGTACAATTTTTTTTATAAGCTTGGACATCATTGAAAGAAAAAATTATAAATCAAGTTAGTGATAATTTTATTTTTAGCCTTAAAACAAAAGACATTAATAAATCAAGCTAGTGATAACTAATTATTTATTATATTATAATAATCTTATACATGAATAAACCAATTTGGTATCTTATAACAATGATTTGTATATTATATTATAATAATCTTTTAAGAATAAATTATGTAATCTCTTAGCGTGTAACCATTATTTTGATAGAATTAAGTATTTATTAAAAATATTTTCTTTATTATCTATTAAATGTAAAATTAAAATGTAGATAAAAATAATAATTCTAATAGTAAATTAAAGTGTAATTTAATAATATATTATAGTAGTATTACTGTGTAAGTGATAATTTTAATAAAATTTGTTTTTATACTTTATTAATACTATTATTAATTATATTTAAATAACTAGCATTATATTAATTAATTTAGTAATATCTAGTATTTAATACTTTAATTAGATATTCGATCAATTAGTGTATATCTAATATTATTATGTTAATGTGAACATGAAAAAATTAATACTCAATTGGTGTATAACTGTATATGATATGATTATATCAAATTTTATTATTTATAATATAATATTAATTGGTGTATATAACTTATTTAACTTAACGTTCTAAATTTTTAATGAGATATTTGATTAATTAATGCATACGAATACGATTATATTTAATCTAATAATGTTATATTATGATTTATGTACAAACCAAAAACAAAATAAATATAAAATTAAGATAATTAATTGACCAGTTATTCATAATATTAAGTATTTTATTCAACATTATAATTGAACAATTAGTTAACTAGTTATGCGATTAGATTTAATTTAATTATTAATTATTTTGGTATTTAGAAGACAAAATAAATGTAAAAAAAATTCTTAAAAATTTAAAATTTTATCAAAAATATATTATAATTATTAAAAAAGCTAATAAAACAAAGTAAAAAAAAATTTATTGAACTAAGAGTGTTTAAACTTCAATGGCCCAATGTTGATCCAAAAAAATACAATAACCCAATAAGTTATTCTTAAGAGTATAAAGCCATTTATATAAATGTTTAATTATTTAGTGTGATTTATTTATAATTTTTTAATTATTTATTTGTATAGCTAATACTTTTGGATTTTCACTTTCTTTTAGTTTTACTCTATATATATATATATATATATATATATATATATTTGGCTCACTTAAAAAATAAATTTTTATATAATTATTAATATATAATTATATATTTTATAACAAATGTAAATATCAAGGGAAATTAAAAAAAATAAATAATAATTATCAAGTAATAAAAATATTAAAATGTAAAAATTTATATTTATATTTATATAAATATTTATTAAATTTTAACTTTAATTTAGCATTTCTATTATATTTTTATTTAATTATATAAAATTAAATTAATTATTACATTCAAAATTATAAAAATATTTATAATTTATAAAATTTTAAAATAAGTCGACAAAGCCCGCTAAGCCCGCCCGATTAAAACCAGACCGAACCCGAAAATACCCGAAACCGAAAAAATCAAAAACTGAAAAAACTCAAGACCGAAAAAACCCGAAATCGAAAAAATCCGAACCCAAATATAACTCGGACCGAACCCGCCCTAACCGGCTCATTTGCCACCTCTACTTCTATAAATAAGGCTTTTTCTCTGGTTATTCAGCAAGAAAGGCAACATAATGCTTTGGTTACATCACAACACATTGAGACCAATGTTCTTACTATAAAAGGTTCTAGTGGAAATGGAAGCACTGCGATAAATTCAAACACAAAGGGCTTCAAGCGATTTGTAGCAAATAATAGGAGACTCGTTTGTTCTCACTGTAGTTTTACAAGGCAAACAGTTGAGAAATGCTTCAAGAAGCACAGGTATCCACATGGATACAAGCACATAAATAAGTCTGTCACAGCTAATCTTGTTGAAACACCAAAGTGGTCTGCTATTTCTAATGCCAAAGAGGAGTCCTCAAATCAAGTGAGCATTTCGAGATCCCTCACTGATAGTCAATGCTAGAGGTTGCTTACATTGCTCCAAACAACTGAAATATCCTCTTCTCCATCAGCTCATGTAAATGCAGTAACTGATTTTAGTCCCAGCTCAGGTATATTTGCACCTCTATTTCAACAAAATTTATCTTAGATACAGGTGCTTCAGATCATATTATTTGTTCATTACACTAATTTGATACATATAGACCAGCTACCAAAACCTTTGTTAAGCTCCCCGATGGTACTCATGCACCTATATCATACATAGGCACTGTTAAACTTTCCTCAGACCTTATTTTGCACAATGTGTTGTTAGTACCTAGCTTTTCCTTTAATCTTGTTTCAGTAAGTAAGCTTACAATATCAGCTAATTGTGTGCTTACCTTTTACCCTGACATTTGTATTATTCAGGATGCATAGAGTTTGAAGAAAATTGGGTCAGCTAAACAAGCACAAGGTCTCTATATTTTGTTAAACCAATCATGCTCATTTGTGTATTCAGATTCTGTTTCAGCTACTTCTTGTTCTGTTTCACAAAATAATTTTGCCAATACATGGCATTTGCATTTAGGATATCCTTCAAATAAAACCATTCAAGTTTTATGTTCTACTGATCAATCAATTTCTATTCCAAATAGTTCTCCATGTGATGTATGCCATTTTGTTAAGTAGAAAAGGATTCATTTTCCACTCAGTTTATCAATTTTTGAAAATTGTTTTGATCTCGTTCACTTGGATATCTGGGGTCCTTATCCCACACCTTCTCTACGTGGTGAATATTACTTCCTAACCATAGTAGATGATCATAGTAGATATACTTGGTTATACTTAATGAAACTAAAATCTCAAACCAAGACCCTGGTACAGCATTTTTGCAACTTAATAGAGACTCAATTTTCAACAAGGATCAAGGTTATCAGATCAAACAATGGACAAGAGTTTAATATGCCTGATTTTTATAATTCTAAAGGTATAATCCATCAAACCTCCTGTGTCGAAACCCCACAACAGAATAGTGTAGTGGAGAGAAAACATCAACATATATTGAACGTGGCTAGGGCTTTTAAGTTTCAATCCCACTTACTTGATAAGTTTTAGCGACCCTGTGTTTCTCATGCTATTTATCTTATCAATAAAACCCCAACACCAATTCTTCATAATAAAACACCTTTTGAAATATTGTTTAAAACCCCTCCTAGATTTTCTGACTTATAAGTGTTTGGTTCCCTTTGTTATGCTTCAACATTGAGTCATGGTAGGTCCAAATTTGCACCGAGAGCTCATAAATGTATATTTTTAGGTTACCCTCCACGTAAAAAAGGCTATAAATTGTATGATTTAGCAACTGCAACTGTGTTTGTCTCCAGGGATGTGGTGTTTTATGAGTCTGTTTTTCCTTTTTCATGTAACCAAGATTTTACTTCATATGATTCTAGTGATATATTCAATCACCAAGTAGTTTTACCTACTGTTACTCCTGATATTCCTATTTCTGTTGTTCTAGATCCCACTGTTTCAAATTTTGTTCTTCCGAATTCTGATATTTCAAATTCTGTTTCTTCAAAACATGATATTCCACATTCTGTTCACAATGAGTCTTCTCTCGTTTCCAACTTGCATTCTTCTCCTCCTTCTTCATTTATTCCCAGTAGAAAGTTTACTAGAGTTTGAATTGCACCATCATACTTACAAGATTATCACTGTGCTTTAGCTGCATCAATTTTTCTTCACTTACACATTCGATTAATACAAATTCTTATATTTACCATCCCTTATCTCATGTTCTCTCTTATGACCATTGTTCCTCTTCCCATAAGGCCTTTTCCATTAGCATTGCTAGTATAACTGAGCCCAAGACTTATAGTCAGGCTGTTCACCATGAATGTTGGAGACAGGCTATGCAAGCTGAGTTAGAAGCTTTAGAAGCTAACTATACCTAGACCATTGTTGACTTACCTCCCTCAAAGGAAGCTATTGGTTGCAAGTGGGTTTATAAAATCAAACATAAAGCAGATGGCAGCTTTGAAAGATACAAGGCTTGGCTTGTTGCTAAAGGATACACTCAACAACATCGCCTTGATTACCTTGATACATTTTCTCCGATGGCCAAGATGACTACAATTCACACCTTACTTGCTATCTCAACTGCTAAAGGTTGGCATCTTCACCAGTTGGACATTAATAATGCTTTCTTGCATGGTGAGTTGCATGAGGAAGTCTATATGCAACTTCCTCCTAGCTATACCCGTGGCTCTACAAGTCAAGTTTGTAAACTTTTGAAATCCTTATATGGACTCAAGTAGGCAAGTAGGCAATGGTACTCTAAGCTTACTACAGCTTTATTTACTAAGGGCTTCCATCAGGCTTCTTCAGATCCTAACCTGTTTATTTAAAGTTCTAGCTCTTCCTTTATTGCACTTCTAATTTATGTTGATGATATAGTGCTAGCCAACAATGATTTGTCTCTCATTCAAGATGTGAAAGTCTTTCTTGATAGTACTTTCAAGATCAAAGACCTTGGTGTTTTGAAGTATTTCTTGGGGCTTGAAGCGGCTTGGCCTTCTACTGGAATCAATCTATCTCAGAGAAAATATGCATTGGAGTTGTTGCAAGACAATGGTTTTCTTCATTCTAAACCTGCTTCTACTCCCATGGTTGCTTCTCTTAAGCTTGAGAAGACTTCTAGTGTTGCTCTTTCAGATCCTTTACAGTACAGGCAACTCATTGGCAAGCTCCTCTATTTGACTACTACTAGACCTTACTTGTCTTTTGCTGTTCAACATCTTTCTCAGTTCATGGAGCACCCTATAAATCTTCATCTTCGAGCTCTACATAGAGTTCTTCGAAATTTGAAGTCCAATCCTAGTCAGGTGCTTTTCTTTCCATCTCAATCTGACCTAACACTCAAAGGCTTTAGTGATTCTGATTGGGCTTCTTGCCCTGACACTAGGAGGTCTGTGACAGGCTACTATGGTTTTCTTGGTGAAGCTTTAATTTCTTGGCGTTGCAAGAAACAATCCACTGTTTCTCGTTCCTCCTCCGAGGTTGAGTGTAGAGCCCTTGCTGCCTTAACTTGTGAGATTCAATGGCTCTTCTATCTCTTGGCTGATTTTCAAATTTCTCATTCCAACCCTGCCATGATCTTGTGTGACAACCAATTTGCAATTGTCATAGCTAAAAATCATGTGTTCCATGAACGAACTAAGCATATTGAATTGGATTGTCACCTTCTTCGAGAGAAAGTTCAAGCTGGAGTTCTCAGATTGTTCCATGTTACTTGTTCTTCACAGCTGGCTGATCTTTTTACCAAGTCTCATCCGCTTGCTATGTTTCATTCTCTCATGGCTCATTTTGCATTTCACAATCTATACTCTCCAGCTTAAGGGGGGCTAACATGAGATGCAGCAATGTATTTTTTGCTTAGTTGGATGTTGCCAGCTAGTTGCTTACTTAGAGGCTGAGTTGTTAAGTCTGCTAAGGCCTTAGTTTGTTAGCATCAGTCTGTTAGCTCACGTGTTTGTGGTGTGTTAGTAGTTTTTCTCTTTTTTTTTGTTTGTTAACGTCAGTTAGTCAAATTATTATAAAAGGCAAACTCATTGTATTGAATCAGTAAAGATCAATGAATTCAATTTACATTCAAATCTAATAAGTCCTCTATGTCTACTGTTAGAAAATTCAAACTTTGGAGGAAGTGGAAGACTCTCTAGTGTTTAGAGTAGAAAGAAAAGGCAAAAAGAAAAATAAAAAACTGAAAAAGAAACATAAGCTGAAAGGAAACGATAACGCGGACAAAGCAGCAAATGAGCCCTTATCAACCATGATTTCATCAATAGGAGAAAAGTACTTGAAAAACTTGCTAGAGACACTTGGGAAATAGGCAAAATGATGGGGTTCAAGGCAAACTTATGTGATGATCAAATTGTGGAAAGTTTGATAACGCTAGAAGAAAGAGACTAGGCTTAAAATCTAGTTCCACTTAGGTGTCCTGCTTTTGAATATACTGAATATACTTGGTCATGAGGATTCTAAGTTGGAATATCAGAGGTTACGGAAGGCAACTAAATCCAATATTTTAAGAAGGCTCTTAGTTAGCGATAAAATTGAAATGTTGCTTCTTCAGGAAACAAAGCTCGAAATGATCATGATATTTTGGTGGGGCTTTAACGTTGCATGGCTCTTCTTGGCCTCAAATGGTCTCTCACGTGACTTGTTGTTCATTGGTGATAAAAGCTCCTTTTTAAAAGAAAACCATGTTACTTTGGAAAGAGTTATCCTTGTTAAAGGCAAATTTTGGAACAAACAGGTGTTTGGCTCACTTCATGGTAAAATTAAAGAACTTGAGCTTAAGGTTAACCACCTTGATGGTATTGGCAATCACAAGGAGCTTAGTGAAGCCGAATTAACTCAAAAAAGGAACGTTGTCAAGGAATAGAGAGTCCTTAAACAAAAATCAAGAGCCCTCTGGTTGAAATGTGGTAATAGAAATTTTAATTTCTTTCCTAGCTCACTTAAACTGAGAGCTAGGAGGAATTCCATCCTTGGAGTCTATGTTAATAATCGTTGGAAGTGTAATCCCAGTGAAGTGAAGAAGTCGGTATTTAAAATCTTCAAGAGCCACTTTCAAGATCGCCCTATACTTTTAGGATGGTACATAATGAGGCTGTTTTCTAAGGTAAAAATGACCACTAAGGAAATCCTTTTTCTGATTTAACAACATTCACTCCTTTGGGTCAAGGCTAATGAGGAGCATTCTTTGCTTGTGAATTCCTTATGGTAAATAAAGCCGATAAAATATGCTCCCAATTGAATTACAAAGATGCCAAGACCGAATATATGCTGGCATCCACCTGAGCTAAGGGTGCTTAAATTGAATGTCGATGGCTTGGCATTAGGTAAACCGTGAGCAGCTGGTTGTAGAAGGGTCATTAGAAACTCAAACAATCATGTTCACGCCTTTTCTCTGGTCCCTTGGCATCCTAGACTCCAACCTTCTCAAGCTTTAGCCAACAAATAAGGCTGCCAACCTTCTCGAGCTTTAGCCAACAAATAAGGCTGTAAATGAACCGAATACGAATGAATGAATGCATGTTCCTGTTCATTCGTTTATTTTTTAGTGTCGTTCGTGTTCAGTTCGTTTTCGTTAAGAAATTTGATTATAATGTTCAAGATCGTTCGTTTGTTTCAGAAAGATTGTTCGTTAAATTTCCACGAACATGTTCGTTCGCCGTTCACAAACGTGTAAACGAATACGTTCACAAACAAGTTCGTTTGCCGTTCACGAACATATAAATGAACACATTCGTGAACAAGTTCGTTCGTCATTCGCGAACGTGTAAATGAACGCGTTCACGAACGTATAAATGAACGCGTTCGTGAACAAGTTCGTTCGTCGTTCGCGAACATCTAAACGAACACGTTCGCGAACGTCCATGAACAAACTAGATATTAATTATTAAAAATCATCTATAAAAATTAAATCTCACATTTAAATTAAAATCATTCAACACTTAAATACAATACAACTAAAAGTCTGAAAAGTAATATCTTAAAGAGGTCGAAAAATTAATACTAAGAGTTGGTGTCACCATCATCCTCCCAATCATCTGATAAAATAAAATGAATAGTGTTAGATTTAATATTCATACTTACGATAAAAGAGTAAATAAGTATAATTATTGAGATAAATACCTGCCCTCAAAACAGTGAAAACTGGATCCCCACACAACAAGATGTAAAGAACAACACCAACATTGCATATATCTACTTTTGGTCCATAAAAACAAATTTAAAAATCAGAATTAGCAATATAACCCAAGAAATTTAAACAAAAAAGTATTTAGAAAATCAAAATAGCTAACTGCACATGTAACAATCAGCCCTTAAAACTGCTGCAATTCATTAAAATCAACCCTTAAAAAAGAAGCCAAGAAAATAAAAAATCAACTTAAAATCTCTAAACTATTGGAAGCATAAGTAGCTGCAACATAAGATACAAAAAACAGATGCATATATTGAAATTGAAATCTCAAACCTACTAAAAATTATTTAAACAAAATTATTACACCATACATGTAACAATTGGTCTACTAAGAAACTATATACTGTCAGTACATCATATATAAATTTTTTTATGAAAAAAAAAAACTAGAGACTTTTAACATGAAAAATTTATTTTAATGATTTTGAATAAGGTTTTATAATATCAATTTTCTTTCTTCTTGCTCAAAATACAAGCTTCTATCTTTTCAGTCAAAAGGACTTGTAATCCCAACCTAATGACTATCGAGCCTAATATTTAAACTTCAAAAGTTTGAAGAAAACACAAGGACTGATGTGAGCAATATTTAAGCATGCATGATGAAAAAGTCTTCAGAATCTCTATGCAATCTTAACTCGGTTTATTTCTATTTTTATCCAGTTTCAGCAAGAAGAAATGGCTACTGAACAACCAAAACCGACAACGGAAGACGTAAAGATGGATTTGTTTGAAGATGACGGTGAATTTGAGGAATTTGAAATCGATGAAGAATGGGAGGACAAGGAAAAAGAAAAGGAAGTGACACAGCAGTGGGAAGATGACTGGGATGATGATGACGTCACTGATGACTTCTCGCTGCAACTGAGGAGGGAACTTGAGAATAAAACTGAGAAGAATTGAGCTGGACTTATGCATTCTCTATTGTGTCTCATCGTTCCTCTATGGGTTTTTCTTATTTGTGCAAAAAGAATGTTTGAGCTTTAAGGATACTTGGTAGAAACTTAAAATGCGGAAACTGGTTTTATGGTTCTCTGAAATATAGACATTGATTTAACTGTTCAAACTGGTTTTATGGTTCTCTGCAACAATGGTTCGGTGGATTCGGAAACAGAGGCGTTACTTCTGCAATTCATGACTTAGACATAGATACAAAAAACAAAGATACAAACTAAGATACAAATAACCGAGGCTACCTCATGGCTCATACAGACTACAATAAACAAAATGGAAGTACCTTCCCAGAACGGTGCTTGATGATGGATGGAGACTCGAGATTTGAATTTTGATTTCTGTAGATTTAGGGTTTGAAGAGAGACTGAGAGGAGACTCGAGAGAGAGGAGCGACCGAGTGCCGTAGATTTAGGGTTTTCCAATTTTTCTTTTAGACTTAGAAAAAAATATATCTAAACGGTGAGTTTTTGAGTTTTGACAAATTTATGCCTAAAAAAAACTTTAAACTATAACATCAATATTATTTTCTACTAGTTGCATATTTTTTAATAAATTATTTTGATATTGTATATTTTTTAAATTTGAGTTTAGTTAATATTTAATATATTTTAAAATTACTCTTATAATATTATTGTTTTCTTAATTTGGTTGTCTTTATATTACATAATAATTTTTTAACTATTGTTAATTATTACAATATGTAATAAATTGTCTACATTAATTACTTATATTTTGAGTATAAATTAATATTAATACATCAGTGTTAAAAATTTCATTCTAATTAGATTAAATTGTAAAGTTGAAAGATAATTACACATTAATTCAAATAAGAGTTCTAACTCTCAAGCAAAATTAATAAATTTGTAAAAACACAATAGCATATCCATGATTTATATGTCATTTTACATAGATCATTTGATTTAAAAGTTGCATGTTATTCAATATTTATCTTAATATATTACGTTTTTAATTTCAACCTATTATTGTATATTATAATATAATGTTGTATTTCTAATTTCAAACATTTAATTTCTTATAATGTATTTATGTAATATATATTAACTTGATCAATGATCATAATATTAAAAATCAAATAGATATGGACCTTAAATCACTCTCTTTTTTTTTTTAAGTGAAAAAGTTTTTTTTTCAATTTATTATAAAGAGTTACACATACACATACAAATATATATTTATATATATATATATATATATATATATATATATATATATATTTATATAGATGTTTATTGTACAAATGAGCAATTTTATGTTTAAGCTAGACAAATTTATATACACACACATAGACATTATATTAAACTATCATATATATATATATATATATATATATATATATATAATATAAATTGCTAGTGTGTAAGAATTGTGTATTAACTTATTATGCATTTTTATTAATTTAATTTCAGTATATTATGTGTAAAATTTAAAATTTTATTATCTTAAGTATAATTAATTAATTTATTATTATTGTTCATTAATTTGTTAATTATAATTTTAAGTGTAATTTGTATCATATACTGATATACATATACATATACATATATTGGTATACATATATTAAAGTATCATATATATATATATATATATATATGTGTGTGTGTGTGTATACACACATGTGTAATATATAAATTTGTATAATATAATATACATATATTGGTATACATATATTAAAGTATCATATATATGTGTGTGTGTATACACACATATGTGTAATATATATATATATATAATATATATATTTGTATCATATAATATACATATATTGATATACATATATTAAAGTATTATATATGTGTACATACACACACATATGTGTAATAAATATATATATATATATATATATATATATATATATGTAAATGGTCAATGGATAAGATCATAAGAATGAGATCTTAACTTATTATGGGACTTTTATTAATTTTATTTCAGTACATTATGTTTAAATTTAAAAAAAATAATTATTTTAATTATAATTAACTAATTTAATTTTATAATTATTTTATTATTATATTTTATTAATTTTTTAAGACAACAAAGTTATGTTGTAGAAATATGTTTAAAAATTATGTACTAATTTTTTAGGTTAATATATTAAAAATAAGGTATATATTATATAACTTATATAATATAAGTAATTTTAGTATTTTAATAAATAACAAACAAACAACAAATGACACTTTAAATGAACGAACAACAAACGAACAATAAATGACACTTTAAATGAACGAACAATAAACGAACAAAAACAAGCTTGTTCGCGAACATAAACGAACAAACCGTACCTCTATTCATGTTCGGTTCGTTTAACAAACGAACACTAAAATGTTATTCATATTTGTTCATTAAGCTTTATAAATGAACAGAAACCGAACAAGTTCACGAACGGTTCGTCGAACGCTCTGTTCGTTTACACCCCTACCAACAGACATGGACCTGAACTCCTTGAACTATTCCTAAAATCTGATTCAAATGGCAGCTTATGTTTAATCATAAAATCTGACTCGGATATAGCTTCAAACTGGTGCAGGAATGTTTCAAAAAGACCTTGACAACTATGGCCCATCTTCTGTGATATGGATGAAATGGTTTTCTTGATATGAGAAGTCTTTTCCATAAAGATCTTCAGAGAGGCAAATGGAATTGCAAGGGTCTCCAACAAAGAGTTCTTTTGGGCTTGGTGGTAGCTCCGTTCTCTTTTAATGGCGATGCAAGCCACTTGATAGTACAAATACCTGTTGGCTTTATTGCTACTGATGCAATGTCCACGCATTTTTACTTTGTTTTCATGCATTCTATTATCTCTTATGCATGGTCTCTCAATTTTATTTCTTATTGCCTTACTTTCGTTTTGTTCATTATTTTTTTTTTTGCTCAACCAAAAGTCAATTTTATTAAGATAGTTGATGGATACTGCCTGAAAAGGAACACAATTGTTGGGAAAAATATCCATCAAACCAAACACCCACAAAAATGAAGGAAAGCAAAAACAAACACAATAATTTTAATGTGGTTTGGCCCAACCAATTTGGCCTACAACCACCCAACCAATTTAATAAACAATCAAACAACTACAACTGTGCAATTTTTAGAGGAGAAAAATTGCAAACTCCTTACAAACCCAACCCAACTACCCAAAGAGCCCAACTACACCCTTTTATAATAGCCCAACTTTATAACTCTCTGAGATATTTTACAAACCAAGCCTAACACTTTATTTATAAGGGAATAACCCTTATAACTTCTCCTATACTTTCGATGTGGGATTCAAGGCAAACCCCAACAGCAATATCACTTACAAACTAGAAAACAAATAGAACAAGAAACACCTAGTGAAGCAAACCAAAAATGAATTATAGCAGGCAACAAAATCTTCAACTCTGTCGACATCCGCCTTAGCCAAGAAATCAACCATCCCGTTGATTTCCTTAAAGATGTTAAAGAATTCCACTTTTGAAATCTTAGATACCATGATATCAATATCTGATAGTTTCCATTTGCAAAAATATCCCCAAGCAAATTTAATAGCCAAAAGCTCAATGACATTTGAATCAAGAGAACCAAGGGGGCAAGAAAAGAGAGCAGTAACGTTTCCAGAGCAGTCTATAATACATCACCACAGCCAGCCGGACCAGGTTCCCCTTGGCTGAACCATCCACATTTGCTTTTAGAAAATGTTTCTCAGGAGGACGTCAATCAATATTACTTCTGTTAAATTTCAAAGGAATTTTCTCAGTAGCACAAGAACAAGGATCATTCCACCAAAGAGAGTCCGAAAAGTGCCAACCATCAGTGGAGGCTTTAATCCAAAGAAAAGATCGAAGCTTAACCAGAAATAATTGCTCATTAATATTTAGCTTTTTGTTGCCAAAGACAGCCTCATTCCTTTGCAACCAAACGGACCAGAGAGCAGCAGTGCAAGAAGCCAACCACCAATATTGTCGTAACGATTTTCGTCCGGGGACTCGATCGCTAGACGATTTTGGGAAAAACACAAAATGGAGTCGCCACCAATCTTTTTTTGGCTAGGTGTGATTGGCCACCTAAAATCATTTATCTTTTTTAAAAAAAATCTTAAAATTAATTTTATTAAAAAGACAATTCTTGGTCTGCGAAACAAAGTTAGGGTTCGGGAGTTCGGTTACGCGTGGGGAAGGATTAGCACCCCCACAGCGCCCGTTAGAAAACGGTACCACCTAATCATGTATTATCTTTTGATCTTAATAAAATGGTCTTAATTAAACATTTAAATAGAATTCCATTTATGTTGCAATCATTTATTTATTATTTATTTTTATGTTAAATTTTATTTTTTTATTTAAATAAATGAAAACCTTTTGTATTGAAAATTATTCCGAAATACCCCAATACTTCTGGTAGCATTTCGGATAATTTCCTCACCTAGAGATTTCTTAAGAATCGCTACTTGCGATTTCTATAGAATCTCATCCTCGGGAGATTCACTCTTATTTTGAAATTTCATGGATACAAATGATGCAATCAAAATATAGATGATGCACATGAGAAATCCATTATTTCGTTTTATTATTTTTAATTCATTTATACTTATATTGTTATTTTGTAATTTATTTATATTTATAAAATCTTGTTTTTATTGAAAAATCATACTAAATATTCCAATACGCTGGTAACATTTAGCATATTTCTCTCACCTAGAGATCAGTTAGGAATCACTACTTGTGAATTCCGTAACATCTCATCATCGGAAATTATTTATATCTTATTTATTTTTAATTTGTTTTACTCTTTATTTTGAAGTCTTGTTTATTTGTTTGTTTAAAATATTTATTTATTTATTATTTTAGTGTTAGTTTATTTCATATAAGTTGATTATATTAGAAATCTTAATATCGAACTAAAATTATTTGAATACTACAATACGCTGGTAATACTCAAATATTTTATTTCGACCCTAAGGATAATCAAAGAATCACTACTTGTGATTTCTAAGGAATCCTATGATCGGAGATCTTTTTTATATTTAAGATGTGTATTTACATTTATTTATTTATTTATTTATTTTGATTCCTAAATTTTTACTTATTTAAAAGTTTTTATTTCTATTCATTTACTATTTTCTTGTATTTACCTGTTTTTTATATTATTATTTTTATTACCATTTTCATATTTATTTATTTTTTTATACTAAGACATCTTATTAATATTTTCTTTATATCGGAATAAAATCATTTCAATGTCTCAATACGCTGGTGACATTAAAGATTTTATTTCGATCCTAATAGATTGTCAAAGACCGTTGCCAGCTACTGCTACTGCTAGTCGCAAACCTTCTCTTCCGAAATTTAAAATTTGTTATTAAAGTTTTTATATTTAAATTTATTTATTTTAAGTTTTTATTTATTTACGTTTTACCCTTTTTTATTTATTTTATTATTTTTTTATATTTATAAGAAACTTTGATATCGAGATAAACGAATTAGATATTCCAATACGCTGGTAACATCTAATGAATTTTCTCGATCCTAAAGATTATCGAAGAATCACTACTTGTGATTTCTTCGAAATCTTATCATCGGAAATCCAAATTTATTATTTGTATTTATCTTTTATTTATTTGTTTTATTATTTTTTATTGCTTTATTTGTTACTGTTTTTTTTAAAAAAAACTCTTAATAACAAAAAATTACGTGTGTGAAATTTTTAACAGACTTAAAATACAAGACGACTCTTCTTTTTTTTTTCAATCTCTTTTCTAAAGAAATATATTTTTATATGGATTCTTTTATCCAACCTAAAACTAAGTGCATGGATACATACAAACAATGATGCATGTAAGTAAAATATATATAAACTTGTCAACTTTTGTTATTTACGTTTCTTTTTTTTATTCATCACTATTATTGCATCAAACAGAATTTACAAAGCATGAGACAAGGAATATACCTTGGCAAGATGACCTATTTTCAATCTCTTTATCTTACTTCTCCACGCAGGTTACAACCTCCCTGGCTTTACAGAAGTGACGTTGGGCAGGAACAAAACCGAGCAGGGTCTTCAAGCGAGAATGGTGCAGTGGAGAGGGCTGCCAGCAGAGATAGGTGGTGCAACAACAACGTGCAGTAGTGCGAGAGTGGCTTGGGGCGATGCAGCAAGCAACGATGGTGAAGTGCAGGGAAGAAGACGCAGCACGCAAGGCAGTGAAGCAGGATGGATGATGCTAGTAGCCGATATAGGTGTGCAATAGGTGCGGCAGCAGTGGACAGTCCCGAGTAGCAGCGGTAGGAATGGCAACAGATGATGGTGGAGTGAGAAGATGGTGGTGCAGCGAGGAGTAGATGTAGGATGGATGCTTGAAGGTGATCTGGTTTAGAGATGAGGACAAGGCTTGAAGATGATGAAGGCAAGGCAGGGGAGGTTTGATGATGAATACTGAAAGAGGCTGCCGGATCCAAAAGTGAAAAAAAAAACCTGTTCTTTCTTTCTTTTTTTTTTGCTGTGTAAAAGTCCCCCTTAAAACCTAGCAGACTCCTCCTTTTAAAATAAAAATCCCCCCTAAAACCGTGTAACCCTATTTCCTTTTAGAAAGAAAAATCTTGATTTTAATATATTGACCCCAAAATCATGGGATTTTTATTTTATCATTTATTTTTGTTTGACCCTTTTTAATTTGTTTCCTTTTCATTTTTTTTTTACTTTAGGCAATGAATTTTCATATTTAATTTCACCTTAATTATCTCCTTCATTATTATTATTCTCTTATTTATTTTTTTTTATTTTATTATTTTATTATTTTTTTCAATTTTAAATTTTTTTTTTTAATTTTTTTTTATTTTGAAACTGCTCGGACAAAATTAGGTGTCTACAGCTGCCCCTCTTTGCACATTGCTGAGAATCAGGAATAGGGCAAAGACTTTAGACAACAATTTTGTCTGAAGTCATTTTTCTATTTTATTATTTTTTTTTGGGAAAATTCAATTTTGATTCTTGAAAATAATACTTTGACTCCATACCAAGGCTCGACCCACGAGAACAATGGATTCGATTTGAAACACATGATACCTTGACTCCATACCAAGGCTCGATCCACTGTGAAAAAGTGAATTCGATTTTGACACATGAAACCTTGACTCCCTACCAAGGCTCGATCCACTGTGAAAAAGTGAATTCGATTTTGAGACACATGATACCTTGACTCCATACCAAGGCTCGTTCCAACTGAAAAAGTGAATTCGACTCTAAAACATAATACCTTGACTCCCTACCAAGGCTTGATCCACTGTGAAAAAGTGAATTCAATTTTGAAATATGATACCTTGACTCCCTACCAAGGCTCGATTCACTTCGAAAAAGTGAATTCGACTTTAAAACATAATACCTTGACTCCCTACCAAGGCTCGATCCATTTTAGAAAAATGAATTCGATTTTGAAACACAAGACCTTGACTCCACACCAAGGCTCGCTTCACTATGAAAAAGTGAATTCGACTTTAAAACACAATACCTTGACTCCTTACCAAGGCTCGATCCACTTTGAAAAAGTGAATTCGATTTTGAAACACATGATACCTTGACTCCCTACCAAGGCTCGATCCACTTTGAAAAAGTGAATTCGATTTTGAAACACATGATACCTTGACTCCCTACAAAGGCTCGATCCACTTTGAAAAAGTGAATTCGATTTTGAAACACATGATACCTTGACTCCCTACCAAGGCTCGATCCACTTTGAAAAAGTGAATTCGACTTTGAAACACATGATACCTTGACTCCATACCAAGGCTCGATCCACTTCAAAAAAGTGAATTCGATTTTGAAACACATGATACCTTGACTCCCTACCAAGGCTCGATCCACTGTGAAAAAGTGAATTTGACTCTGAAACATAATACCTTGACTCCCTACCAAGGCTCGATCCACTTCAAAAAAGTGAATTCGATTTTGAAACACATGATACCTTGACTCCCTACCAAGGCTCGATCCACTGTGAAAAAGTGAATTCGATTTTGAAACACATGATACCTTGACTCCCTACCAAGGCTCGATCCACTTCAAAAAAGTGAATTCGATTTTGAAACACATGATACCTTGACTCCCTA
This sequence comes from Heritiera littoralis, assembly GCA_031772115.1. Classification (NCBI taxonomy): domain Eukaryota; kingdom Viridiplantae; phylum Streptophyta; class Magnoliopsida; order Malvales; family Malvaceae; genus Heritiera; species Heritiera littoralis. Next base: position 1,033,591 of record JAPDPK010000147.1, read on the forward strand.
CCAAGGCTCGATCCACTGTGAAAAAGTGAATTCGATTTTGAAACACATGATACCTTGACTCCCTACCAAGGCTCGATCCACTGTGAAAAAGTGAATTCGATTTTGAAACACATGATACCTTGACTCCCTACCAAGGCTCGATCCACTGTGAAAAAGTGAATTCGACTTTAAAACATAATACCTTGACTCCCTACCAAGGCTCGATCCACTTTTGAAAAAGTGAATTCGATTTTGAAACACATGATACCTTGACTTGCTACCAAGGCTCAATCCATTTTAGAAAAGTGAATTCAATTTTGAAACACAATACCTTGACTCCCTACCAAGGCTCGATCCACTTCAAAAAAGTGAATTGGATTTTGACACATAATACCTTGATTCCCTACCAAGGCTCGATCCACTGTGAAAAAGTGAATTCGACTTTGAAACACATGATACCTTGACTCCATACCAAGGCTCGATCCACTTCAAAAAAGTGAATTCGATTTTGAAACACATGATACCTTGACTCCCTACCAAGGCTCGATCCACTGTGAAAAAGTGAATTCGACTTTGAAACATAATACCTTGACTCCCTACCAAGGCTCGATCCACTTCAAAAAAGTGGATTCGATTTTGAAACACATGATACCTTGACTCCCTACCAAGGCTCGATCCACTTTGAAAAAGTGAATTCGATTTTGAAACACACATACCTTGACTCCTTACCAAGGCTCGATCCACTGTGAAAAAGTGAATTCGACTTTGAAACATAATACCTTGACTCCCTACCAAGGCTCGATCCACTTCAAAAAAGTGAATTCGATTTTGAAACACAATACCTTGACTCCCTACCAAGGCTCGATCCACTTTGAAAAAGTGAATTCGACTTTAAAACATAATACCTTGACTCCCTACCAAGGCTCGATACACTTTGAAATAGTGAATTTGACTTTGATACATAATACATTGACTCCTTACCAAGGCTCGATCCCCTTTGAAAAAGTGAATTCGACTTTAAAACATAATACCTTGACTCCCTACCAAGGCTCGATCCATTTTGAAAAAGTGAATTCGATTTTGAAAAACATGATACCTTGACTCCCTACCAAGGCTCGATCCACTGTGAAAAAGTGAATTCGACTTTAAAACATAATACCTTGACTCCCTACCAAGGCTAGATCCACTTTGAAAAAGTGAATTCGACTTTGAAACATAATACCTTGACTCCATACCAAGGCTCGATCCCTTTTGAAAAAGTGAATTCGACTTTAAAACATAATACCTTGACTCCCTACCAAGGCTCGATCCACTTCGAAAAAGTGAATTCGATTTTGAAACATAATACCTTAACTCCCTACAAGGCTCGATCCACTTCGAAAAAGTGAATTCGACAAGAGAAATTTTATTTTTTTTAGAGAAATTCACATATTTGGAACAAAGAAAATATTCCATGATTCACAAAAATTTTGAGATTCGCATCTAGAAAAACTCGAAGATTTACATCCTACGAGATTCACATCTAAACTTGAAGATTCACATTGAGTTTCACATCTTGACTTGAAAGTTCACATTCTAAGAGTTTCTCATCTTGACTTGGAGATTCACATCCTAAGAGTTTCCCATCTTGACTCAAGGATTCACATCTCAAGATTTTCACATTTTGACTCAAAGATTCACATTCTAAGAAACTCACATCTTAAATGTAAGATTCACATCTTGACTGGAAGATTCACATTCTAAGAGTTTCTCATCTTGACTTAAAAGTTCACATTCCGAGAGTTTCGCATCTTGACTCAAGGATTCGCATTCTAAGAGATTTACATCTTAGCTGGAAGATTTGTATTCTAAGAGATTCACATCTTGACTAGAAGATTCACATTCCAAGAGTTTCGCATCTTGACTCAAACATTCACATCCCAAGAGTTTCGCATCTTTAGAATTTCACATCTTGACTAGAAGATTCACATTCCAAGAGTTTCGCATTTTGACTCAAACATTCACATCCCAAGAGTTTCGCATCTTTAGAATTTCACATCTTGACTTGGAGTTTCCCATCTTAAGCGTTCATTGGTTTTGTAGGTTGCATCTAGAAGATTTAAGGTATAATCTTATCATGCATCAACCTCACCATGAAGCCAACTAAATCTCATTTACTCATAAGCTAATTTCACCGGCTTAAAACCACCCAACGATGCCAATGACATTAGACTTAAACTCTTGTCATGACTGCACCATTTTTCTTTAAAGAAAGATTTTCTTACTCTTTAAGGAACAACTAACCCCATTGCATTCCTTATTCATTCATTTTCTTTTTTTCTTTTATTTTTTCAATGATGCAAATGCAAAATGCATGCCCCTAAAAAAGTTTATCACAATGATGATAATGCAAATGCTTTCTTGAAATATGCCCCAATGTAATAGTTAAAAACCATGATGCATGTGTTTTTTAGAATGATGTGAATGCCTAAATGATAGAAGTCTCCTTTTTCTCAAAATTTATCTTTTTTTTTGTGCCAAAAATCCATGGCTTTCTTCATTAGGATCGTTTCTTCTTCTCACAAAGATTCTCTTCTTTATTTCCGATCTCGTTCGTAGAAGCACATATGTCAACTACATTCAACATTCTTGCTCTCTTTTTGTATATGGCCCTTTGTCATCTTTAGAATCTTTTCCAAAGTAATGCCAAAGATTTTTATGTATAATTGTCATTTATTCATTATCATTCCAATTCCATGACAAATGCAGTTTAGTCACCAATTTCCTCGATCCATTTTGGGAAAGTAAAGACACTAGAAGGTTTGGCGAGAATAAAAGAAATGTAGGAACAAACTTGTCAAAGTATAACAAAAAATTGGACAATTTGGGGTGAATAACAATGATAGGTTCTCAATTAAGAAATTGGATAATTCAAAGCAAATGACAATGATAGATTCTCAATGAAAAACCAGACAATTTTGACAAACTAGTCAGGATTCTTTGAAAAATCTATTCAATTGAGATTCTTGATCAAATTGAGTTGCCCCCTACACCATGAGATTCTCAAATGATGCTGGTTCTCCTTATGTCAGACCATCTTCCCAAATCTTCAACTAGATTATCATTCTTTTACCTCAAACCGCCCTTTCGGGTTTTCAATTTGAGCCTCCCCCTTTTATCCTTCTTTTCTTTCTTTTCTTCTTTTTTGTCTTTTCTTTCTTTTTTTTTTTTCATTTTCTCATTCATTCTCTTTTTTTTTCAACATCACTAATATTCCCAACAAACTAATCGCAATCTTGTTGTTTCTTGATGGCATCATAAGTATGTCCAAGTTCAATACATGATTCTCCAATTTCAAGTATTCACATTTGATCAAAATGGACTTTTAAGGCACGTAATGTAGGCTCTGGTGATGGGTTATGAAAAAAATGGATATAATCAAGCTCAAAATTTGTTTCTCTAAGGGTCAAAAACCAAAGGATCATCAAGCAAAGCATGCTTGCTGCTTTGCCTTAATTGATTTTTATTTTCATCATTTTCTCTTCTTCTTCCATTTTTCTTCTTCTTTTTTTTTTTTACAACTTTTCATTTTCACCCATCCTCTTCTTTTTTTTTTACAAGAGGACTCAAACATCAAAGGGTATTTTCTCCTGAGTTTTTTCATGACTCATGACCTGAATTTCTTCATTTGTCAACAGGTTTTTTTTTTGCAAAATTTGCCCCTCAATGTGAAGGGTGATCCTTGGCGGGTTTGTTTTGAAAAAAGCATGATAGGCTCAATAGGGGTGGCAAATGGATAATTTTACTCATGCACAAAGGATAGAACAAAGATGGCCATTTCTCATCTCAAATGTAAATACTCTTACTGAAGAACATTTATTGAACAAGAACAACACAATGGATACAAGAGCTTCACTTCTTTCTCATTTCATGCGATTTTAACTTCTCTTGATAGGAGCTATCTCTTTATTGCTTCAACAATTTTAGCAATTTAAGGGACAAGAATGATCACTGACTTTGCTAATTGAAATAGAATTTTCAAAATAGAATCCCAGACTATTGTCATGATTGACTGCTCATTCATTGTTTGGATGTTGAGTATGGGTGAAATACAAAGGGATGAAAACAATGATTTGTATGGAAGAGGACACATGATGAAAATGCATTTGCCATTTTATTCAAATGATAATAGATAAACTAGCCCATGCATAAAAATTTCCCCAAAGCTTATGGACGTAAGCATTTAAGGAATTTCATTACTTTAGAATAAGAACTCAAAAGTGACAAAAACTTTGGCCTTTCCTCATAGAACACTTATCCTCCAAAATTTATGCCTTTTTGCAGCGAAAGGTTCCCACCAACATTTTACTTTTCCTTCTTATCAAAATTTAACAAGCCAACATTGATCAAACTTTGCACCTTGTATTTAAAAGCAGGGCAAGTCTCTATGGAGTGGCCTACATTCCCACAATGATATTCACATCGAGCAGTGGCATCATACCATTTAGGATATGGAGGTTTTAATGGTTCCAAATAAACAGGTGCAACAAGATTATCTCTCACCAATTGTGGAAATATCTCTGTATACTTCATAGGAATTGGGTCCACAAAGATTCTCTCTCATAGGTTGAGGCTCATTTCCTGATCCTTCCATGACCTCTTTGCCTTTCATCAAAGTCATCATCATCTCCATCATCTTCGACATTTGCTTCTGAGATTCTTCTTGAGATTTAGCTAGCTCTTGTTGAATTCTTTCCATCTTTTCCATTCGCTCAACATGTTCACTTTCCATGGCTTTGGCCTTTGATTGAGTACTATAATGATGTCGAATAAGTGGTTTAGAATGCGGTGGCTTCCTTATTTTGGCACCTCTGACATTTGTTTACCGCAATTTAGAGCATATTATTGTTTGAAATTGTGCCATAAAAGAAAAGACTATTAAAATCATCCCAATACGCTGGTGAGGATTTTAAAAATCTTAACTTTTTACTTCCAAGATTTGATGTCATTACTTATGATCACCAAAAATTTTCATAAGTGAGCACAAGATGGAATGTATGTATGCATGCTAAATGCATGTATGTGCATGAAATTCAATAGCTATTGCTCATGTGATGAGATGCATATATCAAGTTTAAAATCTTACAAAAACACCTTCTTTCTTTTTAAAAAAAATGAAAATCTTTTTTTTTTAGAATATGCATGCTATTGAAATCACAAATAAAATTGAATGAGAAGGTTTTTATTTTTATTTTTTTTCACAATTTCAATATTCACTTTATTATATTTCCCATAAAGGTGTTACATAAAAGTATTCATTCATGTGCCATGATTTAAGGTAACCCCCACAAAAGGCTGGTATGGCTCTAGCTAAGGTTAGTTTCTCTATGGCTCAGTACATGCTTGGTTTAAGTCTCTAAAGGGTAAAAGGTTCTCAAATTGTTCCTTACTGACGTCCATACTAGACTAGTAAGGCACCCCAATCCTCACCCATGACAGGCTACAAACGGAAAGGGTTCAACTTGAGTGAGAGTATTTCGCTTGTCATTGCGGAGGTTATCACCTCACGAGAGCAAAGGTACTATACTCTTTCCTAAAAGGGACAAACCCGGGTGTAGGGTTGATGTATGCAATGAATATGTCATGTATGCAAAGGAACAAAATTTAAAGTGCATCCCAGCAAAATGCAAATGATAACGATGATTCACACATTTTTTGTTCGTATTTTTTGTTTGTATTTTTTTGTTTTTTTTTAATTATTTTTTATGAAAAGTTTTATTAAATATTTATTAAGACCATTAACTAAGATTTTGGATAAAACATGATTAATCATGGTTCGACTCTCTAATGTCCCCAGTGGAGTCGCCAAGCTGTCGTAACGATTTTCGTCCGGGGACTCGATCGCTAGACGATTTTGGGAAAAACACAAAATGGAGTCGCCACCAATCTTTTTTTGGCTAGGTGTGATTGGCCACCTAAAATCATTTATCTTTTTTTTAAAAAATCTTAAAATTAATTTTATTAAAAAGACAATTCTTGGTCTGCGAAACAAAGTTAGGGTTCGGGAGTTCGGTTACGCGTGGGGAAGGATTAGCACCCCCACAGCGCCCGTTAGAAAACGGTACCACCTAATCATGTATTATCTTTTGATCTTAATAAAATGGTCTTAATTAAACATTTAAATAGAATTCCATTTATGTTGCAATCATTTATTTATTATTTATTTTTATGTTAAATTTTATTTTTTTTATTTAAATAAATGAAAACCTTTTGTATTGAAAATTATTCCGAAATACCCCAATACTTCTGGTAGCATTTCGGATAATTTCCTCACCTAGAGATTTCTCAAGAATCGCTACTTGCGATTTCTATAGAATCTCATCCTCGGGAGATTCACTCTTATTTTGAAATTTCATGGATGCAAATGATGCAATCAAAATATAGATGATGCACATGAGAAATCCATTATTTCGTTTTATTATTTTTAATTCATTTATACTTATATTGTTATTTTGTAATTTATTTATATTTATAAAATCTTGTTTTTATTGAAAAATCATACTAAATATTCCAATACGCTGGTAACATTTAGCATATTTCTCTCACCTAGAGATCAGTTAGGAATCACTACTTGTGAATTCCGTAACATCTCATCATCGGAAATTATTTATATCTTATTTATTTTTAATTTGTTTTACTCTTTATTTTGAAGTCTTGTTTATTTGTTTGTTTAAAATATTTATTTATTTATTATTTTAGTGTTAGTTTATTTCATATAAGTTGATTATATTAGAAATCTTAATATCGAACTAAAATTATTTGAATACTCCAATACGCTGGTAATACTCAAATATTTTATTTCGACCCTAAGGATAATCAAAGAATCACTACTTGTGATTTCTAAGGAATCCTATCATCGGAGATCTTTTTTATATTTAAGATGTGTATTTACATTTATTTATTTATTTATTTATTTTGATTCCTAAATTTTTACTTATTTAAAAGTTTTTATTTCTATTCATTTACTATTTTCTTGTATTTACCTGTTTTTTATATTATTATTTTTATTACCATTTTCATATTTATTTATTTTTTTATACTAAGACATCTTATTAATATTTTCTTTATATCGGAATAAAATCATTTGAATGTCTCAATATGCTGGTGACATTAAAGATTTTATTTCGATCCTAAGGATTGTCAAAGAATCGCTACTTGCGATTTCTAAGGAATCCTATAATCGGAAATTTAAAATTTGTTATTAAAGTTTTTATATTTAAATTTATTTATTTTAAGTTTATATTTATTTACGTTTTACCCTTTTTTATTTATTTTATTATTTTTTTTATATTTATAAGAAACTTTGATATCGAGATAAACGAATTAGATATTCCAATACGCTGGTAACATCTAATGAATTTTCTTGATCCTAAAGATTATCGAAGAATCACTACTTGTGATTTCTTCGAAATCTTATCATCGGAAATCCAAATTTATTATTTGTATTTATCTTTTATTTATTTGTTTTATTATTTTTTATTGCTTTATTTGTTACTGTTTTTTTTTTAAAAAAAACTCTTAATAACAAAAAATTACGTGTGTGAAATTTTTAACATACTTAAAATACAAGACGACTCTTCTTTTTTTTTTTCAATCTCTTTTCTAAAGAAATATATTTTTATATAGATTCTTTTATCCAACCTAAAACTAAGTGCATGGATACGTACAAACAATGATGCATGTAAGTAAAATATATATAAACTTGTCAACTTTTGTTATTTACGTTTCTTTTTTTTATACATCACTATTATTGCATCAAACAGAATTTACAAAGCATGAGACAAGGAATATACCTTGGCAAGATGACCTATTTTCAATCTCTTTATCTTTCTTCTCCACGCAGGTTGCAACCTCCCTGGCTTTACAGAAGTGACGTTGGGCAGGAACAAAACCGAGCAGGGTCTTCAAGCGAGAATGGTGCAGTGGAGAGGGCTGCCAGCAGAGATAGGTGGTGCAACAACAACGTGCAGTAGTGCGAGAGTGGCTTGGGGCGATGCAGCAAGCAACGATGGTGAAGTGCAGGGAAGAAGACGCAGCACGCAAGGCAGTGAAGCAGGATGGATGATGCTAGTAGCCGATATAGGTGTGCAATAGGTGCGGCAGCAGTGGACAGTCCCGAGTAGCAGTGGTAGGAATGGCAACAGATGATGGTAGAGTGAGAAGATGGTGGTGCAGCGAGGAGTAGATGTAGGATGGATGCTTGAAGGTGATCTGGTTTAGAGATGAGGACAAGGCTTGAAGATGATGAAGGCAAGGCAGGGGAGGTTTGATGATGAATACTGAAAGAGGCTGCTGGATCCAAAAGTGAAAAAAAAAAACCTGTTCTTTCTTTCTTTTTTTTTTGCTGTGTAAAAGTCCCCCTTAAAACCTAGCAGACTCCTCCTTTTAAAATAAAAATCCCCCCTAAAACCGTGTAACCCTATTTCCTTTTAGAAAGAAAAATCTTGATTTTAATATATTGACCCCAAAATCATGGGATTTTTATTTTATCATTTATTTTTGTTTGACCCTTTTTAATTTGTTTCCTTTTCATTTTTTTTTTTACTTTAGGCAATGAATTTTCATATTTAATTTCACCTTAATTATCTCCTTCATTATTATTATTCTTTTATTTATTTTTTTATTTTATTATTTTATTATTTTTTTCAATTTTAAATTTTTTTTTAAATTTTTTTTTATTTTGAAACTGCTCGGACAAAATTAGGTGTCTACAAATATCTAACCTCATTTTTAAAAGGACTTTCAAAGCATTGTAAAGGGAAAGAAATGATGGAACTTGGAAAACACCATTTAATATTCCACCTAGAAAAGAATAAACACCAAAATTTAAATATCCAGGGACATGCGAACAGGACATGATTAGCATCTTCTTCAGAGACATGACACCAAAGGCACTAACATTGACTAGGATCAAGAGGAACACCACGATTTTCAGGAAAACCTTTGAAGGAATTCTGTCAAGACAGATAAGCCAAAGGAAACGCTAAACCTTTGGGGGAATTTTAATCTTCCATCCAAATTTCACCCAGACCAAGTTCCTTTAATGATAAGGAGCCTATTCCAAATAATAGAATTACTCACAGAAAAACAACCTTTATCCCAAACAAAAAGAAGACCACCTGAATGACCACTTGCAGGTGAGAAGATCCAATCAAAGTACATATTACCCCAAAAGCTTTGAATTTGCAACATAGTAAATTTTCAACTAATATTTCTTGGAGTAACAGCATATCAACTCAAGAGAGGGAAATTAGAGGTCAGAACTAACAAGTTCCTTTAAGCTTTCAATGACCACAGCGTCATTACAGTTTGCAGACAACCCAAGCTCTTTTCCAAGCTTCCAAGCGTCTTCAGCTTCTTTTGAGATAACATTGAAACGATTCATAAAATCTCCATCAGAGAGGGATTCATTTGCAAATTTTTGGGTGGAAATTCCTTTTTTCATCTTCTTACAATTCCATGAAATTCTATCATATTTCTTAGAAGCCTTTGATTTCTTCGAAAGTTTACATAGGATACTTTCTTCTATATCATGCAAACTTTTAACCTTCCTTTGGCGTAAAGAAGGCACGAGACCAAGATTAAGCTAATCCGAAACCTGATTTTCCCCTTCAGAATCCAAGTCACCAAGGCCTAAAATATTTTCCAACGAAGCAGGGCCACGACCATCAGCCCCCACATCTTGTAAATCAGCAGAATGGGTATTTGAATCCAGACAATTTGCCGCCTCAGCAGTTGTTGCTTCTTTAATAAGGTTAACCTCTTCGCTAAGAGTATCATTATTGACATCACCTTTTTCAAGGCTCAACGTGCCGCCACCACCAATTTCTAAGTCCATGCACGCAACATGGTTCCTCTCAACCTGCTTGTCAACATTCATATTTGAGACAGAACATTCTCTCATGTTCCCAATGCATCTGGACTCATACTGTTCTGCTTCATTATCTTCCGCAAGAGAACATCTCTGCATACTTGGACTGTCCATGGAGTCTCTTCTGATAGCATTCTGATTAAGTTTAAAATTGCTACAACAGCAATGGAAGAGAGAGATAACATCCGAACCAACTTCAAAAACACGAACAGGATAGGACTTATTACCATGTTTTAGAAGAATCATTTCATCAATTCTTTCAAGTTGGTCAGTCATGATGAAAATAGCACCCCTGCTAAAATCATTAAACTTTAGAGTTGTACCTGTAGAAAGAGAAAAAAATTTTACCCAATTGCAAATGGCCATGTGTCCAATGAAATTTTTTAGTAAAATAATTAAAGAATTGTCAAGTGGCAAATTATATATTGCCATGTGGATTAATAATATATTTTAAGTTAATTATAGAATTAATTACCAAATTATTAATTTTATAATTAATTTAAAGATAATTCACTTGGATTGGCCAATCAAAATTAAATCAATTTATCTCTTAAAATAATTAAGAGATAAATCAAAGAGATCAAGTTCTTTTAGAACTCTCTCACCTAGCACTATAAATATAGTGCTCATCCAAGCCATTAGGGAAAAAAGGAAAAGAAGGAAGCGAAAAGTGAAGAAGATTTTGAAGAAATCATAGCCTCTCCAAAATCTCAAGCATCAAGCTCTCAAGAATTGAAGAACGCGAAGAACATTCGAAGAAATTTCAAGAAGTTGCTTTTCGATCTTGTTTCATGATATGAAACAAGGTTAATTCTGTTTGTTCGAGATCAAGTCATCAAGACCCTTGAAGCAGATTTTTGTTGAAGAGAAGAATCAGAGGATTTTCTTTTATATCAAGAATATTCAGAGATTGTAACCTTCATATTTGATCAATAAAATTGATATTTGTTCCCCAATTATTCAAGTCTAGTATTCGACTTGAAATTTGTGTGTACAAATTTCTGGCACGCCCGGTGGGACAATCTCTGCCTCTCATCTCTTTTCTTCCAAATTCAAGTTAACAAAGTTCAATGGCTTACAAGAACTACTCTGCTAATTTGCCAACCCTCAAGTCTGCTGAAGGTAATCCTACAGTATGCCATGATTCATCATCAAGTATTGAGGTTCCTGCTCATCCCTACGGCACTAGAAGAAAGACAAAAGCTCTTGAAGAGATTTATGCTCAAACTCCTTCAGTGTTCAAACAAAGTTCACCATATGTAACTTCTTCCCCGAATGAAGAAGAATCCTCTGCTAAGCAACCTGCTTACTCTCATGAATCAACTGCAAGTCATCAGTTATCCGTTAAAGAACAAGATAACTATTCAAGAATTGGTTCTTCTCCGTCATCTCCTTCAAAGTCAAGTTATAGGGTGATGGCTGTCATGACAACTGGCACTACATCATTGGAAGAACAGGTTGCTCTTTTAGCAAAAACTGTGGAATCCCTTACGACAAGCATGAAAGAAAGAGATAACCAAATGGCCTTCATGATGGAAAGAATTAGAGCCTCACTGGAAAACAACCCGCGAATTCTAGCCAAAATCGCCAGTCCTTGCTTCAAGAAGATGGTGATGGTTCCTCGATGGAAATTGCAAGAGATTCCAAACCCATGGAAACACCTAAAAGCCCTCAAGGAAAAATTGATGAGGCTATCACTGCCAGTCAAATCAAAGATCTTGTCAAGGAAGCTATTAAGGATCAAGTTGATAGTGTCATCCAACCTTCATATGCATATGCCAAGCCTTACTCACAAAGGATTGATCGTATGAAGATGCCCGAAAATTATCAACCTCCAAAGTTTCAACAATTTGATGGCAAAGGAAATCCACGCCAACATGTTGCTCACTTTGTGGAAACCTGTAATAATGCTGGTACTAATGGAGACCTCATGGTGAAACAGTTTGTTCGCTCCTTAAAAGGTAATGCTTTTGATTGGTATATCGATCTTGAGCCTGGAACAATTAATAGTTGGGAACAACTTGAGCATGATTTCCTCAATCGATTTTATAGCACTCGACGTGTGGTTAGTATGATTGAGCTCACTAGTTCACGTCAATGGAAAGATGAGCAGTGATTGATTACATTCATAGGTGGAGGAATTTGAGCCTCAATTGCAAAGAACGATTGTCCGAGTCCTCTGCCCTTGACATGTGCATCCAGGGTATGAATTGGGGATTGCGTTACATTCTTCAAGGTATAAAGCCTAAAACCTTTGAAGAATTAGCTACTCGTGCGCATGACATGGAACTGAGTATGACAGCTGCTGAGAATCAAGGACCTCCTATTCAAGAGCCAAAGAAAGGCAAAGAAAAATCTGACACTCGGAAAGGGGGCAAAACATTTGCTGATAAGGGAGAAAGTAAACAATCTATGGCTATTAATGCCAAACCTCTCAAGATAGCCTCCAATTCGAAGGAAACTCAGGAGGCTAAACCTACTTCTACACGTGATAAGGGTAATGGAAAGATCACTTTGAAAGAAAGCAAGAAAAGAAGTACCCATTCCCTGACTCTGATGTTTCAGACCTCTTAGAAGAACTCTTGAAGGCTAAACTGATTCAGTTGCCAGAAATGAAACGACCTGAAGAGGCCAACAAGACAGATGACCCTAACTACTGTAAGTACCATCGTTTGGTTAGTCATCCTTTGGAGAAATGTTTTGTGTTGAAGGACAAGATCTTACAGCTTTATGAGGATGGAAAAATTGAATTTGAGGAGGAAGCTGTAACATCTAATGTGGCAACTGTGAGCGTCGTTTCTCAAATCATCTTGTCAGTTAGGACAATTAAGTTTGGTTCTTTTGACCCCATCATGTTATCTCCGAAGGCAAAAGAAGCAGAAAGTTTTCAAACAAGTAAAAATGACACATGTCTTCCAATTGGAAACCAAAATGATGAGAAGTGGACCTTAGTGACACGAAGGAGGAGTCAAAAGAAAATCGCACCAAAGCTTCTACCAATGTCAAGGAAGGTTGAAATCATTGAAAAAACCAAGAAACCCATGCCAAAGATGATTCAAAAGAAAGCAATTTCATTTAGGCAAAAAGGTGTGATGATACGAAAGCCAAGACAATCAATCACTCTTAACGAATTCATGCCTCTTCAATTTAAAGAAAATGGTTGGATTACTATGGCTTGCAACAATGTTAGTGAGAATGATGAAATTGACAATGAAGATAGCAATGTTGATAAAGTAGCATTTGAAGTTTGCCATTCTTCTGCTACCAAAATTAATTTTTCTGATGAAGATTTGCTATTGGGATCTACTCCTCATAATCGCCCGCTTTTTGTTGTTGGGTATAGTAAGGAACAAAAAGTCAATCGAATCTTAATTGACAATGGATCTGCTGTCAACATACTTCCTTTGAAGACAATGAAAGAACTTGGAGTCTCTTCTGATGAATTGTCACAAAGTCGTTTGATGATTCAAGGGTTCAACCAAGGGGGACAAAGAGCCATTGGAAAAGTGAGGCTCCAACTTTTTATAGGTGATATGGAATCAAGCCCATTATTTCATGTGATTGACGCTAAAACAACATATAATATGTTGTTAGGGCGACCATGGATCCACCAAAATGGTGTGGTTTCTTCAAGTCTTCATCAATGTTTCAAGTATTGTAAAAATGGCCAAGTAAAGACAATAGTTGCAGATACCAAGCCATTTACCACCGCAGAGGCACACTTCGCTGATGCTAAGTTTTATTTAGAAAAGGCCTTTGTAGAAGAAACACATCCAAATCAACAAAGCGGTGAGGTGAAGCAATCAAATCAAAAAGGAAAGGGTTTGACTTCTTCTGTTGTTAAAGATGATGGAATCACTCAAGGCCTAAAGAATTTGACTCTACCCCTCACTAACCTAGGAGAGTCAAAAATTTCTAAACCTCCATTAGAAGGATTTGTAAGGCCAGTAGATGGACCTACTGTTGAACATGATGATTTACCTTCGCAACGAGCTAAGGGATTTGACCCTAATGCTTATAAATTGCTTGTTAAGGCTGGATACGAACATAGAGGTGTTGCAAAATTAGTTCACGAGGCTGATAAGTTAATTGAAGAAAGCTCACCAAGCATTATCAAAATTCGTCAAGTATGGGAAAAGAAGACTGATCATGTTGGGACTTCTAAAATGGGGCTTGGATTCTCTCCATTAAAGTTGAAGATTCACAAAGAAACTTCAAGATATATAAATGTGGAAGAAATTTCTGAGGATCAGGAAAATTCAGTTGAACCACCAAAAGGTTCAATTTTTGATCGCTTAGGTACACGTTCCACGCAAAGCTCAGTCTTTGACCGTTTGGGCATGCAATCTCATCGAAAGTCAGTTTTTGAACGAATGGGGGAAAAACATAAGGAAGCGTTTGTTAGTAGGCCTATCCCTATCCATTCAAGACTTGGTAACTCAAACTTCAAAAGGAACAATCACAAACGAAAAGGAAAAGACCTTATGTGGGAGGAATCAAAAGGCTTCCAAAGCAAGATACCTTCTCGAATGAAGAGACAAAATAAATGGGTGGTAACCACTGGTGACACGTTGAAAGCTAAGAAGCACACTATTGTGACAACCAAACAAATTCCAGCTTCGGAGAAGGAAGATCTTCAAAAGATAGAAATCATGACAACTAATCATGTTTCTATAACAGATATTGATGAGAAGCTCGAAGAAGAAGATGCTCAAGAAGCCCCCCCATCATTTGAAGAAGGAAATCAAACCACAATTGATGAGCTTAAAGAAGTTAACATTGGCACTGAGGAAGATCCACGCCCAATTTTTGTTAACGCATGTTTACCTCCTGAAGAAGAAAAAGGTCATCTTGAACTTTTGAAAGAGTATAGAGATGTATTCGCTTGGAGCTATAAGGAAATGCCCGGACTTGACCCAAAAATTGCTGTGCATCATTTAGCTGTGAAAAATGGTATTCGACCCATCAAACAAGCTCAACGACGCCTTCATCCTAACTTGATCCCTCAAATTGAAGCTGAGGTAAACAAGCTCATTGAAGCTGGTTTTATTCGAGAAGTCAAGTATCCTACTTGGATCTCAAATATTGTTCCAGTTAGAAAAAAGAATGGTCAAATCCGAGTCTGTGTTGATTTTCGAGATTTGAACAATGCTTGTCCAAAGGATGATTTTCCTCTCCCTTTGACAGAAATCATGGTTGATGCAACGACTGGACATGAAGCTTTATCTTTCATGGATGGATCATCCGGCTACAATCAAATTCGCATGGCTCCAAAAGATGAAGAGTTCACAGCATTTCGAACTCCGAAAGGAATATATTGTTATAGGGTTATGCCTTTTGGGTTAAAGAATGCTGGTGCCACTTACCAAAGAGCAATGCAAAAGATTTTCGATGGCATGCTCCATAAAAATGTTGAATGTTATGTTGATGATTTAGTTGTAAAGTCAAGGAAAAGAGATGACCATCTCACCGACCTTCGTCAAGTATTTGAAAGATTGCGCCGCTACCAATTGAAGATGAACCCTTTAAAATGCGTTTTTGGAGTATCTTCAGGAAAGTTTTTGGGATTCATTGTACGACATCGAGGGATTGAGATTGATCAATCCAAAATTGAAGCAATCATGAAGATGCCTGAGCCACGTAATCTCCACGAACTCAAAAGTTTGCAAGGAAAATTGGCTTATATTCGACGCTTTATAGCTAATTTGGCTGGTCGATGTCAACCATTCAATAGATTGATGAAAAAAGATGTTCCTTTCGTTTGGGACAAGGCTTGCAGTAACGCTTTTGAAAGCATTAAGACTTATTTGCTGAAACCTCCTGTCTTAAAGGCACCTATTCCTGGACGCCCCTTAATCCTTTATATAGCTGCTCAAGAAAGCTCTTTGGGAGCACTTTTGGCGCAAGAAAATGATCAAGGAAAAGAGGTAGCCCTCTATTATCTTAGTAGAACTCTCAATGGTGCTGAGTTAAATTATTCTCCTATTGAAAAGATATGCTTGGCATTGATGTTTGCAACTAAGAAATTGAGACACTACTTGCAAGCCCATTATGTTCGATTGGTCTCACGAGCTGATCCTTTGAAATATCTTATGTCCAAGTCTATGCTTACTGGAAGAATAGCGAAATGGGCTCTTTTGCTGCAAGAGTTTGACATCACATATATCCCACAAAAAGCTATTAAAGGGCAAGCGCTTGCTGATTTTCTTGCAGACCATCCAATTCCTGATGATTGGGAATTCTCTGAAGAACTTCCTGATGAAGATGTTCTTTTTATTGAAATCCCTAAACCATGGAAGTTATATTTTGATGGGTCTGCTCGTCGAGATGGAGCTGGAGCTGGTGTTGTCTTTGTAACCTCAGAAGCTGAAATACTCCCTTATGCATTTACTCTCACAGAAAACTGCTCCAATAATGTCGCGGAGTACCAAGCTTTGATTATTGGTTTGGAAATGGCTAAGGAATTAAAGATTACTCAATTAAAAGTGTTCGGAGATTCTAAGTTGGTTATCAACCAACTTCTTTCACTTTATGAAGTAAAAAAGCCTGAACTTGTGCCATATGTCAACTATGCGAAGAAGGTTTTGGAATGGTTCGATAATGTTAGTTTGGAGTATGTGCCGAGAAAGGAAAATAGACAAGCTGACTCTTTAGCTAATTTGGCATCAGTACTTGCTTCATCTGATAAGGAAGAAGTGAAAGTTCCTATTTGCAAACGATGGGTTTTGCCACTAGTTACGTTCAATGAAGATGAGGGCATTGAGTCTGATTTTGTCTCAGTCTTGGAGATTGAGAAAGGAGATTGGAGACAACCATTGATTGATTACTTGGAGCATGGAAAGCTGCCCAACGATCTAAGACATAAAACGGAAGTGAAGCGTCGAGCTCCTCGATTCATCTACTTCAAAGGAACACTCTATCGTCGCTCCTTTGAAGGAATGTTTCTTCGTTGTCTTGGAGATGATGAAATCTCTACAGCTTTACAAGAAGCTCATTCTGGAATTTGTGGTGCACATCAGTCTGGAGCTAAGTTACACTTTCAAATCAAAAGGATGGGATATTACTGGCCTACAATGGTGAAGGACTGTATGGATTATGCCAAGAGATGTCAAGCATGTCAATTCCATGCAAATATTATCCATCAGCCTCCTGAGCCATTGCATCCAACGGTCATATCTTGGCCATTTGATGCTTGGGGACTTGACTTGGTAGGACCGTTACCCAAAAGTGCAATGGGACACATGTATATTCTTGCTGCTACAGATTACTTCTCCAAATGGGCAGAAGCTGCACCTTATAGAGAAGTAAAGAAGGAGACTGTTGCAACTTTCATTAAAACAAACATCATCTATCGTTATGGTGTACCTCGGTATATCATCACCGATAATGGGAAGCAGTTTGAGATGAGCAAATTATGTGCACAGTTTAACTTCAAGCAACATAATTCTTCAATGTACCATGCACCAGCAAATGGATTGGCTGAAGCTTTTAACAAAACCCTGTGCAATCTTCTTAAGAAAGTTGTAAACCGCTCAAAGAAAGATTGGCACGAAAGGATGGGAGAGGCTTTGTGGGCTTATCGAACTACATATCGTACACCTACTCAAGCCACCCCATATTCACTTGTTTATGGTGTAGAGGCCGTCCTCCCACTTGAGCGTCAAATTCCCTCATTAAGAATTGCAATCCAAGAAGGTCTTTCTAATGAAGACAATGTGCGACTCCGCTTAGAGGAATTAGAAGCATTGGATGAGAAAAGGTTAGAAGCACAACAACGCTTAGAATGTTATCAAGCTCGATTATCCAAAGCCTTCAACAAAAAGGTCAAGCCACGATCATTCCAAGTTGGAGACTTGGTACTTGCTGTGAGAAGACCAATAACTTCACATCGTATGGGCAACAAGTTCCTTTCAAAGTGGGATGGGCCATATGTTGTGCGAGAAGTTTACACCAATGGTGCATATAACATTGTTGATCAAGATGGGGTGAAGGTTGGGCCAATCAATGGCAAGTTTTTGAAGCGTTATTATCCTTGAAGAAGATGTTTTTCTCCTAAATAAGAACCTAAACTACAAAAAAAAAAAAAAAAAAAAAAAAAGCTCGCTAAGTTGAAAATCCTGTAAAGGACAACTTAGGCAAAAGTTAGAGCAAGCAAAAAAAAAAAAAAAAAACAAAACAAAACAAAACAAAAAAAAAAACAAAAACAAAATTGAACTACGTTAAGACTTGATCCTTCAAATTTGGGGGTACGTAGGCAGCTTGGTTCCATAACCAAGTTCAGTCCCAAAAAAAAAAAAAAAATTCTTTCCTTTGCTTAAAAGTTTTAAATTTTATGCTTCTTTCAAACATCATGATTGAAGTATTCAATTTCAAGTAAATCTTCGCAAATCGATATGAAGCTTTGCGAAAGAAAGAAAATACCGTAAAGCATCTTGTAAGTTAAGAATGCGAGTAATGATTTGGAAGAATTCTTGAATTGCAAGATGATTAAAAGAAAAATCCGGAGAAGGCATGATTATCATGCAAGAATATGCCCATGCAAGGTGTCAAGAATATAACAATAAGTTCATGCTATGTGTCAACGTGCATGAAGAATGATTAAAAAAAAATTTATTAAAGATTAAAGTGTCAATATGTTTGGACACTTGTACATTCCATCAACGCCTAAAAAAAAAAGAAAAAGGGCTTTGAAATAACAAATCCTTAATGGATTTTAAGACAAGTAGCAATAAAAAAAAAAAAGAAAAAAAAGAGGGAAGGTCAAGGTTTCCACTTGAAGTTCTTCAAATCTTCACGAGTCGTTTCCAACATGCTTCGTAATAAATCTAGAGTCTTGTTTTCATTTTCATCTTGAATAACAGACGACTCGATGGAATTCATCTCTTCACGAATTTTAGAGGTGTCAGCTTTGATTTTAGCTAATTCAGCTTCACGTCTATTGAACAAGGAAGAAAGCTCAGTCTTTTTCTGTTGTAAAGCATACATTTCTTTGTCGATAGAGGCTAAATCAGACTGTAAGGTATTGACATCTGTGGTAGCTTGATATTCAAGAGATATTGACTCTTTAAGTCGAAGTTCGTATGCTCGAAGCTTCTCAAGGTGATCTTGCGAAGGGATACTAGAAGCAATGGAAGATTTAAGGTCATTAAATTTCTCGACTTGTGTAAAATAATCCTCCACCATCCCTCTTAGTGAAGAAGAATCAACGGCTTTAATATCCCCTATTGCATCAAGAATCTTGCGCATATCTTTAGCAAGTGATGGTACTCGATCAAAAGAAGCTCGAACAATTCTTGGTTGAATACTTTCCCACAAAAGGGTGACAAGTCTAATATGATTTTGAGAAATTACTTGGTCAACACTAAATTTAGAGAATTCTTCAGATGCAGCATGAGTAGCCAAAACCATAGAATCCTTGTTGCTCTCCTTAAGGTTAGGAATATCAAGTGTTTGACGAGGAATATCTTCTTGACTCACAGCTTTGTTTAAAACTTGCGAAGAAGCATGATTCTCCATCTCAGATGCAAGTTTATGGAATTCATGTTCATTGAAAACTGAAGCTTCACTATTTGCTTGAGATGCTCTATCATTGATTTTATTAGCTGAAGATTCACCTTGGATCTATATATATATAAGAAAAAATTGTATCAATTGATTAAATTTTTTTTTTTTGGATCAAAGTTAAAAAAAAAAAAAACTATGACAAGATGTTATACCTTTTGCTTATTTGGCTTAATTCGTTTCCAATGTCTTTCGTGATCAACTTCATCAGTTGATTCATTAGATAATGGTGTAGGAACTTCTTTAGGACTTGACTGCTCTCCATTATTCCTAGGAAGATTTTCAACCCCCACTTGTGCTTCTTTCAAAGCTGCTGAAGCCAATACCTTGGTTTTAGGCTGCTTGATGGCATCCTTCTTTGATTGCCTTGCTCTCTTTGAAGGTGTGTAACGAATACTAGCAATCAAGGCATCAACAGAACTTTCAAGATAAGGTTCATAAACTTTGGACCACCACTCTATATATCTTGAAGTTATGTGATTTTTTAGATTCAACGAACGAGCTGGGGAAATCAGTCTAGCTTTGGTGTTTGAGATAGTACAAAGCCTCCAAAATTTTATTATATCCAAAACAGAGCCTGAACGTTTGTCATTCTTCAAGGTTCCAGGAATATCTTGACAAAAGCTAAATTGTCTTCCAAAACGGAGAGGACTATAAGGCTCTATGATAATGGTTCGATTACACCGAACAGGCAAGTAATTCGAACGTACGCTCAGAAGATAGCTAAAGTCACTGTCGCTTAGAGAGTCATCATCAACAATTATCTCATCTCTGTTTCTGGAAAACAAATTAGCATTCCAGATTATGCCACTATGGATCAAACTCCTTGCCTCATGTTCATTAAAATATTTAGCTCCGCCTTCTCCTGAAAATTGAACCATCATGGGTGCACGCACTTGATGAGGAGCTGGGAAGTGAGTCTTAAAGTAATATGCCAGCCACCCGTAGACGTAATGAATTGGAAAACATGCGTCTGATGAACCTGCTTGAGTAGAAAGAGCTATTTTGTTCAGCCCATGGTAAATGTTAGCTAGAACTGGGACAGCAAGGTTGACAGTCTTCCTAGTAGCTATGATGCTAGCAATTTTAAATGTCTCCGGTCGAATCAATTCGATATCCTTACTTGGAAAGACAAATACACAAAGCCAGCAAGAAATAAAAGCAGCTAAATAAGTGTCCACCTTTGAATTTTCTTTCACCCCGAGTAAGGTATATGCTTCAGCTGATGACTTCCCAAATTCTTGATGCTGTTTGAGAATCCCAGTTGGATTATGAGTAGCTTTAGGACGCGATGATTTTTTTGCTTTTCTGGCAGGAGGTTTTGAATATCGCACTTCTCCTTTGAACCAAAAATCAATCCACCGCCTAATAGAAACTTTGTCTTGATCACCATTTTTCAAATGATGAAAAGCTGCAAATAAATATTCACAACTCTTGGGAATAAATTTACCTCGCTCATCACGGCCAATTAGTTCGGCAGCACAAGGAATGACTTCATCATAAGATATGCCATGAAGGGGTAAACCACTAAATTTGTGTAAATCCCATAATGAAATGGAGGCTTCCCCAGTAGAAACATGTATAGTGTTCGTGGATGGGCACCAAGCTTCACAAAATGCCCGAATGACATCTTGATTTCGGTCATAAGTGAATAAAGATGCATAAACAGCATCATATATGTTGGAAACTATCAAGGATTTTTCATAGTAATATAACACATCTTCGGTCCATTCCCAATATTTTGGTACATAACCAAACTCCCCTCCGTTAATCTTGAAGGAAGGACCCCAATGTGTTTTACCAGAAACAATCCTACTTCCCAATGTTTCAAACTTCTCATAATTTTGGGTTTGGTCATGGAGATTGGATTGAAGACATATTGCTGTTGAAGAAAACTGTGGACTTGGAGACAGCTCGGCGGATAGCTCTTTCAAGACAATGGGAGGAGTGAACGATACCCAAGTAGACTTGTATCGACTGTATACAGGTTTATCAGCAAGAAGATGCAATCCTTTGCTAATATCTTCATCCTTGTTAGAAAGAACGACAAGGTATTCTTTATAATCCTTGAAGTATACCATGATTCAAGGCTGAAAAAAAAAATAGCATTTAATCATTAAGTTGGTGAGAAATCATATTTTGAATGCAAAGCAGAGGCTTCACTAACGTGTCGATCCGCATGAAAATTAAGTGAAACGTGGTTTTGCATGGGACTATGATACAATATCGACACATTCAAAAGAAAGAGAGAATGAGATGCTAGGTGTCGACATGCATGTAATAACAAAAGATGAATCAATTACAAGGGATCAACAAGCATGAATTCTTGCGTGGCTTACAATGTATAAAATCATTTTAATAATGGAATTTATGCTTAAAGGAAAGCAAAGGTAACACGTTTATTTACCTGAAACGAGAAGCAAAATTAGCAGCAAAATGGGGAAGTTATCTTATGAAAGGAGCGCCAAGATGATTGACAATGCAAGATTCTGTTGCTGAAACTAATTCTAGCAAAGACGGTGATGAAGCAGCGGGTTTCCTCTTAAGCAATAACTGATTTTGATGCAGTCGATGGTATCCTAAATAGCAACAAAGAGATAACAAGTGGCAGCAGTCACGTACATGAGTTGAATCTATGGTAAAATTAAAAAGAATTTCAAACATGCATTTACAAGTACGTGTCTCACAATGCAAGTTTGAAAGCAATTAGTGATGGGATACAAGAAAAAAGAAATCATCAAGGGTCAAGATTGTTACCTGAAGATTTTTGTTTTAAATTAATGAAGAAATCACAAGGAAGCCATGTCTTTTTATAAGGCGTAAATCCGAGTCCCAAGCAGCGAAGGAATACTGGTTGATTTTGAATTCTATTTACTCACTGATATGTCAAATAGAATTAAAACGCATCATTGTTGCACTATGAGAAGTTTGATTAGAAAAGGAATGCACATGTTGATCACAGCCGGCAAATCAATTTATGAAAGCAAATTAATTGATTAATCTCATTGTTATTCAAATAACAAGAGATTAATTAAATTTAAAAAAAGCAATTCTTGTCATATTAAATTGCTAAAGGACTTGATGCCGTCCTATCATTATTAAAAATATATATATATATATATATTTTGTCAATTAAATGTATACTTCATACATAAAGTGCAAATATTGGCATTAAATTAAATTAAAATTCAAGATTTGTCTACTTGCTACACTCAAAAAAAAAATTGTGTATGTAGCCAAATCTTGAGGGGGCATTTGTAGAAAGAGAAAAAAATTTTACCCAATTGCAAATGGCCATGTGTCCAATGAAATTTTTTAGTAAAATAATTAAAGAATTGTCAAGTGGCAAATTATATATTGCCATGTGGATTAATAATATATTTTAAGTTAATTATAGAATTAATTACCAAATTATTAATTTTATAATTAATTTAAAGATAATTCACTTGGATTGGCCAATCAAAATTAAATCAATTTATCTCTTAAAATAATTAAGAGATAAATCAAAGAGATCAAGTTCTTTTAGAACTCTCTCACCTAGCACTATAAATATAGTGCTCATCCAAGCCATTAGGGAAAAAAGGAAAAGAAGGAAGCGAAAAGTGAAGAAGATTTTGAAGAAATCATAGCCTCTCCAAAATCTCAAGCATCAAGCTCTCAAGAATTGAAGAACGCGAAGAACATTCGAAGAAATTTCAAGAAGTTGCTTTTCGATCTTGTTTCATGATATGAAACAAGGTTAATTCTGTTTGTTCGAGATCAAGTCATCAAGACCCTTGAAGCAGATTTTTGTTGAAGAGAAGAATCAGAGGATTTTCTTTTATATCAAGAATATTCAGAGATTGTAACCTTCATATTTGATCAATAAAATTGATATTTGTTCCCCAATTATTCAAGTCTAGTATTCGACTTGAAATTTGTGTGTACAGTACCATCCATAGAAATAAACTCACCCCACAAATTCGCAATGTTAGTGAACGTACAAAGGTTCCAGGCATGCAGGGGAACTCCAAAATATGTAATCCAAGTGGTTCTAAACCTAGGACTGAAGTTTTCTGACCATAATTCAATCTCAGTGAACCACTTTTTAAGCTAATTCCACCCAGTCACCTACATTGCTTCAAAAGTTTCTCGATCATCAAACATGATTAAGAAATGCCTTCCAGAGAGTTTTTTAACCGATAAGTCAAAGACACCTTGCAACTTGAAATTCTCCTGCAAGCGTTCAGCCTCATAATAACCTCTAGAGGTCCCAACTAAACAATAATCAAGTTTATGAATCGCCTCCTCAAACTCACCAACAATACAAGTTTTCATAGAAGAGGCATTCTCAATCACATTTCCGCTGGTTTGTAACTCAACATGCTCCTGGTTTTTACTGCTGTCAGGAATCAAAGCTTGGAGATAACTTTTTTTACCTGAACCACTTGCGAAATCCATTTTGTTCCCATTTTTAGGACCAATAAAAGTGGGTTGATCAGGAGAATTTTCAGAAGTGGCTGTTACAGGCAGCTTTCCTTTTTCTTCGTTACTCTTACAATTCTAAACTTTCCTCCAGTAAGAAGAACGACTCTTATATTTTGCATGATAAACACCAATTTTGAAGTCCATGAGCCAAGAACCGTTTAGCCTTTCCACCACCCACCTCGCATCGTTGAAAGCTGCAAATCTAACAAATCCAAACTTTCTACCGGATCTACTTTTTTTGGTTGGGATGAAGACATCAACAACATTCCGATGATGTTGAAACATATTTTTCAACCACCTCCAATGGACCCATGGAGGGATATTATTAACAAAAATCGAGAAGACCAAATGTTGACCACTATTTTCGGTTCTCAAAGCACCCTGACGTCCACCGTGAACCATCTCATAACCATTTCCGTTTTGTTCACTATTGCAAGCTTCTACTTTAATCAACTTCAGGATGTTTTCCTACTCCTGAAGCTTTCTTTCTATATCAATAAAATCGAGTTTTATATCTTAATATTGTCATTTAAAAACTTATTTACCAAACTACTATATTTATAAACTTATTTCCCAATATACTATATTTTTTGTCATGTCATCAATATGTCATATTTTTTAACTTTCAAAACAAATAACAAAAAAAAATACTGTTAAACCAGCCACTCCATCTTCCTGCTGTAAAAGTAAAAAGAACTTTAATTTTTATCGATTCATAGCATCGGGTTTTGCAAGAACCAATTTTACTCTTTGTAAAAAAAAAAAAAAAAAGAACTTTGCTCTGTCTTTTAAACCAAAAATACCAAATTCTTACTTTCAATTCCTAAGCCAAATCATAAAAAAGCGCAAGCTTTAGCTATTTAGCATAAATGAAAATTTGGATTTATTTTCATTTTATGATAACAGAGGATTCAATAAAACCCCCATATCAGATACAATCAACATTAAAAAGTTTTGATAAAACCCTATATTAGAAACAATCAATGAAAAATAAGGCAAACTCAAAAAAAAGAGATCAAATAAATTTCAATTTTTACTATAAATTAAAGTTAGTAAACTTGACAAAAAAAAAGGTGAAAGATAAAAAACACAATCAAAGTACCTCTATTATAAAAAATTGGACGCAAAATGAAAGAAACCAAAAAGACAACGAAAGAATAGAAAAACCAAAGAGACAGTGAAAGAAAGAAAAGTAGAGAAGAAAAAGACGTTTAATTTTTTAGGTTACTGTGATTCAGTTTTAATTGATATATGTTTATATTTTAAAATATTAAAAAATTATGACATGTCAAAAAATATTATACATTGAGAAATAAGTTTTTAATATAATATATTGGGAAATGAGATTTTAAAAAACAATAGTTTGGTAAAAAACTCCAGTAAAATCATTGTTTATCAAAGAAAAAAAAAAAGAGGTCAACTTGTTGATGTTGCAAAACTGATGGCCGATAGCATAGGAAGTTCTGTACAAAGTATAGCCCACATTACTCAAAACAGTTGAATGTTGGTGATGACATGTAAGGGAAAATATATGTCTATTACTTTTTGCATATTCTATATCTGTATTCAAAATAGTTTATTGTTATAAAAATATGATATTTGATCATTTAATGCTATTGTTATCATTTTTTAATGATATACAATTGATAAAATTTTATTTGTGTTGATTGAGTAGTGATATTTTTATTTTTTTCGAATATTATAATTTGTGTAACATTATAATTATTGATTTAAAAGCATAGTCTAATATCATAAAATGACCTTCAAGTGTTTAAACATAGTCTATTCATAAAACAATAGACTACGGTTTTTTCATATTTGATCGTTGTATTTGATAAAACGTAGTCTATAAATATAAATATAAATATAAATATAAATATAAATATAAATGGGTTTCAGCAAAATAAAAATAAATTATTTAATTGAAAAGATCACAATTATAAATTTGAGATGTAATCTATCTTTATAAAAAAAACACACAATTTTAAATTAAAAAAATGTAGTTCTATTATTGAAGAAAGGACTACCGTTTTTCATTAACTGTAGTATAATATCATATATTATTTGAGGATAATAATCATAGTTTAATATTATATATTAAACTATATTCGAAAAAATCGTGACAGGTGATTCTTGAGAAAATATTACATTAGAATAGATCACGGTTAAAAAAAATGTAATCTTTTGTCTTAGATTACGTTTTTAAACTTAATATATGAATTTTTTATTTCTAGTAGTGTTAACTAAACATAAATGAAACAAAAAGTAAATGAAATGTAATATCCATATTAATTTTACAATTTTTCTTACTGATATATATATATGGTTCTTTGACATGTTATTGCAAGAAGCTAAGAATCATACAAGAGACTTAGAAATTGTCCTCAACATTGAAGGCAAACATAAAAGTTGAAAGATCAATGTCTGGGATATGTCAATGTTAAGTATAGAGTAACTTTTTTCTAAACAAACTTCATCTTCTTCTAATTGAGATGTTATTAGGGAACATATGACCTATTAACTCGTGATGATCAACAGCCGTACATTTTTTTCTTCACATTGAGTGCTCCAATGGCTCTTTCTTTTGTTTTCACTTTCTTTGATTTTATGTCCACTCCCCAGTCACCACCAAAATGAAGCTAATTTTTTAAAATTTGAGTAAGGTTTTAATTCCATCTAAAGCAAGGCTTTTTTCCGAACATAACATCTTCTATTGGAAAAGATTGAGATACGATATCTCAATTCTACTTTGTTTTTTCCTGGTCAAAGAGAAAAGAAAAGAGGAAAACTAATTCGGGTAGGCCTTGAACCTTTGCCCGCTTCCCGGATCTCGATTGTGATCTCCATTTACTAGTGAGTTGAAAGAAAGATAGTCCTTGGGTTAAAGGACTAATCTGACCATGACATGCAAAACAACTAATAATACAAATGAGAAAGAGATCGATTAGCATATATTTAAAGATATTCTATGTGTTTCTTTTCGATCGATAAAAAAGAATAAAAAAAAGAATACGATAATTTTTAAAAGATGAAGAGATACAAAAATGATAATTATTCCATACACCGTCAATAAAGTTTTTTATTCCATAAGCGATGTTAGAATTATGATACATGTTCTATTTCCTATAAAAATATTAAAAAATAATAAATAAATAAAATAAGACATATGTCACAATTTTAATCTCAATTATAGAATAAAAAACTCTACCGATAGTGTATAAAATAATTATTTATACAAAAAAGATAATTATTCCACATACTGTTGATGGAGTTTTTTACTCCACAAGTGGTATTAAGATTATGACACATGTCCTATAAAAATATTAAAATACAATAATTAAATAATTAAATAAAAGTAAGACATGTGTTATGATCCTAACCTCGCTTGTAGAATAAAAAAACTCCACCAACGGTGTATAGAATAATTATCCATACAAAAACATCTTCGTGTATCAATTTGAATTAAAATCCATACGAGTATGAGGAAAAGAAAAAGTTGAAGAAAACCTATAAACCCAAATGCAATTTTTGTGTCCAAAGGAAACCTCAATCTGTGAATAAAAAGAAAACAAACGTGTTGAGATTTAAATTTTAAATTTACTAAAAAAATCACCTTTCAAAAGGACTGTTTGATTCTATTGGGCCAAACTCCAAGTCTGAACTATTGTAGCCTTGATTTACTTGGGACTTCTAATTATTGAAGTTAGTTTGTATAGAAGTTTGTTGATTTACTAACGTTTGTTGGGTCAAGTGGAAGGAGCTTGATGCTCCTTAAGCAAGGTCTCGAGTTTGAGTCTTGTAAATGGAAAAAACAATGTTGGGAGAGCTCTCCCCATTCAGGGTTCGACAGTAGCTCGACTTCGGATTAACTGGAGGTTTTGACCAAAAAAAAGGAGTTTGTTGATTTAAAATATGAGTATATATATGATATACTGATCGTGTATAACTTCTATACACTGTCAATTAACTATAAAATGATATCTCATTAATGAACACAACTTAAGAGTGTATAGATCCTTAAAACTAAATTTAAAAACTTTATTAATATTTATTTTTAAAGATTTGTATATGAGGTGTCATTTTATAGTTAACTGACAATATATAAAACCCATATACTGTCAGTATATCATATATAAACTCTTAAAATATATGTACTCATATATAATTTCGATTGTTAAAGAGAACATAGAAAATTCATATATTAATGAATTTATATAGTTAAATTATGGGTAACATAGATATCATGGATTTCTATAGATCTTAATAAACATTTATTTTTTGGCCAACAACCTTTCGATTGAATGGTTAAGGGATAAGTTGAGGCATCTTATAAGACTTGGATTCGAATTCAAGCAACCATATCCCTATCTCTAGTTATTTTAATATTTCCTTTGTAACAAAAAAAATTCATTTTTTTGATAAACTAATTAGTATATCTCTCGTTTATATAAAGTATATATGCACAATAATCAAACTTGTAACCTTCCTTAGTATTTATGGCATATTGCCTTACTTACTATAAATATAAGTCGGAAGGAAGAGCTTTTGATGCAAGACTGTAATATATAATTAATAAATTTTTAGTTTCACTGATATTAGAATTGATTTTTACACGCTTGAAAGTCTCGAGTTCACTAACAAAATGTGTGAATCAGTGGCTAGGGGCTGTTCCAGTTTAACCAAAGTCCTCGGTTCGAGGCTTGGGAATGCAGCTGCATTTGTTGGGAGAGCTTTGTCCGCCCAATGAGATCCCACCTGACTCTGAGTGGTTGCACACTTTACCACCATTTTATTTCATCAAAAAAAAAGTTTCGAGTTCCAATCTCAATCATATTTCAAAAAATTAAAAAAAAAAACAATTTGCCATTCATAAGACATCCTTAAAATGCCATTGGTACTTCTTCACTTCTTTTTACCAAATGATTGGAGCATGTGAAACCAATCACGAAACCGAAAGTCTAAAGTTGTCTTAAACCAGAAATTGATTCTTTAAATCATTCACAGTAAGTGATATGAAAATATTCAGATTTCCACTTAAAAGAAATGACGAGTGTCTATCTAACCATTGAGCTAAAGGTTCGTGTAAGGAAAAATTAATCAAGTTGATACTAAAAGGGCGCAGCATAATTTAATCGGCCTTGGTTTGCAAAAATTGGATTGTGAATGGCAAAGCATTCCTTCACAAGTTGACAATAATGCAAAGTTCAAAGTAGCCTTATACAGGCCAAAAGTGCGACCGCCAATCTAGGCAGCAAAACTTATGGATTTATTAAAACGTAAAATTCAAAATTTTTATCTTTCTCGAATTAAAAAAAAAGTTTTGACTTTATATAGTTAAATACAAATTAGGACTAAACCTAACTTTATGTAATTCATGTGCATGTACATTTCTTACTGTGATATTTGAATCCTTTTATCGGGCCATGATAATTGCATCATTAATTCTCCACCTTCTGTTATTTCTGCCAGGAGACAAGAATTGTAGATTGTAATAATGTATTTCAACATAAGCTAGTTTCCTTTTAAGCAAGGACCAATTAAGGAGGGTAGTTTTCCAAGACATGGGCAGATGGTTTTTGTATATAAAAATTGCAAATTTCGCAAAGTGGTTTGGTCCATTAAATCAAGCTTTTAGGGTTTAAACTGATGTGAGGCACTGTGGTTGATGGACTGATGCTTTCAGGTGATGTGAGTTATACCTCAATTGAAGTCAGTGAAGGGCAATGTGGTCATTTGGAAAAAGGTGTTGTCAATCAATGGAAAAGGGTGAAGAAACAAAATCATGTTATTCCCTCATTTTTAACCCAATAGCTTTATCCTGTCGCCATCCATCATCTTTCTCTTTCTTCTTTTCCTTCCTCTCAAAACCTCTTTCCATTTCCATAAAAGCCCTACACAATAGCTTTTTTCCACATGCCCATTTACCGCTGCCAGTTCAAGTCTCTGTTCAGCAATTCCTGCAGTGAGAGGGAACTGAGAGTTTGCTAACCCTTTTTTCAGGGAAAAACCTAGAGGAGTATTAAAAAAAAAAAAGAGAGAAATGTTAAAAGTAATTATTTTGATAATCATATTTTTAAAATTTTTAATTTTATTGAGTTATTTTACTTTTTAATTTTACATGAAAATCGATTACTCATATAAAAAATTAAAAAATTGAAATATACAAATATTAAAAAATACTTTTCAAATAACTTTAATAATGACTAACAAGTTTTTACTTAGATTAAAAAATAACGTAATCTAATAAAATAAAAAATGTTAAAATATAATTGTACAAACAATGTTCCTAGCATCATGTTCAAAAAAAAAATAATGTTCCTAGCATTCTTCAACAAAAGAATATCTGCCATAACACTACCCTCCTACGTGTTTTTTTTGCAGAAAACTATGGTTTTTTTTTGGTGAAAGCAGAAAACTAAGCTGGGAAAAGGAAAAGCCCACCACATTGGACATCATAGGCCTTTCAAGTTTAGTTTTCTAGGATTGATCAAACGAAAGATTCAAGTAAACCTCCACGACCCAGCTGCTTGCCAGCCATAGCTAGCCTATTCTATTTCAGTCTTCCTATATATTTAGCTTCATCATCATCATCAGCTAATTCTTCAAAATCACTATACCCTTCTCTCTTTCTCATGGCATTATTGTGTCACTGGTGAAATCCACCTGTTATCAAACACTTTTTGGCCTGCTTGTCATTCTTCCATCTTAACCAACCTCAATCCCCACAATCTTACAAATACTATTCCTACACCTTCGAGCTTACCATTACTGTTCGTCGAAGCTCAACACCCCTTTGATTTCTGTTTCTCTCTTTGAATCCCTAGTAAGAACAAGAAGAAAAGTTAAACCATCCTGAAAACACTTTCAGTTTCCTCTCCTCTCTTTGAAAATCTTTGTGTTTCCAATTTACTTTTTGCCGTTTGTTCCAGTCCTGCAAGCTGTCTAAAACCCTTACAAGAAAGTAAAGCGATCATCTGTATTCATTAGTTTCCATATGGATTCTCTTCAGAATTTCGGAACCTCGAATATAAACCCTTCCACTGCTCTAACCCCGAATTTCCCTGCAAACCTTTCCATCAGCACCGTGACAGCCACCATCAACACAAACCCTTCAGTTACGGCCTCCCTCTCCCCCTCGTCCTCTTCCTCCACCTCTCCTTCCACTCTCAGCCGCTATGAAAACCAAAAGCGCCGCGATTGGAACACTTTTGGGCAATACCTCCGCAACCACCGCCCTCCTCTCTCCCTCTCCCGTTGCAGCGGGGCCCACGTCCTGGAATTCCTCCGCTACCTTGACCAGTTCGGGAAAACCAAAGTCCACACTGCACTTTGCCCGTTCTTTGGTCACCCTAACCCCCCAGCTCCATGCCCATGCCCTCTCCGCCAAGCTTGGGGAAGCCTTGATGCCCTCATCGGACGCCTCCGAGCCGCCTTTGAGGAACATGGAGGCAAGCCTGAAGCAAACCCTTTTGGGGCTAGAGCTGTTAGGCTTTACCTACGTGAGGTTCGTGATTCACAGGCTAAAGCCAGAGGCATAAGCTATGAGAAGAAGAAGAGAAAGCGACCTCCTCAAGCTCATCCACCTCTTCCACCTCCAAATGGAAACGAAAACCAGTAAGAAAAAGTAAGAATAAAAAATAAAGGACGTGATCAACCAAGTTGCATGGAAAAGAACATGGTTTTCCAATGTTTCTTCCTCAGCTTTTTTATTTAAGTTATCCTATCTTAATTAGCATATATAATCTGCTATATCGGATCCTATTGTCTTAAAAGCCATTTTCCTTTAGTTATTTTGTCAGGTATTGCTCGCTCCATTAATGGATATTACCCTACATCTTTATTAGTATTTCTTTTTTTTTTCTATGATTAAAACAGTAGTTGTTTTTATTAACAGTACTAGCAGTAGCAGCAGTGTATCTGCTATTTGTAGTTATTAGATCTACGATCCAATTTGTCATGGATATGTACTCTAGATAAGCTATTTATGACAAGTAATAGATTTGCAGATCAAGTTGTGTGTCTTTTCTTCAATGGTAAAATCAATTTAATTTTGCTTTTTTTCCATAAAATTTATAACATAGCAAATTTGCCATCAGCCATGGGTACTGGCAAATCAAATCATGCACGAAAAAGGTATGCAAAGAATCATGTGTCAGGTGAGTTAAAGAAGTATTCCTGTTTATTATCCTTTATGTTTGTAGTTTTTCCCTCTTGTTTTTCCTTTGCCTGTTGCTGTTGCTTTCTTCTGTTTGACAAATCATTTACTGATTGGATGGATACAGAGAAGTGAAAGAAAAGACTAAGCCCAAGCTGCATCGGACACTTCAAGCAGTAGTTTATATCTTAGGTTTTTAGAAACATGGGAGGTTTCCAAGTTTTCAACAAGCTAAAATCTCATTAGTCCCACTTGTATTTAAAGGAAAGAAGTATGCTGCATGCTGGAAGTAGGTTATATAAAGGTAATGATCTTCTCATATAACAGGCTGTAAAAATGGGGATGGGTCTTTGTCTTAAATAGGCTATATAAATAGTAGCCTCATGCCTGATTTAGATATTGGGCAAATCCATCTCCCATTTCACCATTCTGTCATGTCTGTTCCCCTCAAGGGGAGATATTTATTTATATATTTATTAAGTGGAAGTCCATCGTCACATGAACCCTAATAAACAGTGAAATCTTGTTAGTTGTTCACTGAAGGCAAACATGATTTGACATGGAATTTGAGAAGGAGACAACACCAATGTTGAATAAGTAACTACCAGCCTACCACAACTTGGACTGGGTTAAAGATAGTATAGTATATGTATTAATGTATAATATATACTATATAGTCTTTTTTTGATGAGCATAGAGTATATATAGTCTGATGTGACGGGTAACATGCTAATCAACACATTCACTCTCTACACTTAAGTTCTAACCAGTATAATGTGCCATTGAGTATTGGGCATCTGGAAAATTGCTCAGTTCAGCGCTATAATCGGCTGATCTGGTTTTCTTTGCTAGTTTCCATGAAACCTTGACTGCTATCTTTTTGCTTTCTCATTGGTGCTTGCATTCCGTGAATTCATAAAGACGTTCAGTGAAAGAAAAATTCATGTCTGAAACGTGTTTTTGTTTGGTTTATATCCATGCAGCTTAGAGATAAGGCTATTGGCATCAAATATAGCTGATGATAGTCATGTTGTTCTGATATGTTATCTCTGCAATGAATACCAATTTTCCTCTATAGCTAGGTTTTCTTGGATTACATTGAGGAGGTATGTCCGTATTTGAGTCTAGAGTTTCATAATACAAGAATAAATTAAGAAAGAATGACATCTATTGTCAAAAATAAATAAAATATTTTATTATCTGGAATTTTATATTAGCTCTTGACAGTTGGTTTACCATACCTATCAATAATATTAAGTTTGAAAACTTTATCGCTAGAGACTACTATTATTTTACTAGACCTTGCCATCATTATATGATATTTTAAGATTCTGCTGGGGCCAATGTTGATACTGGCTTTGCTTGCTAGCTTTTTGTAATTTCTGGTGCATATAAATATATATATATATATATATATATATCATTATAAGTAAAATCATTGAAATTCTTGGGTGCAGAGATATTACATAATTGCTTGTTCAATGGTTAATTGTACTCATTTGAGGATGCTTATCTTATAGTATTTAGTAAAGGTAAATTTTGTGGAAAATGATTATTTAGGTTCTCTATTTAATTAACTAAAATATTTTTTACTTGTGATGAACTAAAATATTTTTTACTTGTGATGAAGTTGGGTGTTTAGTAAAGGTAAATGTTGTGGAAAATGATTATTTAGGTTCTCTATTTAATTAACTAAAATATTTTTTACTTGTGATGAACTAAAATATTTTTTACTTGTGATGAAGTTGGGTGTTTAGTAAAGGTAAATTTTGTGGAAAATGATTATTTAGGTTCTCTATTTAATTAACTAAAATATTTTTTACTTGTGATGAAATTGGGTGTTTGATTTTTTTTCTTTAATATGATGAATAAATCATTTATCCTATTATTGTTGTTATATATAGAAGAAAGGGGCATATAAAAAAGGGAATGAATATGGATACAACAATTGATCTCTGAACTTGATATGTCTTTCTCTTTTGCACCCGGTAGAAGACGATGGTATGCAATTGGCCTAGATTTATAGTTAAGAGTGCTTAATTTCCCCAATGAAAAACTGATTCTCAGATGACACTTTCTTGTTTGATTAAAAGAGTATTTATTGTTTGATTAAAAGAGGTATAAAAACTTGTGATGTATTGGAATGAATTTTGTTGTTGGTGGAATGAGAAGACTAGAGGATGCAAACCAAAATTGCAAGCCAAGTTAGCAAAATTGTTTGCTTCAGTGTATTTTTTTTATAAGCAAGAATTTCATTGATTAAAAGAATGAAAATTATTCCATACATTATTGGTGGAGTTTTTTTTTTTTACTCTGTAAGCGGTTTTAGAATCATAACATATGTCCTATAAAAATATTAAAAAATTAAAAAATAAATAAAATAAGACATGTGTCATGATTTTAATCCTATTTGTGAAGTAAAAAAACTTTTCCAACTGTGTGTGGAATAATTATCCTAAAAAATACCAATAAAAGGAAATAATAGAAATAGAGAGAACAAAAACCAACATTATATCCTAAAACACACAGCAAAAACACATTAACATGTTGAGAATCACCTATGAGACAACCAAAACAAAAAGTGTTGACTGTCAACAAAAACTTTTGGCCAGGAGAAACATCCCTAGTTATTAGCACCATAAGGTTAATATCACATAAGTTGGACCATAGCCCTCATGCCCTTTTTGATTCATTTCTTCACCAATGTAGAGCTACTTTCAAACCTAATTCGATGATGAGAGGCATGCTATCTTGCCATCCAAATTTGATGAGCAAATTAATTCCATGCTTGATAGCAAGTAAAAAAGGTTGCATAAGAGTCCAAGATTCTATGCTTGCTATCTTCCTTTGGATCGATTTTTTTTTTGTATGGATTAAAAAAAGCAGTCATTTAAATTCCTTAATGACAAAATTATGTTTCAAAATAAATAAATTGACATTGTTAGGCCTAGCCTCAAAGCCTACTCAAAAGGCCCAATATATCCAAGCGAAGCCCATGGCCAACACATCAGGCGAACAAGCCTCAAGTAGAAGGGCCCAGCTGGTGGCCAGCAGGCCTTATGAACCAAGTAGGCCCAATTCGACCAAACAGCCCAATCTTCTCATAGCAGACAGCCCATGACACATGGCCATCTACGATTGGAAGACCCCAACTACCAAAGTTGAGGCACCTAAATACTCAAGTGTTAGATATTAACTCAAATTCTATATTGATGAGTACATATTTGGTAATAAATATATCATTAATAAGTAACTTGATAACCAAGTAATAAGGCTCTATAAATCTAGTGGTCTCTAGAATTAGAGAGACACAGAGAGATGTAATCACTATGTGATCTCTACGTGAGAGAGGGGTTTATAGGGATTTGAAGAAGAGTTGGAGAAAATACCAGCTTAACACCATGAAGCAGGAAAACTGGGTATGTTTCAGGGCTTGGTTTTGTAAGACCTGATTCTACACTACTGTAGAGTCTAATTTCATAAAATTAATAATGAAAATTAAATAAATATTGAACATTGATTTCCCCTCGGATGAAAAGTTCCTTAACTTGAGTTGTGAAAGAAGCAATTTCGATGAAATCCTCGACGGGCGAGTACTGAATGGATGAGTTCGCCAATGAGCGAGCAAGGCTAATCGCCAATGGAGGGTGATTAGTTATACCGGCGAACTGGTGAGTTCGCCAATATGTGGCACGGCGGGCGAGTTTAGCCATAACAGGTGATCGCCCAATGTGATGTGCCGCCTGATCGCCCAAGGAATAAGTATGGCGAGTTGATGGTGGCGAGTTGATGATGCAAGCTGTTTGTTGGCCTTTTTGTTTGATAAATAGTTGACTTCGCCAAGTTGATTTGTATGGTGATGGCCCGTGTGTGGCGAGGAGTGTGATCGCCCAATGATGATTACAGGCAAGTATATGGTTCAATTCGCCAAAGGGCGAGTAAGATAAAGGCTTGTGGCCAGTTGTTGAGGGCGAGTATGAATATGCATCTTATTTATTAATGTGTTCGCCAATTTAGTTTCTTTGGATGATCGCCCAACGTGGCGAAGACTATTGATTTCCCATATAATTACAAGTGGGCGAGTAGAGTAATAAGCTGTGAATGTTGGCGAACTGATGTAGTATGGCGAGCTGAGGTCTCAAGATGAGATGAAGACCGGGAATCAGCTTGTGTGGACAAGGAAAATGGCTTCAGAACCATTAGCAGCCAAGATTGACTTTGTGAGATATACGGTCGAGGACAATAAATGAAGGAAAGTTAAAGTCAATAAGGGAATTAGCCTTATTTGTTGAGGAAGTAAACAAAGTCTGCAGTAGAAGAAAAAGAGTGTGAAAGGGAGACTTTCACGCCACTTGTGCTTCAGTTTTCTACATGCATTAAATGCATGATAGACGTGAGGAATGATAAAAGAAACAGGATAAGAGGCAGACGGTGGCTATTGATTGGCTGAGCATGGCTATATAAGCAGAAACAATTGAGGAAAAACGAGTTAGCCAATTCCAGCTTCTTCACGAAAACCATTTCTCTGTTTCTTCCATTTCTCTGCCATGTTTGATCTACTAAGCTTCTTCCTTAACTTGGCTAAACACATAAACCTGCTTGTAAAACCTTTCCTCGTTGATGAGCTGAAGGAATAAGCAAAAGAAGGCCAACATGAGACAGAAAACAAGCTGTTTTGGAAGTGCAGTTGGTTGAGCCTATAATTGGGAATGGCTATGGGCGAACAGAGAGCAGGGCGAAGCAAAGCTTCGTTGAACCAGGTAAGGGAGATGTGTGTGAAGTGATGCATGTCCTGTGGAGTAAAATTTATGAAAACATTAAGTTAAATGTTTTGTTTTCTGACATGCATTATTTGAGGAAAGTTATTTTGATAATTATTTTTTTATACGGGCGAGCTAAAAGCCGACCCCTATGCTGTTTTGGGTGAACTGATACAGGGCGGGCGAGCCCTTGTATTTTTATGATGGGCGAATTGGTATTGGTGGGCGAGCCAAGCCGTTTTATAATTTTTATACAACCGTCTCTAGTTTTAAGGGCGGGCGAACTCGTTTTAATATGTTTGGGCGAGCGACCCTTGTTTTAAATATAAGGCGGGCGAACCTCTATCAACGAGACATACTTCTGTTTTGAAAAGCTAAGTGGCGGGCGAATACTAATTCACCGTCTTGCCGAGTTTGTCAGGGGCAAGCCGTGAAGGGCGAACTGACTCTGACGAACAGTTTTAAAGTGTAATTTCTTATACGAAAAATAAAACATTTTAATATTTTCAAAATAGAAATATGAAATCTTTGGGCGAGTTGCCTAATGGGCGAGCCACTAAGGGCGAGCCAATTTTGCTTGTCGATTTAAAGGGCAAAGTTGGGCGGGCGAACATATGTTCTCCGCCATGGGCGAGCTGCCATGGTCAAGCCATGTCGGGCGAGCTGACCATGGGCGAGCAGGTTTTAAAAGTTGAGATTACGGGATGTTTTTGGTGTTTTATTGTTTTATAAGAAATCAAATCATTTTGTGGAAATGATACATAAGATATAACTTGATTTTGAGACATTAGGCATTGAATTCATGCGTTATTAATTATATACTTTGCGTGACCCATCTGGGGCGATGGCTCGGGTCATATAGACCAACGAGTGCACCCTAGGGCGTCACAGGGCTGATGGACCCGTCAAGTCCTCAGCGGTCTCGAGGTCACTTGGCAAGTGGACCCGAGGACCACTATAGATTATGGCCATAGATCTGAGATAGCCGTGAGGGGCGATGGCCTACGGGTGCACCCCAAAAGCGGCAGATTCCGTTCTCGCAAGGGGGAGAGGGAACGATGATAGCATGATTTATTTGTTGCCTAGTCTCAACTTACCAATTTCTGTCTACTGTAAGGATTTGTTGAAATCCTATATAGTGTTTACTACATTTTAAAGTAAACTGTTAGCCAGTGATTTGAATGGTGTTTTAAGAGAGTTGTTTACTATATATCCACTGTCTTTTCTACTGGGTTATTGTTAAGAAAAGAATAAATGAGTTGTGATATATAGTTTTGCTTTATTTAAAGCAGCATATGTTTCCTTTACTGAGCGTATGAATCGCTCACCCCTTTGTTTTAACTCCACAGATAAGAAATACACGGAGTTGAGACAATTAGCTCTCAAATGGGTATAGCTATGCTTGAAGCACTGTGGCATGGCATGTTAAATGTGACAGGTACAGTCTCTTCTCTTTTACATATCAGACATATGTATACAGTACTACCTTAGTGAAATAAAGGTAAATAAGGGATGTCAGATGTAAGGAATAATGAAAAGAAATTTCATATTCCATAATTAATAGATAAATGTTTATCATTTATCACTGTTACTGTTGAATGTTAATAGCATCGCAGACAGCCCAACCGGTAAAGTTGTATAGAAATACGTGCAAAATGTGGTAACGGGATGTTACAGGTTTAGTGTTTGTTTTTAGGTGTTTTGTACTCTTTGTAATCTTTATGATTTATAGTGGATTTTTCTCTCTTGCCCGTGGATGTAGGCACTTGGGTCAAACCACATTAAATCTTGCCTCTTCTGTATGTGATTTAATTCTATGTTGATCTAATCTCGGTTTGGAATACATATGTGCTTGAAAAATCTCAACAAGTGGTATCAAAGTTATGGTTCAAGAATTATCATATGCAGAGATGATGATCCAGTTCAGAGGATTCGCTGTTGCAAATTGTATTTGTAAGATCAAGGACATGCAAGAGAAGATTTGCTACAAGAAGGTGCCATTTGCAAGTAGAGCCAATATTTTGGAGGAATTTGAGTCAAAGTGAAGATTGTTAGATGTTGACTCAAATTTTGTATTAATGAGTATGTATTTGGTAATAAATATATCATTAATAAGTAACTTGGTGACCAAGTAATAAGACTCCACGAATATAGTGGTCTCTAGAATAAGAGAGACACAGAGAGATGTAATCACTATGTGATCTTTATGTGAGAGAGGGGTTTATAGGGATTTAGGGAAAAGTTGGAGAAAACACCCGCTTAACACCATGGAGCAAGGAAACTGGGTATGTTTCGGGGCTTGGCTTAGTGTTTGTTCTGAGATGTTTTGTACTGTTTGTAATCTATATGATTTATAGTAGTTTTTTCTCTCTTGTCCGTGGATCTAGGTACCTAGGCTGAACCACGTTAAATCTTGCCTCTTATGTGTGTAATTTAATTTCATGTTGATCTAATCTTGGTTTGGAATACGTATCTGCTTGAAAAATCCTAACACCAAGAGGAACGTTTGTCACCAACTACATATACCTATAAAAGGTGCTTTAGAGGACTGGAGAGAGGATTCCAACTCTTCCTCCTTAACAGTATTCTCATCTATAGCAGCTACTGCTCAGCTCCACATGAGCTAGTACTCCTTTGAACCCCCTTGTCCTCCATTGTTACACCATCCTTACCTGAGAAATGAAACTGCACCGAAGCTCCTCTCTTGCTTTAGTCCTCACCTATTGTCTCTTCCTTTGTTCTCAGGTACTTGCAAGCTCACAGCAACCAGACAAACCCTTCCTCAAAGGAGCGTCACACCTCCATTATTGTAAGTCCCTCAACAGATATAAAGGAGCTCACTTTGATGGCATATTATATTAATTTAATTTATTTCGAATATTTATTTTTCACCAAATATGCACAAGTATATATACTAAGAGTACACAAATTTATCAATAATATTGGGGCTATAATCTCAAAAAAAAGAATATCATAAAATCTCCAGGAATAAAACCCCAAATAATAAAATAATCAAAATAAAATAATAAGCTTGTCAGGGTATACAATCCTAGCAGACATTAGCTCAATAAAATCTAACAATAAAGATGTAGGGTTTAATACAATGTTCAATCCACTATAAGAAATAAGCAACTTACAAAGTTTTAATACCTCAACTTTTTGCACAAAGCTTATGATTCCAATAATTAGACAAAACATAACATACCAAATATACCCCAATACCCTAGGCTTTTTTCCCAAAGCTCAAGGTTCCAACAATTAGAGAAAACATAACATACCAAAAATATCTCAATTATTGTACAAGTTTTATCTTTATAACCCAATTGTGTTTTCTTGATTTCTTTCAACCAAAAAACAAATATTCCTCGAATTTATAACATAGATTCAGCTATATAAGTTACAAAAAGCAATTAACATTCAACAATTATAATTAAAACATATCAAATATATATGTTTTTGGCTGATTTTAAAATTTGGGTTTAAAAATTAAAAAAAAAAGAACATATTACATGAATCATGAAACAAATTCTAAAAAACTATTTACATGATTTCAATATTCATTCTATGAGGAATAAAAGTCCTAATCTTTCAAACAACAAATTTAATTCTCAATAATTAAACATGAATTGGCTTTTGATGCCACTTGTTGAAAAACCTATATAGATAATATACACAGGATCTCATATTCAATTATTAAAAAAAAAAAAGACAATACAGCAGCGTACCCGAATCCATTGAAATAAGTTGATTAGGGTTATCAGTCTTCCACGTCTAAACCTTTTGAGATAGTCCCTAACTCACTCACTGATGAAATATGAGAATGAAAATAACGTATGTTTAGACTGGAGACCATAACCTATTTATAGCTGTAGTATAGATTATTTTATTTTGGCCTATCATAAAATTAAAATCAAATATTAAGTCTTTATATATTGCAAAACCGAGATGCTCCAAAGTTTAATAACTTAAAGTTTATACAATCACTTTTAAATGGACTAAACAAATTAGATAGTATGTAATGTACAATTAATTGATCTATACATGCTATTGAAAGAATTTTCTAACACATGATACAATCGACCTCCAGTTTTCCTTATTTATGGCTATAGTGGAAGATATAGGATTGCACCACCAATAAGAATCATATATCAATAAGGCACCATCAATTGCTTTAATCCACAGTAGAGAGCGTAGTTTTACAAGAAATAATAGCTCTTCCAGATTTAGCTTTTTATTCTCAAAAATGGATTCATTCCTTATCAACTAGATTGACCATAAAGTAGCAACATATGAAGCAACTCAATACTACATTTATAAGCATTAACATTAATAGAAGGCAACTATGAAAACAATAAGGTTGCATTTGGTATATTATAGGCAAAGTGATTGCTACGCAAAGTTATTACTGGAAAAGTAATTGTTAGGAAAGTAACATTGCAGTATTTGGTATGTAGTATAAAGTTATGTTTAAATTGCAGAAAAAGTAACATTGCAGTGTTTAGTTTACACTGACTTTACTGTAATGTAGTGACAAATTTCAAAAACACCCTCAAGTATAAAAAAAATCAGTACATTGGAATTAATTAAAAATATAATTATCGTATAAAATGTAAATAATATAAAGTTACAATTATTGACATTGCTCATCATTTATAATAACAAATTTATATACACTATTATTAATTTAAATTTCAATTATTATATTAAAATATTTGCTGATCATTTGTAATATATTTTAAAATATATGTATAATGTTGTATATTTTGTTCATAAAAACAAAAATACAAAAAATAATTTAGTAATAAAAGTTTCATGTTTTTGTGCCCAGTTGCACCTTCCCAACAACACTGTCTAAAAGGGCATATTGGTTCATTGAAAAAAAAAAAACTTTTCTCCATATACAATTTAATATAGCATGCTTAACTTGATGTCCTAACCATGATTCTTCCTTTTTCTTCATTGAAAATTAATCAAAAACAAATTATTACTATAAAATCTAATCTTT
Source organism: Heritiera littoralis (assembly GCA_031772115.1). Lineage (NCBI taxonomy): Eukaryota > Viridiplantae > Streptophyta > Magnoliopsida > Malvales > Malvaceae > Heritiera > Heritiera littoralis. The sequence goes on from JAPDPK010000147.1 coordinate 1,075,428, forward strand.
TCAAATAGAAACTTATAATCATCTGTTAACATTTTTTTCATTTACAAAGTAAAATTTCTTAAAGTTTTAAATAAAAAATCATTAAATTTGCTCTTATGAGTTATTATTTATTAAATCAATTTTTTAAAAAATTTAATTTTAAACAAATAAAAAATATTATTGACAATATAGTAAAAAAATTTTAATTTTAAATAAACTGAAGGTCATTGATGCCAGAAGAGGCTCACAACTATGAGTCAAAATCATAGTTGGTCCTACTTTTATTAAAAGGGTACTTTTAATTTAATGATTAAATCACCTGGAGAAAGGTTGGGATTTTTTAATTAAAAGGGTATTTTAGGGTTGGGACTTTATATAGTTGGCTGCAAAGTGATTGTAATGGGGACCTCATTTTGCAGCAGTAAAGTTCATACCAAACACTGCAAAGTGATTGCATTTAATTAAATTGCAGAGTAAAATTGACACTCCCCTCATACCAAACACAACCTAAAAGTGTTCTTGAGTTTGATTGGATCAATCCAAGCTTAATTGATAATTTAAAATCTTTGAACTCTACTATGAAAGAAGTTGGCAATAGCACTTGATTAAGAAGCCAAAAGCAAAGAGGCAAGAGGTTAGAGGTTAGCTAGCTACCATTACCTATGTAGAAATTTAATTGAAGGAAAAAGATGGGTTCTTCAAGATTCAAAGACTGCTAAGATAAATCGATCTTAGATTTAATTTAATTTAAATTAGGTGGTTCATATAAAGAAATAACTTTTAATAATTTAGATTTTAAATTTCACAATCTATATTTTTTTAGATTGTGACTTTTTTGTAAAAGAAAAATAGCTAAAGTCGAACTTTGATAATGCAAGCAACAGAATTTGGAAATGCATTATTATAAATTGGAATCCAGTTCATTGAACCTAATATGAAAAAAGGGTCCCATTTGAGGACTTGTTTTGGCAAGAAGGTGACATTTCCAAAATCTTATATTACAAAAATGCATGGGAGGCAGCCAATTTGATAAAGTTAATAGTACTATATCCTATATACTATATACCACTATGTCTTTTTTCTTTCAAGGATTTCTTTCAAAAATAGAATGACACATTGACACTAACGGCCACTAGAAAGTTTGAAAAGCATATCAATCAAAAGTGACTGATGTTAACTCCAATTTGATTGTTTACACTATTCTACAATTTGATTTTCTTCAGAATGTATAGTATACATCTTTCCATAATTATATATTGTTGTGAGAAAGTTTTTTTATTTTGTAATTAATGAGTAAAATTTATTGATAGTACGTATTTTTTTTAAAAAAATATTTCATTTTTAATCATTTTTAATCATTCATCTTTCCTTTTAATTAACAGTAAAATAACGAAAAAAAATGATAACATGGATTATCAGGCATGTTAATGGAGCATGTTGTGTACTTATTATATAAGGTCATGTCGACTAACGGACAATCTTTATATTTTATTGAAACATTATATTATCAGAGAGATTTCAATTATAATAAATTTAACACTTATAAATCAAATAAATTAGTATATGATAAAATATACAATTTATATGAAATTTAAATCTGAAATCATTTTGCTTATTGATGTCTCAAAACCTCTCCTTTACTGTCAAATTAAAATCTCATTAACAACAGGCAATGTTTAAAGTCGTGGATTACTAATAGGTATTATTCACAATTAATAGTATTGTTCTTTTTCTTGAATTGTGCTTCACTACCTATGTTTATACCTCATTTTTAAATTCATTTCATTATCAAAATAATCACATAACGGATCATTTGTGAATCTATACTGAAAAAACAGCCCAGCATTGTGAAAAAAATTCCATCGCACTTTCAAGCGAAGCTTAAGCAAGGGAGTTGGGATTGATTTTCTTTCTCTCTTCTTTTATACATCCTTCTTTTAACGTTAAAATTAGTTTTTTTTTAAATTACAAATATTATGATTTAAACTCAAATTTCCTGGAAATTACTTTTTAAAAATATCATATAAGTTACAAATTCTAAAATCAGATTTAAAACTGAAGAAAACATGCAAGTTTAAGAGCAAACACCTCTTCAAGAAAAAAGGAAATCCCCGAAAAATGAAAAGGGTGCGAGAATTGCGCGTTCCCTTCGGTCACCTCCGGTTGACAACGAGCTGCTACTTTTGCAATATGTACCCTACTGCCTGCTGTCTTGTCATTCATGTCCCCTTCGGTCGCCCACGCCATTAGGATCACAACTTTCGTCCGGTTAATAGCATGCACTCCGCTCTTGAATCTGGATATGTGGGGCCTTGGGTACGTAATACACAGGTTTTGTCAACTTGTCTGTCATGTCTAGGTCAGTAAACTGTCATTTTCCGATGTACACTACTCTATTGAAAATGGTTCTGTTAGCAGCATGTTACCAATCCCCATAACAAGGGCTAACCGACGTTAATGGATTGTCTCGAATAATTAAATTTACAATAAACAGAATCCAAATTTTTTTTTATTAGAGGAGTATTAAATAATTAAAAATGAAATGCTTAAATTTGAAATTAAGATTTATAATATCTTAAAATTCATCTTTAATCGTTAGATCAAAAAATTATTGGCAAAAAATCATTATTTAAATAAAGCCTTAAAAACTATGGACAAATGTTTGAAAGAAATAAAAATAAATTTTTTTATCTATTTAAATATGATTTGAATTTTAGAATCATATTTATTAAAAGAGTTTTATAATTTATTACTTTTGATCCAAATAAAATTAATCTTAAATTCTAAAACCGATAAAAATAATTATGATTATATTAAAAAATAATAAAATAATAAAGCTTTTAAAAACTCGCACCACCATGACTACACCCTTTAAATATTGAGTACCAGACTATAAAATTTAAATGTATATATGGTTTAAGTTGTTCAATCCATGGATTTAGGGTATAAAATTTTTTTTAAAAGATTCATATTTAAACTTCGAATTTAGAATATGAATTTATTATATTTTAATCGAATTTGGAGTGTAACTTTAAAATCTTCCTTTTTTTAATTAAAACATATAAGAGAAAAAAAAATAAACTTTAAGATTAATCTTCCCTAAAGAGAAATAATAATCGTTAGACTAAAACTTAATTGTTAAATTTACGATCTATTTATTTTCTTACAATTATGAATTATTTATATTTTAAATCTTCTTACTCTACTGACCATTACAAATATCTTTTATTGCATACAATTATGAATGATTTGCATTTCAAATTTTCTCACTGGGCTTACAGTTACAAATGTATTCCTTTAACTTGAAATACGAATGATTTACATTTTGAATTTTCTTATTCTGCTTGCAATTACAATTGTCTTACATTCTATATCACTGAGCATTTATTTATTTTTGTTGAATAGATTGAACATTTAAACTTAAATCTCCTTTTATCGAGATGAATGAAGTAACTTATTAATAGTAGTCATAACTTATTTTATAAAATTTTAAATTCAATCATTTGAGTTGTTAAAGTAAAAGATAATTTAGGGTAAAATTTATAAATTTAAAAAAGAAATATAAGATTCATATTTGCATATATAGGAGATAAGGAGAGTAACTTGAATATTATGTATATCAAACAATCTCTTTTTAGAGTAAAAATCCCAAAATGTATAACAAATAAGAGACTTGACATTCTATATTAAAAAAAAAAAGCTCTTTTTCAATTTTATAATTTGACTCTATTTCATTTTGTCACGTCTCGCGCGACAGTCCAAGGCCTGATTGACGAGTGTAGGCTAAATCATGTCCCAGCCGAGGTGATGAGAGGCTGGTTGACCAACCCCAGGCAGCCTAAGGTGGTGGGCGTGAAAGACACTGACCAGGCGAGTTGGACATTTGGGCAAGGCTCCAACTAGGTGGGCGAGTAAGGTTCCAGTCGCCAGGCCCAGGCGAGCCAGTCAGGTGGGCGAGGCCCCAGAAGCAGACGTAGGCGAGCGCACCAAGCAGGCAGGCGAGCGGAAGGGACAGGCAGATGCGAGGGTGCAGCTGAGACAAATTCTCGAGCAGAACGATGTCAGCAAAGCTCAGTGCGCATCAGCTACCATGCACTCAGGGAAGGTTCCCAAAGCAGTATGCCAACCATACACTTGGCCTAACCACCATCACACACTTGGGTGAGGACTTGCCTATATAAGGGTTGTCTTCCCTCACACTTGGGGCATACAGGCAGAATCAGTGAAGAGGGTCTCAACTGTGGGTGCGGGAGACAGTTGTTGAGTTAGATTGAGCCACTAGGGCTCCTCTAGGTGGAGTGAGCCCTTTTGTGAGTCTTCTAGGCTGTGTAGAGACCCAAGGGTGTACTCCTCCAACGTGGGTAGAGTTCTAGGTTGGTCTCCGTCTTGTAAAGCTCCTGTACAGTGTATTTGTTTGGGAATCACGCAAGTGTACAGTTCCCCCCCCCCCCCCCAAATCAGTGTGTACGTGTGCGTGTGTTGTGTGCTTGCTTGATTGGTTGTTTGCTTGTTGCTTGGCGTGTGCTAGTGTGTGCGTGAGTTTTCCGTTGTGCAAGAGCATCCTAGGCAAGGCAAGGCAAGGCTGACTTAGGGATGCGAGTTTCCTACCCTAAGGCCGCACGGTGACTGGGCTAAAGCCCCCGGCACGTGACAATTTCCACAAGTATCCCCACTTGCTTTTAGGGATTCATGTGATTTTTCTTTCTCTTGTCTGTTTTCACATCAGATCTAGCTAATTCAAACATCATTAACTGCTTTACATTTGTTGAAAATGGAAATAAGTATTTGAGAGTAAAAGAAACATATTTTTTTCAATTGTGTAAGATTAATGTTGTTAGCCACTTCACTTTTAAGTACTTTAGCTATTAAGGATGGGGTATAGGATAAATTTGGATAAACATCTTTGTTTGAATTATAATACCAATAAATTCGAAGATAAATTATTCATCATATCAATAAAAATTTTAGATTTTACTTACAGAATTAATAAGATAAAACATATTTGCTAAGGTATATTAGAAATTTTTTAGAAAACTAATTTTAAAAAAATAAGAGATATGATGTTTTCTTATTTAGGCTTGTAAAATTAAAAAAAAAAACTACCAATGTATAAAAATTAACATTAAAATAATAAAAACACTCTAACTATCTTGTTAAACTCGATCTAAAGCACTAATTAGAAAGTATAGGCTTGGAAGTCGAGATTGAAAAACCAAAACCAAGGATCCAAATTTTGTACAAGGCCTAGATTTGGGCCAAACTTGGCCATCTAGAGCAAATGAAGTATTCATTCGTGGATTCTAGCCCGAAACTGAAGACTCTAACAGCCCATTTATAACAGAGTCATGACTCATGGCTGATGACGATTCAAATAAAATGGATTCTGGCTTTATCTATGTTATTAGGGTATCAATTTATTCGAAGTAGATTCACTTTCGAACATTTAATTTAATAATTGATGTAAATTTTTATTTATTTAAGAAAATTTAGTTTGAATCTCTCTTTCTCATTCATTTGGTTTTAGTGTAAGCTTAGGACATTAGAATTGTTACAATTCTTTCTGCACATAAATTAATGGTTAAGTGTTTTTATAACAAAGGAAAAAAATTAGTCGGTACTTTGAGAAATAATTTATGCATCTCTTCTCCAAACATTATATTTTAAATTCTAATTTTTATTTCAATTAGTTTTTTTCATAGATTAAGTGGCTTATCGACTTGCTGGCTTAGATTTGAACAAAATTTTCAAGCCTCAACCTGTTAAATTTTGATAATATTTTATTATTAAATAATTAAATTTAAATGGACGAGTTGAGTTAAATCTTGGACAAACTTTTAGATATGAAAACCGGATTTATCCAATCTCTCACGAAGACCTCTAATTTCAATCGATGAACAAAAACAAGAACTATCGAGTGGAATTATGTAGTTTAGCTAGACATTAAGGCTCTGTTTGGTTCACTTAAAATGTCTTTTCAGAAAATGATTTATGTAAAATGATTTCTGAAAATTTGATTTTCTGAAAAAATTACTATTTTCTGTTGTTTGGTTGATATGCTGAAAAATATTTTTTGTTGTTTGTTGTTTTAATCAAATATAGATTAGGTTGAGTTTTAGTGGGAGTTTTTTTTTAAAAAGTGACATAAGTTTGGAAATTTTTTTCTCCTTTTGAAAATGGGAAAATTTTTCAAAATCTTTAAAGATTTGTAATTGACTGAATTTCATTTTCCATTGACTGAAAATGTTTTACACATACTAAACACTGAAAAATATGAAAAATATTTTCGGAAAAATGAAATACACGAACCAAACGGATCCTGGACTCTAAGGAAATAACGTGATTCCATTAATAAAGGGAAACTAATATTAGTGAAGGCCATTATCTGTCATGAGCTTCACCGAATTTAATAACTAATGATCACATTATTTTTTATTTCAAAAAAAATTAATATTAAATAATAACCACATTATTCTTATATTAAATGGTAAATGAGAACTTTTTATTATGTAAAATAAGTGATAGTTTGTAGTTATAGTATTATGCCTCTGATCAAGTGAGTTTGCTTTAAGGTATAACACTAACAATTTCTTACTTACACTAATAATACTCACTAACATATTCAATAATGAACTATTTCATTTAGTAATTATTCTCTATGTGGACGACACTAATATGTATGGAAATACATTTCTTCCCTTCTATTCTACCAACCAAACAATACAATACTTATTCCATCTATATTCATTTTCTTTTCTATTCTTACAAAATATATATCTTTTCTTTTATTTCATTCCAAGAATCAAACAGCAAACACCCTATAAAAGAAAAGGAAAGTAAACTTTCTTATTCCCCTGATTTTGAAAAAATGGGTTTATATTGAAGTCAAAACTTATGATATACTGATTGTGTATAATTTTTATACATTGTCAATGTATCAAAAATTGATATTTCATCAATAAGCTTTTATGAGCAAATCAAAAAATTATATGTATTTATTTTAAAGGATTTGTCATTTTTTTATTTTGCTTATTGATGCAATGTCAACTTTTGATGTATTGACAATGTATAAAACTATACACTATTAATGTATCATTCATATATATATATATGTATAAACTCTTGTTTTAAATATTTAAGATTAAAATATTGGATTTCCTTTTTAATTAGGCCGTGGATCTCTTTGTAGTTTGATTTGACGGAGACTTTTTTTTTTTATAAAAAGTTGTACTTTTTTATTATTAAAGTGTTATATATATTACTTAAGTAATGCCAAACAAACCTGCTCATAAGTCGGGCTCGGGTCGAGTTTGGGCCGGGCCCATGACAAGTAATAATAAGATTTTTACACGTTCAAGCTCGGTCCGGCCTGTCATTCGGGCCTAATTTTTCTGTCCAAGCTCGTTTTCATTTTTATACTACAAGCCCGAGCCCGACCAGAAAATAATTTTTTTATATTTTAATTTTAATTTTATTTGTTTTTTATTATTTTATACCCTTTAAAATTTAATTTAATTTGTCAAAATTTATATATCAATTTTCATATTAAATATTTATAATCATATTTATTATTCAATAATATTTTATATACATATAATTATATTATATTTAGTAAATATATATAAAAATTTAATTAATATTAAAAAAGATATATAAAATAAATAATAATAATAATTCGGGCCGGGCCCGGGCTTTGAAAGGTAAGCCCGAGGCCCGGCCCGATTTTTAAACGGGCCTAAAAATTTTGCCCAAACCCGTTTTTTATCAAATATTTTTGTCCAAGCCCGATCAAATTTAGAACGGGCTTTCGAGCTTGGGCGGGTAGCCCGGCCCTTGAGCAGGTCTAATGCCGAATACACAATATTAATATTGTTTATTTTGTTACAACCAGCTCACGATTAAAGAGTAAGTGTAGTTCATAACTTATTTTGATGGGTTCAAAATTTAAAATTTAGTGGATTCATGATTAACATTATATAACATATCTCATAAAAAATTTGAAAGTTTAGGGGTTATTTGGTATCGTTTTTGTTTTCTGTTTTCTATTTTTGTTTTCAGTTTTTTTAAAAACAAAAGCAAAAAACATGTTTGGCAACATATTTCTATTTTCTGAAAATGAAAACGAAAACAAGAATTTCCAAAATTGTTGGAAATAAGAATTTCTTGTTTCCATTCTTTTCGAAAATATGTTTTCATTTCTACTACTTTTCAAAAATAAGTGAATAAAGTTTATATATTAATATAATATTAATATTTTTCATAATAAAATATAAAATAAATTAAATTAATTTTTTAAAATAAAATAATATAAAATATTAATATAAAATATTATTTAATAAAAAATAAATATTTTAAAATTAATATATTTATTTTAATATAAAAAAGTTGAAAATGTAAAAAGCAATTAAAGATAAATTATATTGAACTATAATATTATAATATTATTTAATTTAAATTTATATAATTATTTATTGAATATATTATATATTTTTTAAATAATATCATTTATTATAATTTTGATATGTTAATAATAATTAATATTATTTCTAAGTACTATTATCTAATATAATTAATTATTATTTTACTAAACAATATTATTATTTAATATTATATTCTTTCAATTAAATTTAAAATATATCACTATTACTATTAAATAATTTAATATTAATAAATAAGTGAATGCTTAACATTAAATAATATTATTTATATTAAATATAATGTATTTTAATAATTATATAATTTATTATAAATTAATTAGTTAAATATTTTATTTAATAATTTAATATTATTACAATTAAATTAAATAATATTATTAACATAATTTATAATTATTAATTCATATTATTATTTAATATATAAATTTTGAATTTTAATAATCTTGATTATTATCTAAGAAAAAGTAATATTAAAAAATTATTTAATATTATTTTTAATTGAATTATTTAATTAATATTATATTTAATTATAATATTATTTAAATTATATTAAATTTTTATATGATTAAGTGAAAATATTTAATATTAGTATTAAATAGTATAAAATAATAATATTTAATATTATGTTCATATTATTTTTAATAAATATATTATTTTTATTTAATTTTTAAATTTTTATTTTTTGAATTGAATTATTTTATCTAAATCTGTTTAAATATTTGTTTTCAAAACGTAACAGTATTAATCAAACATGTTTTCTGTTTTCAGAATTTGAAAACAAAACAAAACAAAACAAAACAAAACAAAAACAGAAAACAAGAAACGATGCCAAACAACCTCTTAGTGTTTTCACTTGCACACACATCATTGTGGTTCTATCATTGCTAATAGTGTATAACATTTATTTATTTTTAATCAATCACATAATAACACTTTATTAATGAGTAAATTTTAAAGGTATAAAAATACTTAAAAATAGATTAAAGAACTTTAGTAATATTTATTTTCAAAAATTTATATATTTTTAAATTTTGTTCCTTAATTAAATAATATTACGTAATTAACTGACGATGTATAATGAAGACAAAAGCCGAAATTAGTATGAATTGGTAGAAATGCACATGACATGAGAGAGGAAATAAGCACTTATTTAATGTTACCAACTTAATAAATATACCAAATGCAAATGCAAGCTTCACGGGGCTTTCCTAGTTCCGAAGATGGTAAATGGCAGCCAAGTAAAAAAGGCGGGAATGCGAAGACTGTACCCTCACGCGGCAGAAAGCCCTTAATATTTATAGCTGTGATTCTGATTACAAAAATAAATGACTACTAAAAAAAATATAATAAATAAATAAATGACTACAACTTGCAGAAGCTGCCTTATTTGAATAATAATTATTTATTTTTGGTGGAATTGAATAATAATTATTAATAGTTAAGGATGTCACCTTGATTGGGCAAAATTTTGATGGTGGCCAAGGTGGCACGACTCCAGCAACTATTATCCGTCAACACCGACATGGCATATTAATTCGTTACATTAAGCATTGAATTTTTAGGTACGAGCGAATTGGTAATTTATGTATAAATTTTGTATTAAAATTTTTGTCGATGTGATAAACATAAAATTTATTTCTTAATTTTTATCATGTATATATATAATTTTTAATTATTGTTATTTTTATTTTTTTATTTGTATCGTTTTTTTATCGTATCATCGTGTAATGTTTTAAATTATTAGAGTACTCGATATGTCTAAAATTTTAAACTCAACACTTATATTTTCCTTTTTCCCAAACCGAAAACTAATCCAATGTGCCAAAAAAAAAAAGATCATCTTCATGCTTCCTCCTTTTTCATATTCACATATTAACTATGTCTTAATTCATTAATGTCTATGAACTACTTCTTTGTGTCAAAAATTTTTATTTCTCAACTTATGATCTATACAAATTAAGTTCAATAACGCTACTAATTTACAAAAGCTTTTATTAGAGATTAGGCTGATATCTTTTTGTTTAGTGACAAATTAAGTCCAAAAACAGATGCCTTAATTATTTGGTTGATTTTTTTTAGTATATTTTGGTTGATTTTTATTGGGACTGTTTATGACATTGATTAATTTCATTGTCTTATTTTATGACAATTTTTAATTTAATTAATGAATCAATAGAATTTCATTTGATTAAATTCTTAAATTTTTTTGACATTATCTATCACTTTTTTAAAATATTTATTATTAATTCATACTAATAAAAACATGACCAAAGCAAAACCAAGTAAATTTTTCTAGCACCTAACTAAGATGACAAAAGAATATTAATCATTATTGCCTTAAACCATCGAAATTGAAATAAATTTAAGAAATTGGTAAATAGAGTCTACTGGGGCTAGTTTAGATCAACAGTGTCATTGGTTCCAATAAAATTGAAAGGAATGAAATTACTAATAAAGATTTTTTTTAATAAAATAATAAAAATTTTAGAATAAAGGTGGAAGGGTAATTTACCCTTTCACCAATTTTTGTCTTATATAGTTATATATGTACTATTCACTACTACCTGTGCCAAACTAAGTTTGAGTAAATTAACAAAATACAAATAAAGATAAATCTCAAAATTAATTAATTTTGTTGAGGAAATGAAAAAAAATTATTTTAAATCATAAAAAATATTAAAATTTGAAATTAAACCATTTTTAGAGAAAAAAAAATTCATGGGTTATATTCTTTTGCCAATTAAGAGAGAGAAAAAAACACTAAACATCATCCCAAAGTCCAAATTCAAATGTATCCATGATCAAAAAGCTAAATACAAGTCTATTTTCTCCAAAATAAATATTGTTTTTTTTATTTAGTTATTTTCTTACTTTCATTTTTTGTGTCAATGTTAAATCCTAATTGTGGATATATAGAGAATAAATTCAGTTATGTTATTTTAAAACTAATTTAACTTTACATTATTTTTTATTTGTATACGATTTAGATTTTTAATTTACTTATTGAATTTTATATATTCAATTTACATAAGTCAAGTATGCCAATTTTAAAATTAATTAAAAATATCTAATTATTTGTTCAATAATAATAAAATTTCAACCATTAATTATATATTGAAAAAAATTTTATTCTTGATTAAAATAATAAAAATATCTAATCAATTACAAATTTTATGTTTATAACGTATGTGAATAAATTATTATTATTTTAATAATATGCAAGTAAATTATTAAATTTAATGATTAATTTATTAAAATATTAGTTTTCCATAAATAGAACAATTATTTTTATACCATTGTAACTTGTCCCACATCATGTTTTGAAACGATTAATGTCACATCATCGAGCTCTTGTGTTAATGTTACTGTTCATGTTCATGATTTAATGTTCGTTAAATATTAAATTTTACTTCCCCAATTTTTATGGCTCCCCAACACAACAATAGGAAATGCTAGCAGCAGGCGTTTTAACACTCGCACTTTAACACTCTTCTTTACATAAAGCCGTGTCACTATTTTTTTTAAATCCAAAACCAGTTACCTGCTAAACGAGTACTTAAAAACTTCTCAGAGTAAAAACTTCTCACGCACTCTTATCACTTAGCTTTTGAGAATTTCTGATCTTTATCTCCCAAGTACTTCATTAACACATCCATAACTGAACCAAATTCGCCTTCACTTGCACAAGCAAATTAGCAAACCGACAAGCCATATCTAGAATCTCCTTCTCAGTCGCTTTCTTGAATACTATCATTTGAATTTTTCAAAGCATATACAGCTCTATCAATAGAAACAGAGTCACCAATTTGAATCGTAGAGGCAAATCTAGGTATCCTAGCAATAAGCCCTAGTTCTTGATACATTTTAAACACTTTGTAAAAAGCATAAATAGTCTCCAATTTACCACCAAGAAGAATAACTCAATATGGAACTTCCCAATCAAACTGTTGTAAAATCTCTATGGTAGCTATATTTTGTCCTTCGAGTCTCAAACTGCTCAATGAATTGGTAAGGTAAAGCGGTAAACTTGACAATAAATTTCCGATAATAAGACTATGGAAGGAATCCCAGCAGCAATGCAATAAGCAAAAAAGGCAATGGATGTGTCTTCAGCGGAAGCACAGCTAACTCCAACCATGGATCATCTTTCACTAACCGAAAGAGTCATTTTCAGATCGTTGAAACAGACGATGTGACTGATTTCACAGTGTTTAACCTACAAATTGCTCATCCCTAAATTCTTTTTTCCGAAAAGTTCAACCCAAACAGAATAGATTTTAAGTTTTCTGCCGCTAGAAAGCCAAAGTCAATAAGAAATTTTAGCACTTGTAATAGTAGGTATTCGGTTTTGAGTTAATAAAGTATTGTGATGTGGCTTTATGTAACAAAGTGTATTAAAGTGCGAGTATCAAAGCGTCTACCGCTAGCATTTCCCACGACATTAATTAACATTAACATCGAAAACCTTCTTAAAAAAAAAATTAACCAGAGTCATTTCTGCGACAGGATCAAATCCAACCTCCATACATAGCTCATTTAACAGCATTTGGAACGCAACACTCTCATATGCTCTCCGTCTCTACAGTACATAAAGTACCTCCTCAATCCTTCTCTCTCTAAAAAGAGCAAAACCTGATAGAAAACACAATAAAAAAGCAGATTCTTGAGATCTAATCCCTCTGTCTTTCCTGCTTTGGTTCTTCATACTGGGAGAAAACCCACAGCATCTTTTTCTTAGATCTCACTTAAACTTGCCCTTTTCGTTTTTCGGATTCAAACCCAGTAAGCTTTTGTTCCTTTTAAGTTTGTTTGTGTGATTACAGCTCTGGGTTTTCATTGAAATTTCGTTTGTTTTCTTTCATTGGTGATCTGATTTTTCTTCTTGTTTTAATGGGTCTATCTCAATTTGCTATATTTAGTTCAAGAATTTTAGCGTTTTTGTTTCCCATGAAATCAAAGTGTAATTCTTGATGGTTGAATTTGGTTATTTTTAATGCTTTTTCTTATTGCAAAAATTTAGATTTGGTTGAGTTTTCGAATCAACTCTGTCGGTTTAGTTCATTAGAGTTACTACATAGCTGTCGTTTTCATGATTACCATTTCAATTCAGGGGCAAAATAAGCATTAGTTGCCTGCTTTTTAGTGCTTTTTCATGGATCAATCTTTTTTTTTTGTTCATTGGATCAATCCTTTTCATTGCTTGGTTGTCGATCAACTGCTTACAACTGTAGGCAGTTAGCATCATTTAGCATTGTTGTTCCTTTTTGCTCCTCATCCTTTCCTTTTAATTATGTATTTGAAGTTTTTATCCATGGATTTTGACTTATAACATGGATCTGAATTGTTACACAAGTTTAAAGCTTAGTTTTGAACTTTATTGTTGAACCTTCTGTAACACCGCGTTTTGAGCCAATGGTTACGGGTTGGTGCTCATTCACTAGAATAACTAAGCATCCTTATAAGTGTTAAAGAGTTTTTTTTATTATTATTTAAATTTCTTAGTAAATGGTATTGGGCGTATCATTAAATTATATTTACCATTTTGAGCTGGTTTGAAGCTAGTAGTTTTAGAGTCTTTAGACTTTGTAGTGGTTTAATACGTGGATTAACTTACTATTATTGTAAGTATTTTTGATTTCCTAAGGTCTGCAATGTTCTAATTAAGCTTTCTTTGTTCATTAGTGGCCGGGCCTAGCTTTGCGGTTACTTTCTTGCATAATGTTACTGAGTAATTGACAATTTCAAGTAATAGTAATATGATATTGAATTTCAAGATTTGACTGTGAAAGGATCATACTAAATGTAACTTTTGTGCTTGACTTGTATGCTGAAGAGAATCACCTGATGGTTTCTTACTTTTCCATTTGCAGGTTTGATCATTTGTCTAAGGTGTTTCTTTCTGAGCAGTTTTGAAGTGATTTGTGTTATTCATTCTATTGAATAGAGCCTGATGGTTGCAATAAAACGAATTTATTTCGAGTAGAAAATTTGAGGTGAGATAGATTAGAATAAGGAGATCTGTGTTGTGACAATTTAGTGCTTTTGTGACGAATCATATTAATAAAGAAGGATGAGGGGAAGATCTGATGGAGGCCAAAAGAAGCGTTTAATCACTTCCCTCTGTCTTGTGGCAATCTTTCTTGCTTTTCTCTATGTATATTATGGATCTATTTTTGGGTCTTCAAGCAATGGCGCTGCAGCTCTAGAATATGGCAGCAGATCTTTGAGAAAACTTGGATTGGGTGGAGATGATGATGCTGATGGGAAGCAATATGAGTCTTCAACAAAATTTGGACAGGAGGAAGGAGAAGAAGACGTTGTACTGAAATCTTTCCCTGTAAGTTTTTTACTACTGAACCAGTTTTAGGCACCTTCATCTTTCTTCCTTCCACCTTCTCATTCCTTAGGTTCCTCCTTTTTGCTTTTCTGTTAATTCTAAACTTAGTACCTTACCTTTCAACTTTAACCTGCCTCTGCATATTCCTTTGGTTAGTTTCTATGGCATTTAATTTCTCATCTTATGCCTTTGAAGGTTTGTGATGATCGTCATTCAGAATTAATCCCCTGCTTAGACAGGAATTTAATATACCAAATGAGATTAAAGCTGGATTTGTCCGTTATGGAGCACTATGAACGTCACTGTCCCCCTCCTGAAAGGAGATACAATTGCTTGATCCCTCCTCCTCCAGGATACAAGGTGCAGATTCTCATAAGTTTAGCAATCAGTTTATTGTTTCTGTGTATTAGTTATACTGATGGTCATGATCATATTTATCATATATTGTCTTTTAATTCATGTGAAATTACAGATCCCAATTAAGTGGCCTCAAAGCAGAGATGAGGTATGGAAGGCAAACATTCCCCATACTCACCTTGCACATGAGAAGTCTGACCAGAACTGGATGGTTGTGAAAGGTGAAAAGATAGTATTTCCAGGGGGTGGCACCCATTTTCACTATGGAGCTGGCAAGTATATTGCTTCGATTGCAAATGTAAGATCGCCCATGCCCACTGAATTTGGCTTAAAAGAAAATATTTTGAACCATGATGAATAATATTGAACACCTACTATAGAATGGTCCTAGGTGTGTGTCTGTCTGAGTTTTCTGCTTCATGTTTTGATTCATTCTTTTACTAATTGGAATGAATTTTTCAAATATAATGGCCCTTTAAACTTTTCAAACCTATGGAAGAGGCAGTGACATTTCTATGATTTTGGATTGGCAGATGCTCAACTTTTCGAACAACAATTTAAATAATGAAGGAAGAATTCGAACAGTTCTTGATGTTGGTTGTGGTGTTGCAAGTTTTGGAGCATATCTTCTGTCTTCTGATATTATAGCAGTGTCATTGGCACCCAATGATGTGCATCAAAACCAAATCCAATTTGCCCTGGAAAGAGGAATTCCTGCATATCTTGGTGTTCTAGGGACCAAAAGGCTCCCTTACCCAAGCAGATCATTTGAACTTGCTCACTGTTCTCGCTGTAGGATTGATTGGCTTCAAAGGGATGGGATTCTTCTTCTTGAGCTGGACCGGTTACTTAGACCTGGAGGCTATTTTGCCTACTCATCTCCTGAAGCTTATGCACAAGACGAAGAGGATCTGCGGATATGGAGAGAGATGAGTGCCCTTGTGGAACGTATGTGTTGGAGAATAGCCGCAAAGAGGAACCAAACTGTCATTTGGCAAAAACCTTTAACAAATGATTGTTATATTGCAAGAGAACCTGGTACAAATCCCCCCCTTTGCCACTCTAATGATGATCCAGATGCAGTTTGGGGTGTGCCAATGGAAGCATGCATCACTCCTTATTCTGATCGTGAGTATATTTATTTTTCAATGTTACTAGTATTAAAGTCTTTTTCTTCCTCCTTTTGGTGATGTTTTCTTCCTTTATTTATTTATTATTAAATTCTTTTTGAGGTTGCTGATATTTAGATATAACTTTTCACACAATATTTCTTGAACTTTGTTTTTTTATTAATTTGGAAGTTGAGTTTTGCTCTTTATTGTACGGCATTGTCAGCCCATACTTCTCACTTTACCTTAAGCTAAAACCCAATCAAGCTTATTGTTAAGAAATTCAACCACATAAAGCATACATCAAGATTTCAGCTAATCAGAATTGAATGTGGGGTTAATAACACAAGTCATTTCATGTATAAGGGGTAAAGGAAGAAGTATGGGCTGGAATCTTAACAAATAAAAGAGATATTAGTTAGTAAATTGGGAATTAGTGGTCTTCTGCTCACATTTTTTGAGTTGTTTTTCTTCTGCTTGAGTTATGTTGTCATTTATTCTTTCCGAATATTTGGAGTTATAGAATACAATTGTTGCTCAATTACATGTGACTACAAACTATGCTATATTTTGCAATGGAAAATTACGGAGATTCTTTTAGTTGATGGCTTTAAAAGGTTGGAGCTTTAAAATTAATCTTAACAAAAACTTCTCTTTGCATTCATCAGATGACCAGAAAGCCAAGGGGAGTGGATTGGCTCCTTGGCCAGCCAGATTGACATCTCCTCCTCCCAGGCTTGCTGATTTTGGTTATTCAAGTGAAATGTTTCAAAAAGACACGGTAATGAAGGCATCATTATTCAATCTATGCCTTTATTTGTTGTTATTTTCTTGTGCTTATATTGTGATTTATGCAGCAATGACATAGATTATAGATGCTAATATATCTTTGGCTATTCCATAGGAAATGTGGCGCCGGCAGGTAGAGAGTTATTGGAATCTCTTGAGTCCAAAGATTGAGGCAGACACTTTGAGAAATTTGATGGACATGAAAGCAAACATGGGATCATTTGGAGCTGCTCTAAAAGACAAGAATGTTTGGGTGATGAATGTTGTCCCTGAGGATGGACCAAACACACTTAAGCTGATATATGATAGAGGCCTGATTGGCACGACTCATAACTGGTATGCAGAAATTAACTTGGACAATCTGCATAATTAAGTGTGAAATATGTAACTTACATTTTTATTCTGTTAAAGCCCATAATTTTGTACTTTGCTTGCTGTCTCTGCATGTTTAGTCTCCTTTATTTGCGTGAAATACAACCATAGGTCTCTTTGGGGTGAGGTAGAGAAGGAGAGAACTATTATCAGCAGAAGGACTACAGCGTGTCTCTGATGAAATGGAACCTTTAAAAAAACACAGCTATGGCTTTTCCCCGTATTGTTAACAAATCAATGCCACCTGTGTGGCTTTTTTCTTTTCATGAAAAAAAAAATGGTGATGCTTTTCCTTTTCCATCTCATAACGATCTTGTCCTTATGGTTGGTAAAATAGTGAAGTGCATGTCGAAGATAGAATTTAGATATTGTATTAATTGGACATCATTTTTGCAGGTGTGAAGCCTTTTCGACATACCCTCGAACTTACGATTTACTCCATGCTTGGAGTGTCTTTTCTGATATTGAGAAGAAAGGCTGCAGTGCTGAGGATTTGTTACTTGAGATGGATCGCATACTCCGGCCCAGTGGTTTCATAATCGTTCGGGACAAACAACCAGTGATAGATTTCGTAAGGAAGTATTTGTCTGCTTTGCACTGGGAAACAGTAGCAACAGCTGATTCCAGTTCTGATTCAGATCATGAAGGCAATGATATTGTGTTCATCGTCCAAAAGAAATTGTGGCTGATAAGTGAAAGCCTCAGCAATTCTGAATAGAGTTTTTCAACCTCACATTTCCCTTTTCTCTCCTAGTATCTTCTGCAGCTCCAAGGGATTAAGAATCTCCCTGGATTGTTGATGCAGTGAACAATTTCATTTTGTAGCATTAAGCAATGGTTCACATTATTTTTTTTCCTTTTTCTCCTGTAATGACTTACTTGACAAGCCATAAACTGATTCCATCTATAGGCAATTCTTCAAAATTTTTTCCCTCTATTGCGGTGTTGCTCAAAGCTACTTCGGCTAATGACTAATAACCAAATACAAAAGAGTGTAATGCTCAAGTGCATAAGCATTGTGGCTTTTAACTTCCCAAGTTCTTACATTCTCTTTGCTCTTCTCGTCTTGTTTGTTCATGGTGGTTAGGCTACTTTTGAAAAGCTCTGGCTTTCACTGGCAGGTTTTACCTTAGGAAGTTATAGACTTGGATTTAGGCTTTGATTTTCGGATGGTTTGTAATTAGAGGTGGTAAACGCATTGATTTAAATAACTATGTTCTTGCTTTTTAGAGTAATGAAATTTTGTAAGGCTAAAGTATGAATTTTAGCATATGCATTCTTCCTCTTTAGCTAAGGGTCCATTTGGATCTGTTGTTGCCATGCCACCGGTGGAGACCAATTGCACAAAGTTGGGCTTGGCCTTGGGCACCAAAAAAAATGGCTCTTGGCGTTTTTTTCTAGGAATAAATTTTACCGAAAGAGGAAAAGTAAAATAAATGAATAAACGGTTAAAGATGGGATTTGCAATTTGGGATCAGAAGAGTCAAATTGAAACTTAAAATCTTTGTGCTCGATGTATCTTCACCAGCTGTTTACTTGCGGTTGCTAGCCTGTCATTACTATATTCGCTTGGAATGAGATTTTACACTGATTTCTTCTCTAGTGGGGACATTCTTACGTACTTGACAAGTTTGACAATCAACATTTCTCATTTCTTCAGACTTTTTCCTCCACAACTGTAACGCTACTCGTCTCTTTCGCCTTTGCCTTGTCTTTTGGTTCCTTTTTCTCTTTGACAGACTAGCAATTGCATTCCCTCCTTCTCTGGCCTATAAAATTTCCAACATATGACTTGAATGCCAATATTTTCAAGTTTCATGCATGCACCATTGACTCGCCAAATCAACCCATTCTTTAATTTTTCAGACAGTAACTTGTGATTCAACTTTCAAAGTTGTTTGCTATACAAGCCCACAAGCAAATGGATGAGTCAGTCAAAACAGAAGTTTGTTCAAACACCTGATTTACTTAAATATTTATTTAAGTTGATTTACTTAAATAAGGGGTTGGATTTACCCATTATTGCTTTCTCTAACGTCAACTGTCAAAGTAAACCAACATATCCATAATGTTCCATAAAGACATTGAAGCTAGAATCACATGCATTGTCCTAATATTTATTCTCGTAAGAAGTGGGGATATATTTGTAACCATTAATGTTCCCTTGCCAATTGCCATTGCCTCGCAAACATCTCCTCCAAGCTCCCAATCCCTGTGTCAGTTCCCATTGGCCATGGTTTCTTTGTTTCTTAACCCTGTTTCCAAAACCCAACAGCCCCATCTATGCCACCACATAACATGTTATTTGAGACTTGAATTTCCCATTTCAATGGGGACATACAGGAACCTGTTTGCTGCCCATGACTTTCATAACAAACTGTTGTTTCTCTCGTTCTATCTTTATGTTTTCTTGCTCCCTGGGGGCCACTGGCCAAGTGAAGTGTTTCTCACTCTCTTTCTCTCTTCTGTGCCAATTGTCTACATCTAAACAGAAATGTCACCAAAACCCAAGAACTCGCATTGTTCCTATGTCCCTGTTGTTTTCTTGTCACTTGGTGAAGTATTGAGGCTAATGTCAAGAATGCAAGCTATGTTTTAAGTCCAGTACTTGACTCATTAATGTTAGTTGGAAGTAGTACTATTTTTTGAATTTCCATGGTCTGATAAGATGATTCATGAACTTAAAGACAATGGTTTTCAAATTAGTACTTTAACTAGGAAAAGTATATGCTAGTTTCTTTGAAAACGTAGCAGTTGATGACATGATAAATGTTCAACCCAAACATTTCTTTTCCACCGTACTTCCAACTCCCATTTTCCCCCTCAATCTTGTCCAAAATTGTGAAATATATATGTCATGAACTTAAAGACAAAAGGGTTAGTTTAATGGTGTAAAACTCTACTAAGTTCTTGAGTGAGAACGATCCATAGTGAAAGTCTTGTATTTGAATCTTCACTAGATCAAATTTTCTTGGATCAACACCAATTATTCAAGTGCAAGTAGGAATTAGTATCAACCCAGAGTAATATAAGAACACCTCAAGATTTATACAAAAAAAAATGATATTTGGTATTTCCTTAGAAATGCCTTGTAGTCTAACATAAAATATATTTCAGACGGATCGTAAAAATTATATTACATCATGTTAGATAAATTCAATTTTTTTTAATTATAAGTGAATATTATTTTTTTACTCTCACAAGTCAACGATCGAACTTTACCGGTGTTGAAAACATCTATTGCATCACTCCGACAACTACTACAGCCATTTCTTTTATCTATCCGATCAATCCTTCTTAATAAAACTTTCAACTGATCCTAACTTCAACCCTCACCTCGGATCCCTTTTTATCCCTTTATCAACGGGCCTGATAAAGTGGGAAAGAAATAGCATGAACGGAAATAAATGAAAATGTGAAAAAAATTATTTTTAATAATATTTTATAAGAAAGAAAAGTGTGAGAAAAGAAAATAAAAAAATTATTTTTTTACTTATTAATAGAATAACTTATTCTAAATTGGAAAGATTAAAAGAGAAAAAAATGAGAGAGAACTAAATCAAATATGTATATTTATAAAATTATTTTTTATTTTTTAAAAAATTTATTTTGTTATCTTTTTTTAATTAATGATATAATAATAAAATAATATAATTTTTTTTATTTTTTAACTCTATTAAGCAATGAATGGAAAAAAAATGTAATTTTTTCACATTTTTTTATCTTTCTTACCAAAAACATTAATGAAAAGAACATATATCTTCTATCTTTTCATTTTTCTTTCGTTTTTTTTTTAATTTTTAATTTTCTTTTCACTCTATCAAGCAAAGCTTAAATAATTTGATAGAATAAGACCTGATAATTTTGAATTGTAAAGACATATTCAAGTATCTATTTCAACTAATTTTTTTTTTGTTTTTGTTTCTATTTTCCTAGGTAGAACAAAAACTCAATTATTATACTTCTAGTTGTTAGAAATCTCATTTCAACTAACATTTTCCTACGATGAGTTTCAAAAGTTGATGTATTTCTTCGATTATAAAAACTATGCCCGAAATTATCAAAGGTCGCAATTTTCCAAGCAATTCTCCTTAAGTAGGAGGTTAAAAAAAAAGGACTTGAAGAGGATAGGATTTAGTGTAAGTAATGGAAATAACTGAGTTGGCAGAAAATTAATAGGTGAGTTGAATGATGGGTTTTATGTAGAGATTTAATAGAATGTAATCGAGTCAACTTGAGTAGTTATAGTGAATGAGAAGCTCAAGTTTAAGCTTTCGAATTCAAAATTTAGGATTCGAAAATTGACTCGAAATTTGATTTGAGTTTTTTTTTTTTGATTTAAAATAGAAATTGAGCTACTTAAATTTGCTTGATGACACTTGTTTATGACTTAAAAAAATAAGTGAGTTTCATGCTTAATTTCAAAGTCGGTTATTTGTTCTCAGGCTTGAACTCAAATTGAGTTTTTTACAACTATTTTACATATATTATAGGTAAAATCATAAATTGATAATAAAATATATATTAAAATAAAAAATCGATTAAATTCGTGAATTATTCAAATCAAACAGTAAAATACTCGAACTCAACCCATTTAATAACTCAAGCTACTCAAATTCGAACTAGATACGACGATGATCGAAAATCGAATTCGAGTTTTATCCCAATCAAATTGAAGTGGTTTGTTTGCGAGCACAAATATTTCTTTTACATTGTTTACACCATGTCAAAATAAAAATTTAAACTCATATAACGATAAGATTTGTGCGGTGGATTATTACCCGAACATTAAGTTCAATGACTAATGTATTTTTTTATCTTAAATAGTTGGATTAATACCCGAACATTTAGCTCAATTTTCTTCCATTAGACTTTGGCTATACATGGATGAAATCATGAAAATGAAACCAACTTCGTCAAAGCCTAAATATAAAAATTAATGGACATTGTTGGTGATTTTAATTTCAAGATAATAAATGCCCTGACAATGAAGGGGCAAACAAATTGCATTGTGTGATGTACAAATAAAGTAATCCGGTGGGACATTGAGACAAATTAATGTCTATGTATAGCTTTCACATAAACACATATAAACCTTTTCCTCTTTACTTTGAATTGATGCCTATACAAATGTCTTTAAAACAGATGGTCCCCCAATATTATGCCCTAGTTCGAAGGGAATCCACACCATTCTCATTGCTGATCAAGTTGCCATTGTCCCCATTGCTTTTCCAAAATCTTATCCTTGGTAAGTTTAGAAGAGTTTAGTGATTTATTTTAGGGAGAGCATAGAATTACCATTCAAGCTAAGATCTATGTCAATTGTGTGCTTTTCTTAAGAAGAATAATAAGAAGGCTAAAATATTAAAAAAGCCCTTGAACTTTGTTACTTTATTTAAAGAAATCATTATACTTTTATTAAATCTAGATAAGCTATTAACCTTTTATTTGAATTCGAATAAACCCTTAAACTTTAATTTGTACTTAGATAAAACATTAACTTCTTCTATATGAATGAGAAATTGATTTTTTTTGATTGGGTTTAAAACCTAACTTCCTACATAAAAAAGACTGGATAGATAGAATATATTATGTAATATTTAACTATGTATATAATATATTATATATTGTATATTTAAAAAATGTCAAATTAATTCAATCAGTTTAATTTGTGATTTTAGATATCGACTTAATTGAATAAACCAACCTATAACAATTAACTTAAACTCCAAAGTGACTTAATCGAATCGAATTAATTGAATTTTGATTGGTTAAATTAGTTTGAAACAATTTTTATACATATGTAATCTTTTTATTTAAAATAATGATTTATTTGACTACAAATCAAAATACAATGGCTTATTTAGATACAGTAATAATATAATGACTTATTTAAATAAAATAACAAAATTCACATACCTTTTTTTATATTTTAATCTAATAAAAAATGCAGCATCTGAGTTTTTTATTTAATGATTGATTTATGTTTTTATATACGAAAATTGATTTCAAATCTCTTCAACTCAATATAAAAAATAAAATTAATGTGATAATCTAAATTAATCCAAATTTATCATATTAACTATCTTAAAATATGAGCAGGTACCATTGAACTTGAAGTTAAACTTTATTACCGCTTTGAATGAATTCCAAGATATAAAATGGCTTGAATTCAAATATTTATAAGAAAAAAAAATAGAATTTATTGTTTATATGAGAGGAATCTTAATGCAACAGTAAATGTTTTTTTTTTTTTAATTTGTGTGACCTAAAGGTCACTAGACTATTTCAATTAAAAATAACCTCTTTGTTAATACAGAGAAAAGATTGACTGCACATGACCTTTTTCAGATTTCAAAATGTGAGAGTTTTGTGTATTTAATTTTTTTTAATGTCGCATGCTAAGTTCGATCCATTTACTGTTAAATTAAAACCATGTAGGGTCATTGGCTTTTAATAAAAAAGGAAGAGTAAGCCTAGTTTAAACCTCACCTAATGTGAAATTAGAATAAAATTAGAAAATAAAACATCTTTCTCTTCCATGAAGTCATTGGAATAATGATAATCCCTCTGTTTAACATTAGAGGAAAAAGGAGAAAAAGAAGAGAAAAAAATTTACCGAAAGTAAACGACTTCTAAAGCTTTTTTATTATGGCTTCCAATTAAGATTGCTTCCAAAATTTTCCATCCTAAATGACTCAAATTTGCATATATACGTAAATATTAAAGGATTAATATCTTATATGTCATTAGTGGAGTCCTTTAATTTCACAAGCAGAATTAAGATGATGATAAATATTTTTTAAAAATATTAAAAAATAAAAAATAAATAAAATAAAACATGTGTCATCATCTTATTCTATTTGTAGAATTAAAAATTTTACTGACGGTATACGATCCAACCTTAAAAGGGAACAAATACATCATTAAAAGTCAAAATAGTTTTCCATGAAGTTAAAAAGCAGCTTTGACTTTCTTTAACAAAACAAAATCAAATAACTAGTAAAAATTATCGAACCGAACAAATTCTTTTCAACTGTATTTGAATACTAAATTCAATCATTTAAGATCCTTATGACAATCGAACACTCATACATAAAACAAATTTGCATAATGTGTATTAAAAAACGATTTTTATTTGATTCATTCAAATAATAAAAGAATTTATTTTTCTTTTACTTGTAGAGTTCGAATTCATCCGTGGTTTTATTAGATATGATTCATATGAAGTAAATATATTTATTTAAATTAATTTAAAAAATTGTACGAATCAAATCTAAGAGTATCCTATCTTCCCGATAAAATTTTAAGTATATATTTTTAAATAACAAAGTAATAGAAAAGAATTGATTTTTGATTGAAAGTGATTGATGATGTCATTATTAAGGTTTTTTTTAAACAAATTATTTAGTTGAGTATAAGCATCATCTGATCTAAACTTTTCATAATATAATTGGCTGTAATCCAACTAACACCACGATGGTTGTACTCCATTTACATTTTTTGTTTATCTTCATTAAATCACCCACTTTAATAGTTAATAGCAAGAATTATTATCTTATGTAATTTATAAAAACTTTATATTTTTAATCAAAATTAGACTGTTAAAATATATTTTATTGACATATATTAATTGTTTTAATAAATACACATCTATAACTATATTTTAAAGTAATCTTTCAAATTATATAGTTTGAGTTGGGGCTCCAATTTTGCATCACATGTTGTGTGCTCATTGGTCCCTTTTTAACTTAGTCCTCTCTTTTCTCCTTAGCTTTTCTTTATTAACCCTTTTAATTTTACTCGTGCCATGCATGAATTAATTAAAAATAATATAAAATTTATAAATATCTAAAATAATATTATTTAATATATATTTATAAAATATATAAAAAAGATTATTATTTAATATATTATTAGTGAAATTTTTAAACTTCACGAATGATGCTAAAATGATGGCACATATCTTTGCTTTATTTATTTTTTATTTTTTAATATTTATAAAAAGTATGTATCACCATCTAAATCTCACTTATAGAGTCTAAAAACTCCATTGATAATGTATTGGATAATAATCTTATATAAAATACATATAATATGATCATGCTTGCAGGGAGCTTCTAAATAGAACATGGGACGTATCTATTGTTCATATTTATAGAGAGGCCAATATGTGTGCCGATTTTAAGGCCAATCTTGCTCATGCTAGTAGGATTGATGCCATGATTGTTAGAAATCTTCCTCAGGGAATTTTTGACTTACTTTTTAAGGATTGTAATGGAATCTGATTCCTTAAGTGCTGTTAGGAAGCTGCACACACTGGTTGCCAACAGAGACCCTTTCAGTGGAATAATACATGCTTGCAGGGAGCTTCTAAATAGAACAATAATAGAACATGGGACGTATCTATTGTTCATATTTATAGAGAGGCCAATATGTGTGCCGATTTTATGGCCAATCTTGCTCATGCTAGTAGGATTGATGCCATAATTGTTAGAAACCTTCCTCAAGGAATTTCTGACTTACTTTTTAAGGATTGTAATGGAATTGGTTGTAACAAACTAATTTCTGATTAATAAATAACATGGAAATTCTTGCACAAAAAAAAATACATATAATATGATAAAGATATCCAATCATAAAATAATTACATATTTAATTAAAAATTATAAAATTCAAAACATAATATAAACAGGATTAATATTCAATATACCATCAGTGGAGTTTTTTTACGTCACAAGCGAGGTAGGATAATGACTTATGTCCTTTAAAAAAATTAAGAAAATAAAAATAAATAAAATAAGACACGTGTCATCATCCTAACACCACTTGTGGAGTTAAAAAACTCTACTGACAGTGTATTGGATAATTATCAATATAAACAAATATTAGGAAGAACAAAAAATGAAAACATATTATAAATAATATTGTTAAGCACATTAACAAAATGTTAAAATAGAAATTAAAAATATATTTTAACAATTTTCAAGTATTAGAGAAACATTTTTTGAGTTAGATTTTTGTTATTGACCTAAATAATCATAATGGAGGTAAATATGCATATTATATATATATATATTTATTTATTTATTTATATTTATATATATATATATATATATATATATATATATATATAAAAGAATGATTACAACATAAAGGTATTTATATTTATATCTAAAAGTATCACGCAATGCACTAATTAATGTTATCTATTTAAATACTAAAAATATATATTTTTAAATTTATATGTTTTATACATAAATTTTATTTATTTAGAAAAAATAATTTTAAATATTTAAATAATATGCATGATACTAATGGCTTACTTTTATAATTTTCAATTTAGTTAACAAAATATTTTTAAATAAATTAAAATTAAAAATATTTATTTTATAATATATATAGATATCAATCAATATTTTATTTATTTTTTCAAAAAGATAATATTAGAATTATATTTTTAAAAATTATTTTTGGATTAGATAGTATTTAAAATTATTTTAAGATAATTTTCTTAAAAAGATTGAGAAATTTTAGGAATTAGAGAAATTTTAGGAAAGTGAAAAGATGGAGAAATTTAGTATTTATTATTTGTTTTGTCTTACACAAAATTAGTAGATACTTACATATCATTCAAAGAGAATGTCCTTACACCATTAAAAAAAAAAAGAATGACCAAATAAGCATCCATGCATACATTCTTACCTTATTTGCTATGTAACTTGTAATAAAATTGTTGTTACCTGATCACAACAATGATTACGTAGAAATCTCGATCTTCGTGTCCATGTGCTACTAAGAACTCTGTAGAAAAAGAAGAAATCAGAGAAATGCAAGAATTTTTCCCTGCGCACGCATTTTAATGCTTAAGTCAGAACCTGAGCAGAGTTTTAGCTAGAAAAATAGGGATTAATTGAAATGATTAATTAACTGTCATGTTATTTATAGAGGTAGATTATGACCGTAATCTCCTTTTTGCCCTTTATCCACATTAATTTAAATTTAATGTGTGGGTCTCGCTAAATGTCATCTATCAAATTGTCAAATAATTAAGGCCTAAGCACGCATTTTGGCCCTGCACTAAGTGTGAGAATGTCTTATGCAAAGAGGGTCCTGTGCAAGAAAGTGTTTCGTGTAGCACAGTGTGACTTACATCAATTGCTCGCCAATTCTTTGTGAAAGAACTCAAATCTTTTACAAAGAATTTTTTAGCGATCACACATTTATCTTGTACGTATTTAAACTTGTCTTACATAATAAATAGACTTACCTTGCACGCCTTTCACTTCAAGCTCTTACATTTCACATGCGTGATTTGAGTCTCGAATTTTTTACTTCAAACCTGTGCACTTTTTCATCTTTCACAAACGTGGCTCATGTCGCTCGTTTTTCGCTTCAAGTCCGTGCTCCTTTGTCTTTTACGCATGATTTACTTTGCGCACTTTTTACTTTAAGTCCATGCTCCTTTGTCTTCACGTATGATTTGCTTCGCACACTTTTTGCTTCAAGTCTATGCATAGCCTACTTTGCGCATTTTTCGCTTTAGGCCTTTTTCTTCGAGTGCGTGGCTTATCTCGTGCATTTTTCGTTTTAAGCCCTTGCACTTTCGTCTTCACGTATGACTTACTTCGCACACTTTTCGCTTTAAGTTCATGCGTAGCCTATTTCAGCCATTTTGTGCTTCAAGCCTTTTTCTTCGAATGTGTGACTTACCTAGCGCATTTTTCAATACAATCCCTTGCACTTTCGTCTTCACGCATGACTTACTTTCCAGACTTTTTGCTTCAAGTCCATACATAGCCTATTTCATGCACTTTTTGTTTCAAGCTTTTTTCTTCTTGTGCGTGGCTTACTTCGCGTATTTTTCGCTTCAAGCCCTTGCATTTTTTGTCTTCATACATGACTTACATTGCACACTTTTCATTTCAAATCCATGCATAGCCCGCTTCGCATACTTTTCGTTTCAGACCTTTTTCTTCTTGAAAGTGGCTTACTTTGCGCATTTTTCGCTTCAATCCCTTACACTTTTTGTCTTCTTGCATGACTTATATTGCGCACTTTTCGCTTCAATTCAATGCATAGCCTACTTCGTCCATTTTTCGCTTCATGCCTTTTTCTTCTTGTGCGTGGCTTACCTCGTGCATTTTTTGCTTCAAGCCCATACACTTTGGTCTTCACGCATGACTTACATTGTATACTTTTTGCTTCAAGTCCATGCATAGTCTACTTCGCACATTTTGCACTTCAAGCCTTGTTCTTTGAGTGCGCGGCTTATCTTGTGCATTTTTCACTTCAAGCCCTTACACTTTCGTTTTCACGCATGACTTATTTCGCACACTTTTTGCTTCAAGTCTATGCATAGCCTACTTCATGCACTTTTCGCTTCAAGCATTTTTCTTTTTGTCCGTGGCTTACCTTATACATTTTTCGCTTTAAGCTCTTCATTTTTTGTCTTCATGCATGACTTACGTCGCACACTTTTCGCTCCAAGTCCATGCATAGCCTACTTCATGCACTTTTTGCTTCAAGCTTTTGCTTTTTATGCGTAGCTTACCTTGTGCATTTTTCACTTCAAGCCCTTGCGCTTTTTGTCTTCATGCATGACTTACATCTTGCACTTTTCATGTTGGTGGCTTTTTTGCATGTTGTGTTGAGTTACTCATTCTATAGCAAAGACTTGTCTAGCAACTCTTGGTCTGGGTTTAGTCGATCCTAGCTTTACATCCCGTGTGTGGGCCATGTCGCCCGATGTCACCATAAGTGTGGGTCTCGTAGCCGTCTCGTAGCCGTCTCGTAGTCCGAGGTGGCAAGGCTGAGTTCCACTCTGGGTTCCACTTTGAATTTCACGCTGGGTTCTACTATGGGTTCCATTTTGGATTACACTATGAGTTTCACTCTGGGTTCCATTTTGAGTTCCACTCTGGGTTCTGTTTTGGGTTTCACCTTGAGTTCCAATTTAAGTTCCACACTAGGTTCCACTTTGGCTCCACTCTGAGTTCCACTTTGGATTACACTCTAACTTTCACTCTAGGTCCACTCTAAGTTCAACTTCGATTCCACTTTGGTTCCACTCTGAGTTTCACACTGGATTGCACTTTGAGTTTCACACTGGATTGCACTTTGAGTTTCACTCTGAGTTCCACTCTAAATTACACTATGAGTTTCACTTTGGATTACACTCTAAGTTCCACTCTAGTTCTACTTTGGATTACACTTTGAGTTTCACTTTGGGTTCCACTCTGAGTTTCAATTTGGGTTCCACTCTGAGTTTCAATTTGGGTTCCAATCTAAGTATCTGTGCGAGTGATCAAAGCATGACAAATTGAAATGTGGTAGACCAAAGCATAGTAAATCTGTGTGTGACAAATTGAAGTGCGATAGACTGGTGTGCGACAAACCAAAGTGTGGCAGATCGAAGCGCAACAGACTAGTGTGTGGCAGATTGAAGCATGGGAGATCGATGTGCTGTAAACCGAATTGTGGCAGACTAGTGTACTACAGACCAAAATGTGGCAAATCGGTGTGCGACAGACTGGTGTTAGTGGGAGAGTGGTAAGAGAATACACTCTGCCTTTCACTATTCTTTACACTTTGCCTTTCATTATGCTACTCTACTCTCCAATTCCATTCTAACACATACACTCTATCACCTTAGACTATTGCTCTAATTCTGTTGTACAGTGTCTTCATAGTCTGTTCAGTCTGCCATCCTTGTCGCTTGTCTAAAGTTTTTAACTAGGCTTTTTTATCGGATTCCCATAAATGGAGCCAATTGTTGTTGCCTTATCACAATAATGAATTTTGATGACGTAGAAATCTCGATCTTCGTGTCAACATATTTGTTAAGAACTCTGCAGAGAAAAAAGAAATCAAAGAGACGTAGGCAGTTTTCCCTGTGTGCGCACTTTGATGCTTAAGTTAAAAGCTGACTAGAATCTCAACCAAAAAAATAGGGATTAATTAAAATAATTAATTAACTGGGATTAATTAAAATAATTAATTAACTGACTTATTATTTATAGAGATAGATTATGACCGTAATCCACTTTTTCCTTTTGTCCACATTAATTTAAATCTAATGTGTGGGTCTCGCTAAATGTCATTTGTCAAATAATCAAGGCCTAAGCGCATGTTTGGGCCTTGCACTAAGTGTGAGAATGTCCCATGAGGGAGAGGGTCTCGCATGGGAAAGTGTCTTGTGTAGCACAATGTGACTTACATCAATAATATATATATATACACACACACACACATATATATATATATATATAGTAGTTTTTGTCTTGTGCTATGCATGATTTTAAAAAGGTTAATGGTTTATTTATATCAAATTCGAATAAATTTATATTTCGACTAATTATGCTTTTACATCCATATCAATTTTGCAATTGCATGTATGATAATTTTGTGGAAAAGTCTAAAATAAATTTGTTTCTTTTTGTGATTTTAACTTCTAATAAAACTTAAGATTTAATATCCAAATAAATTTCCAACTTGTTGTATAAAATTATTATAAGGTTTCAATATTTTATTGCATATAAATTAGTGTATAGACTTTTATTTTTTGTAAATAAACTTCAGTCTTTTAAAATTATGGAATTAAATTCAAATATGTTAAATAATAATAACTATTGTTTGTACCTCTTACTTGGTAGTTGATGCGAATAAGTTTGTGGATTGTTATGTGACATGCCACGTGTTGCAAGCCAAATGAAAGTTAGTGTTATTAAATATATTTGGACTTAATTACATGATTTTAAAAGATTAAAAAGTTTATTTATAAAAAATAAAAGTTAATAGATTAATTTGCATGCAATAAAAATGTTGAAGGCTTTGAATTATTTTGTGCAAAAAATTGAAAGTATTTTTGGTTATTAAGCTTAAAATTTAATGGAATTTATAAATAAACCTAATAATTTTAGACATAACATAATAACAAAATTTGAAAAACAATATAAAAAAATAAAAATGTGACGCAAGCTAAAATTTAATAAAAATATATATAAATTTGATAAAAAATTAAAAAAATATTTTTAACATATTGATACAAATTTTGACATGAAATATTCATATTTTATATAATATAAATACAATTTAACTACTATTAACATGAATTATATATATAAATTATCAGATCTAGTTGAAAATAAAAAATAAAAATGTTGTCGATTCATTCAAAATGCCATTAAATCAGAAGAAGTAAAACGTTATGAGAAGAAAAACTCTGACACGCTTTCCTTTTCTGCATAACATATTTTTATAAATGGAAATATTATATTAATTTTTTATTATTTTTTATTTTCATAATGGTTGAGTTGATAGCATTAGCGCGTGATTAACTCTGGCAAATATAAAAATGAAAAAAAAAAAAAAAGGAAGCACAGAACTGAGAATCTGTGATTGTGTTAAAAGACTTTTAATTTTAAGACATTTATAAATATATATATATTTATATATAAAAGCAGCTCAAACCAAAGCAATGCAAAGCAAGGCGAAAGAGACAGAGCTTCCAACTTTCGAATGCCTAAAATCCTAACAATGGGGCGTCAATTTCTTCTTCTTCGCCTCAATCTTCTCTTCTCTTCGCTTCTTCTTTCCCTCTAGGGTTTTCCTCACGCTTCTCTGCAGTTTGCACGGTGTCCTTTCAACTTCTCTCTTGCTCCAATTGAACTTTCCAGTAATCCATCCACTTCAGTTTCTCTGGTGCGTTTTAAAGGTGCGTTCAGTTTCATTATTATAATTCTCTTTTTTTTTTTAATTTTGAGGAATTTTGGTTTTTTTTTGGAGTTTCGATTTAAGTCTTAGTTCTGGGATCGAGTTGAGGTTTCGGTTTGACTGTTTATTGTGGTTGGTGAGAACGTTGGGCAATTGAAATGGAATTTTTTGGGTGACTGTTTGGGAAGTTCATTGTTTTCGATCGTTTTTGCCTCTTAATTGTAGCTTTTGATTCCTTGATATGTGATTTTCGGTTCTTAGATTCGATTTAGTCTTAGTTTTTGAGTGTTCTGTTTGGTTGATGAGGAAATGTAGCCCAAAGCTGGAATTTTTGTAGTGTTAAGCATTCTTAGCTATTTCTCCGAGAATATCTGAGTTGAATTGCTTTGAATTTTATTGATTGACTTACTGCTGAATTTAAATTTTTGCGATTAGTTCTTTTTTGTACGATTTATTTGTTAGGTAAAGATCGCAGCATCATTTCATCTTGTGTTCTGAATTGATCATAAATTGTTGGGTTATTAAGAATTTTTTTGCTTATATAGGTGCTTTAGATTGGTCACTGTTAATCAATAGAATACTGCTTTGGGTTCCATATTGTTTTTTCTTTTTCTTGTTCTTACTTGGGAATTGGGTTTTGATTTGAGGTTTGGTCGCTGGAAAATGTAGGAAAAACCATGTTGGTTGGTAGGAATTGTGCAAAAGTGCATCTAGTTGTGCATACCTTAGTTGGCTAATGCTAGCATGTTGCAACTGATTAAGCTAACATGGTAATTGAATGTTTGGTGAGACATTACTCACCTCGATTGGATTTTAAGGTTTCTGAGAATTCGCATATTTTTTCAGTTATCTGATTTGTGTTTTTATGTGTTTCATATCCTTTAACAGCTGATATCAACCTAAAGTTGTGTTTTAGAAGTTACTTGCTTTTCCTTTTTTCTGTTTTTGAAATGTTAGCCCTCATTCTAAGCTAATGTACTCTTATTTCACTCTTTTTCATTGCAGAATGTTTTCGTTGGATATTTTGGTAAACAGTAATGTGCTAAAGTCTGCAGAAATTTTTTCTTCGAGAATAAGACAGTAGATAACAAGAGTATTACTCAGTAATACAGAGAAAAAATGTACATTTAGGGGTGTGGGTTCAGAAGGGTTGTATTTATCGAATTAAACAATGGAAACTGCAAGGTCTTGGTTCAACAAATTGAAATCAAAAGATAAGTTAAGGCCTTCAAAGAAGAAAGATGCTGTGGCTAATGACAAGGAGGGGTCTAAACCTCCAACAAATGAAGAGGCACCATCAAATGTCACAAAACAGCGGGTAGAAGCTGCAAAGCAGTATATTGAAGACCACTACAAGAAGCAGATGAAAAGCCTGCAGGAAAGAAAGGAGCGGTATGATTTAAGTTCTTTCTTTCATGGAAATTTTCCCATGTAGTATTGTTACTGTTATGTGGTCGCATAACTACAATGTTTCAACTTGCAAGCAATGTGGTGCTCTATATTGTGTACTGACTATTTGGCAAAATTATCTCATATCAAGACACTTGGTTGCAGGTTTTTGTTCAAAACGTAGTGCTGTCATTGTATTTTGTATAATCTGCTAAAAATATAAAATGATAAAATATTTGTTTGTGATTGGAGGAATGCTGGGAAAGTTATGGTAGTTTTATTTTCAAGAATAGAAATGGTAGTTTTTTGGCTAATTATGATTTTCTGCAGACGAGATATTCTAGAAAAGAAGTTAGCTGATGCTGAGGTCTCTGAAGAAGAACAAAACAACTTACTTAAGCATTTGGAGAAGAAGGAAACCGAATACATGCGTCTTCAGAGGCATAAGATGGGTGCTGATGATTTTGAGCCATTGACCATGATAGGAAAGGGTGCATTTGGAGAGGTAATTATATCTTCATCATATTGTATTATAACATAGGTGCTTCTCTTGCTTCTGTTTCTGGTCTTGCCTTAAACTACTTGCCAAAATTAAGAAAAATTAATGAGCTATGGCTACCACTGGATTCATGGTGATAAATTTTTATATTTAAATTGTTCTGCCTGCCATCAAAACTTGTTTCCCTGAGAAAATGCATCTAGGGAACTTCTAGAAGAGCGGGTTTCTACATAAATACTGTTTTAGTTGCATGATTTGCTAGTTATGGATGGTTCTGAATATTTTGGCTGTAGTTTTACCTATCTTCTGTGATTCACCTTTATTATTAGTTTATTTTTCAACTCTTGAACAACTTGAACTCTTTTTTATTGATTGTCTTTCACTTTTCCCTCCAGAGGAAGGAATTTGGCCATAATTACTTTTAACTTCAGTTTTTCTCATCACAGGTTAGAGTCTGTAGGGAGAAGGCAACTGCTCATGTTTATGCAATGAAGAAGCTTAAGAAATCAGAGATGCTTCGTAGAGGCCAGGTACAAATTTTAAGCCTCCTATATAATTTGTTTAATGTGTTCTGAGTCGTGATGCTAATTTGTTGGTTTGCATTCCTAATATTCAGGTTGAACATGTGAAAGCTGAGAGAAATCTACTTGCAGAGGTTGACAGTAATTGCATTGTCAAACTATATTGCTCCTTCCAAGATGAAGAGTATCTGTATCTTATTATGGAATATTTACCTGGAGGAGATATGATGACACTACTGATGCGGAAGGATACGCTAACTGAAGATGAGGCCAGGTTTTATGTTGGAGAAACTGTCTTGGCAATTGAATCAATTCACAAACATAATTATATTCATAGGTGAGTTAACGTGACAGTAACCTTATATGCTAGTGGTCTACCTGAGTTTGGACTGAGGGGTGAACCCATTCTATGTGACATGTTGCAGAGACATCAAGCCTGACAACCTGCTACTTGATAGAAACGGTCATATGAAACTATCAGATTTTGGATTATGTAAACCATTAGATTGCAGTAATCTCCAGGAAAAGGATTTTTCTATGGCAAACAATCGCAGTGGGGCTCTTCAAAGTGATGGACGACCTGCAGCACCAAAACGCACACAACAAGAGCAATTGCAGCACTGGCAGAGGAACAGAAGGATGCTTGTAAGTACTTGTCACTAATGTAACATTACTTTTTAATATTACTGATTGTACTATTTTGTTTATGATGCAAGTTCTCAACTTGTTTCTCCTTTATTTTGCATAGTTCAGGCTTTGTTTGTCTTTGAGTTTGCAAGGCTTATATTTTACAGCTGTTAGTTGCCTTAGATATTCTAGAAAGACCACAACCTCACCTCTTTTTCCTTCCAACTTCATTTTGGAAAATTTTCTTTTACTTTTTATTGAAATTGCAAATTAATGTTTCTTAGACATTTAGATACTGTACTATTTCAGGCTTACTCTACAGTTGGTACTCCTGACTATATTGCTCCAGAGGTTTTGCTGAAGAAGGGATACGGAATGGAATGTGATTGGTTTGTAATCTAACATGGCTTTTTTTGGTTGTATTTATATCTTGTCTGATACATCATCATCATCATCATTAGAGTCTATATCCCAATAGATTGTGCGATATGTTATAGTGATATTTTTTTTATACTTTTCTAGGTGGTCTCTTGGTGCTATAATGTATGAAATGCTTGTTGGATATCCACCCTTTTATTCGGATGAGCCAATGTCTACCTGTCGAAAGGTAAGTTTTTGTTATGCAGTGTTTACATCTGAATACTGATATGATTAGCTTCTATATTGCAACTCTTAATTATACTGCTTGTTTTCTTTGTTAGTGATGAATAAGTATAGTGCTTTTTTCTACATTTTCCAGATAGTAAACTGGAAAACACACTTAAAATTTCCAGAAGAAGCAAAACTATCCGCAGAAGCAAAAGATCTTATCAGTAAACTTTTATGTAATGTTGAGCAGAGGCTTGGCACAAAAGGTGCCGATGAAATTAAGGTGTTGTGGGGTGTGTTCTTTTCTAGATTCTTTGATTCTAATTTAAAATGGAATGCAAATTTCTAAATTAACGGGCTGTATCTTTTTTTTTTTTTCAGGCTCACCCATGGTTTAAAGGTATTGAATGGGACAGGTTATATCAAATGAAAGCTGCATTTATTCCTGAAGTCAATGATGAGCTGGATACGCAAAATTTTGAGAAGTTTGAAGAGGTAGCTTAATGTTACTGTGTTTATAAATATGCAATAGCCTGTTTAGACACTTTCTTATTGTTGTCCTTTCTTTCATGCAACAGGCTGACAACCAAATTCCTTCTGCAGCAAAATCAGGTCCATGGAGAAAGGTAATACAAATACATGTATTTTTGGTTAAAATGTTTATTGAATTTGAAGAATTTGACTAGATAGCATCATTACAAATTCTTGCCACTATCTCACTAGGACTGGCACTGTTTCCTAACCAAGTTTGTTAGAAATTTCCTTCATTGAAGCTTTTAAAATTAAAGAGCACCATTCTCATTTGGGGGAATTTTTACCTTAGTGATTCTGTTGAATCTTTTGTTGCACCTATACTAATGTTTCATCAAATAAATTTTCGGAAATCTGCTTTCTTCCTTAATACCAGAGCCAGTTTCATGTGAAAATCTTGGAAAACATACCATTTGCCAGTCTGTTGTCTTTAATATATACATTGTATTAGAGTCTGTTTCAGGGATTGTTGAATCAATTTTCTAAGGAAATCAGATATGATAATGTTTATTGCCTTTGATATATAGTAATGTTGAAATCAATCCATTTAACATGGTTAATAAAAGGTAATTGCTGATAAATGATGTTTCTATTGCTAACTGTGGAATATTATTTAATCTTTTCCCTTGATGCAGATGCTTTCATCCAAGGATATAAACTTCGTAGGTTACACATACAAAAACTTTGAAATTGTAAATGATAATCAGTTACCCGGCATTGGTATTTTGCTTCCTCCCTCGATTTATATTTTTTTTGCCTTTGTTCAATTTGTTTTCCGTGCCATTGATACATGTTTTTCTCTATTGATCCCTCTTCTGCTATCTCTTCTGGTTATATGAACACAAGTTTATCTTCTGTGGAAGTTTCGAACCTAGCAAATATCATTGTAGTTGACCAGTTTCTATTTATTCCATTGTGCAGCTGAGCTGAAGAAGAGCTCAAAACCCAAGAGACGCTCCATC
Organism: Heritiera littoralis; assembly: GCA_031772115.1. Lineage (NCBI taxonomy): Eukaryota > Viridiplantae > Streptophyta > Magnoliopsida > Malvales > Malvaceae > Heritiera > Heritiera littoralis. The sequence continues at coordinate 1,112,635 of JAPDPK010000147.1, forward strand.
AAATCCCTTTTTGGTAAGATATCATTATTACTATACTTTGATTTCGTTGGGTGAGGTTCAGTTGTTGGTTTACGGTTTATGGCTTGTTTATTTACTATATGGTATTGTTTAGCAGCTTTGCTGCAGTTAATGGATTTTAAGTTGGGCAAATGCAAGATTTGAAAGTTGATGTGTTGGCATTGATATAGTATCAATCTGGCGTATATCCAACATTTTAGATGGTTCATTCTTGTTGATCTTCGTCTAAATATTGCAGAGGATGAGCCAGCTTCGGCTGCCAATCAACCTGTTCAAGGGAGCTTCTTAAACCTCTTGCCTCCGCAACTAGAAGGCCCTGAGAATCATTCGAGAAAATGACTGCCTTCAATATCCTCGTTGCTGTGGGATGAAAGAAGGCCTTAGATATCCAAAGATAAAATGTTTACTGTTCTCTGGTGAATAGCTTTTGTTTCGCCTGCGTCTTACATAAAAATTTTTCGGTGAAAAGTTTGAGGGACAAAGGCCCCAAAACAAGTGGGTTGCGATATCGGTTTGGCCCTTGAGTCAGCATAGGAGATTGTTTTTTTGTAAAATAAGATCTGAAGGTAAATATTTTTTCATATTTGTTGTGCATTTTTCCCCCCAGTGAATCAGAAAGAAGTTCGTGTACAATACCCCGTTGTTGTTTTCATGTAATTATCTACTTGTTCTCTGGTTGACCAGAGGTGTACCGTTTTTCTTTTTTGTATTTGACGCTGTCAATGTTTGAGCTTTGATTACTTGAACTAAAAGTTCGATATTCTATCACCGGATTACACGATTGTTGGTTGCATGTTTCTTTTGCCTTCAGGATTTGAAAATGCATGTTTCACAAGCTTTAAATGTTGCGGATGGATCATGACATGAGTTGCCGTAACAAATCAATTCTCATGCTCATGGGAAACTCGCATTCAGGCTGCTGCCTTTATTCCAGTCCAAGTAATTAGTTTCTCTACCTAACGTAGCTGGAATGAAGCAGTAGGGTTTTGTTTGGTAGAAAGGATGGAAAAGAGTAAGGACGAAAAATTTGCCGAGGAGAAGCATCGGGATAGTAAGGTTGATTTTCAAAGAAGGATACATCAGGTTGATTTTCAAAGAAGGATACATCAAGTGAGACATAGGTGAATAGCACTTATAACCCTTTTGTGTGGGAAAAAAGCCAAACAAAATACGTTTGATTGCCTTAAGCTCAAATTTACCACTGTGAGGGGCTTCATTATGAAAAAAACTATACAACTAAACATTTTGGGAGAAAGAGAGTTTGGGATTCGGATGGTGGGAAAAACAACAAGAAAAAACTCAATGAGGTTTGAAATTTAAAATGTTTCGAAGGAAATCAAAGAATAAAATAGGCAGCGGATAAAATAGCCTCACCCCGAAAAAATGTGGAACATTGATGGTAAACATTAGGGATAATTTGTATTATTAGAATCAAAAGTAAGTTTTATGTTTTAATTAAATGTTCAAATTAGAATTGTAATAAAATCCAAAATTACCTAACCCCAAAAACCAAATAACTAATCCAAACTAGATCAAATTCATGCAAATCGGCTCTGATCAAAATTTTTTTATGAGGATAGGATATGGAGTGCAAATAAAACTCTCACAAGATAGGGCAAATAAAAAATTTATAAAAATTCGATGCAATCTGATATCACCCTGGTTGTTTAACACTTCAATAAGATTGTGTGTGGTGCGCGATTGTTTATAGGGTTTAATGATTCAAATTTAAGATTTTTTTTGGTTTTAATGAAGGTTTCTAATCAGAAAAGAACGCATGTACTAGTAAGACTTGACTTTCAAATTTGCACGACTCTGAACTCTAGCACCCTAAAGTCAAAAACATAGCCATTTAATTTAACTCATAGCATTTCTTAATCATGTAATCATGTCTAAGGCACAAAGCATTATTTAATCGTGTAATCATGGAATCAAAAAATATTCATAAGACATCAACATAAGCCAGCCAATTCCCCGCATTTTAAAAGCAGCACCTAGGCAAATACCAAAGCTATGGTCAATTATTGCTGCCATTATAATGAGGTTTCAACCTATTCCCCTTTGCTTTGGGATTATAAGCAAGGCTGGCAGCTTTGGCATCTTAATGTGCAGCAAAATGATGACAAAGGTTACTAAAACAGAGCCTTTTGTTACTTTTAAGTGAAGCAAACGAAAATAAAAAGGTCAATCATGCAGCCCATGTTATTATAATCACTGCAACATTGTAATATAAAATCAGAAACAACATTCATCTTACAGATGATGGTAACACAAAATGGGAGATATAAACAGAGTAATCAGATGACACATGGCCAGAAAGTCTTTTGCTATAATAGACTTTTTAGTCATAGCTCTCCTTTGCTTCTGAGGAAGAAAGAAAGAAACATCAAGTGTTTATTACAGCTAGAATGTTGGAAATATATGAACAATTCCCTAAAGTGAGATCATTTATCTCTTTCTTTAACGAGTCTTGACTCTATAGGCATAACAATGGCAAGAATACTTGGCATGGGGTACAAGAGGAAGGCGTTGAAAAGTTTTCCCGGGCATTAACTCCTTTGGGTAGATTGTTGTGGAAGGAACCCAACAATGGACACAGATGTACAGAGTAACTGTTTGTAAATACCATTATAGTGCCGAGACCTCCGTTAGAAACTAGAATAGGGAAATTGTGTGCTCTCAACAGAAGCAAATCCTTCCTACCAAATGCATATGCCATTTATTTCCTTTTCCCACTCCCTATAGTCAAGAGCTCGAAGCTGCGAAGGGTATCATCACGACCACCCCTTGTGGCTGCAGTCCGGGTAAAAGATGATGATTTGGATTCAAACCCAGGTTGGAATCTCTGGGTTGTTGACAGGCGACCACTGCTTGAGACCAATCTGCCAGACCGGTTCTCACTAGGCTCACCAGAGGAGCTAGGTCGGCTGCCAGATACAACAGGCCTCTTGGACATACTACCATTTCTTGAGGAAGAGCGAGCCCTTTCAGAATCAAGTTGCTGAAGCAGAGAAAAGTTCAAAAGAAAATCATAACTTCTGTAGCAAATAGGTAAAACATTTAAACTCAAGTTCCTAGAAAGAAAGTAAAATTTAAAGGAAAACAATAAATTAGATGTACAGAAAATAAAAATACAGAAGCCAGGTTGCTCACCACATCCTTGGATGATGGCACATCATCTGAAGATCTGTATCTAGATTGATCAGCATGCAAACCATGCCCAGAGCCGTTCCGTCTTGCAAATGCCTCAACTGCACCAGAGAACTTTTCTCGAATCTCTTGGCCAACTACAGGAAATAAAGAGGTGTCTAAGAATTGTAAGTTAGCTAATTTCAGTAAATCAAGGTCATAAAACTGGAAGTCAGGTGTATCAGATACAATGTTTACATCCAAAAAGTTATCACCAGTTAAATTGTGAGAATATATTCTCAAACCAAACTCTGAAAAAGAAACAGACCTGAAGGCCTTTCTGTTCTTTCAGCAGATACTCCTGGGGGATTTAAACCTGCCTTTTGGCTTGGCTGTTGAGGAATCACATCAAGCACAGTATAAGAATCCTTAAAGAAGAGACAAAATTAATATTTCCATGAAAATCAAGGTCAGCAAATTAAAGATCACTGACCCGTGCTCTTGAGCTGGAGCCGACCTGTGGATATCTCAGTATAGTCCAATCAAATACATAGTCAAACTGATAACCTGCATCAATTAGTTTTCAAAATAAATTAATTTGGGAGTTCAATAAAGCAGATTCATGATACAAGATCTCATGCAAATTTGTGATGATGAACTAACGAGAAGACTGATTCAATTTTTAACATTAAACAAATTATAAAGGTGAGGAATATTAGAACAGCAAGACTTTAAATGACAAGTTAACCTTCTCGAATAAAAAGGTCCCGGAACAGCCTCTTCAGGTAAGAATAATCTGGTTTGTCTTCAAACCGTAGTGACCGGCAATAATGAAAGTATGATGTGAACTCAGAAGGATATGATTTGCAAAGGACCTGAAATTGGCATATTACTTGTCACACTTACATTCAGTCCTCAATTTAAAGAACATGGAGGGAATTAGCAGGAAAACTTTTGAAAATTTCAACTTCTAAGTAACCCAACTTATTCTTGTCCGTTCTCAAATATTATTGTTGAAATATTTAGAGTTTCAGGATTACTTACCTTTCAGGGATGAGTTTTAATTTAAACAAGAGATTATCTCTCCTACTTTATTGCTGTATTTTAAATTTAGATAAGGCTGAGATTATCAGCTGATTTTTAGGAATGTTATCTCTGATTTATTGTGGGTATTATCTTTATATAAGAGCCCCTATTTGAGGAATAAAGAGCAGTAAGCCAGAAGAGAAAGTTCTAGCTATTCTGTTTCAAATTTTCAGTCTCATTTTCTGTTTTCAAATTTCAGTATTACATTCTTTATGGCATCAGAGCAGGTCTGATCCATCTTCTTTGCCACTGTACAGTATGGCATCAGGCAAACAAACGTTTGCTGAAATCACCTCAGGTTCCACTGGATTGGTACCAGTCACTGTCAAGCCTACTACAACCGCTTCCACTGAGTGTACTGCATTCACAAAGGGGCAATTAGACATCCTCCAACAATTAATCCAAAGGGTTCAGCCTAGTTCAGTTGTTGGTACAAGCTTAGTTGCTCAGAGAGGTAATTATCTAAATGCTCTCAATGCAGAGGTTGATAGAAATAGTGATTGGATCATTGACTCCGGAGCATCAGATCACATGACTGGTAATGTGAAACTTTTCCAACACCTTCGCCCTTGTTTGAAAGGTCTTTCAGTAAAAATTGCCGATGGCTCATTATCTACAGTCACTGGAGTTGGAACTGTCGTTGTCTCAAAAAATTTAGTCCTAAATTCTGTCCTTTATATTCCTAAACTGAAATGTAATTTACTCTCAGTCAGTAAGTTATCAAAGGATATGAATTGTATCACAAAATTTTACCCAACTTGGTGTGAATTTCAGGACTTGGAATCGGGGAAGACAATTGGCAATGCTGAAGAGAGGGCCGACCTATACCTCCTAAGGACTGATTCCTTCAAGCTCAAAGATCAAACTGCTTGCAATGCTTTCTCTAACCTTGATCATGTTTTTTCTAGTTCTAATAATCCTAGTGTAGTGACTTTATGGCATTATCGCATGGGTCATCCTTCTTTCTCCTACATGAAAAAAATGTTTCCATCTTTGTTTAACAAAAAACAAGGTCCTTTTCAATGTGAGATCTGTCATTTGTCCAAACAAACACGCACAACATTCCATACTCAGCCTTACAGATCATCCCAACCATTTACCCTTATACATAGTGACATCTGGGGACCATCTAGAATAAAAAATGTCTCAGGTGCAAGATGGTTCATTTCTTTCATAGACGACCACACTAGGATTACTTGGCTTTTTCTCGTGAAAGAAAAATCTAAAACACGTGCAATCTTTGAAAATTTTCATAAGATGATCCAAACTCAGTTCCAAACCAAAATCCAAATTCTTAGAACTGACAATGCCAAAGACTATTTTAACTCTGTTCTTAACAACTACCTATTAGCTAATGGCATTATCCATCAAAGTTCATGTGTTGACACCCCTCGACAAAATGGGATTGCTGAAAGGAAAAATCGCCATCTCCTTGATATTGCTCGTTCATTACTGTTCACATATAATGTGCCAAAACAATTTTGGGGAGAAGCCGTTCTCACAGCCACCTACCTAATTAACCGAATGCCTTCACGTCCTCTAAACTTCCAAACCCCATATCATTCCCTTCTCCAATTTTACCCACAAACTCGACTTCTCTCAAACCTCCCACTCAAAATATTTGGCTGCACTACATTCATCCATGATCATTCCCAACATCGTAGCAAACTTGACCCCAAATCCATAAAATGCATCTTTCTTGGTTATGCTTCCAATCAAAAAGGGTATAAATGCTACTCTCCCATTACTCATCGGTTCTACACCACCATGGATGTTACTTTTATTGAAAACCAGCCCTACTTCACTAAAACTGATATTCAGGGGGAGAATCATGTTACAAAACAGCAACATGAATATCAGTTTTTGTTACCAATTGAACCAGAAATAATACAGCAACCTCCTCAAAACAGCCCCTTACCTGAAACCGAACCCGAAATAATGCAGCAACCTCCTCAAAACAGCCCCTTACCTGAAACCAAACAGCAACCTCCTCAAAGCAGCCCCTTACCTGAATTTGATCATGGGCCAAATGAATCAATTGCAAACAACAAGGAACTTCAAGTCTATTCTAGAAGATCACGAGTCCAAAAGGGGGTAGAGTCCGAACCTACTCCAAAGCAAACCCATGAATCTGAACCGAGCTCCAACAACATGAAATCTACATCAGGCAACTTCGAAACTCCTCTTTGTGATTCTATGGACGATGATCTTGATGTTCCAATTGCTAGAAGGAAAGGGATTAGAGCATGCACTCAACATCCAATTTCTAATTATTTGTCTTATGAAAGGTTGTCTTCCAAGTTTAAAGCCTTTACTACTAAATTATCACTTGTTGAGATTCCACAGACCATAGAACAGGCACTCAAGACTCCAGAGTGGGAACAAGCAGTAAAGGAGGAAATACGAGCCTTGGAAAAGAATGGTACATGGGAAATGGTGAAACTTCCAAATGGAAAAACCCCAGTAGGATGTAAATGGATATTCAATGTGAAGTATAAAGCAGATGGCAGTATCGACAGATATAAGGCTAGATTGGTTGCCAAAGGTTACACTCAAACCTACGGTATTGATTACCAAGAGACTTTCGCACCAGTTGCTAAGCTAAACACGGTAAGGATACTTCTATCAACAGCAGCTAATCTTGATTGGGAATTGCAACAACTAGACGTAAAGAATGCCTTCCTAAATGGCCATTTAGAAGAGGAAGTGTACATGGAGACTCCACCAGGTTTTAAGGATGAAAGAAGTCCACATCTTGTTTGCAAATTACTTAAGTCTCTCTATGGTTTGAAGCGATCACCTCGTGCATGGTTTGATAGGTTCACTCGAGTACTCAAACACCATGGATTCCAACAAAGGGCAAGTCGATCACACACTCTTCACTAAACATTCTTCTACAGGTAAAATTGCTGTGTTAATTGTATATGTTGATGATATTATATTGACCGGAGACTACCTAGAAGAAATTGCTAGATTGAAGATTCTGTTGGCCAAAGAGTTTGAAATTAAGGACTTGGGACAACTACGTTATTTTCTAGGGATGGAAGTTGCAAGATCAAAGAAGGGCATCATGGTGTCACAAAGAAAATATACTTTGGATTTGCTGAAAGATACAGGTATGTTAGGGCGTAAACCTATAGATACACCCATGGATACAACCTGTAAAATTGGGTTAAAGGAGAATTGTGCTCCAGTCAACAAAGAGAGATACCAGAGACTTGTTGGAAGACTCATCTACTTATCCCATACCCGTCCTGATATTGGCTTCTCAGTGAGTGTTGTTAGTCAATTCATGAACAATCCAAATGAAGAGCATCTTGAGGCTGTGTATCGTATTCTACGTTATTTAAAGATGACTCCAGGTAAAGGTCTATTCTTCAAGAAAGGAAGTAGTAGAGAAGTTGAAGTGTTCTCAGATGCAGATTGGGCAGGATCAATAACCGATAGAAGATCCACCACTGGGTATTGTACTTTTCTATGGGGGAATCTAGTCACATGAAGTAAAAAACAGTCTGTGGTGGCAAGGAGTAGTGCTGAAGCAGAATTTCGAGCTATGGCTTTGGCTGTATGTGAAGGAATGTGGATAGGAAGAGTCCTTTATGAACTAAATCTGTCTACAGATAAATCATTTAAGATGTTATGTGACAATCAAGCAGCCATCAGTATAGCCAAAAATCCAGTGCATCATGAGAGGACTAAACACGTGGAGATTGACAGACATTTCATTAAGGAAAAAATTGAGGAAGGCATCATTAATCTATCATACATTTCTACAAACTATCAAGTGGCTGATATTTTCACAAAAGGTTTGCCTAGGATGTCATTTGATAATTTTGTAAACAAGCTGGGTATGATTAATATTTACAACCCAGCTTGAGGGGGAGTGTTGAAATATTTAGAGTTTCAGGATTACTTATCTTTCAGGGATGAGTTTTAATTTAAACAAGAGATTATCTCTCCTACTTTATTGCTGTATTTTAAATTTAGATAAGGCTGAGATTATCAGCTGATTTTTAGGAATGTTATCTCTGATTTATTGTGGGTATTATCTTTATATAAGAGCCCCTATTTGAGGAATAAAGAGCAGTAAGCCAGAAGAGAAAGTTCTAGCTATTCTGTTTCAAATTTTCAGTCTCATTTTCTGTTTTCAAATTTCAGTATTACATTCTTTAATTATTATAAAAGAATTTCTGGGTACTAAAAGCAAGAAAGAAATGGTACCTCTATGGGAGTAAGCATCTTCTTTTCACTAATCTTGTCATACTTTTGCTTTTTGGTGCCAGCTTTCAAGCCCTGCCATGGAAGGCTGAGACAGAAAACAACAAATTAAGTTACAATGTGACTCAACATTTAAAGGGTTTGTGGAGTAAGCAACCCACTTATGTGTGATTGTGTTCAACCAACCTTCCCCTCAAAAAGTACATAAGCACGTAACCAAGAGATTCCAGATCATCCCTCCTGCTTTGCTCTGCAAGTTATATAAAGCACAGTTTGATCACATATGAATCCAAAATAATCCATGGCGATAGGTGTTTGCTGAAAGTGAAACCCATATGAATATTAGATGCAGTAAGTTCACTAACCGACTCCAAGGTGAGTGTTAACACTTGCATATCGAGCTGTTCCAGTAAGATTCTTGTTTTCTCTATACAAGAACATAGATAACATAATAAGTGTCCATGGCTAGTGTAAAAAGGCTAACAAAGAGGAAAAAATAGTACAACATGAGGCAGTGTGGCATTTTTAAAATGATTTCACTAGAGAAATATACATGCAACATATGAGCTATCCTTGATGGAAGAATTGACAATTGATGACTCAAGCTTAAAGCATAAGTACTAAGATTTTCTCAAAAAAGCTAATCATGATACCAAATTGTTTATGAGGTACTCTCGAGTGTAGGAATCCTGAAATCAGATGCCTTGGATATGCTGATGAGTGACAAACATAATCATGAAAAGTTAACTATCATCTACTGTTCCTACAGACCAAATAGCCTTTCTACGAATATCTTTATCATCAAATCTATTACCAGAAGAATTAAGTAAAGCTTAATGCTATTTCAGGGCCAAAAGATGAACAACCTGCAAGAGGAAATATCAAATTCTAAAAATAAAGACATCAAATGTTATTACCTGTATGGTATGTGCTTGTGTGTTTGAAGATCCCTATACTTTTTTGCAAGGCCATAATCAATTACATATACCTGCAGTGAAAAGGGGGGGGAAACAATGAAATTAAGCAACAAACACTTGGGCACCCTGTTGAATAAGTGACCCAAACATTAGAGTTACGTCAAACTGAATTTCAGTCAAGGGAACAAGATAACTATTGCTAGGGAAAATGATATTTCAAATGGAATATAAAATTGTGTGAAAATCTTATCAACATAATCTCATGTCCCATCAGCTATTTACAAATCAACAATAAAACATGTGCAGCTAGATGCAGGCATTAAACAGAAGAACATGCCTGATTTGCTTTGCGCCCTAAACCCATCAAAAAGTTATCGGGCTTTATATCACGGTGAAGAAAACCACGAGAGTGCATATAATCAACTCTATTTATCTGAATCAACAGGGAAAGAAAAAAATATTAGTAAGTAAGCCACCTGACCAGAGCACAGTTCCCTGAAAAAGATAGCAGACTTACTAACTGATCTGCAAGCATCAAAACTGTTTTTAAAGAAAACTTCCGATTGCAATAGTTGAACAAATCTTCTAGGCTTGGTCCAAGAAGATCAATGACCATAACATTGTATTCACCCTCGACTCCAAACCATTTTAGGTGAGGAATACCATCTGCACATGTAAAAGAAAGTAAGAAAAACTATTAACTTAGTCCAAGTTACCATAATAAATTGATAAACACACACACACACACATATACATAGAGAGATAGAGAGAGAGAGATGAAACTTACTTCCTCCTTGAAGAAGCATGTATAGCTTTGACTCATAGTGAAGTTGGGGATGCTTGGTCTTAGCAGATTCCTGGGCAAACAAGATATTGATAACAAATTCAAAACTTAAAACATCACCAATATTAGGAAATTCTATTAAACTATTGAATGGCAAAAGAATCAATAGAAGTATAACTACAGTATAACAACTCAGCTTCTAAATAAACTTTTTAAGCACTTAGCAGATCATCCAAAAATAACAGCTTGAATAATAGATGGATCCATCCCTATATTAGCAGCAAACATCACAGTCCAACTCTAACAATGCTCAAAAAAAATCAACCCCTAACTTCTTTTTCTTATTACAACAATAAACTATAAAAGACACTCCAGCAATGCCTTTAGTTTATAGCTCTGCATACTGTCATCTTCAGAGCAACCTTTAACTAAATGTGGACATCTAACCTCCAACTCCAATTCAGTAAACTACTTTAAAAAGCAGAAAATTCAATAGTTGATATTCTTGGATTTCAATGGCATAAAAGAACTGCTTGAGTTTAAACAATCCATGAGCCACCAGGCCTCCTTTAAGGAGATAGCACTAAAAACATTAAATCTAGCATCTCCATAGGAGCACATGACTATATACATCAAGTAATAAACATCACAAATAACATCAAACACAAGTGCAACAATCTTCGGCTAAATCGACCATAATTTTTTACATATATAGTGATAAGCCAATACACTCTTAAAACACACAAAACAAGAAACACATCCCCCCCCCCCCCCCCCCCCAAAAAAAAGAAATAAATAAATAAATAAATAGGTTGCGGCAAGGACAGTAAAACGCAAAATCTTACCAGCTTAACAGCCACTTCCTCTCCACTTTGTACATTAACACCTGTAAAACAAAAACAACAAAATCAACAAAAGCTAGAAAGGAAGAATATATATATATATAGAGAGAGAGAGAGAGAGAGAGAGAGAGAGAGAGGAAAAACTCATTATCATAATACCTAAATAAAGTTCACCAAACGATCCACTCCCGATCTTTCGACCAAGCTTGAATTTTCCACCGATAATTTGCTCCATGATCTAATCTTACTCAAACTTATCACAATAAAAAGAAAACACCCCTCCCCTCTTATTTCACTTTATCAATATTGAAAAAATTGACTTTCAACACAGAAATCGACTCAAAGCCCTTCTCTTTAAACTGTAACACTCAGATCCCTCAAAATTATAATCTATCAACTCCAAAATTCAAAACCCAGATTCCAAAATCCCAATAAACCCCTCCGAAAATTCAGAACAAAAATTGTTAACCCTTTTAGTGACTAAAGGAAAAACAAAGGGAGAAAACGTGATTGAAAACTACGCAATACCCATTAATCAGTGAACCAAAAGAAGCGATTTGGGATCATCAAGCTGCATTTCTAGGTTGGGAAAAAAAGGCCAAGAGAAAAGACGTTTTTTTAAGAGATAACACTTAAGAGTATTAAAGAAAAAAAAAAGGGGTATATTTTGATTGCCCCAGGAAAAGGAATATGGGGAAAAGAATCTAAAAGGAACGGATTTCTCGGCAAGAATTTGGGGTGATGATCAATGGATCTGGGTTAAAGACAAGGATTTAATTTTCTCGGGAAAATTCTTTTGAGCGAAAACAAAAAAGGAAGAACTCTATTTTGGACAAGAAAGGGAGAAAGAAAAACGGATGACTGGAGAAAAGAAAGTTGAATGATGATAGTAGGTGGATTTTTATCCCTTTTTCTTTTTCGGGTCTTTGATTAAGATTAAGATGATTGAGAGAGAGAATATTTCATGTCCTTATTTGTGGTGCTAACTGCTAATTGACAATTTCTACATGGGAGATAGGGAAAAAGTATTTATTATTTATTAAAAGAATAAAAAATTAAGCTTGTCAGGTTTGGTTTATATAGGTGTCTTGTTGTGGTTTGATGATAAATTTTGTAGTATTAAATATAGTTTAAAATTCATTTTCACTAATGGTTAAATTAAGTCTCTAAAACAAAGGGCAGCACATTTGATTTCTTTACAAATAAATTTTTAGGTGTATTTTGCTATCACTTCTTTTATTTTAAAGCAAAGAAAGTTAGTGAGTTACCCTTTCTTTCCTTTTTTTTTATTTATTATAATTTATATGATACAACAACTTAACAAATTTGAAACATTCAATATCAAAAAATCATAGGTTCGGAGCAATTTTAAAAAAAAGATTAAAATTTATGATTTAAATTTACATATGCATGTATATACATATTTATATATAAAAAATCATCATAGATATTTTTTTTTGATGAAATAGATGGTTGATATATATATATTTGTAAATGTAATAAAAAGCTTAAGATATCTCTTGGTTACATTTATAAAATTTAAAATTTTTATGAAAAATAATTAAGACATTTTTCATATGCATCTTATCATTATGAATTTGAGATTTTTTTTTTTTACTTGTAATCTGAAACATGGCAGGGTGGCACAGGGTAATTGGTAAGGGAGATAAAATTGTTAATCACCCTTCAAATCTGGCTCCCCAATCTTTGTAAGAGAGCAGACAACTTAAAACAAATATTCTTTTCTTCTCTTTTATTTCTCATCTGAGTGAAAATGATGATGAGATGACTCTCGTTATAATATCTACATGTTACCAACAACTGATTAGCGTGAGTGGCTAGTGACTTTCGTCCCTTAAGCAAGGTCAGGGTTTGAATCCTGACTTGTATATGGAGTGTCAGTGTTGGGAGGGAGACTGCCTAACCACGCTTTTGTTTCTCCTGACTCCGGATTAATCACTGAAGATGGATACCGAAGGATTTTCGACTAAAAAAATAAACTATCTACACGTTTTAGACTGATTTTAGCCAAAAAAGAATAATCCACGCCAGCTTGTTTCAGTGGGGTGCATATTGCCCGTCTTAAAGTATAAATACGCATATGCAGTATAAGTTTCATAGTTACAGCTGAATTGACCTAACTAAAACTTTTTTGGTCCAAATTGAATTTGGGCCCCAATCTTATAAGTGGGTCAAAACATTTTTTTCTTGATTCTTGATATTAGTTTTATTTTGATTTTATAATTATCAATACATCCATTTGCTGAATAAGATCTAAATACAAGATATTGTTCAAAGAACTTTATCATTTATTACTTTTAATTTGAACATAATTATACTCAAATCGTAAAATAGATGAAAAACTTGTGATTACACCAAAAAAAAAGTGTAACTGGATTAATAAAAATAAAATTAAATAATAAAAGGATTTATATATGATGCACTGACAGTATATAGTTTCTATACACTGTCAATGCATCAGAAATTGACACTTCATCATTAGGCCCTTATATGCAAATATAAATAAATTTTTTTATTTGCCCATAAGGACCTATTGATGAGGTATCAACTTCTGATGCATTGACAGTGTATAGAAACTATACACTGTCAGTGCATCATATATAAACTCATAATAAAATGTAAATGTTTGATCAAAGCTTCTTTCTTTCTTTTTTTTAACAGAAGAATGTCAATCAAAGAAAGGAGGTGGAAAGATTATCCTTATCAAATAAATTACTGGCCATTGGGGAAGCCATTGAATGTGAGAGGTAAATCAGTGCTACCGAAAAGATAAACATTTGAAATGTATACATTTTAAATTATTACTTAGGAAATGTGACAAATGTCCTTTATTGGATCTGCTTTGGGATAAATTGACAAAACATTAACATGCGATATGTTGCAACTTAATCATTAAATGGAGGCCCTTTTTTTAACTTTTTGTTTTCTTTCCTACCAAATGAAATGCAGGTGTAGTAATTTTAACCATACTCCTTTCTAGCAATTTGGACCTAATACTATTTCTAAATTATAAGGATTTAGATCTAATTGTTTGGTTGTTTACTTGAAAACTAAAACCTTGCTTGGTACAAAAAAAAATTGAAAGATGCCAAATTTATTAATTTAATGATTAAATTTCATAACAATTTTCTTATTTTGTAATTTGTTTTGTTCATTTTTCTTTTTTTTTTGTATCTTAACCTTCGGGGTTAACAAAATTTTCATCTTTTAAGGAATCTATAGGTTGACAAAGTAACATTTTCTTTCAATATTTTTCTCTCTCATTATCAAGCCATTGCATGATTGCTATATTTTTTTTAATAATTATAGCCTATGGGATAAAAGATCCTAATGTGAAACCTTTTTTCTAAAGAAAAAGTGTGATTGCCAATTAAGATATACTTTCACTACCTGATACCACATTGAAGTTCCCCATGTCATGCCATTTAATACTTTATTCATATTGAAAGTTGAGACTTTGACAACAGTGTTAAGTAATTGATTAGGTGGTTTAGCTAATGTCTGATTTTGATATAAGGCCTGTTAAAGCCATTTAATTCTTTACTCTAATGCAATCCTAATATCCCCACCCCCAAACTAAAAAAAAGAAGAAGCTATTTTTCTCAATATTCTCAGCTAAGTCACATGTCTCAACCAATATTGGCTGACCATACCCTATTGGAAATTATCCTAATCTCCTGGTCATTCCTTTGATTCTTCAATTTTCACAGGTCTAGTTTATGATTTGCTTGTCGTTTTCTATTGAAGCTGCAAAGTTCAAACCACCAAAAGTTTCCTGACAAGGAAATTTCAATTGGTTAAAGACACACATGATTTTATTTTCTTGAGAAGATATAATATCCACTGCATTTAATAGCTTTGGATAAAAGTTGGTGTTTCCAAAAACAAATTGCTTTGGTACTTGGAAATTTGCTCATTTTAAGGAGGCTTGGGTACACCAAATTAGCTCCTTTTAAGTAACAAAATGAAAAATGTCAAAGGGAATGCAACCTAAAAGTTCCATTAAAAACAACATAAAGATTCATTGAAAAGGTGAATGTAATCAATTAGCAAGGTTCACCAAAGTTAAGCCTCATCAACTCTAGATAAGGTTGTAGACCCTGTTTTCACAAAAAGTTAATCCTAATAATCTTAATTTAATCAAGCAGAGACTCAGAGGCCAGAGTATACGCTTCCTAAAATCTCATTTTATATCCTAACCACAAGTTCTCAATCATCTTCTATTTCAAGGGGCAGACCACAAGGCACAGGCATCTTTTGCACATAAAGATCACAATTAATTGAAGGAGAGAGGAGTTGTGAGGATTTTATGGCAAAAAAATTTCCCCCCCTGTCCTGCATAGTAAATGAACAAAAGGAAATAAATACTCGTAAACTTTTATATCTGAATATTTAAAGACATATTATTAAACAAAAGGACAATATGAAACTAGATAGGCCAAACCACAAACCAGATTGAATGGAATTTTAGTTCACCATCAAACAAGATATTTGCTATTACACTCATTTTCCAAAATTAATATGGGGCTGCAGCTCAAGATCATTAGTCATTACCCCAGAAATGACGGTTATTCAGCATAGCTAATGAATTGCATACATGGGTGTTCCACCTAGAAAAGCCACTAGTAAGTGCAACACGATTACAAAAGTCTTAAAAGTGGCAAACAACATTCCTTAGTAAGGTTTACTAATGAGGAAGCAATGTGGCATCCATTTGCAAGATATGCAATCCACATGCACCACAAAATGGATAGAAATAACTTCAGCACAAACAAAACACTCTCCCCAGTTCCCAACTATTAGTTGCCGGTACAATGAATCAAAAATCATACCATTTTGCTTCGCATTAGGCAAACTTTCAAACTCGTTGAACTGCATGTTCTTTCCACATATTCCTTGCATACTCCTATCTACATATCACTAGCATATTGAAACCAGATAATTCCCTTTTAAGTCACAAGTTATTGGCCTCTTACAGCACAACACTACACAAGGCTAAGCAATTCTTAACCACAATAACTACAATCAACATCCCAAGAAAATGGAAGGGCAGCAACTAAACTTCCCATATCCCATTCAAAATAGAAACCCCATAAAAGATAAAGAAAAACTCAAATATTATAAACAATCAAGCAAGAGCATAAGGTATTTATTTAGCTCATAAAAACCCCATTAGTTACCAATTAAAAAGCAAGGGAGAGCTTTTTCTTTAAAATTTCATTTACCTACGTGAAAATTGTAGCTTTCTCCTCCAATTTACTATCTCTTCGGATATTTACTCCCCACCAAATTCAACAAAAAAAAAAAAAAGAATATTAATCAAAACCATTCCTTTTTTCTAAAACAATTGAAACTTACAATCTATATAAATCCGCATGGCAGGTTCCAACGTATTTAGCTTGCAGATGTTCGAGCTGGGAATTTACGTTGAACCTACCTCTTGCCTGAGAAAAACAAAATTATCGAGATCAAACTTTAGGGTTTATGAAAGATTTAAAAAAAGGAATTAGGGTTTCTTTTTTTTATTAAAAAAATAGTGACAAAGTGTACATCCACTTCGAGTTGGATGGAAGCGAACAAAACTCTCCCAACAAATACAGCTGCATTCTTAAGCCTCGAATCGAAAACTTTGGTTAAACTTAAACAGCCCCTAACCACTAATCCATGGTAAGGAATTAGGGTTTCGGTTGGGCGGATGTAGCTGCATTTTATTTAATATTTATTTATTTATTTGTTAGCTTTTGAGAATTGGCACTGCAATAACCAGACGACGTCGTCTAAAGAGAAGGATGAGGAGGGAGAGCTGGTAGTTGGGCTGATGTATCAATACCGAGAGAAAAAGCTGGATCAGGCCCAAGTCTTTTTCTTTTTGGGACTTTCTAAATTTTTTTTTAATGCAAGAATTACATTTGAATTTATATAATATGTACCATTTTATTTATTTTTAATAAAAATATGAATTGAATTTATATATTTTTTAATTTTAGAATAATAAATTTTAAGAAAATCGAATCAAAAAATTAAAAAATGCCAATATAAAATTGACTACCTAATTGTTATTCTCTAAACAAGATTCTCTAATTCAAAAATCAATTAAAGAAGAGTTTAGTCCGAGAAAAAAAAGTAACAAATTAGTAATTTTTTTTCAATTTTTTATTTTAACGTCCTTGATTGATGACAATAAATATTTATAAAAAATGGTCTTTATAATGTGAAATTGATTTTTGTTTTGTATTTCTAAATTGCTTGAATTCGATTTCCCTTTTAAATTATTTTTAGGTTCAAGTCAAGAGCTTATGGTATTTATTTTTAATCAATGATTTAATTTTCAGAAAAAATAGAAAAATATATACTACCAAACTTAAAAATTGCTACATCTGGCACGAATTTTCCTATTTATTTTAAATATTAAAAATGAGAAGAACAATTATTGTAGTGTATTCCCATGGCAGTGCACAACCTTGAGTAATAGAACCCATTGGCATCACCATTTGAGGATCCTAATTTTCTGTTCAATCAGATATTTCCCCTTCTGACTGAAATTTGTGACATCAGTCAAGTACATCTCAGTTTAGCAGTTTACCTGAAATATCTGAACTAGAATCATGGCTATCCATACAAATAATCTTGGTCAGCTAATTTCCTCTTGTAAAAATTAATGGGTAAAAATTCTTCATTACAGCATTTAATTAAGTTCTGATGAAGAGCACAACATCTGATTTTCTCTACTTTTATTTCTAATTAGGGTTCATCTGCTCTTTAGGAAAAAGATTTTTTTTTTTATGCTTCCATTCATGGGGGCCTTGCTGCTTAACCAGATTAAGAAACAGGCTTCTTGTTTTCTTCAAGAAAATACAAATAGGCAAGGATGGCCTTAAGTGATGTTAGTGCTGCAGAATTGTGTCTCAAATATTGTAGTTTTCTTTTTTTGCAATAAATAATAAATCATCATTTTACTATTCTGTTTGTTTGAAATATGAAAAGAGATTGATCATGATTTTCTGATACTGTCATGAAGATTGGCTGAAGAAGCAACAAATGCTGATCCATGTGGCCCTGATGCTAGAACAGTGACTAAGATATCTGAGGCATCCTTTTGCTTTGATGATTATTGGAGAATTGTTTATGTTCTACACAAAAGGTAATGAATCCAAACATTGTTGACAAAGAATAAAAAAACATTTGTTCTCTCCTTATAATTCTACCAGAGTCTTGAAAACAAACTCATTCGCGAATATGTTCTCAATTAATAACAATGGTTTTGCTGAAGTTGCATAACTTGGAATCTGAATTGATCTCCAGGTTGGATAGCATTGATTGGAAGAATTGGAGACAATCCTATAAAACATTGGTACTCCTTGAGTTCTTACTTACACATGGCCCCGCAGACTTTGCTCAAGAATTTCTGTGTGATAGTGATGTCATTGAAGAGCTTGGAACATTTAGACATGTAGATGAGAAAGGGTAATCTTGTTTTTCTTCTTTTCTAGGTTTTCCTTCCCATTTATCTATGCTTCGTTTGGACGCCCGGTTAGCACCAGCAGGTGCGACCAAGCACATAAAACAAAAGTTGATAGAAGGGAAATACCTTTGCACTCTTATTCTTTTCTTAATCTCACTGGAATCATTTGTACCGTCCATCCAAACTAACCTCCATTCAATTTGTTGATTTTTCTTCTTTGTTAGGTTCAACTGGGGTCTTAACATGCAAAAAAGATCAGATATGATACTAGAGCTACTCGGAGGAGGAGAAACACTAAAAATAGTAACAGAGAATATAGCTCAGCTTAAAGAAAGGAAACTTTTCTTTATATTTATCATTAACTAGATGATTAGTTACTTGACTATAGATTAGTTAGTCTATTAACCTTTCTGTTAGAGTAGTTAGCAGTCAGTTTGTTAACTAACTGATAGTCTAGAAGATTCCCTCTGCTTGTATATATACAGACTTGTATTTTCGTGTGAATCAATGAGAAATCAATCAACAAATTCATCGATAGCAAGACTGAAAGCCCTCAAAATAACAAAAGAAATCCAAGGATTTGGTAGTGCAACAACTTCTCCTTCCTCAACGTCTTCATCAAATTCATCAAGGGCTTCATCCTTTGGCTCATATTTATCATCAGCTTCCACATGCAATGATATAAATGACCTAGACAAACTAGAAACCCCAACATTACCTACAAAAGAACATATTCAAAGCTATTCTGAAGGAGGAATGCAAGGGGAGATCAAAATCCTTGAATTCCCTTCAGAAGACGAAACTTTTAACAAGGTGCACCTTTGGAATTGTCCTCCAATTCAAGAGAAAGGGTCCTTGTTGGAAGCTCAAGGGGAAGAGGATGAAAACTCGGTTTAATCAGTGGAATCTGCTCAAAACTTGTTGGTATTAGTCCAAAAAATGCTACAGCTTCATTCAGAGGCTTGTCTGATGCTGAAAAGGTTACAAAAAATAGATTTGGTCGGTGGTCTTTTGTGAGATTTTGATAAAGTTATGTGAAAAAAACAAAGAGGATATTTGCTTATTGAAATTCTAGTATACTTAGTGCATATTTGGTGCATGGAATAAGGATAAGATAGGATAAAATAATATTGTGGATAGAATAAGATTAGATGATAACATTCTATTTTATATTTGGTGTGTACAAAGATTAAGCATAAGATATCATGATTTTTTATCTTTTACCATGTTTGTTATGTGCAAGATTAAAATTAGGATAGGATGATATTTTTTTATTAGACAAAATTAAAAGATAAAATAGGAAATTCATTAATAAAATTTTTTGAAACATATCCTATCTTATGGATTAAAAATAATACTCCACTTTTCTAAAGGATTAAGTTATCCTTTTGGTATAGAATGACTTATCCTCTCACTAATCCTATCTTTTTGCTTAAATGAATATCATCTTATTTTTTAAATAATCTCATGTGCCAAACATGCACTTAATATATTGTATTATATAACAAGTTTTACCGTACATAAATTTATTTCTTATTTACACTTCAATGTTACAAGTTACAAGAATAAAACAAGCTTTCCAGTTCCAGCGTCAACATTCTTTAATTTTCTCCTTTTTGTTCTCTCTTTATTGCCTTTTGAAAGGTGACAACTACCCTCAGCTACTTCCAACTCAGCTACAGCTACAAAATCTAGAATTAATTACAACATTTATAACCAAATTAATAAACAAATTGCAATGAAAAAGTTAATGTAAGCATCCAATAATATCTTGAAATGTAAGTCATCAAACATAGATGAACTGTTTTGTTCATAAAGTGAGTCAGAATATTAAGAGTTTGTATATAATGTATTGACAGTGTATAGTTTTTATACACTGTCAATGCATCAGAGATTGACACCTCATCAATAGGTCTTTATGGGCAAATTAAAAAAATTTATTTATATTTGCATAGAAGAGCCTATTGATGAGGTGTCAACATCTGATACATTGACAGTATATAAAAACTATATATTGTCAGTGCATCATATATAAATTCAAATATTAATTGCCCTCCATCCAAAAAAACCAGCTACACCTTAGAAGTTAGAACTGCTATACATAATTAATAGGTTTATATTTCATGCATTTGTAAATAAATCATAAATAAATCATAGCATGTAATTTCATTAATTATCAATGCATCTAATATAAATATGTATTTGAAGTTTTGGTTAGTGGGTCAAATTTTTCTTTACAAAAATATGCTTCATAACCTGGTATTTGCTTATTTTATTTTTATATGTTTCTGATAAAGAAGCCTTTTAAATATTTAATTTCCACTTGCAAAATTTATTCCGAGTGGGTCCTAAGTAGATTATGATTTGTCTTTTTTTTTTCCTTTAACATGTTGAGAAAATTAATTGCCATGATATTTTCTGAATTGTTTTCTTTTATTCCAGAAAATATTATTTGCAATATTGTTCTGTATAAATTCCTCTTTTTTTTTTAATTTTCTTCTGGGGAATTTATGACATTTCCTTATTAGAAATATGGACAAAGATATACAGCTGATTTTATAATATTATTGAATTCCACAAAAACATATCAAAGACTGTGCATATGATATGATTGCTGCAGATTTGAGCTCTATTCTGTTTGTATGTGCAATTTTCTTTTTCTTTGGCATTTGTTTTGGAAAATGAAGCACATCCACATCCCCTTGTATTACCATAATGGACAAGAGGTAGGTTATAGAGGCCATATTAAAATCAATCAACATTTTTTTCATTTTTTATTAAATTTAAACTCGAAATTTTATAATTCAGCTAAAATTAAATTTTTATTACTTACATCTTAATATATAACTTTATTTTTGTTTCCGATTTTTTGGTTCGAGATTATTTAACATAATTTAATAGGTTTCACAACTTTCATGTAAATGTGAACATTTTTATAGACATTGGAGACAAGGTTTTGCCTTAATCTATGAAAAAAATACTCCATGAAATCTTGTAAGAGAAAAGTTAATTAAAAAAAATTTGGGAAAGTGGATTAGGGGAACAAGTGAACCGACTGGTCACCCACAACCAAAGGACAAAACTGGAGCTGTTGTTTAATGCAAAATGAAGAGAATCGGGCCTTTTCCTTGTCTAGAAGTTGGAGCACATTTGGACCTACAATATATAAAAATTTAAAAATTAATTGGTTATTTTCTCTTTAGGTTTTTTTTAATTAGTATACTTTTTGATAATCATGAATTACTTACCATTTAAGAATATATAAAATATTAATTTAATGTCCAAATATATGATTCAGTATTTAATGCATACTTTTTTACTCTAAATCAAATTTCAAAAATCCACAAATAAAAATCCAATGAATTTGTAAATCTCAGTAATAAAGTGATGATATATCATGCCTTGAAGATGAGGTAACCTCACTTGCCGCTAAACTTCTTTGTAATAAAAAATAAATAAAAAATATTAATTTGATGCCAGTTCGGGTCCATAGGAACATTCATGTTGTTAAAAATTTTCTATAATTCTTGACTTCATACATTGAATGGTTGAAGGTTCCCAATTTGAAGTATTGGCTAGGAAGCTGCGCTATATGATCCATTTGTGAATGTTAGAATTTATGTAATTAGGGATTATTTTAAAAGCAGTAGAAAAAATTTGAGTAAAAGTTTTGATTATAGTGCATTAAAATTTAACACGTTGACACAGTAAAAAATTATAAGATGGAACATGACATTACCATTTGTTACATGATCGAATAGAATAATTGTATAATTTTTTGTATTGAAGACAAATGACAAAAAAATTTCCTTAATTTTTGGATTTGGCAATTTGTAAACATGATGCGATGATATAATATGAAAACAATAAGAAAAAGAGTTTTTATATGATGCACTGACAGTGTATAGTTTCTATACACTGTCAATGCATCAGAGATTGACACCTCATCAATAGGCCCTTATAGGTAAATTAAAAAAATTTATTTATATTTGCATATAAGGGCCTATTGATGAGGTGTCAACCTCTTATGCATTGACAGTGTATAAAAATTATACACTGTCAGTGCATCATATATAAATCCTAAGAAAAAAACCATAAAAATGATATAAGTTAAGATTTTGACAAAAATTATATATGAATAAAAAAACTAAAAAAATATTTTGATATTTGTCGTGTCAACATGAATTGTAACAAGATAATTTTTTTTTTTTCAGATTTGATACGAAATAGACATGGTGTAAATATACAAACTATTAGATTTCTTAATTTTAGTTGGTAAATATATATACCAATAATCCTAAATGGGGAAAAAAGTATACTAGTATATTTTATTTCCTATATAAAAGCAAAGATATCTTTAAAAAAAGAGAGGAGAAAATGGTAAAAAAAGTGCAAAATGAACATAGAAATTTAAATTTAAAAATATAAAAGTTTAAGTAGTAATTTTTATTATTAAAAATAATGTTTCTTATAAATCGTGTTTTTTTATTAGGTTTATTTTTTATGATATCAAAAATGTTAAAACTTTTATAATTTAAAAAATCATAGTTAAAAATATTAGATTATGCACAATTTTAGTAACCATAATTAATGTTTGGATTTATATGTGATGCACAACCGTGTATAATCTGTATACATTATCAATGTATAAGAGATTGACATATCATCAATAATCTCTTATGAGTAAATTAAAAAAAAATTATTTATATTTATTTTTAAGGGCATGACATTTTTTTAGTTTGCATGTTGATAAGGTGTAAACTTTTAATACATTGATAATGTATAAAGATTATACACTTCAATGCATCATATATAAACTGTTAATGTTCTTACGTAACTGCAATATAAGGGCTTTTTTCTGGTAATAAATAACAATTAAAGGAAGTGGACCTTTGTTCATGCATAACGGAAACAAAGCACAATGACTTTTTGCCAACTCAAAACTTCACATCGAAAATTAAAAGGATTTATATGTGATGTATTGACAGTGTACATACGATCAATGCATTAGAAGTTGACACTGTATCAATATGTCTTTATGAGCAAATTAAAAAAATTAATTTATATTTGCTTTTAAAGGCTTGACATATTTTTTAATTTACAAATTGATGATGTGTCAACTTTTAATGTATTAACAGTGTATATACTATCGGTGTATTATATACAAACTCAAACTAAAAACTCCAATTTCTGCAAATAAAGTCGGAAATTAATTTTTCTGGTTTTTTTAGGTAACCAAAAGAAGCACGCCCCCAAAGGTCGATGCCATAGCCAAATGTCAGATTTCTTCTGCTCCCTCTTAGAGCCATCCGTTGTCAAAGCGTGGTGTAACTTGTCGAAACACACGAAGTTCAAGCAATAAAGCTCCCTCCTAATACTACAATTAATTGTTTTCCTTGTCCAGATGTCCTTAAACAGACAATAGTTAGGCCAAAAATTCATAGTAAAATATGTAAACATGGAATAACTGAGACAAAATCTAAATTCAAAATACCATTGCAGTAGAAACAATTTTCTTTAGGACAGATTAAGATGTGTCTGAATCAAATGTTATATGATGTTTAGCACCATAATCAATTATCCCTGAGTGATTAGAACTAGGTGTAGAAATATTTAAAACATTACTACAAGAATCTAAAACTATTAGTAATGTTAAGTCCATTTCAACAACAATATCCATTGAATTTGTTTCGACTAATGCAATGGATTGCAACTAATTTCCCACCTCTTTGGATATATCACAAATTCGAATCAACGACTTTTGGTATAAGCAAGATCTGATTGCAATGGTAGCATTTGTAAGTAGAATAATCAACATCATTGTTGGTTTTAAGATGGTTAGGCCTCGTTCAATCTGGCTTGCTTTGATTAGACCAAATTCGAGCCACCATGGTTGAAGCTTCATATTTAGCAGTAACAGGGACTGACGTTGTCCCAAATGTTTCACTACTTTTTCCTCCGTATTAAATTTTCTAGATGATGAAAATTTTTTAAGTTCAATCAGAGCGTTGAAAGATGTAAAAAAATTTTATTAAGAATTTCTATTTATTCAAAATAAAATAAGGTAACATAATATTAAATTTAAATAATAAACATTTATATAATAAAATTTAAATATATAGAGTCTAATCGATGATGAAATTCCTAATTTTATAAGTATGCGAAATTTAGGAAATTTCTAGTTGAAAAATTACTTTTTTCTCTAAACTTAATCAAAGTGTTGAGATATTTAAAAAATATATAATTTCAAGATTATAAATTTCTCATTTATTTTTAAAGATTTAAATAAAATTAAAGTAATAAAATAAAGTATTAAAAATAATCCAACGACGAAGTTTCTTCACGAGAAAAAGCGGGCTCCGTAAATCCTATTGAGGTGAAAAAATTATTTAAGTGTCTAAGTAGAGCGTTGGAGGACACTTAAACAATTTTTGATATTTAAATATTTAAAAAATGCTCCAGAATCTTTTCGATTGTTAAATCTTGTTGTATTGAAAAATTAAATCTAATATTCCAATTCTTTTGGTTGTATTTGAAATAAAATTCTCACTTAAAAATTTATTAAGAATCGCTATTTGTGATTTCAATAGAATCTCATTATCGGAAGATTCACACTGTTTCGAAAATTATCATGAATGCATATGATACAAACAGATAATGAATGATGCATGTGTATTTTTTTATAATAATAATTTTTATAAGTTTTTATTTATTTATTTTAAATAAAAATAATATTATTGAAAAATCACACTAATCATTCCAATACTCTGGTAATATCCAGTGGCTCTTCTTACGTAGAGATCAATTAGAAATCACTACTTGTGAATTTCGTAACATCTCATCATCGGACTCATGTTTACTTAAATTTAAATTTACGATTGTTTACTTAAATTTAAATTTTATTATTAATTTTTTATAAAAAAAGAGCTTATTTTATTTTCATAAAAATTTAAATTATTGAAAAATCCCACTAAATACTCCAATACACTGGTAATATTTAGTAGACTATTCTTACCTAGGGATCAATTAGGAATCACTACTTGTGATTTCCATAACATCCCATCATCGAAAATTCATTTAATTAAATTAAAACTTTATTATTAATTTATTATATATTTTTAAAACCTTATTCATTTTTAGTTTTAACAAAAAAAATAAATTATTGAAAAATCACGCTAAGTACCTTAATACGTTGGTAATATTTAGTGAATTTCTCTCACATGGAGATTTTTTGAAGAATCACTACTTACGATTTCTACAAAATCTCATCATCGGAAAATTCACATTATTTTTTTGATGGCAAAATTCACATTATTTTATTAACATCTTTTGATGCTTTACAGTACCATAATCATATGCAACATTATGTTTTCCTAAAAAAATATATATTTCTATCTATAAAATTTTCACATCGCATGCTTTATACAAAAATATAGAAAATAAAATTCCTTATCTACATTTTTTAGAGAAAAAAAAAGGGCCCATTGAATGCATGCAAGAAATAATAAATAAGTCATAAAATCGAAGAGTATACCCAAGTAATTGGGTCTAAACCCAAGGTCAATTCTTCAAGGTGGCTAACGGTGGCCCAAATGAAATTTGAACTGGGCTAGATCTAGCTGGAACGGGTTTGCCACACGAGTCAGGTCAGCGAGGTGGATCAGGTCAAGCGAAGCGGGTTGCCTCTTTTGCACAGCGGGTCAGGTGCGCAGATCCTGGGTCAGATCCTGGGTCTACCCGCGGGTCTTTCTTTTAACTATAAAAGTCAAATTTTTTTTTTGTTCTTCATTTTTTTACACTTTCCAAAAAAAAACTTTTAAACCCCAAAACTCTCTCTGCCTTCTCCAGCTAATTCGTTCGCCGGATTGCTGCCGGCCACAGCATACCGTTACCGGACCACCCTTCTCCGACAGCCAAAAAGACACTTTCCTAAACCTCTCTTCGCCCTCTTTCCGTTTCCAACCTTAGATTCCTTAAAATATCCAAAATAATCCCTAGATCTAGCCCTAAAGCTTTGGTCTCAAAGCCAACAACCTCTTGGCCTAGCGGCTAAAGATGGTAGTGGCATATTGTAAGTCTTGGGTTCGAATCCAAGCACCTCCATCCCTAGTTATTTAATATTTCTCTTGTAACAAAAAAAAAAGCTTTGGTCTCAAAAGCAAAAAACTCCTCTCACCGCCGGCCAACACCACCACTTCTCATTATGTCTTTTTCCTCCTCCTAAACAAGTCTCCTTGAATTGAAACCTACAATCCCTAAAGGCTCTAAACTGAAACCCTTCTCTCTGGTTTTATTGTTTTTTTTTAATTTCTTCGTTGTGGCTTTCTCACCGATGCGATAAGGAATGTGGTCCTTTATGTATTTTTTTTTGTGTTTGTTGCCTTGGGGGTTTGGAACTCAGGTTCTGGTCTAGTTTTTGGAAATGGGTAACTTAGCTAGAAAAGGGGTTACGGTCTTGGTGGGTATGTGTTTTGGGAGAAGGTCTCATGTGATGGCTTGAATGGGTTCGTGAGGTTTGATTTCTGGATGGTAGTTCTGGTGTAGGTATGTTAGCTGTTGATTGGTGGTTTGAATTGGGGCTGACTGGGGATTGGTGGCCGAATATGCTGTCACGATGATGATTTGCTAGGGCTTCAAGTGTGATTTTAGGTAGCCATGGGTAGAGGTCTTGGTACTGAGGGTGGAATTATGTTGTTGAGATTGTTTGATTCTGGAATGGATCTATGTGATGATTTGAATGGCTATGATGGTGGTGCACTCGGGTTTTGGGTTCTGTGTGCGTGGTGATTGACTATGGTGTAGGAAGCTTGGGTTTGATGTTGGTAAGGGCTAAAATGGTGAGGATTGGAGTGCTCGGGGTCCTTGGCTTTGGCATTGGTGGTGAGGACTTGAATCTATTTGTGTCAAATCCTGAATATACAGTATTTTACACTTTTTCACATTTTTTCGTACACACACTGTACTAGTTGGGCTATCTGTAATGCCTTTAGAATCATTCATCTATAACTGTAAAACAATTAGGACAACATTTATTTATTAACAAATAATATTCACCGCTTTATGCATCAGTTTACATCCCCTAAAATAAAAATTTACAATAAGTAGTACTGTATAAAAATGTTTGAACATACAAATGTAAGCACGATACCTTCAGGATGCACTACGAGTTATTTCGAGCTATTCAAAGCGCAACTAATCCATGGATTGATACTTCAACTAATCGATACATAAAATCTGTGGATGATGAAAGTAAAGGAGTGAGCAAACCACAGCTCCGTAAAAGAGTAGCATGCAAATTTGCCTGAAGACCACATGCAATAAAATCCTTTAGTTTTCCTATCGGTATGCTAGGCACATTAAAAGGAAGGATACTATAGTCGGCTAGGTAATCCAGATGGAGTATGGAAGATATTTTAAAATATCTGTCTTGTCCTGGAAACCCAGAGCGACGATAAAGAGTAGAAATTTAATTTAATGTAAAACTTATTTAAATATTCATTGCATGTAAATATTTCACACACTTGAGTAAAATAACTCATTAAAACATATAAGTCAATACTTGAAAACAATTTGATTTCCACCATTTAAATCATCACCTTTACACATGCAACAATAAAATAAACTGTTCGAATATAATACCAATTTAATAATAAAAACACTTCGGTAAACAGTACATTTTAATAAATATCACAATAACCAGTAATGTGATAACCGCAAAATTTTCACTGTATGTATTAAATAATTGAAAATTAATATTAAAGAAAATAGATAAGTTGAAATAAATAAATATAATTATGAGATCGGAATATTAGTGAAAATTTTCACAAATTGAGGAAGTGACGAATTAGAAAATTCGTGTGAAGGAAATTTAAATTGGAAATAAGAATAAGGTTGGAATTATAGAAAATAATGAATGGAGGAATTTAAATTTGGATATTGAGAAATTCAAATTACATAAGAGATAAAAAGGTGTATAAAAATATATTTATATAATTATATTATATAAATATATTTAGATATAAATACATATGTACATATACGGGAAATATGTATATATTTTATATATATATATAGTATTATACATTAGTAATGAAGTACATATGTATATGAATATAATATCTTGTGTGTGTATAAATATATATATATATAAAAGAAATGTAAATAATATTTTACATTAAAGTTTGTATATATATATATATATATATATATTTTATTATTACATTTATATAAATATATATATAAATGTTATTTAATTTAAAGTATATAAATATACATATATATATTAGATATATATTTTGTTAATACACAATATATATTTATATAATATATATAGTACAATACTATATATATAAAATAATAATATTATATGTATAATATATAGTTTATAAGTATAATAAAAATATAATACAAAAAAAAGAGAAAAGGGCTGAGAATCGGGAAACCCAATTCCCTTCCCAACCAGAGGCCGACGGCAGCAGCAGCTGCCACAGTTGGCGAGGGAGAGAGGAGAAGAGAGAAACGCCACCGACCAGAGGAAGGAAAGAGGTCGCCGGCGTCGAAAAAAAGAGAAAGAAACAAAGGACAGGAAATCGGCGGAAGCCAAGAGGAAAAGAAAAAGGAAAGGAAAGAGGGAAATAGCGGTGCCGGTCAGTCCAGGCACTGCCACCGCAACCCCAACCTCGGCAGAGGTAAGGGGAAGAAGAAGGAGTCACCGGTGGTGAAGGAAAACAGTGGAGGAAGGAAGAAAAAGGGGAGGAAAGGACCAAGACCCACGCCGCCAGATCCGCCGTCGTGCCTTCAATCTAGGATGAACGGAGACCACTAGTAGGTTCGCTGTGATCTCCGCCAGTTGTGGGAAGGTTGAACCGTCGGAGAACCAGTCAACGGAGGAGAACCGAGCGTCAAAGGGGCTGAACCGATTTGACTGGTCTGAACCGGTTCAGACCAGGAAAAAGAAAAGAAAAGAGAAAAAAAAAGAAAGAAAAGGAATTTTCCAGAAATTCGAAAATTTATGAAAATTTGGTAAGAAATTTTCGAAAATTGTTTAAGGAAATTATTAATTTATTTATTTAAATAAATTGAGAAAAATTCTAAATGTTAGAATTTGGTTTCCAGATATCGTTCCCGGTGAATGAGACGATGGAATCGGGAGAGGTGAATACGGGCGAGACGGTGGTGAGGAAGTTACCGACCCGGGGCAAGTAAGGGAGACATGTGCATCCTGTAAGGATATTCGGCACACATGTTTTAAATATGCATTTAATTTTATAAATGCTGTTGATAATGATTGGTTGGAAAATTGTGGTGATTTACTAGTTGAAATTATAAACTGTATTTTCTGTGCAGGAGGCTAGCCAATCGGTAGCCGTTATACTGTCAAAAAATTATCAAAAATTACCGAAAATTATTGAAAATCATAATAAATGATTTTATCACGAGAAACGATTTTCAACCACGAAAATCGAGAAATCGATTATTTTTCATAAAACATGAATATACTAATGTTTAATTGTAAAATATTCATGTTTTCGAGAATTATGAAAATGAAATCACCAAAAATTTCTCTCGATGTGTAAATTACACGTAATACGAGATGAAAGATAAAAAGACACAAAGTGAATATTTTATTAATAATTCTTTAAATATTCACTTGATTTCTTATATAATCTTTATAGTTTTAATAATAGAAATAATTATTGTTATAATTTCCATAAAGGTTAATTAAAGATGAAAAACAGTATTTTGAGACTAGAAGGTCTCTACATGTGTTTATAGAGAAAAACATGGTGACGGGATTGTTGAATTTGGAAAATAAATATTTTATTTTTTCATAAATCATAAAAATAATTTATTTGAATTCCGATAACTTTGAGAACCATGTTTTGGATAGAAAGCACGAAAAAGTGTGCGTACATGTTTTACGGTGAAAAAGAAACAGTCATGAGATTTTATTTTACAGTGTGATTAATTAATTAACTGTTTTCACCGTATAGAAAATATGATTTATGTCTTTATGAAATATTTTGAAAAATGTTATTTATTTTATTTATTTCATAAAGGTAAGGATATATACATGTGAGCCTTATGGATAATTGTGAAATATTTCGATTTATTGTGTATAAGATCCATAAAGGCTATGGTACGGTTTTATATTGTTTTGAGACTTAGGCCCCGAGTTTCATGCATCATACTATTACTGTTACTGTCACGTGGCTGATTGACCAGCTAGTCATCAGTGTCCCGGATGTCACCTAGCAAGTGTACACCGAAGACATATTATAGATCATGGCCATAGATCTTAGTATTGATACTGTGTCCCTCATTGGACGAAGATAGCATGATTTAATTGTAGGGTGATGCCTAGTCTCACTTACTGATTACTGTTTACCCAAAAGATTTACTGAATCCTGTTTACTATACTATACTAAACTACTATACTGAACTACTGTACTGTTTACTGAGCAAAATCGTACCAAAACATTGTTTTACTGAACTGTACTGTTACTGTTGACTATTTACTGATATGGTAGCCATTGACTTCTGTTTTACTGAACTGAAAGCTACCATTTACTGTTTACCGAACTAAAAGCTACCGTATATTGTTTACTAAATTGGTAGCTACTGTTTACTGTTTACTGTTTATTGACTGAACTGTATCAAGATACTGTTTTACTGAATAGTACTGTACTGAATATTACTATTTTACTGAATTGTAAGATACAGTTACTGAACTAAAGAGAAATTAATGTTTATTCAAAAAGAATAACATGGAAATTATTTCTAAGATAGAAATAATTACAGAATTGTTTATCCAATGATTTGGATATTTACAAACCACTGTACTGTCACGTGTTTTTAACTGTACTGAAGAGAAGAGAAGTAAACTACGGTTTTACTACTATATTGTCACGTGTTTTAAACTGTATGGAAGGGATATAATAAAATGGTTTATACCATTTTTATAATTATGAGAAAAGAGAAGGACATTGTGTTAAAATAGAATAATTTATAAAGTACTCTCTACAGTTGCTTTTAGGTTCCGGGACAAGACAGGTAGTTCAAAATACGTGCCTTACTCCATTCGGATCCTTAGCCGACTGTAGCATCCTTCCTACATGTAAGCCTAGAACACTTCTAGGAAAATTTAAAGAAAGTGAAAAAGTTTTTCAGCATATAGATAGCTGAATATCAAAAGTTGCATATAACTCTCTTACTGAGCCGTGGTTTGCTCACTCCCTCTTTTTAAACATTTCAGATTTTGATGATTGTGAGATCCGATATTTGTGGATCACGACTGTGCATTTGTGGACAATATGATAGCTCGATTGATGTATGAGGTACGATCATTTATTTTCTGTATTTAGACTTATCTACAATACTACTTTCTTGTAATTAATATAGGGGATGTAATTGATATTGGTAAATTTTATATTTAATAGTTAAATGAATATGAAAAGTAAAGTATCACGACAGCCCAATTGAAAGAAATGTATAGAAATACGTGAAAAATGTGGTCACGGGCTGTGACAAGTAATAACATGTGAAATAATAGTGGAGACTAGGCAACACCCTGATGATATCATGCTATAATCCCCGTAGGGAGCAGTAACAATAAACACGTGAGATTTATGGTCATAGTCTATAAATGTCCTCAGTCGTACACTGAGCAAGTGTCAACCGAGCTGCTGAAGACAAGCTCAATGTCAACAGTTTCACACATGATACAGTAACACATGAACACGTAACACGTGAGCATGATATGGGGCCTATCAGTCTCAAAGCAGTGTATATGAAATCTCATCACCTTTATGGGATTTAATAAAGTAGATAATGTCGTTTAGAAATCCATAAAGGTATAAATCATAGTATCTCATATAGTGAAAACAACGTTATAAAATATCTACATCGTAGAAATAAAATTTCGTAAATATTCCATTTCACCGTAGGACACATACACACCTGTTTTCATGCTTTCTTTTCAAAACTTTCGATTTCAAGATTACTGGAAATCATTTTCCGACAATTTCATGCTTTATGGAAAATAGATATATTTATTTTCCAAAATTAATAGTAATTTCACAAACACATTTCTCATTATAAAACACATGTGGAAACATTTTAGTCTCAAAACAATATTCACAAGATAATATCACCTTTATAGAAATTAGTAAAATGAGTAAAAATCTTCAGTCAGTCTATAAAGGTTTTATTAAGGCATATGGTGAATATTTATGGAAAATTATTTATAAAATGTTCATCTTTCCACTTTTCACTTTACAAATCACATATATTTCATTATAAAACACTTGGGATGAATTTTTGATAGTTTAACTTTTACCGAAATCGGTAGCACGAATATTTAATAAATGTTTTTTAGTAATTTCACCATTTATGAAAAATAATAAATCTTTCACTCTCGAGGCTAGGAAAATATTTCACAATGCACTAAAATATTTCATGGCATTTTTAGAAATATTTCTAAGAAATTACGGCAGCATAACAGTTGCTAACACCCTAGCCCCCTGTAATTGCAAACACAGTTTAAACCAACCAAACAGCCACAATTCTACAGTATTCGAGGCAATTCACTTTCAAAATAATTTCATAAAGTTATTAGCATGCAAAACATGCATTCGGGATATCCCTACAAATTACACGCGTGTCCCTTACCTGTTTGAGGTATATACTCTTCCCGATAGCACCATATGAAAATCGTAACTCCCGGGCTGCAATTAATTCCACCAAAATTATTAGCTTATTAAATACTTATTTTTAAGCTATAGTTCATATTATAATGCAGCCACATTGGACACTACAAATATTTTTGTAGTCTAATTTCTACCGGTAGTATAACGTAACTTCTTCATTTTGCGTCGGATTTTAAATCCAAGCATACCGGCAGACTCCTCGTAATTCCTACAGTCTAAATCTACCCTTAAACCATCAAGAACAGCCATGAAACTCAGTCCCCTTCAACAAGGCCGAAACCTCCCTTGCCATTTTTTGGTTGTTTTTCAACAAACAAGTTTTCCTATGTTATTCTACTATGCTCAGCAACTAATTTGGCACCATTTTTAAGCTTGAAACACAAGGAGACACAAAGATACCATGCATGGCCGAATGGTCTTCCAATGGCATATTTTGATTTTTCAATTTTTTAAATGAAACCATGGCTATAGACATGTTAAGCATGCTTAGATGAATGAAACTACATCATTGGAATTAGAGAAAATGTAAGAAATAGCATGGTACCTCACTTGGCCGAATGGTATTCCTCCTTTTTTTCTCCTTGTTTTGTGGTTTATTCAATGAGATATAGGTATAGGTAGGTAGAGGAGAGAATAGAATTTTTTGTAGTCAAAAGTTTGGTGGAATTTTGACTAAATTAGTAATTATAGAAGCTTGAATTTTCTTCCTCTTCTTTTCCTTGTAAATGGCGTGGAAGACAAAGGTAGAAGACCATGAATAGTGCCATGTGGCTGTTGTAGGAAATATGTAAAGAATTCTGGAAATGGGCAAAATTATCAAAATGTCCATAGTTATGAAAATTTAGGATGATTTTGCCCTTAAGTTCCCGCTGTCCTAAAACAGTGTAAACGCACTCCAAATTTTCGGATTCTAGCTCCAAATGATAATATTAATCATAATTTAATGATTGGGAGTGGTTTTGTTGACGTTTGGTACACAGATAGTGAGAAATTACAATTTTACTCTTGCGACCCGCCAGCGAATTTTTCTATTTTTGTGACTATTTCAAAAAATCTATTTACATCATGTTGAAGTACTTTTCATGTAGAATAACATGATATTTTTAGAGGTGGTTATTGGGCCAAGTTGGCCGGACCTGGTTCGAAACAGGATCTGGTGGATCCGGCCC
The DNA here is from genome assembly GCA_031772115.1 of Heritiera littoralis. NCBI lineage: Eukaryota > Viridiplantae > Streptophyta > Magnoliopsida > Malvales > Malvaceae > Heritiera > Heritiera littoralis. The sequence goes on from JAPDPK010000147.1 coordinate 1,146,989, forward strand.
AATAATCGAATCGATTATTACCGATTCTTGTTTTTTGGGACTGAGCCCATTAAGGACCGGGAGCGGACTCGGACCGAGACCAGACAAGTTCCGATTGAATGGGTCCAGTTCAATTAAAAATTAAAAATTAAAAATAAAAAAGCCTGTCACTGTGCACTTATTTTTCTTCACAGCAGCCTGCTTTTGAGTCATTTTGATAGACAACGGCCAAATCCATCCATCAACCATCGATCTCCTTTTTTTATTTATTTATTTTTTATATTTTTAAAAATTTCATTTTTTTCCTCTATAAATACCAATTCTTCCTTTTATTTTTCTTTACACTTTCTTCCATATTTTCTCTTAAATAACACTCATTGACTCTTATTCTCTTAATACTCACTCACATACTCTCTCAATATTCACTCAAACTCTCTCAAATTCACTTAAATTTCCTTATTCCAAATTTATAATATCATCATTTTCCTCTCTAAATTTTGTTTTTCTTTTTATTTTATAATTTTACAAATTTTACTTTTAATTTTCAAGTTTCAATTTCAAAATTCCAATATATTTTATATATATATATATATATATATCCTACATCTATTTTTTTAAAATTTTAACATATATTTATTTTCAAAAATATATATAAAAATGTCAAATTTCTTTTGTCATTCATGCTTTGTTTCTCAACCTTTTGGTTCTACTGAAATCCCTAATTTGGGTGACGAATCTTTTAATGAAATCGAACTTGATATTCATCCAGAGGAGGAGGAGCTTCCTTTGGCACCATCGATTGGTCGTGGTCATGGTGGAGGTCATGCTCAAACACAATCATCAGCTGCCACCATTGCTGCTACATCATCAAGACCAAAGTTTAGCCGAAAAAGAACAAACAGGGTATGAGAGTATTTTGACATTATAGTAAAAGAAGGTAAGACTGATAAATATTGTGCTATCTGTAAATTGTGTAAAGGCGTTTACTCTTATAACTCCGGTGGAGGTGGTGGCGGTACAGGTACGTATAAAAGACATTTAATTACTGCACATAAAATTAATCCTGATGCCGAAGAAAATGAAATTTTTGAAGGCAAACAAACTCAAATTAATACACATGATGGTAGAAAAAAAATTTTAATTTTGATAATGTTCAAGCTAGACGTGGTTTAGTTAGATTTGTAGTTAAGACTGAACAACCATTCATAATTTGTGAAAAAGTAGGATATTTATAATTTATTTGTAAATATTTGCAACCTGCATATAAATCTGTTTCTAAACATACATTAAAAAAAGATTACATGGATATGTTTAAAGAATATAGACAAGCTTTAATTGATAAACTTAGTAATATTTCATCTAGGGTTAGTTTAACTAGTGATATATGGACTAGTAGTAACGGTATAAGTTATCTTGTTATAACTTGTCATTGGATAGATGAAGATTGGTGCATGCAAAAACGAATTTTATCTTTAGATGTAATAGAAGAAGCACATAATTCATATACTATTCATAAATATATTACTAAAGTTTGTAAATTATATGGACTTGAAAATAATAAAGTTTTTGCTATTACTTTTGATAATGCCTTGAGTAATACTGCAACTATTCCTTCATTAATTAAAAGTTTAAACCCAATTATGCAAGGTATATTTTTTCATGTAAGATGTGCATGTCATAATATAAATTTATATGTTCAAAGTGGTTTTAGTTCTACTGGTACTGATAGTGGTATAGGTCCAATTGATAAAATTAAAATTTTAGCAAAATGGATTCGCACGCCAAATAATAAACGTGAATGGAAGCAAATTTGTATAGCAAATAATATACCTGTTAAAGCATTTCCACTTCTTGTGGAAATAAGGTGGAATTCACTTCATCGTTTGCTTTCTTCTGTTTTACCTTATAAAGAAATTATTACTCCTTTTTATAACAATTATACAAGTAGAACGCATTAAGAAGATTGGACTTTTATTGAATGTTGTGTTGATTTATTATCCACTTTTAAAGATGCAACTGAAAGATTTTCAACTCAATTTTATCCAACTACACCTTATTTTGTTCCTATTATCTACACAATGTTTGATAAATTTGTAAAATTTAGGGATCGTGAAACTTTAAGTTCCTTTGTATATGATATGGAGAAAATATTTTAAAAATATTGGGAAATAATTCCTCCTATTTATTGTATTGCAACTTTACTAGATCTTAGTCAAGGTGAGGTAAATATAGAGATTTTTTTATTGTTATAAAGAATTTCTTAGTCTTGATTCTATTAAGGATCAAAAGCCCTCAATTAACAATCTTTTTCGAGAGTTGTTTAATGTTTATGAAGCAGAAAGGGAGCAGTTCAACTTTAAACGAGGAGAAGAAGATTCTACGAAGAAACCGAGAGTAGCAATAAAAAAGGAAAAGGAATTTTGAACGCAATTAAGGAAGCAGCAAAGAAGAGAATGAAGCCAAAAGGAAAAGCTGGCGGATCTGGATCATCAACAACTCGACGAAGTTTTAGCTTCAATGAGATAGGATTTTTTAAGTTAGGATTTTTCTTTAGATAAACACTTTGATCTTCTCCAATGGTGGAAAGAAAACCAAAAATAATTTCCAATTTTAGCTTCCATGACCCGATATGTTTTTGCGGTGCAAGTTTCTTCTGTTGCTTCAGAATCCGCATTCTCGACATGTGAAAGAATTATTGGAGACCATCGAACCACTCTTAATTCGGATTCATTGTGCATGTTAACATACCTTAAAGATTAGTTTGATGCAGAATCGTGTAATGTCGAACTTGGAATGACTAATGAATTCACTGATAATAATTCAGAGGAGGAGGAAGAAAATTCCAAGGCAATCTGTATAAATTATGAAGAATAGATAATAATCTTTTTTTTTTGTAAAATTGTATGTAAAATTGTAAATAAGTTTAGTCATAGTAAATATTTTTATGGACTACAGTCCTGTGGTTTTTACCCTTCTAACTTTTGAAGGGGTTTTCCACTTAAAAAATCTTTGGTCTCCTACTCTCTCCTTTTTCTCCTTTGTTATTGTTGTTGTTGTTGTTGTTGTTGTTGTTGTTGTTGTTGTTGTTGTTATTATTATTATTATTATTATTATTACATACCAAATTAATTAATGTTATACTTATCTATGTTTAAAATAAATAAATATTTAAAATACAAAATGAATGAATATTTTAAAAACATATTAAATAAATGATTAAATAAATAAATGAATAAATATTAAATAAATGATATTTCAAATATAATAAATTATTTTAAATGCAAAATGATATTGATCGCTTACTTATCATTTTAAATGCTAAATGAATATAATAAATGAATATAAATAATGATATGCAAAATGATATTGCAAAATGAATATAATAATATTCATAATATTATTATTTATATTTTGAATCAAATATCACTTTATCATAATAACTTTATTATAATATTATATTCATAATATAACTTTACTTTATTACAACAATAATTTTATTAGATAATTTTATAGTATTTTATTTTTACATTATTGTTAAATTAATTAAATAAACTATAATAAATTTATAATAAATTATTGTTAAATTAAACTATTAACATTATTTATTATAAAAATAAATTTATTAGATTAAATTATAAAAAATATATTAATATATATTTATTTTTGTTAAAATAAATTAATAAAAATTTTAAATTTATCTAATAAAAAAATTAAATTTAAAAAAACTGGACCGAACCGATTTAACCCGGTTCGATCTGGTTTTGAAGCGAACCAGTCCTATGAACCGAGCCAGTTCGCAACTATATATAATGCGAACCTGCTCGGCTCGGACTGGTTCGCATACCGGTTCAAACTGATTTACATTAGTAGTGGGCCAAAACATATAAAAATCGGTCCGGAATAGGACCAGTCCGGCCCACTACCAGCTCTAGATATTTTTACTTCGTCCCAGTTCATTTTAGTTTGAGTGGAATTTATGAAATTACCCTCGAGACGTATTCATTATTTCCGAATTTGTTTTCCACACTTCACAAATTAATTCAAATAATTACATAAATATAATTAAATGATTCTAAGCTTCAAAATCATTCATTTTAGGTTTATTACACCCATTGTATATTATTTTATCAGTCTTGAGCCGACCAAAATACATTAAAATATGTGGGGCCCACATACACTATCACTTATAATCACTTAACACATTAATTTTCACTAATTAAATAATCACATATCACATGTACAGTATAATAGAATCGAGTCTCACAATTTCTGCGGATGCATTTACATACAGAAAGAGATCCTCGTTGGGATCAGGACTGGCGAGGAGAGATGGTGAGCTCAGATACTTCTTTAATTCTTCGAAAGCCTTTTGACAATCTTCACCTCATCTGAATCTATCTACATTTCTAAGAATTTTAGAAAAAGGTAAACATTTTTCAGCAGACTTTGGGACAAACCTGCCCAGTGCATTCACTCTTCTGTTAAAAATTTGAACTTCCTTTGGTGAACTTGGGGGTTTCATGTTTAGGATCACCTTAATTTTCTCTGGATTTGCCTCTATCCCTTTATGAGAGATCATAAACCCAAGGAATTTCCCAGCCTCAATGGTGAATATGCATTTTGTGGGATTCAACCTCATTTTATATTTTTTCAACGTGGAAAATGCTTTCTCCAGATCCCTGATATGCTGTTCTAGACTAGAACTTTTTACCAACATGTCATCAACATAAACCTCCATTGATCTCCCAATCTGATCTATGAACACTTTATTTACTAGCCTCTGATATGTTGCGCCAGCATTCTTCAATCCAAAAGGCATTACTTTGTAGCAATAGATACCATCCTCAGTTATAAACACCATTTTTACTTGATCATCGGGCTTCATCATATTTGGTTGTAACCTGAGAACTCGTCCATGAAGCTCAGTACCTTATGTCTTGTAGATGCATCTACCAGTTTGTCAATTGTAGGCATCAAAAAACTGTCTTTTGGGCATGCTTTGTTTAAATCAGTGAAATCTACATAGATCCTCCACTTTTCGTTAGCCTTTTTCACCATAACCACATTGGACAAACATTCAGGGCAATTGACATCCCTGATATAGCCCGCTTTCAACAGTTTTTGTGTCTCTTCCCACACAACCTCGATTCTATCAGTTGAGGACTTTCTTTTCTTTTGTCTGACTGGTTTTACCTTAGGATTTTTATTCAGGCTGTGACAAATAACAGAGGGATCTATGCCTGGCATTTTAGGTGCTAATCAGGCAAAAATGTTGACATTTCTCTGAAGCAACAGCTTCAGGCATTCCTTCTGCCCATTAGATAGCTTACCTCCCACTTGTGTTGTCATGTCTAGTTCACTGCCAATAACGACCTCATGGGTTTATTCTATAGGTTGGTACTGTTCTTGTTCTCCCCTACGATCAAGTTCTTCTAGTGGCAATAGCTCATGGCTCTGCTGCTGTATCGCAAGAATGTCTACAGAAGTGGATGGTTCACCTTCGGTGGTTAGTTGGGTGGAGTGAAGGTAGCATCTTCTTGCCATGGCTTGATTGGCTTTCACATATCCTATTCCTGTTGGAGTTGAAAATTTGATTGTTAAGCAATAGATAGCTGTAACCATGCTGGTGCGCTTCATTATAGGTCGCCCAAAAATCATACTATAAGCGGATGGCTGGTCTACCACAAGGAAACTCGCCATAAAATTCAAAGTATGTTCTCCTTGTCCCAAAGTTATTGGTAGATTAATCACGCCTTTCACTTTTATTGGTTGGTTGGCAAACCCATAAATTGGTCCTGCTAACTTCAATTGGTTCTCATCCAATCCCATCTTCTGGAAGGCACTCTAGGATAATATCTCCACAGCATTTTCGTCATCTATGAGGATTCTTTCTACTTGGTAATTCTCTATCAACACCAAGATCACAATCGAATCATTGCCATTGTCAATTAAGATGTCCACATCCTCCTTAAAAAATTGGATCTGCTAACAGCACTCGGATCTAAGCTTCTTTGGCAACACATCGATGGCCATAACAATTCTCAAATGGGCTCTTCTCTTGTTTCCAGAGGTCACCCAATCCTCTTTTACCCCGATTATCGTCATGATTACCCTCGTAATTGGGCGTTTCCTAGCTATCTTGTCCTCATTCTGTCAATTATTCTCTCTATCATTAACATAAGTTCTCAAATGTCCCTTCCTGATTAGGAATTCAATTTCATCCTTCAACTTCTAGCAATCCTCAGTGGTGTGCCCATGGTCCTTGTGAAAGGCGCAATACTTAGACTTGTTCCCGTTAGGATTTGGTCACCCAGGTTGTGGTCTCCTAACATAGGGCTCATTTGCAATTGAATTCAAGATTGCTTCTTTACTTGTTGTTAGGGAAGTGTAAGACTAGAATCTTCTCTAGGAAGATTTTGCCCTAAACTTCGGTTTATTACTTGTTCTATCCCTTCCTGATCACCTAAACTCCACTTGATTGCTTCTCTTTTCTGATTTTATATGGACCCTTTCTAGGTTCTTCTCCCTGATCTCTTCCGCTTTAGCTAATGTATTGGCCCTCTGTAATACCTCGTGTAAGGCCCCCAGTTGCTCATCACATAGTGAATAATGCACATGATCGTTGAGCACCCATGCTCTAAACGCCTGCACTACAAAGCTATCATTGGGATCCTTGACATCAGCATAGGTGTCGGTGAACCTACGGATGTAATCCCTCAATTTCTCCTTGGGGTGTTGAATAACTGACATAAGACTCGCCGAAGTTCTTCTTTATTTCTTATTGGCTAGGAAGTGTTCGATGAACAGTTTGCTAAGCTGGTTAAAGCTGGTGATTAAATTGGGCAACAACAAATAAAACCAGGATCTAGCTGATCCTTTAAGTGTGGTGGGAAAAGTCTTGCATTTTACTGCATCGGTGGTCCCAAAAAGGTCTAAGGTCCCCTCGAAACATAATATATGATCTTGGGGATCACCCGTGCCATCATATTTTTCTTTGGGTACTTTGAAGTTGTGGATAACTACTTCTTCTTGAATTTTCTCGATAGGGGGACTATTTGTTTACCTAACACAATGGACAATCTCCTGTTTTCCCTTCCTCAGCTCCCTCAACTCTTCACACATGGCATTGAGCCTCTTGTGAATAGACAATTCAGATCGATTAGGACCCACCTTGGTCCTTTTGGTAGGTATCACTAGGGAGTTAACACTTCTTTCTTCTCTTTCTTTTCTCTTCCTAAAATTACAGTGGTTCGTAATATGTTCAGGCTGGCGGTGTAGGCTAATATTTGGTTGTGTTGAGTTGGGTACAGGTGAAGGGCCCACAGCCTCTTGTATCTCTTGGCGATCATTTTGGTTGGACGCTTGGCGTTGGGCTATCAGGGTCTCTATAAGTTTGGCATAATGCTCTACTTTGGCGTTTAGGGCTTGGTTTTGGGCGAGCAGTTGGTTATATTGGTCGATAGTTATCATATGGAATGAAAATGGAAGGTAAGATGTTCCTGCCGCAAATTGAGGAAACGAGATTGCAGTGGAAGGTAAGGTGGTGCTTTGCAGTAGCATGGTGGTGACTACTGCTTCAGTATAGGTGAAAGGGCTGTTGGTATTGTTGGTTGTAATTTCGAATATCGGGAACAAGTGGGTCGGTTGAAATGGCGAGGCATCTGCGATAGGGTTAAGGTAGTCATCGGTGTTGCCACAGTCGACTGTTACGATGGTTGAGAAACTTGAATATTTTTGGGATTGGGTGTTTTGGAACTCGATATGACTTCCTCTTTTTTTCCCACAGTCATTGCCAAAATGTTGCTGCCAAAAAGGTTGCTGGACTTATTAATGGTGGATCAACTTTTTCCTCCTTGGATCAACCTGCAAACAAAGACCATTGGGGTTGTTCCTAGTGGAGCTTTCTTCGATGCTTAAGTCAGTAAAGTATTCAAGGAAGTTTAAAGTATTAGGGTTGAAGAGAATGAGAGTGTATTTCCTTACCTTGTTCCTCTTGTCTCTGTACCTTTATATTGGCAATCATGGGTATAACGGGTGTTGTGGACGGTTACGCCCTATCATTAGCTATCGTGGGTTGAGTTATGAAGTTGTGGGCGGTTATGCCCTATTGTGTAGTTAAGTGGACGTTGTGGGTGGTTATGCCCCATCATGTAGTTAAGTGGGCAGTTACACCTTTGACTGTGTTTTCACACAAATGCTCTCACATTACAGGGTGCGATGGCCCAAACTTGTGAGACTGCATGGTACAACTCGTGGGCCACTTGTTACCGAGCTTGGTGAGGTGGGCCCTATGACAGTGATACTAATAAGACTAATCCTTATTTATAATTTGAATAGATGACCGATCACACCATAGGTAAGAATGATTGGTGGCGATTCCAATATTTTGTGTCTAGCGATTAGGTCTTAGGATATAAACGTTAATACAAGTACGCCTTGAAGTCATTACTGCATCAGTTTGTGACTGTTCGTGAAAGTTCATTGATTTGTCCATCAAGAAGTGAAAGTTTCGGAAAGTTGAAGTTCAAGACAAAGTTTGAGTTTTTCATTTTCATTCAACCCAAGTAAATAATATTATTTATAATTTGATTTGTTCAACAATATTATCATATATCCTTTATATATTACATTAATTTATTAATTTTAACATATTATAATAAAAGTATGTAATAATATCCCTAATATTTTTATAAAACAATTTTTTAAAAAATTATATTTGATGCATCATAAATGTATAAATCTTATACATTTTTAGTGAATCATAATATAGTATCTCATTAAGCCAAAAATTTTAAAATAAAAAATCTCTAAAAATAAATATTTTTAAATTTACTAATTAATGAAATGTTGTAATATAATTAAATGACAACATGTAAAATTCATAAGCTTACAATACTTTTTTTTTTGTTTTCAAATATATATTAGTTAAGTAAATAAATATTTGGAAGTGCGTGCATCCATGTAAAATCACTCATCGTCCCATTGCCAAAATCCATAAACGTTTTCTCCACATCATGTTATCCCAATCATTGACGGTGACAAAAGAGTCAAAGACCCTTTCTCTAAGCGTTGTTTAGATTTAGATTCCTCCTCTCGAAGAAAAGATTTGGGAATTGTGATTGGCTCAAGCCTTTCGAGCAAAGATGGCCTTGCCTATTCCCTTGGACTTTTATGCCGCATTAGCTTTTCCATTTATACCAATAATTTTTTCAGTCTTTGCCCACACTCATATCACATGAGTATAATTTATATGGATGGATTTATTACTTTTAGAATATCATCACCACCTTATGGAAAGATAAGATTAGTTTCTTTTGCCAATAATTTCTTAATAGAATGGTTAAGAAATAGTGATACTATATTGTAAGGTTTAACTTTAAATCTTAACAATTTATCACTATTCTCAATTATTAAATATTTTTCTTGCAACAAAAAAAATCCTTTCTTTTACTATTACAATATCTTAAATAATTAGGTAATATGCATACATAAAAATCATCTATGAGCCACATTAATTTTATAATTTTGATTTATCATATATTATGTATACACACACTTTAATCTCGTTTTATCTTTATCCACTTAATTAAAGTTGGGTGACTATTAAATTTGAATTTTGATAATCTAACAAAAAGATTAATTTATGACACGCGTGGTCTTACTTCATTAGTGTTAAAAATCTATTAAACATGCTTAACAATTTTGGGATTCTAAACTCTTACATTAAATTTTTGATTGGTTGGTGGAATTGTTAAAAGAAATAATAGTAATTGAATGAAGGATTTAATATTCTATATGCTGTCGTGGAGTTCTTTTCACTCCACAAGCGATGTTAGGATGATGACACATGTCTTTTAAAATATTAAAAAATAAATAATAAATAAAATATATGTCATTATCCTAACTCTGTTTGTGGAGTAAAAAAAACTCCACTGACGGTATATAGAATAATTATCCTTGAATCAAGTCCTCGTTAAATTAGCATAAACTAATATACAAGAACAACTATAGACATGATGGGTCTTAAATTTGAAATGTCAATATTTTAACTAGACTTTGTGTATATAAATCAAGGCATTGCCTAATGATTGTTACTCTTCTTTAAGAGAAATTAAGTTCAAAGTTTGATACCGCACCCCCTTGTACCTCCTATAAACAAAAAAATAAAAGGTAATTTGACTATATAATCCGTAATTGTATTACGTAAAATCATGTTCGTGATATATAAAATACAAAAATTTCGTGTCAAAAATCGTATTGACACGCATAATACAAAATCTTTCTTTTTACTATATTCATATACAACTTTTATTAAATTTTTTTATTGCAATTAAGCAAAACCCAATACTTTTGATAAAATTGTTTTTCTTATAATCTTTTTATGTTTTCCTTTCATTTTTTAAAATTTTTTGAAGAAAATAATTAAGAAAGTACGTGTATGATATACAAAATTGCTCTTAGCATTTATGATATATCAATATTTTTGCATAATTTCCAATTTGAGAATAAAATAAAATATGTTTTATGCATCAATAACAAAGTTTTTAAATTTTACAAACCAAATTTAAATAAATTGATAAAGATTTATTATTATATTAATTTTTTATTTTTAAATGCACCTTAAAAAATACATTTATTACTTAATTCTGTTACTAATAAAATCTTTTTTAGCAGTATATTTTTATTTAAAATTATAATTAAAATCCATATATTACATTTAATGAATTGATAACTAAATAAACTAATAAATACAAATAACAATAACAAATTAAATTTAATCTCATATTTGATGAGATTCGAATATGAAAATTAAGGGGTCGTTTGGTATTGTTTTTGTTTCATGTTTTTGTTTTCAATTTTTTTGGAAACAGAAATAGAAAACATATTTGGTAACATGTTTCCGTTTTCAAAAAACGAAAATGAAAACAAGAATTTCCAAAATTGTTGGAAACAAGAATTTCTTGTTTTCATTGTTTTCGGAAACATGTTTTTATTTCTGTTACTGTTCATAAGTAAGTGAACAGATTTATATATTAATATAATATCAATATTTTTATAATAAAAATATAAATAAAATTAATTAATTTTTAAATAAAATAATATTAAATTTTAATATAAAATATTAATTAATTAATATTTTATATTAATATATTTATTTTAATATAGAAAAGTTGAAAACGTAACAAGCAATTAAATATAAATTACATTGAACTATAATATTATAATATAATTTAATTTAAATTTTTATAATAATTTATTGAATATATTATATATTTTAAATAATATCATTTATTATAATTTTGATATGTTAAAAATTAATATTATGATCTTATATAATTAATTTTTATTTTACTAAACAATATTATTATTTAATATTATATTCTACCTTAAATTTAAAATATATCACTACTACTATTAAATAATTTAATATTACTAAATAAGTAAATACTTAACATTATATAATATTATTTATATTAAATATAATATATTTTAATAACTATATAGTTTATTATAATTTAATTAGTTAAATATTTTATTTAATAACGTAATATTATTATTACAATTAAATAAAAAATTATTAAATATAATTTATAATTATTAAAATTAAATTAAATAATATTATTTTATTTAATATTAAATTTAATATATAACATTATTTAAATTATATTAAATTTCTATATGACTAAATGAAAATATTTAATATTAGTATTAAATAATATAAAATAATATTATTTAATATTATCTACGTATTATTATTTAATAAATATATTATTTTTATTTAATTTTTAACAAAAAAACAAAATTTTTAAAAATATAAAACAGAAAACAAGAAACGATTCTAAATGAGCTCGAAAAAATTCCAACACCTCCTTCCTGTCATTAAATTTTATTAACTCTGAGATAATTTTACATAAAATTTTATATCCCGTAAGTTTTAGCAAACAACAAAAAGAGTTATCAATTTTATTTTCAAGTTCTCTTTTGTTTTTAGGCCATTTATTTAAAAAAAATTACAGGGAAAAACAAGGGCAGCCAAAACGCATGCGCGGTCAAGATGCCAAAGATGGTAGTAATATTCAACGTTACCGTTGACAAAAGTACAAAAAGGTCACTTATGTAAATTCGCAAAATAATTATATACCCAATGAATGTAATATTTGTCCTTTAAGCTTCAGCATTTTCCCATCCTTGTCGTCCACTTTACTTAAATTTCCCATATTACCCCACCATACTTCCTTTTTATCCCAACAAAAAGTATCGAGCAAGGTTTCATCAAGCAAGTAAATGTTTTTTCTTCAGTTTGCATTTCCTCAACATCCTAAGACTTCAACAAAACAATCTTTGATCAACAAAAAAAAAAAAAACTTTGGATCCTTTGTCTTTCTAGACTTTTTTTTTTGGTTTCACCACCTCTCTGTCTCTAAAAACACCTCTATTTCTCTGAGACTTTCCCTTTTCTGAGGTCTTTCTGATTCTCCGCAAACCTTTTTTCTGTTACTAAACTGAGCTATCTTTAGAACCCAAATGTCAAAATCTTTTCTTTTTTGGGAGTTTTCATGAAAATTGTTGCCTTTTATTTTATAACAAAGTCATTTCACCACCAAAGATCTGTCTTTTGAGGGAGTAACAATGAAGTCTTCTACTCGGCTTGAATCATTTGTGTTCCAACTCACACCAACTCGAACCAGGTAATACTTTTCTTTGATTGGTAGCTGATACTTAGCTTGACAGAGGTATTAAGCATGTTTATATTTTTTAGTATTTGGATAAATTTTTTCTTATATTTTTTTTGATAGGGGGTATGCATGTTTTATCAGTTTGAAATGTTGGCATCAGAATTTGTTTCCTTAGTGGGTGTGCATTAATATATGTTAAAGATTTTGGATTTGGTTTAGAGCTATATTTGTGTTTGTAGGTATAATTTATTATCTTTTGCTTTACTTTCATCAGGTGTGATTTGGTCATATCTGCAAATGGAAAGACAGAGAAAATGGCTTCAGGTTTGCTTAATCCATTTCTTGCCCACTTGAAGACTGCACAAGAGCAGATGGCCAAGGGGGGTTATTCAATTATACTTCAACCAGACCCCAGCATTGATGCAACTTGGTTCACAAAAGGAACAGTGGAAAGGTTCGTGATCTTATTTGGTGCTTCTTTCTTATTGGGATTATTTTCTACATCATGAAGATTGGATGAGTCTTCTCTGTTATTTGACAAGGGCCATTTAGTTGTTATTTGAGAATGAAAAAATTAGATTGGAGCACTGTTTGTATGCCATGAAGGTTGAGTCTGTCATATCTACCAAGCTGGTTGTTGAAAACGGCTCTAGGATAAGTCTTTTCTTTCCCCTCGAAATTGGCATGAGATTCTATTTTGTTTTCGCTTTTGCAGGTTTGTTCGATTTGTTAGTACTCCAGAGATTTTGGAACGGGTGCAAACTGTCGAATCTGAAATTTTGCAGATTGAAGAGGCTATTGCAATTCAAAGCAACAATAATATAGGGTTGAGTGCTGTAAGTAGGGTCTTTGGGATTTGTATTAAATGTATACCATAGAGATTAATTATACTTCTATTTTTTTGACAGATGGAAGAACATCCAAAACCTTTGGAAAGCATAGAAGGTACTTTTAATAACTTTATGCCTATGTTCTTCACTTCTAACTTCATCCTGATTAGTGCCATTTTTAATATAATTATGGATGGAGCTGGGGATTAAAAAGTCATAATATTTCATATTTTCTAGTCATCTTGTATCTTTGTGCTCCTTTATGCATTCTGGAGTTACTGTCATGCTAAGAAAGGTTCTTATTAGTGCAGTGTAATGCTTGTTCCAGTCTTTCGTTCACAATTTTTTCATCACTAGTTCTGAGAAGTTTTGCTTTCATTTTTAATTTTAATTTGTTCTTGTATTACACCTGATGGCTTTCAACAGGCAGCAGGGCTACATTGGATTCCAACGAGGAGAAAGCCATTGTCCTTTACACAGTGAGTATGCACTAAATAGTTCTTAGAATTTATTAAATATTTTCATAACTTTGTTTAACTCTTTTTTCTTTTTGGCAGCCTGGTGCACAGCCACCTGTAGCGAATGGGTCTGCTGTGAAGGAAGGAAATTCTAAGTATGTTGTACTGTGGCTTCATGGATAACTTTTGAGGATATTGAATTGCATATTTTCTATAGTTTTTAGATGTCACTTTGAATTTAGCATAGTTTGACGTATTTTTCAGTCCATCTAGTTTCCTAGAAACCCTTCACTTTAGTTAGTGAATTAGGGATGTCATGAATGCAATAACCTTAAAATGATCAATACTATTACAGGTCAGCATGTGAAATATCAAGGGGGTAGTATTCTGATACACTGATTTGACAGACAAAACAAATAACTTATACTTTTCATGTTCCTTTGGTTGTTTTACTTTCCAACTGTATCAGGTGTACATTCTTGAACTTGGCTCATTCGACTACTTTATCTACTTAAGCTCAAGCTCAACTGAAAAGTGAATAAGTCAAGTTTGAGTATACTGGGAGACTGGTCAAGCCCATGTAGCTTGTGAATAGGCTTGACTTGGTCACGCCTTTATCTGAGAGGATCTCTCCTTGAGGACACGGGAATTTCAGGGAAGGACAAAAAAGGTTATGACTTTTAGGGAGAGGATGTGGAAGAGAGGCATGTTAGACTCTTCGCATATTATTCCTATGTTTTGCATAACTTTCTGTTTACTTTTTTTCTCTTGCACTACATGTCTGCTCTAAATTATTTATAGTAAGGGGTAAGAACTCAAAAACTGATCAAAGTGTTTGTAGTTAATTAGTCAAGTGGCATTATGTCTTGTTAACGGTGAAGAACACAGTCTCGACTATCATCTCTTTTTATATGTTTAATGTGTTGGATAATATTAAGGCCATACGTAACATATTGTTTGACCTTTTACTAGAGTTCAACTTTTGAAAGTCCTGGAGACAAGGAAGACAGTGCTGCAGAAAGAGCAAGGCATGGCCTTTGCACGTGCTGTAGCTGCTGGGTTTGACATTGACCACATGGCACCTTTGATGTCATTTGCCGAAAGTTTTGGAGCCTCTCGTTTGAGGTAAGTGGACTTTCAAACAGGCAACTTAGTTCTATGCAACCATATATCTTTATGGGTGATCACATGCTGATATACTGATTCATGTTTTCTCCAAAGTCAAAGTTACCGTAGTTTAAGCTGTCAGTTTTCCACCAGTGAGAGCCATGGAAGAATAATTTGTGCATCTGTGAAGAGCCTCTTGATTAAGTTCTTTTTTCCATTGCAGGGATGCTTGCGTAAAATTTACTGAATTATGGAAAAGAAAGCATGAAACTGGCCAGTGGCTTGAAATTGAAGCAGCTGAAGCAATGTCTAATCGTTCTGATTTCCTTGCTATGAATGGATCTGGCATTGTATTTTCGAATATGATCAATAAGCAAAAGCCTGAAATTTCAGAAAACAATGGAAAAGCTGGTGTGGAGTCAACTACAGGTACGTGTGTAGAGTATCCTCTAGATAAAATGTTGGTTTGTCCTTTTTTCTAAATGACAGGACATCTTGCTGTGATATTCTCTGAGTAATTCATCAATTTCCTTCTTAAAGCAAAGGGAGATTAATATTTTTTTTTTAACTTTTGTTGTCTTCTTCAAGTCACAGGCTACTTTAGTATTATTTCTATTTTCGTAGAATGTAAATACAAATTTCTCTGTGCTGGTGCTTTGCTGATATATCTATCAGCATGTTCAGTGTATGTGTAATTATGTGCGTTAATGTTTTGCCTGTCTGGCCTTGCTTACGGTGCATGAGATAGTCCTAATTTCCAGTGCTCATGGCATTGCTTGTTGTTCTATAACTTAAAAGGAGCCTCCAAAGTTTTTAATTTCAAAAACATGGTATTATTTACACTTTAAAGGACACCACTACTATTGTCCTTTTTTTATTTTTTATTTTCTATAATTTGGTTAGATTATTTAAGAAAAGGTAAGCTTTTCCCTGTTGGCTTTTCCACCCGCTCCATTTACTTGGACTTGATCGTAGGACTTGCAAACTCCTACCATCATTAGCCACTTGGTGTCATTACTTTACTGGTTACATGATAAGTTATCTCAGTTGGAATATTCTTGCTTTGCAGCATTCATCCATTTGCTTTCACACCTCAATTGCATGCTTGACAAATATTTTATTCATGCTTGACACTTTCTCCTAATTATGAACGGAAATAAATAAAATTCTGATATGGCCAGACGAGAAGCATCCCACGGAACAACAGACCCCTGCCCGTCAAGAATATTACCAGGCCCAGTTTCCTCATCCTATGTTTTCTCCCTGGCCTATCCATTCTCCACCAGGTGGTATGCCAGCCTTTCAAGGATATCCTATGCAAGGCATGCCATACTACCCGAACTATCCGGGAAGTAGCCCATTCTTTCAGCAACCTTATGCATCAATGGAGGATCCAAAACTCAATGCTGGTCAAAGAATACAGAAACGACATTCAATGGATAGCAGAGATAGTCATAATGGATCAGATACTTGGGAGATAGAGAGAGCAAAATCTCAAGATGACGATGAGTTGGAGAATCAAACTTCACAAAGTCCAAAAGAAAGAAAGAAGAGTGGCAGGTCAGGTAAAAAGCAGTCAGGAATGGTGGTCATTCGGAACATCAATTATATCACTTCAAAGAGGCAAAATTCTTCAGGTAGTGATTCGCAGTCACATTCTGGCTCTGAAATGGAAGAGGAAGATGGAGATTCTGAGCATAAGAGATCTTCAAAGGGGAAAGGAAGTCGAACAAAGCCTGTTGATGCATTTGATAGGGAAGAAACAGTTCCTGGGAAGGAGACAGATGGTGGACAATGGCAAGCATTTCAAAATTATTTACTTAGAGATGCTGAAGAGGAAGAACATAGAACTGGCCAAGGCATGCTTTCAGTGGAAAAGGAGGTTCAAGGAAAGAGAAGACCTAAAAATAGAGGGGATGAAGACCCTTTAGTTTTTGGTGGGCGAGAAATGGGTCAGTTTGAAGATGGAAATACTACTGACATGCATAAAATTAGTGCAAGTGGCTCTCGCATGCCTAAAGCATGTAATGATCCATCTTTGATTTCTATAAGAGGTGGTCACTCTGCTGATGGTAGAATTTTCATGGATGGTCAAAAGGATTTACATTCGACAGAAATAGATGGCAGGAGGGTGTATAGGAGGACCACAAATGATGACTATATAATAGTTGGACAACAGAATCAGTCAGATTTTATGAATTCTCCATCGGATCAGTTGGCTATTAATAGGTTTGAACGTTCATCTGACAGTTTGGAAAGAAGATCTTCAAATAATATAGATGATGATTCCTACATAGTTCCATTCAGGTCAACTTCAGGCACTCAAGTTGGAACTGATGATCGCAATGCTATCAGAATGGATTCTGAGTTCTCGTTGTCGCTTCAGAAATCAGAAAATATATCTAATAGGGTTGCTAGCCAGGTCAATTATGGACAAGATGATTTGAGCTTGATGCCTGAGCGTGGAACGGAAATGAGGTCAACTGGTTATGATCCTGCTTTGGATTATGAAATGCAGGTTCATGCTGAAGGGGGTACTTCACTGGATAAGAAAAATAAAGAGGGCGTGCAGGGGCCTAAAAAGTCAGACAAGGACCGAAAATCAAAACTTAATGCTGATACTTCAGATAAAAAGAAAGCTGTTGGGCCAATAAGGAAAGGAAAGCCTTCAAAACTGAGTCCTTTGGATGAAGCAAAAGCCCGGGCTGAGAGGCTAAGAACCTATAAAGCTGATCTTCAGAAAATGAAGAAGGAGAAGGTATGCTGTTTTCCAGTGCACACTGGATACTTTGATGGTTATAGTACAATCCCAGCTCTCTTTACAGTTAGCTCATGTGGTTTATCAAGTGAATTCTTTACTCCTTAATTCGTTTTTAACACTTTTCAGGAAGAGGCAGAGATTAGACGACTGGAAGCATTAAAGATGGAGAGACAAAAGAGAATTGCTGCTAGAGGTGGTTCAGTTCCTGCTCAGTCATCTGTGCCCACACAAAGCAGGAAACAAATGCCGTCAAAACTTTCCCCAAGCTCTCATAAGGGATCAAAGTTTACTGATGCTGAGCCTGGGTCATCATCGCCACTACAAAGATCTACCAGGACTGCTTCTGTGGGATCAACTGCTTCTAATAAAGCCTCCAAACCTAGCAAATTGAACACTGGAAACTCCAGTGGGAATAGATTAATAAGCCGGTCAGTTTCATCAGTGCCTGAACCAAAGAAAAACATCAGTGGTGTAACTCCCGATGCAAAGGCAAGGATTAGGAGATTATCAGAGCCAAAAACAAGTAGCAGCCCATATATTTCTTCAGTGAAGTCACGAAACTCTGAACCATCAGCCAAAGCAAAAGTATCTAGAGGTCCCGGAAGCAAAAAAATAACAGCAATTATGAACCATGATAAAAGTATGATTGCATCTCTTCCAGAGCTTAAAATTAAAACAACTAAAGCCCCTGATGTTACCCACAGCAAACCAGGTGGAAATGATCAGAAGGTGAATGGAAGTAACTCTTCTGCCACCAATGTTACTGAACCAAATAGGAACAAGGACAAAGTTTCACTTCATACTGATGGGGATGACAGTACAGTAATTGAGAAAACCGTTGTGATGCTTGAATGTGAGAAGCCCTCCATTCCCACAGTGAACCCATCAGAAGGAACTACAGCAGTACAGAAGGCAAATGATGGCATCTTTAAGATAGGGAGGAAAACTGAGGTGGTGTCAGATTATGCTGCCATTCATGCACCAGTTTCTTCGCTGAATGTTAATGCACTTGATAAAGAACACCAGATACAACAAAGACCACAAGCTTATGCGGTAGGGTAACTAAGAACTTGATTAATAGGAGGGACCTTTTTTTTTTTTAAATTATGTAGCCCAGAGTTTAGTAGTTCTATATTGACTGGAATATTGGAAACAAGCAACTAGTCAGCGATTTTTCTTATTATCATCACTGATTTGTTACAAGATTTAGGCCACTTAATTGTATTTCTTTCCTCCACAAGCTTAGAATTATATTGCTAGTTCAAACATTTTAGCTCATCTTTAATCATTTAATCACAGCAGACCACCAGTAGAAGATCAGCCATCCTTGTAGAGAGCTCATTGAAACCTTATTTTAGTAGTTTTTGCTCAAATAAGTCTATAGATGTTACTGTGTTAAATTGAAACCTTATTCTCAATTGCTTCCATTGTGATTTCCATTCAATTTCAAATTGGTGACGCTATCTGTTTTAATGAATTTTCATTTTCATTTACATCTTAACCAGAAAATAAATATTTCATGTGCCTCTGAACGTGAGTCTTCTTGAATGATGTACAAATTTCCAGGTTCAAAAGGGAAATGTTAGCAACACTGAGAAGGAATCATCAAAATTTTCAAGCTCAGGTGTTACTGAAAAACCTTATCAAGCCCCTTTAGCTCGGGTCTCTTCTTTGGAAGATCCATGTACTGAAATTTCAGAGTATGGCAGAGCACCTCCAACTAGCCTGCTGGCTGCAGCAACAGAGTCAGCGAATGTAAGAGTTCCTGTAGCCGATTCTAAGAACTTTAAACTAGAAAAGATTCCTGAAGTGTTGGATAAGCCTCATGTAAAGGAGTCATCCAAAGGGTTTCGACGGCTGTTGAAGTTTGGAAGAAAGAATCATAGCTCAGCTACAAGCGAATGTAGTATCGAATCAGATGGTGTCAGTGTATCTGAGGCTGATGAGTTGGCTGCAAACACTGCATCTTCTACTGAAGGTAATTGCCTTGTGTTTCATCCCTTGTGCACTTTGATGGATACAAAATGCATGTACCATTTTGGATTGAGTCATTGTTACTTAAATTTTTGTCCAACATATTTGATAAGCTTCAGGGAGACTCATGAACTCCACTTGCAAATCTGTTCTGATATACTTAGATCATTTTAAAAGTTTTGTTAGTGTTATCGAATTTTTTATTTTATCTATTGATAGGTAAAAAGCAACTACGTAAGAAGAAAGTGTGATGGCCAGAAATAGCATCAAATTTCACTGTGAAAATGTTGACGCATGGGCTTTAGGTTATATTTAAAGTTTTATTATTTGACTCCAATGCATTTACAGAAAAGCATTTTGACACTAAGTGGGATATGATATGGTCCGAGAGACTAATTTCCATCAATTGAGTTCTGGGGTCTTGTTCAACTGTTAATAACTCATCTAATTTCTTAAACAAGATAAATGTCTTATTATGTCATGGAAGGTTGTTTTGCTTCAGCATGAAGCTCTGAAACGAGGGCATGTTATCATCAAAATATAAATGCTCCAGGTTGATTTATTAGGGTGGAGCGCTGACAATTTTGAGTTACAAAGTGGATGTTGTCAATCAGTTACTAGCTACATGTGCTAAGATCAA
Source organism: Heritiera littoralis (assembly GCA_031772115.1). Lineage (NCBI taxonomy): Eukaryota > Viridiplantae > Streptophyta > Magnoliopsida > Malvales > Malvaceae > Heritiera > Heritiera littoralis. The sequence goes on from JAPDPK010000147.1 coordinate 1,167,415, forward strand.
TGTGCCTGCAAATTCAAAATTGTAATGCTAGAATAACTGTGTTTAGTCATGTGATGCTCTTATTGTAGCTTTGGTAATTTTCCAATTATATTTGGTCCTGAAGCTGAGGTAATTTTCTGGTTGTTTTCAGTTCATACATTGAAGAATCTGATCTCTCAGGATGAGACCCCACCAGCTGGCAATACTCCACAAAAGTGTAAGCATTTGCTGCTCCATAGTTGTTAGACCATATTTATTCTTTGAAACCTTTTCTCCCTTAATGTTCATAAATATCAGTATTTTGCATCATTGAGGTGGATAATCTGACATGAAGGACTCATAATTATGCAGCTTCTCGCTCGTTTTCCCTGTTGTCACCATTCAGAAGCAAGACTAGTGAAAAGAAGTATACAGCTTGATGATGTAGGTGAAAACTAAGCGGCAAACTTGTCTTATTTTCTGTGGATTTGGCTGTGAAAGAAGTTTACGGCTTGATGATGAAGGTGAAAGACTGAAGTGGCAAACTCCTCTTTTCTGTGGATTTGGCTGTGAGTTGTTACGTATTTTTTTAAATTATATTTCCTAACTGCAATGTGAAAAAATAGGTACTATTAAGAATATTTGTGTAAAAAAAAGGTCTTTCTGCAGTCACATTTATTGGTTACTGTTCTTAAATGAATTGGTTTGTAGTCACATTTCCACATGATTATATATACTCTTTTTCATCTCTTTTTTTTTTAATCTGTCGATTTCTGCCATTGGTTACTGTAAATGAGAGTTCCATTAATTTTTTGGTCTGTCTCACAAGGATTGAGAGTTTCACCCACCACAAAATGGATCCCTCTTAAAGAATGAATTCCTTTTTATTTTGTCCTCTACAGTTTTTATAGCTGTTAAGAGGTAAATTCATTGATTGCCTCATCTTATTGGTGTAGAACAGTGCAAGCAGTCTCCTATATGTTAGGTTCACTTGTGAGTTCTATCTATTGAGGTTTATTCTGTTTGATAAGAAAAATGATTTATCTCATCCGCTGCTCTTATCAGATTGTTTCCATTTCCATTATATTACCATGCAAAATCAACACTTCAAAAATGATTTTCTGAAAGTTCAAAAGGAAAAAACACCTCTCACTTGCAATTCCAGGTTCATCAATGCATAAACAAAAGCCCAACTCTACATGAAAACACATAGTACTAATCAAAACGGATGATGACACAAGATATATTGCTCTTGCTCAGTCTTGATAAAGCCTCCTTTGTCAGGCACTCAGCAGCTTCTTGTGGATCGTCCAGATGCCTGATGAGATTCACAGCTTCTTGATTTTTCATCACCTGGAACAAATGGATGACAGTAAATTTATAGTTACTAGTTAAGTGAAAGTAGAATGAAGGATTTATGGGAAGTGTGGAAGTAAAACAAGTGATAATCAGTTGCTTCTTTTAGTACAAGAATGAGAAATGCCATAAATCTTTCACTTCTTTGATGTTTAATGGAGTTTGGAAATAATGCTCATCTCACCTCCCAGATTCCAGTGCTTGCTATGATGATGAACTCAGTCCCGGCATCAACCTTTTCTGCCCCAACGACAAGTTCTGAGCTTTTGGGGTGCCTTATTGCTGCTGCATTACTCGAGTCGCATACTAATATGCGTACTTAATGCACAAATATGGCATCCAGCATCAAATAATGTCATTACCAAAATGGTTATAGATATTCAAAAACATTGTGCTTGAACGAACTGTTCAATACCTGGAAACAGTCTGCGAGTCCAATGTCTTCTGGCTCCAGCATGGTGCTTGCTGCTCATCTGATGAGCCACACCATCTCTACACACAACAGCTCTGTAGCCACCCAGGTTGGCTATCACAAGCTTTTCTCCGTTGATCAGCATCACAGATGCTGAGCCAGCTCGCATGGTCTCATCTTTTTGTGCCTCTCTGACCTTTGCTCTCGCACCAAGATATGCTTTTCTCATTGTCTCTTTGGTCTTTCTGTTTATTTGAGACTGCAAGGAACATTGTGCCATAAACACTGCTTTGAAGTGGAAACTTTCTAATTTACTCTTGAAATTCAATGCTTGGCAATGAAAACAAATACCTGTTTAGGCTTCTTGTCGAAGAAATGGGATTGTATGTACTTGGTAACTCCATCCCCAACCCGAGGATCAAAGACTCCAAAGAACCATAACTCAAGCTCTTCAATTTGCTCTCTCTGTACGACGACTGAGTCAAAGTCTGACTCATCCGAACTGCCTCCGAATGACTTATGTTCCAAAACATGATAGCCATGTGAGATTGGCATCATCCAAGAAGGCTTCTTTTTCATCCCATTCCCTCTTTTCTTGCTCCCACTATCTCCCATCCGAAATCGTCTCAGCCTAAATGCCTGCCCCATCAAGCCAAACGCATCAAGAACAACCACAGTTGGTAAATGGAAAGCTGCTTAATAAAAATAAGCCCTTTACTGAACTTGGTCATGACTATATCTAATCAAACATGAAAAACAAATTCTGGGTTTTGATCTTAGAGACATTTCATTTCTTTTTTCAGACGTTTCAATTCAAAATGTGTTGCATCACTATATAAACTCGTAAAGGACCTGAAAGAATAACAAAAGCTTTAATTTCTTTCTTCAGGAATAAATATCATCGAGAGATAGGAAAAATAACAAGATATATGATGTTAAAGAAGGGTGAAAAGAAAAAGATGTTAGGCTTCGACTTACCTTAAGCTTAAGGTGAAGATCTTTGAGTGCCATGGTTAACCTTGCAATTTGATCAAAGAAACCTGTCTATGGTTTTCAGTGGCAAGAAGATGATTACATAGAGGAGTAGGTTTTAAGTTTATTGGAAAATATTTGTTTTGATAAGAAGAAGACGTATTTGAAGTCAATAGGAAGTCTGAGGCTGTTGAGAATATTGTTTCTGAAATTTAGGTTAATGTTTTAAATGGAAAATTTATTGGTTTTGATTGCATCTGGTGAGGAAATTTACTCATGTAACGTTCAGTTTATATGTTCTGTTTTTTTTTTTTTAAATTACATCCACCTCTTTAACATCTGGTCAAAATTCAACTTCAAATCACTAGTTTCAAAAATGGACACTCCGCCCCAAACTTTTTTTACATGACAACTAAATCCTTCTGTTAGTCAACCGTTAGGTCAACTGTTAAAAGCTTAATTTTATAACTATTTTACTTCTTGAAAAGTTTTAAATACTACTACAACCAGAAATGAAGTCAGATTAACTAAGAGGTACTACTAAAAAAGTATTTACTTTTTACTTTTAATTTATTTATTGTTTATTATTTTTGTGTTTTATGTTATGCACTACATAATGGATTTATTTGCTTATTAATTATTAATTATTATTTTTGTGTTTTATGATCTGTACTAAGTTTGTAAATTTATTTGTTTATTATTTATTATTCGCTTATTATTTATTATTTATTACTTATTATTTAGTATAAACCTCATAACTAACCATTGATACAGTTTATTATCCAAGAGTTTAGGATAAAATTCAATGATTATTGTCATATCTTCTTCAAGCAATAGTCATACATCGGAATATGATATTGAATTTCAAAATAAATATGTTCCACAAAGTTTCAATTTTAATCTTTCCAATCGACCCAAATCTCCTTTCAGTTGTTACTTTTACTACTTGCTTTATGTTAATTGTTTTTGCTTAATAAAAATCGAAATTTTAAAATAATTGTTTCATAACAAAAAAAAATTTTTTTTTTTTAAAAATATAATTTTATTGTCCTTAAAAAATAAATACTTTTTTTTTGTCATGGAACAATTATTTTAAAATTTGGATTTTTATGAAGTAAAAAACAATTAGCAAAAAGCAAGTAGTAAAAGTAACAACTTAAAGGAATTTTAGGTCGATTGGAAAAAGTAAAAATTGAAACTTTATAGAAACATATTCGTTTTAAAATTGAATATCATATTTTGGTACATAACTATTTCTTGAAGGAGGCATGATAATAATTTTTGAATTTTACCCTAAACTCCTAGATAATAAATTGTGCCAATGGTTAGTTATGGGGTTTATACTAAATAATAAATTAATAAATAACAAAAAATAAGCAAATAATAAATAGGATTTATATATGATGCACTGACAGTATATAGTTTTTATACACTGTCAATGCACCAGAAGTTGACACCTCATCAATAAGTCCTTATGAGCAAATTAAAAAAATTATTTATATTTACTTTTAAGAGCTTGACATATTTTTTAATTTGCCAATTGATGAGGTGTCAACCTCTGATGCATTGATAGTGTATAGAAACTATACACTGTCAGTGCATCATATACAAACCCTAATAAATAATAAACAAATAAATCTATAAATTTATTGCAGAACATAAAATACAAAAATAATAAATAATAAATTAATAAATAATAAGCAAATAAATCCACTAACTTAGTGCTGAACATAAAACACAAAAATAATAAACAATAAACAAATTAAAAATGAAAAAAATAAATATTTTTCTAGTAGTACTTTTTAGTTAATTTGACTTCATTTCTGGTTGTGATAGCATTTAAAGTTTTTCAAGATGTCTTAATGGTAAAATAATCACAAAATTAAGCTTTTAATAGTTGACTTAACGGTTGACTAACGGAATGACCTGTGACATAAAAAAGTTTAGAGCGAAGTGTTCATTTTTAAAATTAGTGTACTGAAGTTCAATTATGATCAAATGTTAAAGAAGTGGATGTAATTTACTTTCTTTTTTTTTTGGTCTGGTGAGAAAGGCAGGTGTTACTAATCTCTGTGACAGACGACTCCTAATTGGAACAAATAGAGAACAACAAGACAAGAAATTAATAAGCCTTAGCGGTTGGGTAGATAAACCAAATTACCCTAGCTAAAATTTGACATCTAACAACTCTTATTGTATTCATTTTCATTGTTATTTTCTTTATTTGAAAAGAAAAAGATTAATAAAAGATCATATTAGATTTGAAAAAAAAAATCAACAATATCAAAATCTGATTCAAATTTTAGTTTTCGATTCTATAAAAGTTTTTGTTGTATTCAATTTGGTTCTGTTTAATCATAAATCATACATCAATCACTGAGCCAAATGTTATGGTTTTATTGGATTTTTCTTTCTAGATATAAGAACTTCCATTGTTTGGCATAAGATGCTCGGGGTAGAGGGAGGAAAATTTAAAAAATTGGACCAACAAAGTTCATTTTAACCTAATATAGTTGCTCTGAGCTAGGAAAACAATTTACTGGAAAGATGATGTCATATTTGACTCTTATAATAAATAAAATTTTTTAATATGGTTCTGTATTTTAAAAATGTCTGATGCGATATACATTTAATATTTCAATGTGGCAGGCAATGTTAAAACTTTAAATAGGCCTGTTGATATATCAATCATCCAATAAGATAATAAATCGTGATATCTTGTATCATGTATCTTATCAAATCATTTTTAAATATCTTATTAAAATGCATGCGTAATCCATGTATGGCACAAGTGGCATTGATGTGACACTCACGTTCATGTCATGTACCATATTTAACAACACTGAAATATTTTGAAAAATAAAAAATTAAAAGAGAATAAATTTTTAATGGCGTTAATCTCATGTATTACATTGACACATGAAATAATAAATTGATAATATAGTTATCACATTATACAATTTTTTAAGTGCATTATCAAATTAAAAAAAAAATTGTATAATACATGTACCAAATGGGACCGAATGTGACATAATCTTATTTGAAAAAATAAGCGACATTGATTCATGCTTTTAGCTTTTACCTATCTTGAGTTGAATCAGTCAATGAAAGGGAATTGAGAAGCAAAAGCAGCATGAAAGAGAACGCAGTATTTATCATGGCTCATGCCCGGATTGCCTTTATACTTCACTGCTGAAATAATCAGTGGTTATAAGGTCCAAGAGAAGTAGGTATGTAACCAATACCAGAAGAAACTAAGCCAACAGCCCAGACAAAATCAATCATAGATAATTTATGTTGCATGTTTTTTTCATCTGTTTTAACAGGAAAAACTGAATGATCTGATGCATCCATTAATCCTGAAGTACTTGTGGCAGAAGTTTAATTCTCTATTTTGATAGTTGAATCCATTAATTCATTGTTCCCATTGCAGAAACACTGACTGAAGAATCTGGGATCTATTATTTACTAAACACATTCAGAAGTCATCAGAGATACCTGCCAGCCAACCAATGGCTACATTTTAGCAATTTTTTTATGCTAAAAGCAATGGTTAAAAATTCAAGTTCGAGTGCTAGACTCTTAATTTTAGTAACCGGAGTTCAATCATGAAAATTTCAAGTACACATAAAAAAACTAAGTAAAAATTATATTTGTGGTGATTTCAACATGTCTGACAAGTAGTCTTCATTCTTCTGGTTGTGGTTAAGTATTGGTGAAGAAGCCAATTTGTTTCCAAATGATTTGTCTGTTCTTTCCGGAAAAGAAAATATCTAGAAATACTAGTCTATTACATTGACTTTCCCACCATTTGTAAACCCGTCAGCAATGGTTTTGATATCGTATTTAAAGGGCTAAACTCAGAGTCATACAATTCAATTACATGCAAGTTACAAATGACATGAAATTAAGTAATAAACAAAAAATTGCACTTCCAGTATATTTTGAGTAGATATAATATTAAACTTTTTACTTCACACTTTGAGAGTAAATAATGATGAATGGTGGTTGGTAGACCTGGTCATAGGTCGGACCGGGCTCAAGTTGGGCTTATGACATATATTAAGGTATAATCTGTGTGTCCAAGTTCGGCACGATTAAAAAATTTGGATTTGATTTTTTGTCCAAGCTCCTTTCTTTTTTATACTATAAGCCCGAGCCCAGTCCGATCAAGCCCGAAAATAATTTTTTATATTTTAATTTTTTTATTTATTTGTTGTTTATTATTTTATACCTTTTAAAATTTAATTTAATTTATCAAAAATTGTATATCAATTTCCATATTAAATATTTATAATCATGTTTATTAATCAATAATATTTTATATACATATAATTATATTATAGTTATTAAATATATAAAAAATTAATTAATATTAAAAAAGAAATATAAAAAATAAAAAATATAAATTCGGGCCTGCCCGAGCTTTGAAAGGTCAAGCTCGAGGCCCGGCCCGATTTTTAAACGGGCTTAAAAATTTTACCTAAACCCGATTATTGCATCAAATATTTTTATCCAAACCCGATCAAATATCGAACGGGCCTTTGAGCTTGGGCGGGTAACTCGGCCCTTGAGCAGGTCTAGTGGTAGGAAGAAAAAAAGGATTTCTTTTTTTATATATATATATGTTTGATTTAATGATAAGCGTATGTGTTTTCAACTCAAAAAATCATATTCGAATCTTTTCTTTTAATAAAAAAAATTCTCTTATTTAATTTGGTGATTACCTTTCATATATCAAGAGCTAATTATAAAGCATCATAATCATTTAATTAATTGGTTAAAAATTTCTTTTATTTCACCTTTTCTAGTTTTCCTTTCTTTGAATTAGTTACATTTTTTTTATTTGATACAATAAACTAAAGAGAAAAACTAAATGTACTCCATTTGTTTATATTCACACTCTAAATGCATCATTTTGTTGGCCTTCTCATATTTTATGGGTGTGAAGATATACTTTATGCTACAATTTAATTGAGCACAATCACTTTGCAGCATAGAGTTGTGAACTTTAGTACTGTTACGAAATGAAATCTTCACTGCAATCACTTTTCAACCTAAATTAGCTGCAAAATACTTTGCAAACCAAGGTCAATCTAATTTCACTTTTCCCATCATTACAGGGATGAGAATGAAATTATTTAATGTATATAATTAATGAAGCTTTGTGACCTTCATTCGCCTATGAAATTCAATCTGAGAAAAAAATTTACAAATAAATTTATCCACAGATTAAAAAATCTATTTATTGGTTTGCTCATGATTTTCATCTTCCTTGATGTATATAAATCGATTGTGACTTCTTATGTCAGAGGATGACTGACATTGGCTACGCAGAATGTCCCAGCATATGTTTAGAGGTCTTGGCACTTTAACAGTGGCATTGTTGGTGATCGAAACAAGCATTTGTTGCCATCAAAAGATGAAACGGATGATCACCAATGCTACAGATACCAAAAGTTTAAATGAAAAATTGAAGCAACCAACCACATTTGACAAGCAATATCTTGCAATGAACTCACTACAAAATCTGTCATATTGCAATCAAAGAAAGAGCCCTCAACTGTTCTTAATCCATTCTTAATAGAGAAACAAAAAAAAAAACCATTCCAAAAGAAAAACCTGCAAAACATTGATGACAAAACTAGCAAAATCCATGATTAAATATCATTCAAGATGCATTCTCCTTTTTCAGCTTAGCAAGCTCTTTCCTAATGACTCCAGCCCTCTGCAAAATCATATTACAGCCAGTCAGCTTGGGTCCAACTTTCAAGAAAGCATTTAGAGAAAAGCAATTGGGCATACAACAGGCAGACACGTTAATGGGTACCACAACTGACCTTGATCTTAGCCAACATAAGCTTGAACCTATCAAAGTCATTGAGAGACGCCCTTCTCTTCTGGACGATCAGCTTTCTACCCCATGAGCTATTCTCCCACTTGTTCTTAACATCTGCAAGTCACATAAAACAATTAGAAAGAACACACAACGTTGAGAGAAACAACAACATAATGCAACTAAAAATTATCATCCTTACCAGCCTTCTCCATAGCTTCAATCAATGTCTTTTTCTTTGGAACACGAGGTATGTCAACTGTGATATCCGTCAATGTAAGCCTCTTGAAGTTCATTTGGCCTCTGACCATATCTGGGGCATCAACAAGTGCCTGTCACACCATGATAAAAGCAACAATATGCGTCACTTCTTAATTCTTATGCACGCATCGGAAATTATCACCTACCTAACTTCAAAAAGACCCGTGATCCTATCTTTCAATATGGATACTAAAACTTAACATTCTATGCCATTCTCTAAGTTAACATTGTTCATCATGTACAATGATATGTATGTATACCCTAATTAACAAGTCAAAACAACACTTGCAGATCAACAAATGCTGAGAACAAACACATTAACAAACATCCACTCGGCTAATCCATATAGGGTTAGACTGATAATTCTTCATTTTTTTTCATTAGGTATCAATGTCTGACAACAATGAAACAACTCAAATTGGAGGTGGGTATGCAGTTTTGACCCTCCAAATGAAAGATAAAACTTAGCAAACATGTCTTAAAACATACTAATATGCAACACTCCCCCAAGTCAAGACAACATAGGGTTAGAACAGTAACTCAGATAAACTTCTCTAAAATACCACATGATTTAACATCACGCAGATTCATTCCGCAAATAAAATGTGTTGGAACAGATTACACTCAACAAGAAGAACACACAGAACCCATGTTCAGCCAAACTCTCTGGAAACAAAGCTGCAAAATCCTACCACAAGTTACCAATTTATCCTGCTACCAAATTAAAAACCCTGCAACATTGAATTTCATCTATTTTTCCCTTTAAACATATAACTTAAAGTAAACCCATTATATATTCAATACAAAAGTTAAAAACCAAATGCTATTTCGTCATTATGAATCTCCTAAACTCCACAAAATAAAAAAATTCACATTAAAAATAATACTGTATTAAATCTGGGGGAAAAAAGAGACATACTCTGTTCTGGTCAACGACATCAACGATGACAACCAACTTGCCGTAGTCTTTGCCGTAGTTAACGAGAGCCACTCTCCCGATCTCAACGTACCTCTTGAACGGCTAAAAAAATCAGGAAAAAAAAAATTAAAACCCATATACAAGATTGAGAAGCATGAAAAAAGATAGCCACCTTTAGAGATGAACAAAAAACTGACCATTTTGCTGTGTTAGAGTGACTTTGGAGCTGAAGAGAGAGAGGCGGAGAGGAGATGAAAAACAGAGAGGATGCAGAATTAGGGTTTATATTATATCGGTGGTTTTATATGGTGTTTATAACAGTTGGATCTAGGTTTTTTTGTTTATTTTGGTGGTGATGGTTTTAGTGGATTTCGGCCCATCACATTTTGGATTGCCTTGTATTGTTTGTCTTTGGGCTTTTCTTTTGTTCCATTTTTAGAATTTCAACTTTTAAACCTAAAAAGGACATAATTTTACAATATCATTTTTATTCAATTGTCTCTTATTTCAAAGTATTTGGATACAAGTAAAATATTTTACGTTAATAGTCTATATATCTGACAAGTACAATTTATTAAAATAAAATAATAATATCTTTTTTCAAGTTTCAAAAAGATAAATGTCTATATATATGTGTATATATATTAAAAATATAAATTAAATCAATTATTTTTTTAAATTAATTATCTATTTCAATTTTTAAAAGATATATACCTATATCTATATATAAATTAAAATTAAATAGAAATCACATATCATTTATTTCTACCTATATTAATATTACAAAATATAATATCTATATCTATAACTTTATTAATTATTTATTTTTATTTTCTGAAAGAAAACATCTAATCTATATATATATATATATAATATATATATATATATTAAAATCAGTACGGACAATGTAATAGAGTATGCAATATGAATATAACAACATGTTACATATCATTAAAATTTTTTAATTTTATAAAAGATAAAATCATTTTTTGAATTTTTAATTTTTTAATTAATACATACATCATTTTTTTCACATTAATGCTATCAATATAACATCTATATCTGCAATTTTTACCAATTAAATTTTTTTAATTGTCTAAATGACAACATTATCTATGAATATTAAAATTTTCAATTATCCTTTTTCAATTTTCAAAAAGATAGAAATCTATAATATATATATCAAAAATACAAAATAAATTAATTATCTCTTCAAATTAAGAATTAATATCTCATACAAGTTTTTTGATTCACTGGCGAGATTAGGATAATGACACATGTCTTTTAAAAATATTAAAAAAATAATACATGTATTATCATCTTAATTTCACTTATGAAATAAAAAAAAACTTCACTGACTGTATATAGGATAATTATCTTAAAATTAATTATCTATTTTAATTTCTAAAAAATTTAAATTTATATCAATATAAAGATTAAAATTAAATAAAAATCACATATCATTTATCTCTATATTAATAATTACAAAATATAATACCTATATCTATAGTTTTTATCAATTAAATATAATATCTATATCTATAGTATTAATAATAAAAATACGATGGAACTAGAGTTATAAAAATAAGTTGCTTTAAATAATAATGAGTGAAGAAGAATTTGTGCCGATAATTTAGCGTAAATTTGTATATTAATTCATGTAGCTTTTTCAATATTGGAATAAATGCTCGTATGCTGATGGATTATGCAATAAATTGCTTGATCATTGGAGGAAAAGGACTGAACACCTAAACAGAAGGCACGTAGTTGGATCACTGAATGTATATCTAACTTTCCTCATGGGAGAAGATATGCTTCTTGTTGAAACAATCAGGCTAAGCTGGTGGATTGTTTGCAGAGTAGAAAAGTTAAACCCTCGAGTTGAGTTTGGTTGCCAAATCTCAATCTGCATTTGGTTTGCATGTTAAAAGATGATTAAAAGGGAATATTCTCCACTGGTTTAGGGTAGTGTGTGAAGTTGGCCATCTTTCTTCGTGGGGCTGCAAGGAATGTCATCTGTAAACCATGAATGAAGCATTTTCTCCACTTTCTTTCGGCCATTTTTAAGGTTCCGTTTTTCACGAAAATCGATTATAGAAAATAGTTGCTGAAAAAGTTATTTATATATATATATATATTTATATTTATATTAGCTCATTACCTCCCACATTACAAGCAACATCTAAATTATCATTAAATTCATTCCTGTCCTCATCCTCACCAACACCTAAACCATCATTAAATTCATATCCAACCACATCCTCACTAATACCTAAACTATCATTAAACTCATCACTTACAACATCCTTCAGCTCATCCCTAATGACATAATTTACTATATCACCTAACACTTCATTGTCATCCCTTAACCCATCATTATTGTCATTAAGGTTATCTTCCACATTTACATCTTCAATATAATGAGCAATAGGCAGTAATTCCTCTAGGGCATTAAAAGCATCAATTTGGTGATCTACATATAATTCTACGGTGCAATGCTCAAATAAATACTCTTTTAGTTTCTTACCAGTAGTCTCATCATGCAACAACACTAAACCTTCACCTAACTTATTTCCAGGGATCCTAAAGTAAATATATGATTCATGGGAATAGCCTATCTCTCCAATAATTTTTAAGACCAAAGAGTATGATATTTTATTAGGTTGACATTCATGTCTAACCTCTCCACCACCTACATAACTTAACTCATTGTGATTCACATTCACAAATCTCCCACCATGAAATATTCTCAATAAATAAATTATCTCAGGCCTACCATCCATTCTGCACATATATAATAAAATACATAAATAAATAAAGTAAAAATAATAAAATTTTAGGTGAAAAACTACCCTATAATAAATTTATTATTATTTATTAACTAATTATTAAATTCAATAATAAATTTGAAAAAATGATTCCCAATCTGTTGGACCACTTCATACAACAAAAATCCAAACACAAACCCATATAAAGACAAAGATATCACTTTCTCGTTACAAAGATATCACTTTCTCGTTACAAGCACAAAACCATAAAGTGCATAAAAAACTCTACTAAATAGTCAAACCATGAAAGAACAAGACAAATACTAACTTTAAAAAGCTAAGTTCTGTGGGTCACCACTCACCTGGAGATCCTTGCAGTGTTCCTTCTTATTGTGACTGAGTTTAAATCCTTCAATAAATCATAATAAACCCGTGATTCCTTTTCACGATGGAGCTTTCGATGTGATTCTCGTTCTTCTTCAATTCATGATTTTTATTTCTTCTTGACAAAGTTCTCACTTTTTCTCACATTTTCTTCTGTCTCAGTTTCAACAAGAGATGAAAAGCTAGGTTGTATTTGGGGTTGGGGATTTTAATTTCCGTTGTGAGTGTTTTTTTTTTTGAGTTTTTAGTGTTTAATTAGGTATTGTTTACTTTAATTTTTTTTCTTTTAAAAATAATGTCATCTGTCTATTTTTGCCACATCAGATTTACACATATTTTATAAAAGCCAACATGTCAAAGAATTAACAGAGTTTATATTAATTAACAGATTCCATCCCAAAAGGGGTTTGTATAGTGAAAAATATCACTTTAAAGACTTATTTAGATGTAATAAAAGAATATGAGCTTTTTTAGATTTTTAGACATAGTTTAAGGGCTTTTTTATAGTTTTAGCCAATAATCAATAATGGTTTTTAATTTTATTTTATTGATGAGTTTGGAGTTTGGGCTGATGTACTGTCTCTCTCTCTCTCAAATATAAGACTCAGATAGAGGCCCCAAGTCTAGCCCATCCGGGTTGGGCCACTGAACAAGATCCATCGGGTCTTACCTACGGGACCCAAGCAAAGGGGAGACCGTATCAAATCTGATAAAGCCACGTGTACATGCTGAATCGTACAGATGTACAGCATCGTGTAAAGGGCATGCACCCGAACGCATTTTGTCTTTTTTGAGTCGGGCTTGAACAAGTCAGTTAACAGCTTTGTTTGTGTTCAATATCTTAACAGAATCCAATTCTCAAAAAGAAAAAGAAATTCTTCAGGTTCTTTGTTTTTCAATCTCTTACTCGAATCAGAATATAAAACCCACATTTTAAAATCTCTTATTTCTTCTTTAATTCCTCAGAATTCTCCAGTTTCTCTTGTTTTTCAGTTTTAAGAGCAATAAAGCTCCATCTCTCTTTTTAATATATTTTTTTATGGATCTGATCATAATTCACTCTTTTTTATACGATCACTTGTATCATTTATATAATTTTCAAATTGGGTTGTTGATTTCTTTTGGTAAAGCATTAAACTTTAGTGATTTGAGATGTAAAAATGGCTTATTTTTATTGGTTCTTAAAAAGTGTTGAATTTAAGGGGTGATTTAACTTGGGTTTTTAATTTAACTGTTGCAGTGAAAAAAGTGATAGCTTTTGAGCAATGGAAGGGACGGTCTTTACTCCATCATTGGAAGGAATGCAGCATATCAAATCTCCGCAAGGGGAAATGCTTACCAAGCCTTTCCTGGAAGTCTGCAAGTTGATTTTGCCTGTCATAGGTTTGTTTTTATTACGTCTTTGATTATGTTAAAGATTTCTGACCATGGATTACTTTTTCCATGATAAGCTTGTTGGGTTAATTTACTTTTAGCAGCTAAATTAAGTTGAATCTTCGGGGAAATTTTTCTTCAAGTACGTTAGTGGACCGCTGCATCTTTGTGAGATTTGCACAAGATTGTAAGATTGAAATGATGAACTGATGGTTGTATCCACGATTATCAATTCGATGTCAAAATGATCTTTGAACTTAAAATTAAAAGCTTGTTTATTGTTAATTTGTTGTTGAAGTTGGACGACAATGTGGTAATGGAGTGGACAAAGGCTTGCTAATTTAGCTGGCAGCCTTTAGGTAGGAGTGTCTAAGGGTGCATTTCAAAGTAGATTTGATCAATTTGTGTGCGTGTGCGATTGACACTGAAAAGCAGGCATTATATGGATGGCTAAGACTGGGCATTAAGCAGGGCATTACTGGCTATGGATACAATGTTGATACTTGATTTACAGGGAAAAACTAAAACCTCCATGTTGTTGCTTTGCAGATAAGTTTGGAGCTGCTATGACCCTTGTAAAGAGTGATATTGGCGGTAACATATCAGTAAGATGTTTATTCTCAAGGAACTTTTCAATTATGCTAAAAGATGATGTTTACTTATTTTTACTTGTCCTAGTACATGCCTTCTGTTAATTTCCTGCAATAACTGTGTATGAACTTTTGAGATGTTCATCATCAGCTAGTCCACCTGCTCTGTCTACCTTAAGTTAGGCATTTGTACACCACGCTCATCTGTTTAATGAAAACAAATGTTATTTTTCTTAAAAGTTGTGCTTCTTTAAATTACTGGGTTCTGTTGGTTCTGTTTTCAGAGGTTGGAAAAGAAATACCAAACTGATACCACTAAATACAACTACTTGTACAATTTGGTGAAAGAAGAGATTGAATGTAAAACAGCAAAAGGATCATCTAGTTGTACCAATGGCCTTCTTTGGTTGACAAGGTACATAATATTGCCAATAGACAATTGCTCTCTCTCTTCACATTTTTCATTGCCTGCTATTTAGCAATTTTAAATTTATAATTTTGATGATTTTCAGAGCAATGGATTTCATTGTAGAATTGTTCCGCAACTTACTTGCACATCCAGATTGGACAATGGTAGAAGCTTGTACAGACTCCTATGGCAAGACCCTGAAAAAATTTCATGGCTGGCTTGCTAGTTCAAGTTTCACAGTAAATATTTTTATCCCCACATGATTAAGTTTTATTGACTGCTATATCTATTTCCTGATAATAATCTGAAATTAGGCTTGATGTTTTGAATGATTACATATGTGAGACATTTCTTTAATTTATATCAACATTCCTTAATCTGTTGTCTTTGATGCATCTTTTTCATGCAAGTATGAAGTCCAAAGATTGAGAACATTTATTTCTAGTTTTCCCACATATTAATAACGAGAGAGTTGTGTGTTTTCTCCCTTTTATTTGTAAGAAACTAGTTTTATATACTAAAGTAATTGGTACATTTTACATCTATTTTCTTTTTATGAATGGAACTTGTGATGTCCTTGTGCTACTTCTCAAGATTGTTTAACTTAGTGGAATGTCGGATCACAGGTTGCTATGAAGCTGGCTCCGGATAGGAAAAAGTTCATGGAAGTGATAGCTGGCTCAGGAGATATTAATGCTGACATAGAGAAATTTTGTTCGACTTTCCCTCCATTTCTTGAGCAGAATCACAAGTTTCTGGTAAGAAGCTTCATAATAGATGAATTCTTGTTTTGCTATGCCACCATTCTGTGCCAATGTCTGTTTCTGGGATCATCTGTACTTTGATGAGAATGATATCATATAGTGTGGATAAGTGCTTGAGATAATGGAAAGGTTGAAGAGAGAAATGTACATGTTTTAGTAGAAAATAATACTTAAACAATCATATCATAATAGCTTTTATGATTGTGGTAAACATTACACTAGAATTTGCTGCTGCACTGTTGAGAAAGTGTATAAACTAGGCTTGCCACTTGTGACTAGACTCTAACGTCTACTGCAAAAAAACACCAAAATAATAATGAAAAGAAAATAATAAAAGAACTCAAAAATATCAAATATGAGAACATTGCCAACGACCTTGAAAGGATGGAAATCTGTAGATAAATGAACTATTATGAGAGTATCGAAGTTCATGATAGCATTTGGCTTCATGGATCAAGATTTCTTTTGGATTACCTTGACTTTAGCCTGTTTATTGTTCACATCATATCTCATAGATATTATTTTTTATTGCACACTATAGCCATTTTGTATTGTGAAAATTAACTAACCAAATACATTCTGTTGATGCAGGCTAGATTTGGTTTGGATGATATGAAGGCTTGATGACGGAAGAAGTTCAATTACAAGCGGAGAGATCGCCAATAGTTACTCATATTTTGAACTTCTGTATCTTGCTCTCAGCTTCTAAACCTTCATGTTATTTAAATAATTAATAACTTTAAATGCATACCTGTAATTACTATTGTTTCAATCTCTTTCAATATATATTTTTGGTTACTGAAGAATGTATTGAATGGTTTTGCTTACCACTCACCACCAGCCGCTTTTGGTATTTTTGTCCATACGTATAGAAGTCTCATCCCGAATGAAGCCAAACTTAGCCCCTCTCATTAAAGTTTGGTTCAGAGAATTTTACATTGCATTGTAAGGGTAGAGTGATTAGAGAAAATGCCAACTGAAAAGAGAATGCACTTTGTAAAAGCAGTTGGAATAATTCTTGATTCGGCTATCTTCAAGCATAGAAAACTCTCTCTCTCTTTCTCACATGCTAAGTGCATTGACCAATTCTAAATCTTCTGCAGGGGCGACAGAAAATGTTTGTTAGTACATATGGAAATGATCTATGACAAGCTAAGATGACACCATTGCCATGTTTTTCACTATAAGAGGATGAGAGCCACTCTGAGTTGTGGAATTCAGGGCAGCTGGAATGTGAAAATATTAGGAGGCAATAATGGTGAATCGAAATTTCTGATGCCAAGGAAATATGGTCTTTAAAATATCCAATTGTTCAAGGAAATGACTTGTAAAAGATTCTTTTTTTTTTTAATTTTAAAGAGCAATTTAATAAAATATTTTGACGATAACAAATATGTTTCTTGTGTGGTTCACTTATGTTGTATTCTAAATTTCTCCACACGTATATATTTTTTGAATGATTTGTTTTCATTCAAAGTTATAAATACAATTAATATATTGCATTCGATATTTTATTTGATTAACGGGTAACAACAAACTATACAAATAATTATAATAAACTAAATTTAATTTACACTTGATGAAACTCAAACTTGAAAATTTAAAATCTTAAAACGTTTTCTTTGCTACTAAGTCAAGACCTTATCAGCGTTCCTCCACATATTTTTAAATAATATGTATACATATATATTATTAATAAAATCAAGATTATTTTCAAATTTTGCTTGAGCTTTTTATTATTACTCTTTTTAAAGATCTTAAAAACAGTTTCACGTATCACTTTTATTTTCAAAATGTTTCTCACAAATAATGAATTTGGATTGTAAAATATATATATATATATATAATTCCTTATTATCAATTGGATTAATTAATTCGCATGGATGGATTTTAATTTAAAATCCTAGAACATCTTTCTTATCACTAAGTCAAGACTTCATTGGCGTTTTTTCACATATTTTTAAATAATATGTATACATATTTATATTATTAATAAAATCAAGATTATTTTCAAATTTTGCTTGAGCTTATCATTATTATTACTCTTTTTAGTGATCTTAAAAACAGTCTCACGTTTCACTTTTATTTTCAAAATGTTTCTCACAAATAATGAATTTTGATTGTAAAAAAAAAATCCAATTCCTTATTATCAATTGATTAATTAATTCGCATGGATGGATTATAATCTAAAAGAAAAAAAAAGACATGTCTTAAATACAACACGAGGAAAAAAAGAAAGAGAGAGAGAGAGAGAAAAGTAGTACAGTTGCCGTTGTAAATTTGCCATTCATATCGTCAACCGCTTTTCCCTCGCATTCATTAAAAGAATTAGAAGCGCAAAATAGGCAATGCCCTTGAGCTTAAGCATGGATTTGCCACCTGAAAATTCGGTCAGCTACTGGTTCCCCATTGACCCAACGACGCCTTCCTTAACCCCTGCCGCCAAACAAAAATTCCCCTTCCTCTCATTTCCACACTTTGAGATTTTCCCTTTCACTCTCTCCCTCTCTCTTTTCTTGGTTGGAAAATAAAAACATTTTCCAACAACAGTCAGGAATCGAAAGAGTTGATGTAATTCTCCTTAATTGTAACTTCTGTTAACTTTTTCTCACTAATTCTAACATTTTATTATTATTATTATTATTATTACATTAGTGTTAGAAAATGTTTTCATTGCACTTTATGTTCTGCTTCTTTTAAATCATGTGTCAAACGGGGATTGAGGATTCTATTCTTGCTTTCTTTCTACTTCACCTCAGAGAGAACAAGCACCTTCCACCTTGGAAAGGAAGATTTCTATTCACATTGCCAAAGCATCCACCATTATTGACACCAAAAATGAAGGGTCTTCTAAGAGGTTTAAGATACTTTTCCCAGATGTTTGGTGAGTACCCAGATTTCTGCCTAATCCATTTTTCTTAAGGGAAATGAGAATTTTCAGCATTACTATACTTACAATTTTGCAGATGAAAAAGAACCTGAAATGCAAATAGGGCTTCCTACAGATGTAAAGCATGTTGCTCATATTGGCATGGATGGTCCTTCTGCCAATAAGCCTTCCTGGGTATGATGTTTTTTGTGTTCCTTCTCATTACCGTTACCGTGTTAATGGCTTGTCTAATTCAGACAACCTCGATCTTAACATCTTTAAATCCATGCTACCATATTCATCAAGCATATAGTTTCTATGTTACGTCAGAAAATGTGAGACTAACCTGCTTTTGCAAATTCATGTAGATGAATGAGTTCAGCTCTGCTCCAGAGCTATCATCAGTCCCTCGAAACAGTAATCAACAAGCCACGCCTTCGGCCACAGGTTTCTTTTCTGTTTTTCAGTAATCATGCTGTTAATCAATCATTCAATTTAAAAAGAAATAATCCAACTCTGGGAATAGCAGCTTTTGTTCTTTCCATACAAATTATACCTGTGTATGAAATATTGTTAATCTGCTTTCCTCCATGGATATAAATGTCAAGCTCGTGCAGGAAACCAGGACTCATTGCCACCTCTGGGCACTGAGAAGCAGAAGAAGTCGAGGCGCAAACCATCAATAAGCAGTGACTCACCCATAGGTTCTCCGAAAGGCAGCGAGAAGCAATCTCGGCGCCACCGTTCGTCAAACCTTTCGTCGGAATCCGCCGGTCGAGATCCATGTTCCTCTGGAAGGCGGAAGAATTCAAGTCGTGGCGCTGAATCATCTTCGCAAGAGTTACCTGACATCCCGAAAAAATCTCGGCAAAAGAAATCGAAGGGGTCATCCGCCGGA
Source organism: Heritiera littoralis (assembly GCA_031772115.1). NCBI lineage: Eukaryota > Viridiplantae > Streptophyta > Magnoliopsida > Malvales > Malvaceae > Heritiera > Heritiera littoralis. Next base: position 1,187,185 of record JAPDPK010000147.1, read on the forward strand.
TCAGACGGATCCACGTCATCATCAAGATCAAAATGTCCAAATTCTCTGCCTGATATCATTGAGCTTGAATCTTGAGGAGATATGGAAGCTTAAGAGAAATAGGTAATTTGTAAATTACAGGTTTTTAAGCATTACCACTGCATCAAAACGTAATTCCCATGGAATTTCTTCTTCGTATATTATTGTTCTCTCCAACATTTTTTCTTCTATTCCTTGGTTTTCATGGCTTCCCGGCTCTTGCAGTCCATGTCACATGCCCTGTTAGAAAGCCAACATGGCACAGGAACTTCTTGAAAAAATCAAAAAGATGCATTTTGATGAACTTTTGACTTTGAATTCTGAAACCTAACAATGAAAAGCCTGTACCATCATTGTCATTGGCGATCGTTAGAGCTGCATGACTTTCAAATCGAGCTTGTAATTCGTAAATAAAATTTGTGTTTGTATTATGAAAAATCGTATTTGTATTAAATAAAATACGAAATTATATCAAAATTCGTGTGACATACTAAATATAAAATTTATTTTTTAATTTTTATCATATTCACGAATAATATTTAAGTAAACATCTTCACGAAAAAAAAACCTTTTTTGAGCAACATTCTCACATATCATCAATTTTATAAAACCGTTCTTTTACGAACAACACTTTCGTAAAACAACACTAACATCTTCATTGATTAGCATCTCTATAGAAAAAGAAAAGTGGAAATAACTTTGGAATAGAGCAAAATTCTTAAATTAATTTTTTTAGCACACTCAACTGCCACTTGTACAAAATTAATAGAACCTAACAGGCTACTTTAATGGCATGACCGAGATTACTAAAACTATAAATGTAAAATGACTCAATTTCTTTAAATTATATTATATGAGCTAAATTTCAAATTTTGAGATAGTATAGGAACTACCTATCCATATAATTTGACCAAAAAAAAACCTAAAGATCTATAAATTGCAAGTAATTATTCAAATAGTTGTGCTCTATTTTTAGACATGAAAGTTATATAAATTTTATGTTCAAAACGTAACACATGCAGTTATTTCATTTTTAGACTAATAAATTCTATTATATATAAAAAAAAGTATTTTATCGAATTCATCTTAAATTCAAATTTTAACCATTTTATTCTCTTCCCTCCCTTCCAAGCCAAAGCTTTTGTCGTTAAAAAAAATGGTTTTAATTTATCAGTGTTAAGGATCCTTAGGCACCAAGTTCCAAATGGTTGATATAGTGCTACATGCTGTCATCTTAACAGAAGCTCAAAAACCTTTCCTAAGCTCATAGAGGATTGCTCCAAATTCAGCCATAGATGGGTTGTTTATTAGGCTATTATAATGTTATTATAACACTTCATATAGCAATTCGTGTTATATCTTATTACAATGAAAAGTAAGGCTTTGTTGAATTCTTGAGCAAGAATGATTCGCAATGAAAAATCTTGTATTCGAATTCTCACCAAATCAAATTTTTTTGGATCAGTGCCAATCACGTAACGTGAGCGAAAATTTATCTTATACCCAATGTGACATAAGAACATCTAAGCTAGGCTATATAGCAGCATAATCCACGGGCATAAATATATTCTATTTCGTATTTAAAACCCATAAATTATTCTTTACAATCGAATTTTTTGTTTAAATTTATGATAAAACTATTTATAAAAAATGACTTCACTGGCCTTATAATAATTAAATATTTCTTCTTAAAACAAAATTTTCATACATTTCAAATTCTTGAAAAAAAATTGATCTTGTGTAAATGAACTTCCACGAGACATTAAATCGACGTCGAAATGAACTTCCACAAGGCTAAATATACTTATGAAAATAGATTTTCAGCTATCCCCTTCTCCAATCCTTCATCAATCTCTTCTTTAATCTCTTCACTTTCTTCAACAAATTTTAAACCATGTCCTGATTTTTTATATATATATTTTTTAATTTTGAACCCTAAATCACAAAATCTTAAAATTCAAATGAATTTTCTTTGAAAATTTTTCATTTTCTCAAGGCTTTAAGGTCTCGCAAAAGTTCAAACATGCGAGGCTGCTTCTTTTTTTTTTTGCTTGGCTTTAAGATCTCGCAAAAATTCTTTTCCACGAGTTTAAGCGGTCCAGTTTTTTCAAATATTCGGAACATACGAAACTTTTGTTTCAAAGATAAATAGATAATTTTCATAAAATCATTAAAATCATTTTCCTTATATTTTTATTTTAAAATAATATAAGAATTGATTATAACAACCGAGACTTAACCTAGCTTTTACAAATTCTTACAAAGAGTTGAGTTCAAAATCCGAATCTCTTTCTCTCCTTTTACCTCTTTAAGAAAAAAAAATAATTTTAAAATGCAAATCTTGGGTTGCAAATAAAAATTTTCTAAAAGATACACTAGTAATATTATACAGCTTCAGGATGTTGTGTAACTGACATCATGAAAGTAACGATATTTGCAGAAAAGTTTACAATTGACTATGGTTAGCTTATCATTAGTTTAGCCTCCTTTTCGACCAATTTGTAATACATAACTACCAAAACTCAGAAAGTAAAACAACAAAACAAGATAGCAGACAATGTGGAGATACAAGAGCTGCTTGGTTTGGAATGATGATATATGGACAATGCAGATGTGCTAACCAATTATGAGCTGACGAAAACCCTGAGCTCGCCTTTGTCTCCTCTGGTGATGCGGGTGTCAGTATCAACAAAAGTAACTCCAAATTCACCACTCCCTGGGTTAGATGAAGGCCTCAAAGCATCTGGAATCCGCGGTACTTCAAAGGGTGGAAGCTGCGATAAGTTCCCTTTTGTTTTGACAGTTGTTTTTTCGAACGTTATTTTGATCTTCGCAGATCCTATCCACATGAAAGAGAAGTTCTTATCAATGTATTCTTTTATTATCTAAATCACAATCAAAGAGTAGCATGGTGCAAAAATAACAAAACTCGAAGCAGGAGAAATAACCAGTACCAAATACCAACCTAGGAGTTCAAATTTGTGGGCTAAGGTGGCCATCACTTCAAGTGGAGGTAAGGGCCATGGGGCTCCCAATTCAAGTTCCACTATGTTATCAAAATCTTTGCTTAAGACATCAATTCTCTGAAATACCTGAATACAAAAAAGAATCTTCAATCTTTAAGCTATAAGCAGAGTATTTCTCTTTACTGATTTCTTGATTTAGTTATAAAAGATGGAAAACCCAATGAAAGATGTGAAGAAACTGATATGGCCAAGTCTTAACACGAGCATTTGGGGTTTTGTGGTTGGTCAGCTTATACATTAGAGCCAAATTTTCAGGTAAACTGGTTAATGTCTGTCAGGGTAAAAGTCCCAAATAAAGCAACCATAGCAAAATCAGAATTTTTGCAAACCTGGCCAAGAGTTATAGGGAGCAGCCTTCCAGTGGGAGGTCCAGGACGGCTCCCTCCAAGAGTCCGGGATGAGAATGCACTGCTATATATCAGTTTCCATCTCCCTTGAAGCTTATCGAGTTCGGTAGATAAGTCCACTGGACCTGCAACCGCTTCAAGCTCCTTGGCAGCAGCATCTGCCTTTTGGAGATCATCTTCACTTGCAGCAAGACCTCTATTTAGCCCAGAAACAGCATTCTGCATCCAATCACATTCACCCATGTGACGCAACATACAATAATAACAGGGAAAATGAAAAAAAACCAAAGAAACAATTCTGCTTCGTATAAGACTTGAGGTGGAAAAATATTAGCATTCCTTTGGCCTGAACTTAGTTAAAAACTGAGCCTATGATTTTTGGGAAAGATTTGGGTAAAGAACATAAACTTAAGCGCAATAAGCTCATTAGCATTCCAGATCTCCTAGATAAATCAGACATGTCAACCTTGTCTGCCCTGTCAGCATCTAAGTTCACTGATAAAAGATTAGGGAACTTATGAACTGTACATCGTATAAAAACCCAAAAATTACAATTCCTAATCTATCAATTCCAATGAATCAAAACCAGTTATGACAAGAAAAAAAAAATGAAAAATCCAAGCTTTCTCACCTTGAGGAATTTAAAAATTACACTATAGAAGCAAAGTTTTCTACTTCCATGGTAATGATATATAAACTGAAGAAATTTCACTTCATGTCCTACTTCCAAGCATCCATTTTAGGAAAAAGAAGAAACATGAAAAAATAAGTAACAAATTCACACAGCCAATGATACAATTCAATAAATTAGCCTAGCTAGAAGTATAATCGAATAAAAAAAATGTAAACTTATCATTTTTTTCCATATACAAGAAACAAGAAACTGAATACTTGGATAACCCCTAAGTATAAGCCAAAACACAAAACTGAGTAAGAAAAAGCAAAATCCAGAAAAAACCCAGAACAGGTTCTGAAAATCATTACTGAACATACCAGTAATTTAATCTTCAAAGAAGCAATGAGTTCAATTTTTGCATCTTCACGTGGAGGAGGTGGTGGGTCAAGAACAGAGACCTCATCAAGTGCTGATTTCAAAACAAAGCTTCTCTTCTTACTTTGAGGATGCCGGTTAACCTTGACAAGAAAAGGAAATCCTTTTCGCTGATTGAGAGAATTGTCTGTGGAGTAAGAAGAGAAGATAGCAGTGGGAGTTTGAAGGAGAGAGCTTAAAGAAACCATGGCTTCCGGCTCTGGGCGCTTCGCTTGCCCTGTTTTGCAACTGTTTTGTTTTGTAGCTGTGCAATTGAAAGAAATTGGTTCTTCTGTTTGTCCTGTTTCTGAAAGTTGTCAGTTTTTGATTGTGTTGTTGTGGAATCTTCCATTGTTAGAAAATCAAAATCTATGGCTCGTATGGAGCCTATGGACTGACTGCTGATGTTTTGGATAGGTGAACAGCCATTGGATATGGAGGAAAATTTGAATAAAAGAATCCGTTGATAAACTTTCAAATATATGCTTTATTTTGGGCACAACTTTGTAGTACAGGTTAATAAAATTATTAATAAATATATGCAGTTTTTTTTTTGACATTAAATATGCAGTTTTTTAATATATGGATTGAATTGAATCAAAATGATTTTATTGTTATCTTTTCTTTAGAAAGATAAGAGGTGTTAATGATTTTGTATGAAAAAAAATAAAGAGATTAATAAAAATATTTATCAAATAATTAAATTTTGTAATCATATTGATTCTTTTATAATTAAACATTTGAATTAATTTTTTTTCTTCATTCTTCATTTATATGTGCAAGATTAAGAAGTTTCCTCTCTTCTGTTATGTTATGTGATGTGTCTATTAAATATATAAATTTGAAACTTACATTTTCACTATAAAGTTTGATATTTGTTTTAGTTAAGAAAAATAGAATACTATATTTTTAAAAAAATTGTCTGATATATAGGAAAAAAAAGAAATTCAATATAAATATATAATTATATAATTCATTTTTATATATGGTCTGTAATTTTTAAATACCATAGCAGTCATATATATTTTAAAGTAGAGAGTTGTGAATGTATTGTTGTGGAATTTGTCTTGTTAGAAATTTTAAAATTAAAATTAAAATTAAAATATACGGTTTGTATGTTGCCTATGGATTGGTATTGTTGTGAATGACCATTGGCTATTTGAAGTACGTCGAGGACGGTCGAAAAATAAAAAAAAAAAGTTTATGTTGTTATTTATTTATAACAATAAATTTATATGACGTAAAAATCTTAATTTTTTTGTTTACATATCTGTCAAGAATTTTGTAAAAAAAGTAAAAATCAAAGAAATGCAATTATTTATTATTACGCGTACAATTTAATGCTTAAGTTAAAAATTATACAGAGCCTTAATCAAAAAGATAATCATTAATCAAATTTAAGAACCATCACACCTATTATATATAAAAGTCAACTGGAATCGCAAACACCATTTTATCCTTTATCCAAATCAATTTAAAATTAATTTGTGGCCTCCACTAAATAACATCTATTAAATTGTCAAATAATTAAAGCTCAAACGCGTGTTTAGGCCCCATATATTTGGGCCAGTTTACAGTGACTTCCAACCTCTCGGGATTATTACACCGGTTTCCTGCCAGGCAGAAGAATACTTCCCCACCAATTGGGAGACCCGTGTGATCTCTAGTGTGGCGAAAGAAAGGAATGGGTTTAGGAATTGCTACTTGCAAATAAAACGCAATCCAGCTACAATAGACTCAATAACATATATTTCAACAACCACAATAATCTCAACGGTCTAATGTATCGAGATTAATCGAAATTGAGAAAGGAATTCAAGTTTTTACCCAAAATGAAATAAAATGAAAACTTGCATGAAATGGAAAGGAACAAGGTGATTCACGTCCAAACTTGATGAGAGGAGGTAAAATTTGAGCAATGTGAGAGGATTGAAGTATGAGTTTTAAAGGATTTGTAGAGAGAGAGATTGATATAGACAAGTGTTTAGATAGAGAGTAAAGGATAATCAAGAATCATGCTTTATCCTAACTTTTTTATGGTTCTAATTAACGAGGTATCGATACCTTAGTGAAGAGTATCGATACTTTACTCATAAGGTATCGATACTTATTAAATGAGGTATAGATATTTTCTAAGTTTTAAGTCCAATTTCACGGCTTTTGAGTTTAGGGTATCGACATATGAAAATATCTATCCCTCAATTGAAGGCAATGTAAAAAAACCTTTAAAAAATCGACTTTTAACATTCAAAAACTTGATTTTCATGCATTTCAACATAACAAACATCATAATCAATCAATGTATAATATTTTTAACTGCGTAACATTGGATCACTCATAATAACACACTTTAATCATAGATAAAGAGTGATTTTGCATATTTGGTACTAAAAACATATTAAGGTATGCTTCAAGTAACTCAACAAGCCATTTTAGCATGATGATACTACTAAACATGTTTGAAGCAAGTTAATGCATATTAAATTCATTTAAGACTTGTTTGAACGTTATCCAATTATGTCTCCACCGAGATTAACATATATTCAATTAAATCATCCATGGTGCATGGGATGATCAAGTAATGCCAATAATTCACACCACAGCAATGGGTCTAATAAATTTTGCATGAATATCACTAATGATGCATAAAACCATATTTACATTGCTCCTTTGCTTGGAGTGCTCATTTTATCCTTATGTCCTAAAATCCAAGTTGTGCAATTCTTTGATGTGATGATTCTTGATGAATGCATGCTTTGCTTAGATGTGCCAAACGAGGAGTATCATCTTTCATGCTTATCCTTGCATAGTATTATTGGTTTACATGACAAACTTATTAATAGTACTAAAATTTATAAAATCAAAAACTTTACCCATTCAAGTGCTACTTCTAAAAAAATATATTTCAAGCAATTAGCTAGAAACACACAAGTGTTTCGGGAATGAGTATTTAATAAAAACAAGCACAAAATATTAACTTGAGCTATAGGCCGTATGTCATATTCATATAATTCATGGTAACTATACCTGATCATGAGCCGGGCCGGGCCGATGAAAGGTAATAATAAGTTTTGTGTATGCCGAAGCCCGGTCTGGCCTAAAAATTCGGGTCTGACTTTTTATCCAAATCCTTTTTCATTTTTATACTACAAACCCTAGCCCGGCCCAAAAATAATTTTTTTATATTTTAATTTTTATTTATTTGTTTTTTTATTATTTTATACCCTTTAAAATTTAATTTAATTTGTCAAAATTTGTATATCAATTTCCATATTAAATATTTATAATTATGTTTATTAATTAATAATGTTTTATATACATATAATTATATTATACTTTGTAAATATATATAAAATTTAATTAATATTAAAAAAATATAAAAAAAATAAATTTGGGCTAGGTCGAGCTTAGGCCCTGGCTCAAATTTTAAACGGATCTAAAAATTTTGCCTAAGCCCGATTATTACAACAAATATTTTTGTCAAAACCCTACTAAATATCGAACTGACCTTCGAATTTGGACGGATAACTCGACCCTCCAATAGGTCTAATGGTAACCCTAAAGCTAAAGTTCTCAAACAAAACACAAATTTCGAGTATATGACCACAATGAGAACATGGATGACATATTTATCATTTAAGAATATTTAAAAAAATCTTGATATGACATATATATCAACACAATCTATAGGTCAATTTCCAATTATGACTTAAGGAGACAAATGAGCTTTACAAATAAAGAATTTTACTTATATAATGTTCTATTTTAATAATTAAGGTTAAGTTACATAAATTGAATCTCTAAACATATATCTTGACCAAAATGAGGTATATATTATATATTTGTATATATATATATATATATATATAAATATTTTATTAAGCACTATTGATCAATATATCTAAGTGAGGTTGTAAAAATTAGCTTATAAGCATATTTGATTAAGATAATTTTTTTCTAAATCACTTTCAAAATGTTCATTAATGTACTACATCCAACAAGTTCAATAATCAATCATAAGCACAAAATATCATTGCTACAAAATGTCATACAATAATTTTGAATGGTGAATTTTTAAACATATTAAATAAAAACTTTATCTTCACTAAAAAAATCCATCAATAAAATTTGAAATAATTTACATAATGAAATATATTTATTTCACTTTTTATTATACAATATAAAAATTATATTAAACTCATGAATAAAAATTAAATAAATAAAATTAATTCGTGTATCACAGGAGACACTAGTAGACTTTAAGGATCGGATCACTTGTTAAAGTATAAAATAAAATTAATTCGTGTATCACACGAGACACTAATAAACTTATTTAAGGGTCGGATCACTTGTTAAAGTATAAAGTAAACCTATTAGGGATTCTTTCATTTCAGACGCTACTTTCTAATAAGCTCGGTTAAAAATGCTCATATGAGACCATGTCAGAAATCATGAGCAGAATTTAACTTTGAATTTTCAAACCTACCTTTATTCTTTTTTTTTTTCTTTATTGTGTAATGTTAAATGCATTTGTTGCAGCCTAACTATGGTAGAATGACTAAGACATTGTGTCAAGAAATACAATAATGCTTGAACAACAATAAGATGCTTAAAAGCTATCAGCAACATTGTAATATGCTTTGTACGAACTTGAGTTGAGCCGCGCTTGACTTGAGCTTGTATAATAAATATTTAAACGAGTTTAGATTTAAAATGAACCTTAAATAATCAAATTGAACTAAAATTGAGCTTGTGCATAAACAGTTAATATCTATACACACACACATATATATATATATATATATATATATATATATACTATATTATATTTTTGTCTCCTCCACTCCCTTTGAGTGACACTTGTCCATATTTTTTTTTTGCCCTCAACAACTTTTTTTTTATTTAGGTCCTTTTATTTCTTTTTCAACAATTTTTTTAGTTAAATCTTTAACATGTTTTTTATATGGCTCTTTAACTTTTTTAATCCAGTATTCTATTATTGTTTTATGGTATTGCTTTATATTTTTATTTATTTGCTTCTTCTCCTTACGTATATTTTGCTTTTGAATGAAATTTATTATATGAAAGGGTTTTTTTACCTCTAAATCTTGCAGAAAAAAATACTTTTACTTTGCATATTGTACTTTGGAGTAAATATAAATAGTTCAATTAGTTATTCTTAAAATAAAAATACTTACAGAGCTAATTTTTTTTACTTCTTTGTTAAATTGTCTGAACCACTATATCATATATATATTTTGGTGTTTTTAGTTTTTATTGTTGTTGCATCATTATCTTGATTTGTTTATTTCTAGCACAAATTATCTGTTTATCATACTATTTAACTTCAGTATTATGTATTTTTTTAAATCCAAGCTAATCCAAATTTTTCAAAAATTATTTTTGGACATTTGTTTGATATGTAAGCTCTATCTTTAGTAAATATGTTTCTATTTTATACTAAATAATACGAAGGAAATAAATATTTTCATGACCAACAACTCTTATCTAATAATCAATTTTACTAACTTTTAAAATTACAAAATAAAAATAGACCCGTAGCATCGCGCGAGTTTTGTATCTAATATATATATATATATATATATATATATATATCTATCTATCTATCTATCTATACTATATTATATTTTTGTCTCATCCTCTTCCTTTGAGTGACACTTGTCCATTTATTTTTTTGCCCTCAATAGCTTTTTTTTTTTACTTAGGTCCTTTTATTTTTTTCTCAACAATTTTTTTAGTTAAATCCTCAACATGTTTTTTGTATGGCTCTTTAACTCTTTTTAATCCAGTCTTCTATTATTGTTTTATGATATTACTTTATATTTTTATCTATTTGCTTCTTCTACTTGCATATATTTTACTTTTGAATGAAAATTATTATATGAAAGAGTTTTTACCTCTAACTTCTTTAGAAAAAAATACTTTTACTTTGCATATTGTACACTGTAGTAAATATAAATAGTTCAATTAGTTATTCTTAAAACAAAAATGCTTACAGATGAGTTTAAAACCTTACACTTAATTAATTACACTTGATTAATAATATAAACAAAATATTCTTAGCTAATTTTTCTTACTTTTTCGTTAAATTGTCTGAACCACTATGCCGTATATATATTTTGGTGCTTTTACTTTTTATTGTTATTGCATTATTATCTTAATTTGTTTGTTTTTAGAACAGATTATCTGTTTGTCATACTATTTAACTTAAGTATTATGTGTTTTTTTTAATTCAAGTTAATCTAATTTTCTCAAAAAATTATTTTTTGACATTTTGTTTGATATATAAACCCTACCTTTAGTAAACATTTTTTTCTTTTGTACTAAACAATATGAAGGAAATAAATATTTTTATGATCAATAAATTTTTTATCTAATAATCAATTTTACTAACTTTAAAAATTGCAAAATAAAAATAGACCAGCAACATCGCGCGAGTTTGTGTCTAGTATATATATATTTTTGTCTCCTCATCTTTACACGTGTCAGCTTTTTTTTTTTTTTCAGTTATGCCCTTTTTTTGTTTTTCAATATGTGTATAAGTAGGCTCTTAGCTACGTGTAGGCTTATTCAACCATGCAAAAATTTCACCAAACTAAAACAAAAAAAAATCAACATGCAAAATGGATGTAGGCCCCGTTAACTAATATATAGTGATATTAAAGGTTGGGCAGAAAAGCTGGGCCCTCTCCCAGAACAAATTATCATATTAATGAAGCAAATAGTAAAGGATAATTAAGTAGTGTATATGTTTGGCTTTAAGTGCTTGACATAGATAGAGCTGAAAGCGAATAAATATATTGGCAACTAGCCAATGGCTTATTAGCTATTTCATTAAAGTGATTGATGCCTCATCCTAAAATCAATGCTAAAAATGTAGAACCAAGTTCAGTTGCTACCTGTTAATTAGGCTTTAATTTAGTGGTAAGGAGAATTTTTGAGATTTTGAAGTCACATGTTTAAATTTTACTATGTATAAGTTTATCAAGTCCAGTTGGTACTTGCCAATTAGACATTGATTAAGCGGTAAGGAGAGTCTTTAAGATTTTGAAATCACATATTATTGAATTTAGTTATTTACTAATTTAATTAGTTGAGTTAAATGATTTATATATAATTATAAGTTTTATGATCATGTTTGGTGCATAGGATGATGGATAAGATAGGATGATAATTATCTTATCTTATGTTTGGTGCACGTATTTAGGGAATGATTGGATTGCAAGGAGTATTAGTCATCCTCTCCTCCTCTACATCTGCTTGACACATGTCCATTTTTTTTCCCTCAACAACTTTTTTTTTTTACTTAGGTCATTTCATTTTTTTCTCAACAATTTTTTTAGTTAAATCTTTAACATGTTTTTTACATGGCTCTTTAACTTTTTTTAATCCAGTCCTCTATTATTGTTTTATGGTATTGCTTTATATTTTTATCTATTTGCTTATTCTACTTGCATATATGGTGCTTTCAAATGAAAATTATTATATGAAAGAGTTTTTTTACCTCTAACTTTTTCAGAAAAAAATATTTTTACTTTGCATATTGTACTTTAGAGTAAATAGAAATAGTTCAATTGATTATTCTTAAAATAAAAATGCTTACAAATGGGTTTAAAACCTTATACTTGATTAATAATATGAACAAAGTATTCTTAGCCAATTTTTCTTACTTATTTGTTAAATTGTCTGAACCACTATGTCGTATATATATTTTGGTACTTTTACTTTTTATTATTGTTGCATCATTATCTTAATTTGTTTATTTCTAGAACAGATTATCTGTTTGTCATACTATTTAACTTAAGTATTGTGTGTTTTTTTAATCTAAGCTAATCCAAATTTCTCAAAAAATTATTTTTGGACATTTTGTTTGATATATAAACTCTATCCTTAGTAAATATGTTTTTCTTTTGTACTAAACAATATGAATGAAATAAATATTTTTATGATCAATAATTTTTATCTAATAATCAATTTTACTAATTTTAAAAATTGTAAAATAAAAATAAATCTGCAACATCGCCCGAGTTTGCTCGAACAGCTCTAGACATAAGCTAGTGTGTATATATATAATTAGGGTAAAAAAAAGAATTGGGAGTGATCACTGAAGTTAAATTCACATCACAATAAAGAAAGAAAAAAAAATAGATTTCAAATGATAATTACACCCTTTGGTACAAGGCGCTTCCAACCTTTACGAAAATTTCAAACTTTACAAATTCAGATTCTATTCCCGCCTAAAATTCACACAATCTTTAAACTGAGAAAGATTATCTTCAATTCTCATTTTCTACATTTCCGTATCAATTTATTGTTAATTTATTAAATCCCCAAACAGAAAATGTCAGCGTCGTCGGTTCGCCGGCAAAAAGACTTAACCACTGGCAATCACAAAGCGGCAAAAACCCTAACTCCAGTCTCCAATCCGACCCTCAAAAAATCCTCTTCCGGCAAAGAAAACCCAAGGCCCAGCAGTCTTTCTCGGGCTTCCATGGTGGTCCATAAGCCGATGATCCGGTCCCTTCCACGCATCGAAAAGGAGGCCGCGGACAATGAAGGCCGGGTGCGGTGGTCCACGTCATCGGCCCCAAGAGGTAGGAGTCAGAGCCCATCTGAGTTTATTAGGGTTTTTTCTGATTTGAAAAAAGATGGAATTTCTATGGATAGGGAAAGGAAGGGTTTTAAGGATTTGAGAGTTAAGGGTTGCAAAGAAAGTGGTGGATTTAAGGAGAATTTGTTGATGAAAGTGAAGGAAAATGAGAGGAAAATAAACGGGGTCAGGGTATTGGATGGAAACGGCAAAAAAGATGTTAAGTTTAGCTCTGATTTGGGAAGATCAAATGGGGATAATATTCAAAAAGGGGCTTTTAGGACTTCTAATGAGAAGGGTATTTCAGATTTTGGTTCAGAACATGGAGCTTGTGTTATGGTTGATGAGAAATGTGATGCAAAGTTTCTAAAAGAGAAATCTTTGAGTGATGGAAAGAGTTTGGAGGTTTTAAGAGAGAAGGATTTGAGTGTACATGAGAGTGGAGGCAGTGGGGTTGGTATGAAATATTCAACCAAGCTTCATGAAAAGCTTGCTTTTCTAGAAGGGAAAGTGAAGAGAATTGCCTCAGATATTAAGAGGACTAAGGAGATGCTTGACATGAATAATCCGGATGCATCAAAGGTGATACTTTCAGATATTCAGGACAAGATTTCGGGCATTGAGAAGGCCATGAGTCATGTTGTGAGTGATTCGAATGGGAAAACGAGCGCTCTAAAAGGTTCCGAAGATGAAGATGTGAGTAAGAAGGGAATTGAGTGGAGTCAGAGTAAGCAGGAGGGTAATGTTAAAATTTCAGTTAAAGAATTGAATAGTGTGGAATTGGAGGCTAGATTGTTTCCTCGTCACAAGTTGCTTAGAAATCGAACTTCATTGAAGGAATCATCAGGGAGCTCTCAAAGTCAGGAACCCTCTAATGCCACAGACTCCACCAGCGAGTTAAGGGAGGAAAATAAGTCATTGAGTCCCATTGAGGATAATCTGGTAGCTTTAGAGTTCTTGGCTTCACTTGAGAAGGAGCAAACTAAAGTCACCACAAGGAATGAGCAGGATGGTTTGGAGAATTCCTGTACTCAAGAGATGGATGGTGATGGTGATTCAGGAGCACAACAGCCATTGAAAAAATTTGATGTGAACCATGGTGCAGAGTTCAATCTTGAATCAGATGAGAGACTTGAGGAATTTGATGATCAGGAAAATAGGCCAACTGCTGTTATTGGTGAGGGGACTGAAGATGCTAGCATTTATCAGCTGAATGAAATTGGCCGCAAGACTTCAACCGGAGGATGGTTTGTATCAGAAGGAGAGGCAGTTCTTCTTGCTCATGATGACGGGTCATGTTCCTTTTATGACATTACTAACTGTGAGGTATTATTTATTGTTCCTGTTTGGAGTTCGATTTGTTTTCCCTTTTATTTGTATTCTATAATCAACTGGCAAATTGTGATGTCTCTCTCTGTTGTTTCATGATAGCGATCCAAGCCATCATTCTGTATTTCTTGTCTCTGTTTGATGATTTGTTCTTCTTACTATTTGATGTCTCCGTTGGTTGCTTTGTTCTGTTTTCCAGAAAATTCAATGGATTTAACCTTGGAATTGATAAGTTATTGAGTTTGTTTAAACTTGAAAGCTCGAGCCATTATTTGGTTATATTTTTTTTTATCAAAAAGTTCTACTGCAATGTCATTGATTAATTCTTTTATTATTATTATTTTTTTGCATCTTTATACCATGTGGGGATGTTGATTGAAAAAAGATCTAGACACAACTGAACTTACAACTTTTTAAAATGATTATTTATTGTTATTTCAGGAAAAGGCTGTGTACACGCCTCCAGCAGGTGTCTCACCCAATATATGGAGGGATTGTTGGATTATCCGTGCTCCTAGTGCGGATGGTTGCTCAGGGAGATATGTTTTGGCTGCATCTGCAGGGAATTCTTTAGAATCAGGATTCTGCTCATGGGATTTCTATACCAAAGATGTGCGAGCTTTCCACATTGAGTGTGGGGAAACAGCTTCAAGAACGGTACTTAGTCCCTTAGAGAATAACACTTTGTATAGAAGAAATGCTCTGTGTAATAGTTTATCACCAGAAACTCAACAGTGGTGGTATAAACCATGTGGCCCTCTTATCATATCAACTGCCAGCTCTCAGAAGGCTGTCAAAGTACATGACATCCGTGATGGTGAGGAAATTATGAAGTGGGAGGTGCAGAAGCCTGTATCAACAATGGAATACTCAAGTCCACTGCAGTGGAGAAACAGAGGAAAGGTAGTTGTAGCAGAAGCAGAAATGATTTCTGTCTGGGATGTGAACTCTCAACATCCTCAGACATTACTATCTGTCTCTTCATCTGGTCGAAAAATCTTGGCTCTTCATGTAAATAACACAGATGCTGAGATAGGTGGAGGGGTTAGGCAAAGGTTTGACCTTTATCCCATGCTTTTGTTGATTATCTCAAATTATTTCTACATTGGCTGTTTTCTAGTTTCTTAACATCATATTTTCGTGTGGATCAATTTTTTTTCTTTTATTGATGTTTGTGAATTTATGTTGTCATTAACCATTTTACTATTGTTTTATCTCATACAAGTTTATTTGCTTATAATTCTGCTTATTTAATATAAGTTCCCTGGCTTATACCTGTTATCATATCATTCAAGAAGAGAAAAAAGAACTGAGATATTCTTATATGGGTCCTAACGTTGCTAACATCTGAATTGCAGGGTAAGTTCATCAGAAGCTGAAGGAAACGATGGTGTGTTCTGCACTCCTGATTCTATTAATATCTTGGATTTTCGCCACCCATCTGGTATAGGTGCGAAAATAGCAAAAATCGGTGTTTGTGTGCAGTCAGTTTTTGCTCGAGGGGATTCAGTCTTTCTTGGCTGCACTAATGTGAGATCATCAGGAAAAAAGCAGCAGTCTTGTTCTCAAGTGCAACAGTTCTCATTGCGCAAACAAAGGCTGTTCAGTACTTATTCTTTGCCTGAATCCAATGCTCATTCCCATTATTCAGCCATAACACAGGTGTGGGGAAATTCAAACCTTGTCATGGGTGTATGTGGGCTAGGGCTTTTCGTATTCGATGCCTTGAAGGATGATGGGCTGCAGCCTTTCATTTATGATTATGGCAGTGCTCAAAACGTCAGAGAGATCATTGGGCCAGATGACTTGTATTTCCCTTCTTTTGACTACTTGGCATCTCGTGTTCTCTTGATATCCAGAGATCGCCCTGCACTATGGAGGTACTTGTCATTGGTATGATAGATATTGAAAATTGACACTGTAATTTATCAAGAAACCACTGGCGTAACTAAGATCTTGGTGTTTATGTTTAGCTTCTCCGGGCATACTATGTTGAACAAATAAATACTTACGTCATTTTCAGATAGAAAACCGGGTGAGTGCAGCATCATGCTGACTTTCTATGTTCTGATGCATTTAGAACAGTAAAGAAGTTTGATCAATGTGATCATAGATGTTTAAGAAATTGAATATAGAAAGTTGGTTAGAGTAATTTTATACCATCTGAGGATTTTTGAGCATTTGGTAGTCTAAAAACTAACATTATGTTTGGATAAACATTAGTAAAAGAAAGAAATGGAAAGTAAAGGAATGTAAATTAGAGGAAATGAGAGAAAATGAAAGGGTACATGTAATTTTTGTTTGGATAGTTAAAATTAATAAAGGAAAAAAAGGTAATTTTAACAATTATTGTTTGGTTAAACAATGAAAATGAAAAGAAATAATTCATTATAATGTTTTTTTTTAATTACAATTTCTTTTGTTTTAAATTTTATAATATAATAAGGTTAAATTTGATATTTGATATTTTACATGTTAAAATTTTTTTCAATTTTCTTTCTTTTCTCGTTTACTCCAAATTAAAAAATTTTTCCGAATAAGGAAAAGATTTACAATTTTCTTTTGTTTTCTTAGATTTTCTTTCTTTTCTCTTTTCCACCCCCAATCCAAACATAGGGTAAAGGTTATAGATGTGCTAGACTTCTGTTTATCAGTGTCATTAGTAAGCATAATTTGCTTGAAAAAACCTTGCAAGGCTTCGTTAGTGTAAAACCAGGTGGTTCAGATGATTCAAAATTCATGTTTCATGGTTATGGCCCCATATTTTGGAGGTCAATTTATCAAAATTTTATGAGGATTGATGATAAGATATTCCATAACTTCATTATCAATCGTCCCTTTAAGCATGGTTGCAACCGTAAGGAATCTTTAAGAACCTTAGCAAACATTTAAAACAGACATCTAATCTAGTGGTTTGAGAAAGCTACCTTAGACTTAACCCTGCAAATTTTTTTTTTCTAGTTAATTGCAATAAGTTCTTTAAGGTAATAAAATGAATTGTGCTTTGCTGGAAAACTGACAAAACATGAACATCCAAGCTGGCTTGAGACAGTCGTTGAGGATTCTTTTAGCAGCTAGAGCAGTTGAGGTGAGCACTCATCATAGTGGTGGGGGAGTTAGAGGAGTTTCTAGACTCTGTTTATTCAGTTTATTCACATGAATGATTCATGTGAATAAAGTATAATTTAAAAAATATATAATAAATTAATTTCATTCTCATTAATGGTATCTTTTATATATTTAAAGTTTATAACCAATCTAAAGCATCCAGAAAGAGCGCAAGGGAAAGTTTTTCAGATGGAGGAAATAGCCTAGATGCACAGAACATAGAACATCAATTGCAGCAGGCAATAACTTACAGCATAGTCGGGGTGCAACCTGATTTCCAAACGTTAAACCTTGGTAAGCAGAGTATTTGTTCACCTGATTTTGGGTTAGTTTGGATGAGCCATGCGATTGGCTTCGGTGAGATTGAAATATGAGAAATGATCACTGAAAATATTTAAGAAAAAGGGTAAAAAAATAATTCTATAGATGTTTGTTTTTAGTGTGATTGGTTCCAAACTAAGCCTTTGTCTCTGGGTTCCAACTCAAACTGCCGCATTTGGAGTCAGCTGGCCAGAACTGACAGCAGAGGACCTCAACACTTGGTTTGCTGTTTGCCATTTTTGTTTCTTTGTTTGGGTTTTCCTCTCAGCTTTTTTCAATTTAAATATTAGCCAGGAATAAGTGGGTGATTTTTACATCAAAGAATTGCTGCATAATTTTGTCAATTCATTAGGGAATTGGATAATATTTTCATTAACAACAATTTGGAAAAGCTGTACAAATTGCATCAATTAGAAAATTTTATTCAAGCTTCAATACAATATTAAACTTCGTTCTTCATTATCCAACGGACAACAGAGGGAGGAAAAAAATGCCTTGGGTATTGGCTATGACAACAGATTGATTCAGATATCAGCAAATCCGAGTTAGAATTGCAATTTGATCTGCTACTTCTCTTGCACTTGGAGCTCTACAATTTGGGTTGGATTTGTGGTTGATGATTGATGACGAGGGATATCTTCCACACAGTTTTAATATAAATGTGGATCCCTGGAATCTTCTTACACATGGTAATATTGTAAACAGAACTGCCGAAGATATCAGTTGCCTTGTGTCAGCTTGGTCAGGAACTTCACTGAAGTTTACAGTCCCTCAGCCGTCAGAGTCTGTCTCACGGAATGGCAATGGAACAATCTTTACCGCCCGGAACTTGCCAACGTTGTTTAGATGTTCATTCTCCAACCTGTTCGGTAACAGTTTCTCTAGTGTTAGAAGACATCATTTAACAGTCATGGTTTGTTTTGGAAAGTGGGATGGAAAATACCTGTAAAAATTCCAATGCCCTCGGCGGATAACCTCTAGGGAAGCCAAGAAGAAGTCTAGCAAATGTGTCTGAACTGGATTGATGCGGAACCGCATAATGCTCTCTATCCAAGCAACTCTTAGAACTACATTCAAGGCCTGCAGTTATAGATTTGTGTCATCAATAACTTTGTTGGGAAAAGATTATGAGCAAGAAAGTGGTATTAAGATTGACTAAGGTTAGGGATAACTCACAATTGAGAGGTAGTAAATGCTCTTGTTCTTTAGAATCAGATCATCTCGAAGCCAAGGGTTTTTGGATTTGGGATTAAGAAGCCCCCAATCCTTGGCAAAGTCCCAATATAATTGGTAAACTGTAGCCACAACTGAAGTTACCAAGACTACAGAAAACCACAGGTTGTTGCTCTGCGTAGCATATGTAAGCCTGGCTCCAGCTGCTACCATGGCAGAAACATACTTCCCCATGTTAGCCAAGTGGTCCAGGTCATACTCGTCAAACCATCTTCTTGCACACTTGAAATCAAATTGAAAAACAGCGTTAGTTGAACAAGTTTTTCAACTTTAACAAACGAAACTGATGTCATATATAATGAGTTTACTGGTAATCATGCAACTTTTCCTGGGAAAATAACAAATGCAAGGGGTTCCATGAAGTCTTACCTGCATGGCACGCCAATAATATGGCAAAAACGAGATGACATAAGCAAGCTGTCTGTACAGCTCTCCATTCTTGCATGTTGCATATTCGTGGGTTTTGAAACTTCCAGCAAGAAAGTAGCAGGCTGTTGATTCCAAGTGCCTCAGCAATGGAATCTGCAACAGGAAAAGAGATAAAGTTTGAAGGTTGAATCGGTCAGCAGAGAAAATGAACTGAAAATCGATGCACAATTATAAATTTAATTAGCCTCCGAGGAAAGGAAGATAAAAACATGTTGATTCTACGATAATTCTGAAATGAGTGCTGAATCTTTCTGTCTTAGCCTACGACATTGCTTGTCATTGAATAATTACCTGGCTGGTAAGTTGGTCAGCCATGAAGAAATCTACCATCAAAACCTGCATACACGTAAAATAAGAGAAAATCAAGAAAATTCTCAGTTGCAATTCCACGAAATGATGGCAATAGGTATGCAAGTAAATTTACCTTATAAAATGGAGAGCATATGATGTTACGAATTATACGAAGGAAGCAGAAGCGAGTTGGCCGATAGAAGATGTCAAATGGGCACACCAGAAACGCAATGAAAATCTGATATTGAGATTGAAAGTCAGTTAAAAGCATGAGGATGGAAAAATAAAACGGAAACTAATGAAGTTTTTTAACCAACCAGGAGGAGAATTCCAGGAATAGTGTCAACATGGGAAGGAGAAAAGCCCCCGGCCCTTAAGAGGAGGTGGATGACCATGGCACCAACCACAGAAGTCATGGAAGTGGTGCAAATGAGGAAGGCATCTCTATATTTAAGAGCTGTGCTTGGTGCAAACTCAAAGATGAAGTTGTAGTTTATTCTTGTATTCTTCCACATGAACAAGTTGCACCCATACAAAAACAAGTGCAAGCTTAACAATGCAAATACACTGCAGAAAAAAAAAAGTTCATTGAGTAATTGCAACCAATCTTAATATCCGAGTTCTTAAGAAAGTATCAATTAGTAAAATCAAATTTGATATTCATTTTTAGTAGGCTTGTCTGTAGGGCTGATTAAGTAATTATATATGTGATAATTGAAGTTACATGAAATTAACTGATTATATATGTGATACTTGAAGTTACATGAAATGTAAAAATGGCAAAAATTGTAGAGAGATGAATGTAATAGGAGCACCTGAAGACAGGGTAGACAGTTTCCATGTAAGCTGTTTCTGTGCTAGGTGAGAATATACCAGACAAGTGTGCCAATATTATATACACACTAAACAGTGATACAAAACAACCTGTAAACAATCCTGCAAAATAATAATAGAAAAAGATAAAAACAGGAAATTCAGTGAATGAATGACATTAAAATTTCTTGAATGTCAGCATCACTGCTTGTTAAGTCACCCTTACCGACCATGATTTACAGCATTTACAGGCTTTGTGGCTGTCAAGTGTGAATACGATGGAGGATTAAAGAAATGGTTTTCTTGGCCAAGTGACTTAAACCATATCATGCATGCTGAATTTTGGATAAAGCAATGATTCTTTTCATAGAGTGTCGGTATGACCATCGATCAGTCATTGGACCAATTGACAGTGCTTAGACCTTTTGTGACCTTTGAGTATTTTTCAGTTCTGTATTATATTCAGTCAACAGTATTATATAAATAAAAATGTTTCAGTGGTAAACCATTGTTAGAGCACTTAACAACAACCAAGCATGGATATGACTTTTAAAAGGGATATTGTGCAGTGGTAAACCGATTGTTTTGATTTCATGGAGAGAGAAAAAGAGTTGATTACCAACAAAAAAGGTGACCATGTGAGAATCTTTCTGCTGCTGCGGTCTCAAGAACTTCATTGCTTTTTTCCTGTCATTGTTGGCGAAGTGCTTTGTGAAAATGGACTCCACTTCATCCATTAGTCTGACAACCTTAATTACCAAACCAAATGAAATTCATCATTATCATACATCTCTCATTCTCCAGTTATCACAAAAAAGGCAGTAATAAGAAATATCAGTACAATACCAGTTGCGTGGTTACTTGATCCATGTTTTATTCATCCTGTTGGCTTTGCTTGAGAAATTATTACTGTAAAAGGTGAAATAGTAACTTACCTTATCAGAGCTAATGAAATGAGATCTCTTCACTGCTTTCAGATAACTTGCTGAAGCCTGTTGGTTTGATACCTGTCCACATCAGAAATATACCACTTTTAAAAAAATGAATTGCTTTTGGATTTCACTTCTTTTTTCTGTAATTAGGCAGAGACGTTACCTTGTCAAACTTCTTGAGTATCTTTGTGAAAGCCACCATATTCAGTGAGCTGCCAGGAATATTGGCTCATACATATTAGAATCTGATGAACAAGAAATATATTTCTAGCAAGTACAAGAAAGGCCTACAACCAGTAATCAAACTAATCACTAGGTCGTCTCATAACATCTTTAATAGGTTACCTTGTCAAACTGATCATGAACACAGTGATCAAAGGCTGTTGTTGGTTTTATTATATTTTTTTTTCAATTGTTTTTGTTTTTATGGTTAAATTATTGATACTCTCATCCCAATTAATATTGGACTGTCATACGACCTTGTCACAAACTTTAGACTTCAGTTTGAAATATTCAAACAGGCCCTAAATCTTTTTCTTATATGACCTTCTGACAGTCGACAAGTGGTGGTCCAAGAAGAAGATTTATACTACATTTCAGAAACAGCCAAATTATAGCTATCACTCTCACCTCCAATCTGTACTTGTAAAAGCAAAAAGAAGCCATACGTGTGTAAATAGTTAGTTGCCATGCAGCTCTAACCTCTATCTTTAATTTCTTTTTCAGTAATGACAGCCGAAAAATCCCATATTCAATTTACTTGCATCAAATTCTCAAGAAATATAGTGAAAAAATGAATAAACCTGTAAGTTTTAAGCAGACCAAGGCCCCTGTAAAGTTCCACAAACGCACTCCGAATCATCTTCTCAGCACACTGGATCTTCTTCCTGTTAATGAAATAGCCAGGGCCTTCTTTCTTGGGGTTGTTGACAAGATCTTCCCAAAGCATGGATGTGACAGCTGTGATGGTGCGAGTGGGCGTGGTAGCTGGAATGTCAATCCTCATCGTCATCTTTGGCTTCCCTTTCTTCGTTTTGGCCCTGCCGCTCGCTGAGTTGATGAAATTCACACCATTCCTCTCCAAGGCTGCGATCACCTCGTCTGTTTGTGAGATTTCCGTCGAACTATCATCCAATTCTGGTGGGCTCTCTGCGTTAAGTATTAAAATTAGAACATGAAGAATTGTATGATTTTTTGTCAGAATACTGAATTTTTTTATTTTTTGACAATCTTAATTCAGATTCTGTCAACTTCAAATTTTAATAATGATTATGGTGGGGAAATTCGTGGCAATTGGTCAGCCCACTTTCTTTTTCATACATGAAATTGGGCCGTGCAAAAACAAGTAAATTCAATTACAGGTAGGTAATAGACAAGGGTAAAAAAAAAAAAAAAGCAACAACCACATCACGCCACGTCAGACCAATATTCCATAAACTAATCGAAATTACCATATTGCCATTGAGATCTCTCACCTGAGAAATCAGTGCTGCGCGGAGAATTAGATGACCATGAACGTGGAAGCATGCCAGCATTAGGCTTCCGACGCCGGTCGCTGAGGATCTGCTTGAGGTCTAGCAGGATCTGAATTTGCTTGCTCAGAATCTCTCCTCTCTCAACAAACTCACCCTCTTTGGTCTTGTAAAACTGGTTCACCTTGTTCAACTCTCCATCCAACCTTTCGAAAAACAACTTCACCTGCCAAAACAAATCAACCCAAACACAAATTCATTAGCAAAACTCCATATTTCGTTCCAATGTGGAGATAATCAATTCGATACCTCATCTTCTTCGGAAAACAACTGAACAAGCTCAGTTTGATAGAGAACTTCTTCTTCATCACTTCCTGTGGCATCCTCCATGCTTTTACTCCTTACCTGGAACATTAAAGGTAAAATCAAAGACTGATACTTATTCAACAACTTCCCCTTGTCTTTGGTGTCTTTTTCATTGATTTTTGGGTGTAAGCTGTTGTTTATCTTCCTCTTGTTCACGATAGTTTCGTGATATTAGCTCTCACCCACAACCGTTTCTTATTTGCTTTCGTGACAAAATGAGAGACTCCCGAAAAAGGTAGCCAAAAACAAACCCACTATAATCTTCAAGGTTACATCCAACATTATACTAAGAATATCCAAGAATGTAGAAAGCAAGAGTTTCCAATAATGAAAATTAAATGTTTTACAAGAAATGAAAAAGGTGACAAAATTTGCTAAAAACGACGAAAAGTAGAACATTCAATCAACCATCGTTTAACATATGCTAACTGTAAAGTTAATTAAATCATTTATACAAAGATATAAATGGGATGCAAAAGGGTTGCCATTGATGGGCGAAGCTAGAACTTTCAGCTTGGGGGCCGAGAGAAACGTATGCTATTTATGAACTTCAAGACAGGGGGGGGGGCCAGTTCAGCCTAGCTTCGGTCTGGAAACCATTACTTTTGTTTATTAACTTTTGATCGTGGGGCTTTGATATGGGACCCAGTGATCGAACGGTGAGAAATGGAACAAAAAGAAAATCGTTTTCGTATCAATGGGAGAAAAAGAAACAAGAAATCTCACCTGAAGTTTTGTAAGGGCAAATCAAATAATAATTGGGTAGGACGAGGAACGAAGTTCAAGAAACACAGCAGAAAACATGAGAGAAAATCGGAGATACTAGTTAGCCCTCGCCCCCAAGAAAACAGTAGTACTGAAAAGCCTGAAAATGACTCCACTAACCATATCATTTCAACACCTTTGGGAGATGACCTTGTAGAAAACAATCACATTTTGGAAGGGAAAATTCATAACTTTATGTCAAATCATTGAAGAAATGCGCGAAATGATTAGAACTCGTGTTCTCAAACACCCTAAAACATTCAAAGAACATAAAAAAGGGGATTCTGATTGATGTTCTTGGTTGTAGTTTTACCTGAATGATCTCAGTATTGTTATTTGAGCCGAGGAGCTTGGTCGAGACTTTCATGGCTATGAAACGCACGCTGTCGAAAATTGATCGACCAAAGTCATGGTTAAGGTCAGGTGGAGGCTGTCCATTTGTTCTGGCCAGCTTGATCTTCTTTACATGTTTCTTTAGTTGCCAGTAGTTAGCAAAGGCGTCCTTCCATTCTGGTATGAGTTGAGCTTCAAGCTCCTTCGAGAACTTCACCATTGTTTTTCTCCCGCTTCTCTTACTGAATTTTCTTCTTCTTTTATGAGGACAGAAAAAGAAAAGTTGGTGGAAGGTGACTAAAGAGAAATGAAAAGGGAATTGAGAGAGAAAAATGCTTAGGGGGGTTTGGGAGGGATTAATGAGCTCTATATATAGAGAAAAAGAGAGGAAAAGAGAGACGTGTGGAGAAGTGGAGATACAAGTAATGGAAATATTTGACATATTGGGTTTGTTGGTTTATTTTTTAGTGCTAGATTTGCTATTTTTATGGAGTTATATTTTGAAGGTTAATGTAATAATTGTGTGGGAAAAAAAAAACAAACTTTACTCATCAAATATAAAGTAGGGAAATATTTGGCACATTAAACACAAAGAAGAAGAAGAAGAAGAAGAAGTATAGATTTTGTGGAGGACATTGGTGCTTCGAGAATTTAATAATGGATTGTTTAAGATTGGTCAAATTTCAGAATTTCGATTGACATATGGTCAACATAGATGCCATTAGCCATCCAGCTGCCACTAACTTTTGTTTCCTGGATTGGATTTATTTTTAAAGGTCAGTGATAATACTATGTAATTTACTAAAATTTTAAAGTTCATTTTTTTTATTTTAAGAGAAAAAATTCGAATCTTATTCTTTGACCATAAATATACCTTATACTTTGACTATTGAATAATGTTCAGACGCATTTTATTTATTTTTTAAGATTTTTTTTGAAAGGCAGAATATCATTATATAAAAGATAATTATCTAATACACAGTCAGTAAAATTTTTTGACTTCATAAACGGAGTTAGGATGACGAAACATGTTTTATTTTATTTATTTTTTATTTTTTTAATATTTTTAAAAGATATGTATAATTATACTAATCCCATTTGTAGAGTTAAAAAACTCTATTGATAGTGTATTGTATATTAATCCATATATAAAAGGGTTAAATAAGTTCAAAGATGTTAAGAGTAGTAAGGAAGAAAGATTCAAGAGTGAAACCACAAAAATTAGAATTAAGATACAAAAGCAACCGAGCGAGAAATCTCAGATTTAGCTAATCCGTCAATTATGAAATTTGCCTCACACAAAATGTGGTTGCAGAAAGTTCCCCTGGTATTGTCTTTTAAGGTTGAATATTGCATGATACGAGTTTATAACTTAATTAACATAATGCGGCATGCAAGAGAATGATGAGAGATAATTTTCTTTTATCTATATGATGCAACCATTGGAAATTACATAAGCTTTTTGTTATGCTTGGGAAATTTCAACAATACTATTGAAATATGTGTATAACCAAAGAATATATTATCAAATCTTGCTATGATTTCGAATGGATGAATTATTTTGATGTTTTCTCTTAATATATATATATATATATATATATATATATATAAAATTGTTATTAGGATTGGCTGAGAGAGATTTTTATTTTTGATGAGAGTGGAATGTGAATTTTAAGATCATTGACAATGTATTAAACCCAACTGTTCAATGTTTTCATCCAAAAGATTTTTTTTTTGGATAGCCAAATTAGATCTAACAAGTTTAAATATTATACAGACACAACACAAAAAATATCTGAAAAAACTGTATATAGATTTGACAAAATTGTATTTTGTATTTAGGTGTGTGTTAAAAATTTTAATACAATAATTTTTGTGTATATTTATCCCGAATACATATAAAACATATATAACATGTTTAATTAAATCGTATTAAATGATTACATGTATTACATGTTAAATACATTTATTATCTTAAGCATGTTTAACATATTTTATACCTATTTTAATTTACTATAAGCATAAAAATACTATTTTAAATTTTTTTTACTGTGATACCTTGTCACTAATTTAATATGTGTATATAAAATTTTTTAAGTATTTAATTATAATATTTATTTAATATGCAATTTTTTGATATAAGTAAAATACCTACAGTATTAATTATAATGTTAATATGAAAAATTAAAAATATTATAAATTATAAAAATATAAAAAGTTACAAAAAATAATAAATAAAATTGTAAAAATATGTTGAAATTGTAAAATTATAGGAAATATAGAATAAAAAGATAACTAAATAATTCTAAAAATGTCTTTATGAAAACTTCAATAAAATTTGGAAACAAGAGGAGATCTAATGGATTTTTGATTTTGCAAGTGCTGTGCAATTTTTTGAAATCGTTAGCTGGGAAATATTTTTTTAAAAAAAAATTTGATTTGACAGTTGAAAAATTTAGAAAATTAATTTCAATATGAAAATTTTCTACTTATTTTCAAGAAAGAAGATAAATTTTAGAAAAATTAGATAAAGTGAGAAAAAAATAGGTTTGAAATCTTTACATGAAAACAACCAAAGTTTGGTCTAATGGTTGTTACACCTCCTTAGGAGTGATTAGATTTAATGTTCAATTTTGCATTCCCTTCTTACACCTCATATGAAATAAAAAAAAATCTTTAGATGAAATATTTAATAAATTCGTTTGACAGAATCTCTTCATGGGAATGAGTATGTTCTTTTGAATACTTTTGAGGTAAAATTTTTTTTTTTGAAATTCATTTAGAATGTTTGAGAAGACCTAATTTTTTAAAAATATTTAAATAATTAAAAAAGAAAGACCATTTTAATTAAGCTAAATCTGGATAAAATTTGATTATTGGTACTGTCCTTTAGACGAAGTCATGGGGTGACATGAAATTCATGTCAATGCCATAAATCATAATATTTCGTCATTATTTTAAATATGTTGATGAGTACCTAGCGAAATATTTCATTCTAATCTTTATTATCATATTCTTGAATCCGAACATTTTGATTCAATCATGCATGCTTTCCCTCAAAAATTTGATTTGGAATTCTCCATCCCATAAAAAAGCATGCAAGCCGTATAGCAGATGCCTATTACAAGGAAAAGGATTGTTATCCATAAGAGATGTTAAAATATTATATTGATGATGAGAATGTAATTAATGACCTATGAAAGTATATTTCTCAATAATTCCTTGAGCATTTTCTATTGCATTGAGATCCCAATTAAAGGGATGATGCTTTAGTGCAAGGTATCTGGGCAGAGAATATTCGAAACAAAGGAAACGTAGGAGGGATGCATAAATGGGTTGGGGAAAGCACTCTGAACCACAGCTTAAAAATTAATCAGGCTTTAAAAGCTGGGACCTGATCAAGCACGTCTCCTCGTTCTGATTGCTAAGTCATCTTCCATAAGAGACAGCAGCCCCCAACAGCTACGGATGCCAAGCAAGGTTGAATAAGCATTAATTCTTCTTTGCAATCAGCTGCAATTGATTTGCTAGCTCAGGAGGTAACAAAGTACAAAGGGGATTGTGTGTTTGTCGTATTTCAGGCTCTATCCCAAAGTTCTAGCTAACCACAGTTAATGCATCTTTTTCTTTTTTTTTTTCTTTTTATTTCCTCTTTTTTTTTTTAATTTATGCCCTTCCACAGTCCCATGGGTTTTGGCAATAAATGTTATCCATAGCCCTTTGTTGTATTAATTATCTTTTTAACACTAATAATTCTAGTATATAGGCATTTATAGGTCATTTATGCATAATTCTACTATCTAGGCAGTTATAGGTCATTTAAATTCTCTAGGCTAATATGAATTTATAGGTCATTTATGCATAATTCTACTATCTGGGCAACATGACTTTGAAGCACCTATATATCCAAGTTGATACACAAGTTCAAGTTTAATTAGTTTGAAGAATTGAATTTTTTTAAGGTAAAATTAGGAATTTCACCAGGTAATTCATGTTCATAACTTGTGTTCAAGATGTGTAAAATTTTTACTAAATTCTAACCTGTTTCACTTTCATGCTTATTTTTTCTTTATTTTCATATCCTGTACTGCTAAAAAAACCTTATAGACTACAGTTACATAAAAATATTAACTGTGATTATTGAAAGCGTACATAATTTAATATTTTTAACTACTATTTTTTATATTTTATAAAACTTTTCAGAGTTAAGGTGTCATGAGTCTAACCACATTTATAATAAAAGCGTAGTTTAAGATACTAAAAGATTATATTTTACTTAAATTTAATTACACATAAACTACTATTTTCAATACACTGTAGTCTTTAGATATTAAAAATACATAAGTTTACAATTTTTATAGAAGTTATTGTAGTAAAAGATTACAATTTTTAGTTAATGTAGTGTTATTAATTATATAGAAATCTAGAAAAACTACTTAACGTTAAATAGACTACGATTTATATTAGAAACATAGTCTTTTTTGTTATGCCTTAAAAAAAAAAGTCTTTTTGCTACAATTTTTAGTAGAAGCGTAGTCTTTTAACCTTTAATGTTTTGTCTTCTAAAAGTCACGCACTTTTTAAATTCTCTCTCTGCCCTAAAATCTGGATAACTGATATTCGATTCTGTAATTTTTCTCTATCTCTATATCTTTTTCGGCTTAATAGCCAAATAAGCCCTCAACTTTTAACTCAAAATAGAATTCAGCCCTCAACGTTTTATCGTATGAAATTCAATCCATAAACTTTTATTTCAGTGGAAATAGGCCAAATCTGTTAAATGACCTAACTGCAGTTAGTTTTGCATACGTGGCATGCCACGTGGCAGCTAACTAAGCTATCCACGTCAGCTGCCATGTATGCAAAACTAACGGCAGTTAGTGTCATTTAACGGATTTTGACTTAATTGCATAATTATAAAAGGTTGAGGGTGTATTTTAACTGAAATAAAAGTTTATGGACTGAATTTCATGCGATAAAACGTTGAGGGCTGAATTCCATTTTGGGTTAAAGGTTGAGGGCTTATTTGGCTATTAAGCCTATCTTTTTCTTCTTTTACGGGGAATGAAGATATTTACAAGCTTTCCATGATGTTGGAAAATCTTTTAAAGCCAACTCCAACGTACCTGAAGAGATAGATTATTGACAAACATAGTCACTAGAGGTGGCAAAAGTTGATCCGACCCGAAAAATTTACATAATTAACTCGAATCCAAACTCAACCGATCCGATATGACCAAAAAAGTCAACAACCCAAATCCAACCCGATCCGAATCCGAATTGATCCGAAACCAAATTTATTCGAATTCACATTGATCCAAACTCAAATTGATCCGAAACCAAATTTATCCAAATTCACATTGATCTGAACTCGAATTGATTCGAACTCGAATTCATCCGAATTTAGGTTAACTCAAACCTAACCTAATCCGAACCCGAATTGATCTGAACTCAAATTGATCCAAATCCAAATTTATCCAAACCTGAAAAGATTCAAACTTAAATTTAATATTATCAATAAATATTTAAATGTTAAAATTAATTATCAAAGTATTTTAATTGAGTAAAAATATAATTTTTTCAATAATATGGATGTTATATATATTTTTTAATATAGTTAAACTTAAATATTCACTTTTATATTATATTCATTTGAACTAATGTATAATTATTTAATGGCTAATCTATAATAGAGTATAAAAGCTATATCACCTACTGTAGACACATAATTTTATCTTATTATTATTATTATTATTATTATTATTATTATTATTATTATTATTATTATTATTATTATTATTGATATATATTCTATTTATCATTATTATTATTATTTGTTTCTTATTTTATTTTTATTTTATTATCCTTTTTTATTTTTTTTATTATTTTATTATTATTTTATTATTATTTATTTTTATTTTATTTTATTATCATTATTGTTATTTTTATTATTTTATTTTTATTTTCTGTCTTGTTTCCCATCAGCTGTCCATCACCCTGACACCACCGCCGGTCACCAACTCTGCCCCTATCCCATCTACACCGAAACCCCATACCAGAGTCCCTCTAAAAGCCGGCCCCAACCTAATCCTCAGGACGGGTCTAAATCTCCATCACCGAGCCTTTACACAGACTCCTCTACGTTAGCCACCATCGTCTTCATCACCAACCACTCACCACCGAAACCCCAAACACCAACATCATCCCCACCACCCAAGAACTGAGACCACCACCAACATCATCCCGAAAAAAACCGAGACCTAGGCAACCCCAACAGCAACCCGAAACCCCAAATTCGAGAGCCCCTCAAACCTTAGAACCCCCCACCTGCAAAAGACACAACAGCAACAAAAAAACAAACCCAAACAAATTCAAAACCAGATCTGCAAAGCAAAAAAAAAAAACAAACAAAATAAAAAAACGGAGAGGCCGAAGGTTTCGCCCTCAGATCCGTAGGGTTGGGGGCATTTTCGAAGGAAAAGGAGGCCGAGAACGAGAAGAGGGGGTCAAGAAGCTTCAGAAAGTGGTGAGCTTTTTCATTTTTGGCCACCGGCGACGGCGGCTGGCGGCGGTGCACGGCGGTCCGGCGACAGCCGGAAATCTCCTGGCCGGGGGAAGCTCTGAAATTTTTAGAAAAAAAAAGGAAAAAGTGAAGAAAAAAAAAGGGAGGCTTTTATAGAAAACGAGCGACCCGCGCGTGGACCCGGATCCGACCCGGGATCCGCGCGCCCGACCCGCCAGTGAAGCAGATCTGCGTGCGCCCTTGCCGACTCGACCCGCGCCTGCCGACCCGATCCGCGCGCCCGACCCGACAGTGAAGCAGATCCGCGTGCGCCCTTGTCGACCCGACCCGCGCCTGCCGACCCGACCCGATCCGGCCCACCTATTTTGGGCCACGTGGAAGGCCTTTTGGGCCCTCAATTTGGGCTGTGTTGTTGGGCCATTCAAGAGCTTATTTGGGTTCCAAACCCAAATCCATTTTGGTAAATTTTTTTCTTCCTTTTCTTATTTGTTTATTATTTATTTAGTATTTATTTATTTTATTAAATAAAAATTAAAAATTAAAAAATTAAATTAAAAAATTAAAATTTAAAAATTAAAATTTAAAAATAAAAAATTTTATTATCATCATGTGTGCTTTTAATATATTTTCATGGCAATCAAAAAATATATAAATAAAAAAAATAAAAAGAAAATTTTTTAGAAAGAAAAAGGAAACTAATAATAAAATTTAAATTTAAGTAAACAAATTTTCCGATGATGGGATGCTACGGAAGTCACAAGTAGTGATTCCTAGCTGATCCCTAGGTGAGAAGAGTCGTACTAATTATTGCCAAAAGTATTGGAATATTTAGTATGATTTTTCAATAATAATAAATTTTTATTAAAAAAGAAAATGAATAAGTTTTTTAAAAAAACAAAGAAATATAAATAAATAAATAAATAAATAAGAAAATTTAAAATAAAAAATTCATTTGTATCATATATTATTTGTTTGCATCATATGCATCCATTTAATTTCCAAATATGTGTGAATCTTCCGAGGATGAGATTCTATAGAAGTCACAAGTAGTGATTCTTAAGAAATCTCTAGGTGAGAAAAATTATTTCGAATGCTGCCAAAAGTATTGGAGTATTTGATTTAATTATTCAATACAAAAAGGTTCACATTTATTTTCGAAAAATAAAGTTCAACCTCTTAAAAATAAAACAAAATAAATTTACAAATAAAAAAAAATGATTTTGAATAAAAAGATTGCAATAAAAATGGAATTAATTTTAAATATTAAGTTAAGAACATTTTATTAAAACAAAAAGGATAACCCATGATTATTATGGTACCGTTTTTTTAACGGGCGTTGTGGGGGTGCTAATCCTTCCCCACGCGTAACCGTACCCCCGAACCCAACTTCGTTTTCGCAGACCAAAATTGTCTTTTTAATGAAACTTAATTAATTTTGAGATTTTGTTAAAAAGATAAGTATTTCAGGTGGCCAATCACACCTAGACAAAAAAGATTGGTGGCGACTCCCATGTTTTGTTTTTTTAAACGTTTTTCAAAATCGTCGAGCGCGAAGCCGTTACGACAGCTTGGCGACTCCACTGGGGACGCTTTTTGAGGGTCAAGCCATTTATTAATCATGTGTTATCCAAAGTTTTAATTTAATAGTTTTGATTGATATTTAAACTTAATTCACTTGGATTTTGAAAATGATTTTTGTTTGCATTTGCATTTTTTATGTTTTATATTTGTATATACTTGTTGTTAATAAATTGTTAAGGCATTTAGGATAGAGATAATAATTTAATTTGAGTCTGACATGTTCCCTCATGCACACACTTGCACTTGCATTTGCATAACATGAGCTCTATACCCGGGTTCCGTCCTTCTTAGGAGGGAGTAGAGTACCTTTGCTCTCGTGAGGTAATCACCTCCGCAATGGCAATCGAAATACTCCCACTCAAATTAAATCTTACTAGTCCAGTGTGGATGACAGTAAGGTATAATTTGGGAACCTTTTGACCTTTTAGAGACACAAATCAGCATGTAAAAGGCCCTAAGAAGCCGATCCTAGCTAGAGCCATGTTCGATTTTTGTAGAAATTATCCCGAAATTAGGACACAAGAGGGAACATTTTACTACTTTTTTCGTATCATAACTCTGATAATTTTCAAATTCATGTTTTTTTTTAAAAAATAATAATAAAATAAAAATCAAGAGATTTTTTTTCTTCTTTTTGTCATTTTCAAAATAAAATTTTACAAGTTTACAATAAAAAAAAGAAAAAAAGAAAACAAAGTTTTTTTCTTTTTAACATGGAAATATTCTTTGTTCTCTGGTGCTATTTGAAAGAAGGTAATAATAATGTGTATATATATTTTTGAAATTTATGCATAGATAAAAAATAAAAAAAAAGGGAAAAGAAATTTTTGGATAAAAATAAAAGGTAAATTCATTGTCACATTCCTTTAAAAATAGATTAAATAAAAAGGGAAATTAAAGAAAATAAATTGTGGTGTGAAAATAAGAATAAAAAAAAATTTATTCTTTAAAAAAAAAAGGGAGGAGAAATAATCAAATTCTAAAATAAAAAAGGAAAGAAAAGAAGAATTCATTGAATTTAAATGAGAAACAATTTTGATTCTTTTATTCTTAAATTTTAACATAACATATCTCATTACATTAATGCATTCACATAACATAATAAGGAGAGTATTTGTCTTTTTGGAATAAAAGAAGTTAAAGATATGGGAGATCAATTAGAAAGTAGACTATTTTGGAGAATAATCGAGGGGAGTTTGGACAGGATATACAGGAGATGAAAGAGAAGCTAGTTAAGATTATGAAGTTGCTTGAAAGTTTTGGAGGGACTAAAATGGTTCATTTTCAAGGATCGCTATCGTTTCCAGAACAACTACATGTTGAATCATCAACAAGTGGAGACTAATCGAATTTTCTTTTGAAAGACTTTGAATGTCGAGGACACTAGAGTAGTAGAGAGTTTAGTTAGGAACTTTTGAATCTTGTTACAAGGTTATATAAGTTCGCATTCACTTCATTCATATGTGTATAACATGATTTTGACAAAAAATAATAAGGCTAACAATAACTGTTTCCTTAAAGAAAAAAAAAAAGAAAGAAAAACAGTTGATCAAAACAAAGGAATGGTCAAATGACAATTTTCAGTTTATAATTTCCCTTTTTGTTTTTAGTATACAGCTTGTGATACTCTGAAATAATAACAAGATTGAATTTTCTTTTTATTTCACAATTTCCATACAATAAAAGCTTCATATTAGCATGGCAAGCATGACATCTAACTCGGGGTTATGACAGATTAGGTGCCAAGTGGCTAGAACATTGGGAAATTTTGGAAATAGTTTTGGACCATGGAAGAGACAGAAATGAGTCGAATGGAAAGAATGGAAAAAGCTCAACAAGAGATGGGAGAGCAATTATCACAGATGGCAGGTTTGTTGGAGAAGCTGAACAATGGAAAAATGAGAGAAATAGCTACTCTAGAGGGGCATCAGTTACGAAACGCTGAAGATTCTTTTTATCCACTCAACACTGGCTCACGAGAAACCCAATCATCTCAAGAGCCACAAGTAATTCCTACCATGAATCCCCTCGAACCAATTCATGTTGCCAATCTGGATAGTCACAAAGAGCAAAGGATGCCACAAGTGGAAGGAGGCTCAAGTTCCCGACAAAAGATAGAGCTTATAGAAGAAAGGCTTCGGATTGTTGAAGGAATGGATTTCCATGGATCTTTAGATGCAGCCAAATTATCTCTAGTACCTGGTGTGGTCATTCCGTCAAAGTTTAGAGCTCCAGAATTTGAGAAATATGATGGGACCACTTGTCCAAAGGCCCATATCACTATGTACTGTAGAAAAATGACAGCGCATGTGCATGATGACAAGCTGTTAATCCATGTTTTCCAAAACAGCCTTAAAGGATCTGCTGCTAGGTGGTATACACAACTGGGCAGGGGCGATATTCACTCATGGGAAGATTTGGCAAGGGCATTTGTCGCCCAAAATAAGCATATTGTGGATTCAGCCCCAGATCGTTTATCTTTGCAAACTATGGAGAAGAAAGCTACTGAAGGCTTTAGAGAATACGCCCAGAGATGGAAGAATGTTGCCACCCAAGTCCAGCCTCCTCTCACAGAAAAAGAGACGGCAACTCTGTTTCTTAATACACTCCAGGCACCATATTATGATAGAATGATTGGGAGTGTTACTAAGAATTTTGCCGACATGGTAGCCTCTGGAGAGATGATTGAGAATGCAATCAAGAGGGGCAAGATCAAGATAGATGACATTGCTGATAATAAGCCAGAAAGAAGGGAAGAAGAAGCACAAGTTGCAACATTTGAGGGGCAATTTCTCAAAAACACCGCTCCACATAATCCCTATTTGGCTCACCCATCATACCGTCCAATCTTGAACAGTGTCTCCTATGATCCTTATCTTTATTCACCAATTCCACAACCAGGATGCCAAGCAAATTCTTATCCTCCAACGGTTGCTCACACGCCCATCTTTATGCCCAGGCCAGTAACTCAACCTCCTCAGCAATCAATAAACAACAGAAAAAGATCGAGAAGTAACCAAGGAAAAATTCCGATTCCAATCTCCGATCTTTTGCCTTTTTTGGTGAAAAACCAATATTTGGCTCCTATACCTTTGAGGACAGCACCAAACCCATTGGCCAAGAGCTATGATCCGAGTAGCAAATGTGATTATCACATGGGGGCAGTTGGGCATTCAACGGAAAAATGCAGACAGTTGAAGGAAAGGGTTGAAGAGCTCATCAATGGTGGAATCTTGACTCAAGAAATTATGGAACAGTGGAAGTCCACTTTGGTGTAGAGTCATGGCATTTTGGCAGATTAATCTGGAGGAAAACGAAGATTTTGAGATTTTAAAGTCTGTATTTTGTTGAAAAAATGCTTGTCATTTTCGTTGGCCTAGGTGACAATTGTATGAGCACAACTTTTTACATAATTTGTTTTCCAGTGGCATATGACGAGAATGTTTCTTTTCTTCACATTAATGATAAAAATGATTCCAAGAAAATTGGTGATTACTGTCAAAGATGAATGTATTAAATCATTCTTGGATCACATCTCCATAAAATCTAAGTCAGTCAAGAGCTAAAAAGCTAAATTGGGGCATAAGATTTTGAAAGTTCTATTTTTGTTTTCACTTTGATCATGGTAGGGCTTTATTGTTAATGATTTTCAAGAAATAACCGATTTGCAAAACTTTTTGAGAATTTTTTGGAAATCAATGACAGTCTCAAAGATTCTGGATAATGGCGGTCAAATATGTGGCAAGATCATTTTGAAACACCTTTCCACCTAGATTCTTGTACAAATCCCAAATTCTTCAATCCTGTATTCCCTAGATGCCTTTTGCCCATGTTTTGGGGCAAGAAGAAAACAAAAAAAAAAAGAAAAAAAGAAGAAAGAAAAGAAAAGAAAAAAAAAAAAAAAAAAAAAGAAAAAAAAATTGATTGTGACATCATGCAAACATGATATTCAGAGGATTTCAAATGCCAAAGGAAAAACGTATCCTAAGAATTGTTTTTCAATAGAAGTATCTTAATTTGAGATGACGAATGGCCGTCTTTCATATTCCATTCACAAATATAAACATTATCCTGTTGCTACCCCTTTTGAGCCTGATAGTTTTTTTTCATAATAAACCTCCTCCAAGGATCACCCTCCACACTGGGGGCATGTGCGAAAAATATCTCTTCAAAGAAGATGAATGATTCAACTTTTGTTTCTGATCAAATAAGATTTACTATGTTTTTGAAATCTTGGATATGAATCAATGAAAAAGAAAAGAAAAAAGAAGAGAAAAAAAAGAGAGTAGAGATAAAAAGGAAAAAAGAGAGAAAGAAAAGAGAAGAGGAAAAAAGAAGAAAAAGAAAGAAAGAAAAAGGAAGAAGAAGAAGGAGAAGAGATACATGGAAAATTGGAAAAAGAAAGGTGCTTCGAAGAGTGAAAATGATGGACAACCATAGGAGAAGAAATGATCCTTGGATTGATCACCTTCAAACACATTTTGGGCCTGTCTATCTATTCTTTCAGAACCTTGAACCATGGCCTACATTACGTACTTAAAAGTCCATTTTGATCAAGTATGGATGCTTGTATAGAAGAGCTCTTCTTTGGAAGATTCTCCCAATTCTTTGGCTTGAACGAAATCTGAATTCTTGAATGCATGGTGGAACAATCGAAAAAAAGAGAAAGAGAAAAGAAAGAGTGGAGCTCTAGGGTGAAAACCCGAAAAGGGCAGTCTAGAGCGAACAATGAACTTTTCATGCAACCAAGTCAAGCAATGACATGAGTTGAAAATGTGAAAAAAAGAATTAACAAGCCTTGAGAAATCCTCGAGATATCCAAAGATTTTGATGTCATTTGATTGCCCGACATTTTTTGAAAAAGTCTGAACCTTCCTTCTTGTAAATACTCT
This sequence comes from Heritiera littoralis, assembly GCA_031772115.1. Lineage (NCBI taxonomy): Eukaryota > Viridiplantae > Streptophyta > Magnoliopsida > Malvales > Malvaceae > Heritiera > Heritiera littoralis. The sequence goes on from JAPDPK010000147.1 coordinate 1,224,605, forward strand.
TCCTAAATAGGAAAGACCTCAGTCGTTCATGCCCGATCTTGGCATTTGTAGAACGTCATTATTTGAGAATTTGAGAGATTGTCAAACCAAATTGAAAATATTTTGTTTTTTTTTCTCATTCAAAATTTTGTTCAAAAAAGAAAGGAAGAAAAACGATGGTATTTTAAGAAAACCATTTTGAGCCAAGAAAGGAACCATTATTTTTAGATAAGTGGCAAAGTATCCCCCAAACAAAACACCTAGTGCATCAAACTTTCAATTGTCCAGTTGAAGAGATCCGAGTAGGATTTATGTCACTCATCTTGAAAAGTAATCACTAACATTTTGAAAGAATCAAATATCACTTGTGAAATTTAGATTCAATTCCCTCCTGGAAAATAGTTATGAGAAAATTTTCAGTGCTTTTCGTCAAAAGGCTATGATGAGCACCAGAACCCTACAGAAATGGGAAATAGAAAGGAGCTTTCATGATCATGTTGGGGGCAAAGGAGACAAAAAAGGCAAATGATGTGCCTCTTTGGCAAGATAGGAAAGAGTTTTGAAGTCAGAAAATGTACAGGATTGAGTGCCATGCATTCATGGATACATACACAATATCATACAGCATCAACATTGAAAGTTTTTGTTTAAAATTTTGAGATTAAAACATGTTTCTCAAGCTGAAGACTCAACACCATTTAATCTAGATTTTAAAGGTTATGCAACCTTTTCCAAGAAAAAAAAGAGGAAAGAGAAGAGAAAAAAGAGAAAAGAGAAGAAAAAAAAGAAGAGAAGAGAGAAAGAAGAGAAGAGAAAAAGAGAGAAGAGAGAAAAAAAAAAAGAAAGAAAGAAAAGAGAAGAGAAAAAAAAAGAGAGAGAAAAAAGAAGAAAGAAGAGAAGAGAAAAAAGAAAAAAGAAAAAAGAAAAAAGAGGGGGGCAAGTTTGCTCATGATAAAGAAAATTTCAAATCCAATTCTAAGTCCTCCGGGCAAAATTTTTAAAGTTTCAATGCCTCTGCTGCAAGAGGAGCACTTTTCAAAAAAAGAATTCAAGTCCTCCGGGCAAAATTTTTAAAGTTTCAACGCCTCTGCTGCTAGAGGAGCACTTTCCAGAAAAAGAATCTAAGTCCTCCGGGCACAAATTATAAGTCCTCCGGGCACAAATTTCAAGTCCTCCGGGCAAATTTTTAAAGTTTCATCGCCTCTGCTGCAAGAGGAGCACTTTCCAGAAAAAGCATTTAAGTCCTCCGGGCATAATTCTAAGTCCTCCGGGCACAAATTCTAAGTCCTCCGGGCAAAATTTTTAAAGTTTCAATGCCTCTGCTGCAAGAGGAGCACTTTCCAGAAAAAGAATCTAAGTCCTCCGGGCACAAATTATAAGTCCTCCGGGCATAAATCTCAAGTCCTCCGGGCACAAATTCTAAGTCCTCCGGGCAAAATTTTTAAAGTTTCAATGCCTCTGCTGCAAGAGGAGCACTTTTCAAAAAAAGAATTCAAGTCCTCCGGGCAAAATTTTTAAAGTTTCAACGCCTCTGCTGCAAGAGGAGCACTTTCCAGAAAAAGAATCTAAGTCCTCCGGGCACAAATTATAAGTCCTCCGGGCATAAATCTCAAGTCCTCCGGGCACAAATTTCAAGTCCTCCGGGCAAATTTTTAAAGTTTCATCGCCTCTGCTGCAAGAGGAGCACTTTTCAGAAAAAGAATCTAAGTCCTCCGGGCAAAATATTTAAAGTTTCAATGCCTCTGCTGCAAGAGGAGCACTTTTCAGAAAAAGAATCTAAGTCCTCCGGGCAAAATATTTAAAGTTTCAATGCCTCTGCTGCAAGAGGAGCACTTTTCAGAAAAGCAATTATAAGTCCTCCGGGCAAAATTTTTAAAGTTTCATTGCCTCTGCTGCAAGAGGAGCACATTTTCAAAAAAGGAATTTAAAGTTTCATTGCCTCTGCTGCAAGAGGAGCTTTCTCAAAAAAAAAAAAGAGAAAAAAAAGAAAGGAAATTTAAAGTTTTATTGCCTCTGTTGCAAGAGGAGCACATTTTCAGAAAGGAATTTAAAGTTTCATCGCCTCTGCTGCAAGAGGAGCACATTTCCAGAAAGAATTTTAAGTTTCATTGCCTCTGCTGCAAGAGGAGCTTTCTCGAAAAGGGAAAAGACAAACAAAACAAAAAAATTTAAAGTTTCATCGCCTCTGCTGCAAGAGGAGCACAGTTAAAAAAAACAAAAAACAAAAACAAAAACAAAAAAAAAACAAAAAACAAAAATGGATGATTTGAATTTAAAGTTTCATCGCCTCAGCTACAAGAGGAGAGCATACAAAAAAAAAGAGAAGAAAAAAGAAAAAAAAAAGAGAGAAAGAGAAAGAAAAAGAAGAAAAAAAGAAGAAGAAAGAAAAAAAAAAGAAAAAAGAAAAAATCAGGTCATAAGTCGAACAAAATTAGTGTCTATTGCCTTTGCTCTATTCCTGATTCTCAGCAATGAGCAAAGAAGGGCAGCTGTAGACACATAATTTTATCTTATTATTATTATTATTATTATTATTATTGATATATATTCTATTTATCATTATTATTATTATTTGTTTCTTATTTTATTTTTATTTTATTATCCTTTTTTATTTTTTTATTATTTTATTATTATTTTATTATTATTTATTTTTATTTTATTTTATTATCATTATTGTTATTTTTATTATTTTATTTTTATTTTCTGTCTTGTTTCCCATCAGCTGTCCATCACCCTGACACCACCGCCGGTCACCAACTCTGCCCCTATCCCATCTACACCGAAACCCCATACCAGAGTCCCTCTAAAAGCCGGCCCGAACCTCATCCTCAGGACGGGTCTAAATCTCCATCACCGAGCCTTTACACAGACTCCTCTACGTTAGCCACCCTCGTCTTCATCACCAACCACTCACCACCGAAACCCCAAACACCAACATCATCCTCACCACCCAAGAACTGAGACCACCACCAACATGATCCCGAAAAAAACCGAGACCTAGGCAACCCCAACAGCAACCCGAAACCCCAAATTCGAGAGCCCCTCAAACCTTAGAACCCCCCCACCTGCAAAAGACACAACAGCAACAAAAAAACAAACCCAAACAAATTCAAAACCAGATCTGCAAAGCAAAAAAAAAAACAAAATAAAAAAACGGAGAGGCCGAAGGTTTCGCCCTCAGATCCGTGGGGTTGGGGGCATTTTCGAAGGAAAAGGAGGCCGAGAACGAGAAGAGGGGGTCAAGAAGCTTCAGAAAGTGGTGAGCTTTTTCATTTTTGGCCACCGGCGACGGCGGCTGGCGGCGGTGCACGGCGGTCGGCGACGGCCGGAAATCGCCTGGCCGGGGGAAGCTCTGAAATTTTTAGAAAAAAAAAGGAAAAAGTGAAGAAAAAAAAAGAAAAAAAAGGAGGCTTTTATAGAAAACGAGCGACCCGCACGTGGACCCGGATCCGACCGGGATCCGCGCGCCCGACCCGCCAGTGAAGCAGATCGCGTGCGCCCTTGCCGACCCGACCCGCGCCTGCCGACCGATCCGCGCCCGACCCGACCCGAAAGTGAAGCAGATCCGCGTGCGCCCTTGTCGACCCGACCCGCGCCTGCCGACCCGACCTGATCCGGCCCACCTATTTTGGGCCACGTGGAAGGCCTTTTGGGCCCTCAATTTGGGCTGTGTTGTTGGGTCATTCAAGAGCTTATTTGGGTTCCAAACCCAAATCCATTTTGGTAAATTTTTTTCTTCCTTTTCTTATTTGTTTATTATTTATTTAGTATTTATTTATTTTATTAAATAAAAATTAAAAATTAAAAATTAAAAAATTAAATTTAAAAATTAAAATTTAAAAATCAAAAATTTTATTATCATCATGTGTGCTTTTAATATATTTTCATGGCAATCAAAAAATATATAAATAAAAAAAATAAAAAGAAAATTTTTTAGAAAGAAAAAGGAAACTAATAATAAAATTTAAATTTAAGTAAACAAATTTTCCGATGATGGGATGCTACGGAAGTCACAAGTAGTGATTCCTAGCTGATCCCTAGGTGAGAAGAGTCGTACTAATTATTGCCAAAAGTATTGGAATATTTAGTATGATTTTTCAATAATAATAAATTTTTATTAAAAAAGAAAATGAATAAGTTTTTTAAAAAAACAAAGAAATATAAATAAATAAATAAATAAATAAGAAAATTTAAAATAAAAAATTCATTTGCATCATATATTATTTGTTTGCATCATATGCATCCATTTAATTTCCAAATATGTGTGAATCTTCCGAGGATGAGATTCTATAGAAGTCACAAGTAGTGATTCTTAAGAAATCTCTAGGTGAGAAAAATTATTTCGAATGCTGCCAAAAGTATTGGAGTATTTGATTTAATTATTCAATACAAAAAGGTTCACATTTATTTTCGAAAAATAAAGTTCAACCTCTTAAAAATAAAACAAAATAAATTTACAAATAAAAAAAATGATTTTGAATAAAAAGATTGCAATAAAAATGGAATTAATTTTAAATATTAAGTTAAGAACATTTTATTAAAACAAAAAGGATAACCCATGATTATTATGGTACCGTTTTTTTAACGGGCGTCGTGGGGGTGCTAATCCTTCCCCACGCGTAACCGTACCCCCGAACCCAACTTCGTTTTCGCAGACCAAAATTGTCTTTTTAATGAAACTTAATTAATTTTGAGATTTTGTTAAAAAGATAAGTATTTCGGTGGCCAATCACACCTAGACAAAAAAGATTGGTGGCGACTCCCATGTTTTGTTTTTTTAAACGTTTTTCAAAATCGTCGAGCGCGAAGCCGTTACGACACCTACACTTAATGTCTTCAATTATTCTATATAAAAAAAGATAAATTAAATGGATATATAGTATTTTTATGATATTTAGTAGGGATTATTAAATCACTTTGATTTATAAAGTTATTAATTATTATAGATAATAAAAATAAAATGAAAAAAATGTAATTAATTTATGAATATTGGTAAATATATTATAAAGAAAACTGTCATACAGATTATTAAATATTTTGATTATTTCAATCCCAATTATACTATAGGTCATGTAAGAAAATTTTATTTTCATGAGTTTTGTAATTCTTAGAAATATGGTTTCAGTTGATTTTCATACCAGATAAATCATATCGAGATGACCAAGGCTTAAAACAATAAACCTGTCTAATCGACCCGAATTCAAATCTGACCAACCTGAATTGACTAAAAAAGTCAATGACCCAAACCAGATCTAATCCGAACCCAAATTGATCCGAATCCAAATTGATCCGAATCCAAATTGATCCAAACCCGACCTTATCCGAACCCGAAATAGACCGAATTTTCCTTGACCTGAACCTGACCTTATCTGAATCCGAAATGATTCGAACCCGAAATGATCCGATTTTTCCTTAATCCAAAATGACCCAACCCAAACCCGATCCGACCCGCTCATTTGCCACCTCTAGATATCATCATTTCTTTCATTGATAAAAACCTTTCTCTCAAAACCTGAAGTGAATGAGAAGCAAATTTAAAAGGCTTAATAGCCAACTATGCCATTCACCTTTAGTACAAAATAGATATAAGCCCTTTACATTTTATTACATTCAAATTAATCCATAAACTTTTATTTTATTATAAATAAACTTCCAAATATTTAAAAATAATGCAATTAAGTTTAAACTGCTAAATAACACTATCTAGCGTTTAGACATTTTACATAGTAATTGACATGGATAGTTTTGTGGATTGCTATGTAACATTCCTCATGTGAAATACAAATAAAAGTTAGTGTCATTTAACATATTTGGACTTAATCATACGATTTTGAAAAAATTTTGAGAGTTTATTTTCAGTGTGAAATAAAATATTATTAATTGATTTGCATGCAATAAAATGTAAAGGCCTTATATCTATTTTGTACTAAAAGTGAATGGCATATTTGGTTATAAGACAATTTAAAACATTAATTGCCCCCTTGCTTCCTATGTTCAATTAATTCTTTTTAGTTTTTGAGGCGGCAATCTATCCTAAACTATATGCACACGGTTTAATTTTTACATGCCAAGCTTGTAACATTCGGTTTAATATTGTATTTTTTCAAATAACGATAATAAACAAATGAAAAAAAAATTAAAATACACAATATTTCTAGTAGTTATGTCACATCAATTATAATGTCAACATGATTAATAATCAAACTTAGCATAGTTGTTGTTTTTTTTAAGACTTAATAGCAAAAAAAACACTCAACCTTTAGCACAAAATGGAATTAAGCCATTAACATTTTATTACGTGAAAATCAGTCGATAAACTTTTATTTCATTGTAAATAAACCCTCAACTTTTTAAAATTATGCAATTAAGTCCAAATCTGTTAAATGACACTAATTGCTATATGGACATTTTGAAGGAAACCGAAACAACACGCAGCGGAATTTAAATCATTCGGCCTCCACCAAGATCGATTCGGAGAGTTGCCTGATTAGGGTTTCGAGATTTTTACCTGACGTTTTCTCTGAATTTTCTGTCGTTGGTCGAGTCACAAGCAGCAACTTTTCGTTCCTGCCTCTACGGTATCCACACGAACGGATCTCACGACTCTTGAACGTCTCACGATCAGAAGCCTTAAAGAGCTTTTTAATTCCTTATAACCGAATTGCTAGCTTCGATTAAAAGGAATGTTTTTGTTTTCTGTTTTTAAAAGTGCGGCCATGTTTTTTTGGAAAAACATCCTTTTTATAGGCAGTAAATTTTACCCTAAAATTTACTGCCAAACAGAACTCTAATCCTACTTAGAATAGGATTAGATATATTCTTAATCCAATTCAGAATAGGATTAGATATATCCTTAATCCAATTCAGAATAGGATTAATTAAGCTCCTCATTGATCCGTTCTAAGTGTGCGACCCAATAGGTTCTCAAAACAATGGCAATGACAAAATTGTCACAGGCAATGAGCGGTAACTAGCAACACATCATTGCTACCCATGTAACGAGAATGTCAATGACTCGACATAACCTTACTCGTGATAGATGTTACCGTGTAGTTTAATCCCTTTATCCTATGATGTCTTGATTAGACACAAGTCATGGAATGTGTCACACTTGTATAGTCTAATCAGCGTTTCTTGATTCCTGAGTAGACTAATTAAACAAATAAAATCAATATCTCATATTGACTTATTCGAGCACGGCCATGCATTTCTTAGTCTCACTCTATCAAAGGGCCCAAGACATCACTCTTGTTATATAAGAGGGATAAATCCTATCTTGATCACTCAACATCCCTCTACATAGATCAAGGCATACCCAATTACTACCTTTATAGTCCATCCTGTTACGAATGACATCTAGCAGCATTAAAGTATGCAATTCTCTATGTTGGGATCTCTGATGATCTCAAGTCAAAGGATCACATACACCATCATCACTATGAGAATCGCTTATGACATTCATATAACAATCCATGTAGCGTTCTCATGGAGGGTCGATCCAGTACATAGTTCTCTAACATGTACCTATGTGATGACTTGATATCCTATATCCATGACAATGGTCATCAGTCAACCACATACTAGTCTTATCGTATCATTGTTATCCTTGTTCACAATAATACTTGACTAGGGATATTTTAAGAATAGTGTGTTATTACTATTCTAAGGACATTATTATATAAGATTATATTACGCAGTTATAAGACAAATATAATAATGAACTATGATAAATAAAATGTCATGATACATAAAAAAATGCCAAAGTCAATCATCTAATGAATGGTTCTAAGGGCATAATCCAACAATCTCCCACTTGCACTAAGACCATTCACTCATGTATCTAATACCTAGTGACCTAGTGTGACGATCATGTCTCTGCTGCGTCAAAGGCTTTGTCAGTGGGTCGGCGATGTTATCGTCAGTTGGTACTTTGCATATCCTCACATCTCCTCTCTCGATGATATCTCGAATGAGATGGAAGCGCCGTAGTATATGTTTGGATCGTTGGTGAGATCTAGGTTCCTTAGCTTGTGCGATGGCTCCATTGTTGTCACAATAGAGCTCAATCGGATCTACAATGCTAGGAACAACTTCAAGCTCAGTAATGAACTTCCTGATCCAAACAGCCTCCCTAGCAGCTTCAGAGGCAGCTATATACTCAGCCTCTGTTGTAGAATCGGCCACTGTCGCCTGCTTTGAACTCTTCTAGCTCACAGCACCACCATTAAGGCAAAACACATAACCAGACTGCGATCTATAGTCATCTTTATCAGTTTGGAAGCTAGCATCAGTGTAACCTGTTACAATGAGCTCTTCCTCACCTCCATATATCAAGAATGTATCCTTAGTCTTTCTCAAGTACTTAAGAATATTCTTGACAGTGATCCAGTGACGTTCACCAGGATCAACTTGATATCTACTCGTCATGCTCAAGGCATACGAGACATCGGGACGTGTGCATAACATGGCATACATAATGGATCCAATAGCAGATGCATATGGAACTTTACTCATACGTTCTCTCTCTTCTTGTGTTGTAGGACACTGTTCTTTTGAGAGAGAAATGCCATGTGTCATAGGCAAGAATCCTTTCTTGGAATCCTGCATGCTAAACCTCTTTAGCACTTTATCTATGTATGCACTTTGACTTAGGCCAATTAATTTCCTTGATCTATCTCTATAGATCTTTATACCCAGTATATAGGAAGCTTCGCCCAAGTCCTTCATTGAAAAGCAATTCCCTAACCAAGTCTTTACAGACTGAAGGGTAGGGATGTCATTCCCAATGAGTAGTATGTCATCTACATACAACACCAGGAAGACAATAGTGCTCCCACTGACCTTCTTGTAGACACAAGGTTCATCTTCATTCTTGATGAAACCAAACTCTTTGATTGCATCATCAAAACGAAGATTCCAACTTCGAGAAGCTTGCTTTAGTACATAAATAGAACGTTGCAGCTTACAAACCTTTCCAGCATTTTTGGATCAACAAAACCCTCAGGTTGTGTCATGTACACATCCTCGAGTAGCTTTCCATTAAGAAAAGCAGTCTTGACGTCCATTTGCCAGATTTCATGATCATGGTATGCAGCTATCGCAAGCAAGATCCTAATGGATTTGATCATCGCGACTGGTGAAAAAGTTTCATCATAGTCAATACCATGAATTTGTTTAAAACCTTTAGCAACCAATCGCCCTTTATAGGTATGAACATTTCCTTCCATGTCGGTTTTCTTCTTAAAAACCCATTTACACCCTATAGGTTTTACCCTTTCGGGTAAGTCAACCAAGGTCCAAACTTGGTTGGCATACATGGATTCCATCTCAGATCTCATGGCTTCAAGCCATTTCTCAGAGTCTGGCCCTGTAATAGCCTCTTGATAGGTAGTAGGCTCATCTTGGTCCATGAGCAATACATCACCGTTCTGAGTCATTAGAAATCCATATTTCTGTGGCTCACGATGTGTTCTAACTGATCTACGCAAGGCTTGTGTCTCTTGAGCAGGCGGTTGCTCCACAACAGCTTGTGGTTCTGGTTCCACAACAACTTGTGGTGCTTGCTCAGGCTCCATCTCAACATCGGGTGCGCTATCTTGTAGCTCTTGAATTTCTTCAAGTTCTACTTTTCTCCCACTAGTTCTTCTAGAAATGAATTCTCTTTCTAGAAAGACACCTGTTCTAGCTACAAACACTTTGCGCTCAGTGGGATTGTAAAAATAATATCCTTTAGTTTGTTTAGGATATCCCACAAAATAGCACTTATCAGATTTAGGTGCAAGTTTGTTAGAGACTTGACGTCTTACATAAGCCTCACAACCCCAAATCTTCATAAAAGACATACTGGGACGTTTACCAGTCCATATCTCATATGGTGTCTTTGGAACCGATTTAGATGGAACACGGTTCAGTGTAAAAGCAGCTGTTTCTAATGCATGTCCCCAAAAGGATTCTGGAAGATCTGTATGACTCATCATTGATCGAACCATATCTAATAAAGTTCGGTTTCTCCTTTCAGATACACCATTCCATTGTGGTGTATTTGGAGCAGTGAGTTGTGAGACAATCCCACACTCTTTAAGATAGTCAAGCAATTCTTGGCTTAAGTATTCACCACCTCGATCTGATCGAAGTGCCTTAATGCTCTTGCCAAGTTGGTTTTGTACTTCATTCTTGAATTCTTTGAACTTTTCAAAAGATTCTGACTTGTGTTTCATAAGAAACACATAGCCATATCTACTGAAATCATCAGTAAATGTAATAAAGTACATAAACCCACCTCTGGCCTGTGTGTTTAAAGGTCCACATACATCTGTATGTACTAAGCCCAATAAATCACTTGCCCTTTCACTATGTCCTTTGAAAGGGGCTTTAGTCATCTTACCCATCAAACAAGATTCACATGTCTCATACGATTCAAAATCAAGTGAGTCCAAAAGTCCATCTTTATGGAGTTTGGAAATGCGATTCTCATTTATGTGTCCTAAGCGACAATGCCAGAGATATGTTGGATTTTGATCATTAGATTTAATCCTTTTAGCATTTATGTTATAAATAGGCATATCAAGATTTAGAATGTAAAGACCATTAATTAGTTGTGCACTACCATAAAAGATATCATTTAAATAAATGGAGCAACAGTTGTCCTTTATTATAAATGAAAAACCCTTCTTGTCCAAACAAGAAATAGAAATAATGTTTTTAGTGATGGAAGGCACATAATAACAATCATCTAATTTTAAAACAAGCCCTGTGGGCAATGTCAAAATATAAGTTCCTACAGCTAATGCAGCAACCTTTGCTCCATTTCCCACTCGTAGGTCGACCTCGCCCTTAGTCAATGATCTACTCCTTTTGAATTCCTGCACATTTACACAAATGTGAGAACCACATCCAGTATCTAATACCCATGATGAAGAAGTAGATAGATTAACTTCTATAACATAAATACCTGAAGTGGAAGTCTCACTTCCTCTCTTCTTCTTTAGTTCTTCCAAGTATTTGTTGCAATTCCTCTTCCAATGTCCGGTCTCACCGCAATGGAAGCATTTCCCTTCTTTGGCAACCCCACCTTTAGGCTTCAGTGTAGTATCATTGGGCTTGAACTTGCCATTGGCTTTATTACCTTTTTTCTTGCCCTTTGCATTAGCCTTGCCCTTAGCTTTCTTAACTATTAAGACATCTTTGGGCTTGGCCTTTTTCATGTTGGATTCAGCTGTTTTCAACATGCTAAGTAATTGTGGCAGAGTCTTGTCAATTTCATTCATGTTGTAATTAACAACAAACTGACTGTAGCTGTCTGGCAACGATTGCAGAATCACATCAGTGGCCAACTCTTGGCCCAAAGGAAATCCCAATCTTTCAAGGTTTTCAGTGTACCCAATCATCTTGAGCACATGAGTACCAACGGGAGTCCCCTCTGCCATCCTACACTGAAACAATGCCTTAGAGACATTGTACCTTTCTTGCCTAGCTTCCTCTTCATAGAGTTGCTTGAGATGCTCGATCATATCGAACGCATCCATTTCCTCATGTTGCTTTTGAAGCTCAGGATTCATGGAGGCAAGCATAAGGCAACTAACATCCAATGCATCATCTTGATGCTTCTTATAAGCATCTCTTTCTGCCCTTGGAGCATTAGAGGGTGGTTCCTCAGGTAAGGGAATTTCAAGGACATACAACTTCTTTTCATGCTTGAGGACTATCCTCAGGTTCCTGTACCAATCCAGGAAGTTTGTCCCATTCAACTTGTCCTTCTCAAGGACAGATCGCAGTGAAAGTGTGTTATTTGTGTTTGATGCCATGGTAATCTACAACAAAAATATGCAAAATATAAGTATCATGAATGCATTCATTTAATTAAATATTTATTAAATGATGCTCCCACTATTTTTATCGAATCAACAACCCTTACTATTAATTCGGAAAAATTATCACATAATTTCTCTAGTGGGCCAAGATCCATATTTCACCTTATCTAGAGTTAGCTTTGGCTAATCGCCCAAGATTTGGCTATTTAGGTAGGCAACACTTACCAATTACATCTCATGTAACTCTTGGATAGTTGGGTGAACAACACTTGTTCTAATTCATCTCATGAATGGAAGCCCAACTTTATGCCTCTAAATTCCCAATCCTATTGATGAAATTTAGTTAAGTCAACCCAATTTATAGCCTTTGGATATCACTATTATCCCATCGCGTCTTACTAAGATAGATATGATATTTTGCTTTGGCAAACATAACAAAATCGATTCTAGTCTTGACGAGTGCTATTCATTGGTAGGCATCTATTATTGACTTAATTTAATTTGAGGGATTTTCTTAGTTTATTGAATAAGATCTCACCAATTTTACCTTTTTTTTTTTTTTAAATTATCATATGATTTTCATATCATAAACGTACAAAATAAACCATGCATCTCATGCAATAAAGCAATAAAATAAACGTGACATAGTTATAGCCCAAACTAAATGGATTTCCCAAGCCAATGAGAAACCCTAAGGGTTAACCTAAGGGTAATAGCATCTTCTCCAAGTGCCTCTTTGGTCATCCTTTGCATGGTTGTCAGCTCCAATTACATAGTTTAAGAGAAACCTCGAGTTACATTCGAGGGGAGTAAGATGAGAAAAGAATGTACAACAAGAATTTCAAGAACAAGGCACGACACGCAGGTCATATTTATTAAAATTTACAACCACGAAAATACAATCATATTGGGCTAGGGCTATAACTATGCACCATGCTCAAACAACAACCATCGTGTTATACAAACAAGTGTAATGCAATTTTTAATTTTTAGTTTTATTAATGAGGCACAGTATTGACATTGCCAACGCCCCTTATCCGGAAGTGTCCTAATCTTATCAGGATGTTCCAGCCAGTATCTCATACTGACTATAATTTTAGTCGCATTAGAACTCTTATCTAAAAGTGTTTCAATCTTTATACACTTTCGACATTATTCTGTTTCTTCCATAACGTTTATGCAGAACAGAAACCGCCATTAATAATTCGCATCACAGATTATACATAACGTTTATGCAGAACAGAAACGCCATTAATAATTCGCATCACAGATTATACATAACGTTTATGCAAAACAGAAACGCCATTATTAATTCGCATCACAGATTATACATAACGTTTATGCAAAACAGAAACGCCATTATTAATTCGCATCACAGATTATATCTCACATATAAGTTGAATCGAAATTGATATACATCATATATATATTTTTAACAATTCGATTTCTAGCCTCTGAATATATCATATACATTCTAATCCGTATTAATCTCATTAAAACGATTGCATGTAATCATAAACAGAAAGTAACCAGAGATCATGCTTTTATCAAAACAAATCAGGGACTCCGAACCTGGCTCGGATACCAGTGAAGGAAACCGAAACAACACGCAGCGGAATTTAAATCATTCGGCCTCCACCAAGATCGATTCGGAGAGTTGCCTGATTAGGGTTTCGAGATTTTTACCTGACGTTTTCTCTGAATTTTCTGTCGTTGGTCGAGTCACAAGCAGCAACTTTTCGTTCCTGCCTCTACGGTATCCACACGAACGGATCTCACGACTCTTGAACGTCTCACGATCAGAAGCCTTAAAGAGCTTTTTAATTCCTTATAACCGAATTGCTAGCTTCGATTAAAAGGAATGTTTTTGTTTTTTGTTTTTAAAAGTGCGGCCATGTTTTTTTGGAAAAACATCCTTTTTATAGGCAGTAAATTTTACCCTAAAATTTACTGCCAAACAGAACTCTAATCCTACTTAGAATAGGATTAGATATATTCTTAATCCAATTCAGAATAGGATTAGATATATCCTTAATCCAATTCAGAATAGGATTAATTAAGCTCCTCATTGATCCGTTCTAAGTGTGCGACCCAATAGGTTCTCAAAACAATGGCAATGACAAAATTGTCACAGGCAATGAGCGGTAACTAGCAACACATCATTGCTACCCATGTAACGAGAATGTCAATGACTCGACATAACCTTACTCGTGATAGATGTTACCGTGTAGTTTAATCCCTTTATCCTATGATGTCTTGATTAGACACAAGTCATGGAATGTGTCACACTTGTATAGTCTAATCAGCGTTTCTTGATTCCTGAGTAGACTAATTAAACAAATAAAATCAATATCTCATATTGACTTATTCGAGCACGGCCATGCATTTCTTAGTCTCACTCTATCAAAGGGCCCAAGACATCACTCTTGTTATATAAGAGGGATAAATCCTATCTTGATCACTCAACATCCCTCTACATAGATCAAGGCATACCCAATTACTACCTTTATAGTCCATCCTGTTACGAATGACATCTAGCAGCATTAAAGTATGCAATTCTCTATGTTGGGATCTCTGATGATCTCAAGTCAAAGGATCACATACACCATCATCACTATGAGAATCGCTTATGACATTCATATAACAATCCATGTAGCGTTCTCATGGAGGGTCGATCCAGTACATAGTTCTCTAACATGTACCTATGTGATGACTTGATATCCTATATCCATGACAATGGTCATCAGTCAACCACATACTAGTCTTATCGTATCATTGTTATCCTTGTTCACAATAATACTTGACTAGGGATATTTTAAGAATAGTGTGTTATTACTATTCTAAGGACATTATTATATAAGATTATATTACGCAGTTATAAGACAAATATAATAATGAACTATGATAAATAAAATGTCATGATACATAAAAAAATGCCAAAGTCAATCATCTAATGAATGGTTCTAAGGGCATAATCCAACACATTTAACGTGAAAGCTGACGTGGATAGCTTAGTTGGCTGTCACGTGGCATGCTACATGTACAATACTAACGGAAATTAGTATCATTTAACAGATTTGGACTTAATTGCGTAATTTTAAAAGGTTGAGGGTTTATTTACAATGAAATAAAAGTTTATGGACTGCTTTTACGCAATAAAACGTTGAGTGCTTAATTCTATTTTGTGCTAAAGTTTGAGGGTCTTTTTGGCTATTAAGCCTTTTTTTAAAAAGGAATTAAGTCTAAAATTCGATTTTTTCTTTTTTTTTATCCACTATGAACAAAAAAAAATAATGCCAACATGATTTTTTTTAATATAGGCATGCCATGTGATCACCAACATCTTACGTGAAATGCTCCATCAACATTTTATTAGACATTAATGGTTTGGAGACAAACAATTTGCTCAAATAGTACTGACTAAAACATAAGATTTTATAATTGGGTAACTAAAAGAAAAAATCATCCAAAATGAGGTGACTATTTCTATAAGCTTTGTTAGACAAAATGAATTAAAGAATGATGTAATGAAAACTTAAAATGTTTACTGTTTAAATTTTTATTGAATTTTTTCCACCTTTAACAACAAGTGATAATATGTAGTTATTGCCAACAACCTCTTGGCTTAGTGACTAAAGATGAGTTGTGACATATTGTAAGTCTTGGGTTCGAATCCAAGCATTCACATTCTTAATTATTTAATATTTCCCTTGTAACAAAGATAATCTGTAGTTGTTATTTTATGCAATATATATTGTTGCATTTTATTCAAAATGTTGTAAAGAATTTGTATGCTGGCTGCCAAATTTACATCAGTACCGTTTCAATTAAGTATTCAAAGAGTGCAGGTGCAGCTAAAAAGACTTTTAACGCAGCAATATTATTTAAAATACACCCAAAGATCAAATTTGTTGGGTGAAAAATCAAGTAGATGTGTAAACATTCCACCATCAAATTGTTTAATTAGCATATGATGATTATGATTTATGATGTGTACTTTGAAATAATAAATTCATCTAAAACCCAATGAAAGTGTAGCAAATTGTCATCCAAGTGGAGTTAATTAGAAATAATTAATTAATAACTAATTGGGTTCCATTAGTATCTTCCTCGCTTAAAACGATAAAATCATTCCCTATTTTTTAAGTTTGATGTAGAGATTCAACTATTAAATTAATAAAATATAGTTAATATGAAAATATTATTAATGAACTTTTATCCATAAATTCATTTTTTGAATTAACAAAAAAGAAATTCTATATACAACTACATTTTTACTCGATACAACCATTTTACTTGTATATCCATATTTATCTTTTTTCTTTAATTTAGTTGTAATGAGCAAAATTGAGGCTGCAAATAGAATTTTTCTTAACAAAATATAAATAACATAAAAGTATTTATAAAAATATAAATTTAATTTAATTTTACTTTGATATAATCTCTTCCACACAAATATATATGTATATTATAAGAGGAGTGATCCAGTTACACATGTGTAAAACAAATTTAGTTTTACACACTTTCATATCTTTTTATATGATTTATAATTTTTTAATCGGACCGTTGAATTTTATGTTCTATTCACATAGATCATGCATACCAAATTTCAAATTAATCGAATACGTCTAACTATTTCTTTCATAAAATAAAATTTCAACCGTTGATGTATATTGAAAAAAATACTATTCTCGATAAAAATGATAGAAATAGCAGATTGATTCAAAAATTTACATACATAATAAATATGAGTAGGTTGTTAAATCCAACGGTTGGTTTGCAAAAATATTAATCCTATATGAAGATATAAAACTGTGTAAAACAAATTTGTTTTACACATGTGTAAGTGGATCCCTACTCTATTAAATTATTAGTGAATTATAACATGTCAACTTATTAATTTATAATTTTTTAAATAAAATAAATTTAAATTAAATAATTAATAAAATATTATGTGATATGATTCATTAATAATGTATAAAATTTATATACTGATATTGCATCAAATATAAATCTTTTCCCTGTAGTTTGTGTCTCTCTATGTATATGACTTATTATTTAATGTACTACCAATAAAATTTTTAGAATCCACAAACGTGATTAAAATAATGACAGATAATTACTTAAAATATTTAAAAAAATAAAATAAAATATGTATTATTATTTTAATCTTATTTAATAAAATCTAAAAACTCGTTTCACAATATATTGAATAGTAATTCTCCCTCTCTGTATATATTTGCAGCTAGAGCAAGTAGTGGAGGCCTGGATCCCATTTTCTCTAGTTGGTGGTGCCTTTCGGAACACGTGTATAGATTCTTTGCCAGAATATACTCTGCTCTCCAACTCCAACCAGGATTCTTTACGCAGGGATGGATCTGCAACCTATTAATATAAGACTGTTATCAAGTTGTTTTGTATAGTAAACAGAAAGGGAATCTGAAATTATATCACTAGTTTTTCTTTAGTGGGACTCAAATTTACGATAGCTTTTTCATTTCAAGTGTTGCATGACGTATGAAACACTATGTTCTCTTCTTGTGTTCCCCCACTAAGACAATCTCACAACCATCCAAACAAAAAATAAATACTATTAGCTTAATGGGATTTACGTAGGGGACCGGAACCTAAAATAATTTTTATAGGGAGGTTAATTCTTTTTTTTTTTTGTTTTAAGCTTTTTAATATTTGCCCATCATTGGTGTGTGGGACAAACAATATCTCAGTAATGGGGATAGTGCTTGGATCAGCCTTTCAAACTATTTGGGGGACATTTTTCCTATATAGGTAAGGGTCTACAGAAAGCTATCCTTTTACTCACTCTAAGGTCCGACAAGGAATGAATCTAATGGGGTACTGTACTTTGGGTAGCATGTGGAATTTAAGGTCAATTTTTATACTGAAAATGCCATTAATCTTGGAGATTAGACTTGCTTTGCAATCTTGGATAAGTTCCAATTAAGGGCATCATAATCTCGGGGGTTATGACTTTGAAGGTGGAACAAGTGGAGTTTTGATTTTTACTTTGATTCGTTCTTTAATTGTCCTTGTTACTTGATAATAGCGTTTTTCTTTTTTGCCAATACAAGTCGGTTCGGTTTGTAATAGTTGTTTATTTCACTTATAAGACCTATGATTGCCAACAATTTTCTTTGATGGACAATCTGTAAATTTTGCTGAGTCCAATAATTTTAGTTGTTTCTTTAAATTTGTACTAAACTTCCATCTCTTCTATTTGCTAGTCTTGTAATCTTTTGATTGTATTAATTAATTTGCTTAGCAAAAAGATTAATTAAAAAGATGCCATTCAAATTATGGGGCATACATAAGATCTTAAGAATATATATATATATATATATATATATTTATATATGTATGTATATGGCCCTATGCTTTGAGAGTCGGAAGGGTTAAGCAGCTAGTATAAACCTTACACCAAATATAACCTAAAGAGCAAAAAAACAAAACAAAATCTACATATTTCTGTTTGCTCTTCATGGTGCTAATTAGGATGTAATCACTTTCCACCGAGGGGTTAGGAAACAAATTTTTAACATTATTTTGAATGAGAAGAAAGGACATTCTAGGTCATATTTCCAATACTGAAAGCGGACTTTATTTTCATCAAGTAAAAGAAATTAATGCTTATCCCACTAATGCTCTTATCTGACTTTCTTTAATTATATAATAACAATAATATTATTTTTTTCCTTATTATGGTGGGTGCATGCCTTATTCTATTTAACTTCTTCTTTCTTTCTTTTTTGTTGGTATAAATAACAAGTATCCTCATCCGTTTTAACGGTCTGAGATTAATTTTGCACGGAGCTTAGTCACAGTTAAGGCTCTTTACCCCTCTTTAAAACTGTGTTTAGTGGAGATCAAATCCGAGAGCTCTTTCCACAAACTCAGTCTACGTTGTCAACTGAACCACAACCCATGAGTTATTTAACTTCTTCTTTCGTACCTAGATTTTTTTTAGTTGCGTGCTGCTACTTTAATCTATACTTAAACAAACATGGTTAATTTTACTAAAGCAATATGAGTTGAATTTATATTTAATGTACTAGCAATGTATAATAGATGTACACTTCAATCACAAAGTATTAATTCATCAATAACTGAGCAAAGTTTAAAAAAATGCAAAGCCTGAAAATTAAATTTTAAAAAATCTTATATATATTAATGGTGCGTAATCCACTATTGTTATTTTATAAGGGAAAACCTGCCCTTCTCTTCTTTTTTCCCTGTTTTTTTCCCCTCTTCTGGTTGACAACTAAAATCCACGTCCTCGTGCTTAATTTTGGATAAGAAATTGGGTTGCGTGGGGCAACATTTGATTCCTTCACAAAAGATGTTAAGATTCATCACTACGTAGATGTATATGATCTCTTAAAGTAATTATTAATTACATCCAATTAATTTAAAACATTATTTGTATGTCAATTCCAACTCATGGGGGGATTCATAATGTGTGTATAAAAGTAAGTAGTAGACATTTAGAAAAGAATTAATGAAGTTCCTTATCTTTATAAAGAAACTTTTAAGATGGATATTGTCTATATACATGCAAATTTGAGGTTTTTTTTTATTTAAAATAATAATTAAAGCTATATGTGAATATACCACACGTTTTGTATAAGTGTATTGTTCCGAATCTCTTTTTGGCTTCACTACAATGTTCTAATGTAATGAATTTCATTTAGAATTTGAGCCAAATAAACACTAAAAACGTGTGGTATATTCATATGAATTTATTAATTCTAGTGAAAATGGATATCCTAATTGCTTTTGTTAATCCATTCCCACTACTTTATAATTGTTTCCATAGTTCACTCATGATCAAAAAACTTTTTTTTTTGCTACAGGTCATAAAACATATTAGACTCTGTTAAAGAATATTTATTAGCTAGACATTGATTAAGGATAGATAAAATATTATTTTTAGAAAATGTTTTTACATTTAATAAATTATTTTAATATCACCTTATTCAATGCTTAATTAGTAACATATCCCTATATATATAATGATTATTTGAGAATTATATGCTTGCCTATTTTGTCTTTCAAAGCCTGGCCTATGAGAACCTAAGCATTAATGTTTAAGAATAATACAAGTTTGAGAAAAGCATGCATAAAGGTTACATATTATATGAAGCAAAACGAAAAACCATATGAGGTGATGAGGTAAGGAATGACATCAATCTTTTGGTTTATTTCCAACAAAATAAATTATTATTATTAGGTGAATACATATACATATATATAATATTTTTATTTTACCCTATTTCATATCTTTTTATACGATTTATATTTTTTTAATATCCAAACGTTGAATATTGACCTCATAATATACACACACACACACACACACACACATATATATATATATATATATATACACACATGTGTGTGTGTATATAGACACACACACATCAAACGTGACTCTTTAGTTTGGTGCCTTATTTGACATTAAGGGTTCATTTGGTTCGCGTATTTTATTTTTCTGAAAATATTTTTCACATTTTTAGTGTTTGGTACATGTAAAACATTTTCGGTCAATGTAAAATGAAATTCAGTCAATGAAAAATCTTTAAGGATTTTGAAAAATTGTCTTCCCATTTTCAAAAGGGGAAGACAATTTTCAAATCTATGCCACTCTTAAGAAAAAAACTCTCACTAAAACTCAACCTAATCTATATTGGATTAATAAAACAAACAATAAAAAATATTTTTCAGCATATCAACCAAACAATAGAGAATATTAGTTTTTCTAGAAAATCAAATTTTCAGAAATCATTTTATAAAAATTATTTTTTGAAAGTCATTTTACGCAAACCAAACGGAGCCTGAGCTGAATTAGCTAGCAAAGTTAATCTTCATTTGCAATACATGTTAAAATAATTAATTAGGTAAGTCTCCATTTTCTTCGTACAATTTACCATGCGCATTGACTTTTTCTTTTTTGAAATGCTAAGAAGTTTTAGAAATTAAGGATACTTCATCTACAACCAAACCATAAAAGGTCTCGCAAATAGTAGTGAAAAACCACAATAACAACAAGCTACACAGCTATCTCCACGATAAAGTACACATCATCTACCACGACACCACCATCATTAACCTAAATGCTCATTGGCATGCAATGCCGAACATGATTATGTGACATTTATGAAAGCTCCATGTGTTATATAATCGTTTTTAGTATGTTTTTTATATATTAAGTGAGAATTTACAATCATAATCAATTATTATATTCATAGAATTTGTAATAATATTAAAATCACTTAATTCAACTAACTAAATTAGTAAATAATTAGACTTAATAACTCATACAAAGTGAGATTAAAACCTAAAACCTCAAACTCTTAAAATTTCATTTTTGCCTCTAAACTAAAGCTTCAGTGGCATCGTCCTTCATATTTATTTTATTTATTTATTAATGAAAAAGGGGTTTTATATTTTATTAAGAGAGATTATAAATTGTTCTATAAAATATCATTTTCCATACTTTAGATAATATTGTTTAATTTTGGATGCCAATGGTACTTCTTCTCTATGAATAGTCGTAGCCAACTTTGGGTTTTGCAAGATTCCTCGAACAAAGTTTATCTATCTTTTTTTTTTTTTGATGAATGAGTTTATCTA
The DNA here is from genome assembly GCA_031772115.1 of Heritiera littoralis. Lineage (NCBI taxonomy): Eukaryota > Viridiplantae > Streptophyta > Magnoliopsida > Malvales > Malvaceae > Heritiera > Heritiera littoralis. The sequence continues at coordinate 1,246,042 of JAPDPK010000147.1, forward strand.
TCTTTGTGATTCCCCTAAAACCCCTTCCTCTAAAAAAATAAGTAAAAAAATTAAAATTTATTATATTATGAATCACTTTTGAATTTTATCATTATATTTAAACTTTTCTGAACTTTCTGTCTGTATATTTTCAAGTTTATTGATTTTTGAAAAAAATAATTAATGAAATTGATATATTTCGTAAAATTTTATGTTAGTACAACTGACAAATATTTTATCATTATAATTTTAATTTCATCATTTTTGAAAAACAAATAACGGAATTAAATATTAAATGAAATATTCTATTAATGCAAATAGCAATTTTATTCATTTTATTATTTAAATTAAAAAATCAAAAAAATTAAGAATTTGTAGAATTCAACAAAATTGAAGTACAGTGATGAAATTCAAATGTCATCACCCAACTGATTTCGATCTTAATCCAAAAAAAAAAAAGGTTATACATTATTTTAACAAGTAAAATAAATCAAGGAGAGGAGGTTGCATTCTTCTATAGTATCCAACTAAAAGCTACCCAATCCAACCTTGCTAATTAAACATTTGCTGAGGCTTGGCCTCATTTTTTTTTGTTTTTAAAAATTAAAAGAGTTATGAGGAGTTGAAATCTAATTTTGTTTGGTAAGTTGATGCATTTATACTTACACGTTAATTAAATCTGTCGTAACGGCTTCGCGCTCGACGATTTTGAAAAACATTTAAAAACAAGAGAGTCGTCACCAATCTTTTTTGACTAGGTGTGATTGGTCACCTAAAATATTTATCTTTTAATAAAATCTCAAAATTAATTAAGTTTTATTAAAAAGACAATTTTTTGGGTCTGCGAGAATAAAGTTTGGGTTCGGGGGTATGGTTACGCGTGGGGAAGGATTAGCACCCCCACAACGCCCGTTAAAAAACGGTACCATCCTAATTACATGGTATCTTTTGATTTTAGTAAGATAGTCTTGGCTTTTGATTATTTGAAAAATTAGCGTATTTGCTTGAAAAAATTGTTGTTATAAAGGGATTCATTATGAAAATCAATATGAACACCATTTATTGAAAAATTAAATCAAATATCCCAATCCTCTGGTAATATTTGAAATAATCCCTCTCACCTAGGGATCAGTCAAGAAATCACTACTTGTGAGTCTCATGACATCCTATCCTCGGCGGTGCTCACGCTATTTTATAATTGACCGTATGCATGTAGTATAGATAAAAATGTATGGCGTATATGAAACTTAAAAGAAATTTTGTTTATTTTGATTTTATTAATGAAACTCTTGATATTGAGAAATTTGGCTAAATATACCAATACTCTGGTAACATTTAGCTAATTCCTCTCACCTAGGGATCAGTCAAGAAATCACTACTTGTGAGTCTCATGACATCCCATCCTCGGGAGAATTCCACTTATTATTTTCCTTTATTTATGCACATGATGCAAACATATGGTTTATGATGCATATGGAATTATGAAAAGAATTTTATATTTTGATTTTTATTAATGAAATTCTTAATATTGAGTGTCGTAACGGCTTCGCGCTCGACGAATTTTTGAAAAAAGACGTTTAAAAACAAAAGGGAGTCGCCACCAATCTTTTTTGTCTAGGTGTGATTGGCCACCTGAAAACGTTTATCTTTTCAACAAAATCTCAAAATTAATTAAGTTTTATTAAACAGATAATTTTTTTGGTCTACGAAACAAAAATTGGGTTCGGGGGTACGGTTACGCGTGGGGAAGGATTAGCACTCCCACGACGCCCGTTAAAAAACGGTACCATCCTAACTACATGGTATCTTTTGATTTTGATAAGATAGTCTTGGCTTTTGGTTATAAAAAAAATTAGCGTGTTTACTTGAAAAATTACTGTTATAAAGAGGTTTATTATAAAAGTCAACATGAACACCATTTATTGAAAGATTAGATCAAATATCCCAATACTCTGGTAACATTTGAAATAATTCCTCTCACCTAGAGATTTCTTAAGAATCACTACTTGTGAGTTCTAGGGAATCTCATCTTCGGTGGCACTCACGCTATTTTATGCTCGATCGTATACGCATGCAGTATTGATGAGAATGTATAATGCATATGAAACTTAAAAGAAATTTTACTTATTTTGATTTTATTAATGAAACTCTTGATATTGAGAAATTTGGCTAAATATCCCAATACTCTGGTAACATTTAGCTAATTCCTCTCACCTAGGGATCAGTCAAGAAATCACTACTTGTGAGTTTCATGACATCCCATCATCGGAAGAATTCCATTTATTTTGAAATTAAGATTTATGCATATGATGCAAGCATATAGCATATGGTGCATATGGAACTATAAAAAGAACTTTATGTTTAATTTTTATTACTGAAATTCTTAATATTGAAAAATTTAACTAAATATCCCAATACTCTGGTAACATTTAGCTAATTCCTCTCACCTAAGGATCAGTCAAGAAATCACTACTTGTGAGTTTCATGACGTCCCATCATCGGAAGAATTTCATTTATTTTAGTTTTTAATATTTACGCACATGGGAGTATAAAAAGAACTTTATATTTTAATTTTTACTAATGAAATTCTTATTATTGAAAAATTTAGCTAAATATCCCAATACTCTGGTAATATTTAGCTAATTCCTCTCACCTAGGGATCAGTCAAGAAATCACTACTTGTGAGTTTCATGACATCCCATCATCGGAAGAATTTCATTTATTTTAGTTTTTAATATTTATGCATATGGGAGTATAAAAAGAACTTTATATTTTAATTTTTACTAATGAAACTCTTATTATTGAAAAATTTAGCTAAATATCCCAATACTCTGGTAACATTTAGCTAATTCCTCTCACCTAGGGATCAGTCAAGAAATCACTACTTGTGAGTTTCATGACATCTCATCATCGGAAGAATTTCGTTTATCTTGATTCTTATTCCCTTTTATTAAAATTCTATTACTACTTATTTAGTTAATTTAACTACCTTTCTTTACCTTTGGAAATTTTACTATGATTAAATTTTATTGGTTTAATTATTTTGTATTTATGTATTTCTAAAAATCCCCTTTTGTTTATTTCTCTCAATTGTTTTTATTAATTTTCATTTAATTAATATTTCTCTAAACACTCTTTATTTGTCAAGACTCATTATTATATATATTTATTTATTCATTTTATTATTATTAATTATTAATTTTTTTAATTTAATTAAATTAATTAATTTTTTTAAAAAAAAAAAAATAAATAAATAAATAAGCATGAAATTGGATATTGAGGAATAATACCGAATATCCCAATACTCTGGTAACATTCGATATAATTCCCCTCATCTAAAGTTTTTCGAAGAATCGCTACTTGCGAGTTCTACGAAGACTTATCATCGAGATTCCATACTTATTTTATTTATTTGATTATTATTCTTGATTTTTTATTATTATTATTTTTTCCTTAACCCACATTTCATTTATCTAATAAAAATTTATTTTTATTTTAAAAATGTGTTTTTACGTATAATTTATGTATATATACATTTTATATATTTATTTATACATTCTGAAAAAAATATATATTTATATGTTTTAAGGCTATATATTTTATATGTTTACATATATGTATTTTACATATTTATTTGTATTCATTCTAAAACTATATATTTACATTTTCTTTTATATATTTATTATTATATGTATTTTATATACATCAAATTTATATACTTTAAAACTATGTATTTTACATATTTTATATATTTTTATTTTCCCTTTTAAAACTATATGTTCATTTTTATTTTATTGTATCATACTATTTATTTATTTATTTTATTTATTTTTCACTTTGTTACATTTTCTATTTTATTATTGTTTTTTTTGTTTTTTTGTTGTTTTGCCATAATTAACAAATAAATAAATAGAATAAAAAAAGGAAATATACCCCAAAACGGAACGGGTCGTAGCTGCTGGGTCGGGGCAGGCGCGGATGGGTCCGATCGCGAAGCGGGTTGGCGCGCAGGTCGCGAGAGGAAATGGAGCCGGGTCAGCACGCGGGCTGCAGAAGCGGATCGCGCGGATCTTGGGTCGGGGCGAGTCGGCACGCGGATCCTCTGGGCTAAAAACCGCACCATTTTGGTCTTTATATAAGGTTACTTTTTTTCTTTTTCACTCATTTTCACCGGTTTCCAGAAAAAAATTTCGAAAATCCTCTGAAAAATTTTCTCAACTCCTCCACCCTTCTGAACGGCTGCCGCCGTGCCGGCCGCCGCACTCCGCCGTGCTCCGGTCGCCGGAAACCTTCCCGTAAGCTTAAAAAACTCCTATTCCTTTCCCTCTACACCGATCTAACCTCCGTTTACCCAAAAAATCCCTCTAACCCTATAGATCTGACTTAGGCCGAGAGTCTCCATACCCTTTTTCCCCTTTTTTTTGTGTTTTGTTTTCTCTGTGTTTGTTTGTTTGTTTTGTTTTTTTTTGTTGGTTCTGGTGTTGGCTATTGAGGTTGCTTTTGTTGTTTTTTGCAGGTATTAGGTCTAGATCTCAGATCTGGGATCCGGGGTCCTCGGATTCTAGGGTTTCCAGATCTGGGTTGGGGTTCGTCGGGATCTAAGGTTTTTAGTGGTGGTGATGGTTAAGGTAATGATGAGGGGTTGGTGATGGTGATGAATGGTTGTGATTTCGGTGGTGGTGATGGTGGTCTCGGGTGATGGCTAGGTGAGGGTAGCTTAGGGTTTTGGTGATGACGGTGGTGATGTTTGGGGTTGGTGGTTCTGACAGTGATGATGGTGGTGAGTGGGCGGTGATGGTGATGAGTAGTAACTGGATGGTGGTGATAGTGGTTATTTCTTTGTAATTTCTGAGTCTGTTGTCTCCTCCAGGAAGGGAAACCCCTTCTTGACTTATTCAAGTCTTTTAAACAAAATTCCAAGTCTTCCTATGGTCCGGTGGGTTAGAACCCATCTGAGTTCTCCCTATTGTTTTCCAGATCTCCAAGGCAGTGTCAGGATGGGATGGTTTGCTTGGGGAAGATGAATTTGTGGCAGCCGAGACCTAGGGGGAAGGGTGGAGGACGCCGGCGTTTGGGAGTGCAGCCGGTGATGGACTTGCATTAAATGTGACTGTAATATATTAGTAATAATAATAAAACAGATATAAAAATAATATTAATAAAAAGTTAACAAATAAAAATAAGTAAAATAAAATAAAACAAATAATATAAATAATATGTAATAAGAATAAAAATGAGTTAAGAACTAAAAATTAATAACAATAATAATAATAAAATAAATAAAATGAAAATAAAAATAAAAATAAAAATAACAATAATGAAACACACATATAGAATAATAATAATAAAAATAAAAACAAATAATATAATAATAATAAAAAATAAATTAATAATTAAAAATTAATAATAATAAAAACAAATAAAATAAAAATAAAACACACATATAATTATCATAATAATAATCATAATAATAATAGAAAAAATAATAATAATAATAATAATAATAATAATAATAATAATAATAATAATAATAATAATAATAATAATAAAAAAGAAAAGATAATAATAATAATAATAATAATAATAAAAAAAGAAAAGATAATAATAATAGAAGAGATAATAATAATAATAATAAAAAACAGTAATAATAATAATAATAATAATAATAATAATAATAAATAAAAAAAACACATGTGATAAAAAAACAATAACAATAATAATATATATAACAACAAATCAAATAATAAAAATAAAAACAAAAAATAACAATAAAAATAATAAAAATAAAATCAAATAGATAAAAATAAAATACTAAAAATAATAAAAATAAATTTACTCATTTTAATGGGCCTTGAAGCCCAATGTTTTATTTTGGATTTTGAAAGTCCAATTGAGTTTAAAATTATCAATTTGGACAAAATTTGGTGTCTACAACTGCCCCTCTTTGCTCATTGCTGAGTATCAGGAATAGAGCAAAAACAATAGACAACAATTTTGTCCAACTCAACACCTAATCCTTCTCCTTCCCTCTCTCCTTGTTTTTTTCTTCTTTTTTTTTTTTTGCTTCTTTCTTCTTTTTCTTTTTTCTTCTTTCTTCTTCTCTTTTTTTTTTGGTGTTTTTCTTACAACAGAGGTAGCGAAATTTTAAAATTCTTCCTGGAAATGTGCTCCTCTTGCAGCAGAGGCGATGAAACTTTAAATTCTTTTTCTGAAATATGCTCCTCTTACAGCAGAGGCGATGAAACTTTAAATTCTTTTTCTGAAAATGTGCTCCTCTTGCAGCAGAGGCGATGGAACTTTAAATTCTTTTTCTGAAATGTGCTCCTCTTGCAGCAGAGGCGATTAAACTTTAAATTCTTTTTCTGAAAATATGCTCCTCTTGGTTCAGAGGCGATGAAACTTTAAATTCTTTTTGAGGAAGCTCCTCTTGCAGCAGAGGCGATGAAACTTTAAATTCTTTTTCTGAAATATGCTCCTCTTACAGCAGAGGCGATGAAACTTTAAATTCTTTTTCTGAAAATGTGCTCCTCTTGCAGCAGAGGCGATGGAACTTTAAATTCTTTTTCTGAAATGTGCTCCTCTTGCAGCAGAGGCGATGAAACTTTAAATTCTTTTTCTGAAATATACTCCTCTTACAGCAGAGGCGATGAAACTTTAAATTCTTTTTCTGAAAATGTGCTCCTCTTGCAGCAGAGGCGATGGAACTTTAAATTCTTTTTCTAAAATGTGCTCCTCTTGCAGTAGAGGCGATGAAACTTTAAATTCTTTTTCTGAAAATGTGCTCCTCTTGCAGCAGAGGCGATGGAACTTTAAATTCTTTTTCTGAAATGTGCTCCTCTTGCAGTAGAGGCGATGAAACTTTAAATTCTTTTTCTGAAAATGTGCTCCTCTTGCAGCAGAGGCGATGGAACTTTAAATTCTTTTTGAGAAAGCTCCTCTTGCAGCAGAGGCGATGAAACTTTAAATTCTTTTTCTGAAAAGGTGCTCCTCTTGCAGCAGAGGCAATGAAACTTTAAATTCTTTTCTTCTGAGGTATGCTGAAACATTTTTTCTTCTTCTTCTTTTTTTTCTCTCTCTTTTTTTTCTTTTTTCCTTCTTTTTTTTTCGTTTGTTTGTCCTTTTGCCTGTTTGTTTTCTTTCTTGTGCTCTCCTTTTTTTTGTTTGAATTCTCATAATATGAATGAAATGCAAATGCATGTATTGACAAAGTCATGCAATTCCTATTGTGGTAATCAAATTCTCAGGACTGCCCTTTTTGTGTCTTTTGATCTTTTCACTCGTATTTCACAAAATAGTTGTCACCAATTTCGAATCAAAGTTGGTTCGCAACATATGTTCGTCACAATTTTCAATTTTCTTTGTTTCATTCCCTTATTTCTCTCTTTTCCTCCTTTCTCTCCTTTTTCCTTCTTCTACTTCTTCTCTTTTCATTAATAATGTTAGCAGGTAGATTATCATTTTAATCCTTATCTTCCTTTCAATTTTGTTAACAAACGCAATGCATTCTTGCACTTTATCGGTTGGTTATGGAGTGACCAAAAAGGACAACAAAATTTAGAAGAGAAGCATTTATTATTGGGCTAACAGGAGACAATGACAGTAAAAGTACAGTTGGGTAGTGAATACCACAAGGGTCAAGTGGTGAATTTCAAAATAAATAATGAATGTCTAGATAACCCTTCACGAACCAGACCGGTGCTTTTTTTGGGAAAAAACTAATCCGTCGATGCCCCCTGTCACACTGAGTTCATCCGACAGATGCCATGCTCCGTATGATTTCGATCCAGGTGTTGATCTTTTCTGCATCCAAGCCGCCTTTTCAGGTTTTCAACTAGGATATCCCCTTTAATCCAACTGCCCTTTTTGGGTTTTCAGTTTGAATTCTCCTTTCATTTTCTTTCTTTTTTTGTTTTGTTTTGTTTTGTTGTTGTTGTTTTTTTCTTTTTCTTTCTTTTTTTTTCTTTTCTTCTTTTTTCTTATCTCTTTTTTCTTTTTCTTTTTCTTTTTTTTTCTTTTTCTTTCTTTTTTTTTCTTTTCTTCTTTTTTCTTATCTCTTTTTTCTTTTTTTTTCTTCTTCAAGCATAGTATTTCTTCACAGCATCGGAATTTATCGGATTAGGCAGATCATTCCCATCCATCTCTGTCAAGATCAACGCCCCACCTGAGAACGCTCTTTTCATCACATATGGTCCTTCCCAATTTGGTGTCCATTTGCCCCGATTATCGTGGTGATTTGGGAGGATCTTTTTGAACACCAATTCCCCTTCACGGAAATGCCTGGGTCGAACCTTTTTATCATGGGCTCGCATCATTCTCTTCTGGTACATCTGACCATGACATAATGCTGTAAGCCTTTTCTCTTCTATAAGATTCAATTGTTCAAAGCGACTTTGAACCCATTCAGTTTTGTCCAAGTTTAATTCCATTAAGACTCTTAGGGAGGGGATCTCTACCTCAACAGGCAGCATCGCTTCCATGCCATAAACCAAAGAAAAAGGAGTTGCCTCAGTAGAGGTGCGCACTGACGTTCTATAAGCATGCAAAGCGAATGGTAGCTTCTAGTGCCAGTCTCTGTATGTGCTGGTCATCTTTCCCACAATCCTCTTAATATTCTTGTTGGCAGCCTCAATGGCTCCATTCATTTTCGGGCGATACGGGGCTGAGTTGTGATGCTTGATCTTGAACTGTGCACAAACTTCTTTCATCATGTCATTGTTCAAGTTGAGGGCGTTGTCTGATATGATCCTTTCTTGTAGCCCGTACCGGCATATTATCTCCTTCTTTAGGAACTTACAAACAGTAGACTTAGTCACATTTGCATAAGAGGCAGCTTCAACCCATTTTGTGAAGTAATCTATCATTACGAAAATGAATCTATGCCCATTTGATGCCTTGGGAGAGATGGGTCCAATCACATCCATTCCCCACATAGAAAAAGGCAATGGTGGTGCCATGACGTTGAGTGAAGTCGGGGGGACTTGGATCTTATCCGCATAGATTTGACACTTGTGGCATTTTCTAGCATAATCTATGCAATCTCTTTCTAGTGTAGTCCAATAATAGACTGCCCTCATAATCTGTCTGGCCATGAAATGACCATTTGCATGTGCCCCGCAAATTCCATCATGTACCTCCTCAAGAATCCTTTTGGCTTCAGATGTATTTACACATCTAAAAAACATCTGATCCCGACCTCTTTTATACAAAACGTCTCCATCAACGAGAAATCCCATTGCCAATCTTCTAAGGATCTTTTTATCATTCTCCGATGCATGCTCTGGGTATTGTTGACTCTTAAGGTATTGCATGATGTCATAATACCAAGGTTGTCCATCCGCTTCCTCTTTAATATTAGAACAGTGGACTGGAGAATCTCTCATGCGCAGTTTGATTGGTGAAACATTTGCTTCTGTCTCTATTTTAAACATCGCAGCTAGTGTTGCCAAGGCATCGGCAGCCTGGTTTTCTTCTCGAGATAAATGCTGGAAGATGATATTGTCAAATTGTTGTACAAGGTCAGCTATGTACTTCTGGTACTGAACTAGCTTCTGATCCCTTGTTTCCCATTCACCTCGTAACTGATAAATAACCAGTGCTGAATCTCCATAAACTTCCAAGTTCCTGATTCCCCTCTCGATTGTAGCTTTTAAGCCCATTGCACAGGCTTCGTATTCAGTCATGTTGTTGGTGCAGTTGAAATTTAATCTGGCTGTGGATGGGTAATACTTTCCATTTGGAGATATTAAAACTGCCCCTATCCCATGCCCTAAGGCATTGGACACGCCGTCAAAGAACATTCTCCATTATCTGCTATTAGGCTCTTCTTCCTCCGCTTGAAAGATAGACATTATATCTTCATTTGGAAAATCTAGCTTGATAGGCTCATACTCGTCAGTAGCACGATCTGCCAGGAAGTCGGCTATTGCCCCACCTTTGACTGCTTTTTGAGACACGTACACGATGTCATATTCAGAAAGCATAACTTGCCATCTAGCTAGTCTGCCTGACAATGATGGTTTCTCAAAGATGTACTTGAGGGGATCCAACCTAGCTATCAATCAAGTCGAATGATACAACATATACTGCCTCAATCTACGAGCAACCTAAGTCAATGCGCAACACATTTTTTCTATTGTAGTGTACTTGGCCTCGTAATCAGTGAACTTCTTGCTCAAGTAGTAGATAGCCCGTTCTTTCTTGCCCGTATCATTATGTTGGCCCAATACACTTCCCATAGAGTGTTCATTGATAGTCATGTATAGCAACAAGGGTCTTCCAGCCGTCGGCGGTACTAGAACAGGTGGATTTGACAAGTACCTTTTCACCTTTTCAAAAGCCTCTTGGCATGCCTCATTCCATTCTCCCGGATCTTGTTTCTGAAGCAACTTAAAAATAGGATCGCATTTAAGCGTAAGTTGCGAGATGAAGCGGGAAATATAGTTCAATCTTCCCAAAAAGCCTCTTACTTCCTTTTGTGTGCGTGGAGGCGACAGATTTTGTATCGCGCTGATCTTGTCCGAGTCCACTTCAATTCCCTTTTCGCTGACTATAAACCCCAACAACTTCCCCGATTTAACGCCAAAAGTGCATTTGGCAGGGTTCAACTTGAGCTGAAACTTCCGTAGCCTTTCGAACAGCTTTTGAAGGTTGGTTACATGATCCTCTTCTCCTCGGGACTTGGCGATCATGTCATCCACATACACCTCTATCTCCTTATGCATCATGTCATGAAAGAGGGTTACCATCGCCCTTTGGTAGGTGGCCCCGGCATTCTTTAAACAGAAAGGCATAACTTTGTACTAAAATGTGCCCCAAACCGTCACAAAAGTGGTTTTCTCCATGTCATCCTCGGCCATTTTAATCTTATTGTAGCCTGAAAAACCGTCCATGAACGAAAACATGTAGTGTTGGGCTGTATTATCCACCAAGGTATCGATATGAGGCAAAGGGAAATTATCCTTTGGGCTAGCTCGGTTCAAGTCTCAATAATCCACACACATTCTCGCTTTCCCATCCTTTTTCGGTACAGACACTATGTTAGCCACCCATTCCGGATACTTGGCTACCTTTAAGAACCCTGCCTCGAACTGCTTTTTTACTTCTTCCTTCACCTTCAACAACATCTCCGACTTCATGCGCCTAAGCTTCTGTTGTACTGGCTTACATTTTATTTTCAAAGGTAGACGGTTCTCCATAACATCAGTGTTTAACCCGGGCATGTCCTGATAAGACCAAGCAAAAACATCTACATATTCACGCAGCAATTCCTCTAGTTTTTGCCTCTCAACCAAGGGAAGTGCTGTGCCTACTTTGACTTCTTTGACGTTCTCATCATCCCCTAGGTTGACTATATCAGTGGCTTCTTTGTTGGGTTCAATAGGTCTTTTCTCTTGCTCAATCATTTTCAATAGATCTGGAGACAAAGCATCATCGTCTGAATCTTCATTGTTATCGAGTTCACCAACATGCATAGAATTTTCAAAATCAAACCCTGGATAGCTGTTAAGGTTATCTTCACATTCATTATTCATTTTCCTGAAAAAGCAAAAAAAATTTGACAGATATGGTTGGTTGTTTATACCAATGATAGTGACTGAATAGAAAGAACAGTTATGGAAATAATAAGGGGTGAAAAGAAAGTACTCACAATGCACTGAACTTGTTAATTTATTGAAATGATGATGAAGATCAAGTTTACAAAAAAAATCTTCTAGAGTTCTCTAGACCGAGATGTTGATAATCTACCTCACTACATTACAAAAGAAAAAACAAAAAGATAGAAGGTATCCTTTCAACAATTCAGTCTTTCAGCTCTGTTTCCCACAACATAATCATTCTTAAAACAAAAGTGGCCATTCCTCCATGCACCCCTTTAGACTAGGAATCCGCGAGTGAATCCTTTCATTAATAACACAGGTCTCACTTCCACTGCCTCTAATGAATCGGGGTGATAGCATCCACCAAATCGAAATGTATCATAGAGGTATGGGATCACCATCTTCTCCGATTCTTCTTCGTATCCTCGGAGGCGGGCTATTCTTTTCTTCCTTCTCTCTTCCAGAATCCTCTTTCTCTATGAACCAGTGGCCTTGTATCCGAGGCCAAATCTGTCTTTGTTCTCCACAATCTTCACAGGTTTCCTAGGTCCTTGAAGATTTTTCCCTAAACCTTTCCCGACACGCCAGCCCTTTTGCAGTGTCTTTTTAACAACCATCTTGGCAGCGGTTGACAATCGAGGGGTGGGTATTCTTGATCCTTCTCCTACATAGGTTGCGTTTACGATTTCGAAAGCTCTGAAATAACACTCCAATGCTTACTCGGCTGCCTCAATGTAGGGCACAGATAAAGGCTTGGTGATCACGAGGTCTTCTTCTCCGGAGACAGAAATTTGTTTATCACCGACAACAAACTTCACTTTCTGATGCAATGACGAAGGAACAGCACCCGCCGTGTGGATCCATGGTCTCCCCAGTAAGAAACTGTATGACGGCGAGATATCCATTACCTGAAATTGGATATTGAAGATGACAGGCCCGATGTCAATAGGGATTTCAATATCACCTATGACGTCCCTTCTAGAGCCATCAAATGCCCTTACAACCATGCAGCTTGGTTGTATGCAAGAAATGTCAATGGGCATCTTTTTTAGCGTGGCCATAGGCATGACGTTGATCGACGAGCCGTTGTCAATCAAAACCATGGCGATTGTGTGACCTTTGCAGCTTGTAGTGATATTCAAGGCCTTAATACTCCCTCACCCTTCCGGCGGAATTTCGTCATCACTGAAAGATATGAAATTTGCCGCTGTGATATTTCCCACTAGCTGGTCCATACTATCGACCGGAATATCATGAGGCACATAGGATTGATTCAACACCTTCATTAAGGCGTTTCGATGCGATTCTGAATTTAGCAGCAGAGATAATAGTGAAATTCGAGCAGGCATCTTAGTCAATTGCTCGACCACACTGTATTCACTGTGCTTAATCAACTTCAAAAACTCCTTTGCATCGTCCTCTGATATTGGCTTTTGCAAATTTCCTCCTTGGTCCTTGGAAAACGAGGCTTGTTCCTCTTCTTTTTTCGCTTGATCATCTTCTTCACCCTCTTTTGCTTTCCCTTTTCGGGCCCTATCTAACATCTCCGGTGTGTAGCACCTTCCACTTCGTGTAATTCCGCTTACTCCACTTATGTTTGCACTACCCGATAAGGCCAACTTATCTGTGCTCATGTCGCTAGACCCTTCAATCACTGCTTTGAACTCGTATTTCCAAGGGACAGCATTATTGCTCTTGTAAGGGAAAGAGCTCGGAACTTTGATTGTCATGGTTGGAGGAGTGACAAGGCTAGATTCCTCCTTCTTGGGACTCGACTTTTACTTGTAAAAAATCGTCAGCGGTTTTCCCCAAGGGTAATCATATCCCGAAGATTCATTCGAGGCAGTGCTCACTATATCTCCCTCTTCCTCCGTATGAAATTCTATCAAGAATGAATCCATCACCGATTAGACTACTTGTCGAAAATGAAGACAGTTTTGGATAGAGTGGCCCACAGATCCCATACGATATTCACACGCTTGATCTGGGTCGAATTCATCTTGATAGACTTTCGATTCCAACGGTGCAGGTGCAGGCTGAATCATCTTGGCCTTGGTTAAGACATCGAATACTATACTCATTGGAGTCTTAACCTCTTCCACGTGTCTCTTTATACAACACTTCCTCCCAACTTCAGCCGCATTAACTGATCCTCCACTATGACTGGGCAGTGGATTAGCATTGATATTGGGTTCCACCTCCTTGGAAAAAGTTAACCTTCCTGACTTGACCAAATCTTGCACCTTATATTTCAAAGCCGTGCAATTCTCCGTAGAATGACCCGGGTTTCCACCGTGATAGTCACATCGAGCGCTGGGGTCATACCATCTTGGAAACGGTGGCTTCATTGGCTTCATGTAGAGAGGTGCGATCATATGACCTTTCACCAATTGTGGGAATAAGTCCGTGTATGACATGGGGATAGGATCAATAGGAGGCCTTTCAATAACTCTTCGAGGAGGCCTTTGGTTAGCAGTTGGGTTACTATTCGGTTGGTAAGGCTGGGCAGTAGGTGTTGGTGTATAGTACGGTGTTGGAGGACGAAAATTTGGCCGAAAAGTTGATGGTTGTAATGGGCTTTGGTAGGGAGCAGGAGAGACATTGTTTGAGGCCGGGAAATAAGGTTGGTAATACGGGTAAGGTTGAGGCGGTGGTCGAAAACGAGGTGGGTAAGGTGCATATCCCCTATATTGAGGTGTTGTATGGGTGACTGCTTGGGTTTCAGCCTCTTTCTTCTTGGATAACCCACCTTTCTTTGAATCACTGCCTTCCAACTTCCCGCTCTTGATCGCGCTTTCTATTATTTCTCCCGTGATAACCATGTCTGCAAAATTCTTTGTTGCGTTCCCTATCATACGTTCATAATAGGGGGCCTTCAGAGTGTTTACAAACATCACCGTAATCTCCTTTTCGGTTAGAGGCGGCTGGACTTGGGATGCAATGTCCCTCCAACGTTGAGCATATTCCTTGAAGCTTTGATTGGCCCTTTTTTCTATATTTTGCAGAGACAACCTGTCTGGGGCCATATCCATTACATGCTTGTACTGAGTAATAAACGCTCTAGCAAGATCATTCCAGTTGTGAATGCGAGTACGATCTAGCTGCACATACCACCTAGCAGCTGACCCAGTGAGGCTGTCTTGAAATACATGTATTAACAGCTTATTATCATGATTATAGGCAGCCATCTTGCGACAATACATGGTCATGTGGGTAATCGGGCACTTGGTCCCATCGTACTTCTCAAACTCAGGGGTTTTAAATTTAGGAGGGATCACCACATCTGGAACTAGGCACAATCCCATTGTGTCCACAGACCCATAGAAATCACTCCCTCAATGGCCCGTAACCTCTCTTCTATGATGTTTAATTTTTTCGAGTCTGAATCGCCTTTTACCTCCGATACACTTCCTCTTAGTTTTTCCTGTTCCCTTGGATCTCTAAGTCAGGGACTTGAATCGGATCGGCTGGTCTTGTACCTTGAGTAGAGGGTATAGGTATTGTGATATGAGGTTGTGCAGAGGCGCTTGGTGCACCTGGATACATGTACGCATAGCCACCCATAGGCTGTGGAGGAGGCGGAGGTAGAGGGATGCCTTGTGAGGATTGAGCATAAGGCGGGGGTATGCCTTGTGAGGATTGGGCATAAAGTGGGGTAAATCCTGGAGGGTATTGGGGATTGTCATCTTCCCGGGGTTGATCAGTCCCTGGGTTAGGTGCTTCTTTAGCCACTTCTTTCTCCCGGTTCATCCTTGTCATCATCTCCATTAAAGCGGCTAACTGCCCTCGAATTTCTTCTTGTGCTTTCTCCATTCTATCCATCCTATTACCATGTTCTTCCTCCATTGCTCTTGAACGTGACCGAGTATTGTACGAGTGTTTAGGAATTTGGGCTGAAATCTTGAATGTTGGAGCAATCCTTGAATCTTGATTACCACAATAAGGAACTAATTACTATATGATGCGATCTTTGAAATTTTACGTTTTATTTAAACTATATGAAGAAATGAATGAATGTGATGCAAAATGAATGATACTTTGAGGGATATTTAAGCCATAACAATTTCAACAAAAGGAACTTTCATTCATTCAACAAGTCATTTGTTACATTCCAATCATATTCTGATTAAATCTATAAAAACGACTAACTTGCTGATATTGATCCTTAGCTTCATCTAAAAAGTTGAACAGCCTTTGCCCGTACTTTTCTGTTGGGAGGATTTCTCGTCTCAGAGCTTCAGCTTCGTCAACCATCTCCCTTGCCTTTGTCACGGCTTTGCAAACTTGAGTGGCCAAGTGTTCTATATATTGCTGTCTCCCCAGACTCCCCACTCTCCACGTCATGCTTGCATCTTGTGCCATCTCATATCCATAGCTCCAGTTGTTTTCACTTCGCTCCCAATATTCTATTATCACTTTAATGTGGTTCTTATGTGCTTGTAGCTGTTCCTCTAACATTTGAACCTTTTGTTGCAATGTAGCTTTTTCGTCATCTACTTCAACTTGCTTTCCTTTTTTCAACTTCTCCTTCAGTTCCTCATTCTCTTTCTGACATTGGGCTAACTTCCTTGCATTAGCTGAGTACATGCCTTCCCAATTTTGTCGTTCTTGTGACAAATAGGCAACTTCTTCTTCGCTTTTCTTTGCTTTGTGCGCCCAGTGTTCTACCCTTTTGTGCAAGTCTTCTAATTCTCTTTTTCTTTCATTTGAAGTTTGCATGATCCCTCCAACCCTCATTTCAGATCTCAACTTCTTGTTCTCTAGGTGCAGATTTCTGAGATCCTTGTTGGTGACGTTGTGTTCTTGTTGGACTTTCTTGAGCTTGGCTTCTCTCATTTCCGCCTCGTACTTGAGCTGTTCCATCTCTTTCCGAAGCCTCAAATTCTCTCGTTTCCACCTTTCCTCATCTATCTTGAATTGTTGCCTGGCGATCTCGACCTCAGATACTTCTTCTTCCGGTTCTAAAGGCATGCTGTATTCTCTCGAGAGAAACTCCACCTCCCTTACTTGCTTTGCCCTCCATATCAGGTATTCCGGGGTAGCTTTATCAGAAAGGGGTCCAAGGTTGATTCTTCGTGCTTGTTTCCATGATCGAACCACTTGCTCTCCCCTTTTCATTGCCTTTGGCTCACCGTAAGAAAATTCCAAATCACTAAGTCCATGTGTTAGTGGAATAAACTGTTTAGCTCCAAATTGTCTTAGCACCAAAAGTGGTGCATAGCTTACCACTCCCCATGGTCCTAGAAGTTGCACCCATGATTCTTCTCCACATCGATACAAGACCGGTACATGAGGCATCCAAGGCGTCATGCATACAATCTGTTTCTCCCCGAGCCTTTGCAAAAAATCCACCCATTCTTCCTTGCTCTTCAGCTTCGGCCACTTACTGTTGCAGAACTCTTTAACTGGAGGACGATGATGTAGGAAAGTTCTCTTGAAGGCCTTTTCCTCACACTTGAAATGACTCTTAGCCCAAATATGCAGTAGTTGCGCACATCCCACAAATCGCCCTTCTCCGTTCCTCCGACAATAATTCAATGACCTGAAGGTTTCTGCTAGTATGGTAGGTGCTGGATTCCCATTATTCTCGATTTGCTCAAAAAAGTCTATGACTACTACTTCAATGTGCCCTAACACCTTGGGGAAGATAATCAAACCATAGATTGCTAAAGCAAAGGCCGCCAATCCTTGCTGGTCACTAAGATGTCCCTTGATAAATGCATGAAGAAAATCCCAGGGCATACAAACATTGGATCCCTTCTCCTTTTTATGAGAGTCTATGTCTTCCGGTCTGACTCCCATAAGTTTGGCTAGCTTTTTACGGTACTCGGATTTTGGCTTTCGAACATAGATCTTATCCGGACTTTTCAGGTCAATACCTAACAGGATGGAGTACTCCTCTACTGTGGGTGTCAAGTCCATTCCATTGAAAGAGAAGCACCTATGGGAGGGATCCCAAAACTGAATAGCAGCTCTGATAAGTGGTTCTTCAATTTTTACCGCGATCAAAGACTTTATTTGGCCATACTTTTCATGAAAGTCCCTCTTCCCTTCCTCACTGATTTGATCCCATAAGTTGGCTAAATCTATTAGATTATTTTGCTGGAGGTTCAGATTCACTTCTTGCGGGAGCGAGGACATGAAATTCCCAATCAAGCAATCTCCTTTCACTTGTTGAACTTTTTCAGACCAAATTCGTACCTCCCGGTAGGAATCACATGGAACATTCACAGATGACGAACAAGCTAGCCTTTCTATGGATTCAATGAAAAATTCCTCGTTGCAAAGAGCCATGGTTAAAATACCCCTTTATGTGACTATGTGATGCAAGAAGATTCATGCAAAAGGAACAGAAAAAACGAATACAAATCAGTATGTGTATAAACAATATAAACATTGAAATAAAAGCAGATAAAGGATGTGATGCTTATTTATGTCCTATCGAAGGTTACTCTCATAAAAGGGAGGGAATGACTCTATCCTAGGTTGGTCTCCTTACAACATACTATATGCTGGTTTAAGGTTTCACATATCTACAAGGTTCCCAAATCATTCCATACTGTCGTCCACACTAGACTAGTAAGGAACAGATCTGAGTGGGAGTATTTCACTTGCCATTGCGGAGGTGATTACCTCACGAGAGCATAGCTACTTTACCCCCTCCTAAGGAGGACGGAACCCGGGTGTAGGGCTCATGTTATGCCAATGCACTTATGTATGCAACAATAAATGAGTATATGTCCTACTTTATCTATTCAACAGCGACCTTACACATAAAAAAATGTAATGAATCAAATAATGGATGAAATGAATTTTTTTTTTTGAGTTCTATGTAGAATTCATTTTTATTTTTATTCTTTCTTAAAAAAGGAAAATTAAATTTAAATGCCAATCAAGACTATTAAATTAAAATTTAAGATACCATATGGTTATTCAATGGTTTGACCCTCTTAGCGTCCCCAGTGGAGTCGCCAAGCTGTCGTAACGACTTCGCACTCGACGAATTTTTGAAAAAGGACGTTTAAAAACAAAAGGGAGTCGCCACCAATCTTTTTTGTCTAGGTGTGATTGGCCACCTGAAAACGTTTATCTTTTCAACAAAATCTCAAAATTAATTAAGTTTTATTAAACAGATAATTTTTTTGGTCTACGAAAGAAAAATTGGGTTCGGGGGTACGGTTACGCGTGGGGAAGGATTAGCACCCCCACGACGCCCGTTAAAAAACGGTACCATCCTAACTACATGGTATCTTTTGATTTTGATAAGATAGTCTTGGCTTTTGGTTATAAAAAAAAATTAGCGTGTTTGCTTGAAAAATTACTGTTATAAAGAGGTTTATTATAAAAGTCAACATGAACACCATTTATTGAAAGATTAGATCAAATATCCCAATACTCTGGTAACATTTGAAATAATTCCTCTCACCTAGAGATTTCTTAAGAATCACTGCTTGTGAGTTCTAGGGAATCTCATCTTCGGTGGCGCTCACGCTATTTTATGCTCGATCGTATACGCATGCAGTATTGATGAGAATGTACAATGCATATGAAACTTAAAAGAAATTTTACTTATTTTGATTTTATTAATGAAACTCTTGATATTGAGAAATTTGGCTAAATATCCCAATACTCTGGTAACATTTAGCTAATTCCTCTCACCTAGGGATCAGTCAAGAAATCACTACTTGTGAGTTTCATGACATCCCATCATCGGAAGAATTCCATTTATTTTGAAATTAAGATTTATGCATATGATGCAAGCATATAGCATATGGTGCATATGGAACTATAAAAAGAACTTTATGTTTAATTTTTATTACTGAAATTCTTAATATTGAAAAATTTAACTAAATATCCCAATACTCTGGTAACATTTAGCTAATTCCTCTCACCTAAGGATCAGTCAAGAAATCACTACTTGTGAGTTTCATGACGTCCCATCATCGGAAGAATTTCATTTATTTTAGTTTTTAATATTTACGCACATGGGAGTATAAAAAGAACTTTATATTTTAATTTTTACTAATGAAATTCTTATTATTGAAAAATTTAGCTAAATATCCCAATACTCTGGTAACATTTAGCTAATTCCTCTCACCTAGGGATCAGTCAAGAAATCACTACTTGTGAGTTTCATGACATCCCATCATCGGAAGAATTTCATTTATTTTAGTTTTTAATATTTATGCATATGGGAGTATAAAAAGAACTTTATATTTTAATTTTTACTAATGAAACTCTTATTATTGAAAAATTTAGCTAAATATCCCAATACTCTGGTAACATTTAGCTAATTCCTCTCACCTAGGGATCAGTCAAGAAATCACTACTTGTGACTTTCATGACATCCCATCATCAGAAGAATTTCGTTTATCTTTATTCTTATTCCCTTTTATTAAAATTCTATTACTACTTATTTAGTTAATTTAACTACCTTTCTTTACCTTTGGAAATTTTACTATGATTAAATTTTATTGGTTTAATTATTTTGTATTTATGTATTTCTAAAAATCCCCTTTTGTTTATTTCTCTCAATTGTTTTTATTAATTTTCATTTAATTAATATTTCTCTAAACACTCTTTATTTGTCAAGACTCATTATTATATATATTTATTTATTCATTTTATTATTATTAATTATTAATTTTTTTAATTAAATTAAATTAATTAATTTTTTTTAAAAAATAAAAATAAATAAATAAATAAGCATGAAATTGGATATTGAGGAATAATACCGAATATCCCAATACTCTGGTAACATTCGATATAATTCCTCTCATCTAAAGTTTTTTGAAGAATCGCTACTTGCGAGTTCTACGAAGACTTATCATCGAGATTCCATACTTATTTTATTTATTTGATTATTATTCTTGATTTATTATTATTATTATTTTTTCCTTAACCCACATTTCATTTATCTAATAAAAATTTATTTTTATTTTAAAAATGTGTTTTTACGTATAATTTATGTATATATACATTTTATATATTTATTTATACATTCTGAAAAAAAATATATATTTATATGTTTTAAGGATATATATTTTATATGTTTACATATATGTATTTTACATATTTATTTATATTCATTCTAAAACTATATATGTACATTTTCTTTTATATATTTATTATTATATGTATTTTATATACATCAAATTTATATACTTTAAAACTATGTATTTTACATATTTTATATATTTTTATTTTCCCTTTTAAAACTATATGTTCATTTTTATTTTATTGTATCATACTATTTATTTATTTATTTTATTTATTTTTCACTTTGTTACATTTTCTATTTTATTATTGTTTTTTTTTTTTTTTTGTTGTTTTGCCATAATTAACAAATAAATAAATAGAATAAAAAAAGGAAAAATACCCCAAAACGGAGCGGGTCGTAGCTGCTAGGTCGGGGCAGGGGCGGACGGGTCGGATCGCGAAGCGGGTCGGCGCGCGGGTCGCGAGAGGAAATGGAGCCGGGTCAGCACGAGGGCGGCAGAAGCGGATCGCGCGGATCTCGGGTCGGGGCGGGTCGGCACGCGGATCCTCTGGGCTAAAAAACGCACCGTTTTGGTCTTTATATAAGGTTACTTTTTTTCTTTTTCACTCATTTTCACCGGTTTCCAGAAAAAAATTTTGAAAATCCTCTGAAAAATTTTCTCAACTCCTCCACCCTTCCGAACGGCTACCGCCGTGCCGGCCGCCGCACTCCGCCGTGCTCCGATCGCCGGAAACCTTCCCGTAAGCCTAAAAAACTCCTATTCCTTTCCCTCTACACCGATCTAACCTCCGTTTACCCAAAAAATCCCTCTAACCCTATAGATCTGACTTAGGCCGAGAGTCTCCATACCCTTTTTCCCCTTTTTTGTGTTTTGTTTTCTCTGTGTTTGTTTGTTTGTTTGTTTTATTTTTTTTTGTTGGTTCTGGTGTTGGCTATTGAGGTTGCTTTTGTTGTTTTTTGCAGGTATTAGGTCTAGATCTCAGATCTGGGATCCGGGGTCCTCGAATTCTAGGGTTTCCAGATCTGGTAGGGTTTTTAGTGGTGGTGATGGTTAAGGTAATGATGAGGGGTTGGTGATGGTGATGAATGGTTGTGATTTCGGTGGTGGTGATGGTGGTCTCGGGTGATGGCTAGGTGAGGGTAGCTTAGGGTTTCGGTGATGACGGTGGTGATGTTTGGGGTTGGTGGTTCTGACAGTGATGATGGTGGTGAGTGGGCGGTGATGGTGATGAGTAGTAACTGGACGGTGGTGATAGTGGTTATTTCTTTGTAATTTCTGAGTCTGTTGTCTCCTCCAGGAAGGGAACCCCCTACTTGACTTATTCAAGTCTTTTAAACAAAATTCCAAGTCTTCCTATGGTCCGGTGGGTTAGAACCCATCTGGGTTCTCCCTATTGTTTTCCAGATCTCCAAGGCAGTGTCAGGATGGGATGGTTTGCTTGGGGAAGATGAATTTGTGGCAGCCGAGACCTAGGGGGAAGGGTGGAGGACGCCGGCGTTTGGGAGTGCAGCCGGTGATGGACTTGCATTAAATGTGACTGTAATATATTAGTAATAATAATAAAACAGATATAAAAATAATATTAATAAAAAGTTAACAAATAAAAATAAGTAAAATAAAATAAAACAAATAATATAAATAATATGTAATAAGAATAAAAATGAGTTAAGAACTAAAAATTAATAACAATAATAATAATAAAATAAATAAAACGAAAATAAAAATAAAAATAAAAATAACAATAATGAAACACACATATAGAATAATAATAATAAAAATAAAAACAAATAATATAATAATAAAAATAAATTAAGAATTAAAAATTAATAATAATAAAAACAAATAAAAATAAAACACACATATAATTATCATAATAATAATCATAACAATAATAGAAAAGATAATAATAATAATAATAATAATAATAATAATAATAATAATAATAATAATAATAATAATAATAATAATAATAATAATAAATAAAACACATGTGATAAAAAAACAATAACAATAATAATATATATAACAACAAATCAAATAATAAAAATAAAAACAAAAAATAACAATAAAAATAATAAAAATAAAATCAAATAGATAAAAATAAAATACTAATAATAATAAAAATAAATTTACTCATTTTAATGGGCCTTGAAGCCCAATGTTTTATTTTGGATTTTGAAAGTCCAATTGAGTTTAAAATTATCAATTTGGACAAAATTTGGTGTCTACATTGAGAAATTTAACTAAATATCCCAATACTATGGTAACATTTAGCTAATTCCTCTCACCTAAGGATCAGTCAGGAAATCACTACTTGTGAGTCTCATGACATCCCATCCTCGGAAGAATTCCATTTTATTTTCAATTAATATTTATTATATTATTCTATTTTCTTATTTACTTATTATTTTTTTTCATGATAATACATTAAAAATATCTAAACAAATATTTCTACTAAACAAATGAACAAGGAAATATACCCTCCTCGGGCGGGTGAGCTCCTCGAACAGGCGAGCGCGTGGACTTCCTTCTCCACGGGCGGGCGAGCTCATGAACGGGTAAGTGAGCTCGCAGATTCTGCTTCTCTTCCCAAGGGCGGGCGATCTCTCGGATTTCTTCTTCTCTGTTCTCGGGTGGGCAATCTCGCTTCTCTTTCTTT
The DNA here is from genome assembly GCA_031772115.1 of Heritiera littoralis. Classification (NCBI taxonomy): domain Eukaryota; kingdom Viridiplantae; phylum Streptophyta; class Magnoliopsida; order Malvales; family Malvaceae; genus Heritiera; species Heritiera littoralis. The sequence goes on from JAPDPK010000147.1 coordinate 1,269,279, forward strand.
TGACGAGCGGGCGAGTGAGAGCAACACGCGGGTCCTGCTTCGCTTTCCACGGGCAGGCGAATTCGCGGACGAGCGAGTACGCAGACTTCTTTTCCTCTGGCGGGCGAGTTCGTGAACGGGTCGCGGTTTCCGTGTCGGGTCAGGGGCGATGCGCGAATCTTTGGCTTTCCAAGAGCGCCATTTCAAACCCTTTAAATGGCCTCTTTTTTTTTTTTCAACTCTTCATTTCACCAATTTTTCCCAAAAAATTCCCAAACCTTCTAAAATTCTCTCTAGCTTTCTTCTTCGGGCGAACACCGGTTGCCGTGGGCCGTCGTACGTCGATCGCCGGTGGTCCTCCCTGTAAACCTAAAACACTCCTCTCAACTTCTTCTTCTCAGATCTGGGGTTCGTTTTCCCCGATAACGCTCCCAACCTTACGGATCTGACTATGCCTAGAGCCTCCTTACCCTTTTTTTGTTTTGTTTTATTATTTCTGGTTTTTGGATTTGGTTGTGTTTTGGATCTGGTGGTCGGTTCTTTTGTGTTTTTCTATTGTTTGGCTTGTTTTCCTCTTTTTTGCAGGTACTATAAAGGCTTTAGATGTTAGCTCTGGGGTTTTGGGAGGTCTCGGTTTAAGGGTTTTTTAGATCTGGGTTAGGGGGTTTGGGTAGTGGTGTGATGATGATGATGATCTGAGTGATGGTTGATGATGGCTCAGTGATAATGGTGGTGCGTGGTTGTGTGGTTGGTCGGAGGGTTGAGGTTGTGGTGATTCCGTGAGAATGGTCTCCTTGGTGGTGGTTGAATGGTTGAGGATTGGTGTTTATGCGTTTTCTCGGTTCCCTGTTCTCTCCCTTTTTCTCTTCACGGGGTCTCCTTTGCTTGGGGTCTTCTTAAACCAATTTTGGAACCCTTACCGTAGCCTTTCAGAGTCACAAGATCCCTAGGTCTCTGTTGGAGCGGGATTCACGGGATAGGGAAGATGGGACAATGGGTATGGCTTGCGACAGGGGAGAAGATCTGGTCGCCGACGGCAGTATGGGCGGCAGATTTGGGTTGGTTTGAAGCATTAAATGAGATAGGAAATAAAAAGAATAAAAATAAAAATAAAAATAAAAATAAAAATAAAATAGAAACAATAGTAGTAATAATATAATAATAATTACAGATAATAATAACATAAACAATAACAACCCAAATAATAAAAATAAATACAAACATATATATATAATAATAATAAATATCAAGACAAAATTAGGTGTCAACAGCTGCCCCTCTTTGCTTATTGCTGAAGATCAGGAATAGAGCAAAGACAATAGGCACACTAATTTTGTTCGACCTAATCTTTTTTCCCTTTTTTTTTGAGAAAGCTCCTCTTGCAGCAGAGGCGATGAAACTTTAACTTCCTTTTTTGAAATGTGCTCCTCTTGCAGCAGAGGCGATGAAACTTTAAATTCTTTTTTTGAAATGTGCTCCTCTTGCAGCAGAGGCGATGAAACTTTAAATTCCTTTTTTGAAATGTGCTCCTCTTGCAGCAGAGGCGATGAAACTTTAAATTCTTTTTCTGAAATGTGCTTCTTTTGCAACAGAGGCGATGAAACTTTAAATTCTTTTTCTGAAATGTGCTCCTCTTGCAGCAGAGGCGATGAAACTTTAAATTCTTTTTTTTTTTAAATGTGCTCCTCTTGCAGCAGAGGCGATGAAACTTTAAATTCTTTTTTGAAAATGTGCTCCTCTTGCAGCAGAGGCGATGAAACTTTAAATTTTTTTTCTAAAATGTGCTCCTCTTGCAACAGAGGCGATGAAACTTTAAATTCCTTTTTTTGAAATGTGCTCCTCTTGCAGCAGAGGCGATGAAACTTTAAATGTTCTTTTCTGAAAAGTGCTCCTCTTGCAGCAGAGGTGATGGAACTTTAAATTCTTTTTTGAAATGTGCTCCTCTTGCAGCAGAGGCGATGAAACTTTAAATTCTTTTTTGAAAATGTGCTCCTCTTGCAGCAGAGGCGATGAAACTTTAAATTCTTTTTCTGAAATGTGTTCCTCTTGCAGCAGAGGCGATGAACTTTAAATTCCTTTTTTTAAAATGTGCTCCTCTTGCAGCAGAAGCGATGAAACTTTAAATGTTCTTTTCTGAAAAGTGCTCTTCTTGCAGCAGAGGTGATGGAACTTTAAATTCTTTTTTGAAAATGTGCTCCTCTTGCAGCAGAGGCGATGAAACTTTAAATTTCTTTTTTGAAATGTGCTCCTCTTGCAGCAGAGGTGATGAAACTTTAAATTCTTTTTTGAAAATGTGCTACTCTTACAGTAGAGGCGATGAAACTTTAAATTCTTTTTTTGAAATGTGCTCATCTTGCAGCAGAGGCGATGAAACTTTAAATTCTTTTTTGAGATGTGCTACTCTTGCAGCAGAGGCGATGAAACTTTAAATGTTCTTTTCTGAAAAGTGCTCCTCTTGCAGCAGAGGTGATGGAACTTTAATTTCTTTTTTGAAAATGTGCTCCTCTTGCAGCAGAGGCGATGAAACTTTAAATTTCTTTTTTGAAATGTGCTCCTCTTGCAGCAGAGGCGATGAAACTTTAAATTTTTTTTTGAAAATGTGCTCCTCTTGCAGCAGAGGCGATGAAACTTTAAATTCTTTTTCTGAAATGTGCTCCTCTTGCAGCAGAGGCTATGAAACTTTAAATTCTTTTTTGAAATGTGCTCCTCTTGCAGCAGAGGCGATGAAACTTTAAATTCTTTTTTCTTTCTCTTCTTTCTTCTTTCCTCTCTCTTTTTCTCTTCTCTTTCTTTTTTTCTTTCTTTCTTTTCCTTCTCTCTTTTCTTCCTTTCTTTTCCTTCTCTTTTTTTTTCTTCTTCCTTTCTTTTCCTTCTCTTTTTTTCTTTTCTTCCTTTCTTTTCCTTCTCTTTTTTCCTTTTCTTTTCCTTCTCTTTTTTTATCAAAAATTTTTTTTATCCAAAATCTCCCATATTCACATTTTTCAATGTTTGGCAGATGCAATGATCACTGACGCGAATGCAAATGCAATATCAACAACGCCAATGCACATTTCTTTATCAATGATGTTAATGATGAAATTTTTTTTATTTATTTATGTTAGCTTTAAATTGACAAGTATTTTGAAAATGACAAAACTAAAGCAAGCTTAGAAATGATTTTTATACAAGTAAATTTGCTTTGAATGAACTCAATGATTGAAACTATTTTAACAAAGTCTTGGATTGAGATTTCAATTGAAAAAGTCAGTAAATACTCTTAGAAAAGTGTTAGAAGATTTTGAACTGACTTAAAATCACAAAAGCTATAAACTTTGCAACAAGTTAATTGCAGGAAGGCCTACTGGACAAAAGGGATCGATCCCTACTGTAGCAGGATCGATCCCAAATTGGCAGAATGCCATTGAACCATCTGGGAGAAAGTTGCAAAGCATTCTGGAGAAAAGGGAGCGATCCCCACTGTAGCAGGATCGATCCTTTTGCACGAGACCTGACAGTAACGGCTAGTTTTTGAGGGTTTCAACGGGATGATTTGCATTAAATGCTTTACCAACTGTTCTATCCGTTTGGTGGGTTATAAATAGAGGTATTTATGAAGTTTGGATGTAGAACAAGCACTGAAAAATTCTCAAGCTTCAATAGAGAAATTCAAATCTGAAAGTGTTCATTGTGTTTACTCCATTTTGTGAGACTCATCTGTATTCTTCACCCATTCACTGAAATTCTTGTTATTCAAGGGGTGAGCTATCCTTGTAAGGTCTGATATTGTAGAGTGTTGGGTAGCGATACAAGGGTAGAGGCTTAGAAGGAGATTTCAAAGTCTCTAGAAAGATTGTAAGAGGTCTTGCCACACCTTCAAGTGGTTTGTAAGGATTCTCAAGGAAGAGGTGAATCAAAACCTTGACAAGGAGTTCAAGGAAAGATGACGTAGGCAAGAGATTGGCCGAACCTCTATAAACTTGTGTTTGCTTCTCTTTCCCTTACTCTTATTTACTGCATTTATTTCATCATTGTTTATTTTGCTTGAATTGTGCATTAAGAGCTAGGAAAATTAAAAAGAATTAGAAAAACCGATTCACCCCCCCTTTCGGTAGAGCCAACAATTGATATCAGAGCTTGGGCTCGAGATTGACTTAGATTAACATCTATCGAGTTTAAACGATCACCAATGGCTCAAACTAGTTTGTCTACACCCTTGGTAGGAGAGGGACACTCTACGGTTAGACCTCCACTCTTTAATGGTGAAAACTATGCTTATTGGAAGACTAGAATGATGCTATTTATTCAAGCTAATGATTATGAAGTATGGAGAGTTATTGTTAAAGGTCCCCTTATCCCTATTAAGAGAGTAGATGGGACAGATGTGCCTAAGAAAGAAGATGAATGAGATACTAATGATATTAGGATGACACAACTTAATGCTAAAGCAATGCACACACTCTTTTGTGCATTAGGACCAAATGAGTATAATCGAGTGTCACAATGTGAGAATGCTAAACAAGTTTGGGATAAACTAGCTATCACACATGAGGGAACCACACAAGTCAAAGAAACCAAAGTAGGCATGCTCACACAAGACTATGAACTATTTAGAATGAAGAATGATGAGTCAATTAGTGACATGTTTACTAGGTTTACAGACATAATAAATGGTCTTAAAGCTTTAGGGAAGACATACTCTAATGTAGAGATGGTGAAAAAGATTCTCAATAGCTTACCCAAATTATGGGAAGCTAAAGTCACTGCTATTGAGGAATCCAAGGACCCTCATACACTCTCATTAGATGAACTTATGGGATCCTTGCTCACTTATGAGATGAAAATTAAGAGAAATCAAGATCCCCCAAAGAAAGTTGGTGTAGCACTAAAATCCACCACAAGTGAGGAATCAAAAGATGATCATGATGTAAGTGGTGATGAAGAAGATTTAGAAATGGCCATGTTCGCTAAGAGGTTCAATAAATTCATGAGGATGAGGGCTAGTGGAAACTCTAGGAGAGAGTTAAATAGAGGTGAAACTAGTAGGAAAGATAAGGACCAAATTATATGTTATGAATGCAAAAAACCTGGCCATATTAAATTTGATTGTCCTTTGTATAGGAAGCAAAATGAAAAGAAACAAAAGAAGAAAGCAAAGGTGGCTACTTGGAGTGATAGTGACTCTTCCGATGAAGAGAATGTGGAAGATGAAGTAGCTAACCTTTGCTTCATGGCTTTTGAAGATGAGAAGGTAACTTCTAACTTGCTAGATACTCATGAATACACTTTTGATGAATTACAAGATGCATTTGATGAATTGGCCAATGAATTTGAATGCATGAACTTGAAATATAAGAAATGATCTCTAAGTTGAAAAAGGAAAATGAAATGCTTGTGAATGTTAAGTTAGAATGTGAGAATAAATTAGAAAATGCTAATCTAGAAATTGAAGAATTAAATAAGAAGAATACTAATTTGCATAACTCCTTTTCTAGATTTTACATGGGTCAACAAAAACTTGATCAAATGCTAGAAACTCAAAGAGCATTCTTTGATAGAGAAGGGTTAGGCTATAATGCATCTAACAAAGAGACTCATCTTAAAAACTTCCTAGTTAAAGATAGAAAATTTGCTTTGTGCCCATTATGTAACAAACTAGGACATTCTTCACAAGCATGCACCTCTAGGAAGACCATAATTAGAGGAAAAATGGCTATTAAGATTTGGGTGCCTAAACATGTTTTGAATTCAAATGATGAGTCTTTAAAGTTGAAATGGATCCCTAAAGGATAAAAAATTATTGATACTAACTCTCAAGGACCAAAGAAAATTTGGGTACCTAAGATAAAAGCTTGATGTGTTTGTAGGAGGAAGAGTATTGCTACAAGGCTAAGTCCAAGGAGCATTGGTACCTTGATAATGGATGCTCTAGACACATGACGGGAGACAAGAGCCAATTCAAGTAATTAAAGCATAAAAGTGGTGGAGAGGTCAAGTTTGGAGACAACTCCAAAGGACAAATTGAAGGAATTGGCTCCATTGGTAACCCTTCCTCAACCATTGAAAATGTTTTGTATGTTAGAGGCTTGAAACATAACTTGATTAGTATTAGTCAATTGTGTGATAAGGGATTTAAAGTTATGTTTGATGATTTGTGTTGCAATGTTGTTAATGCCAAATCTAATCAAATCGTGTTTATTGGACATAGACAAGGAAATATTTATATTGTGGATTTAAATGAACTTAATAGCAAAAATGTATGCTTTATGGCTACTAGAGAAGATGAACCTTAGTTGTGGCATAGAAGACTAGGCCATGCTAGCATTCATGTTTTGTCTAAGTTAGCCAAAAGAGACTTAGTAGTAGGATTGCCTAAGCTTCAATTTGAAAATGACAAAGTTTGTGAAGCATGTGTAAGAGGAAAACACAAAAGAATTTCATTTAAACCTAAGAAGTGTGTCACTACCTCTAGATCACTTCAACTTCTTCACTTAGATCTTTTTGGACCAACTAGGACAACTAGTTTAGGAGGTAAACATTATGGATTTGTGATAGTTGATGATTACACTAGGTTTACTTCGGTGTTCTTTTTAAGTGTTAAAAATGAGGCCTTAGAAAAATTCACTATTTTCACAAAACTTGTTCAAAATGAAAAAGGTTACTCTATTTCAAGTATTAGAAGTGACCATGGAAAAGAATTTGAAAATCTTGGTTTTGATATATTTTGCAATGAAAATGGTATTAGCCACAATTTTTCAGCTCCTAGAACTCCTCAACAAAATGGGGTAGTTGAAAGGAGAAATAGAACCTTAGAAGAAATGGCTAGAACCATGCTTTGTGAAAATAACTTACCTAAATATTTTTGGGCTGAAGCAGTAAACACTTCTTGCTATGTTATAAATAGAGCTATGGTAAGGCCTATTTTAAAGAAAACCCCCTATGAGCTTTATAAAGAAAAAAGACCTAACATAAGTTATTTTCACCCATTTGGATGTAAATGTTTTGTTTTGAACAATGGTAAAGATAATTTAGGAAAATTTGATGCTAAAAGTGATGAAGGTATTTTTCTTGGCTATTCTCTAAATTCTAAGGCCTATAGAGTTTTCAATAAAAGAACACTTGTAGTAGAAGAGTCAATACATGTAATCTTTGATGAATCAAATATCACTAGTAGAACCAATCTTGATGATGAAGTACAGATCTTTGATGAACCTATAGTTGATCTATCTCAGGATAAGAATGTTAGAGAACAATTAGAAGATCTTGCTATTAACAAAAATGAGGAATCCATGGAACAAGAAATAATTGAGAAGGAATCTAGGTGTCCTAGAGAACTAGGATATGTGAAAGAAAATGATATTGTTGGAGATCCAACCATTGGAGTTAGGACTAGGTCAACATATAGAAACATATGTCAACATGTAGCCTTTGTGTCACAATTTGAACCAAAGAAAGTGGATGAGGCCTTAAATGATGAAAATTGGATTATGGCCATGCAAGAAGAATTAAATCAATTTGATAGAAGCAAAGTGTGGACATTAGTAGAAAGACCTAAAGATTATCCCATCATTGGAACCAAATGGATATTCAAGAACAAGATGGATGAAAATAGCATTATTGTTAGAAACAAGGCTAGATTAGTAGCTCAAGGATATAGACAAGAAGAAGGAATAGACTATGATGAAACCTATGCTCCGGTAGCTAGATTAGAAGCCATTAGGATGCTACTTGCCTTTGCATGCTACAAGAATTTTAAGTTATATCAAATGGATGTGAAAAGTGCTTTCTTAAATGGTTATATAAATGAAGAGGTTTATGTTGAGCAACCTCCCGGTTTTGAAAATCTAAAATTTCCTAACCATGTTTTCAAACTTTCAAAAGCCTTATATGGATTAAAACAAGCTCTTAGAGCTTGGTATGAAAGACTTTCAAAGTTTTTAATCGAAAAAGGATTTACAAGGGGAAAGGTAGACACAACCTTGTTTATTCAATCTAAGGGTCAGGACTTATTAGTAGTTCAAATTTATGTAGATGATATCATTTTTGGATCTACAAATGAGTCATTGTGCAAAAATTTCTCTAAACTAATGCAAGGTGAATTTGAAATGAGTATGATGGGAGAATTAACCTTCTTTCTAGGACTTCAAGTTAAACAATGTAAAGAAGGTATTTTCATAAATCAAGCTAAGTACACTAAAGACTTGCTCAAAAGATTTGGAATGGATGAGTCTAAACCTTTTTCTACACCTATGAGCACAAATATTAAGCTTGATAAGGATGAAGGAGGAAAATGTGTAGACACTAAACTATGTAGGTCTATGATTGGCTCATTGCTATATTTAACTGCTAGTAGACCCGATATAATGTTTAGTGTATGCTTGTGTGCTAGATTTCAGTCATCCCCTAGAGAATCACACCTACAAGCAGTAAAAAGAATCCTTAGATACCTCAAAGACACTTCCTCCTTAGGACTTTGGTATCCTAAAGATTCTACACTAGATCTCCATGCTTATTCTGATGCAGATTTTGGTGGATGCAAAGTGGATAGGAAAAGCACATCGGGAACATGCCAATTCTTAGGAAGTAGGCTCATCTCATGGTTCTCTAAGAAACAAAATAGTGTAGCTCAATCCACAACCGAGGCTGAATATATAGCTTCAGCAAGTTGCTGTGCTCAAGTTTTATGGATTAAGCAACAAATGAGAGACTATGGAATAGAAATGAATCAAGTTCCCATTAGGTGTGACAACACTAGTGCCATCAATCTTACAAAAAATCCCATCCAACATTCTAGAACCAAGCACATTGAGATTAGACATCATTTTATACGAGAACATGTGCAAAAAGGAGACATAATTCTAGAGTATGTGGATACCTTGCACCAATTAGCTGATATTTTCACAAAGCCCTTGGACAAGGAGAGATTTTGCACTCTTAGAGGTGAATTAGGCATTATGAATGCTCCTTGAATTGATTTGATGTTGAATGAATGACAAAAGTTGGTTTGATATGCTACTGTTCATGTTCATAGCTCCTTAAGATTGAACTGTTGAATTTTGTGTGTTCTGCTAATGTTAAACCTCTTTCATTCGCCAAAACACGTTTCTGATGTTAAAACACTACCATAGCCATGTCCATCTATTGTTTCTGCATACTTATGCCATTTTCTACACTTTGCTGCAGTTTTCTACACTTTTTCTGCAGTTTTCAATCTCATTTCCTGCATCTCAAGTGAAAACAATCAAATTTTGATTTTAAGATGGTAAAAATGCATAAGTTTCATTCTTTTCAAATCATTTTTATGCATCATGAACGAGGTCAGTGACTAAGGAGACAATTCTTCCTGAATAGGATTGATTTTCCAGTCTGTCAGGCCAAAAATCTGGGTGATGGGAAGCATTCTGCCTAAAAGGGATCGATCCCTCTACAGTAGGGATCGATCCCCTCGTAACAGAATGTGACTCAAGCTTCTTTTTAACCGTCGGCCTGTTCTCCTCTTTTCACTATTCATCCTTCTCTTTCATTCCAAACGCCATTCACCATTTTCTCTCAACCCAAACTTCTCAATCTCACTCATTTTTACACCAAATCACTTCATTCTTTCACCAATCTTCCTCATTTCCTTCTCTTTTTCATTTCCCCTCCTCATTTCCTGACAAAATCTCTTATTTTCTTCTTTTCCTTCTTCTTCCACAACATGGTTACTATTCACCCAACATGTCAATTGTAAGTTTTTCTTACATTTTTCATTCAATGTTTCTTGCATTTCTAGTCTTTTTCATCATGTCTTGACTGCCCATTTACTTATCTTGCATCAATTTCTTCTCCCTCTAGGTTTTCACTTCCTTTGGCACTTGTATTTTTCTAGTGTTTATACTTAGCCTATCTGTCATTATTCATTCGAAATTACTTGTCATAATTGTTAAATGAATCTTGGGTTGTGGCTCTCCGCTGTTGGTTAGACCATATCTCTCTCACACACTCATCCATAGTTCCCCCAACTTGTGCACACCACCTGTTTGATAAAAGTCCTCAACAAAATTTTATATCTTTTTCTTACTCCATATGGCCCCTAAAGTTAAGCACACTGCTCAAAAACGCAAAACTAGTGCTTCCACTTCCTCCTCCTCCATACCAACCACCTTTAACCGTTGCTTTCGCCATGCTAATGAGAAAACCAAATTTCTAGCCGAATTTGCCAATATGCCCATTGAGCATTGGCGTCTTATTGATTTCGACTTCGTCGAGTCAATTCATTTTCCTTACCTCGCCAAGTTCAATGAATAGGGTTGGACCCAATTCTTTAAAATCAATACTCCGATCCCAGCGAACATCATTCGCGCCTTCTTTTCCAATGCCGACCTCATCTATGATCCCAATGATGAATGTACGGTTGTCGGGATAAGGTCTTATGTCATGGGTAAAAATATTGAACTGACCACGCAATCCTTCTCCCTTGTCTTCAGACTTCCTCGCCACGGTACTATCTATGAACATCTCGATGTCCCCTTAGTGTTTCCCGTTATCGATAATCGTGCAAGTGACCTTCCTGTCTTCGCACGCCTCCTCCATATTATCATTTCATGGAATCTCCGCCCTCTTGGCACCCGATATTCTCACCTTCGCAAACGTGATCGTTTTTGGCTCCATCATATTCATGAACCTGATGGCGACCGAGCAGACCTCCTCTACTTTATCCTTCATGACTGGGTGAAGATTGTTCGTGGCAAGGTCAAATCCATTGTCTTCCCTCAGCCTCTCGCCTTTTACTTACTTAGTGTAGGCGTTGACTGCTCATGTGAGGTCGGTACGCTTCCGGCTGCCAACACCACCATCAATCTCACCACCCTCCATAACTTGGGATGGTATCTTCATCCAGTGGGTGACACCTTTGAATGGGTCAAGGGTCATGGTCAGCCTGCGTCTCCCGAACATGCTCCGGCACCAGATGGCGAAGAAGGAGCGGATGCAGCCGACGCACCTGCAGCAGCCACATCTTCTGCACCTTCCGGCTCCTCGTCAGCCTCTCTTGACCAAATCATGCATATGCTTCAAAACTTTCAGCACGACGTCGGTGAGCGACTTGATCACATCGAGGCCACCCAAGCTACCTTGTTCGATGAAATTCAGGATGTTCGCATGCAACACGAGGACTTCGTTGAGCAATATCACAAAACCTTTCCAAGGCGTTGATCCTCCTTGTTGTGACATGTGTCCTGCTTTCTAGTTGTTTTATGTTAATGCCTATGTTCATGACTTTGCTAGTTATGCTTTCTAGTAGTTTTATGTTAATGACTATGTCTTGATTCTGACATTAATTGCGCATTCCTGACATTAGGTTGATATTTGTTTCTCTTTATTTCATTGCCAATGCTATTGCTTATTATGAATATTCTTGGTGTACCCCTATTGCTTTAAATTGACTTATCTAGCTAACCACTTCCCCGTGCTATTTGCTTTGTTTATTCTTTTGCTATGACAAAAAGGGGGAGAATTAATGTGGTAAACTTGTATTAAATTGAGGGGGAGCAAATATTGAGGGGGAGTAATATCCTTCAAAAATCAAGTAACCTTAATGTTCAAACACATAAGCAAATTTGCTTTGAATGAACTCAATGATTGAAACTATTTTAACAAACTCTTGGATTGAGATTTCAATTGAAAAAGTCAGTAAATACTCTTAGAAAAGTGTTAGAAGATTTTGAACTGACTTAAAATCACAAAAGCTATAAACTTTGCAGCAAATTAAGTGCAGGAGGGCCTACTGGACAAAAGGGATCGATCCCTACTGTAGCAGGATCGATCCCAAATTGGCAGAATGCCATTGAACCATCCGGGAGAAAGTTGCAAAGCATTCTAGAGAAAAGGGATCGATCCCCACTGTAGCAGGATCGATCCCTTTGCACGAGACCTGACAGTAACGGCTAGTTTTTGAGGGTTTCAACGGGAGGATTTGCATTAAATGCTTCACCAACTGTTCTATCCGTTTGGTGGGTTATAAATAGAGGTATTTATGAAGTTTGGATGTAGAACAAGCACTGAAAAATTCTCAAGCTTCAAGAGAGAAATTCAAATCTGAAAGTGTTCATTGTGTTTACTCCATTTTGTGAGACTCATCTGTATTCTTCACCCATTCACTGAAATTCTTGTTATTCAAGGGGTGAGCTATCCTTGTAAGGTCTGATATTGTAGAGTGTTGGGTAGCAATACAAGGGTAGAGGCTTAGAAGGAGATTTCAAAGTCTCTAGAAAGATTGTAAGAGGTCTTGCCACACCTTCAAGTGGTTTGTAAGGATTCTCAAGGAAGAGGTGAATCAAAACCTCGACAAGGAGTTCAAGGAGAGAGGACGTAGGCAAGAGATTGGCCGAACCTCTATAAACTTGTGTTTGCTTCTCTTTCCCTTACTCTTATTTACTGCATTTATTTCATCATTGTTTATTTTGCTTGAATTGTGCATTAAGAGCTAGGAAAATTAAAAAGAATTAGAAAAACCGATTCACCCCCCTTTCGGTGGAGCCAACAATTTATTTATTTTTTTTGTGCTTGAATTCTCATAATGTGGATGAAATGCAAATGCACGTATTGACAAAGTTATGCAATTCCTATTGTGGTAATCAAATTCTCAAAACTGTCCTTTGTGTCTTTTGACCTTTTTACCCGTGGTTCATAAAATAGTTGTCACCAATTTCGAATCGGAGTTGATTCGTAACATGTACTTGTCACAATTTCCAATTTCCTTTGTTTCATTCCCTTATTTCTCTCTTTTCCTCCTTTCTCCCTTTTCTTTCTTCCTCCTTTTTTGTTTTTCCTTAGTAATGTTAGCATGTAGATCATCATTTTGATCATCATCTTTCTTTCAATTTGATTAACAAACACCATGCATTCTTGCACTTTTCGGTTGGTTGTAGAATGACTAAAAGAACAACCAATTTTAGAAAAAACATTTGTTATTGGGCTAACAAGAGAAAATGGCAACAAAAGTACAGTGGGGTAGTGAGTGCTGCAAGGGTCAAGTGGTGAATTTCAAGGAATAGTGACCAAAACAAACAATGAATGTCTAGATAACCCTTCACGAACCAAACCGGTGCTTTCTTTGGAAAAAACTAATCTGTTGGTGCCCCCTGTCACATTGAGTTCATTCGACTGACACAATGCTCCGTATGATTTCGATCCCGGGTGTTGATCTTTTCCGCATCTAAGCCGCCTTTTCAGGTTTTCAACTTAGATATCCCCTTTAACCCAAACTGCCCTTTTTGGGTTTTCAGTTTGAATTCTCCTTTTATTTCCTTTCTCTCTTTTTTTTTGTTGTTTTTTTTCTTTTTTTCTTCTTCTTTCTTTTTCTTCCTTTTTTATTTTTCCTTTTTTCTTCTTTTCCTTTCTTCAAGCATAGTATTTCTTCACAGCATCGAAATTTATCGGATTAGGCAGATCATTCCCATCCATCTCTGTCAAGATTAACGCTCCACCTGAGAACGCTCTTTTCACCACATATGGTCCTTCTCAGTTTGGTGTCCATTTGCCCCGATTATCGTGGTAATTTGGGAGGATCTTTTTCAACACTAGTTCTCCTTCTCAGAAATGCCTGGGTCGAACCTTTTTATCATGGGTTGGCATCATTCTCTTCTGGTACATCTGACCATGACATAGAGCTGTAAGCCTTTTCTCTTCTATAAGATTTAATTATTCGAAATGACTCCGAACCCATTCAGCCTCGTCTAAGTCTAATTCCATTAAGACTCTTAGGGAAGGAATTTCTACCTCAACAGGCAGCACCGCTTCCATGCCGTAAACTAGAGAAAAAGGAGTTGCCCCAGTAGAAGTACGTACTGATGTTCTATAGGCATGCAAAGCAAATGGTAGTTTCTCGTGCCAGTCTTTGTATGTGTTTGTCATTTTTCCCACAATCCTTTTGATATTCTTGTTAGCAGCCTCAACAGCTCCATTCATCTTCGGGCGATACGGAGCTGAGTTGTGATGTCTGATCTTGAACTGTGTACATACTTCCTTTATCATGTCATTGTTCAAGTTGAGGGCATTGTCTGATATGATCCTTTCTGGGAGCCTGTACCGACATATTATCCCCTTCTTTAGAAACTTACAAACAGTAGACTTAGTCACATTCGCATAAGATGCAGCCTCAACCCATTTGGTAAAGTAGTCTATCATTACAAAAATGAATCTGTGCCCATTTGATGCCTTGGGAGAGATGGGTCCAATCACATCCATTCCCCACATAGAGAAAGGCCATGGTGGTGCCATGACGTTCAGTGATGTCGGGGGAACTTGAATTTTGTCAGCATAGATTTGACACTTGTGGCATTTTCTAGCATAATCTATGCAATCTCTTTCTAGTGTAGTCCAATAATAGCCTGCCCTCATAATCTGTCTAGCCATGAAATGACCATTTGCATGTGCCCCACAAACTCCGTCATGTACCTCTTCCAAAATCCTCTTGGCTTCAGATGCTTTTACACATCTCAACAACATCTGATCTCGATCCCTTTTATACAAAACATCTCCATCGACAAGGAATCCCATTGCCAGTCTTCTGAGGATCTTTTTATCATTCTCCGATGCATGCTCTGGGTATTGTTGACTCTCAAGGTACTGCATGATGTCATAGTACCAAGGTTGTCCATCTACTTCCTCCTCAATACTAAAACAGTGGACTGAAGAGCCTCTTATACGTAGCTTGATAGGTGAGACCTCTGCTTCTACCTCCATTTTGAACATTGCAGCTATAGTTGCCAAGGCATCGGCGATCTGATTTTCTTCTTGAGATAAATGTTGGAAGACAATGTCATCGAATTGTTGCACAAGGTCAACTATGTACTTCTGATACTGCACTAACTTGTGATCCCTCGTTTCTCATTCACCCCGTAATTGATAAATGACCAGTGCTGAATCGCCATATACTTCTAGGTTTCTAATTCCCTTCTCGATTGCAGCTTCTAAGCCCATTACACAAGCTTCGTATTCAGCCATGTTGTTGGTGCAGTTGAAATTTAATCTGGCTGTGGACGGGTAGTATTTTCCACTTGGAGATGTTAATACTGCTCCTATCCCATGTCCTAGGGCATTAGATGCACCATCAAAGAACATTTTCCACGGTTTGCTGTCGGGCTCTTCTTTCTCCGCTTGGAAGACTGACATTATATCTTCATCTGGAAAATCTAGTTTGATAGGCTCATATTCATCAGTAGCACGGTCTGCGAGAAAATCAGCTATTACCCCACCTTTGACTGCTTTTTTGGGACACGTACACAATGTCGTATTCAGAAAGCATAACTTGCCATCTAGCTAGTCTGCCTGACAATGATGGTTTCTCAAAGATGTACTTGAGGGGATCCAATCTGGCTATCAACCAAGTTGAATGATACAACATGTATTGCCTCAATCTGCGAGCAACCCAAGCCAATGCACAACACATTTTTTCTATTGTAGTGTACTTGGCCTCGTAATCAGTGAACTTCTTGCTTAAGTAGTAGATGGCCTGTTCTTTCTTACCCGTATCATCGTGTTGGGCCAGCACGCATCCCATAGAATGGTCATTAACAGTCATGTACAACAACAGAGGTCTCCCTGCAACCGGCGGTACTAGAACCGGTGGATTTGACAAATACCCTTTCACTTTTTCAAAAGCCTCTTAGCATGCCTCGTTCCATTCATCCGGGTCTTGTTTCTGAAGCAACTTAAAAATGGGATCGCATTTAAGTGTAAGTTACGAAATGAAACGGGAGATGTAGTTCAGTCTTCCCAGAAAGCCTCTTACTTCCTTCTATGTGCGCGGGGGTGACAGATTCTGTATCGCGCTGATTTTATCTGGGTCCACTTCGATTCCCTTTTCGCTGATTATAAATCCTAACAACTTCCCCGATTTAACACCAAAAGTGCATTTGGTAGGATTTAACTCAAGTTGAAACTTCCGTAGCCTTTCGAACAGCTTTCGAAGGTTGGCTACATGATCCTCTTCTCCTCGGGACTTGGCAATCATGTCATCCACATACACCTCTATCTCCTTATGCATCATGTCATGAAAGTGGGTTACCATTGCCCTTTGGTAAGTGGCCCCGGCATTCTTTAGACCGAAAGGCATAACTTTGTAACAAAATGTGCGCCAAACTGTCACAAAGGTGGTTTTCTCCATGTCATCTTCAGCCATTTTAATCTGATTGTAGCCTAAAAAACCATCCATGAACGAGAACATGTAGTGTTGGGCCGTATTATCCACCAGGGTATCAATATGAGGCAATGGGAAATTATCTTTAGGGCTAGCTTTTTTTAAGTCCCGATAATCTACACACATCCTTACTTTGCAATCCTTTTTCGGTACCGGGACTATGTTAGCCACCCATTCCGGATACTTGGCTACCTTTAAGAACCCTGCATCGAATTGCTTTTTTACTTCTTCCTTCTCCTTCAACAACATCTCGGGCTTCATGAGCCTAAGCTTCTGTTGTACCGGCCTACATTCTGTTTTAAAAGGCAGATGGTGCTCCACAACGTCAGTGTTTAACCCAGGCATATCTTGGTAAGACCAGGCAAAAACATCCAAATATTCACGAAGCAATTCCTCTAGTCTTTGCCTCTCAACCAATGGAAGTGCCGTACCCACTTTGACTTCTTTGACATTCTCATCATCCCCTAAATTGACCACATCGATAACTTCTTTGTGGGGTTCAATTGGTTTTTTCTCTTGCTTAATTATTTTCAACAGATCTGTAGACAAAACATCGTCGTCTGAATCTACATTGTTATCAAGTTCACCAACATGCATAGAATTTTCAAAATCAAACCTCGGATAGCTGTTGTGGTTATCTTCACATTCATTATTCATTTTCCTGAGAAAGTAAAAAATTTGACAGATATGGTTGGTTGTTCATGCCAATGATAGTGAATGAAAGGAGAAAACAATCATAGAAATGATGATGGAGGAAAAGAGAGTACTCAAAATGCATTGAATTTGTTAATTTATTGAAATGATGATGAAGATCAAATTTACAAACAAGTCTTCTAGAGCTCTCTAGACCAATATGTTGATAATCTACCTTACTACATTACAAAAGGAAAAACAAAAAGATAGAAGGTATCCTTTCAACAATCCATTCTTTCAGCTCTATGCCCAACAACACCATCATTTTCGTAATCAAAAATTGTAATTTCCCCATGCACCCCTTTAAACTAAGAACCAACGAGAGGATCTTTTCATAAGTCCTCCTTCCACTGCCTCCAACGAATCGGGGTGATAACATCCACCAAAGCGAAAAGTATCATAGAGGTAAGGGATCACTATCTTCTCTGATTCCTCTTCGTATCCCCGAAGGCGAGCTATTCTTTTCTTCCTTCTCTCTTCCAGAATCTTCTTTCTTTCTAAACCAGTGGCCTTGTATCCGAGACCAAACCTATCTTTGTTCTCCACAATTCTCACAGGCTTTTTATGTCCTTGGAGATTCTTCCCCAAACCTCTCCCAACATGCCAGCCTTTTTGTAGTGTTTGTCTAACAATCATCTTAGTAGTGGTTGACAGCCGAGGGGTGGGTATTCTTGATCCTTCTCCCACATATGTCGCATTCACAATCTCAAAGGCCCTGAAAGAACACTCTAATGCTTCCTCGGCTGCCTCAATGTATGGCACAGACAAAGGTTTGGTGATCAAGAGGTCTTCTTCCCCGGAAACAGATACTTGTCTATCACCAACGACAAATTTCACTTTCTGATGTAGCAATGATGGAACAGCGCCAGCTGTATGGATCCATGGTCCCCCCAATAGGAAACTGTATGATGGGGAGATATCCATAAATTGAAACTGGACATTGAAAGTAACCGGCCCGATGTCAATTGGGATCTCGATATCACCTACCACATCCCTTCTAGAACCATCAAAGGCTCTCACAACCATGTGACTGGGTTGTATGTAAGATAGATCTACAGGCATCTTTCTTAGCGTGGCCATAGGCATGATGTTGATCGATGAGCCATTATCAATCAACACCTTGGCGATTGTGTGACCTTTGCCGCTGGTAGTGATGTTCAAGGCCTTAATACTCCCTCGCCCTTCCGGCGGAATTTCATCATCTATGAAAGATATAAAGTTTGCCGCTGTGATGTTCCCTGCTAACTGGTCCATACTGTCAACCGGGATGTCCTGAGGCATATATGCTTGATTCAAAACCTTCATTAAGGCGTTCCGGTGAGATTTCGAATTTAACAGCAGAGATAATAATGAAATTCGAGCAGGCATCTTATTCAATTGCTCGACTACACTATATTCACTGTGCTTGATTAGCTTCAAAAACTCCTTTGCATCCTCTTCTGACACTGGCTTTTGCAGTTTTTCCCCTCGATCTTTGGAAGACAAAGCTTGCTCCCCTCCTTTTTCCATCTGACCATCCTCTTCTCCTTCCTTTGCTTTTCCTTTTCTGACCCTTTCTAGCATTTCTGGTGTGTAGCATCTTCCGCTTCGTGTCATCCCTCCTACCCCGCTTATATTTGCATTATCTAGCATATCTGACTTGTCTGAGCTCACATTTCCTGACCCTTCAATCACTGCTTTGAACTCATATTTCCAAAGGACAGCTTTATTACTCTTGCAAGGGAAAGAACTCGGAACTTTGATTGTCATGGTCGGAGAAGTAACAAAGCTAGATTCTTCCTTCTTAGGGCTGGGCTTCTCCTTGTAAAACACTGTCAGTGGTTTCCCCCAAAAGTAATCATCTTCTGAAGATTCCTTCGAAACAACACTCACTAAATCTTCCTCCTCTTTCGTATGGAACTCGATAAAAAATGAATCCATCATTGATTGGACCACTTGTTGAAATTTATGACAGTTTTGGATAGAATGGCCCACAGATCCCCTATGATATCTACACATTTGTTCTGGACTGAATTCATCTTGATGGACTTTCGGTTCCAACGGCGCAGGCTGAATCATCTTGGCCTCGGTTAGAACATCGTATACTAGATTCATTGGAGTCCTAACCTCTTCCACATATCTCTTCATGTAACACCTCCTCCTAACTTCAGCTGCACTGACTGATCCTCCGCTATGACTGGGTAGTGGATTAGCATTGATGCTTGGCTCCACCTCTTTCGAAAAGGTCAATCTCCCTGACTTGACTAGCTCTTGCACCTTATACTTTAAAGCTGTGCAGTTTTCCGTTGAATGACCCGGGTTTCCATTATGATAGTCACATCGAGCACTTGGGTCATACCATCTTGGGAAAGGTGGTCTCATCGGCTCCATGAAAAGAGGGGCAATCATGTGGCCTTTCACAAGTTGCGGGAATAAGTCTGTGTATGACATAGGGATAGGATCAACAGGAGGCCTTTCAGTATTTCTTTGGGAAGGCCTTTGGTTAACAGTTGGGTTACTGTTTGGCTGGTAAGGTTGGGCCATAGGTATCGGTGTATAGTAAGGTGTTGGAGGGCGAAGATTTGGTTGAAATGTCTGTGGTTGGAAAGAATTTTGGTAGGGAGTGTATGAGACATTGTTTGTGGTTGGGAAATATGGTTGGTAGTTTGGGTAAGGTTGAGGTTGTGGCTGAAGCCGGGGTGAGTAAGGTGCACTTCTTCTATATCGAGGTGTTGTGTGGGTGACGGCCTAGGTTTCAACCTCCTTCTTCTTGGATAACCTACCTTTCTTTGAATCACTGCTTTCCAACTTCCCGTTCTTAATTGCATTTTCAATTATTTCCTCGGTGATGACCATGTCAGCGAAATTCTTGGTTGCAGTCCCTATCATGCGCTCATAATAAGGTGCTTTCAAAGTGTTGACAAACATCACCGTTGTCTCCTTTTCAGTTAGAGGCGGCTGGACCTGGGATGCGTTGTCTCTCCAACGTTGAGCATACTCCTTGAAGCTTTCGCTGGCCTTCTTTTCGATGTTTTGCAGGGATAACCTATCTGGGGCCATATCCGTGACATGTTTGTACTGTGCAATAAATGCTCTAGCTAGGTCACTCCAACTATGGATGCGTGTACGATCTAGCTGTACATACCACCTAGCAGCGGACCCTATGAGGCTGTCTTGGAACACATGTACCAACAGCTTGTCATCGTGATTATAAGCGGCCATTTTGTGACAGTACATCGTCACATGAGTAATGGGGCACTTGGTCCCATCATACTTCTCGAACTCAGGAGTCTTAAATTTAGGAGGGATTACCACATCTGGAACTAAGCACAATCCCATTGCATCCACTGACTCGTAAAAATCACTGCCCTCGATGGCCCTTAACCTTTCCTCTATAACGCTGAACTTCTTAGAGTCTGAATCTCCTTTCATCTCTGACACGCTCCCCCTTAACTTCTCTTGTTCTTTTGGATCATCTAAGTCAGGGACTTGAATTGGATCCGCAGGTCTTGTCCCTTGAGCGGGAGGTATAGGTACGGTGATGTGAGGTTGTGCCGATGCACTCGGTGCTCCTGGATACATGTAGGCGTAGCTACCCATAGGTTATGGTGGAGGTGGAGGTATGCCTTGTGAAGATTGGGCATAGAGAAGGGTAAACCCCGGAGGGTATATAGGGTCTTCATCTCCCTGAGGCTTATCAGTCCCTTGGTTAGGTGCTTCTCTAGCCACTTCCTTTTCTCGGTTCGACCTTGTCATCATTTCCATTAAAGCAGCTAACTGACCTCGGATTTCTTCTTGTGCCTTCTCCATTCTGTCCATCTGATTATCATGTTCTTCCTCCATCGCTCTTGAACGCGACCGGGTATTGTATGAGTGTTTGGGAATTTGGGCTGGAATTTTGAATGTTGAAGCTACCCAGAATCTTGATTACCACAATTAAGGAACTAATTACTACATGATGCAATCTTGAAGTATTACGTTTTATTTAAACTATATGAAGAAGTGAATGAATGTGATGCAAGATGAATGATACTTTAAGGGATATTTAAACCATAACAATTTCGACAAAAAGGAACTTTCATTCATTCAACAAGTCATCTGTTACATTCCAATCATGTTCTGATTAAATCCATAAAAACGACTAACTTGCTGGTATTGATCCTTAGCTTCCTCTAAAAAGTTCAGCAACCTTTGCCCGTATTTTTCTGTTGGGAGGATTTCCTGTTTCAATGCTTCAGCTTTATCGACCATTTCCCTCGCCTTTGTCACGGCCTTGCAAACTTGAGTGGCTAAGTGCTCTATATATTCCTGTCTCCCCAAACTTTCCACTCTCCATATCATGCTTGCATCCTGTGCCAAGTCATATCCATATCTCCAGTTGTTTTCACTTTGTTCCCAATCTTCTATGATCACTTTAATGTGGTTCTTATGTACCTGTAGCTGTTCCTCTAGCATTTGAACCTTTTGTTGCAACGTAGCTTTGTCATCATCTATCTCAACTTGTTTTCCTTTTTTCAACTTCTCTTTTAGTTCCTTGTTCTCTTTTTGACATTGGGCTAACTTCCTTGCACTTGCCAAATACATGCCTTCCCAATTTTGTCGTTCTTGGGACAGATGAACGACTTCTTCTTCACTTTTCTTGGCTTTGTGTGCCCAATGTTCTACCCTTCGGTGCAAGTCTTCTAATTCTCTTTTCCTTTCATTTAAAGTTTGCATGATTCCTCCAACCCTCATTTCAGATCTCAACTTCTTGTTCTCTAGGTGCAGACTTCTGAGGACCTTGTTGGTGACGTGGTATTCTTGCTGGACCTTCTTGAGCTTGGCTTCTCTCATTTCCACCTCATACTTGAGCTGTTACATCTCTCTCCGAAGCCTCAAATTCTCTTGCTTCCACCTTTCTTCATCTATCTTGAACTGCTGCCTAGCGATTTCGGCCTCGGATACTTCTACTTCTGGTTCTAAAGGCATGCTGCATTCACTTGGGAGAAAAACTACCTCCCTTATTTGCCTTGTTCTCCACATCCAGTATTCCGGGGTAGCTTTATCAGAGAGAGGCCCAAGGTTGATTCTACGTGCTTGCTTCCATGATCGAACCACTTGCTCGCCGTTTTTTATTGCCTTGGGCTCACCATATGAAAACTCCAAATCACTAAGCCCATGTGTAAGTGGAATAAATTGTTTGGCTCCAAACTGTCTTAGTACCATGAGTGGCGCATAGCTTACACCTCCCCATGGTCCCAGAAGTTGCACCCACGAATCTTCTCCGCATCGATATAAGATCGGTACATGAGGCATCCACGGAGTCATCCATACAATCTGTTTTTCTCTGAGTCTTTGCAAAAATTCCACCCAGTCTTCCTTACTTTTCAGTTTTGGCCACTTACTGTTGCAGAACTCTTTAACCGGAGCGCGATGATGTAGGAAAGTCCTCTTGAAAGCCTTTTCCACACATTTAAAATGACTTTTAGCCCGAACATGCAGTAACTGCGCACATCCCACAAATCGCCCTTCTCCGTTCCTCCTACAGTAATTCAATGACCTGAAGGTTTCGGCTAGTATGGCAGGTGATGGATTCCCATTATTCTCAATTTGCTCGAAGAAGTCTATCACTGCTACTTCAATGTGCCCTAACACCTTCGGAAAGATAACCATACCATAGGTTGCTAAAGCAAAAGCCGCCAACCCATGCTGGTCACTAAGATGTCTCTTGATGAATTCGTGAAGAAAATCCCATGGCATACGAACATTGGATCCCTTCTCCTTTTTATGGGAATCTATGTCTTCCGGTCTGACTCCCATAAGTTTGGCTAGCTTTTTGCAGTATCCAGATTTTGGCTTTCGGACATAAATTTTGTCCAGACTTTTCAAGTCTATACCTAACAGGATGGAGTACTCCTCTACTGTGGGTGTCAAATCCATTCCATTGAAAGAGAAGCACCTATGGGAGGGGTCCCAAAACTGAATAGCAGCTCTGATCAATGGTTCTTCAACTTTTACAGCGATCAAAGTCTCTATTTGGCCGTACCTCTCATGGAAATCCCTTTTCCCTCCTTCATTGATTTGATCCCATAAGTTGGCTAAATCTGTTAAGTTGTTTTGCTGGAGGTTTAGATTCAGTTCTTGTGGGAGTGAGGACACAAAATTCCTATTCAAGCAATCCCCTTTTACTTGTTGACTCTTCTCAGACCAAATTTGTACCTCCCGGTAGGAACCACATGGAACATTCACAGATGACGAACAAGCTAGCCTTTCTATGGACTCAGTGAAAAGTTCCTCGTCGAAGAGAGCCATGGTTAAAATACCCCCTTATATGACTATGCGATGCAAGAAGATTCATGCAAAAGGAATAAGACAATAAATACGAATCAGTATGTATAAAATATAAACAACGAAATAAAAGGCAGATAAGGGATGGAGTGCTTATTTATGTCCTATCAAGGGTCACTCTCATAAAAGGGAAGGAATGGCTCTATCCTAGGTTGATCTCCTCACCACATACTATATGCTGGTTTCAGGGTTTCACATATCTATAAGGTTCCCAAATCATTCCATACTGTTGTCCACGCTGGACTAGTAAAGGAACATATCTGAGTGGGAGTATTTCACTTGCCATTGCGGAGGTGATTACCTCACGAGAGCAAAGGTACTCTACTCCCTCCTAAAGAGGACGGAACCCGGGTGTAGGGCTGATGTGATGCAAATGAAAGTGCATGCAACAGTAAATGAGTATATGTTCTTTTTCATTCACAACATTTCCATACACAAAGAATGTAATGAATCAACATGATCAGAATGGATGAAATGAAGTTTTTATTTATTTATTTACGTAGATTTTAGTGAAATTTCCTTCTTTTTTTTTTTACTCCTTTTTCTTTACTTTTTCTTAAAAAGAAGATTAAATTTAAATGCCAACCAAGACTATCAAATTAAAATTTAAGATACCATATGATTATTCAATGGCTTGACTCTCTTAGTGGTCCCCATTGGAGTCGCCAAGCTGTCGTAACGGCTTCGCGCTCGATGATTTTGAAAAACATTTAAAAACAAGGGAGTCGCCACCAATCTTTTTTGACTAGGTGTGATTGGTCACCTAAAATATTTATCTTTTAATAAAATCTCAAAATTAATTAAGTTTTATTAAAAAGACAATTTTTTGGGTCTGCGAGAATAAAGTTTGGGTTCGGGGGTACGGTTACGCGTGGGGAAGGATTAGCACCCCCACAACGCCCGTTAAAAAACGGTACCATCCTAATTACATGGTATCTTTTGATTTTAGTAAGATAGTCTTGGCTTTTGATTATATGAAAAATTAGCGTATTTGCTTGAAAAAATTGTTGTTATAAAGGGATTCATTATGAAAATCAACATGAACACCATTTATTGAAAAATTAAATCAAATATCCCAATCCTCTGGTAACATTTGAAATAATCCCTCTCACCTAGGGATCAGTCAAGAAATCACTACTTGTGAGTCTCATGACATCCCATCCTCGGCGGTGCTCACGCTATTTTATAATTGATTGTATGCATGTAGTATAGAAAAAAATGTATGGCGTATATGAAACTTAAAAGAAATTTTGTTTATTTTGATTTTATTAATGAAACTCTTGATATTGAGAAATTTGGCTAAACATCCCAATACTTTGGTAACATTTAGCTAATTCCTCTCACCTAGGGATCAGTCAAGAAATCACTAATTGTGAGTCTCATGACATCCTATCCTCGGGAGAATTCCACTTATTATTTTCCTTTATTTATGCACATGATGCAAACATATGGTTTATGATGCATATGGAATTATGAAAAGAATTTTATATTTTGATTTTTATTAATGAAATTCTTAATATTGAGAAATTTAACTAAATATCCCAATACTCTGGTAACATTTAGCTAATTCCTCTCACCTAGGGATCAGTCAGGAAATCACTACTTGTGAGTCTCATGACATCCCGTCCTCGGAAGAATTCTATTTTATTTTCAATTAATATTTATTATATTATTCTATTTACTTATTTACTTATTATTTTTTTCATGATAATACATTAAAAATATCTAAACAAATATTTCTACAAAACAAATGAACAAGGAAATATACCCTCCTCGGGCGGGCGAGCTCCTCGAACAGGCGAGCGCGTGGACTTCCTTCTCCACGGGCGGGCGAGCTCATGAACGGGTAAGTGAGCTCGCAAATTCTGCTTCTCTTCCCAAGGGCGGGCGATCTCTCGGATTTCTTCTTCTCTGTTCTCGGGCGGGCGATCTCGCTTCTCTTTCTTTTGACGAGCGGGCGAGTGAGAGCAACACGCGTGTCCTGCTTCGCTTTCCACGGGCAGGCGAATTCGCGGACAGGCGAGTACGCGGACTTCTTTTCCTCTGGCGGGCGAGTTCGTGAACGGGTCGCGGTTTCCGTGTCGGGTCAGGGGCGATGCGCAGATCTTTGGCTTTCCAAAAGCGCCATTTCAAACCCTTTAAATGGCCTCTTTTTTTTTTTTCAACTCTTCATTTCACCGATTTTTCCTAAAAAATTCCCAAACCTCCTAAAATTCTCTCTAGCTTTCTTCTTCGAGCGAACACCGGTTGCCGTGCGCCGTCGTACGTCGATCGCCGGTGGTCCTCCCCGTAAACCTAAAACACTCCTCTCAACTTCTTCTTCTCAGATCTGGGGTTCGTTTTCCCCAATAACGCTCCCAACCTTACGGATCTGACTATGCCTAGAGCCTCCTTACCCTTTTTTTTTGTTTTGTTTTGTTATTTCTGGTTTTTGGATTTGGTTGTGTTTTGGATCTGGTGGTCGGTTCTTTTGTGTTTTTCTATTGTTTGGCTTGTTTTCCTCTTTTTTGCAGGTACTATAATGGCTTTAGATGTTAGATCTGGGGTTTTGGGAGGTCTCAGTTTAAGGGTTTTTTAGATCTGGGTTAGGGGGTTTGGGTAGTGGTGTGATGATGATGATGATCTGAGTGATGGTTGATGATGGCTCGGTGATAATGGTGGTGCGTGGCTGTGTGGTTGGTCGGAGGGTTGAGGTTGTGGTGATTCCGTGAGAATGGTCTCCTTGGTGGTGGTTGAATGGTTGATGATTGTTGTTTATGCGTTTTCTCGGTTCCCCGTTCTCTCCCTTTTTCTCTCCACGGGGTCTCCTTTGCTTGGGGTCTTCTTAAACCAATTTTGGAACCCTTACCGTAGCCTTTCAAAGTCACAAGATCCCTAGGTCTCTATTGGAGTGGGATTCACGGGATGGGGAAGATGGGACAATGGGTATGGCTTGCCACAGGAGAGAAGATCTGGTCGCAGGCGGCAATATGGGCGGCAGATTTGGGTTGGTTTGAAGCATTAAATGAGATAGGAAATAAAAAGAATAAAAATATAAATAAAATAAAAATAAAATAGAAACAATAGTAGTAATAATATAATAATAATTACAGATAATAATAACATAAACAATAACAACCCAAATAATAAAAATAAATACAAACATATATATATAATAATAATAAATATCAAGACAAAATTAGGTGTCAACAAAATCAATGTCACTCTCGAAACGCTTCTCATAATAATCAAAACTTAATTTAATAATTGTCACTTCTTAAGAGGAGCAGGTTCAATGTTAGATTTTTTTTTCTTTTTTGTAGTCTTTTGTTAAAAAAAAAAACCCTCTTTTCTCAATATTTTCAAAAATGGTTAAATTATTCAAGAACAATGCCTTAAAGGTCTAGAAGTTTTGCTGCAAATAGAATGATGACATGCCGACCAGTTAAGAGGGTGTTGAGAGAAACAGTCAATTGGCTCGTATTTAAGGAAATTGTCTTTGGCTTCATTTCTCCATACGAATTAATGCTTGAAGCAAGGATAAAATCTTTTCTCAAAGATAAGTATTAGAAATATTAAAAGGGATATATAGGTCATTTTGTTGAGAGTTAGTTAAGAGTTCATTCTGTTGTACTATCTAAGAATATACTAGAAAATATAAATGTACGAATGGTCATTCAAAAGCAATATATACAGAAGAACAAATAGCCTCTGTTTTTGGCTCTCCAATTTCTTCATCGTATTTTTCTTTCTTTTCTAATATGGTATCAAAGCAAATCTCGCTCTTCTTCATTTGTGTTTCTGTGACCTTCTGACTGGATCTATGGCTCTCAGTGGACAAGGTAATTAGGTGAATCGCGTCATTGTTGCTACTGGTTCTTCTTTGACAACAATGGACGATTCTAGCAATCCCTATTTTCTTCATAGTGGAGATCATCTAGGTCTCCAGCTTGTCTCGACTTCTCTTACTGGTCCAAACTACAATTCTTGGAGATAAGTGATGATGATGGCTCTTACAACGACGAATAAGTTAGGGTTTGTTGATGGCAGAATTTCGTGAGCTTTGTCCGATGATCTTTTGTTCAATGCATGGAATCGTTGCAACAGCATGGTGATTCTAGACACTTAATTTTGTCCGAGCAAATATAAAATAAAAAAATAAAAACATTTTTTAAAGTAAGTCAACCTTTCAGCCAATCCTTATACCAAGCCTATTAAAAGAGTTGACTTGAAAGATTTGGAAAGAAATAAATATTAAAAAGAAACAAATAAATAGGAGATACAAATGCTTCTAATAATAAATAAAAAGGGTCAAACAAAAATGATTGAATAAAATAAAATCCCACAGCCATGATCATGGATCGGAATTGAGGGGAAAAGATTTAATATTTTTGTCCTTTCCTTAAAAGATCAAAATCAAATAAAAGAGAAGGAAAGAAATAAATTAAAAGTGTGAAACCGAAAAAGAAAATCAAGACTGAAAAAAATCAAATAATAAAATTTGCATAATGACAACCATATTTTAAGAGCATAAATGGTGGACCTTTGTCTCTTTCCCCTATGACTATAAAAGCACAAGAGACACATATAGAAAGGCATGATTTTTACACAGAAAAAAAGAGAGAACAGAGTTCTTTTTTTTTTACAACTGAGCCGGCACCCTCTTTCACTGTCCACGTCTGCCAGCTCTTGCTTTTCCTAGTCTCCTTGCACCCCTCTCCACTCACCATTCTCGTGTGAAGACCCTTACTTGGATTCATTTCTGCAAACACCACCTGCTTCGATGCCACCTCATGGTATTGTGATCGCACTTCATTGTTTCTAGCTGTTGTCACTTTTTCATCGAAGCTACACACTGCTGCCATCACTTCTGCTGCATCTCCATAAGCCTGGCACTATTCTGGTTTTAGTGCCCCTGCACAGCACCATCCCCATTTGCTACCCGTGGCCTACATTTGCTGTTTGGCGTTGGTACTCGGTTTACATCATCTCGCCACTTACTTCTGTTAAAGGACACGATTTTTACACAAGAAAAAGGTGGAGGGAGGAAAAGGGAGAAAGGGAGACCAACGCCACTTTTGCAGTGCATTAACATCGTGTGAAGACCCTGCTCGGTTTTGTTCCTGCCCAACGCCACTTCTGCTAAGCCAGGGAGAGTGCAATCTGCGTGGAGAAGAAAGACAAAGAGATTGAAAGTAGGTCATCTTGCCAAGGTATATTCTTTGCCTCATGCTTTGTAAATTCTGTTTCATGCAATAATAGTGATGAATAAAAAAGAAACGGAAACAACAAAAGTTGATAAGTTTATATATATTTTATTTATATGCATCATTGTTTGTATGTATCCATGCACTTAGTTTTAGGTTGGATAAAAGAATTTATATAAAAATATATTTCTTTAGAAAAGAGATTGCAAAAAGAGTTGTCTTGTATTTTAAGTATGTTAAAATTTCACATACGTAATTTTTTGTTATTAACAGAGCTTTTTAAAAAAAAACAGTAACAAATAAAGTAATAAAAAAATAATAAAACAAATAAATAAAAAGATAAATACAAATAATAAATTTGGATTTCCGATGATAAGATTTCGAAGAAATCACAAGTAGTGATTCTTCGATAATCTTTAGGAACGAGAAAATTCATTAGATGTTACCAGCGTATTGGAATATCTAATTTGTTTATCTCGATATCAAAGTTTCTTATAAATATAAAAAAAATAATAAAATAAATAAAAAGGGTAAAAAGTAAATAAATATAAACTTAAAATAAATAAATTTAAATATAAATTTTAATAACAAATTTTAAATTTCCGATGATAAGATTTCTTAGAAATCGCAAGTAGCGATTCTTTGATAATCCTTAGGATCGAAATAAAATCTTTGATGTCACCAGCGTATTGGGACATTTAAATGATTTTATTCTGGTATAAAGAAAATATTAATAAGATTTCTTAGTATAAAAAAAATAAATATAAAATGGTAATAAAAATAATAATATAAAAAATAGGTTAATATGAGAAAATAGTAATAGAAATAAAAAACTTTTAAATAGGTAAAAATTTAGGAATTAAAATAAATAAATAAATGTAAATACACATCTTAAATATAAAAGGTCCCCGATGATAGGATTCCTTAGAAATCACAAGCAGTGATTCTTTGATTATCCTTAGGGTCGAAATAAAATATTTGAATATTACCAGCGTATTGGAGTATTCAAATAATTTTAGTTCGATATTAAGATTTCTAATATAATCAACTTATATGAAATAAACTAACACTAAAAATAATAAATAAATAAATATCTTAAACAAACAAACAAACAAGACTTCAAAATAAAGAGTAAAACAAATTAAAAATAAATAAGATATAAATAATGTCCGATGATGGGATGTTATGGAATTCACAAGTAGTGATTCCTAACTGATCTCTAGGTGAGAGAAATCTGCTAAATGTTACCAGCGTATTGGAATATTTAGTATGATTTTTCAATAAAAATAAAATTTTATAAAATCAATAAATTTCGAAAACAATAATATAAATATAAAAGACAATAAAAATAAAATAAAATATTTCTCATGTGCATCATATTTATTTTGTTTGCATCATTTGCATTCATGAAATTTCAAAATAAGTGCGAATCTCCCGAGGATGGGATTCTATAAAAATCGCAAGTAGCGATTCTTAAGAAATCTCTAGGTGAGGAAATTATCCAAAATGCTACCAAAAGTATTGGGGTACTTTGGAATAATTTTCAATATAAAAGATTTTCACTTATTTCAAATAAAAAATAAAATTTAAATATTTCAAAATAAAATAAATAACAAAATGATTTCAAAATAAATGAAGTTCTTTTAAATATTTAATTAAGACCATTTAATTAAGATCAAAGGGATAATATATGATTAAGTGGTACCGTTTTTTAACTGGCGTTGTGGGGGTGCTAATCCTTCCCCACGCGTAACCGAACTCCCAAACCCAAACTTTGTTTTCGCAGAACAAAAATTATTTTTTTTTGATAAAACTTAATTAATTTTAAGATTTTGTTAAAAAAATAAAAGATTTTAGGTGGCCAATCACACCTAGTCAAAAAAAATTGGTGGCGACTCCCTCTTTGTTATTTTCCAAAATCGACTAGCGATCGAATCCCCGGACGAAAATCGTTAAGACAGTGATTTCATGGATCTTGAATTTTGTAACAAGAGAAATTGCTGAGAGTTTACTTTACTTCGATATTGCTGCTGATTTGGACAGATTTATATGATAGATTTCATCAAAGTAATGGGTTGCGTATTTTCCAATTGAAGAAGCATCTTCTTGATTTGAATCAGGGTTCCATGGATGTGAATTCGTATTACACTAAATTGAAAATTATTTGGGATGAGTTGAAGCTTTTCCAACCTATACCTTTATGCCATTGTGGTGGGATGCGATCTTAGCTTGAATTCCAGCATTGAGAACATGTGCTCTAGTTTTTGATGGGCTTGAATGAATCATTCGCTCAGATCTGTGCACATATATTAATGATGGATCTTCTGGCTCTGATCACAAAGGTTTTCTCATTGGCAGTTCAAGAGGAAAGACAACGTACAATACATCAGGGATTTTCTTCTTTGCTTACTTCCTCTGTTTTAACTGATTCTTCACCATTTACTGGTGCGACAGGAGGAACTTCTCTACAAAGGTCAAAGGTGTGAAATCCCTAATTTCATGTAATTCCTCCATAATTGTAAAGTGTTGTAAGCTGAAATGATAAAATAAATAAATCTGTATCTTGAAGTATAAATGAGATATAAGACATAAGTGGAATTAAAGAAATTGATGGTCAAATGTCAAAGGGTCAAAAGGGGGTCAATGGCTGCATTGATGGGAAGGATTAAGATGCAATTAACGAAGCATGGTGAATCATCATCTTTAGCCATCAAGGTCGGGAACCCCATTTGCTCATCCCTCTCATTCCTTCCAAAATTTCCTCTAAGTCTCCATTTTATTCACCTTGACAAACCACCATCTCACGTCACCAAATCGTTAAGCTTAATTGACGAAAATCGACCCTCATCACTAGCTTAAGCTACCCGAAGTTAGGTGGAATGAATCCAAGTATTTGAGGAGATCCCAAATCCTGAAATTTTGGTGAATTGCAAAGGTAAGAGAGTTACATGGTTTTAGCTTATTTTGGTGATGGTTTGGAGTTGTATAGAGTTGGTAAAGTATATTTATAAAGGTTTGATTTGTCATGATGTTTATAGTTTGAAGAAGTAAAGAAAAATGAAAAGTGTTGGTGCAACAAAGCTATTGGATTTTTGCTAATTGAGGTAAGGAATTTATGTAACGGATGTAGGGTGGCTATGTCCGCATGTTTTATTGTGTTTTAAATGCCTTGGGATGAAGTACAAGTTGTTTTAGTGCAGGAAATGGTACATTTCGGATTTTACTCATAGTTACCAAAATGCTAGGAGCAGCCGACTGCCTTAAGTAGCAGCTGACTGCCTAGAGACAGCCAAAGCGTAGATTTTTGAAAACTGAGACAAACCAGTCGATTGCTATACAAGCCAGTCGACTGCCATTTTCCCAAAATGTATTCTATTTCAAACCAGTCGACTGCTATATGGGACAGTCACTGCTTTTATAGAAAAAGCTTTTTGTTTCAAAACCAGCTGACTGCCCAGGGGGCCAGTCGACTGCTATGCTTTCAAAAGCATTCTGTTTCGAAAACGACCGACTGCCCAAGGGGCCAGTCGACTGCCTTTTCTCGGGAAAAATTCTGTTTCAAAACCAGTCGACTGCCCTATGTGTATTTCGAAAAATAAATTATTTGAATTTCAAAAAGGAAAAAAAATTCAATAAAGCAAAATGTGGTGTAGCAGCCGACTGCCCTAAAAATCAGTCGATTGCTTATTTGAAAAAGAGGTTTTGAGAACCTATTTTAAGAAAGTATATTTGTAATTACTAAAGGTTATATGAATAATGTTTTGGAGACTATGAATCACTTTAAAAAGCATGCACATTATTTGTATTTGTATTTGTACTTGTTCTTAGCTGAGGAGCCCTAGTCCAGCCCTCAGACCCACAGTAAGGCACTTGATTAGTGAGCACTGTGGGCTATAGACAATGGCCATACGTCTCTTACTTGTTCGGCTTTGGGGAGGATCCCTGGCCCACACGTGGGTACGCCATTTATTAGATATCTCTCGGGATTATCCCTCACGGGATATATTTGTGGTATCCTTATGAGATCTCTCATGGATTATCCCTTACGGGATATATTTGCTGTATCCTTATGAGAATTACTTGGTGCATGAACCTAATTGGAAATTATTTGTCTCCCATCTATTTGAAAGTATTTGAAGTTATTTGTACTTGCACATACAATTTCACGTGATTTGAGATTCATGGAAATATTTGAAAGAGATGGGTTTACTTGTATTTGATAATTGCGAGAATTATATATGGCATATGCTTTATAATTACTTTACATGACATTATAGAGCCAAGCAGGAAAACTGCATATAGTGATACGCTCTTTTACATAAGTTTCTTATTGAGCGTAAACTCACTCCTTTACAAACATTTTTCATACAGATTATTTGAAGTAATCCTGCTCCGGGTAGAGGAGCACATTTTGGGATGTTTCAATATACCTTCGAGACATGCTTCCTATTTATTCCTTGAAGGTATACTTAGTTGGTCGTGTACTTCAGCTATTGTATAGTACAATATCACATTAGTGTATATTTGGGGAAATAAGTTATGTAATTATTTGAGATCCTGATGTATGTAACGCATGTATATATATAAGAAAGTTATATTCATGTGAAAAATGATATCGTACTATAGATAATAATGCGAAAAGCATAAGAGGAAGTAAGGTTGACATTGATAAACTAGTCTATTTAACGTTATTTGAATGAAAGAAGTAGTTGTTATTTGGTTAGTGACGAGGATGTCACAGATTGGTATCAGAGTTGATTTGACTGAAGTTTGTCGTCTCAATAAGCTAGAATTAGAGTATATCCCCAATGTACTGTACTGGTCTACATAATTATGTGTAGTATAACTGTTTAAGGTTATACTAAATCGTGTTATATGGTGGTAATATTAATAGAATGAGTACTTGAAGGAGGGGTACTAGATGAGGACGAGGACGAGGTCGTGATGAACCGCCCCCAACACAGTCTTCTCCTCCATCTCCACCGCATAGCTCGAACACTAAGCTAGCGAAAATGGAGAAACATATGGAAAATATGGCCGCGATGTTCACACAATTTATGTCGAACTTTCCGAATGTGGCCACGAGTGTACCAACAGCTTCACCTACTGTACCTCCTACTCTTATGGTATAACCCCCCAGTCCCAGTTACTGAGAGGCGAGATCCTACAGCTTATTGTAGTGTTGCCTTGATTAAGGAGTTTAAGAAGCTGGATCTGCCTAAGTTTAAGAAGGACAGTGATCCGTTGGCCGCAGAGAATTGGATGAAGACAGTCACTAAAGCATTCGGATATATGCCGTGTACTGAGAAAGAAAAGGTGGGATTGGCTGCCTATTTATTAATGGATGAGGCAGAGCTATGGTGGCAGGCCACTCAGACAGTACTAGAGGCTAGGTATTCCGAGGTAATGTGGGATATATTTGTAGAAGCATTTAATGAACAATACGTCCCACGTACTGCTCAGAGGAGGTTGCAAGTTGAATTTATGAACTTGACTCAAGGGAATATGACGGTTAGTCAATACGAGTCTAAGTTCATTACACTGAGCAGATTTGATCCGAAAGTATTGAGGAGAGAAGAGCATAAGACCTACCGGTTCATGGAGGGATTGAGACCTTCCATCAGGTCTAAAGTATACCTTATGGATATCACTACCTATGGAGAGGCAGTTCGTAAGGCTCAACTGTGTGAGCAGGACTATGAGTTTCATCAGGCCGACTTCCGAGCTAGGAATAAAGGTAAAGAACCGATGAAGCGAAAGTCAAATGAGAGAGCCTCGAGTGATAGATATCCATTTAGGAGGAGTAGGCCTTATGACAGAGCTTTGATAGGTAAGCAAATCAATTATAAGGAAATAATTCGTCTTAATTAAATGGTTATATGGAATTATGCTAAATTAGGAGTTATGATGATTATGATATAGGAACTCCTAGACCCACCGGGATCAAGATAAACAATGAGAGATCCCGACATCTAGCTGGTAGTACTGCTAGCTCATCGAGGAGTACAATGCCGAGGTGCGAGCATTGCGGGAAATTCCATGGGTCACAACCTTGCCAGTTTGCGAGTGGGCGTGCTATTGGTGTGGTGAACAGGGACATAGAATTAAGAATTATCCCAAGATAAATTAGAGGGTGCCTGAAGAGTCAGAAAAGACCCCTCAAGCACAGCCTAAGACCACCTAGCCTCAGCGTAAGGCCACGGCGGCAGAGAAAGGAAAGGCAACCGTGACTCAGGGTCGGGTGTTTGCCATTGATAAGGAGTCCGCTGATGCTTCGTCTAAGATGATTCAGGGTAAGATTTACCTTAATGATACATATGTCCTTGCTTTATTTGATCCAGGCTCTACGCACTCTTTTATTTCTCCTATGGTTACTATGAGATTACTTGTTGAGCCTGAGTCTTTAGGGCAACTGCTACAAATAAGTACTCCATTTAGGGAATCACAAATGACAAACATAGTGTATCGTAGTTGTAAGCTACAGGTAGGAGAGAGAGAATCAATAGCTGACCTAATCCTACTGAATATGTATGGATTTGATGTTACTTTGGGAATGGATTGGTTAGCTAAGAATCACGTGATGCTCGATTGTCATGCAAAAAGTGTGATCTTCTCTTCTCTCGTTAGCTATGTTGTAAATTTTGCAAATACTTAATACAAAAGTATGTTTGCTGATTGAATTATTTGAATTTGAAGTAATAGAATATAATTGTTATGTGAAGGGTTTATAGCATATGTGGTGGACATAGATCAGAAACGTCCCGAACTTCAGGAAATTTCGGTAGTAAAGGAATTTTCCAAGGTGTTTTAGGACGATCTTCCAGGACTTCTTCTGGATAGGGAGATAAAGTTCAATATCGAATTGGTGCCAGGGACTAAGCCCATTTCGAGATCACCCTATTGGATGACATTAGTGGAATTGGAAGAACTTAAGAGACAGTTGCAGGAGTTACTAGATAAGGGATTCATACAACCCAGCGTATCCCCTTGGGGTGCTCCTGTGCTTTTTGTTTGGAAGAAAGATGGCAGCATGAAATTGTGCATCGACTACCGATGGTTGAATAAGGTGACAATCAAGAACAAGTATCCTCTTCCCAGGATTGATGACCTGTTTGATCAGCTCAAAGGTGCACAAGTCTTTTCCAAGATAGACCTGAGGTCGAGATATCACCATTTGAAGATTCGAAGTGAAGATATCCCTAGGACAACATTCAGGACACGGTATGGTCACTGTGAGTTTCTAGTGATGCCGTTTTGTTTGAATAATGCACCCGCGGCTTTTATGAACTTGATGAATGATGTATTCAAACAATATTTGGACCAGTTTGTCATTGCCTTTATCGATGACATCTTGGTGTATTCGAAGTCCCTGGAAGAGCATGATCAACAATTGAGGATAGTTTTGAAAACCCTTAAGGATCGAGGATTGTATGGCAAGCTAAGTAAGTGTGATTGTTTGGCTAGATCATATCTCCTTTTTGGGTCATATAATCAGTAAAGATGGGGTTTCGGTCGATCCATCGAAGATTGAAGCGGTGGTTCAATGGGAGAGACCGAAGATAGTGACGGATATAAGGAGTTTCTTAGGTCTAGCTGTCTACTATCGAAGATTTGTAGAGGGTTTCTCGAGGTTAGCTGCTCCATTGACGCGCTTGACGCGTAAAGAGGTGAAGTTTGAATGGAATGATGCCTGTGAACAAAGCTTTCAAGAGTTAAAACGCAAGTTGACGACTGCACCTATCCTCACCATTCCTAGTGGTTCAAGAGAATTTTCGGTGTATAGTGATGCCTCAGGGCAAGGCTTGGGATGTGTACTAATGCAACATGGTAAGGTAGTTGCCTATGGTTCTAGACAATTAAAAGACCATGAGAAGAACTACCCAACTCATGACTTGGAGTTAGCTGCAGTAGTATTTGCTCTGAAGATTTGGAGGCATTACTTATATGGTGAGAGATTTCAGATTTTTACGGATCATAAGAGTCTTAAGTATCTGTTTTCTCATAGAGAATTAAACATGAGACAAAGGAGATGGCTCGAGCTTTTAAAGGATTATGATTATGAGATCCTATACCACCCGAGAAAGGCCAATGTGGTGGCGGATACTTTGAACCGGAAGCATGTAGGTATGGTATCTTATATGATGATTCGAGAGTATGAGCTACTTGAACAGTTGCAAGCCTCAACTTAAATGTTACACCTCTTGAGCAAAATGGGATGATAGCCAGTTTGGTGATTGAGCTGGAGTTGATGGATAGATCTGGGTTGCTCAGAGAGAGGATGTCTAGTGTATTGAGGCTATGGATGGAATACAACCAGGTATAATCTAGAAATTCGACATTGGTAGTGATAGAATTTTGAGATTTAATAACCGTATATGTGTTCCTAATGATAAAGAGTTAAAGAAGCTGATCTTGACAAAAGCACATTCCACTAGGTATACTTTGCATCCGAGAAATACGAAGATGTATTAAAATCTTCGCAAGATGTATTGGTAGACTGACATGAAGAGAGACGTAGCTGAGTTTGTGGTGAAGTGTCTCACGTGCCAACAGGTTAAGGTAGAACACCAAAGACCAGCAAGTTTGTTACATCATCTGCCTATACCTATGTGGAAATGGGAACACATTAAAATGGATTTTGTTATGGGATTACCGCGGACCAAGAAGAATCATGATGGTGTCTGGGTAGTTGTGGATAGATTGACTAAGTCAGCTCACTTCCTACCTGTGAAGTCTACGGATACACTTAGCGCTTTGGCAGACTTGTATATGAGAGAAGTCATCATACTACATGGTGTTCCAGTGAGCATTATATCGGATAGAGATTCCAGGTTTACTTCTCATTTTTGGGAACATTTTCAGGAAGCCAGGGGATCTCAGTTGAATTTTAGCACAGCTTTTCATCTGCAGACTGATGGGTAGTTCGAGCGCACTATTCAGACGCTCGAGGATATGTTGAGAGCTTGTGCTTTGGATTTTAAAGGCTCATGGGACAACCATCTGCCATTGGCTGAGTTTGCTTATAACAATAGCTATCACGCAAGTATCGGGATGGCACCATATGAAGCTTTATATGGTAGAAGGTCTCGATCTCTGATTGGGTGGGAAGAAGTGGGCGAGCATAGGTTATTAGCTCTAGATTTAGTCGAGCAAGCCTCTAAGAATGTTAAAATGATTTGTCAAAGACTCAAGACAGCTCAGAGTCGACAAAAGAGTTATGCGGATGCTCGACGGAGACCACTTGAGTTTTTGGTTGGAGATTTTGTGTTTTTGAAAGTTTCTCCATCCAAAGGGATCATGAGATTTGGTCGACGAGGTAAGCTTAGTCCTCGCTACATCGGGCCATTTGAGGTCTTAGATCGTGTAGCAGATGTTGCCTATAGGTTGGCATTACCTCCGGAGCTATCGGGAGTACATAATGTGTTTCATGTGTCGATGCTTCGGAAGTATAATCTGGATCTATCTCATGTCATAAAATATGAACCATTGGAGATTCGGGAAGACATGAGTTACATAGAAAAGCCAATTTAGATTTTGCATAGAAAAGAGAAAGTGTTGAGATCAAAGACAATCCCATTAGTTAAAGTTCTCTGGCAATACCATATGATGGAAGAAGCTACATGGGAGCTAGAGAGCTTGATGAAAGAGAAGTATTTGGAATTATTTGAGACTTAACCTGATTTGAATTTGGAGGACCAAATTCTCTAAGGTGGGGAGAATGTGAAATCCCCAATTTCATGTAATTCCTCCATAATTGTAAAGTGTTATAAGCTGAAATGATAAAATAAATAAATTTGTATCTTGAAGTATGAATGAGATATTGGACATAAGTGGAATTAAAGAAATTGATGGTCAAATGTCAAAGGGTCAAAAGGGGGTCAATGGCTGCATTGATGGGAAGGATTAAGATGCAATTAATGAAGCATGGTAAATCATCATCTTCAGCCATCAAGGTCTGCAGCCCCATTTGTTCATCCCTCTCATTCCTTCCATAATTTCCTCTAAGTCTCCATTTTATTCACCTTGACAAACCACCATCTCAAGTCACCAAATCGTTAAGCTTACTTGACGAAAATCGACCCTCATCACTAGCTTAAGCTATACCCGAAGTTAGGTGGAATGAATCCAAGTATTTGAGGAGATCCCAAATCCTGAAATTTTGGTGAATTGCAAAGGTAAGAGATTTAGATGGTTTTAGCTGATTTGGTGATGGTTTGGAGTTGTATAGAGTTGGTAAAGTATATTTATAAAGGTTTGATTTGTCATGATGTTTACAGCTTGAAGAAGTAAAGAAAAAGGAAAAGTGTTGGTGCAACAAAGCTATTGGATTTTTGCTAATTGAGGTAAGGAATTTATGTAACGGACGTAGGGTGGCTATGTCTGCATGTTTTATTGTGTTTTAAATGCCTTGGGATGAAGTACAAGTTGTTTTAGTGTAGGAAATGGTACATTTTGGATTTTACTCCTAGTTACCAAAATGCTAGGAGCAGCCGACTGCCTTAAGTAGTAGCCGACTGCCTAGAGACAGCCAAAGTGTAGATTTTCGAAAACTGAGACAAACTAGTCGACTGCTATACAAGCCAGTCGACTGCCATTTTCCCAAAATGTGTTCTGTTTCAAACCAGTCGACTGCTTTTATTGAAAAAGCATTCTGTTTCGAAAACCGCCGGCTGCCTAAGGGGCCAGTCGACTGCCTTTTCTCGGGAAACATTTTGTTTCAAAACTAGTCGATTGCTATTTGGGACCAGTCGACTGCCCTATGTGTATTTTGAAAAATAAATTATTTGAATTTCAAAAAGGAAAAGAAATTCAATAAAGCAAAATGTGGTGTAGCAGTCGACTACCCTAAAGACCAGTCGACTGCTTATTTGAAAAAGAGGTTTTGAGAACCTATTTTAAGAAAGTATATTTGTAATTGCTAAAGGTTATATGAATAATGTTTTGGAGACTATGAATCACTTTAAAGAGCATGCACATTATTTGTATTTGTATTTGTATTTGTATTTGTACTTGTTCTTAGCTGAGGAGCCTTAGTCCAGCCTTCAGACCTGTAGTAAGGCACCTGACTAGTGAGCACTGTGGGCTTTAGACAATGGCCATACGTCTCTTACTTGTTTAGCTTTGGGGATGATCCCTGGCCCACACGTGAGTACGCCATTTATTTGATATCTCTTGGGATTATCCCTCACGGGATATATTTGTGGTATCCTTATAAGATCTCTCATGGATTATCCCTTACGGGATATATTTGCTGTATCCTTATGAGAATTACTTGGTGCATGAACCTAATTGGAAATTATTTGTCTCCCATCTATTTGAAAGTATTTGAAGTTATTTGTACTTGCACATACGATTTCACGTGATTTGAGATTCGTGGAAATATTTGAAAGAGATGGGTTTACTTGTATTTGATAATTGCAAGAATTATATATGGCATATGCTTTATAATGATTTTACATGACATTATAGAGCCAAGCAGGAAAACTGCATATAGTGATATAGTATGCTCTTTTACATAAGTTTCTTACTGAGCATAAACTCACTCCTTTACAAACATTTTTCATACAGATTATTTGAAGTAATCCCGCTCCGGGTAGAGGAGCACATTTTGGGATCTTTCAATATACCTTCAAGACACGCTTCCTATTTATTCCTTGAAGGTATACTTACTTGGCCGTGTACTTTGGCTATTGTACAGTACAATATCATATTAGTGTATATTTGGGGAAATAGGTTATGTAATTATTTGAGATCTTGATGTATGTGACGCATGTATATATATAAGAAAGTTATATTCATGTGAAAAATGATATTGTACTATAGATAATAATGCAAAAAGCATAAGAGGAAGTAAGGTTGACATTGATAAACTAGTCTATTTAGCATTATTTGAATGAAAGAAGTAGTTGTTATTTGTTTAGTGACGAGGATGTCACAAAAGGATTCCAAATGAGATAAGTCTCTGTGCACACATTGTGGATTTACTAGATATATTATTAACAAATGCTATAAACTCCATGGATATCCTCCAGGACACAAGAAATACAGAGGTTCTCAATCTTTTCAGACCAAAGCACAGGTTAATCAAACTAATGCTTCTGTTCATGGTGATT
Organism: Heritiera littoralis; assembly: GCA_031772115.1. NCBI lineage: Eukaryota > Viridiplantae > Streptophyta > Magnoliopsida > Malvales > Malvaceae > Heritiera > Heritiera littoralis. The sequence goes on from JAPDPK010000147.1 coordinate 1,309,712, forward strand.
TGACTACAGGAATGGAAGCAACTGGCTCAACAATTCATTCTCTGACCACCTTTTAATGTGAGCAACTCATTGCACTTCTTAGCTCTCAACTGCAGTCAGGAATTCGAGGCACTTTTGAATGTCAGCAATTTGCTCCTACTATTTCTCAGCTTTGTGGTAAAGCTTCCCTCTCCTCTCATAATTCTCATTCACTTTCTCATCATTCTTGGGTTCTTGATACTAGAGCTACACACCACGTTTGTTGCACTGAATCCTTGTTTGTTAATTCACTTCCTGTTGATAATTCATTTGTCACTCTTCCTAATGCATAAATTATTCTTATACATCGAATAGGTACTGTTGTTTTAACACCTGATCTCACTCTCACTAATGCCCTATTTGTTCCCAAATTTCAATTAGCTCACTCACTTAACAATGTTCCTGTAGTGTTAATTTCTTTCCTTCATGTTGTTTAATTCAGGACCATACACGGGAGAAAATGTGTAACGACCCTTTTTACCAAAATTATGAGCCAATTTTTTATTTTTTTCCTTTTTCACTTACCATTGGTTGGGCTCTGCTTAGTGTCTCAAATTTATTCTTAAGCTAAATGTACATTAGCTAAATCAATATCCTATAAACGTTTTGGTCCCAGTTCAAATTTTCTGACTAAGCATGCAGTCACATATTAAAATTATATTACTTAAAAAAATTTATGTCCATCAAAGTTGCATGCATCATTTCTTATCATGAATATACTAAGTGTTTCCTTTAATTACATCCCCTTACTAGAAAAGTACTGTAAAACAAGTCTGAATAGAAAATAGATATCTGTACATCATGTACCTTCAAGGGCGATACAAAAACCTCGAAAGACATGTCAGAACCTCTCGTACAGATCGCCTACTGCAAATAATCTGGAAGGTGGAGAGGGAGGGTGAGCTTTTTGGAAAGCCCAATAATGGATACATATAAAGAGACAGATACCGTAAGCTATATGCAAGTATTCTAAAACGATTAATAAATTTTAAATCATAAGGGATATTTCTAAAATATGGCATCTTATCCAGCAAGAAATTCGTATATTCTGAAAATCATATATAAACCAAATCAGTACAACAGATCACTTTAACAAAGTCATGCCATGCAAATATGTAAACAGTCGTCTTTAGAAATCATATCATATTTCAAATCGAATCATAAAAATCCGTACAAAATCATTTTAAGATTTCAAAATTCAATCATATCAATCTGTATCATATCATTTTCATATTCAGAGTTCAGAAATCAGATATTCAGAAATCATTCAGAAATCAGAAAATAACAGAAAGTGGAGACATGGCAGTAACTCGATATACATCAAGCAGCAAAGATATCCCATAGGGATAATAACAGATAGACGTATGGCCATAGTCCAAGTGGTCTACAGTGAACACTGATCAGGTGTCATCTGTGACCACTACAGACTGGATCAAATCACACAGCAACATAATGCACAAAATTCATATCAGATACAAATACTGTAGGCCCCGAAGGTCACACTACAGCCAGATACTATAGGCCCCGAAGGTCACGCTATAGCCAGATACTACAGGCCCCGAAGGTCATGCTGCAGCCAGATACTGCTGGATCTAAAATATACAGCAGTCTAGATACTGCAAGATGACGGTTAGCCAGTGTCTCAAAACATAAGTTTCATAGTTCAGAGTTCAAATCCGTAAATCAAAACATACAGATATTTATAAAAGTTCATAAAACAAATCGTTGCATAAAATCAGAATTATTTTCCAAATATTTAAAAAGTTAATAATTTCCAAAATATATAAAGAAATAGGTTTTAGTACCATAATTTATAGTAAATCCATAAAACCAAATTTAAGCTAGAAAAGTCATAAGTCTTTAAAATCATGCAATTTAATAAGCTTTCAATAAAAATTGAATTCTTTAGATAATTCATGCTAATGCAGAGTTTGATAAATCCAAATTCGGAGGAGTATTTTCAAAACTCATAAAGGTTCCGAAAATCAATTAAAATGCAAGGAATTCCAAAAATCCGAAAACTTCATAACTTTTCATAACTATTTCTAAAACACTAACTTTAGGTAATTTTCATAAAATAAAATAAAATTTACTTTGAAAATTCATGAATATACTAAGATCATGCAATTTAATATTTTCAAGATTGAATTCCTTAAAAGTTCTATTCTTAGAAAGTTTTATTAGCCTTTTAGCCGAAATCGCAGAAATCAATATTCTTACGAAAATTCGATAGCATGACGGTATCAAATTTCTAAAGTCTCTTGCAAAGCATACGTAGTTCATAAAACACAATGCAATTGATCTTAAAATCATTTCAGTATCTCCTACGTTCCATATACATATCCTTTACCTAATAGTCATAACCCAACTTATCCAGATCAGTCCAAGAAATCAAAGTGCAGTTGCGAGTTTAATACCACCCAAATGCCAACTCACTTCTCGACTGCAAAAAAATCATCAAAACACTTTAATTCCTAAAATTAGCTTTTCATTCCGAAATTTTCCTTTAATATTTTTCCAAATATTTCCTATACCAAGATTACATACATTCCATATCATATTCATCAACACTTAATTATTGATAGTACTCAATATATTCGCATTGCTTTAATGTGCAACTATTTAATTAAAATCCTACTTTGTTCTTCTTCATCAAGTTCATGGTATACATATACTTATACCTATATACAATATATACAAACTCCACCTTATCCATACTTATGCACTCATACTCATCTAAATGTTATTCAACCATATCACATAATAATTGTATAATGTATTTTAGCACTTCCTTGTATCTATTTATATTTTTTTTTCCTCTTAGACTTATTTCAAATAAATATCATTATCACTATTTATTTATCTTTAAAACTCCCATTATCACAATACAATTTACTTAAGAAAATGATTGCAACAATTCTCTTACCCTTAAAAGCTTCCAATTGGACCTTCTCCACCGTTTAGCTCCCCATTGTCTTGGAGCTTTTGTTTTCTTCCAAATGCAGCAAATCCTACATTCATGTAATGCCTTATAATTAATCTACTATCTTTACAAATGAATCTTGTGCTAATAAGCATTTCTTACCACAACTCTCTATATGACCGGAACCTTTAAAATTTTAGGTGTGCCTTTACTACTTTAATTGGCTGCTACAGCAAGTATCCTTATCATTAGCTTGATCGTCCAGCTCGTTAGCTGATTTCACGGCAGCAATATTCTCCTGTCCTCAACCTTCAAGACACTCTAAATGCAGCCACCGAAATTCAACCCTTAGCCTCTGTTTCACGCCTCACAAAGGGTCCACTACCACCATGTGTTTAGTCATTGGTTTTGACCCTTGTACCTCTTCCTTCTTGCTTATGTTTCCAGCCCTAAAAGACACACAAATTATTCACTAGAAGGAACTGAACAACACCTTTGCACGTCCCTGTTCAGGCTACTTGAAGGCTCCCTCACGTCCTCTCTCTTTCTCCTTCGGTTCAACCTCTGCTGCTTCTTTCTTTTCTATTCTTCACCTAATGGTTGCAGCTCCTCTTCTTTCTCGGCTCCTTCCTTCGCTGCAGCTTTTTGATCTCTCTCTTTTCTCCGCTGCTTTACTGCCTTCCTATTTGCACCGAGAATGAGGGAAGGCTAGTAGCTCCTATTGTTGGTCTATTTATATATACATATATATATTTTCAACAGAATGAAGTCAACAGCCCCTACTGTTGCCTTGATTCAAACCGAAGGGAGAGATAACGTTTTACCCCCTGTTCGCACGCACCAGTCGACCTCTCCAAGAGCTTGGTTTTTCAGCCTCTTCTTCCTCACTTGTTCCTTTCAAAACACAAGAACTTCAGTCTTCTACACAGCTTGTCCAAACAGCCACCCAAAACAACAAATTTCATTTCTTTTTCTTACTCATTTTAACCCGAGACCCTTACTTCAGGCAACATTGCAAACGCCTGGCTTCATCTCTTTCACCTTGAGTTCTCCTTCCTTAAACCTTGGCTGTCGATGCAAATGGGAAAGCTAAATGATGATACAATGGTGAGGAAATGGTGGTCTTGGTACAGTGGAAGATAAAAGAAAAGAGGAGAAAAGGGTGAGTGGCCAACGATAATGATGATGGACGGTGATAGTCTAAAGATTTTGTGGCCGGTTGGGATGAGTGCTAATGGGGTTTTGTGCTGCCTTAAGCTTCTTCAAGAAGCCTTGTTATATTATTATTATTTTTATATACAGAGTAGGGGAGGTTTGCATCGGGTTTGGTTCTTCTCTACTTATATATATATATTTTTATAGTAGAGATGTGAGTTGGTCTGCCTCATGGCAGACGTGGGAAATGGGAAAATTGGGTTAGGTGTTTGCTTTTGCAGACATTAACCAACCGAACAAGCTTCAGTGAGAAGCTTGTTTTCTTTTATATATATATATATGTGTGTGTGTGTGTGTGTGTGTGTGTATATATATTTTCACTCATATATTTATTTATATATGTTTTATGTGTGTGTAGATATATATACACATATACACTCACTTATATATTTCTTATTTCTTAATTGATATATATATATATATATATATATATATATATATATATATTTGCTTAAATTATAATTCCCTAGTGCTTAATATAATCGATCTCCTAGAATTCAGAAATCACTTAATTTAAATAAATCCCCATGTGATTTATCAAAATACTTTAATCCAAATACTATTTCCAAAAATCTTAAGTCCATCAATTTACCTAATTCTTCAAAGAATTCCAAAATAATCATTTACTCCAAATTAATATACTGATTTTTATTTACTATGGTCAAAATTTACGGTTATCACAAAATGATTGGGATGGGTAAAAGGCATGGTAATCTGTACTTGTTTGACATGTCAGGGAAATCTTCTAAGTCTCCCTTGGTTAGTTGTAAAGTTGCTTCTAGTCTTTCTAGTTCATCCTCTTAGTTAGAATTATGGCATTGTCACCTTGGTCACCCATCGTTTGCCAAGCTTAACAAACTACATAGAGAGTTGCAATTAAATAAGACTAATACCTTTCCTGAACATTGTTTAATTTGTCATCTATCAAAGCAAAAACGTTTACCTTTTGTGTCTCTTAATCATTTGTCTGCTTCCACCTTTCATTTGATACATTGTGATATTTGGAGACCTTTTACTCCTTTAACTGTTCAGGGTCATCGTTATTTTCTTACCATTGTTGATGACAAATCTAGATATACTTGGGTTTATCTACTACATGCTAAGTCTGATGTTTCCTATATTTTGCCTTCTTTTCATTCTTTAATTCAAACTCAGTTTGGGGCTAAAATTAAAGCAATTCGATTAGATAATGCTCGTGAGTTTGATTTTGTGTCATTCTTTTCTAAAAAAGGCATACTTCACTTTCATTCTTGTGTTGATCGACTGCAACAAAATTTTGTAGTCGAACGTAAGCATCAACACATTTTAAATGTTGCTAGGCACTTCACTTCTAGTCTAACATTCCTCTAGAATATTAGGGGGATTGTGTGCTTACCTCTGTGTGTCTTATAAATCGTACCCCATCTGCCCTTCTTCACAGTAAAACTCCTTTTGAATTGTTATGGCACAAACCACCACAGTATGCTCATCTTAGATCCTTTGGATGTCTTTGTTATGGTTCAACCTTAGACTATTATAGGACCAAATTCTCATCAAGGGCTTCTCCTATAGTTTTTCTTGGATATCCACCAGGTTACAAAGGTTACAAATTGCTTGATCTCAACACCAATCAAATTTACATTTCCCGTGATGTGGTTTTTCATGAGACTATATTTCCTTTCTTTTAAAATTCACCATCTAAATCAACTCTAAATTTATTTTTAGATCGTGTTCTTCCTTTTTCTTCTTTAGAGTCATCTTCAAACAACATATTTCCTTCTTCTCCTCGAAATACTTCTTCTACTTCTAACTCTTCTTTTTTTTTTTTTGAAAGTTAAAATTTTATTAAATTGGACTTGTAAATGTCCAAATTTTTACAGCTTTCATCCTAATGATTCACTTGGCATCTAATCCCAGGAATTACAAAAATCGATAAAAACCTCCAAAAAGCTAGCAAAGCAGAAAACATCCTAGGGCAAGGTTAACGTGGACAATACAGAACAACGTTATAAATGGCAACAATATAACAAACATCTGGTCGGCATAACAATCTTTATTTGTGTGATCTTGTTTTGGGTTTTGAAGCTCCCCGGAAATGAAACAGCATCAGCGTTCTGAAGAAACAGCATCAAAGGACCAACATGAACATAAATCAACACCAAGATATTTTAACATTTAGTTTGATTTCCTTCACCACTTGCACATAAGAAAAACAAAACACAGCTCATCGCAGAACAGAGGGGCTTTGCAAATACCACGGAGCTAAGTAAACGCAGCACACCAACATGTTCAATAAACAGCACCTATAGATCGTCCTATTCGTCATAAGCCTCCTTCTTAAAGATTATGTGCGTCATGTTACTACTCTTCAGTCCAATTCTACAGCATATCCTTTATCTCAAGTTCGTAGCTATCACAGAATATCTCCACAACATTTAGCCTTTATTAATTCCATTCCACACACAAAGAACCTACCACTTATGAGCAAGCTGCTGATATTCAAGAGTGGCAAGACGCAATGGCTGTTGAATTGAAAGCTTTAAAAGACAATGTGACATGGAGAATTGTCTCCTTACCTCCTAGTAAACAAGTTGTTGGCTGCAAATGGGTATATAAGGTGAAATACCATGCTGATGGTTCATTAGAGCGTTATAAAGCTCGTTTGGTAGCCAAAGGCTACACTCAACAAAAACAGGTTGATTATTTGGAAACCTTCTCACCTGTTGCTAAATTGGTTACTGTTAAAGTCTTACTTGCCTTGGTTGCTAAACAGGGGTGGTTTATTTCCCAACTTGATGTTAACAACACTTTCTTGCATGGGGATCTCATGAAGGAAGTATATATGGAGTTACCTCCTGGTTATCACTGTGAGGGGGAGTATTTGCCCACTAATCCAATTCTCAAGCTGCATAAGTCTCTTTATGGACTTAAACAAGCTTCAAGACAGTGGTTTTCCAAATTTTCAGGGGTTCTTCTTCAACACGGATTCAAGCAATCTCAATGTGATAATAGTATGTTTATCAAAGCTATTGGTGAATCTTTTCTTATACTACTGGTATATGTGGATGACATAGTCATTCCTAGCAACAATCTGGAGATGGCAAATGATTTAAAAGTCTTCTTAAATGGTTGTTTCAAGCTGAAAGATTTGGGAAGCTTGAAATACTTTCTTTGCATTGAGGTTGCCAGATCTTGTAAGGGTATTGTGCTCAGTCAACACCACTATACCTTGCAGCTTTTGACGGATGCTGGACAGTTAGGATGTAAGCCAAGGAAAGCACTTATGGATCCAAACAATAAGTTGAGCCAAGATCTAGGGGATTTAGTTAAAGATCCAGGGCAGTATAGAAGACTACTTGGTGAGCTACTGTATTTGATAATTACTAGACTTGATTTGTGTTGAATCGATTAAGTCAATTCATTGCCAAGCCAAGGAAACCACATCTACAGGCTGCTATACATGTCTTGTAATATATAAAAGGAACAATAGGCCAAGGGTTATTATATTCTTCTTCCGCTAATATTAGCTTGAATTGATATGTAGATGCATATTGGGCTTCCTGCCCTGATACAAGGAAATCAATCAATGGTTTTTCAATCTTCATTGGTGATTCTTTGGTGTCCTGGAAATCTAAGAAGCAACACACTGTTTCATGCTCATTTATTGAAGCAAAATATCGAGCAATGGCCAATGCTACTTGTGAATTCATATGGCTTTTTTCACTTTACAATGATCCAAAGATAGCACATCCTAGACCAGCTGTGTTATTTTGTGATAACCAAGCAGCATTGCATACTGCTGCAAATCTTGTATTCCATGAGAGAACAAAGCATATCAAAATTGACTGTCACCTTGTGAGGGAGAATATACAAAAAGGACTCTTAAAGACTATGCATGTGAGCTCATGGCACCAGCTTGCAAATTTATTCGCCAAAGCTCTTCATCCAACACAGTTCTCTTATCTTCTCACCAAGATGGGAGTGATCAATATACACTCTCCATCTTGAGGGGAGTATTAGAAATATTAAAAGGGATATTTAGGTCATTTTGCTGAGAGTTAGTTAAGAGTTCATTCTATTGTACTGTCTAAAAATATACCAGAAAATATAAATGTATGAATGGTCATTCAAAAGCAATATATACAGAAGAACAAATAGCCTCTGTTTTTGGCTCTCCTATTTCTTCCTCGTAGTTTTCTCTCTTTTTTAATAAGAAGCTAATTGAAACAAAATTTATGCATGAATAATCAATGGAAAGAAAAACAAAAAAATTAAAATAAAAGTCAAATGACAAAATGCAACTAGTGAAAGTATCAATCGAATAAAACCTAAAGCGTTCAAAATTCGATATATATATATATATATATATATATATATATATACACATTTATATATTTATATATTTATATATATATACACACATATAAACTGTGGAAATGTAAGTGATTGCATTGTTACTTTCTGATCTTTCATTATTGGAATCAAATCCATGAAGCCAGCTAGGCCCAATTCATCCCCATTTATCTTTGCAAAAAGTACAAAAAGAAATCTTTGCAGGTGATTATGAGCCAAATCAGAAGAGAAAATAGAAGCAGCTGATAGGAGGGAAAGTAAGAGAGAATTTAAAGCAAACAAAAGGTATACTCCATGTCTTGAAGGGTGCTTGGGAGCTTGCTAGGTGCATTGAGTAAGGCTGGAATTGGTACTTGCAAAAGAGTTCGAAAGGAGGCATTGAAGTAGAACAAAAATTCAATTTTTTTCCCTATTTTGGGTGCTTAGAGCTATTGTCAAACGAGGGTCATATCTTCATTTCAGTCTGATTAAGACCATTGATATGAGTTCCACCATTACAGTTCCCCCCATTGAGATCCCCAAGATTTGATGATTTCGGTACTTTTGGTGCATAAGTTCATTCATTCTTTCAGTCAACTTGTCCAATTATCACGGAAAACAACTTTATAAACAGTGGCACATGAATCTAACATCTCTTTTTTTTTTTACTCAAATTTTCCCCATTTTATACTTGTTCCATAGTTGCATTTATGACGTCTAAGTGGGTCACTCCAACAAAATCTTTGCCAAACACTAGAACAACCCTGCATAAAGTTAAGATTTCTCTATTGATCCTTACACATTGCACTGTTTTTTTTATGATTTTGATTAAATTGTTAGTTTTTTTTATTAGATGTGAGTGTTTGAAATTGTTTGAATTCAAACTCAAATCTTAATACATGTCACAATTCTTCTTTAATTACTCAATCAAGAAGTTATTGTCAACTACTAGTTGTTAGGACAATTTTAATTACAATATATTGGAAATTAGTAATCGTATCATTTTCATTTTCTTGTCCTTCTTAATTTGGTGTTTGAAGTTGAACATTTTAAAATTTTTGAAAAATTTTTGTATCTCACTGAAAATAAATATATATCTATATATTGTCAAATTAAACGGAAATCGGCATTGTATAAAGTGATTAGAAATTACTTATTCAACTCTTATAAGTAATTGACATGTAAGATGATTGCAAGTAACAAAGCATAGAGGAATTCATGCAATTTCCAAAGATAACCAATCAAAGGATGATGGGAAGAGGAGGAAATTAAAGGCAAAGAAATTAATTTAGGCCTCTCCTTTGAGTGGGGAACATTGAAATGCAATAACAATTTCTACAACTAATAAGGAAAAGCCAAGACCACTTGGGGATATATTAATGGAAGCTTTTATAAAACTTTGATAGAGACATAGCCACTAAATCAGGCATGCAAAAGAAAGGAAAAAAAAAAGTGGGTTTGTAAGTGAAAGCAACATACAGTTATTTGGCCTCAATTGCATTTGGTGGGTCTATTTGCACACTAACCCCCTTCAAAAACTATACCTGACCTCAGATTTTGGCTAATCCAACCATTGCTGACTTCCAAGTTTTTTAAAATAGCGCCAAATAGGGATACAAAATCCTAGCATAATTATGTAGTTCATGAATTTAGAATGTTTCAGCCAATAGTTTGATGTGAAATTTGAGTGTACCAATATCACAAGGAAATTTATCAAATGATTCATTAACTCCATGATTGAATTGTGTGTGATGCACGAAAGTTCCATTAGTAACTCCACACTGATACACAGATTTGAGCACTAAAACATAATGAGGTCATCACATGAAGCAGATCAACTACATTTTATTATTAAAAAAAAAAAGTAAGAATTAAAAAGATGCAAGGTCTACCTCTTCATAAACCAAAGATTGTATCAAGTGCAAGGGTTTGAAACAAATAATTGGAGAAATATGCCTGGAAGATATATAAGATAAGTAGCATGAATTTTAGCTTCAAGTTCATATGATTATGGTGTATTGCCAATAATAATTTATTTAATCGACATGGCCAGGATTCATGATGATGTAAATATTTATTAACTAGTCACTATATGCTACATCTTCAGACTTGAAAAAAGGATTTGCAGATAGCTCTTGAGGTCTATTTTTGTTCATATCAGGCACATCAAAATATGCACCATTTTCATGTCGATGAACAATCTTACATCTTCAATTCAAGTCCCCATAAAATTAAATTTCCATGCAACATTGTTTTTAAGCTTTCCTGCCATGTGTACGCTTGATATAAAGCTTCCAAGTGGCTGATAATCCAAGGTTTACAATGAAAACTATCCAAAAAAAAAGGAAATCTCAATATTCAGATCCAGGGCGGTGCCTATAGTCTATAGACATTGGCCCATGAAAGTAACTTTTTAAAATAATCCTAGTAGAACATGGATGTTGGCAACAGCAAGAACGAAATCCCAATGGTTAGACCAGCAGCCTGACTATTTGTCTGCAAAATGACAGAAATCTAATAAAAGCTAACATGTAATTGTTTAATGCTACAAAGATAACTAAAATAATTAACAAATTATCTTTGTGTTTTTTCCATCACTTAATATTCTGTTTTATGATGTCATCTCCTCCATTTTCCATAAATGAACAACTAGGGAGAATATTCTCCAAAAAAGAATGACTCTGGAGAATGAGTTCGTGTCCTCACATGCCAATGAAAACAACCATTCAGTCTCTTGTCTAATCATAAGCAAATAAAACTACATTTATCCTCTTGCAAGTGGCATATAATCTATAAATTCATTGAATTGAAATGAAGAATTTGACACTATTGACAATGTGGAAGCATTTTTCCATATATATTAATCAACAAGTTGTAGTTGTAGTTGTAGGTCTTCATCTAGGTTAAGCATAAGGGCATTGGGAAGTCATCTTCATAAAGTCGCCTACACACCATGAGAGAAAAACATTTCTCAGAGCCAAAGGCAATGTGGAAGGCCTTAATGGGAAATACAAACTGATGTTAAGTATGCATGGTTATTTATAATCTTAATTGGATTATTGAATAACAAAGGCCGAATCAACAGGATTTTCCGCAGGTTTTTGTACTGTTCTTATTGCAGAATTTCTAACATTGGAATTTATATACCTGCATGGAAGATATATCAGATGTAATCGACAAGTAGTTATCTTGAGGATGTCTTGAACACGATAATGGATGTCTAAATTGAATGTCTCACAACTTTTAGGAATACTATTTGAATGCAAATGCATGAATGCTGTCTAAATTTAAAGGGATTCTCAGGTCTGAAAATATATCTACCAGCTTAAAGAATGTATAAGTACATTTATCTGTGTTATTCTTGAAGGGCTTTGATTAACGTGAAACTAAGATTGAAACAATTCTTGGACTTACCTACCAAATATTTCTTTCCATGATTTTTTGTTTCTAAGCAAACTCTGCAAAGTTATAACAAGTAGTTTTTCCATTCTAAATTTTAGTTGAGCAATTGTTGAACTCTGACAAACGGCCTGCCCAAATGATGTCTTTGTATTTAATGCATAACAGCAAGAACTCCAATGCAAATCATGGTTTAGATTAAGGATGAAAGATTCAACTCCTAAATGAAAAGTAGAAACTTGCTCCAAAACAGTGCATTCACAAACTGCTGCTTCATTGATCTAATCAAGCTACTGCATCTTGTAAGAACTTGCAGCCATTTTCTCATAATTGAGAAAACGTGTTGAATCACATCATTATCAGAATTAAAGAAAAGGTACAGTTCACATGTATTGAGGGCTGCTTTGTCCAGACTTCTAATCCTGACATCGGACTCTATCTACCAACCAAATGAAGCCAATGCTGGAATATTCAACTGGTTGATCCAATCATATTCTGTTGCCTAAGATGTTGGTTTCGAAGAATAAGGATGTATTTGACAAGAACAAACGAATATTGAGCAAAGTATGAGTAACGAAAGAAAAACGACAGAAGAAAGAATATTGGCTAAGAATTCAAAGAATCTTCTCATTGATAAAAAACTCAATTTGCAACACTATAAATAGATGAACTGAAATGAAAGCCACACCCCCATGTTCTCACTTCATGGGATGATATTCACCCACTAAGTACACAAACATAAAGTGGGTTAGTGGGAACTTAACTCCTAAAATCTAGAAACCACTCTTCCATGTTATACACATAGTGGAAGACTTATTCAACTTAAAACTAATAATTGTTTGCATCAATTTCTAACATCCCCCCTTGATGCAAAATCTGCAACTCCAAGTGATAATCGAAACTTTGCAAACTTTGAATAACCAAGTCCCTTAGTAAAACCATCAGCAACTTGATCATTTGTTGAGCAGTACTTCATCACGATCAGTCCTTCAGCAACAGCATCTCGAATAAAGTGGTGGCGAAGCTCAATGTGCTTTGTCCTTCCATGGAACACTGGATTTTTGGTCATTAGAATGGTTGCTTTGTTATCACAGAAAATCTCAATCGCCTTTCCTTGAACTTGATGCAAATCCTCCATGATTCTTCTCATCCAAGTTGCTTGACAAGCAGCAGATGTAGCTGCAATATACTCAGCTTCCGAAGATGACAATGCCGTGCTTGCTTGTTTCTTTGAGCTCCATGACACAGCACCCGAACCAAAGTTGAAAATGAAACCACTTGTGCTTTTTCTATCATCTACACAACCTGCCCAATCACTATCAGTAAAACCAAACAATTTAAAGTTAGGAACTGGGTTGTACCAAATCCCAAAGTTACTTGTAGCTCGAATGTAGCGAAAAATTCGTTTTGCTGCCCCAAGATGATGCAAGGAGGGATTATGCATGAACCTTGAGACCAAACTGACAGGAAACATGATATCTGGACGAGTATGAGTCAAATACATCAACCCACCAACCAAGCCTCTGAAATACTTCTCATTTGCCCTTGGTGTTCCATCATTCATTGTCAACTTCTCATTTGTATTCATGGGAGTAGAAAATGTCTTACAATTCTGCATGTTAAACCTCTTCAACAAATCCAGAGCATATTTTTCTTGTGAAACAAAGACACCATCATCAGTTTGAGAAATTTGTAAGCCAAGAAAATAATGCAACAACCCCAAATCTGACATATCAAATTCATCAGTCATGCTCTTCTTGAATTCTGTAATAAGAACTTCAGAAGAACTAGTATAGATAATGTCATCCACATAAACACAAACAATAAGAACATCATCACCTTTTTCCTTCACGTACAAAGTGGGCTCACTACTACTACGATGGAAACCATTTTCAAACAAGTAAGAATCAAGCCTACCATACCAAGCTCGTGGTGCTTGTTTGAGTCCATAAAGGGCCTTTTTGAGCTTGTACACCTTATCCTCTTTGCCTTCAACAACAAAACCTTGTGGCTGCTCGACATATACCTCTTCATCCAAATAACCATTCAAAAAGGCAGATTTGACATCAAACTGATAAACCTTCCACCTCATTTGAGCTGCCAATGCTAACAAAAATCTAACAGTTTCAAATCTAGCAACAGGAGAGAAGGTTTTAAAGAAATCTTTACCATACTCTTGCACATATCCTTTAGCAACCAGCCTTGCCTTGAATTTTTGGACACTCCCATCCGCATTAAACTTCACCTTGTAAACCCACTTTAAACCAATTGTATCTCTTCCTTGCGGCTTGTCTACTAGCTCCCAAGTATCATGCTTCTCAATGGAAGCAATCTCCTCCTCCATGGCATGTTCCCATTCATCTTTTCCACATGCTTCATCAAAACTCATGGGTTCTGTTACTAAAAGAGCAAACATGTTAGAGTTATAAACTTCTTCCCAAGGTTTTACCTTTCTGGGAAGAGCCCCAGACATACTTCTAGTAATCATCCTTGAAGGTTGAGGAGTTGGTGAAGCTTGTGGTGACAACCTTGAAGGACTAGGTGTAGGGGAAACCTGTTGAGCCACTTTGTTCTCGTCATCTTGTGACTCAATTAATTCATTTTCTTCACAAGACAAGTGCTGATTTTTGTCTGCATTCCACTCCCAAAAGCTGTTCTCATCAAAAATAACATCTCTACGAATGATTAGCTTCTTAGTAACTGGATTATACAATCTATACCCCTTTGTCTCATCACTATACCCAACGAAAATACATTTCTCACTCTTCTTGTCCATCTTTGTCCGATCATTAGAAGCTAACATGGCATAAGCAATACAACCAAAAATCTTCAAGGTACTTACATTAGGCTTGCGGTTCCACCAAGCTTCATAAGGAGTCATACCACGCACTGCCTTCGTTGGAGAAATGTTGAGAAGGTGAACCGCTGTAGCTACTGCTTCAGCCCAAAAATCATTTGCAAGCCTTTTCTCATTCAACATACTCCTGGCCATCTCCACTACTGTTCGATTCTTCCTTTCAGCGACTCCATTCTGCTCTGGCGTTCTTCTCACTGTTAGCTGCCTTTTGATTCCATTTTGCTTGAAAAACAAGGTAAAATCATCGGATAAAAATTCTCCTCCCCTATCAGTTCGAAGAATTTTTAATTGATGACCAAATTCCTTTTCTGCAAAGGCCTTGAACTCTCGAAACTTATCAAGTGCTTCTGATTTCTGAACAAGAAAAAACACCCAACTCATACGAGTAAAATCATCAGTAAACAACAAAAAATATCTACTCTTGTTCAAAGACAGAGTATTCATTGGCCCACAAATGTCTGCATGCACCAACTCCAAAGGCTTCTTTGCTCTCCATGCTTTCCCAACCGGAAATGACTGTCTATGCTGTTTCCCATAAATACAACTTTCACACAAATCATTAGCAAAAGGAATTGTAGGCAAACCATGAACCATATTTTTCTGACACAACAACTTCAACCCATTAAAATGCAAGTGCCCATATCTCAAATGCCATAACCACGAATCACTTTCAACATTTGCAACAAGTGCACAATCATCCAAACGAGAAATCTCAAGAGGAAACATCTTATTTTCAGCCATGGGAATTTTTACAAACGGCATATCAGAATTTTTACCCTTAATTTCACACACACCATCATGAAATAAAACTGAATATCCCTTTTTTACCAATTGACCCACACTGAGTAAATTATGTGCCAAGCTAGGAATGTAATAAACATCATGAATCAACTTCTCATTACCTGACTTGGTCCTCACTGCTATTGTTCCCTTACCTTCAATCTGCACTTGTTTGTCATTCCCAAGACGGACTTGCAACTTTACTGATTCATCTATACTCTGAAAAAGACTTCTAACACCTGTCATGTGATTGCTACATCCACTATCCAAAAACCAAAGATCACCGTTACTTTCCTTTGAATTCATAAAAGTGAGAAACAAGTTACCATCTTCTTCTTTTTCAACGAAATTTGCCTGTTGCTTAGCCTTTTTCCAACAATTCGCCTCAACGTGCCCCATCTTTTTGCAAAAGTAACACTGCTTGTCCTTATGGTTTTGCCTTTGATTCTCTCTGTCACCACTCTCAGTTTCTTGGCGACTTGAATTTGATCTACCACGACCTCTACCACGACCACGGTAGCCAACTTTACCTCTTCCTCTACCTCTACCTGCAAAACCATTGTCATTGCTTTTCTCCTTGCTAGAGATCTCCATCTTTGTCTGAAATGCCTGCTCCATACTCTTCTCTGCAGACCTGTTCATCCTATCTTCATGTGCTAAGAGTGAACCCATTAGCTCATTAAGAGAATACTTAGAAAGATCTTTTGATTCTTCAATAGCAGTAACAACATGATCAAATTTAGGAGGTAAACTCCTCAAAACTTTTTCTACAATTGTTTGATCTTCAATTTTCTCTCCATAAGTTCTCAGTTGATTCATAATGAGAGAAACTCTACCAATATAATCTTGAACGGACTCACTACTTTTCATACACAAGTTCTCAAATTCTCTACGAAGAGTTTGGAGTTTCACTACAGTTACCTTGTTATCTCCATGGAACTCTTTATGTAGAATGGTCCAAGCTTCATTCGATTTTGCTGCATTCGAGATTCGAGGAAAAATTGAGTCTGTCACTGCTTGCTGCAATACGAGCAACGCCTTTGCATCCTTCTTCCGAAACTCCTTCATCTCCGCTGCCTTCTCTGCCTTGTCAGATTCTGTATATCCATTTTCTACAAGATCCCACAAATCTTGAGAAATGAAAAAGGTCTTCATTTTAATGCTCCAAAAAGCATAACTTTCTCCATTGAAGATGGGCACCAATGATTGAGAAACATTCAAAGTATTCATACCATTAGACATGATGAATACAAACTAAAGATCACTTGCTTCAGCAAAGATCACCACAACAGAATAACACCCAATTTAATCGAACCTGGCTCGGATACCATAAATGTTGGTTTCGAAGAATAAGGATGTATTTGACAAGAACAAACGAATATTGAGCAAAGTATGAGTAACGAAAGAAAAACGACAGAAGAAAGAATATTGGCTAAGAATTCAAAGAATCTTCTCATTGATAAAAAACTCAATTTGCAACACTATAAATAGATGAACTGAAATGAAAGCCACACCCCCATGTTCTCACTTCATGGGATGATATTCACCCACTAAGTACACAAACATAAAGTGGGTTAGTGGGAACTTAACTCCTAAAATCTAGAAACCACTCTTCCATGTTATACACATAGTGGAAGACTTATTCAACTTAAAACTAATAATTGTTTGCATCAATTTCTAACATAAGATAGCATGGCTAAAGCTACTTAAGCACCTTAGCACTCCACCAAGTATTGATATTGCTCGTGGGAGTGGGTGACATTGTAAAGCATTCATTACTTTCTCTTTCTTTTAGTATCTTTCAGATATTTTAGATCTTCCAGGACAAAGTATTTCTCTTAGTGCTGCAGGTTTTACCAAGTTATACCAATTTTTGGAGGCAAAATAACTTTGCAGCATAAATTCTAAGTTTTGATCAACCCGATAACTAACATTGAATGCTGTAAACCATACATTCTACAAACGTAATATTCGAATGTAGCATGATTGAAGCGTGAGACATGCAAATGGATTATGCCACAGCCTAAATCACAGTGTTCAGCACTAGAATACAATGAGATCATATAGTTGAAAATTTTCAAGTGTCCCAATGCAAATTCGAAGAGCCAAGCTACTTACTATATGTTTAACTTTCTTGTCCTTCATTAATGAAAGTGTAATACATCATAAGACAAAACAAAGTAGTGTGCAAGTTTTGCATCCAATTGACATACTTTTTCACAAAACAACTGGACTCTGCAACTTTCTTCCAGCAACCTACCGGTCTTCTCTTTAAAAATGGTTTGGTTAGCACCATAGAGCACATAAAGCAGACCCACTAAGCTTCATTTGAAATGTTTCAAAGGTGGTTAGGCTTTCTTTTTTCATTTTTCAGTTTTCTTCTCAGATTAATTACAGAATTGATTGGAATTGTGGTGCATAGATAAGCTTTTATAAAGGCGGTATTACATCAAATATTAGTCTTAAATTCAGTTGAAAAATACATGCGAAAACTATTGTTATAATAATCGGAGAACGTACCCATTATCATATGTTAAAAATAATGGTTTCGATCTTGAACAGTATATCTAATCATTTCGGTAACAATTATTTGTAGCCCAAATAGATTACTCTGTCAAAGCTCACTAGCTTTCGCCCCACTTGGAGTTACCAGAAATTCAGCCCAATTCTTAAGCTCTAACAACTGTCCAGTCCAAGTAGTCTGCCCCAATTGTCTATAATAGAGCCCCACCATTCCCGCAAAGCTTCCTTTTTTAAGAAGGTTCTGACTAATTATTTGATTTATTACAAGCGAAATTTTGGATAATTTAGGAGTAGAGTGAGCTTACTTGTATTAGAATTTTAAGTTTTAGAATATATCATAATTTTTCTTTAACTACTTGATCAAGAGATTGTTAATTTTGATTAATTATTTTTAAAAACTTATATTTGATACATTTTTAGTGTATATGTACTGTCAATGTATTGAATTAATACTCTAATACTACATCAAATATAAAATTTTTTTTCTAAACGCATTACTATTAAAGAAATTATCTCTATCTCTCATAATCAGTCATAAGAAATTTTAAATTTTACTAGAGAGATTAATAAATTGACACGTCTTTTAATGTGTATTAAAAACTAATTTTAAAAAAGAAAATAAAAAAAAGGAAACATATCACCGTTTTGGTGAGAGTTATTTTCCCTTTGGTCAAAAATTTGAAAGAAAAAGAAAATAGATACGAATATGCGGAGGAGTTTCGTGATAAACTCCTTGATAACATCCCCGCTCATAATCTAAGTAGACAACAAGGTACAATCCAAATATGTATATATTATACATATAGTCAATTGTTCACAGCTACCAAGAATAGTAGTAAATTTTTTAAATTTATTTGCTAACGTGTACTTATGTAAACTGTTAGAGGAATAATGCAGGCCAGGGACGGCAGATTATCTGGCAATGTAAACATTCTTGTTATTCAACATAAGAAACTAAAATTTTTGGCTTGCCGGCAACGAAAATCGAATTAAATTAATTAATTAACATGTATAAATAGATGCATCATTGGCATTCCTAAAATTTGTAGTTGAAGATCACCCGTCTTCACATTGAGGCAACATGAACTTTTCGCATCGTCCTCAGCCATCTGAATGGTCTGCCACCCTCTGCGGCTGTGACGCCGGCACTTGTAAGTTCTTTTCTATTATCAAAGAGAGCTTGCGCGCGGGCACACACATTCATATGAATAATTAATTGTTAATTACAAGTTCATTAAACAAGTTTAAATTGTTTTCAACTACATGTGAAGTTAGGGTTTCGAAATTTTCTTTGCAGGCTGCATAACATGCTTGCTGCCATGCATCACCTTTGGCCAGATAGCAGAAATTGTAGACGAAGGGCAGACATGTATGAATACAGTTATATCCACAGTCAAAACCATTTGTTTACTTGAAAAGCTGTTGTCTCAAGCTCTTTGTAATCATGCCATTGTTTTTATTTAGGATCTTCTATTTTCTGTAACAGCTTGCGTCCAACAAGGATGTATTTATGGGCTTTTAATGTTGTGTTCGTGTCAATGCCTGCTGTCGTGTGTTTATAGAGAGAAATTGCGAGCCAAATTCGGTTTGCCAGCTGAGCCTTGCAATGATTGCTGCATCCATTATTGCTGTGAGACATGTGCTCTTTGTCAAGAGCATGCTGAGCTAAAAAATAGAGGCTTTGATCCATCCAGAGGTTGATTACTCAATTATTCCTTTTTTATATCTTCTATATATGTGTTCTTATTATTTTGGAATTAAAAAAAATTTACCTCTTTACTTAATATGCTGACTCATATTTACCATGGTGAATATAATTTTATTACTGTATTTTTTAAATTTAATTAAAGTATATCAAAATTTAACCGTATAAGAATATTTTGTGATAAATAAAATGAGTTTTACATAATATTTTAATTTTTTACCATGTTTGAATCAAATTAAGAAATTAAATACTAAAATTAATTGAAAGAACTGATGATTTTGTTTTTTATGAAAATTTCATTTGTTTACTGCAGGTTGGATTGGACCCCCTAATGCTCCACCTGCAATGATGCCTCCTACCATGACGAGATGATCAGCATTCGGCACCAATTGTCAAAAGAGATTAAACCAACTGCTCAATTATATAATTGTCAAAGATTTGTTTTTGACAAATAAAAGGCGTATTTATAGGTTAGAAAGACTTGTCATTATGCAATTTAGAGAGAATAAGGTTATTTTTGGCATCATCTGCATCTATAAGAAAATAATATATGTAAGTCTAAATTTTTATTTAAAATAATTAAGAATTTATATGTGATACAGTATTAGTGTATAAATTTCATACATTGTCATTAAATATTAGTAAATTTAAGAATATCTAAATTTAAGAACTTTTCTTTTTAAAACTATAAATTAATGAGATAGCAAGATTTAATTCACTAACAGTGTTCATTATTTAGTGTATAAAATTGGCATACTAACATAACATCAAATATAAATTTAATAACCAGACCTAAAACGGAGTTGAAATTGGTATTTAACATCACAATTAACTAAGTCAAAACTATTTTTTTTTGTCCATCAAAATTGTCGAAGTTCTATAACAATTAAGTGCAGGAAATTAGTAATAGTATTTTTTAATGAAGATAGATCCATTTTCACTATTTTATATCTTTTTGTATGATTTATTATTTATTTAATATAACTGTTGAATTTTATATTCTATTCACGTAGATCATACATGCTAAATTTTAAATTAATCGAAGATGTTTAATTATTTGTTCGATAATAATAATATTTTAACTGTTAATATATTTAAAAAATATTATTCTTAATTGAAATTATAAAAATATCGGATCAATTTAAATATTTATCTGCATAATAGATATAGGTAATAGATATAGGTTATTAAATCTAATTGTTGGTTTGAACAAAAAAAATTAATTTTATCTGAAGTTAAAAAAAGTGTGTAAAAAATTTGTTATACACTATTATAAATGAATCCCTCCTTTTATTTTAATGTTTTAGCCTAATGTACATTATATTTTTTTCGCAAGTCATTTGATACCAATTATACATAGAAGATTTAGTATTTTAACCTAACATATATAGTGTGTGCGTGCAAAATGCATAAACCAGTTTAACAGTATATAAAAATGCATTATGCATCTATGTTATGCATTCCTAGCAGTTCTTAGTCATAACCAGTTCTATCACTCGCTTAACAACACTTCTTGATTCTATGTTAAGATTTTATGGGGTATCACTTAGAAAGATACTTTGAAGTACCTCATTTCTCCATACCGTAATACCCAAACTCCGTGATACCAGTTATACTAAAATCTCTAGGTTTGCATGCATGTGTTATGCATTAGCAGTATAAGATACAGTTGCAGTAATGCAGTAAAAAACATTTGCATTAATTGTACTAGGAAACAATGCAATTATTGCAGTAGTAATCAATCTAGTATAAGATACAGTTGCAGTGATATAGCGTAAAACAATGCAGTAAATGCATTAGTAGACAATGAAGTAATTGCAGTAAGAAACAGTGCAGAAAATAGTAAGAAACAGTGGATTACAAGACTCGGTGTATCTTCTCATAACCAAAGTCCAACAATAAACAGTTATAGTTCAATTTTATTTACAGTTTACAGTTTAGTTGCAGTGTTATTTCCAATTATGTTTTCAATCTTAGGTATAGATAGCACCATCAAAATGGGCAAAGGTATGTTGGGCCGGCCAGACCTAGTCCATATTTTAAGGTTTGAGTCTTACTTTTGTTGTCTATTTAAGAAAAATGACTTTTTAGCCCGATCCATTTACGTCGGGGCTTAAATGGATTTGGCTCGAACTTAAATCGATTTACTTGTTTAATTTTTTAACTATTGTCATAACGTTTCCTAAGACTAGGACACTAGACATTAAACAAATGGAGTCGCCACCAATCTTTTTTTTTAACCTAGGTGTGACTGGCCACCTAATAACTTTAAAAACTGATCTACATTTTTAGTTTTGGGTTCGGGAGTTCGTTTACGTGTAGGGAAGGTTATAGCACCCCTACAACGCCCAAAATTGGTACCATTTTAATCTTGTGTTATTTTAACTTAGTCTTAATTATGTGGTCTTTTAATTTTTTTTTAAATATTGAAAATTCTTTTAAAAATCCTCCATCATTCTGAATGAACTCTTAAAAAAAATCTTCTCACCTCAAGAGTATTCAAGGGGTACCATTCGACTCCTTTGAAGAGGCTCCGTCGTCGGAAGTATTTTAGAATTTTTATTATTCCTTAATTTATTTTTTATTTACCTTTATTTATTTATTCATTTAAATATTATTTTTTTATATATTATTTACTAATATTTTTAGGATTTTGGTATTTAATATTGAGAATATCTCCTAAATTTTCCATCATTCTGGATAAACTTAGAAGAACCCCATCACCTAGGAATTTCTCAAGCGTTACTCATTCGCAATCGCCTTGAGGATTCCATTATCGGAATTATTATTATTTATTAACTTTAGTTATTATTTATTATTTTATCTTTATTAGAATGTAAATTTTATTATTTATTATGTTTTTATCTTTATTTATTATTCGTTTATTTTGAAAATGCCTTCTAAGTCTTCCATCATTCTGAATAAACTTAGAAGGATCTTCTCACCTAAGAATCCTTCGAGTGTTACTCATTCGTAATCACCTCAAAGATTCCATCATCGGATTTAATTATATAATTTATGTTTTTATTTATTATTATCCTAAAAATTTTACTATTATGTTTATTATTATTTTTTTTCACGATTATGGTTTTTTATGTGTTATTCTATTTTAATTATTTGGAGAATAAAGTTTAACCTTCATTTTTTGAAAATACCTTTTAAATCTTCCATCATTCTGGATAGACTTAGAAGGATTCTCTCACCTAGGAATTCCTTGAGTGTTACTCGTTCGCAATCGCCTCAAAGATTCCATCATCGGGATAATTTAAAAAAATTTTATTGTGACTAATACATTTATTCATTTATTTATTTCTTACTATTGTTTTTATTTATTCTTTGTATCTTTTATTACCTTTAATATTTTACCAATCTTAAAACGTCATCATCATTTAATAGAATAAAATAATAACGATAAGCAGAAAGAAGAACTAACCAATTTTTGCTCAAACTTTAGTCAAATAGTCAACTTTGGCTTTTCCTTTCTCCAAGTATTGTTGCTCCCACTGATCAGAGTAGAATTTGGCCACGCTTAGTGCAAATTTAACCAGACTTTGAAACGTGTCACCGGCCTAACCACTTAAGCTATGCAAGAGCTGAGTTGAACTATAGCAAGACGATGCCGATGGGTTGCAGCCATTATTTTGCCTTCAGAAATAGCAAAGGTTGTCGCCACGGGTGAAGCTGTCCATCTGATTTTTCCGTGAATGCTGCCAATAATCTGTTTCGACCTTCACCGTGGATGATACCGTCAGTCTACTCTCCAACCGTGGCTGCAATGCTCGGACAGTTTGGTGAGAAGGCTGATGAGTGTTACTGTGTTATTCAACAATTCTTCGTGATTGCTGTGTTGTATCTGCTCTCTCTCCGTATATTCTCTCTTTCTCTGAAGCTCTTCTCCTCTCTTTTTTTTCTTTCTCTGAGAATCCTCTTTTAAGTTATGGGATTTAATCCCTTTTATAGTCATAAACTTGTTAGAGTCCTAATACAACTCAACCTATTCTATTAATGATCTTTTATTTTTAATATTTTATTTATTTAATTTTTATGTTAATCCTAATCTAACTCTATCAACTTTAATATTAATCTAAATAATTATTTTAAAAAATCTAATTATCCTATCCTAAAATTAATTTTATTTTCTTTCCTTATCTCTTCTCTTTTTTTGTTTTATCATCATTCCTAAATCCTATTTTAATTTTAATTTACTAATTAATGTTAATTCTAAAATCTAAAAATTCTAATTTAATTCTAGCCTAACTCTAAATTGTCAAATTAAAATACAATGTCACCAAATCCAATTAATTATTTTTATAAATTAAGACTCCGGACAAAATAAGGTGTCTACAGCTGCCCCTCTTTGCACATTTTCTGAAAATCAGGAATTGTGCAAAGACAATTAGACAACCATTTTGTCCGGATTTTTTTTTTGATTTTTTTGTTTTTTTGTTTTTTTACAAAATATTTACAATTTTTAAGAAACATTTAGTTCCTCTCACCAGAGGCTGTAAGACTTTGACAAATAACCTTGTGCTCCTCTCATCAGAGGCATTGGAACTTTCGAAAATAACCTTGTGCTCCTCTCACCAGAGGCATTGAAACTTTGAAAATAAAGAGCTCCTCTCAATAGAGGCATTGAGACTTTGAAAATAAAGAGCTCCTCTCAATAGAGGCATTGAGACTTTTTGAAAATAAAGAGCTCCTCTCAACAGAGGCATTGAGACTTTTGAAAATAAAGAGCTCCTCTCAACAGAGGCATTGAGACTTTTGAAAATAAAGAGCTCCTCTAAACAGAGGCATTGAGACTTTTGAAAATAAAGAGCTCCTCTCAACAGAGGCTTTGAAACTTTTTGAAAAATAAAGAGCTCCTCTCAACAAAGGCTTTGAGACTTTTGAAAATAAAGAGCTCCTCTCAACAGAGGCTTTGAAACTTTTTGAAAAATAAAGAGCTCCTCTCAACAGAGGCATTGAGACTTTTGAAAATAAAGAGCTCCTCTCAACAGAGGCTTTGAAACTTTTTGAAAAATAAAGATTTCATTTCAGAATGCCAGCTTACATGGGTTTGACTGGGCTTAACTTTCATTTTGATGCCAACAATATTAGGCTTCATCCTCCTCCAAGGTGCCAGCTAAATTGGGCTTTATTCTTATCTAAGGTTTTTTCAAAAAAAAATATTTTTTTCATCATCTTCTCATACCTCATTATTCTTTTAAATTACCATCTCTTATATTTTCATCATATCCATGGTATTCTTACACTTTCTCTTTTCTCCAAAATTTTCATCATTTAGAACTTCTTATCCTAATGTCTTAACAAATAGTTCAATGTCAAAATGCAGTAATGAAACGTCATGCATGTCATGAATATAATGAATGCCATGAACACCACAATGCTATGAATGTTATGCACATGTCAATGTCATGCCCCCTGAATTATTCAATGAATGTATGTAAATGCAATCTCCATTGTGGTAACAAGATTCTTAAGCTCATCTCATTTTTCTCAAATTCCACATATTTGCTGGATTCTTCTTATTCAAAACTTCTATCTTCACTTCTTATCCCATCTCCTATTGAGTCTTGGTCCAATTATGCTCGAAGACTTGCCATCATGCTTTCAAGTTTATATTTTTCATCATTTTTTATTGTTGTTTCTTTCTCTCTCTTAGTAATGCAAGATTTCTCAAAAGAATATATATATTTTTTTTCAAAACTTTACCCAAAAAAGGTTACCAACATTTATTTATTTTCCTTCCAATCAGACCACCAATGTAATGCACTCATACATCTTCTCAATTTATTATAGGGGTGAAATGAATTTAAAATGATCATGAAAGATATGGGTATTCATTCTTAGAAAAGGAACATGAAATCAAGAAAAATCAACGGGACAGTTTGGAATAGGGTTTTCAGTATCCATTTAATAAACATTTTGACAATTTCAATCAAGTCAATCTAAAATTCTTTTCTAAAAGCCCACTCTTATTGATATGTTCTTTCATGTAGTGTCTGTCAGTCTTGCCCTTGTATCAAAACTTTTTGATGCTGATATATTCCTAAGTCACCTTTTCAGGTTTTCAACTTAGGTACCCCTTATTTGATTCAAACGACCTTTTTTGGGTTTTCAATTTTGAATCCCCTTTTTCTTTTTCTTTTTCTTTTTCTTTTTCTTTTTCTCTTTTTTCCTTTTTTTTCTTATTTTTATTTTTTCTTATTTTTTCTTTTTTTTTCTTCATTTTCAACTTCATTGGCTTTGACAAACTTCAACCTTCAGTGCTCAATCCAAATTCATGCCCCTAATAGGCGTTCTTGATTTCGATCCAAGATATCTTCTAAAGCTCATGGGTTTCTTCATTCAAATTGATCTACTTCCTTCAAAGGATCATTATCTCATTATACAAATATGTCTTCATTCAGTACATGATTCTTCAATTTAAGCATTTACATTTGATCAAAATGGGCTTTTAAAGGTATGTAATGTAGGCTCAGGTGAGGGTTTATGAAAGAAAGGGATAAAGCAGGCCCAAAATGTGTTTCAGGGTTTATAAACCAAAGGATCACTTTTATTTAACAAGTAAAACACTCAAGCATTTAGTACCTTTCTAGTTCACTCATTTCTTTTCTTGCTTCTTCTTCTTTTTCTTCTTCTTTTTGGGTTTTCTTTTGAATTTAAACCCTTTTTTTCTTCTTTTTTTTTGTTTCACAAAACTAGGTTTTTTTTTCTCTTTTTTTTTGCCCCTCGATTCATCATGAACACTTTCATTTGTGCCCCCAAAATTTCTTTATTTCATCTTCCTTGCCCCCAGTGTGGAGGGTGATCCTTGGTGGGTTATATTACAAAAAATATAATAGACTCAAAAGGGGTAATCAAAAGATAATTTTACTCATGCTTGAAGGATAGTGAAAGAAGGCCATTTATCATTTCAAATGTAAATACTCTCATTAAAAATTGTTTATTACACAATAACAAACTTGTTAGAAGCTTCTGTGAGAGATTTACCTTTCTTGTACCATCTATCAAGTGCGAATGGTGAACAACCTTTCCTTCATTTTCTTGCTTTCACAACATTAGCAGACTAGTAATTCATCAACAGCAGTAGTTCTTTCAAAATTGAATTCCAGATTTATTGACATCATTATCATCATGTTCATTATTTGGATACTTGTGAATAAAAGGTAAGGTGAGTATGTGGGAAATGGCAAATGAACAGAGAAAATGAGAAAATGACAGTGCATCACACTAGTCGCTTTATTGAGAAAGGAATAAATAAAAGTTAGCCCATACATAAAACTTTATCTTGTGCTTATGGGCTTAAGCACTTTCAAAAACTATCTTGCATTACTTAAAGAAGCAAAAACAAAACTAGAATTTATAAATCTTCAAAATCGCATGGCTCGAACCCTTTATGCCCCCATGAAACTCATCCCTCATTGGTATGGTTAGGCAATGGGTTTGCATCCGTAGCCGATTCCCCTTTCATTTCAAAATTCAACATGCCAGCTTTTATCAGTCCTTGCACTCTATACTTTAGTGCAATGCAATTCTCTAGAGAGTGACCCAAGTTCCCGAAGTGATACTCGCATCGAGCATTCTCATCATACCATTTCGGATATGGAGGCTTGAGAGGTTCCGCATAGACGGGTGCGATGAGTTGTCCTTTGATCAATTTTGGATACAACTCAGTGTAGGTCATAGGGATTGGGTCAATGGGAGTCCTTTCTCTTTGCGGCCATGATCCTTTAAGATTGCCCTCATGTTTATTGAACTGCGTAGCTGACTGAGTAACTGGTGCAGGTGTCTGAGGAATAGGTTGAACATTAACCTTGGGGTATGAATGGTAAGGATTCTGAGTAGGATAGTAAGGTTGTCGCATGTGATAAGGGTGTTGTGGGACATAGCCTCCATATTGCTTTCCATATGCAACAGCATGGACTTCTTCTTCCCTCTTTTTGTTAGCTCCTCCTTTCTTCTCAATATTGTTGGGAGCTTCAATCTTTCCACTCTTGATTGCATTCTCAATTATCTCACCAGACAATAATATCAGCAAAATTCTTAGTAGCATTACCGATCATCCTATCGTAATATGGAGCCTTCAAAGTATTAACGAACATAATGGTAAGCTCCTTCTCTGAAAGTGGAGGTTGCACCTCCGCAGCCATGTCACGCCACCTTTGGGCGTATTGCTTGAAACTCTCATTAGTTCTCTTTTCCATGCTTTGGAGTGACAGACGATCAGGGGCCATATCAGCAACATGTCGATATTGAGCCATAAATGCTCTTGCCAAGTCATTCCAAGTGGTGATTCGAGTTCCATCCAATTGATTATACCACTTCGCTGCAGACCCAGTAAGGCTTTCTTGAAAGATGTGAATAAGAAGTTTATCATCTTGAGCATAGGCAGCCATCTTTCGACAGTACATAATGAGATGAGACTTAGGGCAAGAAGTCCCATTGTATTTTTCAAACTCCGAGGCCTTAAATTTGGGTGGGATGATTAAATTAGACACCAAACACAACCCCATAGCATCCATGGGACCATATAGGTCTAAGCCTTCAATAGCTCGAAGTCTTTCCTCCAACATATCGATCTTTTGTTGTGACTTCGCCTCATCTTTCTCTTCGACTTGTTTGACTTTTATCTTTTCAATCTCCCTCGGGTCATCCAAGTTAGGTACTTCAATTGGATCAGTAAATTTTGTCCCTTGGGAAGGGAGAGTTTGTCCTTGAACTGGGCCAAACATTTGAGGTATGGATGTATAAGCAAATGGATATCCTCCTACTTGAGATGTTTGACTTGGATGAGGACCGAATCCAGAGGGTATATGGGATCTTCCATGCTACGTTGTTGGACCCCTTCTTGGACAATAGCTTCTTCCATTACTCCTTTGCCCTTGCTCAAGTTTTTCAATAATTCAGTTATTTGAGCCAACTGCCCCTTCATTTCCTCTTGAGCCTTTTCCATCTTCTCAATACGGACACTTTGCTCTTCTTCCATGATCCTAGCTTGATAACGAGTGTGATACGAATGGACTTTTGGTCGGGCTATCTTTGAACCTTTATTACCACAATTAGAGTTTATTATTTTTCGTGTGGTGATGCTTGAAAAAGTTTGAAATTGCTTTGTTTGAAAACAATGATTGAAGATGAACAAAAATATGTATGAATGGGATGGTATGGTAAAAAGTTGCCATGGATGATTGATGCATGAAAATGTTTTGGTGAAGAACACATGGTACCCTTTTTGTGTCTCATGTATAAATCAAAATCAAACAAACTTGATCAAAAATGTGTCCTAAGTAATGGGTACTTTCTATAGCATGGGTTGATATGGCTCTATCTTACAGTTGGTCTTCCTAATTTCATTATATGCATGGCTTTAGATAAAAAGGCTAAAGGTTCCCAAATTGTTCCTTACTATCATCCACTCTGGACTAGTAAGGCACCCTAATCCTCACCCATGACAGGCTACAAGCGGAAAAGGTTTAACTTGAGTGGGAGTATTTTGCTAGCCCATGCGGAGGTTATCACCTCACGAGAGCGGTAGGTACTCTACTCCCTCCTAGAAAGGACTGAGCTCGGGTCGAGAGCTTTATGAATGCAAATGCAAAGTGTGGTGTGTGAGAAGGAACTTCATCTTATTAATTTCCACAAAGCACTCAAGAAATCAACAAAAGAGCATCAAACAACATCAAAACTTTCCAAATTTAGACCACCAAACTTAGACTTAGTATAACACAAGATTAAATTATAGCTCGACTCTCTTAATTGTCCCCAGTGGAGTCGCCAAGCTGTCATAACGTTTCCTAAGACTAGGACGCTAGACATTAAACAAATGGAGTCGCCACCAATCTTTTTTTTTAACCTAGGTGTGACTGGCCACCTAATGACTTTAAAAACTGATCTACATTTTTAGTTTTGGGTTCGGGAGTTCGTTTACGTGTAGGGAAGGTTATAGCACCCCTACAACGCCCAAAATTGGTATCATTTTAATCTTGTGTTATTTTAACTTAGTCTTAATTATGTGGTCTTTTATTTTTTTTTTAAATATTGAAAATTCTTTTAAAAATCCTCCATCATTCTGAATGAACTCTTAAAAAAAATCTTCTCACCTCAAGAGTATTCAAGGGGTACCATTCGACTCCCTTGAAGAGGCTCCGTCGTCGGAAGTATTTTAGAATTTTTATTATTCCTTAATTTATTTTTTATTTACCTTTATTTATTTATTCAGTTAAATATTATTTTTTTATATATTATTTACTAATATTTTTAGGATTTTGGTATTTAATATTGAGAATATCTCCTAAATTTTCCATCATTCTGGATAAACTTAGAAGAACCCCATCACCTAGGAATTTCTCAAGCGTTACTCATTCGTAATCGCCTTGAGGATTCCATCATCAGAATTATTATTATTTATTAACTTTAGTTATTATTTATTATTTTATCTTTACTAGAATGTAAATTTTATTATTTATTATGTTTTTATCTTTATTTATTATTCGTTTATTTTGAAAATGCCTTCTAAGTCTTCCATCATTCTGAATAAACTTAGAAGGATCTTCTCACCTAAGAATCCTTCGAGTGTTACTCATTCGTAATCACCTCAAAGATTCCATCATCGGATTTAATTATATAATTTATGTTTTTATTTATTATTATCCTAAAAATTTTACTATTATGTTTATTATTATTTTTTTTCACGATTATGGTTTTTTATGTGTTATTCTATTTTAATTATTTGGAGAATAAAGTTTAACCTTCATTTTTTGAAAATACCTTTTAAATCTTCCATCATTCTGGATAGACTTAGAAGGATTCTCTCACCTAGGAATTCCTTGAGTGTTACTCGTTCGCAATCGCCTCAAAGATTCCATCATCGGGATAATTTAAAAAAATTTTATTGTGACTAATACATTTATTCATTTATTTATTTCTTACTATTGTTTTTATTTATTCTTTGTATCTTTTATTACCTTTAATATTTTACCAATCTTAAAACGTCATCATCATTTAATAGAATAAAATAATAACGATAAGCAGAAAGAAGAACTAACCAATTTTTGCTCAAACTTTAGTCAAATAGT
This sequence comes from Heritiera littoralis, assembly GCA_031772115.1. NCBI lineage: Eukaryota > Viridiplantae > Streptophyta > Magnoliopsida > Malvales > Malvaceae > Heritiera > Heritiera littoralis. Next base: position 1,340,524 of record JAPDPK010000147.1, read on the forward strand.
CAACTTTGGCTTTTCCTTTCTCCAAGTATTGTTGCTCCCACTGATCAGAGTAGAATTTGGCCACGCTTAGTGCAAATTTAACCAGACTTTGAAACGTGTCACCGGCCTAACCACTTAAGCTATGCAAGAGCTGAGTTGAACTATAGCAAGACGATGCCGATGGGTTGCAGCCATTATTTTGCCTTCAGAAATAGCAAAGGTTGTCGCCACGGGTGAAGCTGTCCATCTGATTTTTCCGTGAATGCTGCCAATAATCTGTTTCGACCTTCACCGTGGATGATACCGTCAGTCTACTCTCCAACCGTGGCTGCAATGCTCGGACAGTTTGGTGAGAAGGCTGATGAGTGTTACTGTGTTATTCAACAATTCTTCGTGATTGCTGTGTTGTATCTGCTCTCTCTCCGTATATTCTCTCTTTCTCTGAAGCTCTTCTCCTCTCTTTTTTTTCTTTCTCTGAGAATCCTCTTTTAAGTTATGGGATTTAATCCCTTTTATAGTCATAAACTTGTTAGAGTCCTAATACAACTCAACCTATTCTATTAATGATCTTTTATTTTTAATATTTTATTTATTTAATTTTTATGTTAATCCTAATCTAACTCTATCAACTTTAATATTAATCTAAATAATTATTTTAAAAAATCTAATTATCCTATCCTAAAATTAATTTTATTTTCTTTCCTTATCTCTTCTCTTTTTTTGTTTTATCATCATTCCTAAATCCTATTTTAATTTTAATTTACTAATTAATGTTAATTCTAAAATCTAAAAATTCTAATTTAATTCTAGCCTAACTCTTAATTGTCAAATTAAAATACAATGTCACCCAATCCAATTAATTATTTTTATAAATTAAGACTCCGGACAAAATAAAGTGTTTACAACTATATTGAAATTTTATTTTTGTTTTAATTATTTACATTTATAATATTTTTAATGAAATTAAAATATATAAAATTAAGTCTACTTACTATTACTGTTATATTGCTAAATATGTAATAGTACACATACAATACTACAATGACAAGGCAAAAAGGCCTTGGCAAAGCAATTATATTAAAATGGAAATTATACTCGTACAACAATAAACAATTGCCAAACCAACTAAAAGGCCCAATGTCAAAGTCTAAGGCAAAAAAGCCTATGTACACATGAAACGCATAACATAGCAAAATCTTAAATGCTAAAAAATCTCAATTCTTTATTTCTTATTTCTCCATACAGTGAAAATACACACACTAAAATGAGTTCATTGAATGTGATTGACGCTTGATGAAATTGGAGGACATGGACATGAAATCTATTTATCATGTTTTTGTTTTTTAATATTGTTGAGACTTGTTTTGTTTTCTAGTTTCTGAGTCTGTTATAGCAATTTATATTATGGTTGTTAGACAATTAATATATAATGTTCAAATGATGTTAAAGACTTGATGTTATAGATTTGATATGAATTTATTTGATGTTTGTTTAATATTTATTTCAAAATTTTATTTTATATATTTACTAAAAAATGGGATGTTAATATAAATTTAAATTATGTTTTATTTCTCAAAATAGGAGTCAGCCCATTTAAGCCCGTTAGCTCTTAGGTCGGATATGAGCTTGCATTTTCAAGCCCATTTAAGGAAGAGGGCTTTTTGGTCCAGCCAATATATTACCTGACCCGTTAGAGCTGGCCATTTTGACAGTGCTAGGTACAATTCAATTAAGATTTGCAATTGTAGTTGTAGTTGTAGTTGCAGTAATTGTTATGATTGTATTTGTAGTTATAATTACAGTTACAGTTGTAGTTACGTTTGCCGTTACAGTTATGTTTACAGTCATACCTATGATCGTAGATCTTCCCAATACCAATGATCAGGTGAAAATGAGGAAATAAGTCCACAACTATAGTTATAGTTATAGTAATAGGTCTATGACTATTGTCGAACTTTTACTGTGTAGTGCAGTATAATCGTCATGACATGCCTATTGTCCCAGATAGAACAAAAAATCCTTGGTAAAGACAATCAATGCAGTAAAACAGTTTATAAAGTAGTTATAGTAAAACAATATGTAGTACTTTTTAAATTCAACTTCCATGCCATGCATGTATATGCCAAAATGTAGTAAGGCATGAATCATATATTACTCAATCCAGTACCACGTATACTTAGGCTAAGATGCTAAGGTAAGCCTAACATGTCTCAATTTATACCCACTTATCGATTACGATGAAAGTACCTATATTTCCACTATTTTATCAGTAGGATGTATCTGGTCGCATGAATTTATTTATAGACCAAATAGTCTATGTTTCCCCTTGTTAATATCCATTTGCTTAGTGTACATCCCAATAGATATTCCTGCAAACAGATTGCCTGAAAATTAAGTTGTTTACCTTTCCAAAATATATACTTAGTAAATAATCTTAATATTTTATCGGTATGGATACTTTCAGCAAAAATAATTTATTGGCATCCCAAACATAGCATATTTTGTAATGTAAGGGCTTAGTAACTTAATATACCTCTCAAGGTACAATATTGCTTGAAAACTACCTGAACAACAAACTAATCATAAGTAATATCTCAATGCTCATACTGATGATTATCACACTTCAATAACAAGCATTTTATATAATTTTATATCACATGCATCACATGGGCTATTATACACTTATTAGATACTAGACACACACAATATCATCACTTTATAACACTTACACTTATCCACCATACACATCTACAATTACAACTCCCCTAATCATCCACATCACCATTCTATCACTTATATAATTCAACATATGACTAGAGTTCTCAAGGCATCATACTTATAAAATGTCTCCCATAATCATTACGTGTAACTTACAATAACGTAATAACATTAGTCCTCAAACATCATTTGCTAGTATCACCTAGCAATATGATACTAACCATGCATTTATATATATATATATATATTATTTACCAACACATCGATGCTTAGCAATTATCAATCCATCACTAGCTTGACCAACAGTGAAAGTGATCACCTTAGGTGTTTCCTCTTCAACTCAAACACATTAAAACACTTAGAATGATGTCATAAACATGCTAGTAATTTAATTAAGTCACATGAGATCAATCCTATCCTAGTAACCATACTAGGCTGTGGGGTTCTCTAGGGCATCCCTATTCTTTTCTTCATTGAAATTATTCCAATACTCACTAACAAGCATGTAAATACTAATAGTTCACTCAAACACATAACCTTTAATACACTTACCTTTAGTTCAAGGTTAGTTTTAAGCAACAACACCTACCTCCTAAGGGTTTCATTTCAATTCAACACTACCAATCTCTTTAGCATTTACATACACTTAACATATATTGAAGTCAAGTCAAGATCACATTGTTTCATGGTTCCCCTTTACCTTGGCCGAATATGTACAAGCACCCTACACTTTGTTGTACTTCAATTTAACACTAAATATGATCACTACACCAACAAACAATCATCATATATCAATTTTGAATCATGAAAACAATATTTTCTTTACAAACCATAACATGGCTGAAACTACAAGTCATAGCTCCAAGTGGTTTTATTTCATTATAACACCACATATCAACATAACATCATTAGCACATTGGCATAACTTAAAACTATAACAAAAACCCAACCTTATCCTTGTAAATTCAAAGTGGCCGAACACTACACCTTAATGTTCTGTGGTGTTTTTCTTCAAAACAAAGTCATAGGATACACTAGAATTGTTGTTTATACAACATATACAAATATCAAAACAACCATACCCCATTTACCCCTTAAATCTAAGCTTGGCCAAATTAATTCTCCCACCTCACCAAGCTTTGTTTCATTCACTTTCTTGAGGAAACAGTAAGAAATGAAGGTTTAGGAGCTTAAAGAAAGATGAGAAAACATGAAAGGATGATGGAAATAGCTTAGATCTACTTCCTTTCTTCTTGGTTCTTCACGATTTGGATGGTTTCTTCACTTTTTTTTTCTTTTTCTTCTTAGTTTCGATTCGTGTGGTTTTCAATGGGGTTTGTCTTGGCTTCCTCTTCACTTAACATTATTTTACAGCCATTAATATGTTAAGGCACATGACAAATTAAGAAGGCTTCTCCCATAAGCCTTATGAGATATTTATCCCATTAATACCATAATTTCTTTATTTTGTATTTCACTTGATTACGATTGGTTAAGGTATACTAGGTTGATATTAAAACACTTAATTACACATGTATCCTATAGTCTTAAGACCACCAAGGTTGGCTTTCTCAAGGGGTGGCCAGCCATGGTAAGATTAGTTAGGGTTTTTTACCCGGTTTCACCTATTTCAGTATTATTTCATCCGTTTAAGGTCTAACTTGGTCAAACTTGGTTCAAGGCTATCACTTTTAGAGTTTGATCACACTCATTTGAATTCTCAAAGTCAAACCACATTCATTTTGACCATTTGGTCTCGTAACCTATAGACAAAATCGTCATTTTTGTGTTTGTTGGACAAATTTCGTATAATCTGTAATCATAATTATTTGCCTTATTTAAGGTCATATATGTTCATGATAGGGTATTTTGATAGTCCCAGGGTGAGTGAGCATGTCCGAAAATGTCCACGCACTGAAGCATACTAGAGTTCACACCCGTTCCACAACTTATTGGATTTTACTATTCTCTTATCAAACACTTATCAACCCTTAAGTAACTTATATTACCAAAAAAAAAACCCTTAAGTAACTTATGTAACAGGATGAAAATTGTAGTTATCACACCTTATTAGGTTGCTTGTATCATGTAATGTAATATAATATAATATAATATAATTCCCATAAATGATATTATTATTTTTTAAGTAGCCTATAAATGATATTGTTGATTTTATTCCTATATATGGAATATATGTATGTATGTGTGTGTGTATATATATATATATCTTAAATGATTTCATTCTTGCATATATAAATTGATGATTCCTCCCATATTTTATATCTACATCTAGATTAACTACATATATATATATATATATATATATATCTTAAATGATTTCATTCTTGCATATATAAATTGATGATTCCTCCCATATTTTATATCTACATCTAGATTAACTACATGCCAGCAATTACGTATAATTTCAAAGTATAAATATAATGTATATATTTATGAGAATGATATCAACAATACTATAATAATCTATTTATACTTATATGATTATCATATAAGAACATATCATTAACAATTTAATAAAATTACCATACAACATGTCATTAACTCATTATATAAACAAAAATTATTTATAGTGTAATTTCTCTTTAATACCTATAATTCTTCTATCTATATGGCTTTCTTTCTAAACAAATTATACCTATCTATTTATATATATATATATATATATATATATATATATTTCTATACAATAAAAATTTATCATATCACTCAGAGGTCCTAGTATGTTCAAGCGAATTGAATATATAAAACCGATAATATATACCACAAATTAGTGCGCACACACGAATCTAGGATTCGAGAATTAGTGATCAGACAAACAATAAGATGAATGTTATTTAAAAATACTTAGAAGGAAGAGAGAATAAAATACATAATGATTTTATTTATAATATTTTAATTACCATAAACGATAGTGTATATAATTATGAGAATGATATTTGTAGATTCGTTCCATCAAAAAAAAATTATGAGAATGATATACTTTTTAATTATTGAAAGTATAATAATTACAATGCCAAACAGGTAATTTACTCATTATATAAAGAGAAATTATTTATATTATAATAATCACCATACAAAGAATTTTAAATGGATTTATTTTTTTTTTCAAAATTTATTTAATTATTAAAAGTCAAAGAAATAACTATAATAAAATAAATTCCTACATGTCATTAAGAAATGGTGGTTTTTGTGGCTTTCTTGATATTGTATTTTTTTATTACAAGCAAAATATTTAATAATTGAAGATAGAAGTTGGGTTGTTTGGATTTGAACTCAAAATATACTATAACTTTTTTTTAACTACTCAGTCAAGAGGTTGTTGGCAGTTTTTCTTATCTTGTATGCCTATATCTTGTAATATATATATATGCTGATGTGAGCGCTCATTAGATACAATCGTTTTCAATTGACTCCATGCTCATACTTCGCAATTTCTTGAGTGGGGACAAGAAAGAAGAAATTACTAGGAAGATATGGAAACGAAAGAGCAGTCCAAGAGTCATCAATAATTAAGTGAAGGAACATGTGATATACGTACATGGGGTTGTGAGAAACGAAACGCCGTGAGTCAGTAGGAAAGCCCTCTTCAACATGCTTATGAAAAATATGATTCAAGTTTCTATCGATATTTTTACTGAAACTGAAAAGGACCCGTTTGTTTTTCTTCTTCAACATTTTTGCTTTAGCAAGCAAGGCTCTCTCGCAAACTTCAAAAGACATATAGTTTCCTTTTAATTAAAAGAAAGTTTCAGTAGCTAAACCCTATTCTTTTAATAAAAAAAATTTTAATTATAATTTTAAAAATGATTGTTGCCATTAAAACAACATAAATTGATATTGCTGTATAATTTTTCCCAGTAATATGGTTATTTTTTCTTAATTTTTATTTTTAAGATTACTGGTTCCAATATTATTCAATCTTTCATTATTATTTTAGTATTTTCAATTATCTCTTTAATTCCAATATTAAGCACTGGTGAATTTTATATAATAGAAAATGAAAAGCTTTATTAGGGAAAATTTTGTAAATCATTCAACATTTTTGGTAAGACTTTTGAAGCTTTTTCCCACTTAAGAATTCTCAAAATGTTTGTAACGTATAATTTTTTTTAAAATTCTATCATAAATTAGATTTCATTTGCTTGCATAATCAAAATCAAAAGGCATACTATGCAAATAAATATATACTGATTTATATTTTCAGATTTATTCAAGATTTAATCTATTTTTTATTATATTTTAAAAATTAATCCATACATTAAAATGATTTCAGGGGACTCTTTCAAGTTTCAACACTTTGGTGGATACATTAAATTTATAAGATAAATGTTCCTAGAAATTTCCTAAAAGTTTCATCATTAGAGGATTTTTCAACGATGATGATTATTATTATTTTATTTGTTATTTATTTGATTCATTTTCCTAATAATATCCTTTATATTAAATTAACAACAATTAATAATAAATAGTGTAGAATAAATTATGCTTCATAATTCCCAAATAAACAAAAAATACTTCTAGTATAGTATTTAGATACTTGACTTGGAATATTGAACGATAGCACAATATGATCGGAGCTGATTTGTAATAATGTAAGCTAATCAATTTTATGTTCGTGTTTTCTCGCTTATTCTTTTTAATATTATCTTTGTTCAGTTTGTATTTGTTAATATTGTTCACAAATATAAATGAAAATGTTCACACATGTATTCGTGAACATTAAACAAATATGTTTACAAATATATGTTCATGAACATCAAACAAACAAGTTCATGAACACTAAACTAAAAAAATTATACAAACAATTTGTTTTCACTCTAATATATATTATATCAAAATTAAAAAATCATACATAAATATATAATTTTAATAATTACATATTAAAATAGTTTATGAGTAAATATATAATTTAAAAATTTGTTTTTATCAAACAATAGATATATTTAATAATTCATCAAATGAATGGATTTTAAACAAATCTTAAACAAATTTGCTTGCAAATATAAATGAACAAAGCATATGTTATTCGTAATCATTTGTTAAAATTAATAAATGAACAAAATCAGAATGTATTCACAAATTATTTATTAAATATTCTGTCTGTTTACACTGTTGATTTAGGAGCAATTTACTTTAGTTAACGGTAATTATTGCGTTACTTAAAGTACTCCTACAACTTTAAAGTTTTTCAAACACGTGATATAGATAACTTTTATGAGCAATTATCCAATACATTATCAATATATTTTTTTTAACTTCACGAGTAGAGTTAGAATATTACATTGCTTCTCCAGTCTAAGATCAGGGTATGCAGCAAGCCACAGAAAGATTTTACTTTTAATCTACATATTATCTACTAAATAAGATTATTGACAACGAAAGTCAAATTTAAATCTTACAAATAAAGTGAGCAATTCTTACAAAGTCAACCAATTCAATTTGCTAATCTAAGCTCATTTACTAAAAATATTTTATTCAAGTCTTTGTTTGGAATTTAGACAGATAACTCGACTCACGTATGTAAGTCTAGATTCAAAGTTCATGCAAAATTTCCTGTCGAAACACTATATAAAACATAGTAAAAAAGGATAAAAACAACATCAAGGTCGAATTTAAAACAAAAACAAAAGAAATCAAACATAAATTAGGTTCCTTTCTCTTGCCTTGCTGAGATTTGGACTCACCACCTTGTGAGAGACAGGATAATAAGTTCAGACTCCAGACACAAGAGATGCACGGTTCAATTACGTGGACGTGAATTCTCAATCAGTGATTCAATCACAAATTGCCACGTCATCATCCAATTTTGGATTTTTTCACATCTGGATCCACCTTGCCAGCTGAGTAGGATTAACAATTCCAGGAATGTGGACCCCATCGTTCTTCAAAATGCTTGCCACCTCATCGTAGCTTTGGTTCTCTTTCTTAACATTCGGTTTAGATTCCTGCTTAACTGGCTTTCTCGATTCAGCCAATGAGCCGATTATAGGAATCGCCTCTGCACGAGCCGGATCGAATTTTTGACCCAACAATGTTCCCCTCGTCAAGAACTCATGTGCCATGTAGCCAGCTAAAAGCCGATTCGAACAATTAGCTGAAGACTGGGACTTAGGACCAGTGTAAACCGAGGATTGAACCGGATTCGACGGTTTAAAGGAATAAAAAGCTTCTCTCTCTTTACGCTTTCCCGAGATTCCAGGTGTCAAAGTTCTACGGGGTTGATGACTCATTTCAAAAAAAAAAAAAACCTTCAAATCATGCCAGGTAAGAAGAAAGGTTAAGCCGTTAACTCGTCGTTAAATAAACAAGGGGCAAAAACGTCAAAAGAGAAACTTGATTTTTTTTTATGTCTTGCTTGGGTAGAAGTGTCAAATCATCTTTATCAAAAGCAAGCGGAAATGACTTAACAACCCATTGAGCTTAAGCAAATCATAAAAAAGAACCCAAACTCAAAAAGAATCAATGACAAACCACAAAATCGGAAATATACATTCAGAAAACAAGATAAAATAGTTTATTAAATTAATTTTTTAAAACAAAAAAAAGAGAATAAAGTACAGAAATTTTGGAAATGAAAATTAGAGGTGGCAGGTAATCCCAAGGGACAGTCGATCTGCAAGTACGGTCGGCGGATAAAGCGGTGGTGACGCCGGTTGGGTGGCGGAAGAAGTTTAAAGAGGTGAGATTGAAGAAACACCAAAGAATAGAGAGGAAGAAAGGGGAAAACAAAGAACTGCAAAAGCGGCGAGTACTCCAAACGATAAATATGATAGGGTTTTGAAATTAACCTTTGTTTTGTAGAAATTACCGGGAATGCCATTATTTGGGTTTTCAAATGACGCAAATGTCCCGTACTAGTTTAACGTTGTACTCTTCCTGTTTTTTGCGAAGTTTCGGATAAGGTGGATGAAATTACGGTTGTGCCTCTTGGTCTTATTTTACCCGAAGTGGAGGTTTAAAGGCAATTATCACGGGGTTATTTACATTTTACGTTAGCACAGCTGGTTAAATATGGAAAGCAGAACTAAATTTATAAAATATATATATTGCTTTTTTAATAAAATAGGATTCAAGATAAACAGTTTCTTCAATTTTTCAAAATTCAAACTCAAAGCAAAATGTATCATATTTCATGAGTATATGCATCCGGGATACCTTAATAAGAATTGTCACTTAGGTCAAGAAAACAAATTTATCAATTAAATCCATCTTTATATATTATATAGTTAAATTGAGAGAAATAAACTTACTATCAATGTTTATAATGAGATTATCAGTTTATTATATTACTCTAATACAATTTTTTTTATTTTAATTAGTCTTATATTTTTATTCACAATGATGGGAAAGAATTTAATTGTACAATTGTATGTAAATTTCTGTCACACTTTCTTTCTTCAAAACTATTCAGAAATCTTAGCAAATAGCAATTATAACTGTAAATAATTGAGAGAGAAAGCGAAAGGCATTTACTTGGCCTAAGTTGATAGAGACATTCAACGAGCTCTAACATTGATTGGGTAAATTTTATTCTCCTCTGACAATGCGTAAGAAAGACAATTCGTGCACATCAATTTTTTTGTGAGAAACCAAACCAATTATCTCATCTCTTTTCCCATTGCATAAGACAACTGAGTTTTCCTTTTGCGTGAAATAATTAGTTTAACTGAAAGGGACACAAAAATATATCATCGTCTAATACAAGTAATAATCCCCTTTCTAATATTTACTATTTTAAATAAGATTTAATATTCAATAAATTGTTAATGAATTTTTTTTGTTTTACAAGTGAAATTAGAATAATAATATATATTATATATTATATATTATATATTTTTATTTTTTAATAATTTAAAAAAATATGTATAATCATTCTAACTTCACTTGTAAAATGAAAAACACTTCAGGGATGATTTATTAGATAATTATCATTTAATTAAAGTGATATTATTAATTTGAATTGATTTTAGGTTAACTTATGGATTATTATTTTATATGGTATCAGATTTTTATAAATTTGTTTTGTCCTTTTTTTTTTGGATTAGAGTTAGTAATAGATTTACATGTAGACCTTATAAATTAAAAAAAAAAAACATGATACGAAGGATAAAAAAAAAAGGTGACAGCTTAACCAAACTTTATGTTAATTTGTTACAAGCTAAAAATAATTTGTGTTCGAAATATTGACACAATAATTTCATGTGAACATGATTTGATACAAATGAACAACGTGAAAGAGATTTGCTAAATAACATTATCTCACTCTTTTTAAGTATTAAATTTTATGTTAAAGTCATTTTCTTTTACTCTATCATTAGATGAGTAAGTCATTTTTTCAAATAAAAGATTACATATGAGTAAAAATTGATTCAAATTAATTTAACCGATTAAAATTTAGTTAATTCGGTTGAATTAAGTTAATTTTGAATTCAAGTCAATTTTTTAAGTTGGTTTATTTGATTAAATTGGTGTCTGAAATTACGAATCAAATAAACTGAATTAATCGATATTTTTTAAATATATTATATATAATATAAATAATTCTATATTTTATAATAAATTATATATGATCAATTTTTTATACAAGTTGGGTTTTAGAACCCATTAAAAAAATCAATCGATTGCTTACTCCTATAAAAATTGATTTATGTTAAAAATTTATTTAGATATAAAATAAATGTTAAAGTCTTATTTAAATACTTAAATTAAAGTTTAAAGGCTTATTTGAATATAAATTAAAATTTGGAGGCATATCTAAATGCAATAAAAGTATAAAGGCTTACTTAAATAAAGTGACAAAGTTTAAGGGCTATTTTAATGTTTTAGCCATATGAAAACATTAATTTAAATTCAAAATTCTCATGTCATTATGTTAAACATTCGGTATCTCTTGCAAAATATATACATTTTTGCCGGATTATATTTATAAATAAAAATTATAATCATAATTAATTACTATTCAACATATAACAACATGATTGTTACATCTACAACAACTAATGAATAAACAAACAAATCAATGTAAATTTTGGTTGACGTCACACGTATTGATCTCGAAGCCGAATGAAATTTCGAGAGACATTCTCCTTGACATTGTAATGAAGTCTTTTAGGTCACATATGTGTTCCAAACCACCTAGTGTGTTTAATTGAATTTCTTAGTTAGACAATTAATGGATTCTTATTGTGAAAAGAAGTGATTTCACTGGTCTTCAATCCATTTTAGAGCTCAAATTTTCATGATAAGTGTTACTAACTTTGTAGGTATATTATATATAATAGATGCATTCGTGCCAACTGAAATGGCTAAAATAAACAATCACAAAAGAAAAAAGGCAAATTTTCATTCAATTTTCATTTTGTATATGAGAGCATTAAGGGTATCACTCTTTCCACCAACTATTTAATTTCTCATAGGTATATTTAATGACGAGAATTAAGATTTCAAGGTTGGAAACAAAATGAATCTCGCAATTATATTTTTAGATTAAAGGGATAAAATTAAAGTCTGAATTAATTTACAATTTGTAACTCTCTCAATCTTATATTGAAAACTTATGATGAATTTTTATATTTTTGGGGATTGGAATTCATATTTGTGAGATTTTTTTGAAATAAATTCGTAAAATTTGTAAATCAAAACTTATAATATCTTAATAGTTGGATACAGATCTTTTTTACATTATTAACAAGAAAATTTTTAATATGACAGTTTTTATTAATATAAGGATAATTATTCCATATACTGTCATTAGAATTTTTTATTCCACAAGTGGTGTTAAGATCGTGACACGTGTCCTATAAAAATATTAAAAAATTAAAAATAAATAACATAAAATACATGTCACGATCCTAACACCGCTTGTGAAATAAAAGTGTTTCACTAACAGTGTATGGAATAATTACCTTATAAGAATAATTATAAATGTAAAAAAGGACCTGTTTATAACAATTTTGCCTATTTAAAGACCTCATACCCCAACTCTTTTCTTTATTCACTCTTATTGTTTTCTCTTTCATTCCAATTTATTGTCTTATTAAGTTGTGAACTTAAAATGTAACTTAGACTAGTATCTACTTTTTTTTAAACATGTTTTAATGGATAACTAGATTTAAACTCATGTCGCGCGATGATAATTTTAATTTATAATAATTTAAAAAATTTGTTTTGCAATACATATTATATAACATATTAAAAAACTTAATGCATATATAAAATACACAAATTAAAAAATTAATTCAAAATTATAGAAAAATTAAATATCACAAATCTTAATATATTTAAATAGCTACAATTGTAATGAAAATAATTCTTACATCATTAATCATTAATAAATTATTGGTTAATGTTGTGTATTTTAAATTGATTTATTTTTAAAATTTGAATTTAAATGATTCCGAATTAATCTTATAAAATTAATTAGTGTTGAAAACTTTTTCTTTTAGGGTTTTTTTTTTTAAAAATTATTTATAATAGTCTCAAACATTAAAAGTAAGTAAAGTAAAAATGTAAACATAAATAAAAATAAAAATAAAAATAAATTATTATTTAAAATTTTAAAATTTAAATTAATTTAAAATAATTAAATACAATATTTAAGATAATACATGTTTTTTTAAGTTACAGATAATGCACATTTCAAATTAATAAAAAAATCCATATGGATTTTTTCACCAAAAAATATATTGAACAAATAAATAAATAAATGATTGAATAAATAAATCTGAAAAAAGAATGAAATGAAAATTAATAAAAAAAACATGAAAGTTTAATGCAATACTAAAATATATAGCTTAAGTACCCCATCTTAATTTTTTGATAAAAAATTTAAAACTTTAATGTAGCTCCAATCAAAATATTTTGATATTTTTTAATTTAAAAAATAACATAATAATTGATAACAAAAAATTCAAATTTTGAGATAAATTTTATTTGATTTAAATAAAGATAATACCATTAAAATATAATTTTTATTAATTTCATATGTTTTTAAATTAAATAATTAATGGAATAAGATTATTTATAAAAAAATTAAAATTAATTTATTATTCCAAGAGCTTTGGCTTTTATATAATTTGTATGAGATATAAGATTATTATCAAAAACTAAATCTTATTGAAATTAGAAGCGTAACTTTTGGATCAACGATTAGGTGATTTTTCATGAGCATTTTATATTTTAACGATAAAAAAATTCATCTCATCACATGCATCATGTGTCCATATAAAATACATGTATTTTTCTTTAAAAAAGTTCATCTAAGTAAAATTTTATTATTAAAATTAATTATTTTTATAAATATGTTTTTAATGTATATAAAAATAGTACATATATATTGATAAAAGATAAGTAAAGAAATTGATAAATGATATGAAATTTTCTTTAATTTTAATATATATATATATATATATAAATATAGATGTTTATCTTTTTGAAGTTGAAATATATAATTGATTTAAAAAGATAATTAATTTATTTTGTAATTTTAATGTTTATAAATTCCTATCTTTTAGAAATTAAATAAAAGTATTATTTTTTAATTTTAGGATATTATTTATGTCAAATTTTTAGAATATCCATATAGGATGTTTTACTTTGAGTTAATTACTTTGGCTTATATATATATATATATATATATATATATTATATATATATATATATATATATATATATATATATGTATATGTATATGTATATATATATGATTATCAAATACATTGCTAGTGAAATTGTTAGATTTAAGCGAGATTACGCTAATAACACATGTCCTCTAAAAAATATTTAAAAATAATAAATAAATATAGTGAAGTATGTGTTTTTGAAAATTAACCTAACTCTGTTTATAAATTCTAAAAATTTTATTGACATATGAATAATTATCCATTTTTAATTATCCAAAAAAACGTTTCCAATAATCTCTTAGCTAAGTGATTGAAAAAAAGATTGCATAAGACTAGATTTGAGCACAATCAAGTTCATCCTCTACCCTCCAATTATTAAAAAAAAAAAAGTTAGAAAGTATGTAATTATTCAAATTTCATTTGATTGTTTTTTATTTTTATAAATAATAAAAAATTTTAAAAATAAAAATTTAATAAATAAAAAATGGATTTATAAATGAGGCACTGACAATGTATATAATAGGTCCCAATCAACACCGTTTAATAGAAATAAGAAATTGTTCTTCTCAGGGTAAGAACTGACCACAAAAGATTTTATTTGCCAAAAGACATCACAACTCAGATACATACTGAGAGTTTAAATACAAAGCAAATTTAACAACTTGTCCTAGCCTAACGGATACATGACTAAAAAATAGGAAACAAACTGAAGTGGGCTTAGTTGACAACCATAAACAACGATAACGTCCATGATCTCAATACCCCATTATTTACTGACCTAAACTTCAGCTTTACTCAAAGTTAAACTGAAGTTGTTCCCACGTTGCATGCCAATACTCCCGCAATTCATGTGTGCTTGACTCAGTCCAGATATCGTGGGTTCCTAACAGAAACCCGACTTGATCTCCTTGGCAGCACAACCCCACCAGTTGAAGACTTATCAATTTGTCCTAGCCTAACGGATACATGACTAAAAAATAGGAAACAAACTGAAGTGGGCTTAGTTGACAACCATAAACAACGATAACGTCCATGATCTCAATACCCCATTATTTACTGACCTAAACTTCAGCTTTACTCAAAGTTAAACTGAAGTTGTTCCCACGTTGCATGCCAATACTCCCGCAATTCATGTGTGCTTGACTCAGTCCAGATATCGTGGGTTCCTAACAGAAACCCGACTTGATCTCCTTGGCAGCACAACCCCACCAGTTGAAGACTTATCAATACCCTCCCCATAGACATGAACCTTGTCCCCAAGGTTCAAGAATTTATCATGCAACTCTTTTGTGTTTTCCCAAGTGGCTTCCTCAGCTGTCATTTTTTTCCATCGAACTAGACTCTCCTCAACTATCTTTGATCCTTGCTTAACCCAACGTGTATCAAGGATTGCCTCGGGTTCCATTACTAGCTCACCGTCTTCATTAAGTGGAGGAAATTCTGCTGAAACTCCGGAGGTTTCTCCTACTTTTTTTTTAAGTAAAGAAACGTGGAAAACAGGGTGAATGCGAGCTTCTGGAGGAAGTTCAATCTTATAAGCTACTTTCCCAATGCGCTCCATAATGCGATAAGGTCCATAGAATTTGCTAGCTAGTTTCTGATGAGGTCTTTTATGGACTGACTGCTGTCTGTAAGGTTGTAACCTTGGGAATACATAGACTCCCACCTGATACTCGACATCACACCGTTTGGAGTCTGCCATTTGCTTCATGTGGTTATTAGCCACCAGCAAATGTTCTTTGAGTTGCCGAAGCACCGCATCTCGGGATGTTAAATTCATGTCCACTTCATGTACTGAGCTAGTTCCCTCCTCATAGCGTGGAATTGATGGTGGAGGACGACCATAAAGTGCCTCAAAAAGAATTTGAGCATTTGGGCAACAAGGTGCAGGGATGGTCACAGAAGGCGTTGGTAGGGTCATTCATGGGTGGTCTTAATCCCGAAATAGCTGAAGGCATAAGGATGTTCAAGCCAAAAACCATTAAGGAAGTCATCAGCTTAGCAAGAATGGAGGATGAACAACTTCATCGCCAAAGAAAAGTTGCGGTTAGGCCAGCTATTCGACCTTCCATTGAAGCTACAACATCATCCAAAGTAAGGACAGGAGCTACTACCAAAAGATTAACATGGGAAGAAATGCAGAAACGAAGGGCGCTTGGCCTCTGCTTTCATTGCAATGAAAAATTCACACCCACCCATAAGTGTGAAGGAGGTCAGATTTTATTGCTTGAGGGCAGCAACGATTATCAAGGGGCTCATGAGGACGAGGATCATGAGATGTCACCAGAAATATCTCTTCATGCATTGTCGGGATGGTCAGCACACAAAACCATGCGAGTAATGGCCAAGATTGGATCACATAAGGTAATCGTGTTGATAGATAGCGGATCTACTCATAATTTCATTAGTGAGAAAGTAGCAAATTCAATCCAAATGCCTGTTGTGCCCACCGAACCCTTCAATGTAAAGGTAGCTAATGGAGGGACATTGAGATGCCAAGGCCGATTCGAAAATGTCTCAGTTAATGTGCAAGGTATTCCTTTTGAACTCACTTTATATGCACTACCTCTCACTGGACTTGATTTGGTTCTAGGAGTACATTGGTTGGAATTGTTGGGGACAGTTATATGCAATTGGAGACAGAACACCATGGAGTTTCACTGGAAAAACCAAAACCACAAATTGAAGGGCATTGATGCACCAATCCAGCAAGTATCGGTGGAGGTTCTATACAAGGAGATCAAGCATGGCAGTTCGCTATTTGCTATTTGTCATCAAACCAAGGTAGCTTCTTTTGATATTGAAATCAATAATGACATGAAACAATTGTTGGAAGAATTCCAGGGCTTGTTTCAAGAACCAACGCAGCTACCACCAAAAAGGGACATTGACCATCAAATTAATTTGAAGGAGGGAGTGGAACCAATCAACGTCCGACCTTACAGGGATCTTAATGCTGTAACCATTAAAGACCGATTCCCAATCCCTACGGTTGATGACATGCTTGATGAATTGCATGGAGCCACATATTTTACCAAGCTTGACCTACGAGCCGGCTATCATCAGGTACGCGTACATCCCCGAGATATTCATAAAACTGCTTTTCGTACGCATAATGGTCATTATGAATATTTAGTCATGCCATTTGGATTATGTAACGCACCTTCTACCTTTCAAGCCATAATGAACTCAATATTTCGTCCCCATCTTAGAAAATTTATCCTTGTTTTCTTTGATTACATCTTAATATATAGCCCCAATTGGAACATGCATCTTGAACATGTTAGAAAGGCATTTGAAATGGTAAGTGGTGTTGTACCAAAATTCTGCCCATGGAAGATAAGTAAGCCACTGTCTTGGTTGTTGATGAACAAAGCTTCGCAAATATTGCTCTAGGCATCGATTAATCACTTCTGATTGTCCGTCCGTTTGAGGATGGTATGCAGAACTCATCTTTAGTTGTGAACCTGAAAGTTTGAAGAATTCTTTCCAAAATCGGCTCATGAATATAGGGTCCCGATCAGAAACTATTGATTGAGGCATCCCATGTAATTTGACCACCCCTTCAACAAATTTCTCAGCTACCAATTTGGCGGTGTAAGGATGAGCTAAAGCCATGAAGTGTGCGGTCTTGCTTAACCTGTCAACAACAACTAAGATGGAAGTTTTACCTCGCGACGGGGGAAGACCATCTAAGAAGTCCATTGCAATATCGTCCCACACCTTGCAAGGAATCGGTAGTGGCTGTAGTAGTCCAGCAGGAGATAGAGTTTCAGATTTTGTTCTTTGGCAATCATCACAGTTGGCTACATAATCTTTCACTGTATTATACATAGAAGGCCAATAGAACTGCTGTGCTACCCTCTTGTACGTCCTCAAAACCCCGGAATGCCCTCCCATGGGTGAACTATGGAACTGATGTAGGAGTTGTGGTATGACTTGAGATTGAGGAGGAATCACTACACGACCCTTGTAATATATCAATCCATTGCGGTTAGTATAAGGTTTACCACAATCTTCAGTTGCTTGTTGCCGTATTCGACTCATGTAAGGACTGTCACACATCTCGATTTTGATAGTATCCCAGAGTTGTGGCTGTGGCATGGACAATGCACTAAGGCTAGGACTACCTGAAACTCTTGATAAAGCATCTGCTGCACTATTTTCTTTGCCCGGCTTATACTTGATTTCATAGTCATAGCCCATGAGTTTCGTAACCCACTTTTGTTGCTCTGGAGTGGCCACCCTTTGTTCCAGGAAGTATTTGAGACTACGCTGGTCCGTTTGTATGAAAAATCTATGGCCAAGCAAGTAAGGACGCCATGTTTGGATTGCATGTATAATGGCTAACATCTCTTTCGCATACATTGACCATCCTTGTTTACTCACTCCCAAAGCTTTGCTTAAGAATGCTACGGGTCTGCCTTGTTGGGATAAAACAGCGCCTATTCCGTTGCCTGAGGCATCAGCTTCAATTGTAAAGGGTTCGCCAAAATTGGGCATAGCCAACGTTGGTGTGGTGGTCATAGCCTGTTTAAGAGCTTGAAATGCTGCATCCGCTTCCTTTGTCCACTCAAATCGGCCCTTCCTTAGAAGATTAGTAAGTGGCTGAGCTATAATTCCATAATTTCGGACAAATTTGCGATAATAACCTGTCAGGCCTAGAAATCCACGCAAGTCAGAAACATTAGTAGGGGTTGGCAGTCTACCATGGCTTTGATTTTGCCTTGGTCGACCAATACTCCTTGAGGCGTGATAATGTGCCCCAGATATTCTAATTCTTGCACTCCAAAATTACATTTGCTTCTTTTAACAAAGAATTGATTATGCCTTAGAATTTCAAATGCCTTTCTAACATGTTCAAGATGCATGTTCCAATTGGGGCTATATATTAAGATGTCATCAAAGAAAACAAGGATAAATTTTCTAAGATGGGGACGAAATATTGAGTTCATTATGGCTTGAAAGGTAGAAGGTGCGTTACATAATCCAAATGGCATGACTAAATATTCATAATGACCATTATGCGTACGAAAAGCAGTTTTATGAATATCTCGGGGATGTATGCGTACCTGATGATAGCCGGCTCGTAGGTCAAGCTTGGTAAAATATGTGGCTCCATGCAATTCATCAAGCATGTCATCAACCGTAGGGATTGGGAATCGGTCTTTAATGGTTACAGCATTAAGATCCCTATAATCAGTGCAAAATCGCCAAGAGCCATCTTTTTTTTTTACAAGCAAAACGGGTGAGGAAAATGGACTAGTGCTACATCTAATAAGCCCCAAATTTAACATGTCTTGAACTTGTTTTTCTATTTCGGCCTTTTGAAAGTAAGCGTACCTGTAAGGTCGGACGTTGATTGGTTCCACTCCCTCCTTCAAATTAATTTGATGGTCAATGTCCCTTTTTGGTGGTAGCTGCGTTGGTTCTTGAAACAAGCCCTGGAATTCTTCCAACAATTGTTTCATGTCATTATTGATTTCAATATCAAAAGAAGCTACCTTGGTTTGATGACAAATAGCAAATAGCGAACTGCCATGCTTGATCTCCTTGTATAGAACCTCCACCGATACTTGCTGGATTGGTGCATCAATGCCCTTCAATTTGTGGTTTTGGTTTTTCCAGTGAAACTCCATGGTGTTCTGTCTCCAATTGCATATAACTGTCCCCCCAAATTCCAACCAATGTATCTTGAACCAAATCAAGTCCAGTGAGAGGTAGTGCATATAAAGTGAGTTCAAAAGGAATACCTTGCACATTAACTGAGACATTTTCGAATCGGCCTTGGCATCTCAATGTCCCTCCATTAGCTACCTTTACATTGAAGGGTTCGGTGGGCAAAACAGGCATTTGGATTGAATTTGCTACTTTCTCACTAATGAAATTATGAGTAGATCCGCTATCTATAACAAATTACCTTATGTGATCCAATCTTGGCCATTACCCGCATGGTTTTGTGTGCTGACCATCCCGACAATGCATGAAGAGATATTTCTGGTGACATCTCATGATCCTCGTCCTCATGAGCCCCTTGATAATCGTTGCTGCCCTCAAGCAATAAAATCTGACCTCCTTCACACTTATGGGTGGGTGTGAATTTTTCATTGCAATGAAAGCAGAGGCCAAGCGCCCTTCGTTTCTGCATTTCTTCCCATGTTAATCTTTTGGTAGTAGCTCATGTCCTTACTTTGGATGATGTTGTAGCTTCAATGGAAGGTCGAATAGCTGGCCTAACCGCAACTTTTCTTTGGCGATGAAGTTGTTCATCCTTCATTCTTGCTAAGCTGATGACTTCCTTAATGGTTTTTGGCTTGAACATCCTTATGCCTTCAGCTATTTCGGGATTAAGACCACCCATGAATGACCCTACCAACGCCTTCTGTGACCATCCCTGCACCTTGTTGCCCAAATGCTCAAATTCTTTTTGATATTCCCGTAAGGTTCCATTCTGTTTGATTCTTGGACAGTGCTTCATCGAAGTCCTCTCCATCAGGCGGTCCAAACCTCGCCCATAATTCTTCCTGAAATACGTCCCACGTAACCTCTTTCTCTTCCTCTTTATAGGCTCGTTTGAGCCATTGCCACCAAGCATTGGCTTCTCCCACTAGATGATATAATGCTAGAGGCACTTTCTGGGACTGCATAGTATTCTAATATTCAAAGAATTGTTCCGCTTTCGTGACCCATTCCGTAGGATCGTCTCCACCAAATCATGGGAACTCTATTTTGGCCAATTTCGATGAAAAAATTGGTCGAGTTCCATAAAAGTTGTCAGGCGGTTCTTCTTTCGTAGATCGTGGGTTATTCGCAATAGCATTTATCTCTTGTTGGTGGCTTGTAGACCCACGAACTGCTTCAGTTAGTCTACCAGTAGCATCTTCCAATTGTTGTATTTTGCATGCGATGCCTGCTTCTATCTGAAGAACACTGCCTTGGAGACCCTCCAAACCTTTTTCCAAGGATTCAATCCTCTCCTTGTTAGTGCCCATAACCTAGCGCTGATACCAATTAATAGGTCCCAATCAACACCGTTTAATAGAAATAAGAAATTGTTCTTCTCAGGGTAAGAACTGACCACAAAAGATTTTATTTGCCAAAAGACATCACAACTCAGATACATACTGAGAGTTTAAATACAAAGCAAATTTAACAACTTGTCCTAGCCTAACGGATACATGACTAAAAAATAGGAAACAAACTGAAGTGGGCTTAGTTGACAACCATAAACAACGATAACGTCCATGATCTCAATACCCCATTATTTACTGACCTAAACTTCAGCTTTACTCAAAGTTAAACTGAAGTTGTTCCCACGTTGCATGCCAATACTCCCTCAATTCATGTGTGCTTGACTCAGTCCAGATATCGTGGGTTCCTAACAGAAACCTGACTTGATCTCCTTGGCAGCACAACCCCACCAGTTGAAGACTTATCAGTATAATTTTTATATACCGTTAATGCACTAAAGGTTGACACTTCATCAATAGGCCTTTATATGCAAATACAAATAATTTTTTTAAATTGCCCATAAGGGCCTATTGATGAGGTGTCAACCTCTGATGCATTGACGATGTATAAAAATTATACACTGTTAGTGCATCATATACAAACTCATAAAAAATATCAATCAAACTAAATTAAAACAATTTATCTTGCAAAACTGAAAAAGTAAAAATAAAAATGATCAACTTTGAAGAATTTTGGGCCCAAAAAAAAATCTTTGAAGAATTTGTGAAAGATGAAGCAATGGGAGGCGAACATGGTCAATTCATTGGTCATTACAAAGAGAAGAGGGACAAAGATGGGCGCGTGTGTGGAGACGAAGCCAAGGGGCATATCATTGCCAGAGAGAATCCTGGACGGTGCTGGGTGACTGGCTGACGCACCGAATCACTACAACCCGTCTTTTTCGACTCTTTTCTCAGCTGGCATCTGTCATAATGTCAGCCTTTCATTTGTATCAACTTCCCTGATTCTACGTGTTAACTTTTCCTGCCGCCGTCACACGGTTTCGGCTTTTTCAGTTCCACTTTTCAGTACGATTCTATTGGTTGCAAATTTGAAAATGCCTAGAACTAGCCAATGACGTTTTGCCGAGTAATATATCTGTATATATATTATAAATAAAATACTATATTTTGTATTTTATATAATATAAATTATTGCCGAACAAATTGTCAATATATTTTTTATTTCACTAACAATATTAAGATAATGATACATATTATACATTATTTTTTATTAATTTTTTTAATATTAAGAGATATGTTTTATTATCTTAATCTTGTTTGTGGATAAAAAAATAGTCTTATAAACAAATGCTCGACAATGGACACTATTCAACCCGATTAAATAAAATTAGAATATTATATATAGGATTCGAATAGTAAAAATACTACATTCATAGATTTAGGTAGGGTTGAGATAGTGATCTTAGAGTGCATACTATTTGAACTCAATTATAGATAATAATTTTTAATGTAATATTTATTTTTTAAAAATGATTATTATTAGTATAATATTTAATTAAATTAATTCTTTAAATAATTTGAATATGATTTTTAGCTTAAATTTTTAGTTATGAGTTAAATTAAATTTATTAATTTTTTAAATAAATTTTTCTAAAATTGATTTTAAATTTATATTTAAAAGTCAAATTATAACTTAATAAATAAATATTTAACGGTTCCACTAGTTAACATATATTTTTTATATTATATTAGTAGGGATCAAATAACATAAATTAAAATAATTAGGTAGTTAATAAGATTCATTAATATAAAAATAATCAATTTTGGGTACGAGTAATCCAAAATTAATGAGTGCCCTACTAGTTTACGTCTTGTATTAGATAATAATCTTTATATTTTTCTAGCAATGTTTAAAATTTTAAATATATAAACAATAAATAACATGACCAAATTTTCTATACAATTAATAAATTTTAACGATGAATCATACATTTATTTAATTAAAACTCGACTTTTTGAATTAAAAAATCCATATGTTAATATTAGAATAAACGATTTCATAAACGGAGAGATCCCAATGATACACGTTTTGGTAATTACAAATATGAAATTTTTGAAAAAAATAAAAATCAAAATAAAATTTGACTCAAAATTTAAAGGTCACCAATGGTATTTACTATTTAGTCTATTATTAAATATTTTAAACTATGATGATTATCAAACTCTTCACAAAGGTATATTCCTCATGTCTAAAAGAATTCTTTGTAACAAAAGAAAGAAAAAGAATAAATTCTCCAACAAGAGCAAGCTGTACAGATCTCGTTCATATCGCCACATCGCAGTACACTAGTCCTGCACCATTCTTTGATTATTAAATTTTCAGTAATTTCAATCAACAATGTACCCAGAGTTACGTGAACAAATATATATTATATATATGTTAAGATTATTTTAATTAATTAACATGATTTTACTTTTTTTTTTTACTATCTTTAAATAATTGATAATTGAGATATTGAGAATATTCACTATTAAGCTAACATTTCTGCATAAAAGAAGGTAAAGAATCTTTTGTTCTAGACTAAAATAACAAAATTTAATTGTTTCTTTGAGGGAAAAAATTAGGATGATTTGTTAGCAATTAAGGCATTCTTTTCTTGCAGATCAAAAAGCACATCCCTGCTGAAATTCTTGAATATCACAAGCAAGATTAAGAAATTTATAAATGTCCTTTTGTTATATTATTTTTTTTAATTTTTAATATAATTAATAAAAACATGTGTTATTTTATTAATTTGGCTTCTGAATTTTTTAAATTTTATTTTTCTGAACAATACATTTTCATTCAAAGTTATAATTATAATCAGCATATTATGTCCCACAACTTCCTCTTTGCAATTAAGCCAATGTCTCATTGGTCTTTCAAATTTTATTGATAGTAGATAAAATAATCTATTTATATATGATAGGAAAATTCGAATTTTAATTGTATGGAAGATTTATGTGTTATTTTGATCCGTTTGCTTGATCAAAGTCATACTTATAGGCTTGGATATAAATATATATATATATATATATAAATATATATATTATATAACTGAATACCATATTGAAAAAGAAATAATCTTGAAAGTGACAATGGAGATCTTCATATTGTGATAGATTATCGAATTATTATATTCTAAAAGAATAGTTATCTAATTATCTATGCATCATATTATTGTAAGTAGATTAATTTACTTATTATAATTAACTATCCAGCATTTCTTTTCCAATCAGTTGCTTTATTTTTTTTAATGAAATTATAATTAATAAATTACAATCATAATCAAACATTATATTAATATAAAAAAATCATTAAATTAAATCACACAAATAAATCAACTAATGAATCAACACATAACATAACTAGATAAATCTAAAATAAAAATAAATTAAACTCATTTATGGTGAAACTTGAATTTGAAAACTCAATATTTGAAGATTTTTATTTTGCCATTAAATTCAAACCTAATTAGCATTTGCTTTAATTTTAAAAATTAACGAGAATGAACAATTGACTGTCAAATCCCAAACAGATATAAAAATTCCATAAATCAAAATAAAATACATTGCATTCTATAAAAATTGTACTTTCAAAACAATTTTACTCATATTAGATACATGCCATACCCATAATTCTAGTTCAGCTATATATACTCTATGGTTTGAATTTGACATGCAATATCCAAAAAAATATATATTTTTCTTGTTATCCATCATAATCAAAGTTACTAGAATTCAAAAGTATGCCCCATGCATGTCTACCACGCACAAAGTTTTGCACACATAGGTTAAGCTCAATTGTCTCATTCAATTCAAGTGCTTTCCTAATGGATAGAAAATATGTGAAGATAATGCATAAAGAATGGTTAGGCAGTCAACATCACTCCCCAAGATTAGACATATTTATCAGTCTCCCACCATTAATATGGACAGTTGACTTTGGCCTAAATATGATGGTATAAAATCAATTATGCATGCTGCTCCACAATCAGCCAGAGATGAAATATCTTTTACCATGATGGTTCAGTATCGTCCCAGAGACACTTCTTAGGTTGCAACTCCAAAACTCTCTTTTGTAAGTTTCGACTTTAGAGTCAAATCTTGGAATAAATGAAACATAATTTACTAGATGGAAGAAAATTACTTTTAATTATATAATCAAATATAAGATATTTCCTTTTTTCTTATTTCCTTTTTTTTTTTTGGAATTTCGGGCATATTAAAAAGTTTTGATGTTTTAAATTTAAAATTATTATAGTATTTGTTAAAGTAATATTATCCTGCATATGTTAAATACTGAATTTTTTGCGTTCATGTATTCAAATTGGATCTCTTTACCTATTTCAGATTGATTTTAAGTTGAATGTTTAACATAATATCAAAACTTAAATTCTATCTTCTGATTCTTACTTATTATCTCTTTTAAGTTTGTTATGTGGTAGGATTTTATATCTCCACTTACAGATTATGAGGACTTGCTAAAGTGGTATTATCTCACATTTGTTAAATAATGAATTTTTTGTGGTCTTATATTTAAGTTAGATACATCAAGCTATTGCTAATTGGTTTTAGGTCAGATATTTAACAATATTGATGTATTATTTTTTTATTGTCAAAACGAAAAAATTAAAGATAATTTTAAATATAGAAAATGTAAGAATATTATCTATTCAAAAATATAAAAAGATATTTAATTTTGAGACAACTAAAAAGAAAAGATGGATAAAAAAATGTAAATGGATTCAGTATAATAGAAAAATAAAATGCATGGTGTTTAGTGATATTATCTCATATGTGTTATGTTTCATGTGATCTTATATTTTTTTTTTTGAAAATTGAAATTTTATTGAATATAAAGAAGGTATTACGGCCATGCAACCCAGTCTGAGTTACAGAGAGCACCTCTCTTAGCTAAAAAGTCAGCGAACAAATTTGCTTCCCTGTACACATGAACGCAAGAAACCTCACCTAAGGTTGAAATGAAGTTCAGCAATTTGTTAAGCAAGTTGCTGTAGGACAAGGGGCAGTTATGACTCTTTTTTAACCATGAGACAACAATTTGAGAATCACATTCAATGATGATCTGAGAAGGACGAGCAGTATTTGCATTTGTAACAATTGAGAGTGCTTCCACAACAGCCAAAAATTCAGCAAGGGTGGAATCTGCTGTTCCAATGCTTTTGGAGAAGACCATTTGAATGTGACCTTTGCTGTTTCTCAAGACTCCTCCAATCCCTGCTGGACTCGGTTTACCCATGGTTGATCCATCAGTATTGATTTTCCAAGCACCATCGGGTGTTAACGACCAGGAAGCAATAGGTCTCTTAGCCTTGTTGAGTGCTGGAATGGAGACTTCTTGAAGATTGGCATTTAAATTTTGCAAATCGAGATCTGGGTATTTAGCTTTTACCCACCAACTTGTTCTGAAAATGATGATTTGCCAGACTTGTTCGAGGGAGCAACCTTTATCTTCAAAAACCTTCTCATTTCGATTCAGCCAAAGATACCATAGTAAATTAGTTACTACCACTTGTTCACCATGTGATCTTATATTTAAATTAAGTTTTTTCAATCATTATCAATTTATTTTAAGTTGAATGCTCAACAATGTATTAAAATCCAAATTGGTTTTGGTTTTCCCGCTTGTTATCCTTTCTGAATTTGTCACATGTTATGTTTATTTCTTTTTTTGGTTACAAAGGGAAAACTAAAAAAAAAATAAACTACTAAGCCATTTTAAAGTCTAAAAGGAAAGCTTCTCTTCATACATTTGCTAAAAAAAGTGCACTTAAAAAATTCGGAGGAGATTGAAATCACTTATAATTCACATCTATCTCACAAGGTGATTTCGTCAAAATGATTTTGTCAAAACATCAAAACAAAATTACCTTCTCTTAACACATGTTGAATAATACACAGCCATGGCCTATTGACAACTGACAAGCTCCCAAATACCTCTAATACTACAACCAAGGGGATGGAGAATGATATTGGCTACTTGAGTTAGTTCAATAACCACCTTAGTGTCCAACTCACATACAACTTTCTTAAAGCCCTTTTGCCAAGCTAGATGTAATCCAAACCTTATTGTGTAACTACAACCAAGTTGGATCCATTTAATGGAAAACCTAAAAGCTATCAGAGTGTCTTCGAAAAAATTTAAACGAATTCTACTGTTCATCTTATGAAATCTATCTTAATCACCATCAAGCCATAGTTACTTTTTGATCTTCGAATAGTATGAATAACTTCTTGAATAATTAAAATATTATCTACCACTTGTCTCTCAAAGATGAAACTTGCTTTCATCGGAGCCATCAAATCAGGCAATAGAGGTCGAAGTCTATCGATTAAAACCTTGGTAATAAGTTTATGGGTCACAAAACATAGGCTATAAGACGAGAATGCTTCACGAATATAGGATTACTAACCTCTGGAATTAGAGATACTAAAGTTTCCTTTAACCCTTTGGGGAAAA
Organism: Heritiera littoralis; assembly: GCA_031772115.1. Classification (NCBI taxonomy): domain Eukaryota; kingdom Viridiplantae; phylum Streptophyta; class Magnoliopsida; order Malvales; family Malvaceae; genus Heritiera; species Heritiera littoralis. Next base: position 1,368,360 of record JAPDPK010000147.1, read on the forward strand.
CACTATTCAAGAACACAATAGTATCATACCCATTGCTAATTTCTGGTGTTGATTTATGTCCATGTTGGTCCTTTGATGCTGGTTCTTCAAAACGTAGATGTTGTTTCATTCCTGGGCAGCCTCAAATCTCAAATCAAGTGCAGACCAGACAGAATTTTTTGCAAACCAGGTGTTTGTTTTAATGTCTCCCTTATAATCCTGTTCTGTTTTGCTCCTTGTTAACCTTGTCCCAAGAAGTTTTCTGCTGCTTGCTTTTAGGAGTAATTTACCGATTTTGTAATTCCTGGGATGCTTGATGACAAGTGAATCATTAGGATGTATGATGTTTCTAATTTGGACATTTAATTGTCCAATTAAATAAAGTTTTAACTTAAAAAAAAAAAAGAACACAATAGTAACTACATTAACAAAGGAGTCTTTAGCAGGATATCAGAAGCGTTGAAAATAAAACTAGCTCAGAACCTATCCACACTAGGCGTTTTCCAAGGCTTTATTTGAAATAACGCAATTCCAACTTCTTCAGTTGTAATACAACTATTCAACTGCTCAAGTTTAACCAACTTATAAGTGATGGTAAGATAAATTTGTTAATTGAATCCACGACTCCTTATACAAGCTGTATAAATCCTTATAGAACTCAACAACCATGCAGGGTTTCAAATAGCGGAATAGCGGCCGCTATCTTGCGGTAGCGGCGGTGGCCGCCACCGCTATTGCGGAAATAGCGGGTGTGAGTACGGATCACACCCGAAACGGCCGATAGCGGCCGCTACAAAACGCCATAACGGAGGATAGCGGCAATAACGATCCGTTATCACCGCTATCCGCCGTTACTTTCAACATTAAGTAAAGAAAAAAAAAACTCAGCAAAGAAAGACAAAAATTGAATTTCTCACAATCAAAACAAACCATAACTTTTTCACAGAATCACCGAATCACCAACAACAATTGACAAAATTTTCAATATCAACTTAGAAGTCATCAGCAACAACACAAGTATACAGCTCAACAATTGATAAGCAAGCAAACCTTTGGAGTCTAGATTTGAATCAAAGAAAGGGGATCTGTGAGGGGCGAGGGGCAGGGGCTTCTGTAGTCTGTTAGGGGTGTCGACGACAGGGTGTGGGTAAGGCAGTCGACAGTGGAGTGGCAGCGACTGGTGGCGTGGTCATGGGCATCGTGGGTCGCTTGAGGCGCTGTCTGTTGTCGTAGCACCAGTGGTCTCTGTCGGTTGTCGGCTCACTACAACAATTAATGTTTTTAGTGACGATTTTATTGTGACCATGAGTAATTTTGTCACAAATACTAGGTTTATAGTGACAAAATTTTGGTGTGACACTATTGTTTTAAGTAATTGTGACGTATTATTTTTTGGTCACTATTATAGTAGTATTTGTGACGGTTTCAATATTTTCACAATTAAATCGTCACTATTATAATAGTAATTGTGACGATTTAAGATTTGTCATTAAAGACTTGTCACTAATAAAATACACAAATTGGCGCCAATTGATTTTTGGCGGGAATTTATATACTAGTGACGAAATATAAAGTGGTCACTATTTTTATCTTTATTGTGACGAAAAATTTATTCATCACTAAATAATTTATTTTTTGTTGCGACAATTTGATCACAATTAAACATAACAAAATAATGTCGACTACATATCGTCACAATAATAAATTTACAATTGTGACAAATCAAAATCGTAACTATTGTAAAAATTAATGACTTCAACTGCTTATTCACCATTTACATTGACCAATTTAATACATTATTTTTTATTACAATAATAATTTGTATATCAATAATTTTGTTTTTTTTATTAGATAACAATTTTGAATGATTTTTTAACAAAAATAATTCATACTACTAATATTGAAAATTCATCAACAATAATATCCATTAATGGATATTACTTAAGAAGAAAAAACAAATTAATCTGATTCCCAAATGTAGATATCTCCTTATTGAAACCAATTACACTTTTAAGAAACATCGTAAACTCGCTATTGAAGGGAAAAATACTGAGACAATTTCTTATGAGATTGATAATGAGATGCCATAACTGCAAACTAATAGCACACTTAAACACATTGACACAATAGACATCTCAAACACTCCTAAAATTCAGTATATTCATACTTTTCTTAATTAAACAATACTTTCTACTCATGTAAAAGTTCAATATCCTTATATGCCTTCAAAATTTTAATTGTTACAAAGAGTTCAAGCTGCTTCTCTATGACTGACGATTTCATAACCTTTATGTAAAAGTAGTTGAAATTCATATCTCACATGTATTTTCAAATGAATTCTAAATTAATCATGGATGAGTAAGCAAGCAAAAAGCTGAAATATGATATTGGAGTTTTACAAAACATACGTACCTTTGACATAATATTAAAAAATATACAATAAATTAAAATTTATAATAAACAAAAAATCTTGTACCATAACAATAAACAAAAGTGTCACACTAACCTTCAAAAATCTAATTATAAATAATCTATTCTCACTCATCATCATCATCTTCTATCTCCTCTTCATTTATTGAGTTTATCTGATCATCATCATCAATAGAACTAAAGTCATCATAATCAGACTCGTCATCATCCTCAGCACCCAACATATCAAGATTTAATGGACTTCTTTCAACATTTGTACTAACTAATTCATTAGGTCTATCTAAAGGTACAACATCATTATTATCATCCTCATCATTCACATTAGGGTCATGGAATCTGAAACCTAATTCCTCATTTTCTTGGCATGGCTCTTCTCCTACCTCTTCAATAGGCAAATCGTATAAATCACGAGGTTTTGTCTTTATCACAACCTGCCAATTGGTATCTTTAATATCTTTTACATAATAAACTTGTTTAGCTTGAGAAGCTAAAACATATGGTTCATCAGTTTTCAATCTACGAGTCACATTGACCATAGAAAACCCAAACTTGTCTTCTTTAAACCCTCCTTTATGATACACATCCCACCAATCACACTTAAACAAAATCACACTATTTTCTCCAGGATAGTTTAATTGTATGATATCTGTCAACACACCAAAATAATCTAAGTTACCTGTATTCTCATCCCCTATCACTAAAATACCACTATTTTGTGATTTCAATTGCATGTCTCGCTCCTTCGTATTAAACCTCCAACCATTGATAAGAAAGCTAGTGTAGCGTAAAACTCGTTTATCAGGCCCAAGAGCTAGATTTAGTAATTGATCATTGACCAATTCACTTCCTTCCTCATACAATTGAACGACCTGTGATAAACGATAAAAATTAAATATCAATAAATTTAACATTAAAGAAAAAATAATATTTCAAAACATATCTAATACTTACATATTTCTTAAACCACTCATGAAATTCTTTTACATGCCTTTTCTCCACATTTATAGGATTCTCCCTTTTGAGTTGTTCCCTATGCATCCTTCACATTTTATAAGAAATAAATACAAATAAATATTTAGAATAAAAATATAAACCATAAACAAATCACATAAAATTTAATTATAAAAGTTGGATCACTTACTCGACAAATTCTCTTATTTCTTCACAATTTTCTAGAACATACATTCTGGCTTGAGCCCATTCAGTCAAACTCAACTTGTCATATTTTTTTCCAAGCAATGGCCTCCCAACTTGAGAAAAAACATATAATCCTGTATAAGAACGGCTATCATTTCCTTCATCATTTCTTCCAACTCGATTCAATCCAGTCTCAGTTTGACATAAATACCTTGCACAAAAATGCATGCATTCTTGCACGATATATGCTTCAGCAATTGATCCTTCTGGACGTGCCTTATTTCTAACATAAGATTTTAGCTTACGTAAAAATCGCTCAACAGGATACATCCATCGAAATTGTACTGGCCCAGCAACTTTTGCCTCACTTGCTAAATGAATTGTTAAATGCACCATTATGTCAAAAAACGAAGGAGGAAATATCTTCTCTAACTTACACAAAGTTAATGGAATTGATTGCTCTAGTCTCTCTAAATTCTCAACCTGTATGGTTTTAACACATAACTCTCTTAGATAAGTACTTAACTCAATTAATGCTTCAGATACCTCTTTACATAACAAACCACGTAAAGCCAAAGGAAGATATCGATGCAAAAATACATGACAATCATGGCATTTCATTCCAAAAACCTTTAGCTCCTTGAAATTCACACAACGAGAAATATTGGAAGAATAACCATCTGGAACTTTTAGATCAATTAAGAACTGTAAAAATGCTCGTTTTTCTTCTGTTGACATTGTATAACATGCAGAGCGAAACACATACCTGCCATCACTTGTGAGGGTAGTATGAAGTTCAGGCCGTATTCCCATGCACTCTAAATCAAAACGGGCATTGATATTATCTTTTGTTTTGCCCTCAATGTTTAGTAAAGTCCCAAGCACGTTGTCACAAACGTTTTTCTCAATGTGCATGACATCTAGATTATGTCGTAATTTGAGTGTTTTCCAATACGGCAATTCAAAAAAAATACTCTTTTTCTTCCAATTACCAAGCAATAGAACCTCTCCACGCTTTCTTTTTCTTGGAGTTTTACCAAATGTCACCTGTTTTAGAAAAAAAAATGTACAAAAAATGTTAAAAAAATAAATAGCTAAGAATATAATAATATGTAAAAAACAAACAATGAAAGAGTTAAAGAAATTCACCTGAGAAAATTGCTTATATTGTTCAACCACATCATACCCTGATAATTGTTTTGGTGCACATCTTTTTTCTTTTGTACCATCAAAGGACTTGGCATTGTTTCTCCATGGATGATTGAGTGGTAAGAAACGACGGTGAGATAGATAACATGTTTTACGTCCATTTGGAAGCCTATGAGATAATGTATCCATATTGCAAACAGGACATGCTAATTTACCTTTGGTGCTCCATCCTGATAAATTAGCATAAGCAGGAAAATCATTTATGGTCCATAAAACAGCTGCATGTAATTGAAAATTACTCTGTGACAATGCATCATAAGTCTCTACACCTTTCTCCCATAACTCTTTCAACTCATCTACTAATGGTTCCAAAAACACATCTATATCATTTCCAGGAGCTTTAGGACCAGGAATGAGAAGTGACATCATGAAATAAGGATCCTTCATGCACATCCATGGTGGTAAATTATAAGGAATCAATACAACTGGCCATAAACTATAAGAAGTGCTCATATTCCCAAATGGGTTGAAGCCATCACTTGCTAGGCCAAGTCTAACATTACGTGGATCTGCTGCAAAAAAAGGATGCAATGAGTCAAAGCTTATCCAAGCCGGAGAATCTGCTGGATGTCCCATAGATCCATCATTGCAAGGTTTTTCCTTGTGATACCTCATTTCTTTAGCAATCTTTGATGACATGTACAACCTTTGCAAACGTGGAGTTAGTGGGAAATATCGTAAAATTTTTTGCGCAATCAATTTCCTTCTACCATTCTTACTATTCATATTCCCATCTTTTCCATCCTTCTTCCATCTAGATTCACCACAAGTTGGACAATATTGAGCATTCTCGTATTTCTTTCTAAAAAGAATGCAATCATTTACACAAGTATCTATCTTCACATATTTAAGCCCTAAGTCTTGAACAATTTTCTTACTTTCAGAGAATGATTGAGGAACCTTATTACCTTTAGGAAATGCTCTTGTCAAGATTTTAAACAGAGCATCAATGGCTTTTGCACTAATACCATAGAGACACTTCAAATTCAGCACTTGAACAACAAATGAAAGCTTGGAAAAATCCTCAACCAGGATATAGTTGTTGTTCTACATCTCGTAATAATCTATAGAACTTATCAGCTTCTTTGTTCGGAGCAGTAGAACTAACTTTGATAGATTCATTAACTTCCTCGACTGAAACATTAGGACTATTTCTTCTAGGTTCGCCATCACCCATTTCAACATCAAACTGTTGAGCAAAATTTACAGTAGCACGTCCAAAATCATACACCATATCATGCATTCCAGCATCATCATTATCGCTTTTTTCCTCACTCTCATCAACAAACTCATTATCGCTTTCTTCATCAGAATTGTACAAATGCTCTCCATGATGAGACCAATGCTTATAATCTTTGTTTATCCCATGTATGATCAAATGTTCATAAATAGATTCTCGTGTCCTGAATAAGTTGTTGTTGCACTCTTTACATGGACAACGAACTGCTCTTCCTTCGTCAATATTTTCAAACGCAAATTCAAGAAATTCATTAACTCCTTTCTCATATTGAGGCAGTCGTCTATCAGAAATATCCATCCAACTTTTATTAGCCATACCTAGACCATTAAAGAAGCCAAAGATGTGAGAGCAAAGCCAAAAAAATTTTCAAGTTAAAGGAGTATAGAGTTGAACAAATTGAAGGGGGAATTGCTGAAGCAAGCGTGAGTTTAAAATAGATTTGTTTATAAAAATCAAGGAATTATATAAACAAAATTATATAAATATATTATTTAATCTAGTTAAAATAATCAATTATGAAATTATATAAAATTAAATATATAAATCTATATACAAGATTTAAATGTATATAATTCATAATTTTTTTATTTATTATGATATGTACTATTAAAATTATATAATGATATTTGAAATTAGATAAAATGATACTTTTTTGGCTTTTATATGTATTAATTTATAAGCAATACAATTTTATATATTATATATTAAATATAAATCCACCCAAGTAAAGATTTATATAAATTTGTGCAAGGTATCGTGTTATATAATTTTTAAAATATGATATTTCTAGGATCTCATTCTTTAAAGAGTAAGAGTTCTAGAAGTTTTGTACCCGTATATCAAAAAATATATATAAAAAATGTTATATAAGTCATATTTTATAATAAGTATAAATAGTTTGAATGTTTATTAAATATAAGAATTTTAAATTTTAATATTCTGAAAATAATAAAATTAACTTTAATTAAACTTAATTAAAACCAAAATATCATTTTAAGTATATAATTTTGTCTATAGATCATGCATGCAATAATTGATATTTAAGATTTTATATATTGTTCATTTTAAGGAAAAAGAATATAAGGGTCTTAACAGAACAGAAAGCGGGGATAAGCCTCGTGGTTTATACTAAAGAATTAATTATTTGAAGAACATAGGATTATATGCAAAATGAAATCAAATGAAAAAAATGCAAATTTTTGAATGCTGGGCTCGGTTTAATAGTTAATAGCAATCATAAATGTATGAAATATAAAATGCAAATTTTCTTGCTGTTAATGAGAATCAACAAAAAGGGAAATGGTAAGTTAAAAGTACCTGTCCTGATTGGCTGATACTTGAGAAATCCAAACTAGAGAGAAGATGAAAGTAGAAATCGATAAACAGAGAACTTGATAATAACAGAATGCTACTAGAGAACAGCAAATGTTTGTTGTATATTGGACTTTGTTCAAAGCTTCTTCAGCCAAATCTTGTGTGCCTAAACAATGCAAAGAAAAATATGGAAATGAAAAAGAATATATTGGAATTAGCTAGGCATGCAATTTTTTACATTCTTTGGAAATGAAAAAGAAACAATAAAATGGGAAGTTAAAAAGGTTTCTTCCGTAACTCAATGATCCCATAAAACAATAGTGTTTTGTAAGTTTTTTAATGCAACACCAAAACCAATCCCAGTTATTTTACCACCTTTCTCTTAAAAAAAATTTTACTCAATTATCTCTATTTCATATGACTAATGTTTTTTTCTCAAATTAGTTTGATAGGTATGTGATTAATCGATTAAAACTTCAATACAAACAGGTTCATGCACATCAAATTTTTGGTTCTGTATTGGGGCTGCAAACAGCCATTGGTTTAAGTTTAAAGAGTTTAGTTTAAGTTGGTTAATTGGTTGTTAGCAGTTGAGTTCATTAGAGTTCGATTTTGACAAGTTAAATGTAAAACAGTTTTTGTTTTTCCTGCATTCTGTTCGGTTCAGTTTCATGGCTGTTTTGGGGTCTAATTTCATAAGTTTTTGAGTCAAATAAAATTTATTTAAAAAGTAGATTTGTACATAATTAAGTTATTAAAATTTTAGGATTAATTGCAATAAATTTTAGCTGTCTAGTTTAAAGTGCTGTAGCAGAATTTCGGTTAAGATAGGAAGCCACTGGTTGGTCCATTATCATAGGGTTTTCATTGTTAATTTCATTTATAGTTAAGGGAGTTAAGTGTACTAATCAATTAAGCAAAGTAGGATTAAAAATGGTGTATGATAAAACGGTTTCAAACAAAACCAGTCAAGCTGTGTTTTTTGGTTCTTCAGTTTGAGTTTTGTTTTCTTGCATTTTCAGTACTAATTTAGTGTCATTTGAGTATGCAAATTTTAATAGAATTAAGTTTAAAGAGTTTAGTTTAAGTTGGTTAATTGGTTGTTAGCAGTTGAGTTCATTAGAGTTCGATTTTGACAAGTTAAATGCAAAACAGTTTTTGTTTTTCCTGCATTCTGTTCGGTTCAGTTTCATGGCTGTTTTGGGGTCTAAGTTCATAAGTTTTTGAGTCAAATAAAATTTATTTAAAAAGTAGATTTGTACATAATTAAGTTATTAAAATTTTAGGATTAATTAGTTTGAGGTTTAGCTTATAATCATATTCTTTTGACAGCAAAAGTATTCTAGATTTTTCAAAGCTAGTAAAAGCCTATTTTAGGAACGAGGAAATCATATTAAAAAAAAAAGAGGAAAGAAAGAAGCCTATTGATAAAATTAACATAGTAGTGTTAGATACTACAGAGTTTGCATTGTACAATATCTTTAATGAATGGGAAGATGGCAATACTACAGTCATTCTACTTCCAAATATCCTTTTATTTCCTACCATCTAAACGGCATAAATAAAAACATTCGCAACTAGTAACACATACTAGCCTGTACACCTGCTAAGGCACCTTGATCAACACCCAACTTAGTTTCAGGGGACTAAAATCTAAAATCTGGAATTTCTAACAAGGGATTAAATCCTAAATTCTGAAATTTCTAAAAGAAGATTAATTTGTTAAGGAGTTTTTATCTGGTTAACTTAAAGAATTGACCTGTCTCACTGTGTATTTTTCCCAATTCCTGAAGTTGTAGCTCAGATTCCTTAGGGTTCACTTGATTAGTTTACTTATGAGTAAATCTTGCCATAATTGCTCACTGAACATTAAAACAGAACATTGATGAATGCACTAGCATTGTTCAATATCTAGGCTGACAGGGAACTTCAACAACCCTTGTCAAACCAAAACTTATATTCAATGATCAAATGGTACAGACTTCTTGATCACCACTGAAGTTGTGACAGGTTCTTACAAAGCATCCCATTCTAACTAGCAGCATGCAAACAGAAATTAGTTTGAGGTTTAGCTTATAATCATATTCTTTTGACAGCAAAAGTATTCTAGATTTTTCAAAGCTAGTAAAAGCCTATTTTAGGAACGAGGAAATCATATTAAAAAAAAAGAGGAAAGAAAGAAGCCTATTGATAAAATTAACAAAGTAGTGTTAGATACTACAGAGTTTGCATTGTACAATATCTTTAATGAATGGGAAGATGGCAATACTACAGTCATGAACTGAATGCAGAAACATAAGACAAAACCAAATTAACTTGTAAAGTTTACAAAGCCCACATTATACCAACCCAAGAACAAACATCATTAAGAGAAGCTTGGATAAAACAGAGCAATACTAAAATGTAGATTAAATCCTATCTAAAAATTTGTATTTAAGATATATTACAATATATGTATTTTGCAACTTCAGTTGAATGATTCAGTGGGCCAAAGCCACCACCGGCAAACATATTTGGCACTTGAACTTTGTGCGATTATGTATCGAACTACAACCAGAAGCATGTTCTGCCACCATATACATAGTACGGAGAATCGTTGGTTTGGGAACAGAATAGAATAAAAACATTGAAGGGAACATTAGCAGAGACAATAATGGAACAACAACCAGTATAACATTAGAATAAAACATTGAATTCTGTGCTTGCTTGGAAATTAACATTGCCCTTTCGAGTGTCAGTTGGGCTTCATAGTGACAGAATGGAGATAATGCAACTCAACATGAAATACAGAAGGTACTAATACTTAATCTCTGTTGCTTCTGGTTTGTTTTGGATCACGATAGTAGTTAGTTTGGGCAAAGTTTATAGAATTTCTTTCAGGGGACTAAAATAAAAAATCTGGAATTTCTAACAAGGGATTAAACCCTAAATTCTGAAATTTCTAAAAGAAGATTAAAACCTAAATTCTGAAATTTCTAACAAAGTAAGACTAGACAAGCAAAAATTTTAATTACAGGAATTTTAATGTTTGCAATACAATTTGACCATAAGCAAGTACAATCTCATACTAACCTTGATTAGCTGCTTGATGAAAAGCCTTATGAAATCCAAAATCTCTCCAACTCAATATGATCTAACCACAATCAGGTTATAGGTTTACTCCAAGTGAACTTGCCTTACTAAAACTTTAGGTTTTTACTAAATTAGAAGATGTATGGGGCTCATGGGTTAGGAAGAGGTCAATCAAGGTGTAAGTTGCTTGAATTATTGTTTTTATTTTGTGTCCATAATGTAGGCCCACTATAATTTTTTTAATTTACATTTATATTTATTAAATTACAATTTTGTTTCCTAATACTAATTCAAGGCATTTTTTGAGTAGTAAATTGGAATTTATATGAAAATAACAAATTATTTCATGAAAAAGATACTAAAATTTGTAACAAATAAAAGAAAATACTAAAAAAATTGGGTCACAAGAGGTTGGATGCAATTGGTAAATCATACATTCCCTTCAGAGATGAGGAAATAAAGGAACTAGTTATATAAAAAACATATTATACATCAGGTATTTGTTTATGCTAGGGAAACTAACTAAAAAAATCTCTATAATAAAAATTATTTTAGGCGGCAAATTGACCACCAAAAATTCAATACGCAGAAACCAAATTTTTAGATAGACTCTACAAATAAAAGGAAACAAAAAGAAAATCAAAATAAAACAGATCACCCTAACCTAATATTCTATTCTGTTCTCACAGTATCAAGAAGCGCCACTCTTCAACTTTACAGAGGTAATTTTTTTTTGTTAAAATTTTGGTTCAGTACGAATACTAGATAATTTGTTATGAAATCCTAATATATGATTTACTTGTATTTTGACATTTTACATTGCAAAACCTCACACGATTGAAGTAAAATATTTTTCAATGTAAGTATTTATTTCATGCTTAATTAAAAAAAATTACCTGCAAGGCGAGAATGCTGAAGCTTACGATACAAGGCATCGTAGATTGTTAGCTTCTGGGTTTAGATTGAGTCGTTTCTTGTTTTTCTTCAAATTTTCGATAGGATTAATGCTTGGGTTTAGCAGTACACTAAGAAGGTAAACTGTTTTCATATTGAGATTTAGGCATTTTCATTCTATGGGGAAATTTGGACTTCTGTCTTAAGAGAAACAAAGAAAATGTTTATTGTTTTCCATGAAAATGTTTATCGATCTGGGTACAACATCTGGGTATTTAAGGTCGGTAACATAGGCTTCAGTGGATTTATTACCCGGGAATCATCGGTAAAATTGATAGTCGAAAATCAGGCCTTTCGGGCTGCCAGGGAACGAAGCTGTAAAGCTAAGACAGGTCAAGCACCCTCCAAAAAAAAAAAAGCATTCGATGCATTTGTGAAGAATAAAAAAGGGAAAGAAAGACCAGCCACAGAAAGACAAAAGAGACAAGAAAAGTGCCATACTCTGTATGGAAAGACAGAAGCTTACTATTTGTAAAGTCAAGATCCGCGGGAACATCCGTCAGAGCGAGCTCAAAATGGGCATTTCCGACCAGTTTTTAGTTTTTTTTTCGGAGTTTCAGACTCGGCAAAGGCATCAGCCTGGCTAGGAACTTAAGGAGCTTAAAAAAACACAGGTATTGGACTGCTCTAGTTTAGTGAAAAAACACCCTATTAAGAAGGTAAAGGGAGTGACGATGGGCGGCAAGTTGGGTTTATTGGACAGGTAACTGAGCAGGTAAAATGAGTTGTCCATGGGTATTTTTGTTTTTCTTAGGCATTTCCGTTGGGCCCATTAACACACACATGCACTATATTTTCTCAAGTGTCAGAAAAAGATGGTAAAAGAATTAAATGGTAAAGATTTTAGTGGCCAGGTGACCAAACCGAGGTGAAAAGAGTTTAAATTATTAAATTATGGAATTATTTATATTGAATTCCTATTATGTGGTATATATGATGTATATTGTATTGTCAATGGCATATGATTTGTATTGAATTGCTTTATTTTTTATTTTTATGGTTTTTATAATTTTTAAGCTTTAAAAAAATAAATTCAATTTTAATGATTTTTTATATCATTTAGCATTATTTAATTTTGAATATGTTTTTGAGTTTTAATTGATATTTTAAATTGTTTTCAGGTATAAGATGGTAAATATTTTGCGACGCAAGTCTTCAGTAAATTCAAGAGATATGCAACAAAATCCACCTCATATTCAAGATGAGTCTCAATCTGTTGATGTGCCTAATCAACAATCGAATGCTTTGCTTGAAAATTCAAATGAGGAGATAAATACAAGTGGACAAGTTATCGTTTCTACAGGTGATGTCATTTCGAAAAATATATTTAATAGTGCTTTAATTAGGTGAGTGAAAAATGAATGCATACGATATTATTTGATTTTTAATTATATTTTTTTAATAGGGAATATAACTTCTAAAAAAAGAGGACGGGGACCAACTAAAAATACAAAGCTCGCCAAAAAGAAGGCTAAAGGTAAAACACTTGATATCCAATTTCCTCCTCCATACCATAAGGTATGTGGCAAGCATGCTAGTCTTTTCAAGGCAGAAGTAACAAATTGCATTCGGCAATATGCACCTCTTCAAGTCACTAGTTGGAAAAAAATTCCTCTAAATGATATCAAAATAATGTGGATCTTCTTAAAGGTATGATTACATATATATATTTAAGTTTTTTCATGAATATAAAATTTAATATGATAAATAAATGGTTAGTTTTTGTGATCTTATTTTCAATATCATATTATTCTAATATTTTTATTTCTTTTTAGGACAAGTTCAATTTTACAGACGATGTACATCCTTATGTGATGAAACAAGTACAAGCACAATACAAGAATCGCCAATATCATTTGCACCAGAGCTATCTCAAGAGCAAAAATTGTCCAAATGATGTGGACTCAGATGATTGGCAGTGGTTAATTGCCAATAAATGGTCTACAAATGAATTTAAGGTAATATGCTTATTCAATAAATTTAATTATTATTTTTAGTTATGTTACATAAAAATATATACTTTTTTCATGATAATATAGGTTCAAAGTGAACAAAACACAACTAATAGGGGAAAACAGCAAATAGGATCCATTGTTGGCACAAAGTCAATTGTTCAAAAGGCATTTGAGATGGTAAATTCAATTTTAATATATTATTAAAAAAGTTAATTCTATTTTTTTTAAAATGACTTTTGAATTATATGCTTTATCCTTTGGTTATTTATTTTTATTTCAGAAAGATAAAGATTCTGAAGAATGGCCAGATGCTGTGAAAGTTTGGAAGGCAACACGAATGAGATCTAATGGAACTTGGTCTATCCCAAATGGAGAAGAAATAATGGTATAGAAATTGTTTAAAATTTTGTTTTTCATTTGATCTTCATTTAATTTTAAAAAATTAATTATTATTTTAACTATGTAGAACAAGCTTCAAGAAGAGGGTGAGAAAAATCAAGAGAAAATCTCATCTGCACCTATACCACTAATGGAGCATTTTTCTCTTGTTTTGGGAACAAAGTCAAATTACTTACGTGGAATAGGTGTTGGAGGGATCACATCTAGCTCTCAAGAAAAAAGTCGCATTATTGCAGAAGCTGAGGCTGCAAGGAAACATGCAGAGGAAGAGGTTGAAAGGCTTACTGAAATCACAAAAAACCAAGAGGAGACCAACACACAACTTCAAAAGGATATGGAAGCTCAACGTGAAGAACTTGTGGCTCAAGGGAAGGCTATTGAAAAACAGAACCTGGAATTGAAAAAAGTGAAGGACATATTTGATCGTTTAGCAGGTGAAGGGCTGATTTCAAATTTGTTGTCTAATGGATCTTCATCAAATTCAACAATCAACAATGTAAGTGTCCTAGATAAATAATTAATGTCAGTTATAGTATAATATTAACAAGATATAATATGTTTATATTATTTATTGACTTTATATTTTTGTTTGTTTTGTAGGAAAATAATGAAGGGTGAACTTTTATTAAGACCATTTATGGACTGCTAGCTTGAATTTCCACTTGGATAATTTTATATTTAGACTTGGACAACTTTTATCTTTGAAGTAATTATTTATATTTTGGTGGAAATGTATTAGTACATTGATAATTGTATTTGGATGTTACTTTGGAATTTTAGAAATTAAGAACATATTATATATTTTCATCTGTTATTTACTTTTAAATTATTATTATTATTATTATTATTATTATTTATTCAAAAAAATAAATGAAGTGACCATTTTTGGTGTCACTATTATCATATTCAATTTTGAAATAGTTTTTTAGTGAGTATATTTTGTAACTAAAACTGTCAACTAACTGTGACAATGTCATTATATAGTCACTAATGATTTTTCTTTGTATAAATTGATAAATATTTATTGTGACAATAACTAATTTATTAGTGACGATAGTTATTGTAAGAAATTCTTTTAATATTTGTGACAAAATTTATGAGTCACTATTTTGGTGAATACTAGTGACGAAATAATCGAAACTATAAAAAATAGCACTAGTGACAATAATTTTTGTAACTATTGTAAATACATTTAGAGACGATATTGTCGTCACAAGAAAAGTAATTAACAGTGACGACTTTCTTTGTCACTATTTTAATTTTTTTTTGTGTCGAAACATTTGTCACAATAGACTTGAGCTTTTGTGACAATATATTTTTGTCACAAATACCAATATTTTTAATGACAAAAAATTTGTCACAAAAAGAATATATTATTGTGACGAAATACTAAAAATTGTCACTAAAGAAACAGTGACGCCGTTTTTTGTGACAACAGGTGACGACTTGAAATTTTGTCACTAAAATTAATTAATGACAAAATTTTATGCTTTTAGTGACCAAAGTTTTCTCCACTAAAAATCATATTTCTTGTAGTGGCTTGTCGCAGGCTCCAAGTAGTGTCGGACCGTCGGTTGCAAGCTTGCAAGTGGTTGGGTTCTTGATTCGTATAACATGGAGGGAGTGAGTGAGGCCATGACGGTGGGCGGTTGAAGGGTGCGAGATTGTTTTTGCTTGGGACTGAATGAGTGAAAGTGAGGAATTTTGAGACCTGCAATTGTGAATGTATGCGCGAGAATGAGTGACTGAGTGAATTTGGGGAAGTGTGAGTTGGGTGGGTCATGGGTGATGGGTGTGGCCGGTTGGGTAATTTAGGTAGGATTGCTTTTTTCTTTTTGTTTTAATTATTTACAAATTAATATTAGAAAATGTTTTTTTTTAAGTAATCTTAGGTAATGTGAATTTAGACTAGTAATATAATTTTTTTTAGTAAAATTTGTAATGTAATTAAATATATGATATTAAGTATTATTATAAGAAAAAATAACATTGATTATTTGATTTGATATTTTATTAGGTTTAAGTTAATTGATAATAGCAAATTAGTATTAAAGTTTTAATACAACCAAACATGATTAATTTTTTAATAAGTTAATTGATAATGTAAATATAATCAATTTTAAATTATTTTGACTTATTAAAGTAAGTAAATTAAATGAATTAATGAATTAAGTAACCAAATGTGCAATATTCTAAGCTATGCATTGTAGTCTTGTTGTATATTATGTTTGTTGTCTGTGAGTTTTTTTTTTTATCACTATTTTTTGTAGTGGATTCAATTTAAAAAATTCAATTTTATTATAATTTAAAAAATTATAAATAACCTTTTTTTCACATATATAATAGACTTGAGTAATCATAAATTACTTTAAAAACTATAAAATAAGACTTTATATGATTATAATTACAATTACTACACTTTACATAGAATTGTATGAAATAAAAAAAAAAATTCACGACCGCGATGACCGCAATTACCGCCGTTATGTCCGCAACCGCGATAAACGCAATACGACCGAAAACGCGACCTCGACCGCAATTTAAAACCATGCAACCATACTTTTCAATGCTTCTTGATTAGTAACCCACTCCCCATTTACATCATGAAACATAGAGATTTTATTTCTTCTCCTACTACAAATAATGAATAAATGAATAAATCTTGTATTTCTTTCCCCTTTTTGAATCTATTATGTTCTAGATTTCTAAAACCAAAATAACTCATTCTGACATAAGATAACATTATACTCCGGAACCAATTTCTTTTCCAAGTTCTCAAGTTGATGTGACAAACGTAAAGCTAAAGCCTTTTAAAAACCTGCAATTCGAGCTTGCAACCTACTTTTATTACCAAACAAGTTTCCAACGGTTCAAAATTCCAAGATTGTAACTTCTTAGGTTTTTTAAGCAACAAATTTTATTTATGGAATGGGTTTGATTACATACCATATAGCAGTAACATAAAAGAATCACAGGCCAGAAAAATAGGACCCAAGTTGAGAAAAGAAAAGCCACTAGAGCAAATGACTAACACAAAACACAGACTAGACACCAAACACAAAATGAAACCAGACACAAAGAGAATCCAGGCCAGTCTTAATTAATTGATCAATCTATTCCATAATATCACCAGTAATATGTTCCCCAATTGTGAGTAACTAAATCTTCTATCTCCAGGTGTGATAGCCACATAGCTTGGAAACAAAATAACTTTTTCATATTATCTATCTTAAGAGGCTCCTCACATTGCAACAATACTAAACAATGATTCGAGTACGTTCAAGGTTCAAGGTAAATGTTTCACTACTACCTCTGGGAATAAGAAGTGCCAGTTAGAATCAGTTTCGGGTCATGCTATTGACAAAAAAAACATGTATATCAAATATACAATGAAATTAAACATAAAAACACCGAAACAACAAGGATCAACTTTATGCAAAATTTTCTGAAACAACAAAGATCGACTTGATACAGTATCTTACTCTAAAAATCAGCAAGCTTGGGTTTCAAGGAAATAATGGAGTTTCAAAATTTTCATACATTGTGTCTTAAGAGCAGGTAATCTTAAATCTTTGAATTTCTCTTTGTTCTTGCACACCAAAATTTGGTTGTAGTAAATCAAAGCAGTCTAATTGTCCAACCTCTAACAGGAATCCGCACAAGTAGTTACGGAACCTTCGAAAGGTAGGATTGTATTGTGGCTGTCTCTATGTTAGTAGATTGAGTTTTTAAAACTCACTCCCAATTGTGTCTCACTATTTTCGACCTTCAAAATGATCTAACTTGTCCGAGATCAAGCTACAAGGCCATAACCTAACTCTGAAACTAAAATCAAATCGTCATTTGTAGTCAAAAGTCCTAAATCATCAATCTCGTGAAAGCTATTCTCACCTTGCACTTCCATAACCATGTTTTTGAAGGAAGGTCGAACAATAACATTCTCCACTATAATTTCATGTGTCACGTGAATCAGTCGTCCGCTTGCCTTTTTCGTTTTCTTGGATCGAGTAAAGAGATTTTTTTCCTAACTTGATCTAGCACATTGAGTCCTCCATTTAGGAGGTTTTAGTTTTCTACAGTATGAATTTTATTTTTATAGAGTTCTCACTTCAATATAGTTATATCATCTTATTAATATATTATCAATTGATATTAAATTAGATGCTTGTTGGCAAATAAATCTTGAGTGAAATACATAAACTCCCTATACTTATACTAAAAAGACATTAACCCCCTCTAGCTAGTTTCAAAATATCAATTTTTTCCCTTTAACAAAGTTTAAGATATAAAATTTAAGGGTTTTTGGTTTGGGGTTTAGAATTTAAAAGTTATAGTTAATGATTTATGGTTTTTCGAGTTTAGAGTATAGGATTTAGCGTTTACGATTTTTAGATTTAAGGATATTGAAAAGTGAAAAAATTGATATTTTAAAACTAGAGAGGAGTTGGTATCCTTTTAATATAAACATAGGGAATTTATGTGTTTCACCCAATAAATCAGAGTGAATTCCAAAAACCCCCCTCACTAAAATCTAAAAGTCCACAAACCCCCTCTTAGTTTTAAAAAGCTAATTTACCCCCTCTGACCGTTAGTCAACTGTTAGCCATATTATTCATTTGACAAAAATGACATTTTTATTTCGTAATCCATTTATAATCTGGTTTCTAACAATTTATTTTTGTTTCATTTTCTTTGTTGACAAACACAAATTAAAATCATGCAAATGCAAACTTTCATCAAGTTTCTCACCTTCCATCCATTTAATTTGTGAGAAAACTTGAGCTATTAACACCGTTAATTAATCTGTGACAAATTAAATGGCTGGAAGGTGAGAAAACTTGATGAAAGTTTGCATTTGCATGATTTTAATTTGTGTTTGTCAACAAAGAAAATGAAAGAAAATGAAACAAAAATAAATTGTTAGAAACTAGATTCCAAATGGATTACGAAATAAAAAAATTATTTTTGTCAAATGAATAATATGACTAACAGTTGACTAACAGTCAAAGGGGGTAATTAGCTTTTTAAAACTAGGAGGGAGTTTGTGGACTTTCAGAGTTTAGTGGGGGGTTTTTGGAATTCACTCCAATAAATCACTACAATCGGTTATTTTCCTAATTTAAGCTCAAAGAGAGTTATAATAACAATTGATTTACCCATTTTTCTCCTTCAAAGCTATCCATGTTATCCAAATAGCACATTTTTATATTTGGGTAAAAAATTATTTGATTCTGATTAATGTTGTTTTTTTTTTTGGGAGGAGGAAGGGAGGACACCTGGAACCTATATATTGTCGGTTTGACATGGAAAGGGCATGAAAAGTTTAGCGCACTAGCTAGATGAAGAAAGTCAAAAATACAAGTAATATTAATTCTTGTGGAACTTCTATGCTCTTTGCCATCAATTCCACATTCATGTCTTTTGCTTTGGAACTTCTTTTCCTTTACAATTTATACTCATTTGTAAGTCAACCGATTGATGTAGTGGGCAGATTCGAACGCACTTCTAAGAACACAGAATTTGCGGGAGAAAGAGGAAAAGAGAATAAAAAACTGAAGGAAAAAAAAGGTACATTAATGTTTAAGGGTTTTTTTTTTCTTTTTTGAATATGAAAATCTAGTTTTGAGTTTTGACAATATGACAATGAAAATAATTGTCTCAATATCATAAATCACTTTTTAATCTATTTGATTAATTTTGAATCAAATTAAATAAAATGGAATTAATCAAATTACATTACATCATTTTTTAATTGAATAAAATTTATAAATTTCAAAAATTTAATCTATTATAATTTTTTAAAGTTAAAGTTTATTAAAGTTTAGGTCTTGATACTCGGTAATTCTAGACACAATACAAAAATAAAACGAATAAAAAATAAGAAGATAACATGAATTAAAATTAAGTAAAAATTATATATAAATATGATAAAATCTAAAAATAAAATTTTTTATTTTTCATGTTGATAGAAAATTTTTTATAAAATTATTAAATTATACATGATACGAATATGATTTTACAGAATAAGCATGTGAATTATAAACAAGAACAAGAATTGCTGGTGGGTTTTAAAATTATAGTCCTAATTTGCTGGTGAAAATCATGAAAATGACGCAGGCTCACGACACAGCACTGTTTCTTGCAACTGAAAGCCCAGCCACGGAATTGCCTGAAATGATTGACAATGACAATCCAATATTGCCTTTATAAGGTCATTTTCATAAGGCTTGGATCTCTACTAAATAGTCCAAATACAATAAAAGTACATAGTTTTTTTTGGGTATGGAGATATTTTTTGGTGAGATTTTGGGTATGGAGATTTTTTTTATGGGCTTCTTTGCCCAATGTTTCTCACCAAATGTTTCTCACCAAATTAATTGTTTGCCAGAACCATTTTTATGAATACGAGGGAAATAAAATAAAAAAGTTATTAATCTAAAGTGTTGGCTCAATAGTGTAAAATTTTATTTTTGAGTGAAAAGATCTATAGCGAAAAGTTTTATATTTGAATTTTTATCAAGTCAAATTTTCTTGGACCGCACTAGCCACACAGCTCGAGCAAAAAAAATAAAAAGCTACTAATAAAATGATTTTGCTAGGAGTTTGATAAAAGAGGGAAATTCAATTTTACAATTTCTTAAAGAATAATTATTCTATATATCGTCAGTAAAATATTTTTTTGTTCATAGAAAGTACAAGAGAGAAGTAGGGAATAGAATCTTAAGCCTAATCCCTTTTAAGGAAGGATAACAATTACTAGGCTAAGCTTTGGTTGTTCCATCAGTGAAATTTTTAGACTCCACTGACGATGTATGGAATATTAATCATTTCTTAATATGGTCACACAAGACTTTCATTAAAGTTAGTATTATTAATGTATATACCAACACCATTATAAAGTTACATATATACATTTTTGTGAAAGGATAACAATTATATACACTCATCCCATACACCTATATCACACACTTATATAAAATATAAATTTTCAATATTCTATTCTAGTCCATCAAAATTGTAGTACTTTTCACTTAAGTCCTCTGAAAAAGAAATAAATATGTAAGTACATCATCTGACTTTAGTGCCTGTAGCAGTATTCTTTATCAAAAGAGTGGGATTTTGATCAAAATGGTAGATTCAGGTTTCTGTTATTGAATAATTAGTTTGTGACAGTGCGATGCATGAATTTTTTTATTTATATGTGTTTGAAAATACAAAAATTTAACTTAAAACATAATAATTTATATATTCAAAATGAAACTAAAATAATTAGAATATAAAAAATATTTAAAATAGTATAATATTTTTTAACATACTATAAACAATGATTGATGAATCATATATATAAAACTAAAAATTTCATTCAAATATAAAAAAAAAATCATATGTCAAAATATTTATGAAATTGTTGAATTAAAATCTAAAAGCTTCGTCAAAGTAAAATTTGTCTTCAATTGTCGGCATCTTCGATTGGTGTAGAATTTTTTGTAGACCTGTAAATATAAAATATTGAACAAAAAAATCTTATTTATTGTGCATATACAATGATTTTAAGTAATTAAATAATGTAAGTAAAAACTTACAAGCATGCACATAGTATTTTTGTAGGAGTTTGAAAACTATTTGCATCTTCATCAACTCTGTTATTTGTAAAAATATTATACATTTCGGTTGGTATCTGCTTTACATTAGATGTAGACATAGAAGTATGTTCTAGTAAAAGCCGAAACAAAAAAGTTTTAGATATTTAGTATCCAATAGTATTAAATTATAACAATTCATTAAAAGACAACATACATTAAACAACATATATTAAAAACCAACATACATTCTGTACCAAAAAAAAAAAACAACATACATTAAATCAATAGTATTAGATATCTTTATTGAATGAAAAAAAAATGCACTGCTTTGATGTCTACTGAAATGTTTTTTTTTTTTGTATTGCTGTGCTGTTTGGTGAAATAAGAATGGAGAGTTGTAAATTTTAAAATTAATAAACGATTAGTATAAGAATGGTTTCAGACTTTCACTATATTTATTAATGGTATTAAATGTGTCTAAAGTTTTTGGATTAAAGGAATATACACACTATTCTGTCAATAATAACAGTAAAAATCCTGCAAATTATTCTAAACTAAAAAGATACCTAAAAAGGCTAGATTTTACTATTAAGAGTAGGGACTTTTCGGAGTAAGTGTTTCTAAAAGAAAAGATAGAGATTGAAACTGAAACGGAGTAAATTTTCAATACGGACTTTCAGTGGAGTACTTAAGATAATTTTTAATACTTAATTGGTTACATACATACTATAAATATTAATTGGAGATAAAAAATACTCAATATATTTTTAATATTTAATTGGCAGTATATATTATTTGACAGTATAATTATGAATTCTAGATTTATGCAATAAGAATATTTTTAATTGGCAGACTAATTATGAATTCCATATTTACTCCAAAGCAATAAAGTCTACAATAATTTTGCCAATAATACACGTTTGCCATATTATAATTACAAATTCCAGATCAATGCAGTAAGTATATTTTTAATTGGCAGTCAAATTTTAAAACAGTAAGAATATTAAATTGACAAACTAATTATGAATCTCATTTCCTCCAAAGCAATAAAGTTTATTATAATTTTGCAAGTAATATTGATGCAGATTTTATTACAATAAATTGAGTCAACTGGAGTAGATATATTTGGTAATTACTACATAACTTACATGTTGATAATGCAGACTATCCATATAAAAATCTACATCAAAAACCTTTGACACGTAAACATGTACTTTGTAATATATATATATATATATATATATATATATATTTATGTATATGATGTCTTCAAGACATCTGAGCATATAACTTATGTTAGAATAAGTATCTTATAATTGAATAGCTTGCATTATCCAAATTAATCAAATAGAATTAAAATATATTATACTGTTTTCATAATAAAATTATCGTCATAATGTATGTAGTTCTAGGAACTTCATTCGCTAAACACAAAATCTAAGAGTCGTGACTAATTATTCTAATTAAATGTGATTGATCACCTATTCAAATGAAAGATAAGGGTTATTTTGCCTTTCAAAGTGTGGGTTTGAGAGTGCGATTACGTGTAAGAAAGATCTTCACAATGCTATCCTTAAAAAGTGCTAATTAATCATAAATTATCCTAAATAATTTTAATTAAATATTTTCTTATTCTTATTTTGTTTTTAACGTCTTCATTAATATTTCATTATTTTAATTTTGAAAAAGTTTTTAAGCATTTTGCAACAGTTTGGTCAAATTTTAAAATTTTTTTTACCTCAAAAGTATTCAAGAAACACCCTTATTCTTATGAAGAGACTTCATCATTAGAAGTATTTTTAATGTCTCATGGAAAGATAATTAAAATGTTTATTTTATGAATTTTTATTAATAAAACTTGATTTATTTTGAATAAATGAAAATCTTTGATTTTAAATGTATTTCTTGCAAAACAAAAAAACAATGAAAACAAGACTAAAAAAAAAAAACATATAACTTACTTTCCCATTCTAAATAGCTTTAGAATTAAAAAAAAAAAAAAGAAAAAAACAAAACAAAAAAATTAAAAAAAAAACCCTCAAGTGACCTATTAATTTCTCATTATAAATTGCTTCAAAGTTCGAATTTTGGTATTTTTTAAAAATATTTTTTAATCTAATGTCTTATTATCCATTGAATTGTGTAATATTTTTAAATTTTTTTTTTCAATTTGTATATTCTTTCTATAATTGGCAATGCTTTTTTTTATAAATCACGATGTGTTCTCGTACAATATTAGGTATAAAACTAATTTCTGCTCGTGCTACGTGATTGGTGCTGGTGTTGGGTCAAGAGAATTTAACCTAGTGATAATTCGAACACGAGACTTTCCGCTATAGGTCGTCTTCACTAGGACGATCAAGAACCTAGTGACGCCTTACACCACTAAGTCAATCTTTTGGGTTAGAGATGCTTTTATTTTTTTTTAAAGCAAACAAGCAAATTCATTCTTTAATTTAAAAGAGATAAATCAATAGCAATAACAGATTGAATCTGCTGAGGATAATCCTCAATCCACAATTGGAAATGTTAATGTCATGCCCCGAATCCAAAACATAACAGACACCGCATACTTGTAAGATATAATCTTACAGATATGCAAGACATTTATCATACTAAAATTCAATCCTTTCAAATATCTAAACTGAAATATATTACTAATAATCAAAAGAAGTTTACAAAACTTCAACTTGTCACTTAAAGCCAACAAAGAAATTTGGAACTTTCTTAAATCTCAATCTAATCATAAACTTAAAAGTCTTGAGACATATCCTAAACTCCAAAGCGTCACTCCCCAAGATTCCCGTGGACATTATTAACATTAAAACATGTAAGATGTTAAGAAAAGGGGTGAGTACAACCACTCAGTAAGCAACCGATATCCCAACAGTTGCATTAAGCATGCCATAAAAATATTAGGCCAAAATATTAATGTAAAGATTCAAAAATCGATGTTGGGTAATCTCACAGTCAAACTCGTAATTTGTTCAAATTATATTTTTAGATTTCAAAACTAAACAGAATTTCACAAATGCCAAAATTGAACAAAAAGTTTCACAAATTAAATTTTCAGGTCTCTCGTAACATGCCACGGCCATGCTTAACCCTTGTGGCACAGGTTAGAATTAGAACAGAAACCACAATTAACCTTAGTGGTTTGGGTCAAAGATATCAAAAGCAAATAATAGTTGCACAGAATAGAAAAGAGAGCCACTATTCTTAATCGGTGGTTTTTTTTAGAAATTAGCTTCATTTAATAAAATACATGTCGACATGGGCAACATTTAACCACCATTGGCAGGGTTAGAGCACAGCCATACTAGGAGACCAATCAAATAATTTCAGATTACCTAATATACAAAGCAATACTGTAAATCTCATAACATATTTCATACAAAACAGATTTTGTAAATCAATCAAAGCAAATCTCGTATTCACATAACATAGCTTGTAAATACATTATGACAAATTCCAAAGCAATTTCATATTTCCAAAATATACACTATAAAATCCAAATATCAAAATGATTAAAAATCAAACTCATGTACTTGAACAAAATCACGTTCAAAATAAATTCTAATGATTTTATACACTTTGCATGCTTAACCCTATTTAAAAACCATAGGACAAAAATATATTTATACATAGTATACGAAGTATAACTCATATTAAGATTGATTTTCTGGGTATCAAAACACTGAAGAGATATTGAGTCACTTACCTGAACTCGCTAAATTGAAACCAAAACAAAGCCTTAAGATCACATAATATTAGAAAAATACGTTATCTGATAGAAACTGACAGTTTATACTATATTTGCTAAACGACTATAATTCGATGAACTATAGACTTAGCATAAGTTACACATTTTGACAAAAGCTAAAAATATCTGTATTTTTTTTAAAATACATATTTTTTTTAAATTTTCAATGTTTTATTTTTCTTTAAAAACTCAATCCTTTACTACACAACGTAAGCAACCAAATCTCCCTTTTTACATATATATTTTTTAGCTTAATAGCACAGCCCCTTCATTCTTTCTATTTCTTTCTCTCGGTGCGGACACTGCCTCAAGACCCTTCTAATTGCTTCTTTGTTTTCTTTTCTTTCTTGGCTGCCTTTAACCTCTCAAATCTTTTTCTTTTCAATTTTTTTTTCGGCGCCACTCAGCCTCACGCCCCTTTGACGCTTTCTCTGATTCATTTCTTTTTTTTTTTAACCAAAACTATTAAAAGCTAAGGGACTTCTTCCCATTTATTTATTTTTTTACTAATATTTGGCCTCGGGCCTTTTTTTTTTAAACTGGGCTGGGTATTACAGTTAAATCTTAAATATAAAAATAACTGATATTTTTTCGTCAATTTAAATTTTTGAAAGAATCCATCATCTCATTTACAACTCTAAAGTCTAAACCAAAACATAGGACAGATCGGTGGAGTTTGATAAGCGTAACCATCACAATTCCAACACCGACGCCAGGTACAGAATTCTCGACTTAGAACCATGGGGCTGTACTCAACTGGGGGCATTAAAGTAGTTATATGTCACATGCAAATGGCTGGAGAGATCACTGAGAAAACAAATTTCATTAATAAGAATGAAACTTCTTTAGCCATTTGTAAGGAGGAACACGCATTAAACGCATCCAAACCCTTTTTTTTTTTTTTTGCCTTATAGGTTAGTTTAGTTACATTTATCACATTAATTAGACAGCCAAGGTCAATTAAACGTACTCTGAAATTCAGAGTTTTATCATTGCAATTATTGGCCAATCCATTTTTAGCTGTCATTTTGCACCATGCTTATTCACAACTTAATTCACTTATTGCAATATATCGATTATATGCATGAACATATAATCTAAAAAAAATATTTTTTTATTAATTTTGAAAAAAAATAAAATATATAGATCATGTTTAAAAGGGTATAGATAAAGCAACTAAAAATATTTGATTTTGAAACTGATTTTGTTTTATACTTAAGACTCTTTTGATACATTAATTTTAAACTTCTTTTGGAGTTTTAGTTTTGGATATGGATATCTATTATATATACCACCGGTAGAGTTTTTTTACTCCACAAGTGATGTTAGGATCATGACATATATCCTATAAAAATATTAAAAAATAAATATTAAATAAAATAGGACATATGTCATGATCCTAATATGCTTGTAGAGTAAAAAAATTCCACCGATAATGTATGAAATAATTATTCTTTAGTTTTGGATTGTATTAAAAGAAACTTATTTTTGGATTTTAGATTTTGGGTTTTTGTATTAGAGCACTTTTTTTTTTTGGAGTATGATAATGGCATCATTGAAAGAGAAAACCTAGAGGGCAGAGGAGGTATATTGAAAAATAAAAATAAAATTGAGAAGAAATTTTACGAAACAAATGTGGAAATATTTTAAAGAGAAGAAAAACAATTTAAATGTGGAAATATTTAAAAGATTTTGAAATATTTATGCATATCTTGTTCTTTCCACTATGACCAAATGAACAAAATAAAGTTTCCCTATGTGATCATGCAAAGAAATTTGTGACAAGCTAACAGTAAAACATGAGGGAACAAATCAAGTTAAGAAAATCAAAATCGAAATGCTTACTCAAGACTATGAGATGTTAGAATGAAACTTGATAAGTTAGTGGTAGAAATGGAAAAACTAACATCATAAATGGTCTCAAGGGGTTAAGCAAGATAGAAATGGAAAAACTAACATGATAAATGGTCTCAAGTGGTTAAGCAAGACTTATTCCAACATGGAAATTGTCAAAAATATTTTGAATAGCCTCCCCAAGTAATGGGAAGCAAAGGTAGAAGAATCCAAGGATCCCAATAATTTATCTATATATGAATTGATGGGATCATTGCTCTCTTATGAGATGAATCTAAAGAGGCAGGAAGAGCCTTCAGGTAAAAACCTAAGAATAGCTCTAAAGTCCTCAATTAGTGAGGATAATAGGTTAGAAAAGATAGCTCTGAGACTGATGAGTTAGACTTGGCTATGCTAGTTAGGAAATTCAATAAGTTTATGAATAATAGAGCAAAGGGATTAGACAGAAAACAATTTAAAAAAAAATCTAAGGGGAATCTAGTGCAAGGGATAAAAATCTCATAATTTATTTTGAATCTAATATGTTGACTCTGTAGGCTATACTGAGAGAGGGGGTGAATCGGTTTTTCGCTAACCTTAAGTTCGTTTTTCGATTCTTGTAAATTCTCTAGCCTATATTGATATTTTCTAAGTTCTCTAGGCTACTCAATTATGCAATATAAATTCAATACAATACACACAAATATAATTGCAAATAAGTAAAGAGAGTAAGGATAGAGAATTGTATGTGAGTGATTTATAGAGGTTCAGCAACCTTGCCTACGTCCTCTACCTTGAGACGCTCCCAAGGATTTTTCCCAAATTCACTATTCTTGAATTTGTGTTACACTCCCTCTTTTTGCAGGCTCAAGAAAAACCTCTCTCTTTTTCTAGGCTCAAGAGAAACCTCCCTCCTTTTCTAAGGCTAAAGAGAAACCTCCCTCCTTTTCTAAGGCTAAAGAGAAACCTCCCTCTTTTTTTAGGCTAAAGAGAAACCTCCCCTTTTACAAGGAATGAGTTGGTTTAGAAATTGAGTAACCAAAGAAGGGCCTCTAGATAGGCAAGTGATTACAAAGATTAAGCACAAGTAAAACCTATACAAGAATTGTGCTATGCACTACAAGGAATGTGTGAATGATGGAAGATGAAGACTTTGTAGCTCTTGAAATATTGTTGAGGCTTGAGGATTTGAGGAATATGAGTATTGGAGTTGTTGAGTGGTTCCTCTTGGTTGCTTCAGCTTCTAAGCTTCTATTTATAGTCCCTTGGATGGTTTGTGGACGTTGGGTAGAGCCAAAATCGAATATGACTATTGTATCTCACAAAACTAGCCATTACAGGCTATTTTCGGGCAAAGGGATCGATCCCTTCCCATAGGGGATCGATCCCTTCATTCTAGAATTGATTATTCTAGGTTGAGGGACCTTTTCTGCCATTGGGAACCATTCTGCCATGAGGGGATCGATCCCTTCCCTTAAGGGATCGATCCCATGCTTCTAGAAAGCCTTTTTCCTGCATGTTTGGGTTAGAAATGATGTGGCCTTTGATCTTAATCCAACCCAAAACATATTGGCATTTTTGTGGGAGTTTTTTTTTGACTTTCTCTAATGAAAACATGGTCCAAAAATTCATTAAGTAATTTTCTAAAATATTCAAAACATTTTATAAAGTATTAAGACCATTAAGAATGTATTAATAAATCATGGTCTTAATGTTTGATATGATCACTTAAAATGTATTGAGAAAATCATGTGTGAGAAGGCAAATTTACAATATGAATTAAAACATTAAAGCTTACTTTTTTGTCATTTCAAAATATATATGTCAAATTTAAGCTAACAATCTTCCCTTTTTTGATATGACAAAACTTGATGTAAATTTACTTTGAAAATTCTTTAATAAAATACTCCCCCTCTATAAAAGCAGGATTTTATAAAATTCCCCCTTAATGTAAGCATGGTTTGAAGAGAATTTTCCAAAAAAGATTTTCAAACTTTTTCTCCCCCATTATCTCTCCCCTTAATACCTTAATATCTCTCCCCCTTTTTGTCATAGCAAAAAGAAGAAAAAATAAAAAGGATGCTCCCCCTTAAAATTATGGCTATGTGAGAAGAAATAAATATGCTCCATCCAACAAGAAATAGGTTAGTACATGAGACTCATAGCACAAATAAATAAGTCAATATCCACAAAGAGTATGAAATATTCATGCAAAGAATATGACTTATGATCCTATACCAATTGTTTATAAATAATTTTGCAAGAAGTTCTCAATGGGTAAATGATGAAGCAAGTTGTTTGTAAATTATCTATTAAGTTTTATAACTTGCTTCTTTCAATTCTATCAAGCACCTAAGCATAACAATTGTTCTCTAAGGTCCAACTAAGGTGCATGACAATATATCATGATTATGAGCTGAAATAAGATGACATATCATATGCATGAGCTCATAAATCACATTCAAGTAAGAGTGTGCATAGAATTAAATCATATAGCAATTAACTACAAATTCTAGCACACAAGAGTTTCATGCAAAAATATCCTATATGAATTCTTCTCTATTTGTCATTTCAAACTGAAGAGCACAAGAAGAATTGTCAATTTAAAGCTCATACCAATTGTCAATTTAGTCTTGGCTTACCAATTGTTGAAAATATGGTTACCAATGATACCAATTGTTATTTCAATCTAAATGCCAATTGTTACTAATGGTTGACTTAGACATTTTGCATGAATCTAATATTTATGTGTAGTGTGTTCATGTCAAGAAAATAAGCATTCTAAATATGCAAGAACACAATCACACACCATCAAATATGCATATGGATTAATTAAACATTAGCATACTATCATAAAGTATTAATCCATATTCATATTCACAAAGTTATACCACATGGAAGATTAAAAAAAATATTCAAGCAAACATATTTTCTTCCATGGTTTTAAGCACAAGAGTCCTACGCTCATTTTCCAATTCAAGTCCTTAACCAATTATGAGCAAGGAAAAATTCAAATAATAAATGCATGGATATCAATCAAGGTACATTTGTTCAAGTTTGCATCTATCTTTGAATGTTGGTGTTGTCATTTAGGCCCAAGTTCTTTAATAATTTAGCCATAAGAAAAATTTAAAGTACATGGATGATAAAGTTTCATGCATTTGAACATTTAGGATCCATTTACCATCACAAATTAATGACCATTACCAATTGTTGAATTTACATTTGAAATCAATCTACTAGATATATAATTATCATGAAACCTAGTGTGGAATAGGTAAGTCAAGCTAAGAGACATAATCCTATAAACATGCTTGATTAAGATGAACAAAAGATATGATCAATAGTCATTATGCACAAGTTCATCAAATTCTCACATATATCCATAAATTCTTGAAATAATTCTCAAAATTATGTTTAAGCATTCATTGAAAATATGTTTCAAAATTATTTCAAGAGTTATGCAAATCATGAATGTTTTCAACAAGAAAAATGATTTTGCACTTGTGAGTTCAATGATTTGGATTGTTGAAAGTGATACCAATTGTTGGAAATAATACAAATTGATGGAGTTGAGGCATGATATCAATGAAAAATGAATTTTAATATTGTAAAGATCATAAAAAAGAACTTAAAACAATGAATTTTAAGTTGAGAAGAAAGAAGGTATCAAGACAAGGAAAAGTTCTTCTCAATTTTCGGTTGAAATAGTGCAGGAAAGGCATTCTGCCTTGGGGTGATCGATCCCTATAGGAGGGGGATCGATCCCTCATTTGTTTTTTTTTTTTGTAGTTTTTAGCCTTTCTGGCATGGGGGGATCGATCCTTATAGAAGGGGGATCGATCCCTCATACATTTTCTGCAGTTTTTGACAGAAAATTCAATCTTTGAGATGCCAAAACTTGGTTTTTGAGTATTTTAAGTCCAAGTAAGAGTTTAAACATTTGTGTAACATGATTTTGGACTTGTATGAATGAAAAACCATTTAACAATAGATTTTGCAATTTTGGAAGGATTTTCCCCAATAAATGCATTTTTGGTCTCAAAGGAGGTCATTTTAAGCACTATGCATATTTTCACCAAACCAAAGCATTAGAAACTACAAATATGTCAAAATAAACTTTTTCACATAGGTTTTAAGCACATAAATCATTAAAGCATACATCTTGTGAACAACATGCCATGATTTTCAACATACAACTTCTTCATGAATGCTCATGACATGACATTTTGCATAAATGACATATTTGGTAATTTGAGGCAAGTAAATACATTATCAACACATAGAAAACTTGCTCAAAATGCAGAAATTCAATAATCATTTCAAAATCATAAATCATGTCTTTCATTTATTCATCAAGAATTGTCCATCAAACACTCAACAATCATTTATCATGCCTTTTGCTCAATCACAATGCATTAAAGATTATCAACCAAATTTCTCATCTAAGCACAAATAATTTAATTAAATAAAAACTTCAAGGAATAAGAAATTAGCTTACAAAACTCCTTTGCATGAGAGTGCTTTGCCTTGATGTGTTGGATCCACCATTAGTCATTCTTTGAGAAATTGTTGTCACCTTGCTAAGGATGGATTCCCAAGCTCTTTCTCTTTCTCATTGGCACAAGCAAACTTCATGAAGATGTGTTGAGCATTTAAACTCCATTGTTTCTTTGTAACTCCATGCTCTAACACTCCTATAACAAACACATTCATGCATGTTTTGGTACCCAAATTTTCTTGGGTCCATGAGAGTTAGTGCAAACAATTTTTGATCCTTTTGGGATCCATTTCAACCACAATTCATCATTATTTACAGCATGCTTTGGCACCCACATTTTTCTAACAACTCTTCCTCTAAATGTGGTTTTTCTATATGTGCATGCTTGTGAAGAGTGGCCTATTCTATTACAAAGTGAGCAATTTAGAGATGTATTATGCATAGAATTTTTGCTCACTAGAAAGTTCTTAAGATGAGTTTCCTTTTGTATTTCATTATAGCCTAACCCATCTTTATCAAAGAAAGCTCTTTGGGTCTCAAGCATGTGATCTAATTTTTGTTGACCTATATATAACCTAGTAAATGAGTTATGCAAATTTAAGTTCTTTTTATTCAACTCATTTATCTCTAAGCTTGCTTCTTCTAATTTCTTCTCTAATTCTAGCTTAGCACTTAATAATATTTCATTCTCTATTTTTAATTTAGCAATGATTTTCTTATATTTAGAATTCATGCATTGAAATTCATTTGCTAAATCATTAAAGGCATTTTGTAGCTCATCAAATGTAAAATCATTATTTTCACTAGAGCTACTACTAGCCTCATCGTCACTAATGGCCATAAAGCATGAGTAGGCTACCTCTTCATCTACATTTTCCTCATCGGAGCTGTCACTATCGCTCCATGTAGCCACAAATGCTTTCTTCTTAGGTTTCCTATCCTTTTCCTTCCTAAGTAAGGGGTAATCTAACTTAGTATGACTCAGTTCATTGCACTCATAACACACTAAGGGGTCTTTTTCTCTCTTACTTGACTCTCCTCTCATTACCCCTCTTCTTTGATGTCTCCTATCATTCTCACTCTCTTTCATTCTCATGAACCTATTAAATCTTTTGGCAAACATTGCCATTTCCTTTTCTTCCTCATTTCCACTCTCTTCATTATTATCTTCAATGATCTCATGAGTGGAAGACTTAAGTGCTACCTCTACTTTCTTTGAAGGCTCTTCATTTCTTTTTAATTTCATTTCATATGTAAGTAAGGAGCCCATAAGTTCATCTAAAGACAAAGTGTTAGGATCCTTTGATTCTTCTATTGTAGTCACCTTTGCCTCCCAAGATTTTGGCAAGCTATTCAAAATTTTCTTAATCATTTCTAGATTGGAATGGCTCTTGCCTAATGCCTTAAGTCCATTAATTATGTTATTAAAACTAGTGTACATTTCACTCATGGATTCATTTTCTTTCATCCTAAAAAGCTCATAATCATGTGTGAGCATACCTACTTTGGTTTTTTTCACTTGATTGGTCCCTTCATGTGTGATGGCCAATTTATCCCATATTTGCTTAGCATTTTCACATAGAGACACTCTATTATACTCATTGGGACCTAATGCACCAACGAGGGTGTGCATAGCCTTGGCATTCAATTGTGCCACTCTCATGTCATTTGTGTCCCACTCATCCTCATTCTTAGGTACATCTTTTCCATCTACTTTCTTCATAGGAGTTCTAGGACCACTCACTATAATTCTCCACACTTCATAATCATTTGATTGGACAAACAACATCATTCTTGTTTTCCAATAAGAGTAATTCTCTCCATTGAAGAGTAAAGGTCTAACTAATGATTGTCCTTCTTCTCCTAGGGGTGTGCCTACATTCAAGCGAGCCATTTATGATCGTTTTGCTCGATAAAGGTTAGTTTAAATCAATCTCGAGCCTAAGCTCTAATAACAATTGTTGACTCTATAAGCTATACCGAGAGGGGGGTGAATCGGTTTTTCGCTAACCTTAAGTTCGTTTTTTGATTCTTGTAAATTCTCTAGCCTATATTGATATTTTCTAAGTTTTCTAGGCTACTCAATTATGCAATATAAATTCAATACAACACACACAAATATAATTGCAAATAAGTAAAGAGAGTAAGGATAGAGAATTGTACACAAGTGATTTATAGAGGTTCGACAACCTTGCCTACGTCCTCTACCTTGAGACGTTCCCAAGGATTTTCCACAAATTCACTATTCTTGAATTTGTGTTACACTCCCTTTTTTTGCAGGCTTAAGAGAAACCTCTCTCTTTTTCTAGGCTCAAGAGAAACCTCCCTCCTTTTCTAAGGCTAAAGAGAAACCCCCCTCTTTTTCTTAGGCTAAAGAGAAACCTCCCCTTTTACAAGGAATGAGTTGGTTTAGAAATTGAGTAATCAAAGAAGGGCCTCTAGATAGGCAAGTGATTACAAAGATTAAGCACAAGTAAAAGCCTATACAAGAATTGTGCTATGCACTACAAGGAATGTGTGAATGATGTAAGATGAAGACTTTGTAGCTCTTGAAATATTGTTGAGGCTTGAAGATTGAGGAATATGAGTATTGGAGTTGTTGAGTGGTTCCTCTTGGTTGCTTCAGCTTCGAAGCCTCTATATAGTCCCTTGGATGGTTTGTGGACGTTGGGTAGAGCCAAAATCAAATATGACTATTGTATCTCACAAAACTAGCCATTACAGGCTATTTTCGGGCAAAGGGATCGATCCCTTCCCATAGGGGATCGATCCCTTCATTCCAGAATTGATTATTCTGGGTTGAGGGACCTTTTCTGCCATTGGGAGCCATTCTGCCATGAGGGGATCGATCCCTTCCCTTAGGGGATCGATCCCATGCTTCCAGAAAGCTTTTTTCCTGCACGTTTGGGTTAGAAATGATGTGGCCTTTGATCCTAATCCAACCCAAAACATATTGGCATTTTTGTGGGAGTTTTTCTTGACTTTCTCTAATGAAAACATGGTCCAAAAATTCATTAAGTAATTTTCTAAAATATTCAAAACAGTTTATAAAGTCTTAAGACCAATAAGAATGTATCAATAAATCATGGTCTTAATATTTGATATGATCACTTAAAATGTATTGAGAAAATCATGTGTGATAAGGCAAATTTACAATATGAATTAAAACATTAAAGCTTACTTAATTTTTTGTCATTTGAAAATATATATATATATGTCAATTTAAAGCTAACATAATAAACTGAGACGTAATAGACAAGACTATCCCAATTTTAGGAAGAAATTAAAAAAGAAACTTAGGAGAAAAGCCATGTTTGCAACTTGGAGTGAATGTGATCAATTCGAGAATGATGATGAGGAGGTTGCAAACTTGTGTTTTATGGCTGATGAAAAATCTCATTATTCTTCTATATTTTGTGAAACCAATGATTACTCATTTAAGGAATTGTAAGATGCATTTGATGAACTAGCAAATGAATATATCAAAATGAGAGAAAAATTTAGGAAGCCATTGCCATGCTTACTAATGAAAATGAAATCTTGGCTAAAGCTAAGGTAGAACTAAAAGGAAGATTAAAAAGCCTTAGTTTAGAGAATAAAGAGTTAGAAAGAAAAATATGAATCCACTCAACTTTTTCTTGAGAATCTACATAGCACAATAGAAATAATATAAAATGTTAGAATCTCAAAAAGCTTTTTGTAATAAGGACGGACTTGGTTATAACCATATTGAGAAGTAATCACAATTGAAGAACTTCCTTATTAAAGAGAAAGAAGCTCAAAGTACTTCATGTAAGTGTAGTCATTGCTATAGGATAGGACATAGTGAATCTAGTTTTAAGTTTAGCTCAGCTACACTTAGGAAGAAAATAATTAGGAAAATTTAGATTCTTAGGCATGTTCTTAAATTTGATATTAATTTATCTTCTTGGTTGCCTAAAGGAACCAAAATTGCTAGCATTATCTAGCAATTAATAACCCAAAAGTATCTGACTACCAAAATGCATATGAGTTTGTATGCTGCAAGTGCGATGAAGCTCAAGGTCGAAAGAAGAAGAAAATTGAACATAAGTGCTTACATCACAAGGTATAAAGAAGGAAGGCTTGAAAAAGAAAAGGTTAAGGAAAAAAAATAGAACATCCTGCCTTCCTCAAGAATAATATGAGGAATGATCAACTCTCATGCGTATGAATATTGTGAGATCTTCTCTACACTTTATACTCTAACTTATTTAATTCTCATAAGTGATAAGATGAAAAACAACTATAAAAGCAATTAATGTGTGATATATTTACTTGGTTGCACTTCATGTGATAAGAATGGCATGATACGTCAAACTACTACAAGTGTTTCTACAACACATCATGAATGCTTTCTTGATAGGAGATAGGATAGAGATAGGACAGCTATATGTGTGTGCTTATCTTCTTTGTTTATGTACATAGAATCTTTTTGTTTGATTTGGTGTTTGAATATCTGAGTTTTGATTTATTGTCTATTTGCTTATACTTGTTTGATTGTTTAAATCTTCTGTGATTAGGATTACGATAAAATTGTTTGTTGAGTTGATAGCTGAATCGATACTTTAAGCACAGTATCGATACTTTTATAACATAGGGATATTAGGAATTCATTGAGTGTGAGAACCACATATTTTAATACTGTAGCTAATATAAGAATTCTTATCACTCTCAATTCCTGTGTAATTCACAGGTATACAGGGTAACAGCATGGTGGACCCCACGTACCTTTTAGTGCCCGGATGAAGGTGAACCCTGGAAGACTCGATATTGGGAGTCAAATAAAGTGATGGTAAGAAATTCTAACTCAAAATCAATTATTTAGATTATTTTTGAAGCATTTAAAACAAATTCAAAAAAGACGATTGAGAACATAAGCCGATGGAATTTTCGTAAATAACAGCGAAACAAAATGGACTTCTGGCCAAGTGTCAAATGTAAAATAATCCTCATGTGAGAGAGTCCCATGGCATGGTAATAGATAGACTAAATCATCTATAGAAATAGAAAATTACACGATTTTACGATTAGGGGTATTTTCGTAATTTCACACAAACGACCAGTCAAACTTCAACGAAAGCTTCTCTGACCATAAGAATATGTTAATTAGATATGATTGGTGATTGAAAGACATATTTTTGAGATTAGACTGATAGTTTTCAACAAAGTCAAACCGAAAAGGTAAAATAGTCCAAATTTTTCATAATTAAGGGCAAAATGGTAATTTTACCTTTAAATTCTGAAATTTTCCAGAATTCTCACCAGCCTTCTTCCTCATTTCGATAGCCACTCTTCTCTTTCATGCCAGCCACCATTTTTGCACCTTTAAGAGAGAGAAACTAAGAAAAACCTAAGGAAAACTACCACAAAACCAAACACTCTCTTCATCAAAGTTGTTCTACTCATCTTGTTCATCATTTTGACACCAAAATTAAGTGCTAAATCAGAAAAAATCAGAGTGTGGGATTCCCTATAGTTTTTGGCCAAGGTAAGATTCAGGGGAGCTTTGATTTCTTTCATGAATTTTAGATTGTTTACTTAGTGTTCATGATGTTTCCATGCTTCTTCCAACTTGAATCATGCAAAAATCATGTGTTTGGGCATAAGAGGGTTTCGACCATGATCCCATTAGCATACATGAGATGTGCTTTGGTGGAAATTAAATAAGGAATATTAAGAGAAAGTTATGGTAAGCATGGAAAGGAAATTAGTTAAGCTTAATTTAAACGAATTTTGCATGTATTGATTTTGGCATGAAAATATTGATTCAGCCATGGCATGGAAGACCAAAATTGTGTGTTATTTGATGTGTAATTGATGTGGAAATAGTATAGAAAATTAATAGGATAAATTTGGAATTAATAAGATAATTAAATTTGGAAGAAAACACTAGGATGAGAGAGAGGGAGCATTCGGCCAAGGTGAAGGTGAAGGGGAAGGAGAAATCTTGGCCATTTTGGTTCTGAAATAATGTACAAATTATTTTGAGAATTTAGGCAAAATCGGAATTGAAATCCGAATTATATAGGGAAAGTTACGATTTTCTTACCGATAGAAAATAGACCGAAAAATAAGGCTGCATAGGCAATATGATCTGTTTTATGTTATTAAATATTTTTATAATGAAAATATAGAATAATAATATCGATATGTTAATTTGCAGCTAAAAGTACTGAGGGGGACACTGGTGCTCATTCGCAACCTGGTGAAAAATTATCAAGTAAGGGATGTATATAATATAGGGATACTATAATGTATGTTTTGATATGAAATGAATCCTTTGAAATTGTTTTGGAAACTTGTTGGAATTAATATAGGGATACTATCAGGTAAGGGATGTATATAATATAGGGAAACTTGTTCGATGCCTTGTCTCTACAAACTATGATGATCTTGATGATTTCAAATTGTGAATTAATTATGAAATTTGTGAATTCATGCTTTATATATATAAATATATATATATATATATATATATGTTTGCTAAATGTTTTGGAATATTTATTTCTTGAATGTGAATTCATGAATTTTATATTTGGAAATTTATTTTATTTCCAAACTCCCTATAGTCGCATCTAGAGACCGGGACACGACATGTATTTTAAAATACCTCTCATACTCTATTCGGTTTCCTAGCCGACTATAGTATCCTTCCTTGATACTCATGCCTTATTATTTTGCATAGTTTTATAAATCCTAATGCATATTTTGAAAATTTCATGTAATTATATAGTATCAGTATTATTATATATATTTCTTACTAGGTATTAGCTCATCCCATTTTTCTTCTCCTCCCATATTACTTTTAGTAGACTTTTGCATCCACTTAGGAGGTTCGTGGCGAGGTACTCCTTAGGCAGAATTTATTTTCAGTCAAGGTATATTTATCTCTTTTATGTATTCAGAATTATATCGTGCAATACTACTGTATATAAAATACAATCATGGGATGTAAATTAAATGATATTTCATAATGTGAGTAAATAAATTTTCCTTTTGTATATGAGTTTTATATGAGTGAAATGAAGGCATTGCAGATAGCCCCACCATAACTTTGTGAAATTAGTGGAAAATATACAGAAATTATCTAAATTCAGTACGTGACGGTTAAATTAGTATCAGAGCGAGGTTGGCTTGATGTCTGACAGTGTCTTCGGGTTTAAAAATGATTTACATCCCTTCTAGTACTATGCTTGTCTGAATATGTAATCGAATTGAGTGATTAAAAGTGTTTCGTGGTTGTTCTGCTGCATATGAGTGATAGGCGATTGGGTACTAGATAGGGGTGGGGTCATCTGAAACATATTCAGCCCTCCCCAGAGCACACTCCGGAGCCAGCATCGAAGCTAGCTCTACCTCTGCAGCTTGAAAGCCCTAATACTCGGTTTAATAAAATCGAGCAGATGTTGGCAGAATTGATTGCTAATCAAAATAGAGCACCAACATAGAGCCTGCACAGCCACCTCCTTTGCCTTTAGCTACTGCTCCTTCGGCACCACAGCCGCAGCCTATGCCACCCCCACTTCAGCTTTAGCCATAGGTAGTCCCCCAACCCAGACCGAACCTAAGGATTGGATTCGATGCTAATCTTCTGAGGCCGTTTAATAAGATGAATCCTTCGAAATTTAAGAGTAATAAAGATCCTTTAGTGGCTAAGTATTGGGTAAATTTAGTGGAGAAATTGTTTAAATATCTGAGTTGCACAGATGTAGAGAAAGTTGGATTAGCCATTTTTCTATTCACTGAGGAGGTCGAGCATTGGTGGAGATCCACCGAGATTGTGCTAGTAGCGAGTCACCTAGTAGTGACATGGGATATCTTTCTAAAGGCCTTCCGTAAGCAGCATATCCTTCGCATGGCTCAGAGGAAGCTAAAATCGGAGTTCCTACACATGTATCAGGGAAATATGACATTGAACCAGTACGGTCCAAATTTACATCACTAAGCCGTTTTGACCCCGAGACTGCGAGGAGTGAAGAGCATAAGGTTATGAGATTTTTGGCAGGTCTGAGGCCTTCTATCCGAATTAAATTAGTTGTACTGGATATTACCACCTATGATCAGGCAATCTTTCAAGCCCAGTTAGCCGAGCAAGATTTTAAGTTCCAGCAGGCAAAGTTTGGAACCCGAGCTAAAGGGAAAGGTAAAGAGAAGTTGAAGCGAGGTTTCGAGGAGAGATCTGATAAGGGACTTGCGAAGAAGCCAAAGGGAATTGTGATAAGTGGTAGGAGTACCCGGGAGGAGACAGGTAGGTCCATAGTGACCGAGCACCCCACTTCCACTCAAAGAGGTGTTGCGACCAGATGTTCTCAATGTGGGAGGTCGCATCTTAACAGACCCTGTAGGTGGGCCACAGGTGCTTGTTTTAAGTGTGGGCAGCAGGCACATATGATCAGAGACTGCCCCTATTTGGAGACCCCACCTTTACTTGCTATTCCTCCAGCAACAGCACCAGCAGCGCCAGAGCCAGAGAGACAAAGAAGGCTACACTGTCTACTCCCAAGAGAGCCACAGCCATGAAGAAAGGGAAACATGCTGTGAGTCAGGGTAAGGTGTATGCACCAGACAAGGAATCTGCTGACGCTTCCTCCGATGTTATTAAAGGTACAATTTTTGTTTTCGATATCAATGCATTTGCACTAATTGATCTCGGCTCTACTCATTCTTTTGTATCTCAATCTTTCGCTATTAAGTTGTAGTTGCAACCTGAACCTTTAGGGTATTCCCTAAAGATTAACACACCTTTTAGAGAATCACAGATAATAGAGTTAGTGTATCGAAATTGTAAGTTAAGGATAGGAGAAAAAGAAACGGTAGCTAATCTAATATAACTTAATATGTACGATTTTGATGTCATTTTGGGAATGGATTGCTTACTTGCCAATCATGTTAGTTTAGATTGTTACACTAAGTATGTAACTTTTACTTGTCCCGAAAAATATAATGTCAAGCTTCTTGTGTAGTAATAAATATAAAAATTTCATTAAATTGTGTTGTGACTAAATTTTCGAGAATGTTTGATTGTAAGATTCCTTGCCTATGTGGAGGATACGGAATAGAGACGTTCGAAGTTACATGAGGTTCTTGTGGTCAGAGATTTTTCAAATGTGTTTCTGGATGACTTACCGAGCCTTCCTCTAGATCGAGAAATCGAATTTACTATTGATTTAGTTCAAGGTATTGAAACAATTTCCAAGCCTCCATATAGAATGGCATTGGTGGAGCTTGAAGAGCTCAGGAAGTAGCTCCAGAAGTTACTGGATAAGGAATTTATTCGTTCCAGTGTTTCTCCCTGGGGTGCACCAGTTTTGTTTGTTAAAAAGAAGGATGGTAGCCTGCGACTATCTATTGATTACCGGTTGCTTAACAAAGCTATTGTCAAGAATAAATATCCTTCAACCCGAATTGACGATCTATTCGATCAGTTAAGTGGTGTGCAGGTGTTTTCTAAGATCGATCTGAGATTGGGATATCATCAGTTGAAGATCCGGGAGACAGATGTCCCAAAGACTGCTTTCAAGACCTGATATGGTCATTACGAGTTCTTTTTTATGCCATTCAGGCTTACTAATGCACCTGCAGCCTTTATGAACCTGATGAATGAGGTGTTCAAACCTTTCTTGGATAAGTACATCATTGTTTTTCATTGAAGTTATTTTAGTATATTCCAGATCCCGGGAAGAGCATGAGCAGCATCTCCGCATTGTATTACAAACTCTCAGAGACTGGAAGCTGTATGCAAAGTTCAGCAAGTGTGAATTCTGGTTAGACCATATCGTATTTCTGGGACATGTAGTGTCTAAGGACAGGGTGTCTGTTGATTCGTCCAAGATAGAAGCTATTGTCCAGTGGGAGAGATCGAAGATGTGAAGAAGATATGCAGTTTTTTTTGTCTAACCGGTTACTATCCCCGGTTTGTTGAGGGTTTTTCTTAGTTGGCTGCTCCACTAACACGTCTCACGTAAGGATGTGAAGTTTGAATGGACAGATGCTTGTGAGCGCAGTTTTCAGGAGCTGAAGCGGAGATTGACTTCGGCACCAATCCTCACTATTCCAAGTGGTTTAAGAGGTTTCTCAGTGTACAGTGATGCCTCCTCACAGGGTTTGGGTTATGTGCTAATACAAAACGAGAAGATGGTAGCTTATGGTTCTCGTCAGCTCAAGGATCATGAAAAGAACTACCCCACTCATGATCTGGAACTAGCTGTCCTGGTGTTTGCTTTGAAGATATGGCAGCATTATCTGTATGGTGAGAAGTTCTAGGTATATACCAATCATAAGAGTCTCAAGTACTTGTTCTTGCAGCGTGAGTTGAACATAAGGTAGCATAAATGGATGGAGCTCCTTAAGGATTATGATTACGAGATATTATACCACCCGGGGAAAGCTAATGTGGTAGCAGACAACTTGAGCCATAAGCATCTAGGAATGGTCTCATATATGATGGTTCAGGAACATGATTTATTGGAGCAGTTTGCGAACCTTAGTCTCAATTTCACCTCCTTTGAGAGATACAGTCTGATGGCTAGTCTCAGAATTGAGCTTTATATGATAGAGTAGATTAGGAATGCACAGAGGGAGGATACAGAATGTATTCAAATTGCCAGTTATGTTTAGTTGGGGCATCAAATAGAATATGGGATCGGTACAGATGGGATTCCAAGGTTCAGGAGTCAGATTTGTGTTCTTGGAGACAGATAGTTAAAAGACCTGATTTTGTTAGAGGCACACACCTTGAGGTACACTGTACATCCCGGTAGTAATAAACTGTATAAGAATCTATGTAAAGTGTATTAGTGGCCGAATATGAAGAAGGACATCATAGAGTTTGTATCAAAATGTCTCACGTGCCAACAGCTTAAGGTAGAGCATTAGAAACCAGCGAGATACTGCAGCCTCTACCTGTACTGATGTGGAAATGGGAGCATGTCACTATGGATTTCATCATGGGTTTGCCGAGGACCCACAGAAATCATGATGCTATCTGGGTGATCGTTGATAGATTGACGAAGTCAGCTCACTTCCTTGCTATCAAGTCTACTGATTCCTTGAATGCTCTAGCTGATCTATATGTTCAGGAGATTGTAAGACTACAAAAAGTCCTAGTGAGCATTACTTCTGACAGAAATTCCTTGTTTACCTTTCATTTTTGTGAGAGATTTCAGGAGGCTATGGGATCTCAGTTGAATTTCAGCACAGCCTCTCATCCACAGACTAATGGTCAGTTCGAGTGTACCATTCAAATGCTCTTGGATATGTTAAGGGCTTGTGCATTAGATTTTAAGGGCTCTTGGGATGATCATCTTCCGTTAGCAAAATTTGCATTGTAAAAGATGCTGATCTCCCATTGCTTGGGAAGAAGTTGGTGATAGAAAAATCTTAGCTCCTGATCTTGTAGAGCAGGCTTTAGAGGATATTCGGGTGATTTGTGACAGATTGAAGACTGCTCAGAGTCGGCAGAAAAGCTATGCAGATATCATACGCCGACCATTGGAATTTGTTGTGGGTGATTCAATTTTCTTGAAGATTTCACTGTTTAAAGGCATAATGAGGTTCGGGAAGAAAGGAAAGCCAAGTCCTCATTTCATCAGACCCTTTAAGATTCTAGACCGCATGGGAGATGTGGCTTACCGGTTAGCATTACCACCAGAGCTATTCAGAGTCCATAATGTTTTCATGTATCGATGTTGAGGAAATATCATCCGGATTCGTCTCATGTCATCCAGCACGAACCTTTGGAGATCAAAGAAGACATAAGGTACGTAGAGAAGCCGATATGGATTCTGGATCGAAAGGAAAAAGTACTACGGTCTAAGACAATTCCTTTGGTAAAGGTTCTCTGGCAATACCACACAGCAGAAGAAGCCACTTGAGAGTTGGAGAGCCTGATAAAAAAAAATACATGGAGTTATTCAGTGACTATGTCCTATCAAATTTGGAGGACCAAATTTCCTAAAGGTGAGGAGGATGTGAGAACCACATATTTTGATATTTTATCTTATATAAGAATTCTTATTACTTTCAATTCCTGTGTATTTCGCAAGTATACGAGGTAACAACATTATGGGCCTCATGTATTCTAATGTCTGAATGAAGGTGAAACTTGGAAGACTCGATTTTAGGAGTCAAATAAAGTGATGGTAAGAAATTGTAACTCAAACTCAAGTATTTAGATTATTTTTGAAGCATTTAAAACAAATTCAAAAATAACGATTAAGGACATAAGCTGGTGGAATTTTCGTAAATAACAGCCAAACGAAATGGACTTCTGGCCAAGTGTCAAATATAAAATAATCTTCATGCGAAAGAGTCCCATGCCATGGCAATAGATAGACTAAATCATTTGTAGAAATAGAAAATTACGTGATTTTACGATTAGGGGTATTTTTGTAATTTCACACAAACAACTAGTCAAACTTCAACGAAAGCTTCTCCAACCATAAGAATATGTTAATTAGATATGATTGGTGATTGAAAGTCACATTTTGAAGATTAGACTGATAGTTTTCAACAAAGTCAAAGCGAAAGGGCAAAAAGTTCAAAATTTTCATAATTAAGGGCAAAATGGTAATTTTGCCTTTAAATTCTGAAATTTTCCAGAACTCTCGCCAGCCTTCTTCCTCATTTTCACAGCCACTCTTCTCTTTCATACCAGCCACCATTTTTGCACCTTTAAGAGAGAGAAACTAAGATAAACCTAAGGAAAACTACCACAAAACCAAACACTCTCTTTATTAAAGTTGTTCTACTCATCTTGCTCATCATTTTGACACCAAAATTAAGTGCCAAATCAGCAAAAATCAGAGTGTGGGAGCCCCTATAGTGTTTGGCCAAGGTAAGATTCATGGGAGCTTTGATTTCTTTCATGAATTTTGGATTGTATACTTAGTGTTCATGATGTTTCAATGCTTCTTACAACTTGAATCATGCAAAAATCATGTGTTTGGGCATAAGAGGGTTTCGGCCATGATCCCATTAGTATA
The DNA here is from genome assembly GCA_031772115.1 of Heritiera littoralis. Lineage (NCBI taxonomy): Eukaryota > Viridiplantae > Streptophyta > Magnoliopsida > Malvales > Malvaceae > Heritiera > Heritiera littoralis. Next base: position 1,412,733 of record JAPDPK010000147.1, read on the forward strand.
CATGAGATGTGCTCTGGTGGAAATTAAATAAGGAAAATTAAGAAAAAGTTATGTTAAGCATGGAAAGGAAATTAGTTAAGCTTAATTTAAACGAATTTTGCATGTAGTGTTTTTGGCATGAAAATGATGATTCTGCCATGGCATGGAAGACCAAAATTGTGTGTTATTTGATGTGTAATTGATGTGGAAATAGTATAGAAAATTAATAGGATTAATTTGGAATTAATAAGATAATTAAATTTGGAAGAAAACACTAGGATGAGTGAGAGGGAGCATTCGGCCAAGGTGAAGGGGAAGGAGAAATCTTGGTCATTTTGATTCCATTTTGGTTCTAAAATAATGTATAAATTATTCTGAGAATTTAGACAAAGTCGAAATTGAAATCCAAATTATATAAGGAAAGTTACGATTTTCTTACCGATAGAAATAGACCGAAAAATAAAGCTGCATAGGCAATATAATCTATTTTATGTTATTAAATATTTTTATAATGAAAATATAAAATAATAATATTGATATGTTAATTTGTAGCTTAAAGTACTAAGGGGGACACTAGTGCTCATTTGTAGCCCGGTGAAAAATTATCAGGTAAGGAATGTATATAATATAGGGATACTATAATGCATGTTTTGATATGAAATGAATCCTTTGAAATTGTTTTGGAAACTTGTTGGAATTAAATTGTGAACTGTGGTTGTGGATTCCAGTTGTTTTCATGTACAAGGGTTAGGATATACCTAGTCATTATGCTGCCGAAATTTTATAAATTCCATGAATTATTTTCATTATATCATTTAATATTTTTGGTGAATGATTTGTTGAGAAATTTCCACTTATTTCATTAAGAATTATTAAATGCATATTATATTAAAAAATAATATTTAAATATTCAGGTTATGGAATTTTACGTACGTGAAAGCAATTGCATATTGTTATGACTTGTTTATAGATAAATATATCATTTTTAAAACCAAATATTGATTAGTGAATATTTTATAAATTTTTATTTGTGAATTATATATATACTTCATATCCCATCTTTATAAGCTAATTTATAATTTGATCTTCAAAAATTATTTCCGTAAACTCATGATAAAATGTTTATATGATTTTTTAAAGAGTGTTGGCCCCATAACTGCCTGTGGGAACATGCTATTATAAGTGTGTGGTAGTGTGACTGACTAGTGGGCTGATTGACCTTGATCCCGTCATTAGCATCCCAGATGGTGCCTGATCAGTACCACTGAGGATTATATTTCTAACTATGGCCATATGTCCTATGAATGAGTCTATTGGGTGATGCCTTGTCTCAACAAACTATGATGATCTTGATGATTTGAAATTGTGAATTCATGCTTTATATATATATATATATATATATATATATATATATGTTTGCTAAATGTTTTGGAATATTTATTTCTTGAATGTGAATTCATGAATTTTATATTTGAAATTTTATTTTATTTTCGAACTCCCTACAGTTGCATCTAGGGATCGAGACAATGTCATGCGATTGAGTCTATTGGGCGATGCCTTGTCTTTACAAATTATGATGATCTTGATGATTTCAAATTGTGAATTCATGCTTTTTATATATATATATATGCTAAATGTTTTGGAATATTTATTTCTTAAATGTGAATTCATGAATTTTATTTTTGAAAATTTATTTTATTTTCGAACTCCCTATAGTCGCATCTAGGGACCGGGACACGACGAGTATTTTAAAATACCTTCCATACTCTATTCGGTTTCTTAGCCAACTATAGTATCTTTCCTTGATACTCGTGCCTTATTATTTTGCATAGTTTTATAAATCCTAATGCACGTTTTGAAAATTTTATGTAGTTATATAGTATCAGTATTATTATATATATTTCTTACTAAGCATTAGCTCATCCCATTTTTCCCCTCCTCCCATATTACTTTCAATAGACTTCTGTGTCTGCTCAAGAGGTTCGTGGTGAGGTACTCCTTAGGTGGAATTTATTTTCAGTTGAGGTATTGTCGTAACGAATTTTAGTCCGAGGACCTAATCGCTAGACATTAAAAATTATGGAGTAGCCACCAATCTTTTTTACCTAGGTGTGATTGGCCACCTATTTGACTCTAAGGATAAAGCTTAGTCTACGTTCCTAAAATTTGGGTTCGAGAGTACGGTTACGTGTGAGGAAGGTATTAGCACCCCCACAACGCCCATCCGATGGACAGTACCAATTTAATCATGTTTTATCTTAAGCAATCTTAATTTAAATGGTCTTTTATGCTTAATTAAAATTTTCTTTTTATTATTTAATATTCAATTATATCGACATTTTTCTTGGGATATTCTCCAACACTTTGATCGAATTCTCAAGTAAATTTTGCACATCAAGAGTATTTACGGAACACACTCGTCCTCATGAAGAGGCTCCGTCGTCGGATTTCTTTATTTTATTAAAATTTATCTTCATAATTTCTAGCTAATTTTCTTTGTATTTTTAATTATTTAAATTTTGAAAATTTCATAAGGTACCCTCCAACTAGACCTGACAATTTGTGTTTATAATTTGTTTTCGTGTCATGTGAAATCGAGTTCTTGTTGTGTAAAACACGAAAATTTCGTGTCAAAATTCGTGTCGACACGGAAAACTCAAAATGTTATTTTTAGCTTTTACCATATTTATATATTAATTTTACTTAATTTTAACCCCGTGACATCTCGTGTCATTTATTCGTATCGTGTTCGTGTCCTGTAATCATGTCGTGTCTAAGATTGCCAGGTCTACCTCCAACACTTTGATTGAGTGCCTAAGGAAATTTCCTCACCCTAAGAGTATTTAAGGAAACACACTCATTTCCCTAAAGAGGCTCCGTCATTAGTTTAATTAAATGTTTTATTAAAGGATTTAATTAAAATTTACTATTAAATTTCAAATTTTTTATTGTTATTTTTTCTAAATAAAACTTTGATTTAAAATTATTCCTTTAAATTTTTTAACACTTTGGTCAAATTTAGAAGGATCGTCTTTATGCCTAGAATTTTCTCAATATGACACACTTGTGAAATTTTATTCTAGTCAGAGTTTCATTTACTATCATTATCGGAGAAAATTTATATATTTTTTTATTGAAGGATTATTCATTATTATCGCTTTCTTTAATTTTGAGTTGGACTAATTCACTATATCTTTATAAGTTTTAGCGAAAATTTTTCTACATCCTTCAACACTTTGATTGAATGTAGAAAATTGAAGTCATTAATTTTGTTCCAAATTTTCCAACACTTTGGTGAAATTTGAAAAATTATTTTTTTTAATTAAGATTTATCTTCAATCTACTAGATTGCCCGAAACAACTTGCCTCGTACAAAATAACTTGCACACGAGAGCTCGCCCCTTTTACAGCTTGCCACTCGTATGTCAACTTGCGCACGAGAGCTCGCCCCAAAATAGCTCGACACATGCCATTCAACTTACATTAGAGAGTTTGCCCGCGCACAAGAGCTCGCCCATACAAGTGAACTTGCGCATAGCAAGCTCGCCTGGGCACAAGAGCTCACCCGAGAAGATTTAAAAGTGGCTTTTAGTTAATAGATTTTTTTGGGCGGGTTAGTTTTAGCAAAACACGAGGTTTATTTAGAATTTCTTAAATAGAGAAGGAAGACGATACTTATAGTATTCTGCTCGAGTAAGTTTTATCCTCCTCTTCCTTTCAATTCTCCTCTTCCCATTTTGGTCACCACTGATCCAACCAAAGCTATCTCTCACTACGACACTTTCTTCTTCCTAATCGCACCAGATCAACAGACGTGGATACTGCTCATCGTCGTCCACGCATTCCCTTCACTGCCCCGATCACCATCCAAGCCGCTCATTGCTGCCAATCGCCGATTCAGCCTCCAGTTCCTATTGCCACCGTGTATCCCTGAGCTTAGTTCACCACTGGTTATGTCAAGCTCCAAACTATAGTCGTTGGCTTCTTTCTTTTGTTTTGGAACTTTCTCTGTATCTTTTTTTTTTGAATGTGTCTTTTGGTTTTGGTTTAGACTTAGACTTGGATACCTCAACCTTGAATTGAAATTGAGATTTTGCTATTAAGTGTAGTTGAGTTCTCTCCTTCTCTCTGTCTCTCTCTATCTCTCTCTGTATGTCTCTGTATCCATCTTCGACCTCCTTCAAGCCATTTTATAGGCATTTTAGTCAAGAAAAATAGATGAAATCTTTGAATTCAGGGATTGTAATCTATTGTTCAGCTGTTTTTTTATGAGCATTCTTAAATGCTGGCTTGAAAATGGTGGTTCTTCCATATAGGCAGAGAGCTATAGAGGAAAGACTTTAGGATCTTGAAAATAGCGATTTTCTTGGAATCGATCCCCCCTTTTCTTATTCATCTCTTTCGAGCAGCTTTTAACATGTATTTTAGTCAATAAAAACGGATCAAATCTCTGAGATTCAGGGATTATGATCAATTTGCAAATGGGTTTTAATTGTAAATGGTGTTTGTCAATGGAGTTGGTGGAGATGGCAGGGCTAAGTTTAGGGTGGCTGTTAGTTTGAATATGGCTGGCGGCCTCCCAAGTTGGTGTCGGCGTCGATACTTTCTCCTCTTCTTCTTCTCTTTTTATTTATTTATTTATTTTTATTTTTTTAATTCATTGTTTTTTATTTCAATATAAATTCAAAAATCACAATAAGAAAAATGGGCTAACCTTAATTAATTTTAACAAATCAAGGAAAAAAAGGCTCAATTATTTAAGACAAATTTGGAATTGATATCGATAGACAAAATTCGATTTTCACGATACTTGAACTAATTAATTTCAAACACAAGTTTACTCAAAGTCTATTTTTGACAAATTAATTCAAGTGTATGATTAAACTGAATTAATTAACAAGCAAATTTCAATCTCAAATTACTAAGACTGAAACGAGATCCAATCCAAATATATTTAGAGTTTCAGACAAAATTAGGTGTCTAAAGTTGCCCCTCTTTGCACATTGCTGAGAATCAGGAATAGGGCAAAGACAATGACAACAATTTTGTCCGACTCATAACTTACTTCCTTTTGTTTTATCTTTTTATTTTATTTTTTTAACAAAAAAATTTAAATTTAACAGTCTTCTTCTTACCAAAAGCTCTTCACTTTAATTTGGCTTGCTCTCAAGAGGCACATAACTTTGAAAAATAATTTTGCTCCTCTCTTTAAAATGCACACAACTTTGAAAAATAACTTTGCTCTTCTCTTTAAGAGGCACACGACTTTGAAAAATAACTTTGCTCCTCTCTTTAAGAGGCACACGACTTTGAAAAATAACTTTGCTCCTCTTTTTGAGAGGCACACGACTTTGAAAAATAAACTACTCCTCTCTTTAAGAGGCACACGACTGTGAAAAATAAACTGGGCTCCTCTTTTTAAGAGGCACACGACTTTGAAAAAAAAACTGAGCTCCTCTTTTAAAAGGCACACGACTTTAAAAAAAATAAATTAGGCTCCTCTCTTTAAGAGGCACACAACTTTGAAAAAATAAATTGGGAGTAGCATGCTTGTAAAAGGTTCTTAAACAATCATAGTTTAGCCTTTTCCTATCTAAAGGTAATTCTATGTTTGCCTGGTTATTCACTGAAAACCAAATCTTTTCCCAGGGATATGATGCAAATGTTCTCGTTGGGATGATGTCATAGATGATTAATGAGATGCATTGCACAACTCAATCAGGCATGACAGTACATACTTTTTGGTGATGTGCAAGTAGGATGTGTATGCTTTTTAAAGAGATGCAACTCCTATTATGAGATGATATTCATGTGAGTTTTAATTCAAAGTTTCACGATCTCATGCCCCTTTCTCTTTCTCTTCTTCTCCTTTCCTTTTCATCATTCCACTGAGATAACCTTCAACCTTAATTCCTATAGTTGCATTCATGCACTCTTAATCCTTTATCATGCCAGCTAGATCTCATCGCTTTACCCCAAACTTCCTTTAGTTATTATTCCACTGGTACCATCATACTTTGCCTCATTGACATCTCACTCTTGTTATTATTAAATCTCTTATAAGTAATTCGAAAAGTAAATAGATCTCCTTATGCCTTCGTAATTTTATGTACTATGAGACATATTGTAATTGTGAATTTCTTTCAAAAGATGGGTAAGTGAAGATGGGTGTTAAGTGGAGACAACGAAAGAGGAATGTGTTTTTATTCAAATGAAAGGCGATTTAAACAAATACAATGAAATGGTTTATCAAAGTTCCACACTACGAACGAGGATACCCTTACAATAAATATTTTGATCATTATGAATTAATCCAAAAACCTTCTTTTGACCTCACTGTCTAATCGATGACTTTAAGCTTCAGAGAATACCTCAGACTAAACTCTGCCCCCTTTTGCTGACGAGCTTGTAAGATATTTGGCTACCAACCTGATGCACCATTGCTTTCTGTTTAAGTCGCCCTTTTTCGGGTTTTCAATTTAAACATTCCCATTTGGGTTCAAATCGCCCTTTTGGGTTTTTGCATTGAACCCCTCCTTATATATTTCTTTTTTTTTTTTTGCATAATACTTCTTTACTGCATCAGCATTTACTGGATTGGGAAGGTCTCTTCTGTCCATTTCTGCCAAGATCAGTGCTCCTCCTGAGAATGCTTTTCTTACTACAAAAGGGCCTTCCCAATTTGGAGTCCATTTGCCACGCAGGTCAGGAATATTGGGTAGAATCTTTTTCAAAACCAAACCTCATTCTCGAAAATTTTTGGGACGAACCTTCTTATCATGTGCTCGCATCATCCTCTTCAGATACAATTGCCCATGACATAGCGCCTTGAGTCTTTTTTCCTCAATAAGGTTCAATTGCTCATACCGGGCTTGGACCCATTCAGCTTTGTCCAATTCAGCTTCCATAAGGACATGCAAAGAAGGAATTTCCACTTCAATAGGCAAAATGACCTCCATCCCATACACTAATGAAAACAGGGTGGCTCCCATGGATGTACAAACCGATGTACGGTAAGCATGTAGAGCAAAAGGCAACTTCTCATGCTAGTCCTTATATGTATCCATCATCTTTTGAATGATCTTCTTGAGATTTTTATTTGCAGCTTCAACAGCTCCATTCATTTTCGAACGATATGGCGTCGAATTGTGATGCTTAATGTGAAATTGGGCACATGCTTCCTCAATCAACTTATCGTTGAAATTCAAAGCATTGTCTAAGATGATCCTTTCTGGTAGCCCGTATCGACAAATTATCTCTTTCTTGAAGAACTTGCACACTACAGACTTTGTCACACTGGCATAAGATGCTGCTTCCACCCATTTCGTGAAGTAATCAATCATCACCAAAATGAAACGTTGCCCATTTGAAGCTTTGGGGGTAATTGGTCCAATCACATCCATTCCCCATGCAGAAAATGGCCAAGGAGTTGTCATGACATGTAAGGATGTGGGAGGAGCATCTATCTTGCTTGCATATATTTGACATTTATGACAACTTCGAGCAAAGTTGATGCAATCACTTTCCATTGTCATCCAATAATACCTTGCCCTCATGATTTGTCGAGCCATTATATGACCATTTGCATGAGATCCACAAACACCTTCGTGAATTTCTTTGAGTATCCTTTTGGCCTCTATGGCATCCACGTATCTTAGCAACACTTGATCTCTCCCTTTTTTGTACAAAATTTCACCATCCAAGAAGAATTCCATGGCCATTCTTCTCAAAGTCCTTTTGTCATTTTCTGATGCCCCTTCTGCATACTGGCAATACTTCACATATTGCAACATATCATGATACCACGGTTTCCCATCTATTTCTTCTTCTACGTTTAAGCTATGTGCTGGTGATCCACGTATGCTCATCTTGATGGGATAAATTTTAGTGCCTAAATTTACCTTGAACATTGCCGCTAGAGTAGCCAATACGTAAGCCATTTGGTTTTCTTCTCAAGGTAAATGCTTAAAACAAATTTTCTTGAGATGTTTAACTAGATCGGTCACAAATTCACAATATTGGACCAATTTTGAATCTCTTATTTCCCATTCACCTTGTAATTGATAAATTACCAAGGCTGAATCTCCATATATATCCAGTACTTTAACACCCTTGTCGATTGCAGCTCGGAGCCCCATGATACAGGCCTCGTATTTTGCTATGTTATTAGTGCAATCAAAATCCAATTTTGCAGTGAATGGACAAGAATCTCCCTCAGGGGATACTAAAACTACCCCAACACTATGCCCCAAAGCATTAGATGCCCCATCAAAGTACATTTTCTAAACAAGTTCTTCTGGGGTACTTTCAACATTTTCCTGTGATATGGTCATTAAATCTTCATCAGGGAAGTCAAAATTCATTGGTTCATACTCTTCTTCAGCTTGATCCGCGAGGAAATCAGCAATTGTACCACCTTTAATGGCTTTTGAGTCATATAGACAATGTCATACTCGGAAAGCAACACTTGCCACCTTGCTATCTTCCCAGACAATGAAGGTTTCTCGAAGATGTACTTAATAGGGTCTAATTTTGAAATTAGCCACGTAGTATGATAAAGCATGTACTGTCTTAGTCTACGAGCTATCCAAGCCAAAGCACAACACATCTTTTCCAGTGAAGAATACCTGGCTTCATAGTAAGTGAACTTCTTGCTCAAATAGTAGATAACTCGCTCTTTTCTCCCAGTTTCGTTATGTTGCCCCAACACACACCCCATAAAATTTTCATGCACTATTACATACAAGATGAGGGTCTCCCTAGCACAGGTGGTACTAACACCGAAGGATTTGAAAGGTACTCTTTAACCTTATCGAATGCTATTTGGCACTCATCATTCCATTCTCCTGGGTACTGTTTTCGAAGGAGTTTGAAGATTGGATCACACTTAGCAGTGAGTTGGGTGATGAAACGTGCGATGTGATTCAATCTTCCTAAGAATCCCCTTACTTCCTTTTGGGTACGAGGCGGCGATAAATTTTGAATGGCATGTATCATCTCGGGATCCACTTCTATACCTCGTTCATTGACTACAAATCTCAATAGCTTTCTTGACGTCACTTCAAAGGTACATTTGGCCGAGTTGAACTTAAGTTGGAATTTTCTCAACCTTTGAAATAACCTTTTAAGGTTGGCAACATGATTTTCTTCTTTTTGAGACTTTGCAATCATATCATCCACATAGACTTCTATCTCCTTATGCATCATGTCATGAAACAAGGTTACCATGGCTCTCTGGTAAGTTGCACCAGCATTTTTCAACCCAAATGGCATGACCTTGTAACAAAATGTTCCTCACATAGTCACAAAAGTGGTCTTTTCTATATCTTTAGGCGCCATTTTGATTTGATTATAACCGGAGAAACCATCCATAATAGAGAATAAAGAATGTCCAGCCATGTTGTCGACTAGGGTATTAATATGTGGTAGGGGAAATTGTCTTTTGGACTGGCCCTATTTAGATCACGATAATCCACACACATTCGAACCTTTCCATCTTTTTTAGGAACTGGAACAATGTTTGCTACCCATTCAGGATATTTTGCCACCTCTAAGAATCCTGCATCAAACTGCTTCTTGACTTGTTCTTTTATTTTTAGCAACATTTCGGGCTTCATTCTCCTCAACTTTTGTTGAATTGGCTTGCACTCTGGTCTTACTGGTAGCCTGTGAACCACAATATCAGAATTCAAACCTGGCATGTCCTGATACGACTATGCGAACACATCGGCATACTCATGAAGCAAGCTTATCAGCTCTTTCCTTGTGGACGATGATAGAAATGTGCCGATCTTAACCTCTTTTCTCACTTCGTCACTCCCCAAATTTATGGTCTCAATAGGTTCTTGATAGGGTATAATTTTCTTTTCTTCTTATTCCACTAGTCTCGTAAGTTCAGGAGGCAATGTATCATCATCAATACCCTCTTCTTCATTAAATTCACCAACACAAACAGTTCCTTCAAAATCAGGTTTCGGAATATTATCACAATGGCCTTTATATTCATTGTTTGGGTACCTGCATATGGGACAAAAGTTGACAAAATGTAGATGGACTCAAATATGCATAGGCAGAAAAGATGCAAATGAAAGAATTCACATGGGAAAAGGTATGACGAAAGGCAAGATTTTATTGAAATAGTAAATAGCCCTACATAAGAGACCTTGACACCCTTGGGCAGGGGTGATCAGGCTTTACTTATTGAATTACTTTGGCAGAGATTTAGTGATAACATGAAGATCAATGTAGTGCCAGTTCCTTAGCTGAAAGCCTGGAGGGCAAGGGCGCACCCTTGAAACTCTTGGGACCTCTTCTTTATCTGTGTTCACCATCTGGATAGATGAATTCTTGAATTCCTCAACAAGCTCATCCTTCTTAGCCTTTACTAGGTCTGGATAAATGTATCCCACAAAATGAAAGACATCCTCTAGAGGAAGAAAAACCATCGGCTCAGTTTCCTCATTGATCCCTTTAAAATTGGCCATTCTTCTTTCCCTATTTTTTTCCAAAAACTTTCTCTTCTCTAGCCCAGTTGGCTTGTAACCAAGACCAAATATATCATCCTTCACTTTTGCTGTCAAAGCTTATTTTATCCCTTGCAAGTTCTTTCCTAATCCTGCTCCAGCATAACATCCTTTCCCAACAGTCTGTTGAATTCCTGACATTGTGGCGCTAGACAGCCGTGGCATTGGTATCTTAAATCCTTCTCCTATGTAGGTAACATTTACAAATTCCAAGGACCTAAAAGAACATTCTGGTGCATCCTCATTCACCTCAATATATGGGGCAGTGGAGGAAATTGTAGCAATCATATCTTCTTCTCCAGCTACATCTACCACTTTTCCATCTATTATAAATTTGACTATTTGGTGTAAAGTCGAGGGGACTGCTCCAGCTAAATGTATCCATGGAAGCCCAAGAAGGCAATTATATGTAAGGTTAATGTCCATGACTTGAAATTCCACATTGTAGACACCAGGGCAAATTTGAATTGGAATTTCTATAGTCCCTGTTACTCCTCGATGTGTACCATCGAATGCTTTTACTACCATATGAATTTTCCTCATGTGCGACTCATCCACAGGTAATTTTGACAGAGTTCCTAGAGGCATAACATTTAGAGCTGAGACATTATTGATTAGGACGCTAGGTAGGATGTAGTCTTTGCAAGTGGTAGTAATATGCAAGGCTTTGTAATTGCCTCTCCCATCAGGCGGGATCTTATCATCACTGAAGGATATAAAATTATCCACCACGATATTTCCAACAAGTCGATCTATCTTTTCTACTGATACATCATAGGGTACATATGCTTGATTGAGTACTCGTAGAAGAGCTTCTCGGTGGGGTTTTGAATTCAATAATAGAGAAAGCAGAGTGATGCGCGCTGGCGTACGATTCAACTGATCTACTATATTGAATTCACTGTGCTTGAAGAATTTCAAGAACTCTGAAGCTTCTTTCTTAGACACCGATTTGCTTTGTTGCTCCCTGAATTCTTTTTCTTCACCCTCAAAAGGGATTTCTATATTACTTCTTCTCTTCTCCCTCTTTAGCCTTTCCTTTTTGAATTCTCTTCAACATTTCATGCGTGTAACATCTCCCACTTCGGGTGATTCCTCCTGTGCTTGTTATGTCAACTGCAGCTGTGGTGCTTGTTCTGGTGGCCAAAGGGTTATTGACTAACCCTTAGTAGTGATATTGCAATTGTAGTTCCATGAGACTGCTTGACTGTCCTTGTATGGAAAAGGACTTGTAACCTCAATGGTTATCTTTGGCAGCTGAAATTTAGGCTTGGAATTAATTGTTGGCTCATTTTTATCTTCATAATAGATAGTCAATGGTTTCTACCGAACGAGACTTGTTTCTCTTTCGATTACATTGACTGATTCTATTTTCACTTTTTCGTAAAATTCTGCAATACCGTCATCCATCAAGCTCTGCACTTTTTGGCGAAACTCTTAACAATTCTGGATTTCATACCCCACATTCTTGTGGAACTCACAAAATTTTCCTTCTTTAGGCATTTTTTCATCATCTATTTGGATTAGTTTTGCCTTAACAATTGCATTGAACACCACCTTCATTGGCGTTTTCACCTCATAAATTCTTTTCTTGACCCAAAGATCCACCTCTTCAATTATGGCATTTACTTTACCCTCCTCATGATCAAATAATGGGTTTTTCTTTACACTTGGTTCTCCCTTTTTTCCAAGACTCAATATTCCTGCCTTAATAAGAGTCTGAACTTTGTATTTCAAAGCAATCCAATTTTCTGTTGAATGACTTATAATCCCGTAATGATAATCACAGTAGGCATTTGAGTCATACCATGCAGGGTAGAGAGGTTTAAGAGGTTTTATATAGACTGGTGCAAGAAAGTGGTTTTCGATTAATTGAGGCAAAAGGTCCGTGTAAGTCATAAGGATTGGGTCAAAATGTTACTTATCTCAACTGGATTTTTGCCTTCTCTGATTGTCGTCTAGATGATTAGCAGGTGGAGGTCGTTGAGCTAATGTGGATGTGATTGGTGAATTGGGAGCTCTCGGCCGATAGTTGGGGGTATATGTTGGTCTTGAAACCGATTGGTGTGGGTATGATCCTACTATGACATTGTTTGCAGGTGGGTAATAAGGAGGATAAATCGAGTAAGGAGAATAAGGGGTAAGGTTTCTGGGCGATTTGCCTCAAATGGTCATAACGTGGATGTCACCTTCTTTTCTTTTGAATGTTGCACCTTTCTTTGATCCTCCACTATCATGTACCTCTATCTTGCCATTCTTTATAGCATTTTCTATCATTTCCCCAGAAATTACCATGTCAGCAAAACTTTTTGTGGCACTTCCAATCAACTTACCATAATAAGGTTCTCGGAGGGTACTAACAAACAACATAGTTGTTTCCTTTTCAATAATAGGCGGTTGCACTTGGGAAGCTACATCTCTCCATCGCCGGGCATATTCTTTGAAAGCTTCATTGGCTTTCTTGTCCATATTTTGGAGAGTCATCCTATCGGGAGCTGTATCTACTACATGTTGGTACTGAGCCATAAATGCCCTAGCGAGATCTTTCCATGAATGTATATGGTTCCCATCTAATTGGACATACCACCTTGTAGCGGATCCAGTAAGGCTGTCCTGAAAACAATAGATCAACAACTTATCATTGTGAGCTTATCCCACCATCTTTCGAACGAACATTGTGATGTGGGCTGATGGACATGTCGTTCCGTCATACTTTTCAAAGTCAGGAGTCTTAAATTTTGGGGGGAACACTAGGTCAGATACTAGGCTGAGTTTTTTGCATCGATTCTACCAAATGTGTCCTTCCCTTCTGCTGCTCTAAGCCTCTCTTCTAGGAGGTCATACTTATGTTCTATCCCACTCCAGAACCAATTTCAGGGATTGCCTTTCTCAATTTTTCTTGCTCACTAGGGTCATCGAGATTTGGAACAAAAATAGGATCTGCAGGATTGCCTCCGAGATCTTATCCCACTTGCCCTTGATTGGATTGGCCCATAGGTGGGTTTACCCCACTAAAAGCATAAGGTCGACCACCTTAGGGCGGCATCACTTTTTGGTAGCCTTCTTGACAAGTTGGGACATGTGGTGGGGTAAATCCTGGAAGGTACAATGGCTCCTCTTGCCCATTTCCTTGATTGTGCCACTCTTCTCTAGCTGTAGAAGTTTCCATCACATTTTTGCCTTTGACCATCCCTTTCATTAATTCCATCATTTCAACCATTTGTTTCCTCATCTCTTCTTGCATCTCAACCATTTTCCCCCTCATTTCCTCTTGCGCTTTCTCGATTCTTTCTATCCTCACTTGTTCGTTTTCCATACTCCTAGCTTGTAGACGAGTGTTGTATGGATGATTATGAATTCTCACTGGTCGAGCTATCTTTACACCTTTATTACCCAAAATCTCTAAATTAGGGCATGTTCATTTTATCTTTGAACAAAGTTATTCATGCATGCTAATGTTTTACTAAAGAATGTATGAAATGGGGAAGCATTTGCCACATAACTAACAAAAGATCCTTCCATTAGACTTAAAAGTTATTTTACAACAAAAGTCCAGACTACATCTATGAAAAATCTAGTCTCTAAGCCCTTAGTTTCTTTAGGAAATTCATAACCTGCAAGTAATGGTCTTGTGCTTCATCCAGAAACTCTGATAAACGATGACCATGATCAGTAATTGGATTCACTCCTGGCTTTAGCTCTCGCACCCTTTCCTCCATTTCCTCAACTTTTCTGGTAGCCATGGTAATTTGCTCAAAAGTGCTGTAGATGTTGTCGTTGCAAAAAATGAGCACTTATCCATTCCTCACATTCATCAGCCAAGACTCGCGGGTCATCAACTTCTTCTTGGAGTGCTATGACATGGCTTTGAGATTCTGATAGCGTCTTTCCCATCATTTGCATTTGAGCTCGCATATGGGCCATTTCGCTCTCAAGTTGCTTGTGCTCAAGATTGTTTTGACTTTTTGCTTGGAGTTGTTCATTTTCCTTTTGTATGCGACCCAATTCAGCAATGGTGGATGAGATCGTGCTATTCATATCCTTTAATAGTGTCCTCCATTCATTGTGCTCTTCTTGGATTCTCTTGTTCTAATGCTCTAAATTGCTTTTCATCTCATGCTTAAGTCTTTTGTTTTCACATTCTAACATCTTTTTCTCTTCCTAAAGTTTTCGATTTGCCTTTCTATCTCTATTACTGGATCTTGGAACACTGGTTGCATGGGACAGGTGGCTCTGCACTTTTGGGGAATGACCATATCCTTTCCCCGCCTTACATGCCACACGAAGTATTCTGAGGATGAAACATTAGTACGTCTCCCTCCATCCAACCTATTAGTATGCTTCCATGCTTGAATAGCCTTTGCAATTTTCATTGATACATTGGCCTCCGTTTATGAGAATTCCATTTAATTAAAGCCGAAGGTTGCTGGGACAAACTGCAAATATCCAAACTAACTTCTCACCATGACAGGAGAGTAGCTAACTGCTCCCCAGAAGCCTAAGAGAGGCTTGTTATAATGGACGAGCTCTCCATATTAATCCACTACTAGTGAGGCTTCGGAAGAATGACACCCACTCATCTCTTGTTTTTTGCTGAGGCCAACTATTCTCACAAAACTCCTTAATGGGGACCCGAAAAAACATGAACGGCTTACAGAATTTTCCCCCGTTGCATTCAAAATGACTTTTTTCCCAAATAGTTAATAGTTGTGCACATCCAATGAAGTGTCCTTCTCCTTTTTGTCGACAAAAACTTAAGGATCTAATGGTTTCAACTAAGATTGCTGGAGTAGGATCGACATTATGCTCGACTTGCTCAAAGAAGTCTACTATAGTGACATCAATGCTACCTATGACCTTCGGGAATACCACCATACTATAGAGGGCTAAAGCAAACAATCTCATACCTTGGTCACCATCAAGATGCTTGAAGATGAAATACCGTAAGAAACTCCAAGGAAAACAAGTATTTTCACCTTTAGTTCTGATTTGAGCATCAATGACTTGTACCTCTAATCCCATCATCATGGCAAGCTTTTTACGGTAGCCGGTCTTCTTGTTTTTCCAGTAAACTTTATCTTAATCCGACTTTGAGATATTAAAGCAAAGCAATGCAGAGTACTCCTCTATTGTTGGTACCATATCCACTTCGTTAAAGACAAAGCACTTATAAGAAGGGTCCCAGAACTGTATCATGGCTTTGATGAGCTGACTATCGATGACCACTGGTAAGAGGAGTGCTAAGTGCCCATATTTCCTTTGGAAAGCTTCCCTCCTTGGGTAGTCCCATTGTTTCCAGATATTTTCCAAATCTTCTAAATTGTTCTGCCTGAGGTCAAGATAGACTTTTTCTGGGAGAGAAGACATATAATTTGTTGGCAAACAGTCCCCATTCTTATGCTGAGCTACTTTCAATCTAGTTTTCAAACTGAAGCAAGGTTCCTCTAGGGACTCAAGAGACGGTTGACTTTCCATGGATGTAAAGTTAGCCATGCAGCAACTACTTCATGTGACGATATCTACTAACATGAATGCATATGAAATGAATTAAAGTATGTAAAGTAATGTCATATGAATATATTATTTTCAAAAAGAAAATGAACACCCATACATGCGAATACCACTATCTATTCTATGGTATAGAAAGCTCCTTCATGTGTTTCTAACTTCAAGTTCTTTGCTTAAAGGTCTTGGCATAATTCTAAGTTAAGGTTGGTATCTTAGGTTTTTCTATATGCATGGTTCAGGTTTTATCATTTGGCTAACAGGTTCCCAAATTGTTCCTCACTAATGCCCACGTGGACTAGTAAGGCACCCCGATCCTGGCCTATTAGGCTCGAACGGAAAGCGTTAAATTGGAGTGAGAGTTATTCGCTAGTCCATGCGGAGGTTACTACCTCACGAGAATGCACCTACTCACTCCATCTTAATAAGGACAAAGCTTGGGACTTAGAGCTTATGCATACAAACGCACGTGTTGTGTGTGTGAAGGAGAATACCAATTTTTAATAACATCATAACCCTCGTCCTAAGTGCCCCAATAGTTTATAATATATCAAGTATAAAAACAACACAATTAATAAAATTCAAAAGCAAACAAAACTTATTTCAAACTTAAAAAAATTTAAACACCAATTAAGACCATTAAACCAAGGCTTAAAATATCACTTTATTAATTAATGGTTCGACTCTCAATGTCCCCAGTGGAGTCACCAAGCTGTCGTAACGATTTTTAGTCTGAAGACCTAATCGTTAGACATTAAAAATTATGGAGTCACCACCAATCTTTTTTACCTAGGTTTGATTGGCCACATATTTGACTCTAAGGATAAAGTTTAGTCTACATTCCTAAAATTTGGGTTCGGGAGTACGGTTACGTGTAAGGAAGGTATTAGCACCCCTACAACGCCCATCCGATGGACAGTACCAATTTAATAATGTTTTATCTTAAGTAATCTTAATTTAAATGGCCTTTTATGCTTAATTAAAATTTTCTTTTTATTATTTAATATTCGATTATATTGACATTTTTCTTGGGATATTCTCCAACACTTTGATCGAATTCCTAAGTAAATTTTGCACCTCAAGAGTATTCACGGAACACACTCATCCTCATGAAAAGGCTCCGTCGTCGGATTTCTTTATTTTATTAAAATTTATCTTCATAATTGTTGGCTCTATAGGCTATACCGAGAGGGGGGTGAATCGGTTTTTCGCTAACCTTAAGTTCGTTTTTCGGTTCCTCTAAGTTCTCTAGCTTAGATTGATATTTTCTAAGTTCTCTAGGCTACTCAAGCATGCAATATGAATTCAATTCAATAAGCACAATATAATTGCAAGTAAAGAGAGTAGGGAAAGAGAGATTTACACAAGCGATTTATAGAGGTTCGGCAACTTGCCTACGTCCTCTACCTTGAGACGCTCCCAAGGATTTTCTCCAAATCCACTATCTTGAATTTGTGATTACAATCCCTCTTTTTCTTAGGCTCAAGAGTAACCTCCCTCTTTTTCTAGGCTCAAGAGAAACCTTCCTTTTACAAGGAATGGTGGGTTACAAATAATGTAATCAAAGAAAGGCCTCTAGATAGGCAAGTGATTACAGAAATTAGGCGCAAAGAAAAGTCTATACAATGTTTGTGCTAAACAATACAAGAGATATGTGAATGATAGAAAATGAGGAATTTGTAGCTCTTGATTTGTTGTTAAGGCTTGAAGATTTGAGAAATATGTGTTTTGGAGTTGCTAAGTAGTTCCTCTTGCTTTCTTTAGCTTCTAAGCCTCTATTTATAGTCCCTTGGATGGTTTGTGAACGTTGGGTGGAGCCAAATTTGAATATGACCGTTGTATCTCACAAAACTAGCCGTTATAGGCTATTTTCGAGCAAAGGGATCGATCCCTTTCCATAGGGGATCGATCCCTTCATTCCAGAATGCTCATTCTGGGCTGAGGGATCTTTCTGCCATAAAGGGATCGATCCCTTACCTTAGGGGATCGATCCCATGCTTCCAGAGAGCCATATTCCTACACGTTTGAGTTAGAAATGATGTGGCCTTTGATCCTAATCCAACCCAAAACATTTTGACATTTTTGTGGGAGTTTTTCTTGACTTTCTCTAATGAAAACATGGTCCAAAAATTCATCAAGTAATTTTCTAAAATATTCAAAACATTTTATAAAGTATTAAGACCAATAAGAATATGTAATTAAATCATGGTCTTAATGTTTGATATGATCACTTGAAAATGGATTGAGAAAATCATGTGTGATAAGGCAAATTTACAATATGAATTAAAACATTAAAGCTTACTTAAGTTTTTATCATTTCAAAATACATATGGCAATTTAAAGCTAACAATCTCCCCCTTTTTGATATGACAAAACTTAATGTAAATTTGCTTTGAAAACTCTTAAATAAAATACTCCCCCTCAAATAAAGCAGGATTTTATAAAGCTCCCCCTTAATATAAGCATGGGTTTTGAAAATGAATTTTCAAACTATTTCTCCCCCATTATCTCTCCCCTTTAATATCTCTCTCTCCCCCTTTTTGTCATAGCAAAAAGAAGGAAAAATAATAAACAATATGCTCCCCCTAAAATCATGGCTATGTGAGAAGAGATAAATATGCTCCATCCAACAAGAAACATGTTAGTACATGGGACTCATAGCACAAATAAATAAGTCAATTGTTCATAAAGAGTATGAAATATTCATGCAAAGAACATGACTTATGATCCTATACCAATTGTTTATAAATAATTTTTTAAGAAGTTCACAATTGGTAAGAAATGAAGCAAGTTAAGTATAAATATCTACTAAGGTCTATGACTTGTTTATTTCAATCCTATTAAGCACCTAAGTGTATCAATTGTTCTCTAAAGTCCAACTAAGGTGCATGGCAAGACATCATGATTATGAGCTAAAATTAGATGACATATCATATGCATGAGCTCATAAATCATGTTCAAGCAAGAGTGTGCATAGAATCAAAACATATAGCAATTAACTTCAAATTCTAGCACACAAGAGTTTTATGCAAAAATATCCTAAGAGAATTCTTCTCTATTTGTCATTTCAAACTAAAAAGCATGAGAAGAATTGTCAATTTAAAGCTCATACCAATTGGCAATTTAGATTTGGCTTACCAATTATTAAAAATATGGTTGCCAATGATACTAATTGTTATTTCAATCTAAATACCAATTGTTACTAATGGTTGACTTAGGCATTTTGCATGAATCCAATATCTATGTGTAGTGTGTTCATATCAAGAAAATAATCATTCTAAATATGCAAGAACACAATCACACATCATCAAATATGCATATGGATTAATTAAACATTAGCATACTATCATATAGTATTAATCCATATTCATATTCACAAAGTTATACCATATGGAAGATTCAAACAAACAAGGTATTCAAGCAAACACATTTTCTTCCATGGTTTCAAGCGCAAAAATCCTATGCTCATTTTCCAATTCAAGTCCTTAACCAATTATGAGCAAGGAAAGATTCAAAATTACCATTTTAATCAATTAAGAGTCATATCCCTAGTTGTTATCATCATTTAACGTTCTAGAGGGTATATGCTATTTTAACTAAAATGGCTTCACTTAAGTGAATCAATATTATCAAGCTAAAATATATTTTATCACCAAAATCCATAAGCTATGAGTCAGGTTAAGCACATAATATCATGAAAACAACTATTCTCATCTCATAGGCATGATTATTGATTCAACTTAAGCAAACATGCATGTTCAACATCAAGACACTCAAGATTCACTGCATGTGTATCAATTGTTGGTGTTGTCATTAACGCTCAAGTTCTTTAATAATTTGGCCATAAGAAAAATTTAAGTACATGGATGATAAAGTTTCATGCATTTAACATTTAGGATCCATTTACCATCACAAATTATAGGCCAATGACCATTACCAATTGTTGAGTTTACATTTGAAATCAATCCACTAGATGTATAATTATCATGAAACCTAGTGTGGAATTGATAAGTCAAGCTAAGAGACATAATCCTATAAGCATGCTTGACTAAGATGAACAAAAAAGAATGAAGAATATTCATTATACACAAGTTCATTAAATTCTCAAATATATCCATAAATTCTTGAAATATTTCTCAAAATTATGTTTAAGCATTCATTGAAAGTATATTTCAAGATTATTTCAAGATTTATGCAAGTTTTCAACAGGAAAAATGATTTTGCACTTTTGAGCTCAAAAAAAATGATATTGATTGTTGAAAGTGATACCAATTGTTGGAAATAATACAAATTGATGGAATTGAGGCATGACATCTATGAAAAATGAATTTTCATAGTTTAAAGATCATCAAAAAGAAGTTAAAACAATGGATTTTAAGTTGAGAAGAGAGAAAGTATCAAAACAATGAAAAGTTCTTCTCAATTTCGGTTGGAAACATGCAGAAAAGCCCTTTCTGGCTTAGGGGGGATCAATCCCTTAACTCCAGAATGCAGATTTCCTGCATTCTGCTCAAAGGGGATCGATCCTGCTTGTTGAGGGATCGATCCCTCATCCTGTTTCTGTAGTTTTTGACAGAAAATCTAACCTTTGAGGTACCAAAACTTCGTTTTTGAGTATTTTAAGTCCAAGTAAGGGTTTAAACATTTGTAAAACATGATTTTGGACTTGTATGAATGAAAAACATGAATAAAAATCATTTTACAAAAGATTTTGCAATTTTGGAAGAATTTACACAATAAAATGCATTTTTGGCCTCAAAGGATGTCATTTTGAGAGTTAAGCACATTTTGACAAAACCAAAGCATTAGAAACCACAAATATGCCAAAACAAACTTGTTCACATAGATTTTAAGCACATATAACATCAAATCATCATACTTGTGAACATTATGCCATGATTTCCAACATACAAGTTCTTCATTAATGCACATGACATGGTATTTTGCATATATGACATATTTGGCAATTTGAGGCAAGTAAATACATTATCAACACATAGAAGACTTGCTCAAAATGCAGAAATCCAATAATCATTTCAAAATCATAAATCATGCTTTTCATCCAATCATCCAATACCTCAAGAACTATCCATCAACCACTCAACAATCAATTATCATGCCTTTTTGCTCAATCACAATTCATCATGAATCATTAACCAAATTTCTCATCAAAGCACAAATAATCAAATAAAAGTTTTAAGGAGTAAAGAATTAAGCTTACCAAACTCCTTTGCTTGAGAGTGCTTTGCCTTGAATTGTTGAGTCCACCTTGAGTCATCCTTTGAAAAATTGTTGTGATGGATCCTCAAGCTTTTCCTTTTTCTCATTGGCACAGGCAATCTCCATAAAGGTGTGTAGAGCATTCAAACCCCATTGTTTCATTGTATTCCCATGCTCTAACACTCCTACAACAAACAAATTTATGCATGCTTTGGTACCCAAATTTTCTTGGGTGGTCCATGAGAGTTAGTGCAAATAATTTTTGATCCTTTTGGGATCCATTTTAAACACAATTCATCATTATTTACATCATGCTTTGGCACCCACATTTTTTCTAACTACTCTTCCTCTAAATGTGGTTTTTCTATTTGTGCATGCTTGTGAGGTGTGGCCTATTCTATTGCATAGTGAGCATGTAAGAGATAAATCATGCATAGTATTTTTGCTCACTAGGAAATTCTTTAGATGAGTTTCTTTTTGTATTGCATTATATCCTAACCCATCTTTGTTAAAGAAAGCTCTTTGGGTCTCAAGCATGTGATCTAATTTTTGTTGACCCATATAGAACCTAGAGAATGAGTTATGCAAATTTGTATTCTTTTTATTTAACTCATTTATTTCTAAGTTGGCCTCTTCTAGTTTCTTCTCTAATTCTAGCTTAACATTGGTCAATGTTTCCTTTTCTATTTTCAAATTAGCAATGATTTTCTTATATTTAGAATTCATGCATTGAAATTCATTTGCTAATTCATTAAAAGCATTTTGTAACTCATCAAATGTAAAATCGTTATCTTCACTAGAACTAGAGCTAGCCTCATCGTCACTAATAGCCATAAAGCATGAGTAGGCTACCTCATTATCTATGTTTTCCTCATCGGAGCTATCACTATCACTCCATGCAGCCACAAATGCTTTCTTCCTAGGTTTCCTATTCTTTTCCTTCCTAAGTAAGGGGCAATCTAACTTAGTATGACCCGGTTCATTATAGTCATAACACACTAAGGGGTCTTTTTCTCTTCTACTTGACTCTCCCCTATGATGTCTCCTATTTTGCTCTCTTTCATTCATTCTCATGAACCTATTGAATCTTTTGGCAAACATTGTCATTTCTTTTTCTTCCTCATTTCCACTCTCATCACTATCATCTTCAATGACCTCATGAGTGGAATACTTAAGTGCTACCTCTACTTTCTTTGAAGGCACTTCATTTCTTTTCATTTTCATTTCATATGTAAGTAGGGAGCTCATAAGCTCATCTAGAGACAAGGTATTTGGATCCTTAGCCTCTTCTATTGCGGTTACCTTTGCCTCCCATGACTTAGGCAAGCTATTCAAAATTTTCTTTACCATTTCAACATTGGAATAAGCCTTGCCTAGAGCCTTAAGTCCATTAATTATATCATTAAACCTAGTGAACATTTCGCTAATGGACTCATTTTCTTTCATCCTAAATAGCTCATAATCATGTGTGAGCATTCCTACTTTGGTCTCTCTAACTTGATTTGTCCCTTCATGTGTGATGGCTAGTTTATCCCATATTTGTTTAGCATTCTCACATAAGGATACTCTATTATACTCATTGGGACCTAATGCACAAAAGAGGGTGTGCATAGCCTTGGCATTCAATTGTGCCAATCTCATGTCATTGGTGTCCCACTCATCTTCACTCTTAGGGACATCTTTTCCATCTACTTTCTTTATTGGGATTCTAGGGCCATTAACTTTCTAGGGCCATTAACTATTACTCTCCACACTTCATAATCATTGGATTGCACAAATAACATCATCCTAATTTTCCAATAAGAGTAATTTTCACCATTGAAGAGTGGAGGTCTAACTAATGAGTGTCCCTCTTCTCCTAGGGGTGTGCCTATATTCAAGTGAGCCATTTAAGATCGTTTTGCTCGATAGAGGTTAGTCTAAATCAATCTCAAGCCCAAGCTCTGATACCAATTGTTGGCTCTATAGGCTATACCGAAAGGGGAGATGAATCGATTTTTCGCTAACCTTAAGTTCGTTTTTCGGTTCCTTTAAGTTCTCTAGCTTAGATTGATATTTTCTAAGTTCTCTAGGCTACTCAGGTATGCAATATAAATTCAATTCAATAATCACAATATAATTGCAAGTAAAGAGAGTAGGGAAAGAGAGATTTACACAAGCGATTTATAAAGGTTCGGTAACTTGCCTACGTCCTCTACCTTGAGACGCTCCCAAGGATTTTCTCCAAATCCACTATCTTGAATTTGTGATTACAATCCCTCTTTTTCTTAGGCTCAAGAGTAACCTCCCTCTTTTTCTAGGCTCAAGAGAAACCTCCCCTTTACAAGGAATGGTGGGTTACAAATAATGTAATCAAAGAAGGGCCTCTAGATAGGCAAGTGATTACAGAAATTAGGCGCAAAGAAAAGTCTATACAATGTTTGTGCTAAACAATACAAGAGATATGTGAATGATAGAAAATGAGGAATTTGTAGCTCTTGATTTGTTGTTGAGGCTTGAAGATTTGAGGAATATGTGTTTTGGAGTTGCTGAGTAGTTCCTCTTGCTTTCTTTAGCTTCTAAGCCTCTATTTATAGTCCTTTGGATGATTTGTGAACGTTGGGTAGAGCCAAATTTGAATATGACCGTTGTATCTCACAAAACTAGCCGTTACAGGCTATTTTCGGGCAAAGGGATCGATCCCTTTTCATAGGGGATCGATCCCTTCATTCCAGAATGCTTATTCTGGGCTGAGGGATCTTTCTGCCATAAAGGGATCGATCCCTTACCTTAGGGGATCGATCCCATGCTTCTAGAGAGCCATTTTCCTGCACGTTTGAGTTAGAAATGATGTGGCCTTTGATCCTAATCCAACCCAAAACATTTTGACATTTTTGTGGGAGTTTTTCTTGACTTTCTCTAATGAAAACATGGTCCAAAAATTCATCAAGTAATTTTCTAAAATATTCAAAACATTTTATAAAGTATTAAGACCAATAAGAATATGTAATTAAATCATGGTCTTAATGTTTGATATGATCACATGAAAATGGATTGAGAAAATCATGTGTGATAAGGCAAATTTACAATATGAATTAAAACATTAAAGCTTACTTAAGTTTTTATCATTTCAAAATACATATGACAATTTAAAGCTAACAATAATTTCTAGCTAATTTTCTTTGTATTTTTAATTATTTAAATATTGAAAATTTCATAAGTTACCCTCCAACACTTTGATTAAGTGCCTAAGGATATTTCCTTACCTCAAGAGTATTTAAGGAAACACACTCATTTCCCTAAAGAGGCTCCGTCATTAGATTAATTAAAAGTTTTATTAAAGGATATAATTAAAATTTGCTATTAAATTTCAAATTTTTTTATTATTTTTTATAAATAAAACTTTGATATTAAAATTATTCCTCCAAATTTTCCAACGCTTTAGTCAAATTTAGAAGGAATATCTTTATGCCTAGAATTTTCTAAATATCACACACTTGTGAAATTTTATTCTAGTCGGAGTTTCATTTACTGTCATTATCGGAGAAAATTTATTTTTTTTATTGAAGGATTATTCATTATTATCGCTTTCTTTAATTTTGAGTTGGACTAATTCACTATATCTTTATAAGTTTTAGCAAAAATTTTTCTACATCCTTCAACGCTTTGATCGAATGTAGAAAATTAAAGTCATTAATTTTGTTCCAAATTTTCCAACACTTTGGTGAAATTTAGAAAATTATTTTTTTAATTAAAGATTTATCTTCAATCTACTAGATCGCCCGAAACAACTCGCCTCACACAAAATAACTTCCACACGAGAGCTCGCCCCTTTTACAGCTCGCCACTCGTACGTCAACTTGCACACGATAGCTCGCCCCAAAACAGCTCGCCACATGCCATTCAACTTACATTAGAGAGTTCGCCCGCGCAAGTGAAGCTGCGCACAAGAGCTCGCCCATACAAGTGAACTTGTGCATAGCAAGCTCGCCCAGGCATAAGAGCTCGCCCGAGAAAATTTAAAAGTGGCTTTTAGTTAATAGATTTGTTTGGGCGGGTTACGTTTAGCAAAACACAAGGTTTATTTGGAATTTCTTAAATGGAGAAGGCAAAGGATACTTATAGTATTCTGCTCGGGTAAGTTTTATCCTCTTCTTCCTTTCGATTCTCCTCTTCCCAGTTTGGTTGCCACTGATCCAACCAAAGCTGTCTCTCACTACGACACTTTCTTCTTCCCAATCGCACCAGATCAACAGACGTGGATACTGCTCATCGTCGTCCATGCATTGCCTTCACTGCTCCGTTCGCCATCCAAGCCGCTCGTTGCTGCCAATCACCGATTCAGCCTCCAGTTCCTACTGCCATCATGTATCCCTGAGCTTAGTTCACCACTGGTTATGTCAAGCTCCAAACTATAGCCATTGGCTTCTTTCTTTTGTTTTGGAACTTTCTCTGTATCTTTTTTTTTAATGTGTCTTTTAGTTTTGGTTTAGACTTGGACTTGGATATCTCAACCTTGAACTGAAATTGAGATTTTGCTATTAAGTGTAGTTGAGTTCTCTCCTTCTCTCTGTCTCTCTTTATCTCTCTCTGTATGTCTCTGTATCCATCTTCGACCTCCTTCAAGCCATTTTATAGGTATTTTAGTCAAGAAAAACGGATGAAATCTTTGAATTCAGGGATTGTAATCTATTGTTCGGCTGTTTTTTTATGAGCATTCTTAAATGCTGGCTTGAAAATGGAGGTTCTTCTGTATAGGCAAAGAGCTATAGAGGAAAAACTTTAGGATCTTGAAAACAGCGATTTTCTTGGAGCCGATCCCCCCTTTTCTTCTTCATCTCTTTCGAGCAGCTTTTAACATGTATTTTAGTCAATAAAAACGGATCAAATCTCTGAGATTCAGGGATTATGATGAATTTGTAAATGGGTTTTAATTGTAAATGGCGTTTGTCAATGGAGTTGGTGGAGATGGCAGGGCTAAGTTTAGGGTGGCTGTTAGTTTGAATATGGCTGGCAGCCTCCTAAGTTGGTGTCGGCACCGATACTTCCTCCTCCTCTTCTTTTCTTTTTTTTATTTATTTATTTTTATTTTTTTAATTCATTATTTTTTATTTCAATATAAATTCAAAAATCACAATAAGAAAAATGGGCAAACCTTAATTAATTTTAATAAATCAAGGAAAAAAAGGCTCAATTATTTAAGACAAATTTGGAGTTGATCTCGATAGACAAAATTCGATTTTCACGATACTTGAACTAATTAATCTCAAACACAAGTTTACTCAAAGTCTGTTTTTGACAAATTAATTCAATCGCATGATTAAACTGAATTAATTAACAAGCAAATTTCAATCTCAAATTACTAAGATTAAAACGAGATTCAATCCAAATATATTTAGAGTTTCGAACAAAATTAAGTGTCTACAGGTATATTTATCTCTTTTATGTATTCAGACTTATATCGTGCAATACTGTTGTATATAAAATACAATCATGGGATGTAAATTAAATGATATTTCATAATGTGAGTAAATAAATTTTCTTTTTGTATATGAGTTTTATATGAGTGAAATGAAGGCACTGCAGATAGTCCAACCGTAACTTTTTGAAATTAGTGAAAAATATATAAAAATTATCTAAATTCAGAACGTGACATTAAGTATCAATACACATTCATGTGGTACCGATAGTAGATGAATACATATCAATACGCTTTATAAAAGTATCCATACATGACGTGATAGAATTATAGAAGAAAGTACAAATAGACACATCCTTTCATATTCTAAGTTCTTCTATGAAAAGTCGTTTAACTATCTCTCTACTCATAAAGAAAACCTTCTTTAAGATAAAAAAATCTTTTAGAATCCTAGGTTGATACTCTTATAAGAAATCCTCAATGAAAATATCTTTCAAAAATAACACCTTCCTCTTCTTTGAAAATGGCCACAAAGTAGATATCAAAATATCTGAACACAAGTCTTCCTGACTCAGAAAGTAAAGAAAGGTTTTTCAAATGGTATGATTGGTACCCTGTGGAGTTAGGAATGATTCTAACCTACTCTACTCTCTCACAAATTGGATTTTCCTTGCGCTAAAATATTTACTTTGGTTGGATGTTCTTCCTACAACTTAAACAAAAAGTCTAGCCGATTTGATTTGATTTGATTTGATTAAAAACCTATAATCTTTAATTATTGTAGATAAAAATCGAAAGACGACACATTAGACTCAAAACACTATGTTTAAAATCATAAATCATAGTTAAATTTATTCAAATAACAAAATATCTATTATAAATGATGTTGTATTAGCCTTACCTAAAACAAAAATCATTTTTAATGTACTTGAGTCTTCAAAGAAGAAACATTGAGTTACAATAAACTACATTTAAAACCTAAATCGTAGTCTATTAATAAATAAAAATTATTGTTAAATTTATTCAAATAGCAAAATGCTTGTTCATAAATGATGTTGCAGCAGCATTCTAAAACTAAAATGATTTTCTAATTTACTTAAATCTTAAAAGACGAAATATTGAGCCTTGAGCTACTTAAGACTACGTTGAAAACAAAAAACGGGGGTGAAATACATAAACCCCCTATGTTTATACCAAAAGGACACTAACCCCATTTAGTTTCAAAATACCAAAATTTCCTCTCATTTTCTTTAAATCAAAAAATCGTAAACACTAAATCTTAAATTTTAAACTCAAAAAACCATAAACTATAACTCTTAAATTCTAAAGCCCAAACCAAAAACCCCTAAAATTTAAATCTTAAACCTTGTTAAAGGGAGAAATTTTGTTATTTGAAACTAGAGTGGGTTTAGTGTTCTTTTAGTATAAGTATAGGGAGGTTTATGTATTTCACCCCAAAAAACCGTAGTCTATTCTTATATTTTTAATACCTAAAGACTATAGTTTGTTACAAAAGATTATGTTTAAAATCCTAACCATAGTCTATTAATAAATAAAAATCATAGTTAAATTTATTCAAACAATACAATGTTTGTTCATAAATGACATTGCAGCAGTCTTGCCAACTGAAATGATTTTCTTATTTACTTGAATCACATGAGATGAAACATTGAACATTAAGCCACCAAAGACTACGTTTGAAACAAAGAACCGTAGTCTATTTTTATACTTTTAAATATTTAAATACTATAGTGTGTTGGAATTAATAATAGTTTTTGTATAATTAAGTTTAAGTAAAATGTGGTCTTTTAGTATCTTAAACTATGCCTTAGGGTACAAACGCAATTAGAGTCATGGTGCCAAAAATTTGAAAAGTAATAAAAGTAATAAAATTTAAAAAATCATAGTTAAAAATATTAGACTCTATATATTTTTAATAACTGTAGTTAATGTTTTTATGTAACGATAATATATGAGACTTTTTCTAAAGGTGTGAATAGCTAAAAAGGTATTTTGTTGTGGTTATTGCGTTGTCAGACCTGAAGTAAAATCCCAAAAAAGGTAATATCATTCATTTTTTTGTTATCGTGCAAGTGCTATTCAGATATTGTTAGCTTGATATTTTCATTATTGTATTTATTAATTTATTTAAATTAAATTTTAAACTAGACATTATCACAAACATAAACAATTTTCTAGCTAAATATCCCAACATATTCACCATGTAACGAAGAGAAAAATGAAGTTCAAATTCCAAACAAGTTGGTTCAAAAAACTGGAATCCTTAAAAAGCTAAATGCATGATACTTGGTTGGATATTTAAGTTTTGTTTGGCAGGTAAGATGAAAAGAAGTCCGTATCTAGGAAAATGATCGTAAAACCTAATCATTGAATTAATCAATTTTTTATTCTCATTCCTTAGTGGCTTTCTCATCAAGCAAAACTTTAATGTCTTTGATCTCATGGATAAAGAATTATTTGCTTTAGTTTCCACTATTGATTTGCATATTTATATATATATATATATATATATATATATATATATATATATCAAATGTGTTTCTTTAATTAGCTTTGTTTTCCTTAATCAATCATGAAAAAATTAACCAGTCTACCATTCAAATTTCTTAAATTTATGTAAAACGAGACAATAGAAACGAGACAATATTGCCAATATCATTGTCTTATTAGTTGGAAAATATGAAATATTCCGACCAGAGAACATGGCATGTTTGCATTTAGACGAAGATCAAGAAACCATAAATTTCAACTACCGACGTTTAGCTATAAATCTTTCTTTTCTATAAGAAGCTTATAAATGCAATATGAAAGAAGGCAAAAAAAGTAGGAAACCTTCTTTCCCTCCCTCAACATTGCAATAAATTCTCTATCTACCTAGCACATGGATATGGTGCACGCATTCAACAGCTAAGTACGTCACTTCTTCCTTTTCAAAGGGTTGGTTGAGGTTGGACCGCCGTGAGCATAAACAGCCGCATGCATTTTCCAGTTGAGATCTAGGCCAAATGCTTCATCTAGAAAGAGTTTCCGAAGAGAAATTGACTTGATATATTTTCCAAGGTTGAATTTTTTTTGGTGGAGTAAAGGCCTTTGTTTTGGAGAAAAAGAAATGTATTCGCTAAGATTCGAAACTTATATGCGTAAAACTTCTACACTTTAAAGCTAAAGGCGAAAATATTTCTGGTTTTAATCAAAAGGATCATGGGATTCATACACATAATGTGATCACTAGTTTATTGCCTGTGGACATTTTCTTATGAACATGATTATCTCGTAATTATACACTTGAAAAATCAATTAGAATATTAATTAACTAAAAAGGAAACTGATGTAATGAATTAAGAAAAGTTAATTTCTCTCTTAACATTGGAAACATATGGTTGAGAGAGGTCTGATACAGATATTGTTATCACCTAGAAGTGACCTAATCAAAGATAATTTTAAGTTAATTTTTAAGCCATCGATCCTTGCCAATTTGCCGATGAGCAATTACTAAATTAATTTCTTTTACTTATTGAAATCTACAAAGTTTATCTAAATCTAAAAACGGAAAACAAAAAATAGTGACAATGTCCGTAGATAATAATGCAAAAATTAAGAGTAAGGACATTTTTATATGTTTTATTGAAAATGTTTGACAATTATATTTTTAAACTCTCATTTTTCATCTAGTTATGTATACATAAACAATTATTTATTATTATCAAGCGTACGTATATATGCTTTTACATACATATATATATATATATATATATATATATCTGTGTGTATATGTATGTGTATGTATGTGTATATATATATATATATATATATGTATGTGTGTGTGATGTCTGTTTAGAGATGAAAAGGATGTTCTGTCCAAAAAAAAAGAAAAAGGATGTTGATACGTAATAGCAACAGCTGAACTCTAACTTGGATAGACCTTACATAGGTACCTGCAATAAATGCTCTCTCTATCTAAATGCTCACTCTCTCCCTATATATAATTGTTGTTGAAATTAGAATTTGATTATCGAGTGCTTATAAACACCAATTAAAATATAATTTTAAAAATATTTTACATTTAACATATATTCATAAAATCCAGTATTATAAAATTTTGATTAATGTTTAGTTTACTAGTATGTTAGAAGAAAGCTGATCACAAATAAGGAAGAAAACCTAACCATGTCAGCTGGCTCCCAATTTGGTGTTTTATATATATATAACCATGTCAGCTGGCTCCCAATTTGGTTGTTAAGATAACCATGTCAGCGGCGAACAGTTAGTTGTTAAGATAATTTAATGCAATCTAATTAGCTTATAAAAGCACTTTTGATTTTAAAGCTCTTATGAACGAAACTAAACTCGAACAAAATGGTAAGCTTTAACAAAAGAGTGGTCTTGTTATCTTTGCTTTGCTTTAACGTGCTTGTAGTGAATGTGGTTGCTAGAAATGCTGTAAGTACGAAAAAGAATGATGAGGAGAAGTTACTAACAACGGAAGGTGGCTTTGGAGGCGGAAGTGGGGGTGGTTTTGGTGGTGGAGTTGGTGGAGGTGCTGGAGGCGGTTTTGGTGCGGGAAGTGGAGGTGGATTTGGTGGAGGAGCTGGCGGTGGTGGTGGGTTTGGTGGTGGTGGAGGATTTGGTGGTGGAATTGGGAAAGGAGGTGGATTTGGTGGTGGGATTGGTAAGGGTGGAGGCATTGGTGGTGGAATAGGAAAAGGTGGTGGGCTTGGTGGGGGCACTGGAAAGGGTGGTGGATTTGGCGGGGGAATTGGCAAGGGTGGAGGCCTTGGTGGTGGAATAGGAAAAGGTGGTGGACTTGGTGGAGGAGTTGGCAAGGGTGGAGGCCATGGCGGCGAGATTGGCAAGGGTGGAGGCCACAGTGGTGAGATTGGCAAAGGAGGAGGACTTGGTGGTGGAATTGGCAAGGGTGGAGGCGTTGGTGGTGGGATTGGTAAAGGAGGAGGACTTAGTGGTGGAGTTGGGAAGGGCGGTGGGACTGGCAAAGAAGGAGGCCTTGGTGGTGGAATAGGTAAGGGTGGTGGCATTGGTGGTGAAATAGGAAAGGGAGGTGGACTTGGTAAGGGAGGAGGTATTGGTGGTGGGATTGGCAAAGGAGGAGGCATAGGAGGTGGAATTGGAAAGGGTGGTGGACTTGGTGGAGGAATTGGAAATGGTGGAGGACTTGGCGGAGGAATTGGGAAGGGTGGTGGATTCGGTGGTGGTGTTGGAGGTGGTGCAGGTGGTGGATTTGGAGGTGGTTCTGGTGGTGGATTTGGAGGTGGTGTAGGAGGTGGAGGTGGTGCTGGTTTCGGTGGAGGTGGTGGTTTTGGTGGAGGTGCAGGTGGAGGTGGTGGAATTGGACACCATTAAAACTATACTTCTACGAGCAGGCAGGCTTTGAATGCTAATGACAAGTAGAAATAGAAATGCTCTTATTAATCCGAACAAGGGTTTGTTTAATTTAAATACCGTTATGCGTCTTCCTATTATCATCACTGGAAAGATTTTGTTGAAAGACTATACGTTAATGTTATAAATAAATTTACAAATTAATGTTAACCTTCTATCAAATCCCATATGTACCCTAGTTACTTTTGTGTTCTTAATGCTTTTCCTTTTTGCCTCTCTCTCTCTCTCTCTTTTTATATATAAATATAAATATATATATATATATATATATACACACACATATACATATACCGCAAAGTGTAAAGTCTTTTGATGATTCAATTAGGCTAATATATGATCTCTGTTGTTTTTGCCTCTTTCTCTCTCTCTCTCTCTCTATATATATGTCGTAACGATTTCATCTGGAGACTTGATCACTCGACAATTTTGAAAATATTAAAAAACAGGGAGTCGCCACCAATCTTTTTTACTAGGTGTAATTGACCACTTAAAAATTTTATCTTTTCAACAAAATCTTAAAAGCAATTAAGTTTTATTTAAAAGACAAGTTTGCGGTCTATGAAAAAAAGTTAGGTTCGGGAGTACGGTTATGCGTGAGAAAAGATTAGCATCCCCATAACACCCGTTTAAAAACGGTATCATCTTAACCAAGTGTTACCCTTTAGTTTTAATAAAATGATCTTAATTTAATATTTAAAAATAATTTCTATTTTTATTGCAATTTTTTAAGCATATTTATCATTTATCAAAATTATTTTTTTAATTTAAAAACAAGAGTTAAATTTTTTTTTTAAAGTGAATGTGAACTTTTTTGTATTAAAGGATTAAATCAAATACCCCAACACTTTTGATAATATTTGAAATAATATTCTCACCTAGAGATTTTTTGAGAATCGCTATTTGCGATTTCAATAAAATCTCATCCTTGGCATAGCTCATGTTATTTTTTATAATTGATTATGGATGTATACGATATTAACAAAAGATGCATGATACATATGGATTTTATTATTAAAAGAAATTATATATATATTTTATTGATTTTAAATAAAAATCACGATGTTGAAAAGTTTCGATAAATGTTTCAATACTCTGGTAACATTTAGTTAACCTTCTAACCTAGATATCAATTAGGAATCACTACTTGTGATTTCCGTAACTTCTCATCATCGGAATTAATTTATTTAAATTAAAATTTAATTATTAAATTTTTAAAAACTTTATCATTTTTACTTTTATAAACAAAAATCCTTATTATTGAAAAATTGCACTAAATACTTTAATACGCTGGTAGTATTTAGCGAACTCCTCTCACCTAAGGATCAGTTGGGAATCACTACTTTTGATTTCTGTAACATCCCATGATCGGACAAATATTCTTAAATTTAAACTTTATTATTAATTTTAAAAAAATCTTATTAATTTAATTTTTAACAAAAATTTAAATTATTAAAAAATCATCTTATATACCCCAATACGCTGATAATATTTAGTAGACTCCTCTCACTTATGGATTAGTTAAGAATCGCTACTTGTGACTTCTTTAACATCCCATCATCGGAAAAATTTACATAAATTTAAACTTCATTATTAAATAAAAAAACCTATTCATTTTAATTTTTAACAAAAATTTAAATTATTGAAAAATCGCATTAAATACTCTGATACCCTGGTAATATTTAGCGAACTTCTCTCGCCTAAGAATCAGTTAGGAATCACTATTTGTGACTTCCGTAATATCCCATCAGCGAAAATTCATTTGTTTTTATAAATGTGAAGATCCGCATAATGTAGATTTATAATGTACACATTATATCAAATATTATATTTATATTATTATCGATTTTTAATTTTGTTTTATCTTATTTTACCACTGTACTACTTTACTTATCGTATTTTTTTGTTCATTAATTGGTTTCTATTAAACAACAAATGTTAATTATTATTATTACTATTATTATTAGTATCATTATTAGTATGTGTTGACACCTAATTTTGTCCCACTTTTATTATTATTATTATTATTATTATTATTATTATTATTATTATTATTATTATTATTATTATTATTATTATTATTATTATTATTATTTGTATTTGTTTTTATTTTATTATTTGTTTTATTATTATTATTATTATTATTTTTATTTTTATTTTTATTTTTATTTTTATTTTTATTTTATTATTTGTTTTATTATTATTATTATTATTATTTTTATTTTTATTTTTATTTTTATTTTTATTTTTATTTTTATGTCCAATCTGTCCATCAGCCAATCTGCCAGCTACCCAAGTCCATCTCCCCAGGCCGTCCCATCCCCGCCGGTCAGCCTCTGCCTACTCCTTCCCTCTAAAAGCCAGACCATCCACACACAGAAGGGGGGAGCCATTTTGATTTTTCTTCTTCTTGCTCGCGATCACCATCCGGGGCTAAACACCCAAACCAGCACCCCCTAGCCTCACTCGAACACCACACGCATAGCCATCACCTGAGAACACCACACACACAGCCATCGTTGAACACCCTCACAAGCCATTGATCACCACCATCTTCTTAGCTCATAACCCCAACACCAATAACCCACCATCAACAGCCACATATCCCAAACCTACAAACCACCCGAGACCCAAATCAAACCCAAACCCATAAGCCAAAAACCAGATCTAAAAACCTGCAAAAAAGAGAAACCACAAAAAACCCAGTAGACCCGAAGACATCCGAAACCATCAACCAAAACAAAAAAAAGGGAAAAAGGCTTTCGGTAAGGTCAGATCTGTGGGGCTAGGAGTCTTTTTTGGTAAAACGGTGGTTGGATTCAGACTTAGAAGGTTGAGAGCTTTTGGAAAGCGGAAGCTTTTTGATTTTTGGCCACCGACACCGGCGGCCGGTGGCGAAGGACGGTGGTCCCAGCGACTGCCGGGAATCGCGCGGAGAGAGCTTTGGAAAGCTCTGAGTTTTTTTCTTCTTTTAGGTTGAAAATGAATTGAAAAAAAAAGGGATTGCTTTTATAGTGCCAAAAAAAAAGGAAGCTGTAGGATTCGCGCGTGGACCCGGGACCCGTACGCCCATCTGCCCGAGGAGAGGAAAGATCCGCGTGCTCGCCCGCCCGCCAAAAGGGAGAAGAGAGCTGCGTGCTGGCCCGTCCGCTCGAGGAGAGGGGAGATCCGCGTGCTCGCCCGCCCGCCAAAAGGGCGAAGAGCTGCCTGCTCGCCCGTTCACCAGAAGAGAGAGGAGATCCACATGCTCGCCTGCCCGCCAAAAGGGAGAAGAGTTACGTGCTCGCCCGTCCGCCCGAGGAAAGGGGAGATCTGCCTGCTCGCTCGCCCGCCCGCCGAAAGGAAGAAGAGCTACGTGCTCGCCCGCTAGCCAAAAGGAAAAAGATTCGCCGGCCTCAGACAAGCCGGCCCGACCCGCTTCGCCTCACCTGGATCCAACTGGTGCTAGCCAATCAGCAGCCTCCAAGCCCACTTCTACTTGGAGTTTGGTCCAATTTGTGGTAT
Organism: Heritiera littoralis; assembly: GCA_031772115.1. Taxonomy (NCBI): domain Eukaryota; kingdom Viridiplantae; phylum Streptophyta; class Magnoliopsida; order Malvales; family Malvaceae; genus Heritiera; species Heritiera littoralis. The sequence continues at coordinate 1,448,277 of JAPDPK010000147.1, forward strand.
ATTTTTGTTATTAAATTTAATTGATTTTTATTGCTATTTTATTTATTATTATTTCTCATGCATGTTTATAAAAACAAAAATAATAAAAAAATAAAAAAATAAAAAAAAAGTTTATGTATTATTGTTATTTATTTTTGCTTATTTAAATAATAAGGAAAAATATAACTTTAATTATTTTTTAGAAAAGATTAAATAATTATCCGATGATGGAATGTTACGGAAGTCACAAGTAGTGATTCCTAACTAATCCCTAGGTGAGAAGCGTTGTACTAAATGTTGCCAAAAGTATTGAAATATTTAGTATGATTTTTCAATAATTTAATTTTTTGTTAAGCATAAAAATAAATAAGTTTTTAAAAGAAAATAGAAAAAATAATAATAAATTTCAAATTTAATTAATATTCAGTCCGATGATGGGATGTTACGGAAGTCACAAGTAGTGATTCCTAACTGATCCCTAGGTGAGAAGAGTTGTACTAAATGTTGCCAAAAGTATTGGAATATTTAGTATGATTTTTCAATAATTTAAATTTTTATTAAAAAAGAAAATGAATAAGTTTTTTTAAAAAACAAAGAAATATAAATAAATAAATAAATAATGAAATTTAAAATTAAAAATTCATTTGCATCATATTTTATTTGTTTGCATCATATGCATTCATGATAATTTTCGAAATGGGTGTGAATCCTACCGAGGATGAGATTCTATAGAAGTCAAAAGTAGTGATTCTTAAGAAATCTCTAGGTGAGGAAAATTATTTCAAATGCTGCCAAAAGTATTGGAGTATTCGATTTAATTATTCAATACAAAAGGGTTCACATTCAATTTCGATAAACAAAATTTAATCTTTTTTTAAATGAAAAAATAATTTTGATAAATAATAAAATGCTTCAAAAAAGAATAAAATTGATTGAAATAAAATAGGAATTATTTTTAAATATTAATTCAAGACCATTTTATTAAAATTAAAGGATAACACATCACTACTATGGTACCGTTTTTTAACGGGCGTCGTGGGGGTGCTAATCCTTCCCCACGCGTAACGTACTCCCGGACCCAACTTTGTTTTCGCAGACCCAAATTGTCTTTTTAATAAAACTTAATTAAGTTTGAGATTTTATTAAAAAGATAAACATTTTTAGGTGGTCAATCACACCTAGTCAAAAAAGATTGGTGGCGACTCCCTTTTGTTTTTAAATGTTTTCAAAATCGTCGAGCGCGAAGCCGTTACGACAGCTTGGCGACTCCACTGGGGACTTTTTTGAGAGTCAAGCCATTTGTTAGTTATGTGTTATCCTAAGTTTTAATTTAACGATCTTAATTAATATTTAAATTTAATTTCTTTAATTTTAAATAATTTGTTGTATTTGTGTTTTAGCTATTATGTTTATTTTATGGCATTCTTTATCTTGTATATATTATTGCTAATAAATTATGGGGCATCTAGGATAGGGGTTATGGTTTGATGAATGTTTGATGTGTTTCCTCATACACACACTTGCACATGCATTTGCATAACATGAGCTTTATACCCGGGCTCCGTCCTTCTTAGGAGGGAGTAGAGTACCTTTGCTCTCGTGAGGTAATCACCTCCGCAATGGCAAGCGAAATACTCCCACTCAAATTAAATCTTACTAGTCCAGTGTGGATGACAGTGAGGTATAATTTGAGAACCTTTAGATCTTTATAAGTCCTAACCCAGCATATAGAAAAACCTAAGAAGCCAATCCTAACTAGAGCCATGTCCGATTTTTGTAGAAATTATCCCGAAATTAGGACACAAGAGGGACCATTTTACTACTTTTTTCATATCATAACTCTAATAATTTTTCAAATTCATGCTTTTTTAAAAAAAATAAAAATCAAGAGGTGTTTTTTTTCTTTTTTGTCATTTTCAAAATAAAATTTTACAAGTTTACAATTTTTAAAAAAAAAAAAGAAAAAAGAAAACAAAGTTTTTTTCTTTTTTGAGAATAACATGGAAATATTCTTTGTTCTCTGGTACTATCTGAAAGAAGGTAATAATAATGTGTAAATATTTATTTTTGAAATTTATGCATAGAAAAAAAAAGAAAAAAAATTTTGGATAAAAATAAAAGGTAAATTCATTGTCACAGTCCTTTAAAAATAATTTAGAAAAAGGAGAGGTTAAAGAGAATGAATTGTGGAGTGAAAATAAGAAATTTTTGGTCCTAATGAAAGAAGAGAAAAAAAATCCATTCTTTTCAAAAAAAAAAATAAAGAAGAAAGAATCATCATACTCTAGAATTAAAGTAAAAGAAAAAGAATTCATTCATTGAATTTAAATAAGAGAAAATTTTGATTCTTTTATTCCTAAATTTTAGCATGGCATATTTCATTACATTAATGCATTCACGTCACATGATAAGGAGAGTATTTGTCTTTTTGGAATAAAAGAGGTCAAAGATATGAAAGATCAATTAGAAAGCTAGACTATTTTGGAGAATAATCGAAAGGAGTTTGGACATGATATACGGGAGATGAAAGGAAAGCTAGCTAATATAATGCAGATGCTTGAAGGTTTTGGAGAGGCTAAATTGGTTCATTCTCAAGGATCGCTGTTGTTTCCAGAACGACTACATGTTGAATGATCAGCAAGTGGAGACCAATCGACTTTTCATATAAGGAGAAAGGACTGATTGATGCAAAGTCCCCGATATAAGTGAGGTGGTTACAAGATTTTTTATAGGTTTGCATTCACTTCATTCATATGTGCATGATACGATTTTAATAGAAGAATAATAAGGCTAACAATAACTGTTTCCTTAAAAAAAAAAGAGAGAAGGAAAAAATATAAAAAAAGAAAAAAAGTTGATCAAAACAAAGGAATGGTCAAATGACAATTTTCAGTTTATGATTTTCCTTTTTTTCTTTTAGTGTACAACTTGTGATACTCTGAAATAATAACAAGGTTGAATTTTCTTTTTATTTCACAATTTCCAATAAAAGCTTCATATTAGCATGGTAAGCATGACATCTAATTCGGGGTTATGACAGATTAGGTGCCAAGTGGCTTGAACATTGAAAAATTTTGGAAATGGTTGTGGACCATGGAAGAGACAAAAATGAGTCGAATGGAAAGAATGGAAAAAGCTCAACAAGAGATGAGAGAGCAATTGTCACAGATGGCAGGTTTGTAGGAGAAGCTGAACAATGGAAAAATGGGAGAACTAGCTACTCAAGAGGGGCACCGGTTACAAAATGCGGAGGATTCTTTTGTCCAGTTAACATTGGCTCACGAGAAACCCAATCATCTCAAGAGCCACAAGCAATGCCCACCGAAGGTTATGTGTGCCCTAATATGCCGTTTGCAATCGACCCTAGTCAGTTTCAAGGGCATGCAATTCCCACCATGAACCCCCTCGAACCAATTCATGTTGCCAATTTCAATAGTCACAAAGAGCAAGGGATGCCACAAGTGAAAGAAGGCTCAAGTTCCCGACAAAAGATAAAGCTTATAGAAGAAAGGCTTCGGATTGTTGAAGGAATGGATTTTCATGGATCTTTAGATGCAGCCAAATTATCTCTAGTACCTAGTGTGGTCCTTCTACTAAAGTTTAAAGCTCTAGAATTTGAGAAATATGATGGGACCACTTGTCCAAAGGCCCATATCACTATGTACTGTAGAAAAATGGCAGCACATGTGCATGATGACAAGTTGTTGATCCATGTTTTCCAAGATAGCCTTAAAGGATCTGCTGCTAGGTGGTATACACAATTGGGCAGGGGCGATGTTCACTCATGGGAAGATTTGGCAAGGGCTTTTGTCGTCCAATATAAGCATATTATGGATCTAGCCCCAGATCGTTTATCTTTGCAAACTATGGAGAAGAAAGCTACTGAAGGCTTTAGAGAATATGCCCAGAGATGGAAGAATGTTGCCACCCAAGTCCAACCTCCCCTCACGGAAAAAGAGACTGCAACTCTGTTTCTTAGTGCACTCCAGGCGCCATATTATGATAGAATGATTGAGAATGTTACTAAGAATTTTGCCGACATGGTGGCCTCCGGAGAGATGATTGAGAATGCAATTAATAGGGGCAAGATCAAGATAGGTGATATGTCCGATAATAGACTCGAAAGAACTGAAGAAGAAGTGCAAGCTGCGACACTTGAGGGACAATTTCCCAGAAATTCCATTCCATATAATCCCTATTTGTCTCACCCATCATACCGTCCAACCTCGAACAATGCTTCCTGTGATCCTTATCTTTATTCACCAATCCCGCAACCAGGATTCCAAACAAACTCTTACCTTCCAACGATTGCTCATGCGCCTATCTTTATGCCTAGGCCAGTAGCTCAACCTCCTCAACAATCAATAAACAGCAGAAAAAGATCGAAAAGCAATCAAGGAAAAATCCCAATTCCAATCTCCGATCTTTTGCCCTTTTTGGTGAAAAACCGATATTTGACCCCTACACCTTTGAGAACAGCACCAAACCTGTTGGCCAAGAGCTATGATCCGAATAGCAAATGTGACTATCACATGGGGGCAATTGGGCATTCAATAGAAAAATGCAGACAGTTAAAGGAAAGGGTTGAAGAGCTCATCAATGGTGGAATTTTGACTCGAGAACTTATGGAACAGTGGAAGTCCACTTTGGTATAAAATCATGGCATTTTGGCAGATCAGTCTGGAGGAAAACGAATGTTTTTGAGATTTTGAAGTCTGTATTTTGTTGGAAAATACTTGTCATTTCCATTGGCCTAGGTGACAATTGTATGAGTACAACTTTTTGCATAATTTATTTTCCAGTGGCATATGACAAGAATGTTTATTTTCTTCACATTAATGATAAAAATGATTCCAAGAAAATTGGTGATTACTGTCAAAGATGAATGTATTAAATCATTCTTGGATCACATCTCCATAAAATCTAAGTCACTCGAGAGCCAAAAGCTAAAATGGAGCATAAACTTTTGAAAGTTCGATTTTGTTTTCACTTTGATCATGACAGGGTTTCATTGTAAATAATTTTCAAAGAAATAATCAATTTGCAAAACTTTTTGAGAATTTTTTGGAAATCAATGACAATCTCAAAGATTCTGGACAATGGCGGCCGAATATGTGGCAAGATCATTTTGAAATACATTTCCACCTAAATTCTTGTACAACTCTCGAATTCTTTAATCTTGTACTCCTAAGGCGCCTCTCACCCACGTTTTGAGGCAAGATAAGCAAAAAAGAAAAGAGCCGAAGTTGAGGATTTTCCATTGATGTCCATAAGCATAATACCTCGAGTCGCGCATCACCTCTTTCCTTAAATGACGATGTGGTGTGTAAGGTCAAGCTCTGTCATATTAAAATGTTGCATTGCAAGAAAACTAAAAAAAAAGGAGAGAGAAAAAAAAAGAAAAAATGAAATTGATTGTGACCCCATGCAAACATGATATTCAGATGATTTCAAAAGCCAAAAGCAAAACTTATCCTAAGGATTCCTTTTCAATAGAAGTATCTTTATTTGAGATGATGAATGGCCATCTTTCACATCCCATTCACAAATATAAACATTATCTTGTTGCTACCCCTTTTGAGCCTGATAATATCTTTCACAACAAACCTCTTCCCAAGATCACCTTCCACACCGGAGGGCATGCGCAGAAAAGATCTCTTCAAAAAAGATGAATGATTCAACTTTTATTTTTGATCAAATAAGATTTACTATGTGGTGTGATAATTCTATAATTTATAGAATTATCATGAATTTAATGATATAATTTATCTCTAAATCATTATTGTTAGATTCAAATCCCTCATTTATCTGTTAAATTTCTCTCAATGATGTAGGAACTCCAATTCATAAAGAAGTCAAAGATGTGAAGGGCTTTAGTTCCAAATTCCATTCAAACACAAGACTTTGTTGATAAAGCTTCATGCATGGATATCTCTACTTGCTATCAAGAAAGATAAATTGTTGCATTTATCTTTTATGAAGATAATCAAGATGGACTTTTTGCTAAAGATAGAGATAAACAAGGGAGCTGATAAAAGATAAACTTTCTTTGAAGATAAAGATTAAGCCTTATCAGCCAAGATTTTGAGCTAATCATCATCACCACTGCCTCTATAAATAGTCAACTTCAGCACCATGAAAGAGCATTCAATCCTACTAAGGGATATAGAGTAGTTTAGTTTTGTTCTCTCTGTTTTAGTCTTCAAGTTTTCATCTAAATTTCTTTTGGTTTTTATTTTGGAATATTTTAGAAGTTTTATTTAAATAAGATTTTTTTTCACTTTCTTGCTACTTCGATTTCAGAAATATTAGTGTTTTGATAAAAAGATTCTTTCGATCGTTTGAATAAAATTAGGGTGTGAAATTTTAGTACTTAGTAAGCAATTCACAAATTCAATCCTCGTGGGAACGATACTCTACTCATCACTTTATTACTTGCTACGGTCCGTATACTTGCGGTACACTCATCGAAAATTCAGTAACATGGAGTGATAATTTTGAGCAAATTAGATTTGAAATTTTGGACAAGAATCAATAAAAAAATGAAAATGAAAAAAAAAAGAGAAAGGAGAAAAGATACATGTGAAAGTACACAAAGAAAGGCGTTTCAAAGGATGGAAAGGATTTTTTTTTAAAAAAAAAAAAGAGGGAAAAAGAGAAGAGAACAACAAAGAGGAAGATATACATGGAAAAGTACGAAAAGAAAGGTATTTCTAAGTATGTAAATGATAGATGTCTATATGAGAAGAAATGATCCTTGGATTGATCACCTTCAAACACATTTTGGGCCTATTTATCAATTCTTTCAAAACCCTGAACCATGGCCTACATTACATACTTAAAAGTCCATTTTGATCAAATCTGGATGCTTGTATCGAAAAACTCTTCTTTGGAAGATTTTCGCCATTCTTTGGTTTGAATGAAATTTGAATTTTTGAATGCATAGTGGGACAAAAAAAAAACAAAAACCAAAAAAAAAGAGAAAAGAAAACAAAGGAAAGAGCGAAGCTCTAGGGTGAAAACCCAAAAAGGGTAGTCTAGAGCAAATAATGAATTTTTTATGCAACCAAGTCAGGTAGTGACATGAATTGAAAATATGGAAAAAGAATCGACAAGCCTTGAGAAACCCTCGAGATGTCCAAATATTTTGATGTCACGTGATTGCTCGACATCTTTCTGAAAAATTTTGAACCTTTCTTCTTGTACATACTCTTCCTAAACAGAAAAGACCTCAGTGATTCATATCTCATCTTGACATTTGTAGAATGCCATTATTCAAGAATTTAAGAGATCGTCAAATCAAGTTGTGAATATTTTGTTTCTCTTCTTATTCAAAATTTTGTTACCAAAAAACAAGAAGGGAAGAAAAGCGATGGTATTTTAAGAAAACCATTTTGAATCAAGAGAGGAATCTTTGTTTTTTTGGACAAGTGGCAAAGTATTTCCCGAACAAAACATCTTGGTGCATCAGACTTTCAATTGTCCAGTTGAAAAGATCCGAATAGGATTTATGTCACTCATCTTGAAAAGTAATCACTAATCTTTCGAAAGGATCGAGTATCACTTGTGAAATTTAGATTCATCCACTCTTGGAAAATAGTTATGAGGAAAATTTTCAGTGCTTTTCGTCAAAAGGCTATGACGTGAGTACAAGAAATCTGCAGAAATGGGAAACAAAAAGGAGCTTTCATGGTCATGTTGGGGGCAAAGAAGATAAAAAAGGCAAATGATGTACCTCTTTGGCAAGATAGGAAAGAGATCTAAAGTTAGAAAATGTACAAGATTGAGTGCCATGCATTCATGCATACATGTACAATATCATACAGCATCAAATCATACAACATCAACATTGAAAGTTTTTGTAAAATTTTGAAATTAAAACATGTTTTTCGAGTTGAAGGCTCGACACCATCCAATCAAGATTTTGAACGTTGTGCAACCTTTTTCAAAACAAAAGGGCAAGTTTGCTAATGATAAAAAATATTTCAAATCTAGTTTGACCAGTGCCATGTTTAATCAAGATTGAAAATTGATTTTTAGAAGATAAGTAAATTTCAAAGTCCTCCGGGCACAATTCTAAGTCCTCCGAGCACAAATTATAAGTCCTCCGGGCACAAATTCTAAGTCCTCTGGGCAAAATTTTTAGAGTTTCAATGCCTCTGCTGCAAGAGGAGCACTTTTCAGAAAAAGAATTCAAGTCCTCCGGGCGCAAATTTCAAAGTTCTAAGTCCTCCGGGCGCAAATTTCAAAGTTCTAAGTCCTCCGGGCAAAATTCCAAATCCAATTATAAGTCCTCCGAGCACAAGTTTAAGACCTCCGGGCACCAATTATAAGTCCTCCGGACAAAATTTCAAAGTCCTCCAGGCACCATTTTTAAACCCTTCAAGAAAGATCTTAAGTCCTCCGGGCATCAATTTCAAACTTTTTCAAGTAAAGTCTAAGTTCTCCGGGCACCATTTTTAAACTCTTCAGGAAAGATGCTAAGTCCTCCGGGCACTAATTTTAAATTCTTCAGATAAAAATTCAAGACCTTCGAGCACCAATTGTAAGTCCTCCGGGCATAAATGTCAAATCTTTCAAGCCAATTTTAAGTCCTCCGGGCACAAATAAGTCCTCCATGCAAAATTTTTAAAGTTTCAATGCCTCTGCTACAAGAGGAGCACTTTTTAGAAAAGGAATTTAAGTCCTCCGGGCACAAATCATAAGACCTCCAGGCACAATTTTAAGTCCTCCGAGCAAAATTTTTTAAGTTTCCATGCCTCTGCTGCAAGAGGAGCACTTTTCAGAAAACAAATTTAAGTCCTCCGGGCACCAGAATCAAAATCTCAAGTCCTCCGGGCATAATTCTAAGACCTCTGGGCACAAGTTTAAGTCCTCCGGGCACAAATTTTAAGTCCTCCGGGCATAAATTTAAGGCCTCCGGGCATAAAATATAAGTCCTCCGAGCAAAATTTTAAAGTTTCATTGCCTCTGCTGCAAGAGGAGCACGCTTTCAGGAAAGAATTAAAGTTTCATTGCCTCTGCTGCAAGAGGAGCACGTTTTCAGGAAAGAATTTAAAGTTTCATTGCCTCTGCTGCAAAAGGAGCTTTCTTAGAAAGAAATTTAAAGTTTCATTGCCTCTATTGCAAGAGGAGCACATTTCAAAAAAAAACAAAAAACAAAAACAAAAACAAAACAAAAAAAACAAAAAAACTATTAATTAAAGTTTCATTGCCTCTGCTGCAAGAGGAGCACGTTTTCAGGAAAGAATTTAAAGTTTCATATCTTCTGCAGCAAGAGGAACACAAAAAAAAAATAGTTTCATCGCCTATGTTGCAAGAGGAGTACATTCCAAAAAAGGAATGAAAATGAATGAAATGCAAAAAAAAAGAGAAGAAAACAAAGAAAGAAAAAAGAAAGAGATTAGGTTATAAGCCGGACAAAATTAGTGTGTCTATTGTCTTTGCTCTATTTCTGATCCTCAGCAATGAGCAAAGAGGGGCAGCTGTTGACACCTAATTTTGTCCCACTTTTGTTGTTGTTATTATTATTATTATTATTATTATTATTATTATTATTATTATTATTATTATTACATATATTTGTATTTATATTTGTATTTGTTTTTATTTTATTATTTGTTGTATTTTTTATTATTATTATTTACATTACTATTATTATTTTTATTTTTATTTTTATTTTTATTTTTATTTTTATTTTTATGTCCAATCTGTCCATCAGCCAGTCTGCCAGCTGCCCAAGTCCATCTCCCAGGCCGTCCCATCCCCGCCGGTCAGCCTTTGCCTACTCCTTCCCTCTAAAGGCAGACCATCCACACACAGAAGGGGGGAGCCATTTTGATTTTTCTTCTTCTTGCTCGCAATCACCATCCGAGGGCTAAACACCCAAACCAGCACCCTCCTAGCCTCACCCGAACACCACATGCACAGCCATCACCCGAGAACACCACACACACAGCCATTGATCACCACCATCTTTTTAGCTCACAACCCCAACACCCATAACCCACCATCAACAGCCACCGATCCTAAACCTACAAACGACCCGAGACCCAAATCAAACCCAAACCCATAAGCCAAAAACCAAATCTGAAAACCTACAAAAAAGAGAAACCACAAAAAAACCTAGTAGACCCGAAGACATCCGAAACCATCAACCAAAACAAAAAAAAGGGAAAAAGGCTTTCGGTAAGGTCAGATCTGTGGGACTAGGAGTCTCTTTTGGTAAAACGGTGGTTAGATTCTAACTTAGAAGGTTGAGAGCTTTTGGAAAGCGGAAGCTTTTTGATTTTTGGCCATCGGCGCCGGCGGCCGGTGGCAGAGGACGGCAGTCCCAACGATTGCCGGGAATCGCGCGGAGAGAGCTTTGGAAAGCTCTGAGTTTTTTTCTTCTTTTAGGTTAAAATGAATTGAAAAAAAAATGGGATTGCTTTTATAGTGCCGAAAAAAAAAAGGAAGCTGCAGGATCCAAGCGTGGACTCGCGACTCACACGCCCGTCTGCCTGAGGAGAGGAGAGATCCGCCCGCCCGCCAAAAGGGAGAAGAGCTGCGTGCTGGCTCGTCCACTCAAGGAGAGGGGAGATCCGCGTGCTCGCCCGCCTGCCCGCCAAAAGGGCGAAGAGCTGCGTGCTCGCCCGTTCGCCAGAGGAGAGAGGAGATCCGCATGCTCGCTTGCCCGTCAAAAGGGAGAAGAGTTGCGTGCTCACCCGTCCGCCCGAGGAGAGGGGAGATCTGCCTACTCGCACGCCCGTCGAAAGGAAGAAGAGCTGCGTGCTAGCCCGCCCGCCAAAAGGAAGAAGATCCGCGGGCCTCAGACGAGCCGGCCCGACCCGCTTCACCTCACCCGGATCCAACCGGTGCTAGCCAATCAGCAGCCTCCAAGCCTACTTCTACTTGGAGTTTGGTCCAATTTGTTATATATTTTTGTTATTAAATTTAATTGATTTTTATTGCTATTTTTTTATTATTATTTCTCATGCATGTTTATAAAAACAAAAATAAAAAATAAAAAAAAGGTTTATGTATTATTGTTATTTATTTTTGCTTATTTAAATAATAAGGAAAAATATAACTTTAATTATTTTTTAGAAAAGATTAAATAATTATCCGATGATGGGATGTTACGGAAGTCACAAGTAGTGATTCCTAACTGATCCCTAGGTGAGAAGAGTTGTACTAAATGTTGCCAAAAGTATTGGAATATTTAGTATGATTTTTCAATAATTTAATTTTTTGTTAAACATAAAAATAAATAAGTTTTTAAAAGAAAATAGAAAAAATAATAATAAATTTCAAATTTAATTAATATTCAGTCCGAGGATGGGATGTTACGGAAGTCACAAGTAGTGATTCCTAACTGATCCCTAGGTGAGAAGAGTTGTACTAAATGTTGCCAAAAGTATTGGAATATTTAGTATGATTTTTCAATAATTTAATTTTTTGTTAAACATAAAAATAAATAAGTTTTTAAAAGAAAATAGAAAAAATAATAATAAATTTCAATTTTAATTAATATTCAGTCCGAGGATGGGATGTTACGGAAGTCACAAGTAGTGATTCCTAACTGATCCCTAGGTGAGAAGAGTTGTACTAAATGTTGCCAAAAGTATTGGAATATTTAGTATGATTTTTTAATAATTTAAATTTTTATTAAAAAAGAAAATGAATAAGTTTTTTTAAAAAACAAAGAAATATAAATAAATAAATAAATAAATAATGAAATTTAAAATTAAAAATTCATTTGCATCATATTTTATTTGTTTGCATCATATGCGTTCATGATAATTTTTGAAATGGGTGTGAATCCTACTGAGGATGAGATTCTATAGAAGTCACTGTAGACACCATTTTTGTCCGGGTCTTCTTCAGATATTTTTAATTAATTACTTATATATATATTCTATTATTGATTTTTATTTTTTATTTTTTATTTTTTATTCTTAATTTAGATTTAGAAATAAATTTTGGATTTTTATTTTGTTTTTTATTTTTATAAAATATAATAAAAAGGGAAAGAAATCGAAATTAATTTTGATAGGAAAGCAGACTTAAATGAGACTATTAAAGATTGAAATTTAAATTTTATGGGAAGGACAATCAGAATTAATATCGGATTTAAGATCCGATTCTTGAAATCTAAAATTTCCTAAAAGATTGATTCTTGATTTTTATTACCAAAAACAAAAAAAGAAAACCTAGGCCTATAAAAAGAACAACACAATAAAAAAAGAAGGGGGGGATACAAAAATCGTGCTCTGGCTCTTTCACTAGACCGAGCCTCCCTCTTCTTCCTTTATTCACCCTTGCCACCATCGAATACTGTTGCTCTGCTCGCCCTTCTTCAGCTTTGCTCGCCTTTGTTCAGCTTTGCCTGCCAACAAGCCATACCATCCTTTTCCGATTGCACAGCCACCATCGCTACCTCTGATTCGACCAGCTCTGCACCTGTTGCATAATACCACTATCCAGCTTTGCACCTGTTGCACCGCACCACTGTTTTGCACTCATCACTGCTCTGTCCCATCGCCTACTTGCTGGCCTGCTCTGAAAAACACCGCCTGTAGTTGCTAGCATTGCTTGTTGCGCCTCTGCTTCATAACCAAAGCGTGCTGCATCACTCGCTCATCACTCTGCTGAATTGTTACGGTTTTGACGAAGATTCCACCTTGCCATTAATATTGCTTGTCTCTTTTGAGAAGAGAAAAGGAAGAGCAGCAACGTGGGAAGAGTAGGGAAGAACTAAAAGAAATAGAGAAAGAGGTTCCAACGTGGTGAGTACAGAAGAGCCACGCATTACACCAGCCCCGCGCCGCCACTGTTCAAGCCCAGCATCCTTGCCTTGCTCACCATCGCCCTGCGTATCTGTTTCTGCTGTGGCAGCCACGTGAGTAGGTAAGGCAAGTTAGGTAAGTGAAATCTGTATTCCTTTGATATGCTATTTTGTTTTTGTTTATGCATTATTTTAATATTTTTGTTAGGCTATTTAATTAACCCTTTAATGCTTTAGGTAAACTGACATTAATCAATTGACTAACTGACTTAAATAATTTGCGATAGTTAATAATTCTTTTAAGTCTTACGTTTAGGTATTCATGAAATAGAATAAAATATAATTTTTGCTATGTTTAGATTTATAAAAAAAAAAAAGAAAAAAAAGTGAAGCAATTATTAAAATGACATGGCTAATCATAGTTCGCATACATAAATTTAGATATATGTTTAAATCAAATTATCTAATAATACGAGAGTAGTTTAAATTTTTTTACCGATGATGACATCTTGAGAAAGTCAATTGGGACATCTTAAAAATGTCTAGGTGAGGAAATTCTTTCTTAAGTTGAGCCAAATTGATGGAATACTTTTGAAAGAATTTTCAATAAATTATAATACATGTTTATTCTTAGTAAATTAAATATGAATAAAATATAAATAAATATAAATACAAGAACATAAATTAGACAAAAAAAATTAAATAAATAGAATGAAATAGCTTATTAATTAATAAGATCAGAAATAATGAAATAAATGTGAATTATACCGATGATGAAATTTCAAGAAAGTCAATCGAGACTCCTTGGAAATTTTTAGGTGAGATGATTTTTTCTTAAGTTGAGCCAAATTGATGGAATACTTTTGAAAGAATTTTCAATAAAATATAATTCATGTTTATTAAATAAGCATAAATAAATGAAATAAATAAAATAAAAATAAATTAGATCAAGATTAAAATTAAGGAAATTTAAATAAAGTTAGATAAGCAAATAAATAAATGAACTAAATAACTTAGAATAAAAATGATAAGAAATAAAATTAGTTAGATAAAAGAGTAAATGCGGATTATGCCAATGATGAAAGTTCAAGAAAGTCAATTGGGACTCCTTGAAATTTTCTAGGTGAAAAGATTTCTTTTAAGCCGAGCCAAATTGATGGGACGCTTTTAAGAAAATCTTCAATAAACCATGATTCATATTTATTCTCGAAATAAATAAAGTAAATAAATAGAATATATAGATAAATGTAATACGAAATAAGATTAAAAAAATAGAGATTAATATGGAGTTTTGAAATTAGAGCCAAAGTTAGAAAGAATAAGATTTTTATAAATTATTTAATTGATCCGACGATGGAATTCAAGAAAGTCAATTGAGACTCCTTGAACATCTTGAGGTGAGAGGAATTTCTAAGATTGGAGCCAAATTGATGGAAAAATCTTAGAAATATTCCCAATATATATAAGCATATCGAAATTAATATAAACACAAGGCAAATTGTAAAGATAACCTAAAACTAGTTGATACCATTTTAGGATGGGCGTTGTAAGGGTGCTAATCCTTCCCTTCACGTAACCGTACTCCCGAACCCTAGTATCTTTGAACGTAGACCAAGCCTTATCCTTAGTTTGAATAGGTGACCAACCACACCTAGGTAGAATGGTTGGTGGCGACTCCTTTGATTTTAGTGTCTAGCTATTAGGTTTTCTGAAACTTAATACGTTATGACAGTCACAAGTAGTGATTCTTAAGAAATCTCTATGTGAGGAAAATTATTTCAAATGCTACCAGAAGTATTGGAGTATTCGATTTAATTATTCAATACAAAAGGATTCACATTCACTTTCGATAAACAAAATTTAATCTTTTTTAAATGAAAAAATAATTTTGATAAATAATAAAATACTTCAAAAAAGAATAAAATTGATTGAAATAAAATAGAAATTATTTTTAAATATTAATTCAAGACCATTTTATCAAAATTAAAGGATAACACATGACTACTATGGTACCGTTTTTTAACAGTCGTCGTGGGGGTGCTAATCCTTCTCACGCGTAACCGTACTCCCGGACCCAACTTTGTTTTCGCGGACCCAACTTTGTTTTTTTAATAAAACTTAATTAAGTTTGAGATTTTGTTAAAAAGATAAACATTTTTAGGTGGCCAATCACACCTAGTCAAAAAAGATTGGTAGCGACTCCCTTTTGTTTTCAAATGTTTTCAAAATCGTCGAGCGCGAAACCGTTACGAAATAAATCATTTTATTGAAGAAATTACACCGTATATCCCAATACTCTGGTGATATTTGGTAAACTTCTCCATACCTAGATATTCTTGAGGAATCGCTACTTGCGAATTCCGTAAAATTTCATAATTAGTTATTCATATTTATCTTATGTAAATGACTCAATTATTTCACCATTATTCAATTTTTTATTTTTATTTAGTTTTGTTTTAATTAATTTTTTTCTAACTATTCTCTGTTTATTATTAAAATCCCACTATTATCTATTTTATTTTATTAGTTTTTTAATTAATTTAATTAATTTTTGTAACTATTCTCTACTTATTATTGTTAAAAATATTATTTATTATTAAATATTCTCTTAGAATAAACATGAATTTGAATTTTGAGCAATTATACCGAATATCCCAATTCTTTGATAACATTCAGTAAGTTCCTCTCACCTAAAGTTTTTCAAAGAATCGCTACTTGCGATTTCTATAAAACTTATCATTAGCAATTCATGTTTATTTTAGATAATATTTCTAGCACACATTTTTCAACATAGTGATTTGTATAATAAGTATTTTTATTTTTTTAGAAAAAAGATTGTATATATTTTTTATTATTAAAACTTAATTTCATGCAATTAAATGAACTGAGCTTAAAATAATTATTTATTTTTGGGTCAGCAGTGATCAAATCCCTAGTATTTAGGGGTTATGATCTGTGGTAGCCAGAATTTGTGCATAGGGAGGAGGAATAGAGTGGGTTGGCAACATGCTCGAGGGAGGTAGGTGGCTGCTGCCACCCTAGGCTGGTGCCGTTCACGGCACCCACATTTTCTAATTTTAGATTTTTCCTTTTTTTAAAAAATTTTCATTCTTTACTAAAAACAGACAATTAATAAAATGATGGTTATGACAATACTAATAGTGACTGAAGTTATTAAAATAAATTGTGTACCAAAAAAATATAAAATAAACAATAAAACAAAAATAATAACATTAGGCCCAAAAGCAAGAGTGAGGCCCGAAACAATTATTTGGGCTTTCTTAGGGATAGTCCCAATTGGGTTTTAAATAGACTGTCAAATCCATAAAAGGAAAATTAGCCCAATAAAAATAAGATCTTAACAAATAGGCTCTTGAAACTTGATCCAATATTTATGGTAGATTTTAGGGATGTAAACGGGTCGGGTACCCGCTAGATTTGGGATACCCAAACTCAAATCCGATTAACTTTAATAATACCCTAACCCGATTAACTACCCGATTATTTTTATTTATGCTACCCGAACCCAAACCCTATAAAATATAAATACCCGTTTAACTACCCGAACCCGTTTAACTACCCGTTTATTAAATCAAAGTTTGATTTTTAAATTTAAAATTAAAATTAATTTTAGAATAACTTAATTAAAACATTATATTAATAAATTTAATTTAACTCATAAAAATAAATTAAAGTTAAAAATCATAATTATAATATATAATGATTTAATTTAATTAAATAAAACATTAATAATAAATAATTGATATATAAAAAATATAAGTATTGTATTAATTAATTATTATTTATAATCAGGTTCGGGTAACGGGTACCCTAAGGTAACTACCCAAACCCTACCCTAACCCGTGACGGGTAGTAATTTCACTACCCGAACCCGATTATACACTACCCTAATCCTACTTAAACGGGTCGGGTAGCACCGGGTACCCGTTTATAGGGTACCAATTGCCATCCCTAGTAGATTTCGGTACACAACTCGAAATTTTGAAAATTTTGAATTAAGTATTTTAATTGAGTCATTTTTTTTTCAAAATTGAATATTTAATAGTCCAGACAAAATTAGGTGTCTATAATATATATAAATAAATAAATAAATAAATATATATATATATATATATATACATACATACATACACACACATACATATACACACACTACAAAGTGTAAAGCTTTTGTGATCAATTAGGCTAATATATGATCTCTGTTGTAAAAATGGGAAATCAAAAGTATTAATAGTAGTATTTCCATTATTACAATTAAGATTCGTGAAGAAAAAGTTGTCTATTTCTCCACAACCACAAATGTTTTTTTCCATTTGTTTCAGTATCATTAAGACAAGCATTCCTTCCTTCTTCGAACAAGTAAGAACGATAATGGGTGGATATCCCCTTATGGTATAATTTAGGTAAGGTTTGAGTCTCAATTAAACTCCATTAGAAAATCTATGAATTTCTAAATTAATCATAATAATTAATATTATTTTTTGTTTAACTTTAGTTTTATATTTATATAAGGATTTTTAAGATACAAATAGCAATATATAGTTAATCATATTTTTATATTAAATGTAGTAATAATAATTAATGTACAATTTCAATTCTTTAAAACTATTTATTTAATATAATGATTAATTAAAACACCTTTTAGACATTTGTAAATAAAATTTTTAACTTGTACAATGCAAGTCAAACAAGACAAAAGAATGGTCAAACATACGCTTACAATCGAAAAAGATGTTTGAAAATAATTTGTAAATAGGTACAATTTCTATTAACTTATATTATTTTATTAAGTTTAATATTAAGTTTAATAAACAATCACGAATAATATTTTAGAGTTTTTTTTTATTAAATGAACTGAACACGACTATTTTATTCATTTATACTCATGAAGTTCTTTTAAACAATTTTGTTTGGTTATAAACAAATTAAAGTTCATTTATTAATTGTTTGATAATAAAAAATGATAACATTACCCATTTACTTTAGTAGTGTAGGATTTTTAATTTAATTTTTATGTAAGATTTCTTAATTTAGTAGCATATATATGTCGTAAATTTATAATTGTCCATTTAAATAATTTATTTGATAATGATTGTTTGTTTTTCATGAATGTATTTGTGAGTAGAGCTGTCAAAATGGGTTGGCACTGACGGGCCAGGCCATAAATGGGCTAGGTCAAAAAGTTTTTTTTTGTTAAATGGGCCTGAAAATACAAACTTATATTGTGCCCTAAGGGCTAACGAGCTTAAATGGGCCGGTCTGTATAAGAAATTAAAAAAATTAAAATTTATATTAAAATCTCATTTTTTTAGTAAATAAACAAAATAAAATTAATAATATGATAAATAGATCCATGTCTATCCATCTCTTCCATGGCGTCAATTACATTCAATCAATTCTTTTTCAACTTCGCTATCTACAAACATAAATAAAGAATAATATAAGAACTCACAAGAATTAAACTTATGAATTGATTAAAAATTGTCAACTAATTAATAACATTACCTTCAAAACCAAGAATTCAATTTCAAGTGCAAACGAGAGTTTCCACGTTCTCATGATCTAGAGAGTTTCGATACTTATTTAAAATACAAGAACTAATACCAAAAGAAATCTCTGATGCTATTGTTGTTATTGGAATGCTCAAGATATGCAAGCTGTGGAAATCTAGGCTTAAGATCTTTCCACCATTGCAATACATTTAAATCTTCAACCGTGCAACCTATAATCTTTAGCTCTTCCAAATAAAGATTTAATTAAGATTTTGGTTCTTTCACTTGAATAGTTTCAAATCTTTTAAAAGCCTATATCATTGGGTATTTCAAAATAAATTAATTGTCATTACAAAAGAGAATTTAAAATAAAGTATATACTTAAAAAAAAAATGAACTTTCATCACTCAAAGCAAATGTACTCTTTCCCTTCAAACTAGCATGTGTAAGAGGTTGTGAGTTATTATGTTGGCTTGAAGTAATTTAGTAATACTAAATAGAGTTAATTTTATATATTTTACTTTGATTAGAATGTTAAACATATAAAAAATTAAAATAAAAATAAAATTTTAATATAATTAAAACTATTAAAAAATTAAATGGGCTGTCCTATTTAAGCCCAAACTAAATCCATTTAGGCCCGAGCCTAAATAGGCAGGGCTAAAAAGCCCTTTTTCTTAAATGTGCTACAAAAATGATGTCCAAGCCTTGAATAAAATGGGTTAGCCCAGGCTGACCCAACAGGCCTTGGCCCATTTTGACAGTGTTATTTGTGAGCATATTCATCTATATGTTCTTAAACATGCTTGTTTGATATCTACTAACAAATTTGTTTAACTTAAATGAACTGATCTCTAATATTTAAATAAATCAAGTTTGAACATAATGTAAAAAATTCTTACTTAACATGAATCGATCACAAACAATCGTAAAAGCTAATGAACAGTTTATGAATACAATAAAATTTGTTCGTTCATGTTCGATAATCTTGATTTATTTCCATCTTTTTACAAAATCAAATTAAAGCACTGAATTTGTTGTATAATTATATAATTGGATAATTATTTCATATCTGCAGGTATATTTTTTTACTTCACCAGGTATTTTTTTTACTTCACAAGTGGTGTTAGGATCATGAAACATATCTTATAAAAAATATTAAAAAATAAATAATAAATAGAATAGGACATGTGTTATGATCCAACCCCGTTTGTAGAGTAAAAAAACTCCACCGATGGTGTATAAAATAATTATCCTTATATAATTTAGGGTGGGTGCTTTTTTGGAGAGAAGTTGTGTGCTATGTGTTAATGGTGGAGTCTAATTCTTTATTAAGGTTACTATTGTAATTTTCTTATTAAAAAGTATTGCCCTAATTCTCATGTTTAAAAAAGGTTGCTAGCCACTTCATGTATTTTGATTTTTTTTTTTAAATTTATACTTATTGCTTTAAATTATTAGGTATATTCTATATAAATTTAAACTTTAATATTATTTATGACTTTTATCCTAAAGTAGAAAATCTTGAGTCCATCAAACTTGTTCATATTTACCTTTTCTTACTATCTCTTACATAAAGAAATGGAAAATACAAGTATTGAGACTTAAACCTCACCTTTGTATACTTTAGAAATAAAAACATGACAATTTAAACTAACAATCAAAGTCACATTTACCTTTTTTTTTCTTTCTAAAAGTATTTCTATTCATTCTATTCTATAGTTGTGTTTAATAATATCATCATTATCATCATCAAAACCTTTATCCCAAGAGATTGGGGTACATTACATGAATCAATATCTGAACTCACATTAGATTGTTCATATGAATTCTTTTTCTCCACACATTTCTATCTAAGACAATATGTTTATCCAACTCTAATACCTTCATATCTTTTCAGATTATTTCCTCCCAAATCTTTTTCAATTTTCATTAGACGAATAAGATGAATAAATAAATTGACAATGTTTTATCTAGCAAAATGTGGGTTTATATCATGCCATAGACAGCCAACTGCCTTGTTAATTTTTCTCCTGGTGGGGTTTGATTTGAGAGTTGGAAGGGAACTTTCTTTTCCCTTTTCTTGGGCAAAGAGAAGATTGAGGTGGAGATAACCGTGTTTTGAATTTTGATGGGCTAAACATAAGCCCACCGGCCAGGTTGGAGCTTGCCAGTTAGGCAGTTACCATATCATTTGCTGGAACACGTTTTTCAGTTTGAGTAAACTACAAGAAATTGCTGCACTAGATTCGACTTTTGTCTTACACTACTTCTGCAAAAAGAAATGGTTTGAATTGAAACCACATGACAGAACAACATCCACAACGTTAAACACAATGACACTGTGTCTTACCAAACAAGCATCTTTGTACCCATACTAAATTTAATCATAACCCAATTCTCATAATTCATAGTTTATTTATATTTAAATTGGAAAGAAATATGGCAGTGTGCTAGAGAGAGAGTATATGCATGGAGCCAAGCTGCGGACCGAGGAGAGGATAGGAGAAGATTTCAAACTGGGCCAGGGATATTCATTTCAATAAACTGGCTTTTCTATATTTTAAATTTAAAAGGAAATTCTTCGAATGGGACTTTAATTATTACTTTCAACAATGGGAAGCCTTCCTTTTCTTCTCACCATTAAAGTCAAGAACCAGCTGGTACAGTGTTAGATTTCCTAATTTAATGCACTAATACTTTCAATATATGAAACTTGAAATTAAAAAAAAAAAGGAAAAAAGAAAAAAAACCAAGACTTTATTCATGAAAAGATAAACTGCAGAGGGAAAAATGTTGATGGCTTTGCTTTGGATTCTCGCTTTTCAAGTGAAAAAATAAGGACCCCATTTTGTTTTGGTTGAATTGTGCAGATACATAGTGATGAGTGTCTCTGGTGGGCTCAGTCAATGTTTTTTGGCTATGGAAAGGTACTTTCTTTTAAGCTGTTTTTAGCCCCATTTTTTGTCCCCTTTTTTTTTTGTATGATGATGAAATGAGTGATTATTTTCACTTGTGTTTTACCTCCAACTGTAGCTTTCAATTTATGGTATTTTAGTTTTTCTTTTCATTTCTCTTTATGATGTGGCTTGCTCTGAATTCATCATGTTTCAGTTGAATTTTTCTGGGTTTTTTGTTATTAGTTGCACTCTGAAACTTTGATGAGAAAATTGGCTGTTTAAGCCCAACTTACTGGGTGGTTATGGTGGTTTTCTGAAGCTGGGCTGCAGCAAAATAGGTGGGTTTTTTCTTGTTTCAGCATGTGAATCTGACTTAAGATTCTTGGGTCAGAATTTAAGAACTCAATTGCTTCTAGTATTTAGAAAGTTGCTGAAATTCGAAAGTATGGTTTAAATCTCATATCAAGAGTTCTTTTTTGTTTCTTTAAGGTAGTAACCTTTGATTCTTGAGTATTTCTGGATCCAGAGTTTCATTTGTGTCTCATATGCTAATAATATACATAACCGGTGCTAATGCTTGCTTTTTATGCTGTTTATGTTCTTGGAATTATCCTAATTTTGCATGGTTCGTTATCTTGATGCAATTGTTGAAGGATTTCAAGTGTAACGAAAGGGTATGGCAATTAAGGATTGGATAAATAAGCAAGGATTTAGTATTCGAGGGAGGTTTCAGAAAATGATGAAGTGCATCTGGTCAGGACAGCAATTAAGAGTTGATGATACTATTGATTCTTCTGAGTCCCTAGCGACTCGAGACTATTCAGTGAGTGGTTACTCGTCTAGAGCTGGTGAGATGGTGGAGACAAAGGTTGACAATAGCAATATTGAAGAAGCTGAGTCATCTCTTCGTGAGAGTGGATATCTGAACTATGAGGTTGGTCTTGCTTTCAGCATTTCTTTTTATTGTTTGTGACAGTCGCCATTAGTAACTGGTCAATTTTTGTCTTTCCTTTCGCACTCTGTTGATCTTTGACATCATTGCCTATAATATATTTATTTGCAGTGTTTAGATTTAAATAACAAAGGGTTAATTTATAGGAAGCAAGGGCATTGTTAGGAAGGCTTGAGTATCAAAAAGGAAATATAGAAGCTGCGCTTCATGTGTTTGAAGGAATAGATGTTGCTGCAGTGACTTCCAAGATGAAAGTTTCCCTTTCTAGAAGATGTGAGCAAAATCGGCGCCACTCACAAAGTGATGCTGCTCCGGCCATGTCTATGCATGCTGTTAGCTTACTCCTTGAAGCTATTCTTCTGAAAGCAAAATCATTGCAACACCTTGGAAGGTTTGGAGGTATGCCCTTCAACTTCTTTTTACTTAATTATTTTTGAGGATCTTTATTGACATGCTACTCGATGGAAACTAGAAGACAAATTTTAGGCTTCTTTGATGGTTCAGTGTGATAATCATTTCAGCAAAGTCTTATTTTTATATTTTGTTCTGGATATTGTTACAGAAGCTGCTCAATCATGTAAAGTTATTTTGGACACTGTTGAATCTGCATTGCCAGAGGGCCTGCCTGAAAACATCTCTACAGATTGTAAACTACAGGAAATTTTGAACAAAGCTGTGGAATTGCTTCCGGAGTTATGGAAACATGCAGGGGATCTCCAAGAAGCTATCTTGTCTTACCGGCGAGCTCTCCTCTATTACTGGAATCTTGATACTGGAACCAAAGCAAAAATAGAAAAGGAATTTGCAGTATTGCTTTTATACAGTGGTGCTGAAGCAAGCCCCCCAAACCTCCGTTCGCAGATGGAAGGTTCCTTTGCGCCAAGAAACAACATAGAAGAGGCTATTCTTTTATTACTAATTCTACTGAGAAAATTTTTTCTCAAAAGGATTGGTTGGGATCCATCAATCTTGGATCATCTTGTTTTTGCTCTATCTATTTCAGGTGAACTAAGAGCCATAGCCCATCAAATTGAAGAGTTGCATCCAGAGATCATCAAAAGAAAAGAAAGATATCATACTTTGGCTCTCTGCTACAATGGAGAAGGTGAGGACGTAATTGCTTTGAATCTTTTGCAGAACCTTTTGAACAGCAGTGACAATTCAGACTGCGTTCTGGAATTATTGCTGGCCTCAAAAATTTGTGGGGACAATATGAGTTCTATTGAGGAAGGGATAAATTGGGCAAGGAATGCACTTATTGGATTGAATGGAAGATGTGGGCAGATGATGAGCAAAGCAAACTGCTTACTGGGAGTTTTATTGTCAGCTCAGTCTCGGTTGGTGTCTTCTGATTCTGAGAGGAATTTGAAGCAATCTCAAACAATTGAGGTGCTGGAAACTGCAGAAAAGATGATGAGAGAAAGGGATCCTTACATTGTATTCCATCTTTGTCTAGAAAATGCTGAGCAGAGAAAGTTGGATGTTGCACTTTATTATGCAAAGCAGCTGCTGAAACTTGAAGCAGGGTCTAGTGTTAAAGGATATGTCCTTTTGGCTCGGATATTGTCAGCTCAAAAACGGTTTGTTGAGGCAGAGGCAGTAATTAATGCTGCTCTTGACCAAACTGGGAAATGGGACCAAGGAGAACTGTTGAGAACCAAAGCTAAACTTCAGATTGCACAGGGCCAGTTAAAAAATGCAGTTGAGACATATACTCATCTTCTTGCTGTTCTCCAAGTTCAATATAAAAGCTCAGGTGCTGGGAAGAAACTTCTGAAGGTAGGTTGCCCATGCCATCGTATCAAGTTTATTCTTTGAAGTAGAATTTCGCCAAAAGGGATAAGCTTGCAACTGGTTGGCAAAGTTATGAAAGGAAGTAAAAAATCAAATAAATTAACTTTCCTCTTTGATTGAAAAACTCATCACTTTGGGATAGGTACAAAAATTTCTTATTAATTTTCATAGTAACCTTAAGTGTCTAGTTGATATTACCATCCCCAGTCAAACAGTAAAGAGATTATTGAGAATCTATTACTGTTTCATTCCTGCATCTCAGTGCTAAAACAAAGAAGTGGCTCACTGTTTATAGATCCTTCCGAGCTTGAGAGACATGCAAAACATTAGACTAAACAGAGTAAAAGAAAATGAAACTTTATGCTTGTTATTTGTGTGTGAGTGAGATAGTTGCATGTTAAAATCTGCAAAGAGATTCATTTGTGTTGCATGGATTGTGGTATAAAACTGAGGTATTTTTGGATGATAGTTACAGTTCAATACGAGTGACAATGTGTTGTAGGTTCTGATCCTTTTGAATTTTCATGTGGCAAAAGATATTAACCGCATCATCCATGTTTTTTGGTGACTATAGAAGCTCAAATTGAGTGAGAGGGAATTGCACCAGCACACAACTCATAAAATTAGAAGTCTGTTTGTAGGACTCTTGGATAAATTGCTCTTTTTATTCCTCACAGACAAAGGGAAAGTGGGATAGAAGCTTGGAAATGGAAACATGGCATGATCTAGCTAATCTGTACACAAGCTTGTCACAGTGGCGGGATGCTGAGGTCTGTCTGTCAAAATCCAAGGCTATCAATCCTTTCTCTGCTACTAGATGGTACTCTACAGGTATGCTGTACGCTCCTATTTCATTCTCACTTATTAAATTTCATGCTCGGACACCTGGGTAGTTCTCTTACTTCGTCTTTTCTCGAATATATTTCGACTGTAGCTTTTAGATAATGTCTCATAGCTGTGAAAAATGGTTTCTATCAACTTTTCATGGTTCACTTGTCTTGGATAGGGAAGAAAGAATTTTTAAAGTCTAAAATACTGCACTTGGTCACTTTGGTTTAAATTGTTATTCCTTGGAATTGTTTTAAGTCTTATCTCTTTTTCGTCTTATATAAACTTTAGTTTTTTGTTTCCTTTAATCATTATTCTTTGAACTCATTCTCAGTAATGTAAACCTTATGGCATGTTCATATTTGTTAGTATTCGCAATCAGTAATCTTTTAGAAGGTGAGTTTAGTTGGTGGTGATTTTGTTAGGTTTACTTAATGAAGCGAAGGGCTTCCACCAGGAAGCTCTAAGATCATACAGGAAAGCATTAGATGTTGAACCCACACATGTTCCAAGCTTGATATCTACCGCTTGCATCCTCAGACAGCTTGGTGGCCAATCCATGCCCATAGTGAGAAGTTTTCTGACCGACGCGCTTCGACTCGACAGAACAAACCCTGTCGCCTGGTACAATCTGGGGTTGCTCTACAAGGATGATATGAGTGCATTGGGCCTAGAGGCTGCAGAATGCTTTGAAGCTGCTGTGCTTCTTGAAGAATCTGCACCAATTGAACCCTTTAGATAAGCTCCTTTATTTGCACAATGGTTTTTCAATGCTAGCCATGCATGAATTGTTGTATGTAATTTGGACATGTAAGTTTGTACATCTTAGTTTAGGTTATGTAGAATATATATCTGGAAAAAGTATACAAAAAAAAAAAAGAAAGGAAAACTTTTTTTGTGTGATTTGCCTTGCTTCTAAGTATATTGGTTATGTAGAATATATATTGCTTCTAAGTATATTGTTTATGTACATCTTAGTTTAGGTTATGTAGAATATATATCTGGAAAAAGTAAACAAAAAAAAAAAGAAAGGAAAAATTTTTTTGTGTGATTTACCTTGCTTCTAATTATATTGGTTTAAATATTTCCTTCCAAAATCATCTCATGTGCTGGTAAATAGTAATATAACATAATGTAGCTTTGTTTGTTATTAAAACTTAAAATACACGCATACTCTATCGCATTTGAATGGCTAAAATTTTACAATAATGAAGGTCTGATTTGTTATTACCAAAAGGAGAAGGCTTAGTAAACAAATAAATCTTAGAACTTTACTCTAAAGTGCAAATAAGCTTTTGACTTATAATTGCATGAAATGAAGACTATAAATTTTTATTTCAATTTAAATATACCCATTAAGTCTAAAAAATGAATCAATGATATCCAATAGCAAAATTTTTTAAAATAAATTTCCTTAAATGTTTGTCATTTAACTCATTCAAATCATCATCATCATCAGAGCCTTTATCCCAAGAGATTAGGTTAGGCTATATGAATCAATATCTGAATTCACGTTAGATCATCCATATGTATTCTCCTCCTCCATAAATTCCTATTCAAGGTCATTTGCTCATTCAATTTTAAAACCTCCATATTTTTCCAAACTACTTCCTTCCAAGTCTTTTTCAGTCTTTCTCTAGTCTTAACCCTTCTCTCTACATCCATAGCCTCTATTCTCCTAACTGGAGCATCTACAGGTCTACGTCTTACTTGTCCAAACCAACGTAAACGATTTTCACACATCTTGTCTTCGATAGGTACCACTCCAACTATCTTACGAATATTATCATTTCTCATTCTATCATTTCTTGTATATCCACATATCCACCGTAACATTCGCATTTCTGTTACACTCATCTTTTGTGTATGTAGCCTCTTAGTCGCCCAACATTCACTACCATATAACAATGTTGGTCTAACAACTGTCTTATAAAACTTACCTTTCAATCATATAGAGATTCCTTTATTGCACAACACACCTGTAGCACTTCTCCACTTATTCCATCCAGCCTGGATCCTATAAGTCATATCACCATCAATCTCTCCATTCATCTGTACTATTGATCCCAAGTATCGAAAATGATCCCGCTTAAGTATCGCCACTACATCATGCTCTTCCACTCGGTTAGAACTAAATTTACACTCAATGTATTCAGTCTTCACTCTGTTTAGTTTAAATCCTTTTGATTCCAACGTTTGTCTCTATAATTCTAACTTTGTATTGATCTCCGCTCTAGTTTCCACAGATAAGACAATATCATCTGCAAATATCATACACCAAGGCAACTCATTCAAATAAATCTAATAATTTTTATCAAATTAAATCATCGAACTAAGGAAATTTTAACAAAGAAATAAATATTTT
The DNA here is from genome assembly GCA_031772115.1 of Heritiera littoralis. Lineage (NCBI taxonomy): Eukaryota > Viridiplantae > Streptophyta > Magnoliopsida > Malvales > Malvaceae > Heritiera > Heritiera littoralis. Next base: position 1,475,377 of record JAPDPK010000147.1, read on the forward strand.
ATTCCATCAGGATCGAATTACAAAAAAATAAAAGTTTATAACCTTAGTTTCATATAACAAAAGATCAGTCATAGATTTATTTTTATTTTTTAGTAAAGTCTGAAGATTTATTTGAGTGAGAAAATTCTTATAAATTATGAAGAGTTCAATAATATTTCTACGTATTTATGTTTCTAATATTTTATCTTAATTTTTTCCAAAAAAATACAAGAATAAAATAAAAAAAAATACTAATATGTATATGTAATATTTACATTTTCCAAGGTTAAAGAATTGGCAACATTGCCAACATATACTATTGTACCAAAACAAAAAAAGGAATGTGGTTAAGCATTAAAATCTTTAAACCCTAATTTAAAGTCTCGAGTAAATCCAAATTCCAAAAGAAAATTTATGGGCTCCCAACAATTTTTTTTAATTAAAAGCTTACCATAAATCCTTAACCCTATAAACCCTAGTATAAGATTACAAGTTTTGGAATCAAAAAGATTTTTTAGGTAATATTTAGTATAGAAAACCCTTTCTTCTTCCTTAAGAAAGAGAACAGGAAAATATTTTGCTCCAATTCAAACTTGTTTCAAAGATGCAAGACATCCAAGTCTTCGTGAATGAACTTGTCTCCAAGCTTCAAAAAAGGTTAGGTGTATTAATTTATTTTCTTTTACTAAAGACTTATATTTTATGTGGGGGTTTCATAGCATTGTGTTTTTGAGGAATTATTGGCAGGAGAATTGAGGGCTCAGACACAACTGCTCTACTGACGGCAGAGTTGCTTAGATCAGTGATATCACAGCAGAAGATGTCATCAGAAAGCCAGGCTGAAGCTCTCATTGAGGCAGTGAGGGATGTTGGAGTGAAGTTAATTGCAGCAAATCCTGTTGGTATGCTTTAAATCTAATTAGTACTATTAACTTGTGGTGATTCTGAAGTTTTCACAAGCTTGGGAAAAGAAAGATGTGTATATATTGGGTTATTGGTGCTAAATTAGCATTTGGAATTTCTGATATCTGCTGCATCCGAGCATTTGATTCCATGATCATTTATTCCCTGCGCTCAAGGTGTTGGGTTAAAATTCCCCAAATAAAAAATAAATAAAAATTTATGATATACCTTCCTGATGAATGCAGGTTGTTTCTATACATAAGCTGTATCTGTCTTTGGGGCATATCAGACAAAGACATAAACATTAGTCATTGCATACCAATTATATGTTAAAATACTGAAATAATGGAGCAAAATTAAGGAAGGCAGCAAGGAATGTTTTATTTTAGTGTTTTTAGTATAAAATCAACCTTCATTGTGTGAATAGGTCAGAGCTCCTTTGATTAATTTATCTGGTGCGTATTCGAATATCTTCTGAACTTATGTACATAGATGTCTTTCTTTAGGTGAAAATTTGCATTTTATTGTCTTTAGCGAAACGAAATTGTGATATTTGACAGTTGGTTTTGCATGCAAGAAAGGCTCACATAAGCCTCTGTATTTCAATGTTTGTGCTAAACTGTTGGAGATTTGCAGTTCATTAAAGTCTATGCTATTACTCCAAAAGAAACTGTTCCCATGAATTAAAATTGCAGAGCTTGCTGTTGGAAACATTGTAAGGAGAGTTTTACATATCATTAGGGAAGAGAATCTTTCCCTCATGACAAATGCTGTTGGAGGAATGGGAATATCAACTTGCTTTGATGATCAAAATTATATCGGTCTCAAAGATGATCAGGATTTGCTCACTGCTGCTATTGCTGCTAAAAGCCCTTTGCATCCACCTTCATTGCATTCCCTTCTTGAGCGCTTGCCTGACTCAGAAACAGATTCCAAGACTTGCAATTATTGGGACGACTCTAAAGGAAAAGGAAAATGTAACCTCTCTATCTACTTATTTTTCCTAACTTGACATCTTGCTAATATATAGGCCAAAATGGTTTACTTTTATATCAATGGCATGTTTCATCCTTTACAGCAGCAGATAAAAATGCGAGTTTGAAATTGAAGAATCGTGTCCTAGAGGCAGTTAATTACCTCATTGAAGATCTAATGGACTGTCATGAACAAATTGCAGAACAAGCACTGGAGCTTATTCATCAAAAGTAATTTCTACTAAATTTGTTATTGTTTTTCAAGTTGCTTAACATAGGACTATAACTTGCCATTTGCTTGATTGATTTTGCCTTAGTTTCTGTCTTTCTTACAAAATTAATGTCTCTGCATGTTTAAGTTATTTTGACTACTTGTCTTGATTCTACAGTGAAGTCGTATTAACTTTTGGCCGTTCACGAACTGTGAGGAATTTTCTGCTTGCTGCAACAAAGAAAAACCGGTCAATTCAGGTTTTTGTTGCTGAGGGTGCTCCAAAGTCGGTACATAAAACTACAAATCGTATCCTTTATAGCTTGGATAAGCCAATACCTTACCATTAAGTTTACTCATTCATTCTCTCTTGATAAATAATAGGTATCAGGGCCATGTTCTTGCAAAAGAATTGGCAGCAAGAGAAATAAAAACAATATTGATCTCTGATTCTGCAATTTTTGCAATGATTTCTAGAGTCAACATGGTAACTTTTAACTTTGCTGTGTTTCTACTCTATTAATTGATGTTGCAGATGTTGTTAAGCTGACTCAATCTGAAAGTTCTCCTGTAGGTTGTCATTGGAGTTCATGCAGTGATGGCCAATGGTGGAGTCATAGGACCTGTTGGGTTGAATATGGTTGCGCTTGCTGCAAAAAGGCATGCTGTTCCATTTGTTGTGGTTGCAGGCTGTCACAAGGTATGTTAGTTCAATAAAACCTGCTTTCAACTTTGCATTTCCTGGCTTTGATTCATATATTTTGGCTTTGTTGATGATATTCCTACAATGCTCGATAGTTTTGTCCGCTATATCCAAACAATCCAGAGGCTTTGCTGAATGAGATGAGATCCCCATCTGAACTGTTGGATTTTGGGGAATTCTCAGCCTGCATGGATCATGGAATCGGCAGTGGTGCACCACTACTAAGCATTGCCAATCCTGCATTTGATCATGTTCCACCGGAACTCGTCAGCCTTTTCATATCTGACATGTAAGTGTACTTATTGATCATTTTAATGTCAATGTATTGGTTAAGCTCGGACTGACATGGTTTTGATGATATTCTAATGGTTTTTTCCTTGCTAACAGGGGAGGGCATAACCCCTCATCTATTTACCGGCTCATCTCTGACCATTACTCACCAGATGATTTGATCATGGAACAGCAGACTGCTTCCTGAATGTTTAGAACCAAACCATATTTCCTATTTCAATACTTATTCTTTTGCAAAAATCTTGTTATCTTCTGTGGGCTTGTTGGCTAGGATTCATTGTTCCTTCACTTTTCATGCAGGTGCAGCTCTGGGTAGTGTTTACTGATTGCTGGAGGGAGGATCAGAAGAAGGAAACTAAGGGCTCTTTTTTTCTTTTTCTCAGTTAAATTAACAGAAGCTAGATTCTAGGTTTATATTGGATCAATTCTAGAAAATACTAATCCCTGATTACTTGACAAGAAAATGAGAAAATTTTTCCCTTCTTTTTGCTGGTTACATACCTGAATAGTTGCCGTTGGAAGTCAAATGACATTTTCAATTAGCTGAATTGCATAACTAGTTGTAATCATGCATCAAAGAATATGGATTTTTGCAACTGATATTTCAACTATGCAATTGTATCTAATTCATAAGCAATTATTTCAAATCTCGATGTTTAACCAAGCATAGCCTTTCATGCTTAGTTATATCTGAATCTGTAATTATCTACGTTTCATCCTTCTAGCAATGGTGAAAAACAACACAAATTCCTGTTTGATGCACACGATAGTTGATGACTTCTAATATCAAATTTACTGCAAGATAGATGCAGAAGCCAGGAGGATCAAGATTCAAAACTTCTTCACCAATTGAACAAAGTTCGGCTTCTTTTCACAAATACAGCCACTGCTCCGAATCATGATATTCTCTCTTTTAACAGAAGGATTCACATCAGGCAAATAAGAATTGAATAGCGCAAGCAAATCAAAACCAGGGAAAAGAATAGAAATTAGCCAAATCTTTAGCAACAACTTTGCATTCTTAAAATGGTTTGCGAAGGTCTATTCCAGCCTTCTTCGCAACAGCATCCAGTCCATTCTTCTCTATGGTCTTCAATGCCTTGGTTGACAAACGCAATTTTACATAGCGGTTACCAGCTTCCCACCAAACCTTCTTGTATTGGAGGTTGACAAACTGCAATTTTTTCGTCTTGTGGTTCGAGAAAGAAACTCTGTTAGCTTTGTTTGCCTTTTTTCCAGTTAAAGGGCATACTCTGCCTGAAAAGATTGATCAAGTTATGAATTAAAATCATTGTCCACCAATCAATTAAATGGCTCTAATAAAAATCGAAAAATTGGTTGAGGATGGACTACAGTACAACTACAATATTACTAAATAAAGAGAACATAAGCCAAGCAAGACAGCCAATGCCATTAGAAACATTTCCAGACTTTTTATGTAAAAACAAGCTATACAAGCCATAACCATACAAGCTACATGAACACTGACCATCTTGAAACAAATGGCTACAACCTTATCGATAATAGCAACTGACATTGCACCTTCACCTCACCGTACAGTCTTTAGTTCTAAATTCCATAGGGAAAGCCGTGGTCAAAATTCTACAACTCCCATAGCCATAAATTTCCCTTTAGTCTCGAACATTTAACCGATCACCAACACTCCACTCTACCAGCTCTTTCAATTAAATATAACAAAAATTCTTCCATAGACTGTACATTAACCAACAAAACACAAAGATCCCCTCCTCAAAACTCGTTCAAAAAAGATACATTAAACAGCTCATACTGAAACAGATCTATTTTTGCTTTCACAAACTCTAATTTATTGCCGATTCCAGCTTAGAATTAGCATGCAATGTAACTATTTGTCAAATTCAAACAATTGAAAGATTTCAGCTTGGTATTTATGTCTTCCAAGTATTTGTCTAAATGCAACTTAAACCAACAAGTTCACATTTTCATTTAAACTTTGCATTCAAGTTAACAAAACCAGATATTATTTTAGACAATTTCAGTACCACTCTCCTAAAAACACCCACTTGCATTTATATAATTGTTAACTTTCAACTCCACAATGAAATTTCATATATTGCAAGAAAAAATAAAAAGGAAAGCGCAAAATTGAAACCAACACAGAAATTTAATCATAAAACTGAAATAAGAATAAAAAAACCAAGAGTAAGAAACAAAAGAGAAAAGGGATTTAAGAGCAACAGGCTGCAGAGCAGGAGTGAAAGGTGAGGGTATGGGTTTTACAGGCGCCACGGCAGGGAGGTTGTAGGAGATTTTGATGCCACTGAGTTGAGAAGAAACAGAACCCAGTAGTTGTAAAGATGGCCCTGTCATTAAAGGCTCTGGTGTGTGAAACCTAAGGCCAGAAGTACTTCCCAAAGTAACCAACGTTGCCATTATTGCTTTATCAATCTTTCAGTTTTTCTGTTTATCTGTTTGTTTTCGGGAGGGAAAAGAAAAGAATGTGTGGCCAATGATTGTGTTCACTTATTTCGTCAGGCTCCTTTTTTTTTTTTTGCTGTCATTTTGGGCTTTTGCCTTTAAATAAAGGAGTAACAATCATTTCCCTGTAAAGGAAAACGAAGTGCGACCCAAGCACACCTAGCCCAGCTGATGGTTAACTCTGAAAAAAAAAAGTATTCAAAGACCATTATAACCAGAGCTAGACTGAGCCACCAATTTCATTGGTTTGCTTTTTGAAAGTGTTTATGATAAAAAAAGGTCAGTGGCCCTATTCTTACATGACTACAAAAATATCAGTGTAATACACACGTTATCTGTAGTACATCTACTTTTACAGTAATGTCAAATATAAGGCAATAGAGACAGATTGGCTCCACGGAAAGTTGATTTATCGAGTGACCATCACCAACCAAGCTGGTCAGATGGATGTAACTCCTCTTCCTTCCAGTGCCTCTTATATTGCAACACCAAAAAGTAGACTGGTTGAAGCCAATCTACCTCCGAAAAAATTCCAAAATCTGATCTAGTCAGAGTAAGATTTCATTGTGCCATATGGCCGAGGACTACTGTAATGATGCACAAAATTCAAATGGAGCATAATGATGCTCAACATACTAAAAATTTAAGTATGCAGGGAGTTTAAAGGCTTGGTGAAGCAGTATATCTCCAATTGCAGTGATCCAATTCATTTTGGAAATTTCACCCGGTAAAGGTCTGGATCGATGTACTCCACAGTCACAATCTGGTCCTCAAATCGGCGTCCATGTATACAGTGTGCAGCTATGCATGATGCTTCTGTTCTTCTATACTCAACAAAGACACAGCCAGGCTCAAAAATCTGTTGTAGATTGGTCTCCCAATTTTCATCCTTCTTGATAGTATCTGATAACATTCTCAGACTACCAGGAGAACCATCAACAGCCCCTTGTAACTTTCCATCGGCTTCCTCCAGCTGTGGATCTTCTTCAAGCACCAATTTCTTTTCCACATTTATGACTTCACTTTGAATATTGCCAGCAACCTTGTCATATTGAGAGTCTGGTTCCTCTTTAAGGGTATTCAGCAGCTCAGAGGTCTTTTGAGAAATTGTTATGGCCACACTCTGAGAGGCAGAACCTTCAGCTGCCACCTCAGTATGACCTGATAACTTTCCATTGATTTCCTCTAGATTAGAATTTTCTTCAGCTGCTAATATCTTGTCAATAATTGTGGCTTCACCATGAATACTATCAGCATTCTGGTCAGAATAATAATCTGATTCCTCTTTTGACATATTCATGAGATTGGGAACCTCTTGGGAAACTGTCTTGTCTACCATCTCCAAGGCCTGATCTTCCACAGCCATTTCACTATCAACCTCAGCTCCAGTAGCACTGTTGTTGCTATCAAGCCCCCCAGGATGAAATTGCTCAGCATCCAAGCTCCCATGGTTTATGTCTTCGGTATTGATATTACCACCCTGTCGAAGTAACTCATTGTCCACAAGGTTGCCCAAATGCTTCTCGTCATTATAGATGTCACCTGCTCTTGCTTTGAGAGAATCACTTGGAATTTTTATCCCAGCAGTTCCTCCAGAGTTTCCATCAGCAACTTCTTCCATTGTCTCTGCTTTAACATTCATTACATCATTTTCTAGGCTCTGCCTGGTCCCAGTTTCCCTCATATTATCGTTCATTGTGTTATCTCCAGTGGTGATGATACTGTTTGCATGCTTGACAACCTTAACAGATTTGATCGTACCAAACCTGCAGGATTGAGGGTACAACATACATATTTCAGATTAACCCAATAAGAAATATAATCATGAAAAGAGATCAAATTCGAACAGGGTGTTTTTGTTGGACCTGGAACACTCTAACCGTACATCTTCTAGTATTTCTTCCACCTCTGCTTCAGATAGTGATGAAAAGTCCTCCGGGAACTAGGCCACAAAAACAAGGACAAGAATTATGATAAGGAAAAAGGTTTTCCTCTCAGAAAAGAACGTCAGTGAACTAGAAATAAACTTGTTTACTGTAAATTTATTGAAGTCAAAATGTGAGATCATTACCAACATAACTGCACGTGCATCTAACGAATATACTTTACCAGATTTTTAAGCTTAAGGACTTGAGTAGGCTTCTGAAGAAGTGGCCTCGCGAATTGAGGGATAACACAGGATTCTTGGTCTCCACCATTTCCCTAGGACATGTTTCTTCTAGTTAGTATAAATCTCCACATAACATTATGGCTAATGAGAAAAAATTAAAGCTGAAGCTTTGTAAGAAAAGTGAAAGTGCTTGTGTAGTACCAAGGATGAGCAGTCAGGAACAGCCTGAACTGCAGTGATTACTTGTCCCCCCAATTTCATTCCGTTCAGACCCGCACAGGCTTTGAGAGAAGCAGATTGGTCTACATACTGATATATTAACTTATCAGATATTCAAGTTTAGCAGAGCAGCTTTGTTTACACAAACAAAAGAAAAGATTGAATAAAAAAGAAAAGAATAGGAAATTCATAAGGACAGAACAGAAAGCAAAAAAGAAAAAGTTTAAGGGAAGCAGCTGCAATTGTTTGACACTTATTTGCGAAAAAAACAAGAATAAAACAGAGAAGTAAATACATTCTACGTTACCTCTAGAATAGCATATTGTTCACTACAATTCTCATTGATCTCGAAGTGATATGCTTTCAAAGGACCAAAGGCACTAGCAATCTCCACAAACTGAAAATGGCATAAAAAACCTAGTCAGTTTCAAAGAGTGATAAACTTAAAATTGAAGATGAGAAAGAGAAAAGGATAATTAGTAGGGAGGAGAGATGATGCAGGAATAAAAGAGCTCTAGAGCTAATTTCTGAGCATCAATGAGAATTTGAAAGTCAAATTACCATTTCAGATGAAAGAGCCTTTGAAAGTCCACCAATGAAGATCTGCACCAAACTCCCAACAAAAGGAAATAATACATAAAGATTGCCACAAAACCAGAGTAAGTAGGTTAAATGCTATCAACAAGAGGTGCAGGTGGTAATATGGCAAGATCAAAAAGAAAAAAAGGCAACAAGACAACCATAAAAAGGATAAGATAATTAGGAAATACTGGCAGTGCTCCAACAGTATGCAATGCAAGTCATCTTACTGCAAACTGTAGCAGAGACTTGTTATAATTACATACCTTGTAATGTGACTCCTTCACAATATCATTGGCTGTGTTTACTGTTGCCTCCGATTTCTCCGGTTCGCCAGTCTGCATGAAAATAGCAACTGTCTGAAAACCTGCTACGATGATAACCACAATTTACCTCAGAAGCAGCAAAGCAGTAAAACGTACAAGCCTTTTTTGGCTGAATAGAAAGCACTAAGTGAATTACAATCATTCTATCCACAACAAGATAAACAAAGGCAAAGCATGTAATAATCATACAGGTCAATTGATGATTGAAAGTACACCAAAATTCTGAATTACAAAACAAGCACTCTGATGTACAGAAACATTGAAAATGAAACTGTTTTGGTCTTACTTCATCAGTTTCAGAGTAATATAGGCAAATGACTAAATTAGCAGAAATGCCTCAGCAAACAAGACCATATACTCTTCAAATTTTGTGCTAGTTGGCTTCCTGTCTTAACTCTCATCTCCTCATAGTGGAATAATATTATGGAGGTAGAGTGCATTTGGCATGTGGATCCAGTGGAAAATAAGGGGTGCATTCCCGTAGGGAGCTGGCTCCCTACTGCACCGCCACCAGTGTGCCAAACAGAACCTTTACATCCTTCCCATTTATCAGTGTGCAGCAGACACATATACACCAAAGTGTCAAGTTTATGGATTTAAAGAGGGTAATACTAAATCCAAGTAATTAAAAATTTGTAGAAACTAATCAATTTAAGGAGCATTTCAAAAATTGCACACTTAACAGTAGGGAAAAGAAACTCATCATTACTTCTGTAGAAGAAAAGGAAATAATCGAAAACATTGAAAACTTCTAATCAACATGATCCAAGTACAACACCAATAATAAATACATAAAATTGTTCATTCACAGAATATTCAAATCAGTCATTACATCAACAACCATAATTATGAAAACAGAGTAATTAACAAATTTCTAGTCAAACAATTCTTTTGGTCCTGGAACCAAATATTTGCAGTACTAATAGTATCATCAGTTCCACAAAAGAGATTCCCAAAGATAGGATAGTTCATAAATAAATCGATATAACCAAACAAGAAAGGAATAAAACTGTATAATCTGAAAAGAAAAATATCCACGAAGACTGATAATAAAATAAAGTTTTCATTTATACTACCACTTCAACAAAGTCTTTAGGTCGTCTGACTTTGAGAATAGAACCAGAGAAGGTACTGCCATCAAAGGAAAGAGCTGCAGAAGCATCCTCTGGTGTAAGGAATTCAATAAGAGCTTGGCTCCGTCCTTTGTTTCTCTGCATTAGAGATTTTTAAGGCATAATATGACATCTCACCATATTGCACTCATATGTTACACCATTCAAAAAATATATATCAGAGACTTACAATACAGCTAATACATGGTTGGGTTCCTCGAATATGATTAATGCCAAATGAAAGCAAAAAAGCATTAACGGACTCCATAATAGCTTTCTCAGTGGCTGAAGCTGGCACATTTTCTACATAAAGCCTTCTCATAGGCCTGGTAGCTTCTGTTAGCTGAACTGAGTCAAAGGAGACATTGTGCTTTGATGATAAAGAACTGGTTGAAGCCACAAGAGGCTTCCCCATAATTGAAACACTAGGAACAGCACTGTCTATAGTTTGCATGTTCAAGGAAACCAGTTCACTTGATGCCTGTAAAGTAGAAGAAACTGAACCAGAAACCATCTTTTCTGTTTCTGCAGGTGCAAGATCCCATTTAGCTGTTTTCTTCTCTGTCATGCGATGAGCCGGGGAGGGTGTCCTAACAGTGGCTTCAGCCTTTCTCTTCCTAGGAGAGTATCCACCAAGACCACTTGTGGACCCACTATGTCGCCTACGGTGGCCACTTGAACCATTACTTATCATTCTGCTCCTGTCATCAGAATGCTGTCTACCAGACCTCCCTTTTACACCATTTGAGAAAAGTTCATGCTCTGGCACCTGATGAGATGCACACTTGTGTGCCCTTGGTGAGAGCATATTAGACCTTCTATGCCTTTCCTCACGCTCTCGACTCCATGATCGTCTCCTTTTATGGTTCGATTCCTCATAATGGGATCTTGATGGTTCTTTCTTCTCTTTTCTATCAATAGTTTCTGAAGCATGCCCCTTTCGCATATCATAGTTTTTTGTAGTACTCCTTTCTCTATTTTCTTCATCATCTCTAGTTTGATGTTTTCTCTTGCTATCTCTCTCAGATTTCCCCTCAATTCTGCTTGTATACCTCTCCCTCTCCACTAAATCTCTTGAATGTTTCTTTGCATCTACATTTTCAGAACCACCAGCTGACCGCTCATGTTTTCTTTTCACCTGAATTTGTTTCTCATATTTGCCTTCATCCTTAACACCCGTTTCTTTTCTCACTTCAGACTTCAATCTTTTTCCGGACTCATGAGTCTCCCTATTTTTCCATCCAGACATGATAACATTTCTCCTAGATGCATTCTCTATTTTCTTGTGGGAACTTCGCTTCTCCGAAGCCTCAGATAGATGTTTTTCATGACCAGGAGAAAAATCTTTACCATGTCTGTATCCTCCTTCAGATTTGTTAGCATTATAATCATTCTGGATTAGGCTGTCCTTTACTATCTTCCCCACTTCTATATTTCCTTCTTTGACCCTTTCAGCATTTTCATTAAGTTTTTTACTATTCCTCTTGAACATAATCTCATCATAACTGAAGGGCCTTGTTCGAGCAGAAGTTCCTTCATGGGAATCATGCTGTGGGAGCTCATCATCTAGTTCATGCTTTTTTCTATGCCGACTGGATCTGCCCATCTTGCTAAGTATTCTAACGATACTTCTTACTCGTCAAATTTACTAAAAGAACACACAAAGCATTTAGCAATATAACCAAGATGAATAGCTTTGCACAGCTTCAATGCCAAATTCTGATAAGAAATAGAAATTTGTCCGTTTACTGCACAAAAAATAAAATTAAATAAAAGAATCCCTTCTTTTTATAGACTTGTGCAGAAATCCACAAAAATAGCAACCTATGTTACTAAAGAATTTGAGACTTCTAATACCATTAACATTTGTACAACCATTACTACAAATATCCAAGAAAAGTTTTACAAGAAAGGAAGAAATTTTCCCTAGTCTTTCAACTTTTAATTCCCCAAGAAACCATTTTCTTAGACCCACTAAAACAATAGAAAAAACCCAGTAATTTTCATCTATAAAGTTCTTTTCTAACGAAGAAATGAAATTATAATAAATACCCTAAGAGAGAAATGAACTACGAAAAAAAGATTCAAACTTTCTCCCAAAGTTCCAATTTTTATTTTAAAAAAATGCTAAGAGACCCAACAGACAAAAGAAAAAACAGGGCAAGTAAAAAGATTGTACCTTGAGAAAACGGAGGTGGTCGAAGCAGAGAGAAGACGAGTATGGTGGTGGAGCTGCCCCTCGCTTGCGTAGAAAACCTAGAAACTGCATTAATATATTATTTTGTTTTTGGTGGAAATTTTGCTTAATTTTTTTGGTACATATATTTTTTGTTTAATTTACATTTGTTGGAAATTTTTTTTTCGCATTTCATGGGAATTGAAGGGTATAAAAAGAAAGATAAGCAATCTGTTTTTTGAAGTCATTCTTTTGAGGGAAATTTGATGGAAGAGTTTTATCAATGATTTGGTGAATTTCATTTTTGTTATAGACTAGTAATGATAAGAGAGATGGAAATGGATAATAAAAAAATTATCAAAGTGAATAAAAAATAAAAAATTCCATTTTATCACTTGCATAATTGAGAGTGGCGAGAGATAATTCGATTTAAAAAAAATAAAAATTAAATTAATCAATTTATTTTAAAAATAATAATCAAATGGAATGATTTAATCTACTAATAAAAAAACAAAAGGAAAACATAAAACTATTACCATTTTCTTCTTCAAAATTTAATTGTAACTTACAATTTTTCTCAATTTATTATCTTCCTTCATTCTTTGGGTAATTTTACCATAACCTCAAATTTCTCTCCATTTAAACCTTTTGTTCTTTTTCAAAATTTCCAATCTTTTCTATTTTTAATTCAATTTTTTTGTGTAAACTACGAAATATTCTCATATCATATTAGACATAATATTAATATCAGCTCGCATTGCGTGGCTGACGCTATTACAAAAAATTTGATCTAATGAAGATTCGAACATGAAACCTTTTGTTATTGATCGTAATCACTTAAGAATTCAGTAGACCTTACATCACTAAATCAATCCTTTAAATTTTTTATTTTAATGTTAATGTATAATATTTTGAATTTATATTACGAATTCAATTTTAAAATTCAATGTTACAAAATATTAATTATTCATGTCTTTTAATTAAAAAACAAATAAAAAAAATATGAAAATTCTAAAAAGTGAATATGCTTATTTTAAAAAATAAGTGAATATGAATAAATTTTTTAAAAACTAACAGTTAATTCTATCTATGTTAGTTAACGCAATCGATCTCAATCCCGGGTAAAAGAGGAGAGTGACGATAAATTTAGACAACCAATCTTAAAAACTAGTCCAATCTTATGAAATGAACCAATATCAGAACACATGAATTTAGATATTGATTCATATAACCTATCTTAATCTCTTGAGATAAAAGTTATGATGATGATTTTTAAAAACTGATAGTTATTTTAATATTACTTATTAATACAATTTTTTAATTATTTACTTATTAATAAAATGATTTGGTTATTGGTTGATCATATAACATTTATATTGTATACACTTTCAATGCACCAAACATAAATTTTAAATTTAAGAATTAAATTCAAATTTATCTCATATGAAAAATGTTAAAATTAGAAAATTTACACATTTCTCTTTTATTTCTTATAAAAAAATCAATTTTCTACATTTTTTCCCTTTTATTTCAACTCGCTTAGAACTTGCTTAAAAAAATATTATATCGTTTATTATAAAGAAAAAAAACTAACTGTTAGGAGGGACTGCCTTTGTTATCACTCCTGCTAGTGAAAAAAGGAAAATAATTAAAGGGACTTGAGTTCTACCATGCATGACTTCAAATCAGAGTTCATACAACGATTTCAAGTCGGGAACTCAAGCACAGAAATTTCAAGATCATCAGAAGAACTACATTAGGCATCATTTCATTATCCATATCCTCGTAATAGTGCTTCCATATGAACAAGAACACAAGAAAGCCCACTGCTTGCAAGATTTCTATACAGCTATCCGCTATTTTTGTGATCAAATGTTTCACCGCATGTTCTCTCTGCGACGGACGTAACGGGTCCTGTCATTGTACCTTGGTCTGTCTTGAGCTCTCTGGGGCTGTGGGTCCACCCTCCTTTGTCTTTCCGGTGACCTTTGAACAATCTCGCCGTTGACAAACAACTCAGCTGCAAAGTAAAGTGCAATCGTCAAATACAATCCATACATGGCGATCAAAGAAGAAGAGCAAACATAATACTGATTAACGTAAATAATAAATTTTATGTATCTTCTCCATTTACTCTGCTACTCCATAAATTTAAGCACAGACATTTTCCAAGAGGACTTCAATGTGAGTCCATTAGCATTCAAAGCTACGCATTGCCAACTCAAGGCTAGTAGCTTTGCCAAGATGGACTAAATACCTAGGTAAAAATACTCAAACAAGAACTTGGTCCACTTTTGATGGTGCAAACCATATACTAATATCTCTTCCTCACGGATCTGAACTCCGTTTAGAAAAAGCACAAAGACATGAAAGAGAAATTTGATGTAAGTCCGTTAGCATTCAAAACTAAACACTGCCTATAAGACGTTTTAGCTTTGCCAAGATGGACTAAATAAAAAAAATGGCAACCAAGTGCATAAAGCCCCCACATTGTAGGGTCTAAGAAAGGTCATGGCACGCAGTCTTCCCTTTGTATACCAGGTAAAATACTCAAACAAGAACTTGGTCCACTTTTGATGGTGCAAACAATACGCTTATATCTCTTTCTCACTGATCTGAACTCCATTTAGAAAAGCACAAAGCCGCGAGAGAGACATTTGATGTAAGTCCATTAGCATTCAAAACTAAACATTGCCTATAAGGCTTTTTAGCTTTGCCAAGATGGACTAGTAAGTACTGCCTAAAATGGAAGCAGGCATTCCCTATTACCTTGCTTAGTATTTGGCATAAATACCTTTCTTAGGTCAATTCAAACACATAGAATATTCGCATGCATAATTTATCTTCCATATCTACTGATAGTCAACTAGAGATCCTAATAAACATCATAGACAAGCAAAAGAAAGTATACAAATGCAATTTCATAGTCAAAATAAGAAGAAAGGTATGCATGTTAACTACATTAACCATTAAACAGGAAGATTTACATACATATAATATCAATAAAAATTAGCATATGATCTCATCGGGAGAGATAAGTGAAGAGCAAATGTTGGAATGGATACCACATGTCCTCAGTTAATCAGCATTTCATGCATATAATAGCAAGAGTTTTTGCAAAACTACTTAAGCCTGAAAGACTTACCCCCATAGTCCTTATTTTCAGCATCAACATAAGAATCTGGAAGCACAAAGAGAACACCAGGCAATCCTGTCAACAAGAAAAGAAAAAAAAATTATATATTACAGAAGATCAAGTTCCAGCAGGAAAGAAAAAATAAATCCACCAATTGAAGGAAAACTACAAGCAAGACCTTCTAGTTTATTTGACGTCTCCTCGTCAATCTCGCAGCCGAAACCAAAGTATCTCTCACAGGAAACATTGTAGATCTTCTTCTTAGCTTCCTCCTCACTAACACCGAGCAATAACAAATAACTCAACACAATAATCTTAAAAATCAAACCATCAAAACAATGATGTAAGCAATATGAAAGAAGCCTAGATCCAGAGATGAAATAAATTTCATAACCAACAATACTAAAGAATCAATCTATAAGAAAACAAAGCCAGACCCAGAAAAATAACAACTTAAAAACCAAGTTAGTATCTTCCTTTCCAATCTTAACCCATCATTTTCCTCCTATTTTCCCACACATTATCAGCATCCAAACACCGAAATATCCCGGAAAAAGATCAAAAAATACCTGCCAACGACTTTCGCAAGGGTTTTGATATAGCAATCAATCATTTCCTGCTTAGTAGCTCCTTCTCCACCGGGCTTATCCATAACAATAAGCCAATGCTCATAATCACATCCCGGAAAAAGCGGGGCCATTTCCGTAGGTGGCCGGTCACTGAAGTTTGACCCCGAGTTCAGAGGGGAGTAAGCAGAGTTTCCGGGACGGTTGACGCGGCATCGGATGGAGGTGAAGCGCGTGGGGCCGGGAGGGAGAGAACGGACGGCGGGGGAAAGAGGGGTAGGAGGTCGACGGGAGAAGAGGAGAGAAGGGATGCGAGGAGGGTGAGTGACGGAGGTGGTGGAGAGGTAGCGTTTAGGGAGCATGAAGGCGATAGTGAGGTGGCGCGTGAGGATGGCGGTGGAGGCACGTGTTAGGGTTTGTACCATGTTGATAGATTGGATTGAGAGTGTAGGTGGGAGGGTTTTTGGATTGAGAAAGGGTTTTGGCATGGCGGGGATAAGGGGGCTATTTAACTATCTATCTTGATTCTTGATGATATCCTCTCTGATTTTGGGCTTTTAATTTGGCCCAATTTACTGAAATATTTTTTCTTCTTCAAAAAAAAAAAGAAATTCTTGTTTTTCTTCTTATTATTATTATTTTTATGAAAGAGAATCATTTCAATCCAAAAATTTCTTCCTCAATTTTTACAGCTTTAGCTAGTTGTATGCTTTCTTATAATTTTTTTCAATTTTCAAACTTACGCGTGAAAATGTGAAAATTGAAAATTTCAACTTGAAACTTTTCGAGTACATTTTTCAGTAGCATGACATGGTAAGCTTGTGAATTTATTTGTTTCTTTTGGTCTTCTTACTTAAGTCTCCACTGGGAACAAGCTTTGATACTCTTGGACGCTAATGCAAAATCAATAGAGCCAACTGCCAAGCTTGAGTTTCATGAGAGTGAAAAGCAATGCAGCATCCGATTAGACTGGTGACCAATTTGTCATACCAAACTTAGTTTGATTCAAGTATATTTTCAAAAGAAAAAGAGCTGTAAAACAAGATATTCAAAGTCTGCAAATGAGCATCCAAAGCCATTGAAATTTAAGGGGGGAAACTGGGGATGCTCGAATTTTCATGAATTGATATTATTGATGAGGGGTTCAATTTTATGAGTATACAAACGAAGTTTATGTTTTCCCCTGGTAGCTCCAAATCTCACTCAAACAGGTTACAGCTATATAACACAGCAAAGAGTTATTCCTGTAGGAAGAAAGAGTTTTATTCTGCGTCACAGCATCAGCTGACTGCTGATTAGCTTCATTGCAGCCGTAGTCTTGAAACCATATGCTCCGATTTCTGCCATTAGAATGGGATTTTAAGCGTTTGTCAGTTCACATGCATGAAGGTTTATGGATCAAACAGGTTAAATCAAATACTGTGATAATCCCCGCTGAATTTTTACCAACAATGAAACAATGGCGAGATCAGTTATACTTTATTATGAACTAAAAAACCAAAGGCATCTAACCTGCTCGGTATAAGGCAAGTACTTCCCATCAAATGTCACAACAACACGATCTTTCCCGTCCACACCTTTAACTTTGTCAACTGAGCAGTAGAAATCTATGGCTGACATGCTAAACAGAAAATCAACATGATTTAGTAAATAGATATATGAAAATTCAAATCACTTTGCCACAACTTCTTCAAGCTTTCCACGTTTGAAATTTGAAACTCAACCCAATTTTCAATTACTTCAAGTGTATCTAATCTATCTTCACATAAACCAAAAATCAATCCTATATCTTTTCTGATGAATCATTCAATTCCAACTAGCAGAACCATTTTACATTAAGTCCCTTGTGCAACCCTTATTCTTGTCCGAATGTTCACTGTTTGAATTCAAATGCCATATCCTATTCTAATTTGTCATCAAGAATCCTTAATGAAACACCCAAAGACCAAAAGCTTTAATCTATTGTTCACTCAGGAAATGAAGAAAACAATCAGAAATCGGCTTCTATTTCCAGATTCAAATTCTATACAAGTTCCAAAGTTTGCTAACTATTCTTCTACTCACTAATTAGCTCAAATCCAAGCAATCAAAAGAAATTAATTGCAATAACCACTTAAAAAGCTTACATGCCATCACCAAACTCTTCATTTATAATCTCCTTTATGCTCTCACCAAAATGCATAACAGCCTCATTCAACCTGAAATAAATAAATAAATAAGTATTAAAAAAATCCTCTTTTTATATTTTATATGAATTATGCAAGAAGAAGAACCTGTAAACAGTTGGTTCTTGGACAAGGTTAGGATCATAGGACCGCAAGGGCGGCTTCATCATCTCATTGAGTAGCTCCTCGGGAAGGTCAGGCAAGGCTGCACGTAGCTTGGGGGCGGTCTCAGGCTTGAGCTGAGCCTGGCTTTTAAGGAGCTGAGCTACATAGACGTTGGTTAACCCAGTTTCCTCAGCTATTTGATTGTAGGATTTGCCTGATTTTTGCTTTACGGTTTGGAGTCGGCAGCTGATGCTGGCTTTGCTTTGGGTGTCTTCCATTTCTTTCTCTCTTTTTTGCGTTCAGGATTCTGGTTTTGGCAGGATAGGTCAAGATGTCAGGAACCCACTTGTAAAGCAGTAGTAGTTCTCGAGTGGACATGTTGGACTTAAGTTCCAACTCTTCAAAAGTCTTATCAACGAATGATTAAAAGAGGTAGAAATTTTTTTTTAAATATTTGTATATGATTTGAATATTAAAATTTAATAAAAAAATTTATTATTTATTATTTTCGATTAGATTAAAATTAATTTTAAATCGTTAAATAAATTAAAATACCGGTAATTACATTAGAAAAAAAAAACCTTCTACCAAAGTTTTGACTTTTTTTTTTTCAAAATTTTTAGTCCGAAACAAAATGAAATTAATTATTGTATAGTATAAAATATATGTAAAGATCATGAATACCGTAAAAAATTTTGATTTCTTCATTTTTGTCTCATACTCAATTTCAAATTTTCAAACTTATTAGCAATAAAAATTGGGATGGAATTTAAATTTATTATTCTACTTACAGTAATAAGTCAAATATATCATTCATTTTTAGTAGATATAATATTATCATTGTATTTTTAATTTAATTTAAAATTATTACATAAAAGTTAGATAGAAAATTTTTATCTTTTAAAGAATGTTCTTTTATTGTAAACTTTTGATTATTTTTTAATAAAATTAAATAGTATAATGATAAAATTACATGTGTAAAAAATAATAATAACAGTAATCTTTTTTTTTGTTATAAAAGAAATATTAAATAACTGGGGATGAGAATGCTTGGATTTGAACCCAAGACTTACAATATGCCATAACTCATCTTTAATCATTAGGTCAAGTGGTTGTTGGCAACAGTAATCTATTATCTTAAATAGAGTTATAAATTTGAATTCTATCTTATAAAAAATTTATATCATAAGAGACATTCAATAATAAACTTGTCTTTGTTGGGCTTGTTAGCCCACTTTTTTGGATTTTTGGGCCATATCAGTCTATATTTTATTGCAAGACAATATGTAGTGATTGTTTCATTATTTGTTAAGAGATTTGGATTTATGTCATATGGGTAGATGGATTGTGCCTTCGGGAGAGCTAACCTACTTCCTTGCCTTGTCCATGTAATACTGAAAATACTCCATCAAATCCAAAGAAAGAATCAAAGGCAAATAATCTCCATTCTTTTGGCTTCTTTCCATGTTTCGTTCTTCAGAAGTCTCTCTTTAGATTCTTTTGTCTAAAAAAATTATGTTTTTGGTAATTACAGCATTTTTTTCTCAATAATTGTATGCTTTAGAACTTCTAATCTTTCAGACATTTTTATGTTATAACCATTTTACACAAAACTTATCTGATCATAAAATGAATCTGCATTTGTATAAATGAGGTGAATTGGTGAGCCTAAACCTTTTTGATAAGGATAAGCAGTGCTTTACTTCTTAAATAAGAATTCTCAAAGTCAATCAGTAGGCTTTTTTTATCTACTCTAGCATAGTAGAGATTTTCTAACATTTTTTAACTGGTTCAAAAATGCCACAAGCATCATTAATGACCCAAGACAATCCGTTAATGTTAAATTAGTTTTATTTAAGTAGTAGCATTTATAAAATTGGAGCCAAATTAAGACAACTTATTAACTGTATGGTTTGTGTTTTGTTCTAATAAATACATATATATATATATATATATATTTGGCATCAAAATATTATGTCAAGCAATCCACTCAATGCTTAGATCCCCAACATATTTACAATCACTGTGTACAAATCAAAGAAATTGATTTATTGTTAGAATTCACTACTATAACATTTTCATCATTTGAGCACTTTTTACCTTTCTTGTTTTTCAGTTCTTACTTCGAGATCTTGCATTTCTACTTCACTTGACCAAATTTGCCATAATGAGAGTACTTTAGGTAGATACCTAATTTTGTCTGGGTTCGTAAATTTTATTCTAGTAAATTTAGTAATAATCGATTTTCGAAGTTTGTTGAAATTTGTTGGACATTTTTGTTACTATGCTCAATTAAATTCATTTTAAACTTGAATGGATAAATAATTAAGTTTAATTTAAATTGAATTAATTAAAATTTCATATTTATCAATTTTAAATTGTGACATCCCAATCACTACACATTCACCTATAACTTTTTCTTTCACATATACTTGATTAGACTCGTTCGTCAATGTCATTCCTTCTTCTTCTTTTTAAGCTTGATATTTAATAGTTCATCATAAAGATTTTGATTTCAATTAAAACATAATAATGACATATATCATTCCAAACCACAGGATCTTACTCATCTTACATAACCTAAATCCCCAAAACTCTTATTGATATCAATGTACTATAGTACTGTCTGATTTACATGATTATACAAGAATACCTTCAACTATTATTGGGAAGTGTATCTCAAAGGTACACTTTTATATCTCAAAAGCAAGCTCCTCTATTTAGAGCGGAATTCACTTCAGATAATCTGTATGAAAAATAGTTGTAAAGGGGTGAGTTTACACTTAGTATATGTAAAAGAGCGTAATATGCCTCTATATGCAGTTTTCTTGCTTGGCTTTATAATGTCATGTAAAATCATTATAAAGCATATATCATATACTTCTTTCAAATAGCATATGCAAGCATACATCATACTTAGTTCTCAAAGGACTCTAGAGGTGGCTCCCACAGTTCACGAAGAAAGCTGCGTAGCACGTGTATCGATGAACCATTTGAAAACATAAGCCATAGAGACGAACCCGAGTAAAACTCGATCTCTTGTATCGTGTGAGCCACCTCTAGAGAACTCAAGGGAACTACGTGCTACACAGATTCTTCATGAACTGTGGGAGCCACCTCTAGAGTCCTTTGAGAACTAAGTGCTGCACGTGTATCGATGAACCATTTGAAAACATAAGCCATAGAGGCGAACCCAAGTAAAACTCGATCTCTTGTACCGTGTGAGCCACCTCTAGAGAACTCAAAGGAACTACGTGCTACGCGGTTTTCTTCGTGAACTGTAGGAGCCACCTCTAGAGTCCTTTGAGAACTAAGTGCTACACGTGTATCGATGAACCATTTGAAAACATAAGCCATAGAGGCAAACCCGAGTAAAACTCGATCTTTTTGTACCGTGTGAGCCACCTCTAGAGAACTCAAAGGAACTACGTGCTACGCAGCCTTTTTCGTGAACTGTGGGAGCCACCTCTAGAGTCCTTTGAGAGCTAAGTGCTACACGTGTACTGATGAATTGTGGGAAATCACATGCCATTGAGACAATGAATAAATGATTGTGATCTATGAATTGTGGGAAATTATATGCCATTGAGACAATGAATAAATGATTGTGATCTGTGAATGTGATGACTATCATTAGATAAAATAGATATTACACATATGACGGAGAACGAGAGTAATTGTTGACTTTTACTTATATTATACTATAGAATCATGTGTTATTTGAAATGGTTGTTTCCTTCATACTTAACCATATCGATAAAAAGGGATAAAAAGAATGATATTTTGTGAGTTAAAGGAATGAAGAAAAGTATGAATGAGCTTATGCAATCTGTTGTACATACAAATTGGTAGCTAATCATGATATAATGCATACATGCTATTTTATAGAGTTCATGCATGTATGATCGTGTTTTACGATGTGAGCCTAGTATGTACTTATTTAAGCTACTTACTGAGCCGTGGATTTGCTAACCCCTTAAATTTAACATCTACAGATTATACGGGTTGATATCCAGCTCAGGCTTCATATAGGCTCTCTCGAGAACTGTACCTAGTTGTGGTACTCGTCTACGTTCTCCGAGCCTTGCTTTTGTGCTTTTGAGGTATACAATGGTATCATTTTGATAATTATGCAAACTTTATTTTCACAGTACTAGGAAGTAAATGGGATGTAACTTTGGATCGCACTAGATTATTATGTAGGTCTATGTGATTATTGGGTACATTCCGGGATTAGATATATATTTTGAAGTATGTATAAAAATGCAAAATGTGAAAATTCTAGTGAAATGAATCATGAGATATATGAGATGCATGATTGTGTGAATTGTCGGAAATAAAAGCTGGCTGTATTGTGAAGTTTAGAATGTGTTTTAATGCAGGTGATTTTACTGGGAAAATTGATAAAATACAAGGAGGAGGTTTTCGACTCGTTTCTTTTGGATAAGTGAAAATAAGGCTAAAACGATTAAAAATCACTTTGAGAAGTATGATATAGCTAGAGAAATAATTATCAAAATGATATTCCATTGTATACCTCAAAAGCACAAAAGCAAGGCTCGGAGAACGTAGACGAGTACCACAGCTAGGTACAGTTCCTGAGAGAACCTATATGAAGCCTGAGCTGAATATCAACCCGTATAATCTGTAGATGTTAAATTTAAGGGGTGAGCAAATCCACGGCTCAGTAAGTAGCTGAAATAAGTACATACTAGGCTCACATCGTAAAATATGATCATACATGCATGAACTCTATAAAATATCATGTATGCATTATATCATGATTAGCTACCAATTTGTATGTACAACAGATTGCATACGCTCATTCATACTTTTCTTCATTCCTTTAACTCACAAAATATCATTCTTTTTATCCCTTTTTATCGATATGGTTAAGTATGAAGGAAACAACCATTTCAAATAACACATGATTCTATAGCATAATATAAGTAAAATTCAACAATTACTCCATTCTCCGTCATATGTGTAATATCTATTTTATCTAATGATAATCATCACATTCACAGATCACAATCATTTATTCATTGTCTCAATGGCATATGATTTCCCACAATTCATAGATCACAATCATTTATTCATTGTCTCAATGGCATATGATTTCCCACAATTCATCAATACACGTGTAGCACTTAGCTCTCAAAGGACTCTAGAGGTGGCTCCCACAGTTCACGAAGAAGGCTGCGTAGCACGTAGTTCCTTTGAGTTCTCTAGAGATAGCTCACACGGTACAAAAGATCGAGTTTTACTCGGGTTTGCCTCTATGGCTTATGTTTTCAAATGGTTCATCGATACACGAGTTTTGATGAACCATTAGAAAGAATGTGCTATAGAAGCTTATCTGAGTAAAACTAAATCTTTTTGTACCGTGTGAGCCACCTCTAGAGAACTCAAGGGAATTATGTGCTACACAGATTCTTCGTGAACTGTGGGAGCCACCTCTAGAGTCCTTTGAGAACTAAGATACCATTAAATCTGTCACGACCTGTAGGCCAATGACGTCCACTTAACACTTACCTTATTGCTTTTGGAAAATTACGAACCAAATTTTTTCTTTTCTATTTACGGTTTGTATTCAGTGTTAGTGTAGTAACTAAATCAAATCTTACCATACTTACTCTATTAGTCTTATCCGTAATGTCCCACCAAACTTGATATGAATTTAAACAAATATTTAATAAGATTTCTTTCATCTCTTACGAGATGACACTAGTAAGGCTTATTTAACCCACTTACCTCGAGGCGTAAAACTTTTCCTCAAGCTCTCAAATCCGTACTTAAGCCTCCTTTGTTAAAGCTTGATCTTCCAATTCCAGTCGAATCCACTACATTCATTCCAAAATATATAACTAGATCATGCATTATGTACACACTAACAAGTGTGTGTGTGTGTGTGTGTGTGTGTGTGTGTGGAAGGAACTTAGGAGAAATGGAGGAAACGAGAGGGAGTTGGAGTGTTGCTGCCGACTTGGTGATGAAGATGATGACTCATGGCTTCATTAAATACATATTTATCCCATTAAACCATTTCATCTCAGCCCTTGACTTTGACCTCTTGACCTTTAATTACTCTTCTTTCTTCCATATGCCACACATATATCATTTTATTACATAAAAATTCTGACATTTATTTTCTTATACTCCAAATATTCTTACAATATCAAAATTTATTCCTTGACCATTTGACTATCAATTTCATTATTCCTTCCATGTCCCATATACCATTCATACTTCATAGTTCTCATATTTATTTAATTCCTTTCAGCCGGAAGACATTACAAACATGAGGAAATTACAAGAAATTGAGATTTCATATAAATTTAGGCTTAATTGATTGAATCCAATCCAAAATCCAGTAAATTGTGTAACTTGAAAGCCCAACTCCAAATGAGTTAAGTCTTTGTTGATTTTCTTAATAACTCAGTAAATTAATTAATGAAAAATATAATATACAAAAAACAAAAAAAAAATACAAGAACAAACAAAAAAGGAAAAATTGAAAAAGGAAAAAAAAAAGAAAAATGGAAGTAGTTGGTGTCTGTGTATGGCACCAGCTCCTACCAACCACCCACGACCCCTTTACCCAGGTTGTCTCATCAGCCACCAGCACAGGCTAAGAATTCACTTTCTCCAAGCACTACCACTGTTGACCGAAATACAATGTTAAAGACCTAAGGATTAAATGAAATGGCTGGAAAAGGGAGATGCTCCAAATCAGCTTAAAATGAGGAAACTGTTCTAACAAAACCCTCCAAGGGTCGGTACCAAATTTGGCAGAAAACCTTAGAAACCAACCCTAAATTCATACCAGAAGCACTCACCACCAACACCAGTCACCATGCACCACTACTGAACCTTACAAATAGATTCAAGTCCTCACCACCATTGCTAGAGCCAGGGACCTCGAGCACTCCAACCTTCACTGTTTTAGCCCCTACTAACATCAACCTGACACCCTCACCACACACCATTACCCAGATCGGAACCCCAAGTTTGTCCACCCCACACGGTCTCCACCCAGGACCCGAGAACCCAACCTTTGAACCCCAAAACAGCCTTATATCTAAATACACACTCACCTGCAAAAAAAAAAAAAGAAAAAAAGAAAACAGCAACAAACCCAAACCACAAAGCAATAACAACTAAAGGTTAGAAGAATCAAGGGGATGGAGTCTCGGTTTAAAGGGTTTCAAAGGCCTTTGGGTTATATGAAGCTGTTGTGATGTTAATGGTTTGGTGAAATCTCTAAGTTAAGAATACTTGCTAAAAATGACTGATAACATAAGAGTCAAATCACGAAAAATAATTCGTATTCAAACATGGAAAAATTATGAAATTTTGACTAAATATTTTCTATGTTTTACTTATAAGGCAGTAGAAGACGACTACTTGACTGGTATATGGCTATATGCTATGTAAAGGTTGATAATTTTGGACACATTTGTCAGCTGGACCAATGATTTCTATGTCACAAATTTTGTGGAATTTGCCAAAACACATTTCTTGTACGCATTTGAGTTAACTCGGTTTATCAAAATACTATACTGCGATAAAATTAAAACAATAATAACTACCAAAGCTTGATTCAACTATTATTATTGTTCTTTAGGAGAAATTAGATCTAAAATTTAAATTCACTCTCCCTTTTTACCTTTTTATAAAAAATGAAAATAAAACACCAACTACCTTGACTTTGTATATGTTTTTTAATTGTTGCATATGCATAAATAATGTTCATACGTAGTTTTTAATTTTTACATTCAATTCAGTTTATGCAAGTATCTTATTCTACTATTTGTATTTGAATTGTATAAAAAAACTGATTCAAATTAATCGGCATGAATTTGATTCTATTTGGATCAGTTACTTGAATTTTGTAGGTTCAAATAATTTTAGGTTTTGTTTCAATTTTAATTTAAAGTTTTAATTGAAATATAAATTTTGAACTTTTAAATCAAATAATATAAATTATAAAATATTAAATAAGTAAATATTTGATCTATTCCATATTCATATCAAAACCAAAAATGTGTATGTGATTTAATGAACTCATTTATTCAAATCTGAATCGAATTATTTATAACTTCAATAAAACAAATTCAAATTCTTCTATTCGAATTGATTTTTCAAATATTTATGTTTTTTTTCTCAACCCTCTTACTTGTAGGAGTGAGTGATTAAAACTTGTATGCCAAAGGCAATAGATAACACTGCTTGTAAATTAACTTTAAGATTATTTTTCAAAGTCTTAAGGAATGAGATTTGAAATGAATATTTAAAATTATGACTTGGGTAAGGTAAAATGGGATTTGAGTTGAGATTTTGGATTCCAATCGAAATTCCTTTTTTTTTTTTTTGTCTTAAAAAGTAATTAAGATTTAAAATTTAAAATTTAAAATCATATATACCGAATTCTTTGCGCTTGCACAATGAAAGAAAGAGGTGGAATCCTTTATTTTTGGATGAAGATATTTTTTGTTATCCTTTTTTTTTAGACCAGATAATCTCTTATAAGATACAATAATTGACACGAATAAAAGATATGATAGTATTATTGGGATTATTCAAGCAGAATTATATTATACAAACGAATAAGATTGATGCGAACAAAAATCACACACAAAAGAAAAGATTAAAAGTTGTTTAGTCCAAGCGCCTTGGCTCTTCTAGGAGAGGGTTAGGTTTTTTTAGGGTATATTTTCATTCAAAATTAAAATTATAATCAGAATAATAAGATAAAGTGATAAATACAATAACAATAATAAACTACACAAATTTCATATTTAGTGAGACTCGTATCTGAAATCTTACAATCTTCTTCATTGCCACTAAATCAAGGCCTTATTGGCGAGGGTAAAGGTATTAATTTGTCAAAAGTTTGTGTGATTCTCTAGTAAATGCTCTACGATTGAAAAAAAATCGAGAAAATTAAAGCTTTGATTCGATTTGTAGGTTTGAATCAATTGATTTGGATATAAAAATTTAATTTGAATTTAAATAGATGACACTATTATTAAATTGCATATATTTTACACTCGGATTAATTTGGATAGAAATCATAATCGAATACTTTATTGTTTTATATTTTGTAATTTGTACAATTTGAATAAAAAATTTAGATTTTATATTTCAATAAAAATTAAAATTAAAATAAAATCTAAAAATATTTAAATTTATAAATTCTAATAACCAATGAAATCAAATTAAATTCATTCAAATTAATTTGGATTGAATTTTTATATGGTTTGAATAATAATAATAATAGAAAATAAAAAATTTATATCAAATCAAATGAAATTAAAAATTTTAAAAATCTGATTTTAAAATTTTAAAAATTTTAAATGGATTGGCCCGCACGGGCCGACAATCCGCACGGGCAGGTTCACACAACCCGTGGGCCGGCCCGTTTAGGCCCTTTTAAATTTTTTATATAATTAGTTTTTAATTATATTATTAATGTATTTTTATTTCTTATAAAATAATACATGACATGATTTTATTGTATTCTAGCAAAAAAATGAATTCATGTAATTTTACTTTGAATTCAGATCATGACATTATATGTATGATAGTGAAAAAAAAAATGTTGGAAGAGTTTAATGTTTAATAGAAATTTATGTTTTTTCAAGATTGTAATTATTTATTTAAAATATTGTAAGTGAATTGTACTTGTATTTAGATTGTATTTATATATGAATTTTAATAATTTTTTAAAATTTATTTTATTTTTATTATTTTTTTAAAAAAATACTTGGCCTGCCGGCCGACCCGGACCGCATTAAAAACGGACCGAGCATATCAAAATTGGCCTGTTTAAAGTCTATTTATTTAAGTAAATTACTTTTTTGTTTTAGTATATATAAATTATATATTTATTAATTATCAAAATTAAATATATAAAAATTAATCATTTATAAATTCCATAATACAAACGTACTTTTAAGTATAATTTATATGAATTTTTGAAAAATGTATAATTTCTATATTTATTTGCAAAAATTACTTAAATTAAATATTTAATATTCTCTGTTAATTAACCAATATCTTTCAATATCGTTTTTATTTGTTATCATGATTAATAAACATTAATAAAAATTACTTTTAAAAAATTATAATGTGACATGTGAAAAATTACTATGTAATAATCAAATAACTCTTTAGATTTATTTTTTTTTATAGCCAGTAAATTTCTTGTAAGCTACAAAAATTGTAAGAATAACAATTCTACATCTGTTGATGAATATATAATTAAAAATTAAAATTTTTTTAAAAAATTAGATATAAACTTTTTTAATTAAAAAAATGAATAAAAATATGTTAGAGAATTTAATTGTAAAAAAATTGAGAGCTTAATTGTAACAAAAATAATTGAAAAAAAAAACTTCATCAAAAAAATTGAAAAGCTTAAAACAAATCAAGGACTGATTAAAGAATATGATCATTCAATAGCTAATTGACAAATGGTGCAAAATTAAGAAAAAAATTGAATAATGCAATTCGAGAGACTACTTTAAATATATACTATAGATGTCGACAATATGATTGGACAATTAAAAATCAGTAAACTTCGTCTTGAAAGTTAAAAACTAAAATAATGTTTGATACCGTACTTAATAGATTAAGAAGATGAGAAAGAATAAAATGTGTAGGGGAACAATTTTCATGTGGATAGCAAGATATTCAACTTTAGGTATATGTTGGGTAGAATTTGATAGCAATCATCAAAAAAGGTTTTTCAGTGTTGAGCATCTAGAAGTGAGCTTAACGTAGGATATGATAGACTAATTTTCATTGACAAAATCGCACATGTTTGATTTATTTTTTTATGGATTTATATATGATGTATTGACAGTGTATAGTTTTTATACACTGTCAATGCATCAGAAGTTGACGCCTCATCAATAGGTCTTTATATGCAAATATAAATAAATTTTTTTAATTTGCCCATAAAGGCCTATTGATGAAGTGTCAACCTCTGATACATTGATAATGTATAGAAACTATACACTATCAATGTATATCATATACATGTTGGATTATGCCCTTAGAACCATTCATTAGATGATTGACTTTGGCATTATTTATGTATCATGACATTTTATTTATTATAGTTCATTATTATATTTGTTTTATAACTGCGTAATGTAATCTTATATGATAATGTCCTTAGAATAGTAATAACACACTATTCTTAAAATATCCCTAGTCAAGTATTATTGTGAACAAGGATAACAATGATACGATAAGACTAGTATGTGGTTGACTGATGACCATTGTCATGGATATAGGATATCAAGTCATCACATAGGTACATGTTAGAGAACTATGTACTGGATCGACCCTCCATGAGAACGCTACATGGATTGTTATATGAGTGTCATAAGCGATTCTCATAGTGATGATGGTGTATGTGATCCTTTGACTTGAGATCATCAGAGATCCCAACATAGAGAATTGCATACTTTAATGCTGCTAGATGTCATTCGTAACAGGATGGACTATAAAGGTAGTAATTGGGTATGCCTCGATCTGTGTAGAGGGATGTTGAGTGATCAATATAGGATTTATCCCTCTTATATAACAAGAGTGATGTCTTGGGCCCTTTGATAGAGTGAGACTAAAATGCATGGCCGTGCTCAAATAAGTCAATATGAGATATTGATTTTATTTGTTTAATTAGTCTACTCAGGAATCAAGAAACGCTGATTAGACTATACAAGTGTGACACATTCCATGACTTGTGTCTAATCAAGACATAAAAGGATAAAGGGATTAGACTACACAGTAACATCTATCACGAGTAAGGTTATGTCGAGTCATTGACATTCTCGTTACATGGGTAGCAATGATGTGTTGCTAGATACCGCTCATTGCCTGTGACAATTTTGTCATTGCCATTGTTTTGAGAACCTATTGGGTCGCACACTTAGAACGGATCAATGAGGAGCTTAATTAATCCTATTCTGAATTGGATTAAGGATATAACTAATCCTATTCTGAATTGGATTAGGGATATAACTAATCCTATTCTAAGTAGGATTAGAGTTCTGTTTGGCAGTAAATTTAGGGTAAAATTTACTGCCTATAAAAAGGATGTTTTTCTAAAACATAGCCACACTTTTTAAAAACAGAAAACAAAAAAAGGTATTCTTTTAATCGAAGCTAGCAGTTCGGTTAAAAGAATCAAAAACGCTCCTTAAGGCTTCTGATCGTGAGACGTTCAAGAGTCGTGAGATCCGTTCGTGTGGATACCATAGAGGCAGGAACGAAAAGTTGCTGCTTGGGATTCGACCAAAGACAGAAAAGCAGAGAAAACGTTAGGTAAAATCTCGAAACCCTAATCAGGCAACCCTCCGAATCGATCCTGGTGGAGGCCGAATGATTTAAATTCCGCTGCATGTTTGTTTCGGTCTCCTTCAATACAAACTCTTTCTTTATATATACTTTGACTATTTGATCATTTGACTAAAAAAATTTGCATGTAATATTAAGATATACAATAGGAGAGAGAGGTAACCTTCTTTGTTTTCTTAAAGGTTATCAGATAATCAGCACTTATCAGGTTTTTTATTCCAAAAAAACTTTATCCTATGTTTCTAAAAAAATAAGAGCTTAAAAATATTCATACTCCATTAATTAATTAAGATTATGTTTGATTATAAAACTAAGACTCAAGACACATAGCAAAAAAAATGTCAATCAAACTAAATTTAAACTATAATTACTGAGGATAAGTACAAAGGAATAACCCATGTTTTATTTACGAAAAAACAAAATGTTTATAAAGCTAGCGTGATGAATATATCTAGGTCATCATTTATCTAGCTGTAGGCCATTTTAACATTATTGTTCATTGATCTTTCTCATTATCTTTTATTTTTGGATGAAGAGATTTTTCTATACTTTTTTTTATCAGATAATCTCTGTTAGGATACAACAATCGATACGAATAAAAAATACGAAAATATTATTAGAAGCATACAAGCAAAATCATATTATACAAAGGAATAAGATTAGTGTGAATACAAATCACACACAAAAGACATAATTTAATGTTATTTAGTCTAAGTGCCTTGGCTCTTCTATTCCAACTCAGCTTTAACATCCACCAGTATCAAAAGATGATTCTTAAATTTCTGTTTCCCAAATTTTAGTCAATTAGAAGAGAGGGCAGGGGTATTAATTTGCCAAAAGTTTGCGTGATTCTCTGGCAAATGCTCTACGACTGAAAAAAGAAATTAAAAAATTGATTCGAATTCTGGATTTAAATAATTTGAATTTGAACATAAAAATTTAATTCAAATTTCAATGAATAACATTATTAAATTACATATATTTTACATTCGGATTAATTTAGAAAGGGGTCATATCATAATCGAATAGTTTATTGTTTTATATTTTGTAATTTGTACAATTTGAATAAAAAAATTTAAATTTTATATTTCAATTAAAATAAAAATATTTAAATTTAACAACTCTAGCCACCAATTCAATGAAATTAAATTCATACAAATTAATTTGTATTGAATTTTTATATAATTTCAGTAAGAATAAAAAAATAAAATATTTATACAAATCAAATCAAGTCCAATAAAAAATTTTAAAAATCTGATTCGATCTAGTATCATCATCGAACATCCAACGATGACGACTAATAAATCTTAGCCAGTCAATCCTTTAGAATGGTCTACGATAGCAAAGTTGGTGCTTCTAAGAAATTTGACAATTGGACCGAAAGCGTGAGATTCTCAGGTTCCCATCCTTCTACCTTCCAACTCTTCAAGACTTCGACCCCACACAAATTGGCATTTCATCCTTTTTCTTTACTATTTTGTCAAAAATTGAGCAAATAATTGAACCCTTGTACTGATTGTCAGATTCTAATAAATGACTTGAATACTCAGTTGGGGAAGAAACGATAAAAGATATTATTATAATTGTAAAAAATATTATTATTATAAAAAATACTACATCTAATATCACCTATTGAGCTTTTCAGTTTTGTAATCCTGTTACTATAAACATTAATCAAACTGATATTTTCAGTATTTACACCCAAAAATTAAATAATATTTCCTAAATTATAAGTTAGGTTTGTCCAAAAAATTATAATTTCATGATAGTCACCCTTTACTTGAAAAAAAAAAAAAAGGTTCATTTTCAAGTTAACTAAAATGTTTTTCTTTCAGTTTTTTTTTTTTAAATTAATCCACATCTCCGCCTGTTTGGCTAAAAAAAAAACCCTAGGAAAAAACATCAAAGTCATAATACCACAGCCGCTACATGAGCTGGAATGATCCAATCAGCTAAAATAAAAAATTTTCAGAAAAGTAACATCAAGCATTAAGCACAAATCATAATAATCCACGCGATAAACAGCGCTTGAAGCTTCGAATAAAGTCCACCAATCAGCCAACCCCATATCTCGATCAAGAGAAATAGGCTCCAACAACAAGACGCCGCTACTTCTAAAAGACAAGAAAATCTCCAAGCACAGAAAATTTCATGGAACCACAAAAGCCAAGAAAACCAGAAAAAGCCAAAGGAAAACATGCAACAGAAAGACCAACCAACATGCAGAAACCACCCATGATTCACAGCCAAGGCAAAATCAAACAGATACAGTACACCAAAAAACAACCAAAACAAGTTAAAGATCCAATTTCTCCATCATAAGCACCCAGCAGTCTCTATTCATTTCCGGTTATTCCCATAACTACAATTCATTTTCCGATGATTCCCAAAAATAAGAATACAGTCAGCAGTTCTCAATATGAACACAATCTATCCTGCGCATGGATAAGAGATATAAACAATGCTATCATAACACAAAAGCGTAAGGAGTGTTGGAGTTTGTCTTGAATCTCATATCGAAAGTAAAAAAGTTATAAGAACTCTTTTTTTATAAATAATATACAAGACTTGGTTGGTAAAATATCCTTAAAAGTTGTAAACACCAATAAAATAGTTAGGATTTGAGCTATTTAAAAGATGTAGTTGTGTTCTTTGGGTAGTTGAGCTTTGGGTTTGTAAAGAGTTTGTAATTTTTCTCTTCTAAAAATTGCATAGGTGGTTACAGGCCAATTTGATTGGGCCAAACCACATTAAAAAATTATTGTGTTTGTTTTTTTCTTTTTTACTTTCTTCTGTTTTTGTCAGTATTTGGTTTGAGAGATATTTTTTTCAACAAGTGGTATCAGAGCTGAAGGTTTATGATCTTGCGAGAGGAGAAAAGATATGACTGAAGCTATGGCTGGAAGTATGCCTAAGTTTGAAATTCTTTAATTTGATGGTACAAGTAATTTTATGTTAGGGCAAAATATGATTTAGGATCTTCTAATGCAACAAGGTTAGATTTGGCATTAGAAGAAAAAAAGTTAGATAGAATGTCTGATAAAGATTGGGTTGAAATTCAAAAGAGGGTTGTGAGCACAATTATATTGGCACTTGCTACAGAGATTAAGTATAATGTTTTAACTGAGACGACACCAACTGGATTGTGGACGAAACTAGGAGACATCTATACATCAAAATCGCTAACAAATAGATTGTGTTTAAAGATGGATTTATATTCTCTGAAGATAGATGAAGGTACGAGTCTCCATGATCACTTAAATGAATTTAATAGACTAGTTTCACATTTATTAGTTATTGATTCTAAATAGTTGAAAGAAGAAGAGAAGGCATTACTATTATTGTCATCTTTGCTTAAGTCCTATATATATTTAGTTCAGACTTTATTGGTAGGTAAAACTACTTTGACATTAGATGATGTGATTGCTGTGTTGTGTGAGAATAAAATATTTATGGGCAAAGGAGATTCTTCATCTGCGGGAGGTGTGCTAGTTGCTGTAGAAGGTTCTACTCGAGGGAGGACTAATGAAAGACATGATTGATCAAGAGAGAGATCAAGATCAAGATTCAGATATTATAGTGAGGTTCATTTTGTTCATTGATCTAGGTCATCATTTATGTAAGTATAGGCCATTTTAACATTTTTGTTCATTGGTCTTTCTCATTATCCTTTATTTTTGGATGAAGAGATTTTTCGTTACTTTTTTTTAGATCAGATAATCTCTATTAGGATAAAACAACTAACACAAGTAAAAGATACGATAGTATTATTAGGATTATTCAAGCAAAATCATATTATACGAATGAATAAGATCAATGCGAATAAGAATCACACACAAAAAACATAATTTAATGTTATTTAGTCTAAGTGCCTTGGCTCTTCTATTCCAACTCAGCTTTAACATCCACCAGTATCAATAGATGAATCTAAAATTCTGTTTCCCAAATTTTAGTCAATTAGAAGAGAGGTTAAGTGTATTAATTTGCCAAAAGTTTGCTCTATTCTCTGGCAAATGCTCTACGATTGAAAAAAATTTTTTGAGAAAATTGAAAATTTAATTCGGATTGTGGATTTGAATCAGTTGAATTTGGATATAAAAATTTAATTCGAATTTAAACAAATGACATATTAAATTACATATATTTTACATTCAGATTAATTTAGAAAGGGATCATAATCGAATACTTTATTGTTTTATATTTTGTAAATATAAAAAAAAAAAGAAAAAGAAAAAAACCACTTTACGAAGGTTCCCATTTAGGGATGGCAATGGGTTCCCTGTAAACGGGTACCCGGTGCTACCCGACCCGTTTAAGTAGGATTAGGGTAGTGTATAATCGGGTTCGGATAGGGTTTGGGTAGTGAAATTACTACCCGTCACGGGTTAGGGTAGGGTTCGGGTAGTTACCTTAGGGTACCCGCTACCCGAACCCGATTATAAGTAATAATTAATTAATATAATACTTATATTTTTTATATATCAATTATTTATTATTAATGTTTTATTTAATTAAGTTATTCTAAAATTAATTTTAATTTTAAATTTAAAAATCAAACTTCGACTTAATAAACGGGTAGTTAAACGGGTTCGGGTAGTTAAACGGATATTTATATTTTATAGGATTAGGGTTCGGGTAGCATAAATAAAAATAATCGGATAGTTAATCGGGTTAGGGTATTATTAAAGTTAATAGGGTTCGGATTTGGATATCCCAAATCTAGCGGGTACCCGACCCGTTTACATCCCTATTTCCATTTGCAAATTTTTTTGTCGGAAAGTACCATCCTTTATTCTCAGGTCAAATTCTCTGGTCAATTTGATGTCATCTTAGGAAAAAGAATTTGACGTCGTCTACATAAACCATGTGAATTGTCGAATGAATGAAAAATTGATATAATAATAATAATAATAATAATAATAATAATAATAATAATAATAATAATAATAATAATATTATTATTATTATTATTATTATTATTATTATTAAAAAACTATTAAAGAAGAATATTTTTAATAAAATAATAAAAAATAAAAATAAAGCGAAGATGGTAATTTTTTCCACTTACAATTTTTTTGTCTTTTAATGAGTTTTGTTCAACCGATCACACCTCACCGTGTTCACTGGTGTGCCAAACCCACTCTAAGTCAGCGGAAAATGGAAGTATGATGGCAAAGTTGTAATTGTGTTGGACAGATTGGCAGTGCATGTGTAAATGGAATGGATGGATGCAAAGTGCTCTATAAATGGAATGGATGGATGCAAAGTGCACTTTGCAAGTGCATGTGTAAGAGACTTGAATAGAATAGAACCCAAATTTTAGTTCTTTCAAAGACAAATAAAAAAAAAGAAGCTAGGTTTGTTGGTTGTCCTTTAATGGCGGCTGAAGAAGGGATAGATGATTACACTCAAGATGGGACTGTGGACCTCAAAGGAAATCCAGTCCGTAGATCCAAGAGCGGTGGATGGACTGCTTGCTCTTTTGTTGTTGGTAACTTTACTAACTCAACTTTCCCTTATGTTTTGCCTTCCTCTTTGGGCACATTGATTCCTTAACTTCTCTCACTCATCTCCCTCAACTTTAAAGAATAAACTTTACCTTTGTCAGGGGACCAAATCCTTTTGCTCTTCTCCATTAACCCATTTCTTTTATATATATATATATAGATTGATAGATAGATAGATAGATAGCTTTACAAACATGGTTATTGAGTTTGAAAATTAGCTTTCATTTGTTCAACTGCGAAATATAAAGAGACAGAAGCTTCTTTACAACCTACTTTAGTTTGCATTTCATTTGAAGCTATTGATCAGTTTTCCCGTTCCACCAATGTTTGAAAGCAAAGATCTAAATCCTCCAGAATCAAATGACCGGCCACAGTAATTAGAAAATTTTTTTCCAATTTCTTTTGATCACATGGGTGCAGTGTATGAAGTCTTTGAACGCATGGCCTATTACGGTGCATCATCCAATCTTATCCTGTATTTGACGAAGAAGCTTCATCAAGGCACTGTGAAGTCGTCCAACAATGTTACCAATTGGGTTGGCACCGTCTGGATGACCCCAATCTTGGGTGCCTATGTTGCTGATGCGCATTTTGGTCGCTATTGGACCTTTGTCATTGCCTCTATAATTTATATCTCGGTATGTTTGTTGCTTACACTAATTAATTCCAAATAGTTATTGCTCATCTCATATGCATCACCGAACATTCACGAGCTTTGCTTGCACAAAAACTAGTCAAACTTGAAGTTAACGTTAAAAACCTACGTACACCTTTACGATAATCTTATCACAAACATGATGTGACTGTAACTGGTAATGACGATACCATAATCACAATAAAAAATCATTTTTTCGTATGCCAACTTTCATACACATGAAGTAGATGGAAACAATTCACACGTAGTAGTTTAGTTGGCTTAGAAAAATCAAGATTCGCTTTTTGGAAGTGAAAACGAAGTACTTGGAAAACAAAATATTACATAACTGCCAGTATAGTATTTTTACTCCACAAGTAGTATTAAAAAATAATTTTTTCATGTTTTTTATTTTATTTATAAAAGGTACAATAAAAGAATGGGGAGAATCCAACCTTGGATCAAATTCCTCTTAAAGAAGGATAACAATCTTTAGGCCAAATCTTGATAATTAAGAGTTAAAATTTAACATTATATATACTAAATTCTTTGCACTTGCACAATGTAAAGAACTGTGTTTAATTATGGCCATCATATTTGTGATTTTCAAGAGGCACGAAGTTTTTGCTTATTTATGACCATTATAATGATTAGAATACAATATCAAAATTAAGAGAACAAAAGGCAGAAATTAACCAATTCATGATCACAGGGAATGTCATTGCTAACTTTATCAGTGTCACTTCATGGACTAAAACCACCACCCTGTCACCAAACCGACACACAAAATTGCAAGAAGGCCTCAACATTACAGTTAGCGGTATTTTTTGGTGCACTCTATATTCTAGCTGTAGGATCAGGCGGCACCAAGCCAAACCTTTCAACCATCGGCGCCGATCAATTTGATGATTTCCATCCCAAGGAGAAAGCTCACAAGCTATCCTTCTTCAATTGGTGGATGTTCATCATTTTCTCTGGGACACTCTTTGCCAACACAGTTCTTGTATACATTCAGGACAATGTTGGATGGACATTAGGCTATGGGCTGCCCATACTCGGGCTGGTGATCTCAGTTTTGATTTTCCTGGCGGGTACGCGCTTCTATAGGCACAGGGTGCCCGCAGGGAGTCCTTTCACAAGGATGGCCATGGTCATAGTAGCTGCCATAAAGAAATGGAAAGTGCCTCTTCCTAGTGACCCTAAAGAACTTTATGAACTTGATCCGGAAGAGTATGCTAGGAAAGGAAAGTTCAGGATTGATTCAACACCAACCCTGAGGTTAGAATACATTATTGTTAGCATCAGTTAAATTTATGGAATCTGAAATTTTCTGTCATTTTGATTCTTTGTAGGTACCTGAATAAGGCTGCTGTTAAAACAGGTTCGACGGGTCCATGGATGCTATGCTCTGTAACCCAAGTTGAGGAAACCAAACAAATGTTAAGAATGATCCCAATAGTGGTTGCTACTTTTGTGCCAAGCACCATGATTGCTCAAATCAATACCTTGTTTGTAAGACAAGGCACCACCCTTGATAGACACATGGGCAACTTCAAGATCCCCCCAGCAAGTTTAGCAGGATTTGTCACAATTGCCATGCTGATTTGTGTTGTCCTCTATGATCGTTTCTTTGTTGCGCTTATGCAAAAGTGGACTAAAAATCCTAGAGGGATCACTCTCCTTCAAAGGATGGGAATTGGTATTGTTTTCCACATCATAACCATGACAACTGCTTCTCTAATTGAAAGGCACAGACTCAGTGTGGCCAGGAAACATGGCTTAGTTGAAGCTAACGATGAACTTCCTCTGACCGTATTCATTTTACTTCCTCAACTTGTGCTTATGGGCACAGCTGGTGCATTTTTAGAGGTGGCCAAGATTGAGTTCTTCTACGATCAGGCGCCGGAAAGCATGAAGAGTCTTGGTACTTCATATTCAACTACTAGTCTAGGAATTGGGAATTTTCTCAGCAGCTTCCTTCTTTCAAGGGTTTCTCATATCACTAGAGAACATGGTCACCAAGGATGGATCTTGAATAACCTAAACAAATCTCATCTTGACTACTACTATGCATTTTTTGCAGTACTCAACTTTTTGAACTTCATTTTCTTCTTGTTTGTAATCAAGTTTTATGTCTACAAAGCTGAAGTTTCAGAATCAATGCATGTTCTTACAGAAGAGCTGAAGGTGATGAGATTAAAGGCATCAAATCAAGAAGAGTCAAGGAATACGGTTGATGGAACATGTTGAATATCACTTATTTGTGAAAAGTGAAGCAAGCAATCCGTTCAAATTTTCTTCAACCTATAGTTAGGATGTAGTGACTATAAAGAATACAATGTTTACAGTTCTTGAAAGGAAAAAAGGAAATAAAGGAATAAAAAATATATATTGTACATTGCTCTCTCTGCTCTCCTGCAAGATCTTGACATAACTAAAGATAATTACAAAGGAATGACCTATGTTTTATTTACGAGAAAACAAAATATTTATTAATGTAGCGTAATGAATATATCTAGGTTATCATTTATCTAGCTATAGGCCATTTTAACATTATTGTTCATTGATCTTTTTCATTATCCTTCATTTTTTGATGAGGACATTTTTCGTTATCTTTTTTTTTTGACCAAATAATCTTTTGTAAGATACAATAATCAACGCGAATAAAAGATACGATAATATTATTGGGATTATTCAAGCAAAATTATATTACACAAACGAATAAGATTAATGCGAGTAAAAATCACACACAAAAGATAAGATTAAAAGTTGTCTAGTCCAAGTGCCTTGGCTCTTCTAGGAGAGGGTTAGGTTTTTTTTAGGTTATATTTTCATTCAAAGTTAAAATTATAATCAGAATAATATGATAAAGTGATCAATATAATAACAATAATAAACTAAACAAATTTCATATTTAGGGAGACTCGTACCTGAGATCTTAAAATCTTTCTCATTTTCACTAAATCAATGCCTCATTGGCAAGGGTAAAGGTATTAATTTGTCAAAAGTTTGTGTGATTCTCTAGTAAATGCTCTACGATTGAAAAAAAATTGAGAAAATTAAAACTTTGATTCGATTTGTGGGTTTGAATATGTTGAATTTGGATATAAAAATTTAATTTGAATTTAAATAGATGACACTATTAAATTGCATATATTTTACATTCGGATTAATTTGGATAGAAATCATAATGGAATACTTTATTGTTTTATATTTTGTAATTTGTACAATTTTAATAAAAAATGTAGATTTTATATTTCAATAAAAATTAAAATTAAAATAAAATCTAAAAATATTTAAATTTAAAAACTCTAATAACCAATGAAATCAAATTAAATTCATTCAAATTAATTTGGATTGAATTTTTATATGGTTTGAATAATAATAATAATAGAAAATAAAATATTTATATAAATCAAATCAAATATTGTAACAAAAAAAATCAAATCAAATAAAAAATTTTAAAAATCCGATTCGATCTAGAATCACCTCCACGTCGAACGCCCAAAAGGCCCAATGATGATAAATCTTAGCGAGTCAACCTTTTAGAATGGTCTACGCTAGCAAAGTTGGTGCATCTTAGAAATTTGACAATTGGACCGAAAGCGTGCGTTTCTCAGGTTCCCATCCTTCTACCTTCCAACTCTTCCTGACTTTCCACCTCACACCAATTCGCATTTCATCCTTTTTCTTTACTATTTTGTCAAAATTTAAACAAATAATTGAACCATTGTACTGATTATCAGATCCTAATAAATGACTTGAATACTCAGATGGGGAAGAAACTATAAAAAATGTTATTATTATTATAGAAAGGAGTTTAGTGTTCTCTTCTAACTTGCAATAATTCATTTTATATAGTCAAATGAGAAGGAATGAAAAAAAAAGTTCTACTATCTTGCATCACCTATTGACCTTTTCAACTTTGTAATCCTGTTACTATAAACACTAATCAAACTGATATTTTCAGTATTTACACCCAAAAAAATTAAATAATATTTCCTAAATTTTAAGTTAGGTTTATCCAAAAAATTATAATTTCATGATAGTCACACTTTAAAAAAAAAAGAGGTTCATTTTCAAGTTAACTAAAATATTTTTATTTCAGTTTTTTTTTTTAATTAATCCACATCTCTGCGGCTCTGCCTCTTTGGCTCAAAACAAAAAAACATCAAAGTCATAATACTACAGCCACTACAAAAGCTGGAATGATCCAATCAGCTAAAATCAAACAAATCCAAATTCTTCTATTCGAATTGATATTTCGAATTTTTATGTTTTTTTTTCTCAACCCTATTACTTGTAGGAGTGAGTGATTAAAACTTGTATGCAAAAAGCAATAGATAACACAATTTGCAAATTAACTTTAAGATTTTTTCAAAGTCTTAAGGAATGAGATTTGAAATTAATATTTACAATTATGATTTGGGTCAGGTAAAATGGGATTTGAGTTGAGATTTTAGATTTCAATCGAAGTTCTTTTTCTTGTATTAAAAAGTAATTAAGATTTAAAATCATATATACCAAATTCTTTGCACATGCACGATGAAAAGAACTATATTTAATTATGGCCATCAAATTTGTGATTTTCGAGGGGCATGAAGTTTTTGCTTATTTATGACCATTATAAGGATTAGAATATCAAAAAGAAAACAAAAAGCAGAAATTAACCAATTTATGATCACAGGTAATGTCATTGCTAACATTATCAGTGTCACTTCACGGACTAAAACCACCGCTCTGTCACCAAACCGATACACAAGATTGCAAGAAGGCCTCAACATTACAGTTAGCCGTATTTTTCGGTGCAATCTATATTCTAGCTGTAGGAACCGGAGGCACTAAGCCAAACATTTCGACCATCGGCGCCGATCAATTTGATGTTTTCCATCCCAAGGAGAAAGCTCATAAGCTCTCCTTCTTCAATTGGTGGAAGTTCAGCATCTTCTTTGGCACACTCTTTGCCAACACAGTTCTTGTATACATTCAGGACACTGTTGGATGGCCATTAGGCTATGGGCTGCCCACACTCGGGCTGGTGATTTCAGTTTTGATTTTCCTGTCAGGTACGCCCTTCTATAGGCACAGGGTGCCCGCAGGGAGTCCTTTCACATGGATGGCCATGGTCATAGTAGCTGCCATAAGGAAATGGAAAGGGCCTCTTCCTAGTGACCCTAAAGAACTTTATGAACTTGATCCGGAAGAGCATGCTAGGAAAGGAAAGTTCAGGATTGATTCAACACCAACCCTGAGGTTAGTATACATTATTGTTAGCATCAATTATATTTATGGAATCTGAAATTTTCTGTCATATTGATTCTTTTTAGGTTCCTGAATAAGGCTGCTGTTAAAACAGGTTCGACGAATCCATGGATGCTAAGCTCAGTAACCCAGGTTGAGGACACTAAACAAATGTTAAGAATGATCCCAGTATTGGTTGCTACATTTGTGCCAAGCACCATGATTGCTCAAATTAATACCTTGTTTGTAAAACAAGGCACCATTGATAAACACATGGGCAACTTCAAGATCCCCCCAGCAAGTTTAGCAGGATTTGTCACAATTTCCATGCTTATTTGTGTTGTCCTCTATGATCGTTTCT
This sequence comes from Heritiera littoralis, assembly GCA_031772115.1. Classification (NCBI taxonomy): domain Eukaryota; kingdom Viridiplantae; phylum Streptophyta; class Magnoliopsida; order Malvales; family Malvaceae; genus Heritiera; species Heritiera littoralis. The sequence goes on from JAPDPK010000147.1 coordinate 1,517,504, forward strand.
TTGTTCCGCTTAAGCAAAAGTGGACTAAAAATCCTAGAGGGATCACTCTCCTTCAAAGGATGGGAATTGGTATTGTTTTCCACATCACAATCATGATAACTGCTTCTCTAATTGAAAGGCACAGACTCAGTGTGGCCAGGAAACATGGCTTAGTTGAAGCTAACGATGAACTTCCTCTAACCGTATTCATTTTACTTCCTCACTTTGTGCTTATGGGCACAGCTGATGCATTTCTAGAGGTGGCCAAGATTGAGTTCTTCGACAATCAGGCGCCGGAAAGCATATGAAGAGTCTTGGTACTTCATATTCAACTACTAGTCTGGGAATTGGGAATTTTCTCAGCAGCTTCCTTCTTTCAAGGGTTTCTCATATCACTAGAGAACATGGTCACCAAGGATGGATCTTGAATAACCTAAAAAAATCTCATCTTGACTACTACTATGCATTTTCTGCAGTACTCAACTTCTTGAACTTCATTTTCTTCTTGCTAGTAATCAAGTTTTATATCTACAATGCAGAAGTTTCAGACTCAATGCATGTTCTTACAGAAGAGCTGGAAGGTGATGAGATTAAAGGCATCAAATCAAGAAGAGTCAAGGAATACGGTTGATGGAACATGTTGAATAACACTTATTTGTGAAAAGTGAAGCAAGCAATCGCTTCAAATTTTCTTCAACCTATACTTAGGATGTAGTGGCTACAAAGCATAAAAATGTTAACAGTTCTTGAAAGGAAAAAAGGAAATAAAGGAATGTCCTTAAAGGAGTTTCTCATAACCATACTTATAGTGGAATCATTGGTGACTGCAGGTCGTTACTTCTCTAGTTGGAGGAAGTCAAGCTGGTCCGCATTTTCAGGAAAGCTAACATGTGCTCTGATCTGCTGGCAAAGAAAGGCGCTGACAAAGCTTCGTCGATGGTGGAATGTACTGAATACTGTACCACTTGATTTTGTACTTACTCAATTGGAAGCTGATAGGGAGGGAATTACTCTCCCAAGAACTGTTTGTATTAATCCTCTTTAGAGGCTTTTGTGTTGTACCTCATCGATGTTAACTGTTACGCTCCCACATCGACTCCACAAGCAATTGTGGAGGGGTATTTAAGCTTGAGTGGTTTTCCTACTTATTAGATCGGTCTTTTGAGCTAGGCTCTTTCTTTGGGCTTGAGTACCTAACATTGGAGCTTTCATTGAGAGTCGACGTAGCGGAGGGAGCGACCTAGAAAAGGGTTACCTGGTGCTTGATAAGGTCCAGAATAAAGCCATCTAGAGTTGGCCACCGTGACGTGGAAGGGGTGACCTAAAAAAGGGCTAACTGATGCCGAGAAGAGTCCGGAGTGAAAGCCATCTAGAGTGGGTCGTCGTGGACGTCGGCTTCTCAAGGGGTGGGCAATGTAACGATCCCACATCGACTCCACAAGCAATTGTGGAGGGATATTTAAGCTTGAAGGGTTCTCCTACCTACTAGACCGGTCTTTTGAGCTAGATTCTCTCTTTAGGCTTGAGTACCTAACATTAACTCTATTTTATATTATGACACTTTTTTTTTACCAAAAAAAAAACAATGCTACTTTTAGAAAATGAATTAGATACACATAAAAAATGTCATTTGATCCATTAATTTGATAATAAGCATTTTCGAATAAATGACAAATGAAGGTAATGCAAGTGAGGATGTTAATAGATGCTGATATCAATTTTGCGAAAAGAGCTACAACACTGTGCTCATTGTGGGAAAAAATATTCATTATATATTTCATGTTAAAGTCTTGAACATAGTTGATATGAAAATAATAGATGAAAGTGATGCAAGTTAGTATGTTAATAAATGTTGATTCAATTTTGCAGAGATAGTTGCAACACTATACTCATTATGGGAATAAATCTTCATTTTATATATACAGCGTTGATGTCTTGCATAGAGTTGACATGAAAATATGGAGTAAGAATATCTTATAATAGTTACTTTGTAATATTTTGTGTCATAACAATAAAACACTACGATTTATCAAATATGTGTAATCTTTTACTTGCACAATTTTTTACTTGAAATTAGTCTACGAGTTACATCGAAACATAAGTCTATTAATTTTAATTTCAAACAAATTAAAATTTATAATTAACTCAAAGAGTAGTTTATTATATAAATTAGACTACGTTTAAACTAAATACCTAGTCTATTTCTTATAAGTTTGACTACATTTTTTTTCCTAAAACCAAGTCTATGACCATTATATTAGATTGTGTTTCAATAATTATAGTCTATGCTATCCGAGAAAAAATTACATTACAATAAGTTATGATTAGAAAAATGTAATTTTTTTTCTTAGGTTACACTTTTTAAACGTTGTTTATAAAATTTTTTCCTTAATAATAGCTATAAGTAATTTAAAAATAATTAGCACAACCAATCTAAACCAATCCACGAATCGAAAAATAAATCAACTAATATTACACAAACAATAACACATAAAGGAAAATTGACACCAAATTTAATATGGAAAACTCTTCGATATAAAGAGAAAAAACAAGGTAAATGTAGACACCTAATTTTGTCCGAGCTTGACAATTTTGAAAATTTAAAGATCAAATTTTACATAATAAAATTGATACAAATTTAATTAAAATGTATTTTCATAGTTTAAAGTTCGACAGAATTCGTGTAAATTTGAGTCATGTAATTTAAGTTGAGTCATGTTATGGGTTTGAAGACCCAAATTTTTTATTTCTATTTTTATTTTTATCTCTATTTTCTATTCTGTTTTTAGTTTAATTTTTATAAATTTAATTAATATTCAGTTAAAAAAAACTGAAAGAGCTGGTGCCGTCTGTCACCTCTCACAACCCTTCTCCTAGACACAACTTTTGTGGATCAGCCACCCAACTAGTCTGTAACTCTCATCCTTATGACAGCCATCTCTTATCCCCATAGCTAGACTTGGCGATTCGTGTCAAAAATTCGTTTTCGTGTCATGTAAAACCGTGTTCGTGTCGTGTATTCGTGTCAAAAATTCGTGTCGACACGAAAAACTCAAAATGTTATTTTTAGCTTTTACCATATTCATATATTAATTTTACTTATTTTTAACCCCGTGTCATCTCGTGTTACCTCGTGTCATTTATTCGCGTCGTGTTCGTGTCGTGTATTCGTGTCACGTCTAAGATTGCCAGGTCTACCCATAACAGCCACCTTCATGACTACTTTTACTGCTAATATCTATTGGACTGAAAAACGAAAACCGAACAAAAGAACAGATCCTAAAAGGCTTAAAATGTAGATTAATTCTACCGAACAAAAAAAAAAGAAAAAAATGGCAATCACCAATCACCAGCCAAAAACTAGGTAATCAAAATACCACCTAAGTTATATTATGCCACCAGCACAACCACCGAGCATCACCGTAACTCCCACCAGCCAACACACTAAAACTCATCATACTCGAAACCACCCTAAAACCCAACACCCAAAAGCTAAAACACACACAACCACCGTGAAACCGCCAGCCCATGACCCTCTCCTGAACCACCATTTCAGCCTCACAACCACCAAAAAAACAAACAGACCATTATCACTACCTCCTATCCCAAACAAACAACCCACCATGTTCAGCTTAAGACCATTTATCCTCTGCTCACCCAAACCACCACCCGAGCCCCATCGGCCTCACCACCCAAGCATCTTTCAAACTCCATGTCCAATACCCGAAAACCCCAGATCTGAGAACCCTAAATCTCATGTTTGAAACCTAATCCCAATTAGTGTTCTAAGACCTGCAAAAGCACAAAACAAAAAAGACAATAACAAAATACCCACATACAAGCAACAACCAAACATAAGCCTCAACAACAGCAAAATTGACGATTAAAAAAAAAAGAGTTTTGGTTTGGGTTTTTAGGGGCCTTTGGTCTACAAAGTTTGGTGAGGAGGTAGTTAACAAAGAGGAAAAGGGCATAGGGAGGGGTATTGCTATTGGCCGCCAGTGAGAGGAGTTTTAGGCTTTTGAGACCGAAGCTTTAGGGTTAGATCTAGGGTTCATTTCAAATATTTTAAGGAAACTAAGGTTAGATACAGGAAGAGCACGTGGAGAGCTTTCGAAAAGTGGTGGCATTTTCGATTTCCAGCCATAGACAGTGGTGGAGTCTGGTGGTTCGCGGCAGTCTGGCGATGGTCGAAAATCGCACGGGACAGGGCCTTTGAAGGCTTTGAATTTTTTTAAAAAAAAGAAGTTGAAAATGAAGAGTTGAAAAAAAAGGGGGCTCTTTTATAGTATTTAAAAAAAAAAGCTCGCACGTAGACCCGGATCCACACGCCTGGCCAGCGAAAGGAAGAAGACCCGTGTGCTGCTCCGACCCAGTCCCCGACCCGCCTCTGCCCAGCAATCCCACCCATTCCACAGCCCACCTATAACGCCTGATAGTAACTCTACTGGGCCAGCTCCATTTCTCTTCGGGCCCGTAATTGTGTGGCTTATTTTTGGGCTAGTCTATTCAGGGCTATTTGTGAGGTCTTCTTGAGTTCTAAGCCCAAATCACTTTGGGTACACTCTTACTTCCTTCATTTATTTTATTTTAGGTATTTTAAATAGTTGCATGCTTATTTGTTTTGTGTATTTTTATACATTTCTATAGAAAAAATAAATTCATGTTTATGTATAAAATTTCTGTTAGGACTTATAATAAGTAATTGTTTTAAGCTTAGTTAGTTTAATTGCATAGAATTAAGTTTTAATAATAAAAATATATACAATCTTTTTCTAAAGATTAAATAATAATAATAATAATAATAATAATAATAATAATAATAATAATAATAATAATAATAATAATAATAAATACTTGTTTTGCAAATTACTGTATTAAAAAAATATGTGCTAGAAATGCTATTTAAAATAAACATGAATTTTCGATGATAAGTTTTCATAGAAATCGCAAATAGTGATTCTTTGAAAACTTTAAATGAGAGAAACTTATCGAATATTACCAGAGTATTGGAATATTCGGTATAATTTTTCAATATTTAAATTCACGTTTTTCAAAGAAAATATATAATAATAAATAATATTTTTTAATAGGGGATAGTTATAAAAAAATTAATTTAAGAAAATAACAAAAATAAAGAATAAATAATGGTGAAATTTTAGTAATAATAAATAGAGAATAGTTAGAAAGAAATTAATTAAATTAAAAAACTAAGTAAAAAAATGAATAATGGTAAAATAATTGAGTCATTTACATAAGATAAACATGAATCACCGATGATGAAATTTTATGGAATTCGCAAGTAGCGATTCCTCAAAATTGTCTGGGTAAGGAGAACCAAATATCACCAAAGTATTGGGATATGTGGTATAAATTCTTCAATAAAAAGATTCATGTTAATAATAATAACAATAACAACAACAACAACAACAACAACACCATATAGTTAGATAAAAGTGAAGTAATAAGATAAGGGTGTAATTTATTATAGCTGAATTACATATAACTTGTCAATAAAACAAAAACAAATGTGAGTCTCCGATTATGAAATTTCATAAAATTCGCAAGTAGCGATTTTTCGAAAATCTCTGGGTGAGAGAAGTTTTTCAATTATTACTAGAGTATTGGAATATTTGGAATAATTTTTCAATATGTAGATTCACATTTATTATTCGAATATAATGAGCAATTTTTATAAAACAAAATAAACAAAAATAAATAGAGAATAAAATGATAAGTTAATAAACAAAATAACAAATTAGAAATCAAATGAGCACCTAAAGTATATTTGTATAATTTGCATTGATTTTAAGGTCCGATGATAGGATGTTACGAAAATCACAAGTAGTAATTTCTAACTAATCTTTAGATGAGAAGAGTCTACTAAATATTACCAACATATTGGGGTATTTAGTATGATTGTTCAATAATTTAAATTTTTGTTAAAAATTAAAATGAGTAAGTTTTTTTAAAAAAAAATTAATAATAAAGTTTACATTTAAGTAAATTAGTTCGATGATGGGATGTTACAAAAATCACCAATAGTGATTCCTGACTGATCCCTAGGTGAGAAGAGTCTGCTAAATACTACCAGAGTATTAGAATATTTAGTGTGATTTTTCAATATTATATTTTTCGTTAAAAATAAAATTAAGTTTTTTAATGGAAAATGATAAAATTTTAATTCATTCTCATCATGCATTATTTGCTACACCATATGCATTTACTTAATTCAAAAAATGTGAATTTTCCGAATATGAGACTCTATAAAAATTGTAAGTAGCGACTGTCGTAACGATTTTCGTCCGGGGACTCGATCGCTAGACGATTTTGAAAAAAAACACAAAGAGAGGAGTCGCCACCAATCTTTTTTGACTAGGTGTGATTGGTCACCTAAAATTATTTATCTTTTCAATAAAATCTTAAAATTAATTAAGTTTTATCAAAAAAATAATTTTTGGTCTGCGAAAACAAAGTTTGAGTTCGGGAGTTCGGTTGCGCGTGGGGAAGGATTAGCACCCCCACAACGCCCGTAAAAAACGGTACCACTTAATCATATATTATTCCTTTGATCTTAATTAAATGGTCTTAATTAAATATTTAAAAGAACTTTATTTATTTTGAAATCATTTATTTATTATTTATTTTTATGTTAAATTTTATTTTTTTATTTAAATAAATGAAAACCTTTTGTATTGAAAATTATTCTGAAATACCCCAATACTTCTGGTAGCATTTCGGATAATTTCCTCACCTAGAGATTTCTCAAGAATCGCTACTTGCGATTTCTATAGAATCTCATCCTCGGGAGATTCACACTTATTTTGAAATTTCATGGATGCAAATGATGCAATCAAAATATAGATGATGCACATGAGAAATCCATTATTTCATTTTATTTTTATTATCTTTTCTATTTATATTATTACTTTTGAAATTTATTGATTTTTATTGAAAAATCATACTAAATATTCCAATACGCTGGTAACATTCAGCAGATTTCTCTCACCTAGAGATCAGTTAGGAATCACTACTTGTGAATTCCATAACATCCCATCATCGGACAATCTTTAAAACTTATACCTTTTATTTAATTTTTAATTATCATTTATTTCCGAAGGTTAATTGTAACAATTTTTTACTCTTATTTATTTGTTTAAAAATTTTATTTATTTATTATTTGTTTATTAATATTAATTTATTTCATCGAACTAAAATTACTTAAATACCCCAATACGCTGGTAATATTCAAATATTTCATTTCGACCCTAAGGATTATCAAAGAATCACTACTTGTGATTTCTAAGAAATCCTATCATAGGATATTCTTTTAAATTTATATTTTATTTATTTATTTATATTTATATTTATTTATTTGTTCATTTTAAATTTTATATTTGATTAATTTATTTTTATTTTTTTATATTAATTTATTTAAAGAATTTTGAAATCGAGATAAAACCAATTAAATGTTCCAATACGCTGGTAACATCTAAGGATTTTTCTCGATCCTAAAGATTATCGAAGAATCACTACTTGTGATTTCTTCAAATCTTATCATCGGAAATTCAATTTTTTATTTGGATTTATCTCTTTATTTATTTGTTTCTATTATTCATTTATTATTAATTTATTTGTTATATTTTTTTTTTAGAATACTCTTCTCATAACACTAAAAATTATATATATAAATTCTTTCAACATCCTAAAAAAAATGCAAGAGAACTCCTTTTACAATCTTTTTTAAAAATATATATGTATATAAACTCTTTTATCAACCTTAGATAAAATATATATAGACACGTACAAGCACATACAAGACCTTTGTTGTTTCATTTTTATTTATCATTATTATTATATTTTATTCAGTGACATATGAAAACAAAACTTGCAGAACATAAGGCAGGGAATGTACCTTAATAAGAAGACCTAAATATTCTATTCCTTGTCTTTCTTCCTCACGCATATCGCACCTTACCCTTCTCAAGAAGAGCTCGACAACAAGCAATGATCACAGCAAGGAGAATAGGAGAGAGAGAACGAGCCTTACACCAAGATAGAACCTTTCAAGCAGCAACAATGGTGATGATGCAACAAAGGGTTGGAAACAGCAAGGCCGACATTGAAAAACAAGTTACAATGGCAGCTCTTTTTTTTTTCTTTAAACGACAAATTGCAGTAAAGATGTTACAGTAGGACGACAGCTGCTTGGTGATGATGACAACAAGAAAAGAAGCAGTGCTGAAGCTGCAACAGGTGCGTGAGTGTCTTTGACGTAGCGAACGGTGAAGCTGGGATGAGGCCAGGCACGGCTCGAGGAAGCTGGGGACACAGCAACTTGTTGAAGGCGAGCAGGGTTCTTCACGTAGTAACTGGACTGGCGGCTACCATGCAGAATAGGGGGTTCAGTCTAAAACAACAGCGAGGCGAGGTGGAAAAGGGGGAATGGTGACTGGGGCGTGCAACGGTATAGCAGCAGCGACAATGGCAGGGCAACGCTGAGGTTGTCGATAAAGATGATGCTGGTGCAGGGACCGAACAGAGGCGGTGATGAGGTTTCAACGAGGAGAAAGGATACAACCACAGTGAAGCAGGCCTGATGGTAACGGCAACAGTGCGGTTTGATGAAGCCCGGAAAATGCCAAAAGCTACTGGACTTTCTTTTTCTTTCTAGGGTTTTCTCCCCCGTGTTTCTTTTTTTTTGTTCCGTCCCCCTTTCTCTGTTTCACGTGTATACCTTCAACAAATCATAGCAACAGTAGGCGGCAAGCAGAGATCGTAGCGTCAATGCAGGTGCTGACGGAGGGACGACTCAGCAAGAAGCAACGAGCAGTCAAAGGTGTTGCGTGGACTATGGTGCGGTGCACGGCAGACTTGGGTTCAATGCAGGAATGATGAAGATGATGAAAAATGGTGCGGCAAGAAGCAAATGGCTTTCGGTTTTGACTGGTTTAATAGCCTGAACAAAGACAATGGCAGAGGGTGAAGATAGGCACGATGATGAAGGAAACTCAAGGTGCAGATACTCGATTTGATGATGGTGATGGTGGTGCTTGGAGGTGGCGATGAATGAATGAAGCAGTAGCAAATAGTAGGGTTCCCGCAAAATGCTCCGTCGCCAAGACCTTTTCTCCTGTTTTTTCTTTTTTTTTTTGTGTAAAAGTCCCCCCAAAACCCTAGCAGACTCCTCCTTTTAAAATGAAAAAAATCCCCCTTCCTAAAACCGTGTACCCTCTTTTATTTCATTTTGATCTTTTAAGGAAAGGACAAAAATATTAATCTTTTTTCCTCAATTCCGACCCATGATCATGGCTGTGGGATTTTTTTATTCAATCATTTTTTGTTTGACCCTTTTCATTTAATATTACAAGCATTTGTATCTCTTATTTATTCGTTTCTTTTTAATATTTATTTCTTTCCAAATCTTTCAAGTCAACTCTTTTAATAGGCTTGGTATAAGTTGATTTGCTTTCAAAAATGTTTTTTTATTTTTTTATTTTATATTTGCTCGGACAAAATTAAGTGTCTACAGCTGCCCCTCTTTGCACATTGCTGAGAATCAGGAATAGGGCAAAGACTTCAGACAATAATTTTGTTCGAACCCCCTTTTTTTGTGGGAAAACTCAATTTTGATTCTCGAAAATAATACCTTGACTCCATACCAAGGCTCGATCCATGAGAATAATGGATTCGATTTGAAACACATAATATCCTGACTCCCCATCAAGACTCGATCCACTTTGAAGGAGCGAATTTGACTTTGAAGGAGCGAATTTGACTTTGAAACACAACACCTTGACTCCATACCAAGGTTCGATCCACTGTGAAAAAGTGAATTCGATTTTGAAACACAAGACCTTGACTCCCTACCAAGGCTCGATCCACTTTGAAAAAGTGAATTCGACTTTGAGACATGATACCTTGACTCCCTACCAAGGCACGATCCACTTTGAAAAAGTGAATTCGATTTTAAAACACATGATACCTTGACTCCCTACCAAGGCTCGATCCACTATGAAAAAGTGAATTCGACTTTAAAACATAATACCTTGACTCCCTACCAAGGCTTGATCCACTGTGAAAAAGTGAATTCAATTTTGAAACATGATACCTTGACTCCCTACCAAGGCTCGATCCACTTCAAAAAAGTGAATTCGATTTTGAAACACAAGACCTTGACTCCCTACCAAGGCTCGATCCACTTCGAAAAAGTGAATTCGATTTTGAAACACATGATACCTTGACTCCATACCAAGGCTCGATCCACTGTGAAAAAGTGAATTCGATTTTGAGACACATGATACCTTGACTCCATACCAAGGCTCGATCCACTGTGAAAAAGTGAATTCGATTTTGAAACACATGATACCTTGACTCTCTACCAAGGCTCGATCCACTTCGAAAAAGTGAATTCGATTTTGAAACATAATACCTTGACTCCCTACCAAGGCTCGATCCACTTCGAAAAAGTGAATTCGATTTTGAAACACATGATACCTTGACTCCATACCAAGGCTCGATCCACTGTGAAAAAGTGAATTCGATTTTGAGACACATGATACCTTGACTCCCTACCAAGGCTCAATTCAATTTGAAGAATGGATTCGATAAAAAAAAGTTTTTTTTTCTTTAGAGAAATTCACATATTTGGAGCAAAAAAAAACAATTCCATGATCCACAAAAATTTTGAGATTCGCATCTAGAAAAACTTGAAGATTTACATCATAAGAGATTCACATCTAGACTTGAAGATTCACATTCTAAGAGTTTCACATCTTGATTTGAAAATTCACATTCCAAGAGTTTCTCATCTTGACTTGGAGATTCACATCCTAAGAGTTTTCCATCTTGACTCGGGGGTTCACGTCTCAAGAGTTTCGCATCTTGACTCGAATATTCGCATCCCAAGAGTTTCACATCTTGACTTGGAGTTTCTCATCCTAAGAGTTTCTAATCTTGACTTAGAGATTCACATCCCAAGAATTTCTCATCTTTAGAATTTCACATCTTGACTTAGAGTTTCTCAGCCTAAGTATTCATTGGTTTTGTAAGTTGAATCTAGAAGATCTAAGTCTTATCATGCATCAATTTTACAATGAAGCCAACTAAATCTCATTTACTAATAAGCTAATTTCACTGGGCTTGAAACCACCCAACAATGCCAATGACATTAGACTTAAACTCTTGTCATGACTGCACCATTTTTCTTTAAAGAAAGATTTTCTTACTCTTTAAGGAACAGCTAACCCCATTACATTCCTTATTCATTCATTTTCTTTTTTTCTTTTATTTTTTTCAATGATGCAAATGCAAAATGCATGCCCCTAAGAAAAAAACATTTATCACAATGATGATAATGCAAATGCTTTCTTGAAATATGCCCCAATGTAATAGTTAAAAACCATGATGCATGTGTCTTTTAGAATGATGTGAATGCCTAAATGACAGAAGTCTCCTTTTTCTCAAAATTTCTCCTTTTTTTGTGCCGAAAATCCATGGCTTTCTTCATTAGGATCGTTTCTTCTTCTCACAAAGATTCTCTTCTTTATTTCTGATCTCGTTCGTAGAAGCACATATGTCAACTACATTCAACATTCTTGCTCTCTTTTTGTATATGGCCCTTTGTCATCTTTAGAATCTTTTCCAAAGTAATGCCAAAGATTTTTATGTATAATTGTCATTTATTCATTATCATTCCAATTCCATGACAAATGCAATTTAGTCACCAATTTCCTCAATCCATTTTAGGAAAGTATGAACATTAGAAAGCTTGGGATAATAAGGAAATGTAGGAACAAACTTAATAAAGTATAATAAGAAATTGGACAATTCAAAGTGGATAACAATGATAGGTTCTCAATTAAGAAACTGGATAATTTAAAGCAAATGACAATGATAGGTTCTCAAGGAAAAATCAGATAATTTTGACAAACTAATCAGGATTCTTTGAAAAATCTATTCAATTGACATTCTCGATCAAATTGAGTTGCCCCCTACACCATGAGATTCTCAATGATGCTGATTCTCCTTGTGTCAAACCATCTCCCCAAGTCTTCAACTAGATTATCATTCTTTTAACTCAAACCGCCCTTTCGGGTTTTCAATTTGAGCCTCCCCCTTTTATCATTCTTTTCTTTTTCTTTCTTTTTTTTCTTTTTTTTGTCTTTTCTCTTTTTTTTTTCATCTCTCATTCATTCTCTTTTTTCTTTCAACATCACTAATATTCCCAACAAACTAATCGCAATCTTGTTGTTTCTTGATGGCATCATAAGTATGTCCAAGTTCAATACATGATTCTCCAATTTCAAGTATTCACATTTGATCAAAATGGACTTTTAAGGCACGTAATGTAGGCTTTGGTGATGGGTTATGAAAAATGGATATAATCAAGTTCAAAATTTGTTTCTTTAAGGGTCAAAAACCAAAGGATCATTTATCATCATGCAAAGCATGCTTGCCGCTCTGCCTTAATTGATTTTCATTTTCATCATTTTCTTTTCTTTTTTCCATTTTTTTTACAACTTTTCATTTTCACCCCTCTTTTTTTTTTACAAGAGGACTCAAACACCAAAAGGTATTTTCTCTTGAGATTTTTCATAACTCATAACCTGAATTTCTTCATTTGTCGACTGGTTTTTTTTTTTTTGCAAAATTTGCCCCTCAATGTGAAGGGTGATCCTTGGTGGGTTTGTTTTGAAAAAACATAATAGGCTCAATGGGGGTGGCAAATGGATAATTTTACTCATGCACGAAGGATAGATCAAAGACGGCCATTTCTCATCTCAAATGTAAATACTCTTATTGAAGAACATTTATTGAACAAGAACAACAAAATGGATACAAGAGCTTCACTTCTTTCTCATTTCATGCGATTTTAACTTCTCTTGATAGGAGCTATCTCTTTATTGCTTCAATAATTTTAGCAATTTAAGGGACAAGAATGATCACTGACTTTGCCAATAGAAATAGAATTTTCAAAATAAAATCCCAGACTATTGTCATAATTGACTGCTCATTCATTTTTTGTAAGTTAAGTGTGGCTGAAATACAAAGAGATGAAAACAAAGATTTGTATGGAAGAGGATATGTAGTGCAAATGCATCTGTCATTTTATTCAAATGATAATAGATAAACCAACTCATACATAAAAAATTTCCCCAAAGCTTATAGGCGTAAGCATTTAAGGAATTTCATTACTTTAGAATAAGAACTCAAAAGTGACAAAAACTTTGGCCTTTCCTCATAGAACACTTATCCTCCAAAATTTATGCCTTTTTGCAGCGAAAGGTTCCCACCAACATTTTACTTTTCCTTCTTATAAAAATTTAACAAGCCAACATTGATCAAACTTTGCACCTTGTATTTAAAAGCAGGGCAAGTCTCTATGGAGTGGCCTACATTCCCACAATGATAGTCACATTGAGCAGTGGCATCATACCATTTAGGATATAGAGGTTTTAATGGTTCTAGATAAACAGGTGCAACAAGATTATCTCTCACCAATTGTGGAAATAACTCTGTATAGGTTATAGGAATCGGGTCTACAGAGATTCTCCTTTGATTGTTCATCGCCCTTTTTTACTACCCACTAGTTTGTTTGATTGAGTTGGGACTTGAAAGTTTGATTGCCAACTTGGGTGATAAACAAAAGGACTATGGGTAGTGCTGTCTGTAGTTGGATAATAAGGATATGAGTGATGTGTAATACAGGGTTCAAAAGGAACGAAACTCCTTAGTGGTTGATTTTCAAATGGCAACAGCTTGTGTTTCTCCCTCCTTCCTCTTATTTGCCCCAACTCTATTTGAAGCATAAGCATCCTCAATTTTACCACTCTTAATAGCATTCTCTATCATTTCTCTAGAAATTACCAAGTCAGCAAAATTTTTTTGTAGCACTCCCCACAAGCCTATCATAATACAGTGATGGCAAAGTATTAACAAACAATACCGTGGTTTCCTTCTCAGTAAGGGGAGGCTGCACTTGAAATGCGATGCCCCTCCCCCTATTGACATACTCCTTGAAACTTTCAGAAGGCTTCATTTCCATATTCTGCAAAGACAATCTATCTGGTGCCATGTCAATCATATGCTTATACTGGGACAAGAAGGCTTTTGCCAGGTCATTCCACTTGCGAACATGACTTCGATCTAGCTGATTGTACCACTTTGTTATTGTTCCAGTTAAGCTATCTTGGAAGCAATGAATGAGCAACTTATCATTATTCGTATACCCAGACATTTTTCGACAAAACATAGTGACATGAGCTACTGGGCATGTGGTCCCATCGTATCTCTCAAATTCAGGTACTTTAAATTTCGGTGGAATTACTAGATCTGGGACCAAACTAAGCTCATTAGCATCTATATTTCCAAAGAAATCCATTCCTTCGATTGCCCTTAACCTTTCATCCAACAGTTCATATTTTTGTTGTGACTCGCCACTTTCTTTCCTCAACTTTTCTTGCTCCATGGGATCATGTAAATTTGAAACAAAAATAGGATCAACAGGGCTAGATCTCGAGTGCTGTCCTTGGTCTAGTTGTTGATTCACAAAAACATGAGCTGGGGGATAAGCTCTTTGGGAAGTTTGAGTTTGAGGGGCTATAAACTCCAATGGGTACAGTAGATTCTGTCTCATAGGTTGAGGCTCATTTCCTAATCCTTCCGTGACCTCTTTGCCTTTCATCAAAGTCATCATCATCTCTATCATCTTCGACATTTGCTTCTGAGATTCTTCTTGAGATTTAGTTAGCTCTTGCTGAATTCTTTCCATCTTTTCCATTCGCTCAACATATTCATTTTCCATGGCTTTGGTCTTTGATTGAGTACTGTAACAATGTCGAATAAGTGGTTCAGAATGCGATGGCTTCTTTATTTTGGCACCTTTGACATTTGTTTACCACAATTTAAAGCATATTATTGTTTGAAATTGTGCCATAAAAAGAAAAGACTATTAAAAATTTCCAATACGCTGGTGAGGATTTTAAAAATCTTAACTTTTTACTTCCAAGATTTGATGTCATTACTTATGATCACCAAAAATTTTCATAAGTGGGCATAAGATGAAATGTATGTATGCATGCTAAATGCATGTATGTGCATGAAATTCAATAGCTATTGCACATGTGATGAGATGCATATATCAAGTTTAAAATCTTACAAAAACACTTTCTTTTAAAAAAAATGAAATTTTTTTTTTTAGAATATGCATACTATTGAAATCACAAATAAAATTGAATGAGAAGGTTTTTATTTTAATTTTTTTCTTCACAATTTCAATATTCACTTTATTATATTTCCCATAAAGGTGTTACATAAAAGTATTCATTCATGTGCCATAATTTAAAGTAACCCCCACAAAAGGCTGGTATGGCTCTAGCTAAGGTTAGTTTCTCTATAGTTCAGTACATGCTTGGTTTAAGTCTCTAAAGGGTAAAAGGTTCTCAAATTGTTCCTTACTGACGTCTACGCTAGACTAGTAAGGCACCCCAATCCTCACCCATGACAGGCTACAAATGGAAAGGGAAAGGGTTCAACTTGAGTGAGAGTATTTCGCTTGCCATTGCGGAGGTTATCACCTCACGAGAGCAAAGGTACTATACTCTCTCCTAAAAGGGACAAACCCGGGTGTAGGGTTGATGTATGCAATGAACATGTCATGTATGCAAAGGAACAAAATTTAAAGTGCATCCCAACAAAATGCAAATGATAAAGATGATTCACACATTTTTTGTTTGTTTTTTTTGTTTTTTTTTTAATTATTTTTTTATGAAAAGTTTTATTAAATATTTATTAAGACCATTAACTAAGTTTTGGATAAAACATGATTAATCATGGTTCGACTCTCTAATTTCCCCAGTGGAGTCGCCAAGCTGTCGTAACGATTTTCGTCCGGGGACTCGATCGCTAGACGATTTTGAAAAAAAACACAAAGAGAGGAGTCGCCACCAATCTTTTTTGACTAGGTGTGATTGGTCACCTAAAATTATTTATCTTTTCAATAAAATCTTAAAATTAATTAAGTTTTATCAAAAAAATAATTTTTGGTCTGCGAAAACAAAGTTTGAGTTCGGGAGTTCGGTTGCGCGTGGGGAAGGATTAGCACCCCCACAACGCCCGTAAAAAACGGTACCACTTAATCATATATTATTCCTTTGATCTTAATTAAATGGTCTTAATTAAATATTTAAAAGAACTTTATTTATTTTGAAATCATTTATTTATTATTTATTTTTATGTTAAATTTTATTTTTTTATTTAAATAAATGAAAACCTTTTGTATTGAAAATTATTCTGAAATACCCCAATACTTCTGGTAGCATTTCGGATAATTTCCTCACCTAGAGATTTCTCAAGAATCGCTACTTGCGATTTCTATAGAATCTCATCCTCGGGAGATTCACACTTATTTTGAAATTTCATGGATGCAAATGATGCAATCAAAATATAGATGATGCACATGAGAAATCCATTATTTCATTTTATTTTTATTATCTTTTCTATTTATATTATTACTTTTGAAATTTATTGATTTTTATTGAAAAATCATACTAAATATTCCAATACGCTGGTAACATTCAGCAGATTTCTCTCACCTAGAGATCAGTTAGGAATCACTACTTGTGAATTCCATAACATCCCATCATCGGACAATCTTTAAAACTTATACCTTTTATTTAATTTTTAATTATCATTTATTTCCGAAGGTTAATTGTAACAATTTTTTACTCTTATTTATTTGTTTAAAAATTTTATTTATTTATTATTTGTTTATTAATATTAATTTATTTCATCGAACTAAAATTACTTAAATACCCCAATACGCTGGTAATATTCAAATATTTCATTTCGACCCTAAGGATTATCAAAGAATCACTACTTGTGATTTCTAAGAAATCCTATCATAGGATATTCTTTTAAATTTATATTTTATTTATTTATTTATATTTATATTTATTTATTTGTTCATTTTAAATTTTATATTTGATTAATTTATTTTTATTTTTTTATATTAATTTATTTAAAGAATTTTGAAATCGAGATAAAACCAATTAAATGTTCCAATACGCTGGTAACATCTAAGGATTTTTCTCGATCCTAAAGATTATCGAAGAATCACTACTTGTGATTTCTTCAAAATCTTATCATCGGAAATTCAATTTTATTATTTGGATTTATCTCTTTATTTATTTGTTTCTATTATTCATTTATTATTAATTTATTTGTTATATTTTTTTTTTAGAATACTCTTCTCATAACACTAAAAATTATATATATAAATTCTTTCAACATCCTAAAAAAAATGCAAGAGAACTCCTTTTACAATCTTTTTTAAAAATATATATGTATATAAACTCTTTTATCAACCTTAGATAAAATATATATAGACACGTACAAGCACATACAAGACCTTTGTTGTTTCATTTTTATTTATCATTATTATTATATTTTATTCAGTGACATATGAAAACAAAACTTGCAGAACATAAGGCAGGGAATGTACCTTAATAAGAAGACCTAAATATTCTATTCCTTGTCTTTCTTCCTCACGCATATCGCACCTTACCCTTCTCAAGAAGAGCTCGACAACAAGCAATGATCACAGCAAGGAGAATAGGAGAGAGAGAACGAGCCTTACACCAAGATAGAACCTTTCAAGCAGCAACAATGGTGATGATGCAACAAAGGGTTGGAAACAGCAAGGCCGACATTGAAAAACAAGTTACAATGGCAGCTCTTTTTTTTTTCTTTAAACGACAAATTGCAGTAAAGATGTTACAGTAGGACGACAGCTGCTTGGTGATGATGACAACAAGAAAAGAAGCAGTGCTGAAGCTGCAACAGGTGCGTGAGTGTCTTTGACGTAGCGAACGGTGAAGCTGGGATGAGGCCAGGCACGGCTCGAGGAAGCTGGGGACACAGCAACTTGTTGAAGGCGAGCAGGGTTCTTCACGTAGTAACTGGACTGGCGGCTACCATGCAGAATAGGGGGTTCAGTCTAAAACAACAGCGAGGCGAGGTGGAAAAGGGGGAATGGTGACTGGGGCGTGCAACGGTATAGCAGCAGCGACAATGGCAGGGCAACGCTGAGGTTGTCGATAAAGATGATGCTGGTGCAGGGACCGAACAGAGGCGGTGATGAGGTTTCAACGAGGAGAAAGGATACAACCACAGTGAAGCAGGCCTGATGGTAACGGCAACAGTGCGGTTTGATGAAGCCCGGAAAATGCCAAAAGCTACTGGACTTTCTTTTTCTTTCTAGGGTTTTCTCCCCCGTGTTTCTTTTTTTTTGTTCCGTCCCCCTTTCTCTGTTTCACGTGTATACCTTCAACAAATCATAGCAACAGTAGGCGGCAAGCAGAGATCGTAGCGTCAATGCAGGTGCTGACGGAGGGACGACTCAGCAAGAAGCAACGAGCAGTCAAAGGTGTTGCGTGGACTATGGTGCGGTGCACGGCAGACTTGGGTTCAATGCAGGAATGATGAAGATGATGAAAAATGGTGCGGCAAGAAGCAAATGGCTTTCGGTTTTGACTGGTTTAATAGCCTGAACAAAGACAATGGCAGAGGGTGAAGATAGGCACGATGATGAAGGAAACTCAAGGTGCAGATACTCGATTTGATGATGGTGATGGTGGTGCTTGGAGGTGGCGATGAATGAATGAAGCAGTAGCAAATAGTAGGGTTCCCGCAAAATGCTCCGTCGCCAAGACCTTTTCTCCTGTTTTTTCTTTTTTTTTTTGTGTAAAAGTCCCCCCAAAACCCTAGCAGACTCCTCCTTTTAAAATGAAAAAAATCCCCCTTCCTAAAACCGTGTACCCTCTTTTATTTCATTTTGATCTTTTAAGGAAAGGACAAAAATATTAATCTTTTTTCCTCAATTCCGACCCATGATCATGGCTGTGGGATTTTTTTATTCAATCATTTTTTGTTTGACCCTTTTCATTTAATATTACAAGCATTTGTATCTCTTATTTATTCGTTTCTTTTTAATATTTATTTCTTTCCAAATCTTTCAAGTCAACTCTTTTAATAGGCTTGGTATAAGTTGATTTGCTTTCAAAAATGTTTTTTTATTTTTTTATTTTATATTTGCTCGGACAAAATTAAGTGTCTACAGCGACTCTTAAGAAATTTCTAGGTGAGAATTTTTATTTCAAATACTATCAAAAGTATTTGAGTATTTGATTTAATTTTTAATACAAAAGGTTCCCATTTACTTTGTAAAGAAAAAACTAAAATTTAGTCTTTTTAAAATATAGAAATAAAAATGATTTTGAAAAAAGAACAAAAAATGGATTATGATAAAAATAGAAATTATTTTTAAATGTTAAATTGAGACCATTTTATTAAAACAAAAAGGATAACATATGATTAAGATGGTACCGTTTTTTAACGGCGATGTGGGGGTGTTAATCATTCCCTACGTGTAACCGTACTCTCAAACCCAACCTTGTTTTCGCAGACTCCAAAATAGTCTTTTTAATAAAATTTAATCAATTTTAAGGTTTTGCTAAAATGACAAATTTTTTAGGTGGCCAATCACACCTAACATAAAAAGACTGGTGACGACTCCTGTTTTTCATGTTTTCAGAATCATTGAGCGGTTGAGTCCCCGGACGAAATCGTTAAGACAGCTTTGCGACTCCACTGAAGACCTTTTTGAGGGTCAAGCCATTTATTAGTCATGTGTTATCCTAAGTTTTAATTTACTGGACTTAACTAATATTTAAATTTAACTACTTTAATTTTAAATAATTTGTTGCATTTGTGTTTTAGTTATTACGTTTATTTTACAGCATTCTTTATTTTGTATATATTATTCTTAATAAATTGTTGTGGCATGTAGGATAAAGGTTATAGTGTGATGAATGTTTAATGTATTCCCTTGTACACACATTTGCACATGCATTTTATAACATGAGCCATATACCCAGGTTCCGTCCTTTTTAGGAGGGAGTATAGTACTTTTGCTCTTATGAGGTAATAACCTCCGCAATGGCAAGCAAAATACTCCCACTCAAATTAAATCTTACTAGTCCAGTATGGAAGATAGTGAGGTATAATTTGGGAACCTTAAGATTCTTAAAACCAAGCTCAGCATATAGAGAGCCTCAAAAGGCCAGCCTTAGGTAGAGCCATGTCCGATTTTTGTAAAAATTATCCTGAAATTAGGACACATGAGGGAACATTTTTACTACCTTTTTTTCATATCATAACTCTAATAATTTTTCAAATCCATGCTTTCAAAAAAATCAAAAGGTTTTTTTTTAACAAAATGTCATTCGCAAAATAAAATTTTATAATTTTACAATTTTAAAGAAAAAACAAAGATTTATCCGGTTCTTCTTCTTTCTGAAAAATAACATGGAAATATCCCTTTGTACTTTAATACTATTTAAAAATAATAATATTTTTATTTTTTTTAAACTAATGCATAGACATAAGAAAGGAATTTTGATAAAAATTAAAAGTAAATACATTGTCGCATTCCTTCGAAAATAATTTTAAAAAAAAGGTTAAAGAAAATAAATTTTGGTGTGAAAATAAGAAATGGATTTTTTAATAAAATTGAGCCAAAAAAATCTATTCTTTGAAGAAAGAAAAGAGAAATCATCAAACTCTAAAATTAAAAAAAAATGAATTTATTCATTGAACTTAAATAATAGAAAATTTTTATTCTTTTGTTCTTAAATTTTAGCATGGCGTATTTCATTACATTAATGCATTCACATCACATAATAAGGAGAGTATTTGCCTTTTTGGGTTAAAGGAGGTCAAAGACATGGGAGATCAATTAGAAGCTAGATTTACTACTCTGGAGAATAATCAAGAAGAGTTTGGACATGATATACGAGAGATAAAGGGGAAGTTAGCTAAGATAATGAAGATTGCTGGAAAGTTTTGGAGAGACTAAAGTGGTTCATCTGTAATGGTCATTGTCACTTCCAAGACAAGTACACGCTGAATCAACAGCATGTGGAGACCGATCGACCTTTCGTGAAATGGCTTGCCAAAGGCACTCTGATGCTCTCAACAGTCCAAACAATGATCCCCTGGTAGAAGAGGCTATGAAAAAGGTGAACAAGGTAATGGAAGAACATAAGGGCCTCACAACTAAAGCAAAACCTTATTGCCTCAAACAATCTATACCAATTAGGCCATTACGGAACCTTAACCCCTACCCTAGTTCTTTTCAACCACCTATCCAGGCATTCCAAACGAGACCTCCTACTTTTGTACAACCTCCACAAATTGGTCCACAGCCAAACTTTTATCTGCGACCTACAATTTTTCAACCACATACTCAAGCATTTGAAACAAGATCTCCTAGTTTCGCCCAACCTCTACATACTTGTGAACCCATATGCTCATGCCAATTCTATTCGACCACCTTTTTAGCAAATTCCTAACGTCCAAGCTTTTGTGCCACCACCAGGTGCCCAAGTTAAAAATCAAAGTCTTGGCCAAAAACAATCCAAGAAGATGAAGCGCACGTAGCTTGATCTTTTGCCCATAACTAGGGGTGTAAATGATACATTGGTGCTCGCAAGCTACTCGGGCTCGACTCGAAAAAAACTCGAACTCGGCTCGGTTTTTGTCAAGCCGAGCTCGAGCTCGAGCTACTCGAGCTATCGAGCGAGCCGAGTTCGAGTAATATGATACCCAGCTCGAGTAACTCACGAGCCTACTAGGGTATTTAATATTTTAATAATATTTTATTATAATATTATAAAATTACACACACATATATATATATATAACATAAAAAAACCCTAACCTAATTTTTTTTCTTCCATTTTCCCTTTCAACATAGCTGCAGCCTCAACCCTTTCTCCCTTTCACACCGGTCATTGCCCACTGGCGACACCCCTCCCTAAGCTCCGACAACCTTTCCGGCTTCAAATCCGACCTTCCCTCACCAGACGAGTTCCATCCACGCTAGATCCGGTGCCCACAAACGAATGGTAAGGAGCATCTTCCTCATATCCGGCACCGACGAGACCCGCAACCCTCAATCTGACGCCGACGAGACCCACAGCCTTTAGATCTGATGCCGTCGAGACTCGCAGCCTTCAGATCTATCCCTTTTCTCTCTTTTTTCTTCCTTGCCTCCCCTCTCTCTTTTCTCCCCCGATCTCATCTACTGCTTTGACCTCCTCTGGCATTAGAAAGACCTTTCTCACTAGCTGATAACCATTTTCCCTCTGAGTTATTTTTCTTATTTTTGCATTTAGTTTTTTTATTTCTAACTGTTTTGATTTTTTTATCTTCTGTTTTTGTAGTTGTGTGTATACACATATGATATGACTGATGGCACATAGTTTTGTGATTGTTTTGTTTTTTGGCTGTGTTAATTGTTAAGTAAGTCGAAGGTCCAATTGTTGAATGGGGCAATTGCAAGTTGTAATGGTTGGTAAAATGTTTTATTTCAAAACAAGGTTCTGTTTTTATGTCTTGAAGTAGTTTGTGTTTTTGCCTTTAAAGAGATTTCTGTGTATGTTGTTTTTTTTATGGAGCAAAGTATAAATTTAATAATGGTTCATTGTTTAACAGTTCATTGATCATAATTTTTACCCAGGTGTGAGTATATGATAGTCTTCAACGTACTCATAAATTAATTTGAGTAAATTTGTTTAAATGTCTCAATATCTGAAAATCTAGCCTACAAACAAGGGCATCTAACCCAATTTCTTCAAAATCCTAGTCCATATATGAAAGCAAGCAGAAAATATTCTGGCACTTCCTTCTTCCAATCTTATGTATGTTGTGATAATTGTGTTTTTGATGTTGTAGTTGGCTTGGTTGGTTTGTAGATTTGTTATATAAGTTGTGGAATTCAACTGAATGAATTAAAACGCTCATTTTACTATTCCATATTTTTGATTTTAGTTCGTTGCCTTTAAAAAAAATTGTAGTAAATGTTGCTACTGAATCTCTATTGTGGTTGTTGAGAGAGAAATTCATTTTTCATGAATCGAGCTAGAGTTCGAGCATAAAAATCAAGCAAGATAAACGAGCCTATTCGAGCGAGCTCGAGTAGCTCGATTTTCATTTCGAGTCGAGCTCGAGCTCAAAAATTAAAACTCGATCGAGTTCGAGTTGAGTTCAAGCAACGAGTTTTAGAGTCGAGCTCAAGCACCCCACTGTAACGGCTCGGCTCGATTACACCCCTACCCATAACATATGGCAAGCTTTTTCCCTATTTACTTAAAAGGCACTTTATTGCCCTTATGGTCTTGAAACCCTTGGAGCCTCCATACTCAAAATGGTATAACCCAAATGCAAGATGTTAGTACCTAAAGCTGGTTGTGGGTCGATTCAGATCGGTTTCGGACTGATTTTTACCGATTCCGACCCACATATAATGAAACCAGTCTGAACCGGTCTGAGCTGGGCCGGTTCGTATTATACTTAGGAGCAAACCGGCCCGGTTTGCAGGACCGGTTCGCCACACAACGGGACCGAACCGGGTTAAATCGGTTCGGTCCAGTTTTTATTTTTTTAGGATAATTTTAAAATTTTTATATTTTAAAATTTATTTTAACAAAAATAAATATATATGTTAATATATTTTTATAATTTAATCTAATAAATTTATTTTTATAATAAATAATGTTAATAGTTTAATTTAACAATAATTTATTATAATTTATTTAATTAATGTAACAATAATATAAAAATAAATTACTATAAAATTATCTAATAAAATTATTGTTATAATAAATTAAAGTTATATTATGAATATAATATTATAATAAAGTTATTATGATAAAGTGAAATTTGATTCAAAATATAAATAATGATATTATGAATATTATTATATTCATTTTGCAATATCATTTTGCAATATCATTTTGCATATCATTATTTATATTCATTTATTATATTCATTTTGCATTTAAAATGATAAATTAGCTGTAAGCTATCAATATTATTTTGCATTTAAAATAATTTATTATATTTGAAATATCATTTACTTAATATTTATTTATTTATTTATTTATTTATTCATTTATTTAATATGTTTTTAAAATATTCATTCATTTTGTATTTTAAATATTTATTTATTTTAAACATAGATAAGTATAACATTAATTAATTTGGTATGTAATAATAATAATAATAATAATAATAATAATAATAATAATAATAATAATAAAGGAGAAAAAGGAAAGAGTAGGAGACCAAAGATTTTTTACGTGGAAAACCCCTTCAAAAGTTAGAAGGGTAAAAATCACGGGATCGTAGTCCATAAAAATATTTACTATGACTAAACTTATTTACAATTTTACATACAATTTACAAAAAAAAAAAGAGATTATTCTCTATTCTTCATAATTTATACGGATTGGCTTGGAAATTTCTTCCTCCTCTGAATTATTATCAGCGAATTCATTGACCATTCCAAGTTTGACATTGGGCGATTCCGCATCAAACCAATCTTTAAGGCATGTTAACATGCACAATGAATCTGGATTAAGAGTGGTTCAATGGTCTCCAATAATTCTTCCACATGTTGAGAATGCGGATTCCGAACCAACAGAAGAAACTTGCACCGCAAAAACATCTCAGGTTTTTGGTTTTCTTTTCACCATTGGAGAAGATCAAAGTTTTCATCTACAGAAAAATCCTGACTTAAGAAAAATCCTATCTCATTGAAGCTAGAACTTCGTTGAGTTGTTGATCCAGATCCACTAGCTTTTCCTTTTAGCTTCATTCTCTTCTTTACTGCTTCCTTAATTGCGTTTAAAATTCCTTTTCCTTTTTTCCTACTCTCGGTTTCTTCGTATGAATCTTCTTCTCCTCGATTAAAGTTGAATTGCTCCCTTTCTGTTTCATAAACATTAAACAATTCTCAATAGAATTTTTAATTGAGGACTTTTGATTCTCAATAGAATCAAGACCAAGAAATTCTTTATAACAATAAAAAAAAATCTCTATATTTACTCACCTTGACTAGGATCTAGTAAAATTGCCATACAATAAATAGGAGGAATTATTTCCCAATATTTTTTAAATTATTCCTCCATATCATATACAAAAGAACTTAAAGTTTCATGATTCCTAAATTTTACAAAATTTTCAAACATAGTGTAGATAATATGAACAAAATACGGTGTAGTTGGATAAAATTGAGTTGAAAATCTTTCGGTTGCATCTTTAAAAGTAGATTATAAATCAACAAAATATTCAATAAAAGTCCAATCTTCTTCAAAAAGTGCTAAATGCGTGCTACTTGTATAATTGTCATAAAAAAGAGTAACAAGTTCTTTATAAGGTAAAATAGAAGAAAGCAAACGATGAAGTGAATTCCATTTTGTTTCCACAGGAAGTGGAAACGCTTTAACAGATATATTATTTGCTATACAAATTTGCTTCCATTCACGTTTATTATTTGGCGTGCGAATCCATTTTGCTAAAATTTTAATTTTATCAAGTGGATCTATGCCATTACCAGTACCACCAAAACTAAAATCACTTTGAACACATAAATTTATAATATGACATGCACATCTTGCATGAAAAAATATACTTTGCATAACAGGGTTTACACTTTTAATTAAATGAGTAATAGTTGCAGTATTACTCGAAGCATTATCAAAAGTAATAGCAAAAACTCTATTATTTTCTAGTCTATATAATTTACAAACTTTAGTAATATATTTATGAATAGTATATGAATTATATGCTTCTTCTATTACATCTAAGGACAAAATTCGTTTTTGCATGCACCAATCTTCATCTATCCAATGACAAGTTATAACAAGATAACTTATACCGTTAGTACTAGTCCATATATCACTAGTTAAACTAACCCTAGATGAAATATTACTAAGTTTATCGATTAAAGCTTGTCTATATTCTTTAAACATATCCATGCAATCTTTTTTTAATGTATGTCTAGAAACATATTTATATGCGGGTTGTAAATATTTACAAACAAATTCTAAATATCCTACTTTTTCACAAATTGTGAATGGTTGGTCAGTCCTAACTACAAATCCAACTAAACCACATCTAGCTTGAACATTATCAAAATTAAAATTTTTTCCACCATCATGTGTATTAATTTGAGATTGTTTGCCTTCCAAAATTTCATTTTGTTCGGCATCAGGATTAATTTTATGTGCAGTAATTAAATGTCTTTTATACGAACCTGTAATGCCACCACCTCCACCGGAGTTATAAGAGTAAACGCCTTTGCACAATTTACATATAGCACTATATTTATCAGTCGTACCTTCTTCACTACAATGTCGAAATACTCTCATACCCTGCTTATTCTTTTTCTGCTAAACTTCGGTCTTGATGATGTAGCAGCAATGGTGGCAGCTGATGATTGTGTTTGAGCACGACCTCCTCCACAACTATGACCACTACCAATCAATGGTGCCAAAGGAAGCTCCTCCTCCTCCGGATGAATATTGGGTTCGATTTCATTAAATGATTCGTCACCCAAATTAGGAATTTCAGTGGAACCAAAAGGTCGAGAAACAGAGCATGAACGACGAAAGAAATTTGACATTTTTATATTTTTTTAAAATAAATATATGTTAAAATTTTTTTAAAAAAATAGATGTAGGATATATATAATATATTGAAAATTGAAACTTGAAAATTAAAAGTAAAATTTATAAAATCATAAAGAAAAAAGAAAAACAAAATGTAGAGAGGAAAATGATGATATTATAAATTTGGAATAAGGGAATTTAAGTGAATTTGAGAGAGTTTGGGTGAATATTGAAAGAGTATGTGAGTGAAGAGAATAAGAGTGGATGAATGTAGATAGTAGATTTGAGAGAAAATATACAAGAAAATGTAAAAAAAAAAATTTAAGGAAGAATGGGTATTTATAGGAAAAAAATGAATTTTTAAAAATTAAAAAAAAGAAGAGATTAGAGACGTGATGGATAATTTGGCCGTTGCCCATCAAGGCTGGTCACAGCAGCCTGCAAATGCAAGCTGCTGTGAACAAGCGAGCTTGTCACTACGCAGTGCCAGGCTTCTTTACTTTTTTTTTTATTAATTGAACCAAATCGATTCAACCGGAATTGGTCCGGTTCGGTCTCGGTCCTTAACTGGCCTAGTCCAAAATAATATGAACCGACCCAACCGGGTATGATACCGGGCTGGGCTGGTTCGAAACCGATTATTACCGGTTCGAATATTGGGCTGGATCGATTCGATCTAGTTGCGAATCGAGTCGGGCCAATCCGGCCTTATAACCACCTCTATTAGTACCATGCAGGAAATATTGGGCATTCAATGGAGGATTGTAAGGCTTTCAAGTATCGAGTAAAGGGACTCATTGATGTGAAGCTACTTGATATAGGAGAGGTGGTCAGCCAGGAATCTACAACACCTGATTAGAGTTTAGGGGTGAAAAAGGCAACTGTTGTTGTGAAATTTCTTTTTGAAAGACTTTGAATGTTGGGGAACCAGAATAGTATAGAGTTTAGTAAAAGATATTTTTGAATCTTGTAAACAATTCCTTTGTGAAGTTTAAGCTGAATTTGCATTCACTTCATTCATATGTGTATAATACTATTTTGATAGAAGAATAAAAGGCTAACAACAACTATTAAAAAAAAAAGATGATCAAAACAAATAAATGGTCAAATGACAATTTTCAGTTGGTGTACAACTTGTGATACTATGAAATAATAACAAGGTTGAAATTTTTTTTAAAACTATATTTAGATTCACAATTTTCATACAATAAAAGCTTCATATTAGCATGGCAAGGATGACATCTAATCTAAGGTTATGACAAATTTGGTGTAAAGATAGCTTGAACATTGAAAAACTTTAGAGATAGCTTTGGACCATGGAAGAGACAGAAACAATTTGGATGGAAAGGATGGAAAAAGTGCAGCAAGAGATAAGAGAGCAATTATCACAAATGGCAGGTTTGTTGGAAAAGTTGAACAATGGAAAAGAAACGATGGGAGAACTAGCTACTCAAGAGGGGCATCAGTTGCAAAATGTTGAGGATTCTTTTTGTTGAATTGACATTGGCTCGCAGCAAACCCAATCATCTCAAGAGCCACAAGCAATGCCCACCAAAGGTTATGTATGCCCTAATATGCCATCTGCAGTCGAACCTAGTCAATTTCAGGGGCATGCAACTCCTACAATGAAACCCCTCAAACCAATTTATATTGAAAATATGGGTAGTCACAAAGAGCAAGGGATGCCACCAGTGGAAAAAAGGCTCAAGTTCCTAACAAAAGATAGAGCTTATAGAAGAAAGGCTTCGGATCGTTGAAGGAATGGATTTTCATTGATCTTTGGATGCAACTAAATTATGTTTAGTACCTGGTGTGGTCATTCCTCTAAAGTTTAAGACCCCAGAATTTGAGAAGTATGATGGGACTACGTGTCCAAAAGCCCATATCACTATGTACTGTAGAAAGATGACAGCGCATGTGCTTGATGACAAGCTGTTGATCCATGTTTTCCAAGATATCCTTAAAGGATTTGCTGCTAGGTGGTATACACAATTGGGCAGGGATGATGTTCACTCATGGGAAGATTTGGCTAGGGCATTCGTTACCCAATATAAGTATATTGTGGATCTAGCCTCGGATTGTTTATCATTGCAAACCATGGAAAAGAAAGCTACTAAGGGCTTTAGGGAATATGCCCAGAGATGGAAGAATGTTGCTACCTAGGTCCAGCCTCCCCTCATAGAAAAAGAGACTGCAACTCTGTTTTTTAGTACCCTTCAGACACTATATTATGATAGGATGATTGAAAATGTTACTAAGAATTTTACCGACATGGTGGCCTCCGGAGAGATGATTGAGAACGCAATCAAGAGAGGCAAGATCAAGATAGGTGACATTACTGATAACAGGCTAGAAAGAATGGAAGAAGAAGTGTAAGCTGTGACATTTAAGGGGCAATTTCCTAGAAACTCCACTCCACATCATCCTTATTTGCCTTACCCATCGTACATCCAACCTTGAATAATGTTTCTCGTGATCCTTATCTTTATTCACCAATCCCACAACTAGGATTCCAAGCAAACTCTTACTCCCCAGTAGTTGCTCACTCACCCACCTTTATGACTAATCCTATAGCTCAACCTATCCAACAACCAATGAACAACAAAAAGAGACCAAGAAGTAACCAAGGAAAAATTCCTATCTTAATTTCTAATCTCTTGCCTTTTCTAGTGAAAAACCAATATCTGACCCCTGTTTCTTTGAGAACAGCACCAAACCCATTGGCTAAGAGCTATGATCCAAATAGCTGATGTGACTATCACATGGGGGCAATTGGGCATTTAATATAAAAATGTAGGGAGTTGAAGGAAAGGATTGAAGAGCTTATTAATGGGGAAATCTTAACTCTAGAACTTATGGAACAGTGGAAGTCCACTTTGGTGTAGAGTTATGGCATTTTGGCAGATTAATTTGGAGGAAAATGAAGATTTTAAGACTTCGAAGTCTGTATTTTATTTAAAAATGCTTTGTCATTTCCATTGGCTTAGGTGACTGATGTATAAAAATAACTTTTTGCATAATTTATTTTCTAGTGGCATACAAGAATGTTTCTTTTCTTCACATTAATGATTAAAATGATTCTAATAAAATTGGTGATTACTATCAAAGATGAATGTCTTAAACTGTTCCAGGATCATATCTCAATAAAACCTAAATCACTCGAGAGCCAAAAAGCTAAATTGGGACATAAGATTTTGAAAGTCCGATTTGTTTCCCATTTGACCATGACAAGGCTTCATTGTTAATGATCTTCAAAGAAATGACCAACTTGCAAAACCTTTTGAGAATTATTTAGAAATCAATTTATGACGATCTCGAAAATTTTGGATATTGGCAGTTTGATATTGGGCAAGATCATTTTGAAATTTTGAAATACATTTCCACCTAAATTCATATAAAAATCTCAAACTCTTCAATCTTGTACTCCCGAGATGTCTTTCGCCCATGTTTTGGGGCAAGATAGCGGAAAAAAAAAACCGAAGTTGAGGATTTTCCATCAATGTCCATCTGCACAACACCTTAAGTTGCGCATCACCTTTTTCCTTAGATGAATGTTTGGTGTGTGAAGTTAAGTTCTATCATATTGAAGTGTTACATTACAAGGAAATCAAAAGGAAAAGAAAAAGAAAAATTAAGAAAAAAGAAATTGATTGTGACACCATGCAAATATGATATTCAGACGATTTCAAAAGCCAAAGGAAAAACTTATCCTAAGAATTACTTTTCAATAGAAGTATCTTGATTTGAAATGATAAATGGCCGTCTTTTACATCCCATTCACAAATATAAACATCATTCTTTTGCTACCCTTTTTAAGCCTGATAATTTCTTTTACAATAAACCTTTTCCAAGGATCACCCTCTACACTGTAGGGCATGTGCAGGAAATATCTCTCCAAAGAAAATGAATGATTCAACTTTTGTTTTTGATCAAATAAGGTTTGCTATGTTGTGGGACAATATGGAGCAAATTAGATTTGAAATCTTGGACGTGAATTAAAGAAAAAAAAAGAAGGGATATATGAAAAAATACAAAAAAGAAAGGTGCTTCGAAGAATGAAAATGATAGATTTCCTTATGAGAAGAAATGATCCTTGGTCTGTTTAACCTTTAAACACATGTTTTGGGCTTGTTTATCCATTCTTTCAAAACCCCGAACCATGGCTTACATTACATACTTAAAAGTCCGTTCTGATCAAATATGGGTACTTGTATCAAAGAGCTCTTTTTTGGAAACTTCTCACTATTATTTGGTTCGAATGAAATCTGAATTCTTGAATGCATGGTAAAACAATAAAAAAAAAGAAAACAAAAGAAAGAGTAGAGCTCTAGGCTAAAAACTCGAAAAGGGCAGTTTAGAGAAAACAATGAACTCTTAACGCAACCAAGTCTAGTGGTGACATGAATTGAAAATATGGAAAAAGAATCAACAAGCCTTGGGAAACCCTCGAGATGCCTAAAGATTTTGATGTCACTTGATTGCCTAACATTTTTTTTTGAAAAAGTTTGAACCTTTCTTCTTGTACATACTCTTCCTAAATAGAAAAGACCTCAGTCATTCATATATGATCTTGGCATTTGTTAATATGCCATTATTCGAGAATTTAAGAGATTGTCAAACCAAATTGTAATTTTTTTAAAAATTTTGTTCAAAAAAAAAAGAAAGAAAGAGAGGGGATGGTATTTTAAGCTAAGAAAGGAACCATTGGTTTTTTGTATAAGTGGCAAAGTATTCCCCAAACGAAATATCCTAGTGCGCCAAACTTTCAATTATCCAGTTAAAAAGATCCAGATAGGAATTATGTCACTCATCTTGAAAAATAATCACTAATTTTTCGAAAGGATCAAGTATCACAAGTGAAATTGGATTCATTTCCCTCCTGGAAAATAGTTATGAGGGAAATTTTTATTGCTTTTTGTCAAAAGGCTATAATGAGAGTACAATCTGAAGAAATGGAAAATGGAAAGGAGCTTTCATGATCATGTTGGGGCAAAGAAGATAAAAATGACAAATGATGTGCCTCTCTGACAAGATAAGATAGAGTTTTAAAGTTAGAGAATATTCATGATTGAGTGTCATGCATACATGTATACATACACAATATCATGCAGCATCAGCATTGAAAGTTTTTGTCTAAAATTTTGAGATTAAAACATGTTTCTCAAGCTGAAGGCTCGACACCATCCAATCAAGATTTTAAAGGTTATGCAACCTTTTTCAAAATAAGAAAGTCAAGTTTACTCATGATAAAGAAGTTTTCAAATCCAGTTTGATTAGTGCTATGTTTAATTAAGATTGAAGAATGATTTTCAAAAGATAAGCAAATTCTAAGTCCTCCAAGCAAAATCCAAGTCCTCCGGGCAAATTCTAAGTCCTTTGGGCGCAAATTTCAAGATATCAAAGCAAAATTTTAAGTCCTCTAAGCACAAATTTCAAAATCTCAAGTCCTCCGGGCAAATTCTAAATCCTCCAAGCACAAATTTCAAGATATCAAAACAAAATTGTAAGTCCTCTAGGCACAAATTTCAAATTCTCTAAGCAACTCTAAGACCTCCGGGTACAAATTCCAAATCTTTCAAGCACAATTCTAAGTCTTCCGGGCACAAATTTCAAGACCTTTGGGCACAAATTTTTAGTCCTCTGGGCACAAATTCCAAATCTTCCAAGCACAGTTCTAAGTCTTCCGGGCACAAATTTTAAGTCCTATGGGCACAAATTTCAGGTCCTTCAAGCACAATTTTCAAACTTTTCAAGTAAAATTCTAAGTCCTCCGAGCACAAAATTTAAATTTTCTGAGTATTATTCTAAGACCTCCGGGCAAACCTTAAGTCCTCCGGGCACCAACCTTAAGTCTTCCAGGCACAATTACTAAATCCTTTAGGTACAATTTTTTAGATCATTAATTTATAAGGTTTAACTTTCAAAAGTGTAGAGCCTCTAGTGAGAGGAGCATTATTTGATTGTTTCTCGAAATATGAAGAGCCTTTAGTAAGAGAAATAATGTTAAATTTCATTTTTTTTCTTTTTTTAAAGAAATACATAAATGAGATTGCAAAAACGAAAAGAAAAAAATAAAAAGCAAAAAAAAAAACTACAAGAAAGAAGTAAGTCATAAGTCGGACAAAATTGTTATCTATTATCTTTGCCCTATTCCTGATTCTCAGTAATGTGCAAAGAGGGGCAACTGTAGACACCTAATTTTGTCTGGGCTTGACAATTTTGAAAATTTAAAGATCAAATTTTACATAATGATATTGATACAAATTTAATTAAGGTGTATTTTCGTAGTTTAAAGTTCGATAGAATTCGTGTAAATTTGAGCAATGTAAACTTTGTTGGGTTTATGGACTTAAAAAACCAATTTAAGTTGAGTCATGTTATAGGTTTGAAGACCCAAATTTTCTATTTCTATTTTTATTTTTATTTTTACCTTTATTTTCTAATTCTGTTTTTAGTTTCATTTTTATAAATTTAATTAATATTCAGTTAAAAAAAATGAAAAGAGCTAGTGCCGTGCACGGCACCAGTTCCTGTCACCTCTCACAACCCTTCTCCCAGACACAACTTCTGTCGATCAGTCACCCAATCAGTCTGTAACTCTCATCCCTATGATAGCCATCTCGTATCCCCATAGCAACCACCTTCGTGACTACTTTTACTGCTAATATCTAAAGGAATGAAAAACGAAAACCGGACAAAAGAATAGATCCTGAAAGGCTTAAAATGCAGATTAATTCTACAAAAAAAAAAGTAAAAAAAAAACAGCAATCACCAATCACCAACCAAAAACTCAGTAATCAAAATACCACCTGAGTTAACTTTTGCCACCAGCATAACCACCGAACATCACCGCAGCTCCCACCAGCCAATAGAGTAAAACTCATCATACCCGAAACCACCATAAAACACAACACCCAAAAGCCAAAACACACACAGCCACCGTGAAACCGCCAGCCCATGACCCTCTCTTGAATTGCCATTTCAGCCTCGCAACCAAAAAAAAAAAAACAAACCACTATCACTACCTCCTATCCCAAACAGACAACCCACCATGTTCGGCTTAAGCCTATCTATCCTCTACTCACCCAAACCACCACTACCCAAACCCCATCGGCCTCACCACCCTAGCATCTTTCAAACTCCATGTCC
The DNA here is from genome assembly GCA_031772115.1 of Heritiera littoralis. Lineage (NCBI taxonomy): Eukaryota > Viridiplantae > Streptophyta > Magnoliopsida > Malvales > Malvaceae > Heritiera > Heritiera littoralis. Next base: position 1,551,148 of record JAPDPK010000147.1, read on the forward strand.
AATACCCGAAAACCCTAGATCTAAGAACCCTAAATCTCATTTTTGAAACCTAATCCCAATTAGTGTTTTAAGACCTGCAAAAGCACAAAACAAAAAAGACAATAACAAAATACCCAAATACAAGCAACAACCAAACACAAGCCTCAACAATAGCAAAATCGACAAAAAAAAGGAGTTTCAGTTTAGGGGTTTTAAGGGCCTTTGGTCTACGAAGTTTGGTAAGGAGGTAGTTAAGGAAGAGGAAAAGGGCATAGGGAGGGGTATTGCTGTTGGCCGGCGGTGAGAGGAGTTTTAGGCTTTTGGAACTGAAGCTTTAGGGTTAGATCTAGGGTTCATTTCAGATATTTTAAGGAAACTAAGGTTAGAAACAGGAAGAGCACATGGAGAGCTTTCGAAAAGTGGTGGCATTTTCGATTTCTAGCCATAAACGGTGGTGGAGTCCAACGGTTCATGGCAGTCTAGCGATGGTCGAAAATCGCACAGGACAGGGCCTTTAAAGGGTCTGAAATTTTTTTTTTAAAAAAAGGAAGTTGAAAATGAAGAGTTGAAAAAAAAAGGGCTCTTTTATAGTATTGAAAAAAAAAAAGACCCACATGTAGACTTCGGATCCGTGCGCCTAGCCCGTGGAAGGAGGAAGACCCGCGTACTGCTCCGACCCTGTCCCCGACCCGTTTACTACCAGCCTTTGCCTAGCGATCCTGCCCATTTCCGCAGCCCACCTTTCACGCTAGACAGTAACTCTATTGGGCCAGCTCCATTTCTCTTCAGGCCCGTAACTATGTGGCTTATTTTTAGGCTTGTTTGTTCAGGACTATTTGTGAGGTCTTCTTAAATTCTAAGCCCAAATCACTTTGGGTACACTCTTGCTTCCTTCATTTATTTTATTTTAGATATTTTAAATAGTTACATGATTATTTGTTTGGTGTATTTTTATACATTTTCATAGAAAAAATATATTCATGTTTATGTATAAAATTTTTGTTAGGACTTATAATAAGTAATTGTTTTAAGCTTAGTTAGTTTAATTACATATAATTAAGTTTTTGTCATAACGTATTAAGTTTTTGGAGAAAACCTAATAGCTGACATAAAATTTATGGAGTCGCCACCAACCATTCTACCTAGGTGTAATTGGTCACCTATTCAAACTATGGATAAGGACAGGTCTACATCTCAAATTTAGGGTTCGGGAGTACGGTTACGTGTGAGGAAGGATTATTACCCTCACAACGCCCATTCTAAAATGGTACCAACTAAATTTAGGTTACCTCAAGTTTGCCTTAGTTAATCTTAAGTTCAATAATTAAATATTGAAAAATATTTCTAAGCATCCTCCATTAAGCTAATGGGACAACTTAAAAAATCTTTCTCACCTCAAGAGTATTCAAGTAGTACTATCCGACTTGCTTGAAGAGGCTCCGTCGTCGGATTCATTTTAATGTTTTATGAAAAATTCCATTTTTGATTCCTATCTAATTCATTCTTGATATCTTATCATTTTTATTACTTCTATTGTTTTCTATTATTTTATTAATGTTTAATTTTATTAATTTAGTTTATTAGAGAATGAATATGAATTATTTTTCTCAAAAATTCTTTTTAGATCTTCCATTAAGCTGGTCAGATCTTGAAAGAAATTATTTAACCTAAAGATTTCAAAAGTATTACTTAAGCATAATCCCTTTTGGAATCTTATCATTGAAATAATCAATACTCAATCTCAATAATTATTATTAATTATTATCATCCTATTTTATCATTTATTATATTATTATTATTATTATTATTATTATTATTATTATTATTATTATTATTATTATTATTATTATTATTATTATTATTTCTTTATATTTATTAGTTTATTTTAATTTTATAATATGTCTTATTTTATTTTTAGACTAATATAAGCCATTAGTTATCGAAAACCCTCTTTAGACCATCCATTAAGCTGGTGAGGCCTTGAGAGAATTTTCAAGAAAATTACTTAAGCGTAATTCTCTTGATATTTTATCATCGATGTAATTCATATTCACATTCATTATCATTTTAATAACTAATTCTAGTTTCTTCATTTATTTTCCTTCCTTACTTTATTATCTGCAAACCATTAATATCTTTTTTTCATTTTGTAACTAATTGTTTTTATTGTAATTTTATAATAAATTTATTTTAAAAATGAATATAAATTATTTGTTATTGAAAATCCTATTTAGACCCCCCATTGAGCTGGTGAGGCCTTGGATAGAATTTTTCTCACCTAAAGATCTCTAAAGGTATTACTTAAGCATAATCCTTTTAGAGTTCCATCGTCGGAATAATTCATCTCTTATGTGTATTATAGTTTTATGATTTAAAGATGTAATTGTATTTTCCTAAGGGATCTTCTTTATTAAAATTCAATTCCTAAAAGTCCTGTCCCATAAATTATCTAAATCACACAAGCTTATTAATCTAATAAAATATCATATAAACTGTTCACAATAAATCTAATCATACAAATATACAAATCATATTTACATGCGAGGTTAATATTTTATAAACAAATTATTAACTCAAATTAGCTATTATACTAATTTATTAACATGTAAAAATATTAACAATTAATTACCAAATTATAATTTATTAATTAATTATCAATCTATTAATTAAACAAATCAAAACAAACTGGAAGAGAAGATTGGCTTGTTCCTTTTACTAGTCATGTCTGAGAAGCAAGCAAAGTTCATGCATGTTGTCACGTGAAGCAGTCAGAACATACATGTTAAGTGAAGCCACAGGTTGCGCTATGTCCACGCAGCAGGGAGAAGGCAGCACAATGCAAGGCAGGGGTGGTAATTGTGACGATACTAGGTGGCAGCAACTTGGATGCAGCGATGGTGACACAATCGTGGAGGAATGGACAGCAAATGCAGCGGCGAGAACGTAGGCATAGGTAGCAGTGGTAGATGATCTTAGCACGGGTGCAGCAGTGGGAACGGTGTGGCAACAAGTTGTGATCGGTGCAGTCAATGCAAGATGATGAGTTGGCTGTGTCTCGGTTCAGGCAAGAATGGGAACAAACAGACGAGCGGTGGCGTTGTGCGCGGCAACAGGGGCGCGGTGACCAGCAACAAACGTGGAGGCTTGGTCACAATGCAAACATGCAGGGAAGCGATGCGGTGTGGTATGGCTGCAGCGTGCAAGGTACTGTGATGCTTGCTGTGAATGATGGGGTCGGCTAAGGGAAGGGAAGGCAGCAGCAATCTTTGGAGATGCTGGGAAGTGTCGAGGAATAAGGATCAGGTTAGGCAGAAACCCTCTCCTTTTTTAATTTTTTGTGTGTTGTTTAAATAGACCTAGGTTTTCTTTTTTTATTTTTGGTAATAAATAAAAATCAAGGATCAATCTTTTAGGAAAAACATTTTTAGATTTCAAGAATCGGAATTGAATCTGATATTAATTCTCACTTTCCTTTCCACAAAATTTGATTTTCAATATTTAATAGTCTCATTTAATTTTGCTTTCCTATCAAAATTAATTCCAATTTCCTTCCTTTTTTATTTTATTCTATAAAAATCAAAATCAAAATCCAAAATTTGTTTCTAAATCTAAATTAAAAATAAGAATAAAAAAAATCAATAATAAAAAAGTATATAACAACTAAAATTAAAAATGTCTGAAAAAGACCCGGACAAAAATGGTGTCTACAGTTTTAATAATAAAAATATATACAATCTTTTTCTAAAGATTAAAAATAATCAGAATAAACACTTGTTCTACAAATTACTGTGTTAAAAAAAATATGTGCTAGAAATGCTATTTAAAATAAACATGAATTTTCAATGATAAGTTTTCATAGAAATCGCAAGTAGTGATTTTTTGAAAACTTTAAATGAGAGAAACTTATGGAATATTACCAGAGTATTGGAATATTCGGTATAATTTTTCAATATTTAAATTCATGTTTATTCATAGAAAATATATAATAATAAATAATATTTTTTAATAGGGGATAGTAATAAAAAATTTAATTTAAGAAAATAAAAAAATGAAGAATAAATAATGTTGAAATTTTAGTAATAATAAATAGAGAATAGTTAGAAAGAAATTAATTAAATTAAAAAGCTAAGTAAAAAAAATGAATAATGGTAAAATAATTGAGTCATTTACATAAGATAAACATGAATCACCAATGATGAAATTTTATGGAATTTGCAAGTAGCGATTCCTCACAATTGTCTAGGTAAGGAGAATTTTACCAAATATCACCAAAGTATTGGGATATGTGGTATAAATTCTTCAATAAAGAATATTCATGTTAATAATAATAATAATAATAATAATAATAATAATAATAATAATAATAATAATAATAATAATAATAATAATAATAATAATAATAATAATAATATAGTTAGATGAAAGTGAAGTAATAAGATATGTAATTTATTATAGCTGAATTACATGTAACTTGTCAGTAAAACAAAAACAAATGTGAGTCTTCGATGTTGAGATTTCGTAAAATTCACAAGTAGCAATTTTTTGAAAATCTCTAGGTAAAAGAAGTTTTTCAATTATTACCAAAATATTGGAATATTTGGAATAATTTTGCAATATGTAGATTCACAGTTATTATTCGAAAATAATGAGCAATTTTTATAAAATAAAATAAACAAAAATAAATAGAGAATAAAATGATAAGTTAATAAACAAAATAACAAATTAGAAATCAAATGAGCACCTAAAGTATATTTGTATAATTTGCATTGATTTAAGGTGCGATGATGAGATGTTACGAAAATCACAAGTAGTGATTTCTAACTGATCCTTAGGTGAGAAGAGTCTACTAAATATTACCAGCGTATTGGGGTATTTAGTATGATTTTTCAATAATTTAAATTTTTGTTAAAAATTAAAATGAATAAGTTTTTTTAAAAAATTAGTAGTAAAGTTTAAATTTAAGTAAATTAGTCCGATGATAGGATGTTACGAAAATCACCAATAGTGATTTCTGACCGATCTCTAAGTGAGAAGAGTCTGCTAAATACTACCAGAGTATTGGAATATTTAGTATGATTTTTCAATATTATATTTTTCATTAAAAATAAAATTAAGTTTTTTTAAGGAAAAATGATAAAATTTTAATTCATTCTCATCCTGCATTATTTGCTACACCATATGCATTTACTTAATTAAAAAAATGTGAATTTTCCGAAAATGAAACTCTATAGAAATCGCAAGTAGCGATTCTTAAGAAATCTCTAGGTGAGAATTTTATTTCAAATACTACTAAAAGTATTGGAGTATTTGATTTAATTTTTAATACAAAAAAGTTCTCATTTACTTTTTAAAGAAAAAACTAAAATTTAGTCTTTTTAAAATATAGAAATAAAAATGATTTTGAAAAAAGAACAAAAAATGGATTATGATAAAAATAGAAATTATTTTTAAATGTTAAATTAAGACCATTTTATTAAAACAAAAAGGATAACATATGATTAAGATGGTACCATTTTTTAACAGGCGATGTGGGGGTGCTAATCCTTCCCTATGCGTAACCGTACTCCTAAACCCAACCTTGTTTTCGCAGACCCTAAAATAGTCTTTTTAATAAAACTTAATCAATTTTAAGATTTTGTTAAAATGACAAATTTTTTAGGTGGCCAATCACAACTAACAAAAAAATATTAGTGGCGACTTCCTGTTTTTTATGTTTTCAAAATCATCGAGCGGTCGAGTTCTCGAACGAAATCGTTACGATACTAAAATCGGATAAAAATTCATTAAAAAAATTAGGCAATTACAAAGTTTAATAGCTTAAGTCTTTTTGTTTAAAGCTCGAGATTTCAACGATTAGTTTGAAATAATAAAGTTTATCTTTTTAGATTCTCCAAGATTATTTACCAAAGAACACTTCAATTGTTGAATATCTAGTCCCTCCCTTTCCTATCTCTTTGTAGAATAAAAATCTCGCTTTTGCACCAAATTTAAAGCTTTCTTTTTGTTGCCACTCACTATGCTTCTAAAGCACCCTCAAAACCAATTGTGATATGTGGCTGTTATATATAAAGTACTAATGAAACCTTTTTCTAATGCCAATAAGTAATCTTGGTGGTTCATTGGATTTCCCTTGCATTGATCTTGGCCATTCAATAAACCAATATCATGGAATTTGTTTTAAGAACACCATTGGGCTGGACCTAACACGTATAACACCATTTGAATTAAACCTCAAGTTCAAATTTCCAAAAAGTTAATATTAAATATTTCACTCCCATTTTACTTGCCACTAACTTAAGAGTTTCTATTCTCAAGTAGAGGTGTCAAATGGGTTGGGCAGACCATGGCACGACACGATTCGGCACGGTATGGATCGTGCTTGGCACGACCCATACTTAAATGGGCGGGCTGGGCCAAGCACGATATACATATGTGTGCCGTGCTGGGCTAAAGGTTTTTAGCCACATGGATTGGTACGGCACGGCCTATGAAGGGCCAGTGCTAGCACGTAGCACGCGGGTTAGCACGACACGGCACGCAAGCCCATGTGCCATGCCATATTGGCCCATTTATATAAATAAAATTATATTTAATAAATCTAATTATGCAATATTTCAATTATTGATATATAAATTTATAATATTTTCATTTTGAATATAAAATGTATGACATGTCACATATTTTATATATAACTTTTTATTAAATACACTGCTAATAAAAACTCATCAAAAAATAAATTATTAAAGATTATTTTATTTAAAGATTGGTTAAATGTAAAAGCTGGAGCATTAGATAAACTATATTATATAAGTGAATAATCAGGTGAAGAGAATGAAAAATAAAATAATAATCTTTTGTGTTTTATAGTCTTGTATTTGTGTATGTGTGTGTCTATATTTTTAAATATTAGGATTGTAAATTTCAAAGGAGAACATTGGTGCAATGGTAAATACTGCTCCTTTGTAACTTAGAGATCACAAATTCAAGGCAAAATACTTTCTTAATGCAGAAGGAATGCTGTATACAATGACCCTCCCTAGACCTTATAAAGTTGAAGCCTTTTGGTTGTTTACAATGACCCTCTCCAAATTCCACAAAGTGGAGCCTTTTTCATCAAGTTGCTCATTTTTTTTGTATTGTAAATTTCGATATTTTTATTAAGTAGATTTTATTATGTTTTCTCATGGAGATAGACATTTTACCTTTTAAGATTGTAAATTTCAATATCTTTATTTAATACGTATTATTATGTTTTCTTGTGGATATAGGCATTTTGCCAAAGTGAATTATATGTCTTTTTATTTTATTTTATTTTTATTTATCTTGGATGTTATTTAAATTAATAAATAAAAAAATTTAAAAATAATAAAAATGTAAAAATTTATTAATGGGCCGTGCTTGACACGATAAAGCATGAAAAATAATGTTGGGCTTGGCTCAGCACGACCCATTAGTGTTATGGGCCATGTGCCGTGCTGGGTCACGTTCTTAAATTTCATGGACCGTGCCAGCACGGCCCATTAAAAAATAGTGTCGTGCCAGCACGGATCCATTAACACATGGGTTAATATTTAAATGGGTCGTGTTGGCCCAGCACGGCCCATTTGACATCTCTATTCTCAAGTAAGAGTTACCTAAAGAAAGGAATGTAGTGAAATTGACAATTAAAAGATTTTATTGGCAATATTGAAGTAATGACACTCTCACTAAAAAATGATTGTATGAAATGGTTATTTCATATCAGCATATGTCATTTCTATTCAAATCATCTCACATAATCATATTACTTGAAAAAATGTCAATCAATTATTATCGAAATTATTAATAAGTCTATTGAAAAATATATAGCAGTTAATCATCACATATGATATGTAATAAAAAGTTGACTTTTTTAATAAAGTGATTAAGTGGCATTTGAACATGGAATAACTATTTCATACAATCATTTCTTCACCTTGCCTACCATGCACCCTAATTATTGAAAAAACTTGAATTGCTAACAAACTCGGCATTCATGAAATATATATATATAAATTGGTTGAATTTGTGGGATTTTGCTGGTGGCAAGTGGTAGCCTTGGCTCACATAATCTAATATAAAAAAACGCAAGAGCTGAAAAGAAACAATGTAACACGTGGACACCATGCATGAAGGTGTGTGTCAATAATACAACACGTGGACACCAAGAAAAACCCAAAGCATAGAAAGAGCAAAAAATCTAGGTCAAAAAGGAAGAAGAGAACAGAGAAGGTTCCAAAGGAATAGATAGATTACACATGCAAAATAAAAAAAAAAAAAAAAAAGAGGAGGAAGAGCGGGAGCCATTCTATATGTGAATAACCCCAAAATTGTTCCAAAATCTGTAACTTTTATTATATAGGTAGACAGATTAGTTTTCCACCAAACGGCCTTAATTTCCTTTTCATCGTTTCTATCACTCAATCCCAAAAGGTTGCCAACATTCACATTCATTATTAAACTATACCAAAACTTAATTTGTTTTAACCATGACATAAGCCTACGATTGTTTTTCATGTTTATTCCCTTTTGAAGTCCCCATCATGCGCAATGCCAAGATATATATTGCTAATGTTCACATTTAACGATATCCTTTTTTTAATAAAAAATTCAATTTATTTGATTCAAATGACAGTTTTATATAATACAATTAGATATCAGTAACTTTCACTTGAATTTTTTTTAATACGATTTTAAAATATTACTCTTTCACATCAATATGTGAATTTTATCATTTTATTGCCGTAATATTTTTTTGATAATATGAAATATTTTATTAAATCTTGTTAACAATCAATTAAACCAATCTGCGTGTGTATGTGGTTCAACATCAGCTGATTGCGCAAAAAAAAAAAAAACATTGTTTTCTTAACCCTTCGCATATATCCAAAGGTGACTGAATTGGAGTACAAAATTCACCGAATATTTGTTTGTCATCATTGGTATTGTCTCTTATGTCATAATTTTCAATTGCATAAATTAATTGATATGACAAAGTCTACTTACGTTGGGCCAGGCCCAAGAAGCGTCAGAGATCACCACGTGGCAAAGAATTATTGGGTCACGTGACCTTAGGCGATAGAAGGCAAAGCTGCACTATTACACCTGTCGCTGGGCGACAGACTCCCAGTCTGTCGCCTACTGTCATAACGCGACACGTGGCATGTGTTACACCTGTCGCCGGGCGACAGACTCCCAGTCCGTCGCCTACAGTCACAATGCGACACGTGGCGCATAACTCCGGCTCCGCTAGCGACAGACCCCTGACGCCACAACGTACCACGCGGTATGGGTCTCTCGCCGGCGATAGGCTCCAATTTCTCCCGGTATTTGAGGAACTTGTGTTATACCCGGATACAAACTCTTAGCAAAATGACGTACTTACCCTAAAGTAATTAACCTAGAATATTCGCCTATAAATAGGCCCCAGGTACAATCTTACTCTCTAATTTTTGACTACTGGCTTTTACGCTTCCCAATACTGAAAAACTTTCTGCTGACTTAAGCATTGGAGTGTCTACGCAGGGAACCACCCCTGCGTCTCTTTGACTTTTCTTGTTTTACAGAAGTTTCTTGGAGACACGTGGAGACTAAGTACGAACATCGACGTCAGCATACTTTTATTGTTGTTTTGTGCAACAACAATTGGCGCTGTCTGTGGGAAACATATAAAAAGCCAACCAAGATTTTCTAAAATGGTGAGAACAAGATCGACAAACGTGAGGACTGGCAGTGAGGAAAACACTGTGAGCTTCCCTGAACAACAGATTCACCAGAGGAACCAGGTGAACAGGGAGGAAGAAAGAATTACTGTGTCGGCGGCAGAATTCGAAGCTCTGAGGCGACAGAGTGAAGAAACTTCCTAGGCGCTGAGAGCCATGGTGGATCTGTTCCAAGGAGTTCTCCCGACATTGGATCTGCCGCCTGTCGTGCAGAACTTGGTAGGAGGAACAAATCGAAGGGTCCCGCCACAGGTGTTTGGGCGACAGGAGGACGCGACAGCGACAGACCCCTCTCGTCGGTGAGAGATTCCCCTTGTGGAAGAGCATGACATTCAACAAGGTGCGGCAGGACAGGGGAGCGGGAGGCCTGTCGCAGGCACCCAGCGAGAGACTGAGGAAGCAGCAATCTTAAACCCTGCGACAGGGGTCAGGAGACAGGCGACAGGCTCCATACGCATGGCGGCAGGTGTCTGGGCGACAGGACGTTGACCGTGCGACAAGGTCTACCGCCCACCACCATGACTTGTCAAATTTTGCTGGTGCCAACTTGGAACATGGTGTTGGAGGTGTTGGAAAGAACGGTAGGGAAGATCAAAGCACTTGGGGAGTCGGGTCGGAGTTTGACCCCACTTGGTGCATGCAAATGGTACGGACAAACGCACCTTAAGCAAAGGGCAAGGAAATAGTTGAAGACCTACCTGATTCGTCTCATGCCAGAAATCATCTCGCTCCCCCTGTGGACATGAAGAAGATGATAGAACAGGTACTAGAAGAGAAAAAATTAGTGTCTGTAGAAGAAAGCCAGAGAAGAAAAGTACCGTTCTGCACAACCATCATGCAAAAACCTCTGCCCCCAAAGTTCAAAATGCCGCAGATGGCCGCATACACCGGAAAGATGGACCCCTACGACCATATGCAAAACTATGAGGCCCTAATGTTGCTACATGGATGGGAAGACGAGATAATGTGCAGGGCCTTTTCCTTAACTCTGTCCGAACATGCAATGAAATGGTTTAATAACCTGCCTGAAGGGTCCATTGTCTCTTTTGACCAACTGCGAAGCGAGTTTCTCAAGGCGTTTACGGTGAATAGTCAGAAAAGGAAGGAACCGACCTATTTGCTCACTATTAAGCAAGGAGCTAAGGAGTCATTGAAGAGTTATGTGGATCGGTTCAGAGATGCTACTTTAGAGGTGCGAGATCTGCAAGTCGGTATAGCCGTGGCAGCCATGTTACAGGGGACAAGATCTGAGAAATTGCAAGAATCCCTGTCGCTAGACCAGCCAACTACCATCTCAGACCTGCTTTCCCACGCACATAAGTATGTAACCCAGGAGGAAGTAATGAAAATGGTGGCGATAGGAGAATCCAAGGATGGAAAGAAACGAGGAAGAGAGGTCATTGAAGCATCTTCTAGCCAACCGAGAAAGTTTGAGAAAGCTCCCGCACTAAAATACATTTCCTATACCCCACTCACTAAATCTCGGGCTTCAGTGTTGGCAGCTATTGAAGGATCAGGGCTTATACAGACTCCAAAGAAGGCGTCAGGGAATCTGGGCCGTGATTTAAGGTCGTATTGCGATTACCACTCAGCGCATGGGCACACGACCGAAAAGTGTAAGGAGTTGATGAATCAACTAGAAAAGCTAGCGCGAGAGGGAAAAATAAACCATTTCGTGTGGAGAGGTGACAGAAACAACTATCCCGCGCGGAACAGAGGAAACCAATTTAGAGACAAAAGAGGTGAAAACAGGGGACCTGTAAGACGAAAAGAAGGTGACTTCGTGATATTCATCATCTCGAAGCAATTCCAATAGATTAAGTTCACCGAACTCCCATTGTCGACCAAGATCCGACTCACTGGGTGCTTTGCTACCACCGCTGTAATTACCATCGGGTCATCATGAGGAACCACCACATCTCCTCTATCGGCTGGTGTAAAAGTAATGGGTTCCTCATCCTGCTTTTAAACGAGGTTGGCCAGCTTCGCCCTTATGCCAAAAGGGTGGAGGAGTTGACAAAAAGGAATGCCGATCTCGAGCGGAGGCTCCAAGAAGAGCAAGCGAAGGTGGCTTCCCTTCAGGGGTATCAAGAAGCTTATAATAAGGCCGTCAATGATCGGGAAGCTATGGAGAGGCAACGGGATGAGGCCATTGAGGAGCTGCACAATATACTGGATCGTCAAAAAGAAGCTCGGATTGAGGCCGTTCGTGAATATCGCTTGTCCCAGCATTGTTTTGACAAGAAAACAGAGTTCACGACAGGATTTATTAAGTACGGTTTCTACTTGGCTCGTGCTTGGCTGGAGAAGCATCGACCTAGTGAGGCTTTCCCTGAATTGCTCTTTACTGAGGAGGCCAAGTACTAGAGGCTCCTTCTTGGACCAAGTATGAGCCCGACTCACAAAGTCCGGAGGCCTATTTAGCGGAGGGAGCCGTGGATGAACTAGACAAGCTTAAGGGTCCGTGGCCTCCTCGACAACCACAATGTCAGCCTGAGTCTTCTGAGGTACTTGATCAGTCTGAGCCTCCAGCAGTGCGTGACGTTTCTGAGTCTATTGAGGCAGGCGATCAGCCTGAGTCTATCGAGGCACTACTGGGGTTAGATGGCGACGAGTTCCAAATTTCTGATACCACAACCGTTGATCCCGTGCTAGACTCTGCGGCTGTGGTTGGGCCTTCAGGTGATGTTCTTTCTTCCGGGATGGCTTCTTTGGCTCCCTAGGATCCCGATTCTTCGACTCCTCCTGTTCTTGAGCCTCAAGCTTCTCAAGGCACTAGTGCTGATGTAGCGCCTTCTCAGTCGGCTAACTCGGTCATTGCCGTAGATTAGAATTTAGTATTTTTTGTTTTGTTTGTTAACTCCAATGTACAGATTCATTTTTAATGAAAAGTACCGTTTCATTCTGCAGCTCTTTCTTTTGCTTATGTGAATTCAGTAGAATACCTTGTATTACTTTATCTTTACACCATGTTGCTCCCCAAGTTCTACTTGGAGACATCGTTTTTATTCCTGTGCAAAGATGAACTTTTCTCGAGCGTTGTGCCTATCTCGCGCTTTTTCGCTTAAGGACTTTTTTTTTGAATAATGACTAAAATGTCAAGGTGTTAACCATAATTTGTCAACTTATCGCAACATAATAGTTTGAAAATGTTAACGTACCTCGTAACATGCTATATAGTTTGTACCTTTGGTGTTACTTGGGTATCGCACATGCCCATTTGCTCGTTGCTTGATGATTTCACGGTTTTGCCTTTTTTGCGCACTTTTCGCGTTTTTCGCTTTTAAAGACTGGTTTTTGCCCGTCTCGCACCTTTTTGTGCTTAGGGACTTTTAGATGTGCCCGTCTCGTGCATTTTTCGCTTAGAGACTTTTAGATGTGCCCATCTCGCGTATTTTTTGCTTTGGGACTTTTGTGTTTGCCCGTCTCGCGCATTTTTCGCTTAGGGACTTTTGTGTTTGCCCGTCTCGTCCATTTTTCGCTTAAGGACTTTTGTGTTTGCCCGTCTTGCGCATTTTTCGCTTAAGGACTTAGTTTGCCCATCTCGCGCATTTTTCGCTTAGGGACTTTAGTTTGCCCGTCTCGCGCATTTTTCGCTTAGGGACTTGTGTTTGCCCTTCTCGCGCATTTTTCGCTTAGGGACTTTTGTGTTTGCTCGTCTCGCGTATTTTTCGCTTAGGGACTTTTGTGTTTGCCCGTCTCGCGCATTTTTCGCTTAGGGACTTTTGTGTTTGCCAACTGTTGCCTCATTTCAATTCCTGTAACACATAATCTGTCTCACACATTGCATTAGAGAATATAGAAAATGATAGGCTGGCCTCTATTCATGAATCAGATAATTGCAAAACAATAATATCGGAGCAATAGATGGAAAAGTAAAGACGAGAATAATAACAATCCGAAAAAAGTACAATGTTTACTGCCAGTACAGCTTAAGATGGTTGGCATTCTAAGTCTTTGAGATCTTCTTTCCTTGCAAGGTTTCTAAGGTGCATGTGCTAGGTCCGACCATCTTTCTAATTCTGTATGGTCCTTCCCAATTAGCCCGGAGCTTTCCATCCTCCTTATGGGCGTTTGTAATTGTCGACTTTCTCAATACCAAGTCTCCTTCTTGCAATTCTCTGTTTTTAACCCGTGTATTGTAATAAGTGGCTACCCTCTGTTGGTAAGCAACCAATCTCATTTTTGCCTGGTCTCTCAGCTCATCTATCAGGTCTAGATTCTCCCTTAGTCCCTGAGAATTAAGCTCCTCAATGTAAGGGACCAATCTGGGTGACTCAGCTCCAACTTCTATTGGGATGAGGGCTTCGGTCCCATACACCAAATTGAACGGTGTTTCTCCTGTCGACACTTTGCTTGTCGTTCTGTAGGCCCATAGGACACTCGGGAGCTCATCTACCCATGCTCCCTTTGCCTTATCCAGTCTGGTCTTCAACCCATGTAGTATAGTTCGATTACTCACCTCTGCCTGCCCATTGGGCTGTGGGTAAGACACGGAAGATATTCTTAGGAGAATATTCAGGCCTTTATAGAAATCCCGAAAAGCATCACAGTCGAACTGCTTCCCATGATCTGCATTTATCACACGGGGGATCCCAAATCGGCAAATTATGTCCTTCCACACCATTGCTTCCACCTTCTTCTCAGAAATTGTAGCCAAAGGCTCGGCCTCTATCCACTTCGTGAAGTAATCTGTGGCCACAAGTAAGTATTTCCTTTGTCCTGAGCCTAGGGGAAAAGGTCCCAGGATATCTAATCCCCATTGTGTGAATGGAGTTGGTTGGAGATGTTCTGAAGGGCCGAGACAGGCGCGGTAGTTATAGGAGCGAATTTCTGACACTTCTCGCATCTTCTTACTTTGTCTATGGCATCCTTCCTCAGTGTAGGCCAATAAAATCCAGCTCGCAGTATTTTCGAGGCCAAGGCACGAGCCCCCAAGTGCTCACCGCATATTCCCTCATGAACTTCGGCTAAGGTGTATTCAGCTTGTTGGGGCCCTAGACACTTCAGTAATGGCATTGTGAATCCCCACTTGTAGAGTTCTCCATTTACCACGGTAAACCTGACACTTTTTAATTTCAACGTTCGAGCTTCGTCTCTGTTAGTTGGGAGTGTGTTTCCCAATATATAGTCTTTGATCGGGACTCTCCAATCATCTCCGATCTCAATATCGCAGACACCTTCTTCTTCGATACTTGGCTTAGCAAGGGATTCCATTTTGACCATACCCCCTTTGACTCCTCTTGAAGAAGCCAACTTTGAAAGAGCATCTGCATGGTTGTTCTCTGACCGGTTTATCTGAGTTAATTGGAAGTGCTTAAACGACTGTGCCAATAATTGCACTTTCTGCAGATAAGGGACTAAAGCGGGTTCTCGTGCTTCATATTCACCCGAGAACTGGTTTACCACCAATTGCGAATCGTTATGGGCCATTAAGTTGCTGACTCCTAGTTTCTCAGCAAGTTTCATCTCAGCTATCAAGGCCTCATACTCGGCTGTATTATTCGAACTTGAAAACTCAAAACGTAAGGAATACTCATAGGTTTCCCCTTCAGGCGAGGTTAGCACAATTCCAGCTCCACTGCCATCCATGTTACGAGGCCCATCCACAAATAATTTCCACCAGACTAACTCTGTTTCTTTTCGGGCTTCTCGGTTAGTGCATTCTATAATGAAATCTGCCAACGCCTGCCCTTTTATTGCTTGGCGAGGCTGGAAGTGTATGTCATATTCACTCAATTCGATAGCCCATTTGATTAGACGTCCGGAGTGTTCTGGTTTCTGCAGTATTTGCCTCAAAGGCTGATCCGTTAAAATAGTCACCGAGTGAGCTTGGAAGTAAGGTCATAACTTCCGAGTTGCCATCACCAAGGATAAAGCTATTCTTTCAACTAAGGGGTAACTTGTCTCGGCATCCAGCAGGACTTTGCTTACATAATAGATCGGGCAATCCCTATCCCCTTCTTTCCTTAGTAGGACTGCACTTACAGCTTTTTCTCCTACACCGAGGTACATGAGGAGGTGGTCTCCGGGCTATGGCCGAGATAATATAGGCAACTCTTTCAGATAGTCTTTCAAACTTTCAAAGGCGTCATTGCACTCTTCCGTCCACTTGAAGTTCTTTCCTGCCTTTATCGCCTTGAAAAATGGTAGACTTCTTTCAGCTGATTTGGACAAGAAACGGCTCAAGGTTGTTATCCTCCCTGTCAGCCCTTGAACTTCTCTTACAGTTCTGGGTGGCTTCATGTCCAAAATAGCTTGAACTTTCTCAAGATTAGCCTCTATCCCTCGATTAGTAATCATGAATCCCAGAAACTTTCCAGACCTTACCCCAAATGAGCATTTATTGGGATTCAACTTCATCTTGTACTGTCACAATACATTGAATACCTTTGTCATTTTCTCAGCATGTGATTCTCCCTGTCGGCTTTTGATGATCATATCATCAACATAAGCTTCCATGGTGTTGCCCAACAAGTCTTGGAACACCCTGTTTACCATGCGCTGGTAGGTTGCCCCCGCGTTCTTCAAACCAAATGGCATTACTCGATAGCAATATGTCCCGCTATCGGTAATGAACGAAGTTCTCTCCTCATCATCCAGATGCATCATGATTTGGTGGTACCCCGAAAAGGCATCCAAGAAACTAAGCAATTCATACCCACACGTTTCATCTACCAACTTGTCAATTCGAGGTAGTGGATAAGAATCCTTAGGGCAAGCTTTGTTCAGATCCGTGAAGTCCACACACATTCTCCATTTCCCGTTGGCTTTCTTCACCATCACAACGTTAGCCAACCACTCTGGATAGTTAACTTCTCTAAGGAATTCTGCTTGCAACAACTTTGAAATTTCTTCGTTTATTGCCTGTTGCCTCTCTGGAGCAACATGGTGTAAAGATAAAGTAATACAAGGTATTCTACTGAATTCACATAAGCAAAAGAAAGAGTTGCAGAATGAAACGGTACTTTTCATTAAAAATGAATCTGCACATTGGAGTTAACAAACAAAACAAAAAATACTAAATTTTAATCTACAGTAATGACCGAGTTAGCCGACTGAGAAGGCGCTACATCAGTACTAGCTCCTTGAGAAGCTTGAGGCTTAGGAACTGGAGGAGTCGAAGAATCAGGATCCTGGGGAGCCGAAGAAGCCATCCCGGAATAAGGAACATCACCTGAAGGCCCAACCACAGCCGCAGAGTCTAGCATGGGATCAACGGCTATGGTATCAGAAATTTGGAACTCGTCGCTGTCTAACCCCAGTAGTGCCTCGATAGACTCAGGTTGATCGCCTGCCTCGATAGACTCAGAAACGTCACGCACTGCTGGAGGCTCAGACAGATCAAGTACCTCAGAAGACTCAGGCTAACGTTGTGGTTGTCCAGGAGGCCACGGACCCTCAAGATTGTCTAGTTCATCCGCGGCTCCCTCCACTAAATAGGCCTCCGGACTTTGTGAGTCGGGCTCATACTTGGTCCAAGAAGGAGCCTCGTAGTACTTGGCCTCCTCAGTAAAGAGCAATTCAGGGAAAGCCTCACTAGGTCGATGCTTCTCCAGCCAAGCACGAGCCAAGTAGAAACCGTACTTAATAAATCCCGTTGCGAACTCTGTTTTCTTGTCAAAACAATGCTGGGACAAGCGATATTCACAAACGGCCTCGATCCGAGCTTCTTTTTGACGATCCAATACGTTGTGCAGCTCCTCAATGGCCTCATCCCGTTGCCTCTCCATAGCTCCCCGATCATTGACGGCCTTATTGTAAGCTTCTTGATACCCTTGAAGGGAAGCCACCTTCGCTTGCTCTTCTTGGAGCCTTCACTCGAGATCGGCATTCCTTTTTGTCAACTCCTCCACCCTTTTGGCATAAGGGCGAAGCTGACCAACCTCGTTTAAAAGTTCCATTCTTTGCTCTCGAAGTTCGCGATGTCTTTGTCAGCTTGCTCCCTGAGAGCCCTGTGTCAAGCATTGATAGCCGCAATTTGTTGAGCCAACTGATAAGACAAAAAAACAGAAGTAACTCAAAAAACTTGACAGAAGAGGTTAAAAAGGAGGAATTTAATTACCGAACAAAATTCTTACCTTCATAGCGAGATAATCAGAAGTATCCTCCGCGTCTGGAACGTTTGTGAAAAGTCCCGCCTCGTCACGAGGAAGGATGGTGCTCCAAGCTAGTCGAGACGCTATCCCGGCATCCTCGATGCTGTCATTGTCGTTCACTCTGGGATAGGTCTGGAAATCTTCTCCACCAATGACGACCCCGCTATTGACCGTATAACGCCTCAAAGTAGGATCGGCTACCTTAGGCAAGACTAGTCTTGTAGGCATGGAGGCTTCAATAATCAACCTCTTCCTGTATTTACGCCTAGGCTGGCGAGGAGCTTACCTACCCTCAGCGACACGAGAGCCACCTTCTTGAAAGGCTAAATCACTCCTTTGAGACTCAGAGCTCTCGCGATCTCTCGAACCACTATCATGGACAAGAGGCCTCTTCCGTTTATTTCTCCCGGCCTCTTGTGTAGGACGACTGGATTCACCAGTAGCAGGGGGAGGAGGAGTAGAAGCATGAGCAGGTCTAGATGGGGCTCTAACTTGCGATTGAGGAGGAGGAACCGCTTGAGCAGCAGCGCTGGCATCCCTCCTACGCAGTAAATCTTGGAAGTTCATGCCTACACAATATAAAAAGAAAGGATTAGCTAGCCAAGTAAAACGTCACGCACATGCATACAAGAAGTAAAAAAGGATTAGAAACCTAAAAAACCACCAAAATCCTCTAAACTATCCAAGTTCGAATCCAACGAAAAATTGACGAAAGGACTCCCAAAGGCGTCAGCCTGAGCCCACTCAGGGTTCTCCTTTAATTGACCGCTAGTACCCGCAACCTTAGGGGTCTCGTCCTCCGAACCTGAAGAGGATTCATCTACAAGGCGGCCTACGGGGGTGGATGCTTCGACTATGGGTACCGGAGTCGGCTGACTAGGACCAGCATCAGAAACAAGTGGAGTTGCAGGCAGGTCAGATGGGGCAGCAGAAGCCCTAAGAACGGTCCTGCTTACCCCCTAGCCGGCAGCGGCAATATTCTCTGGGGTTAAAAGGGAAAACAAATTATGCTCCCCAGTAGAACAGATTCGCCGAATAGGCTCACCAAATTGGTCTTTCAAAATTTCTGCTCTGAATCTTTTCGAGCGCTGTGAGTGGTCGGAAGTATCACGATTCCACCTAGTGCGAATCCGCAGGTCACTTGGAATCTCAACAACGACCCACTCACTCTCAAAGCCACGTAGCTTATTAGGAAGATCCGAGAAGATTTTATTGTTAGGAAACTCATCGACCTTTAACCGTTGAAGGGAGAACGTTATTAACCCTTTCAACCCGCGAACTCTGAAAAAGGCACTTAAGAGAGGAACTGTTGGAACAATACCCAAGTTACGACACACTATGGAAAACGCTACCAGCTGAGCCCACGCATGGGGATGGAGTTGACACGGGACGATGTCCTTATATCTAAGAAATGCTTCGCCAAACTCCGGAAGAGGGAAGCGAAAACCGAAAGATAAAGAAGCCTTATGAACGGCTACACCATTTCTAACCAAGTCAGGTGTAACCTCCCCTCGAACTGGAAGTCTATAGCGATAACCCGAGGAAGGAGGGAAACGAGTCCTGATATCCTCTAAATCAGCATTTGTCAGAGAACACACAACACCACCTGTCCTAAGTGTTTTACCCGGACGTCGCGAAGACATGGCAAATGTGTAAAGGAAAACCCAAAAACATGCGACAGACCTGATGGGGCAACAGACCTGATGGGTGCCAGACCTATTGGACGATAGACATCATAGGCGACAGACCTATTGGCGACAGACCAGTTGGGCGACAGACCTACTGGGCAAGACACTTGCGGGAGACCTAAGAACTCCACACGGAAGATCAAGACACCTGCGGGAGATCTGAAACTAGTGCGAGAGGTGATAAATAAGGTGACAGGTATATACTTACTGTCACTGAGGTAAGCGAGAGACTCCTGGTGTGAAAGCGAAAGACTCTTTCGGTGAGAGAACTGAAAAAACAGGCGACAGACGGCTACTCGAAGGTTTTTCATGCGTCCTCTGGTCGAATCCCAGCGGTTTATATAGTGGCGACAGGGAATCCCAAACGTCGCACCTGATCACCTCTCTCGCAGAGTAGAGCTTTTTCACCTGCAAAAAAATGAAGAAAATCACAAAAAATTAGGAGGGCTATTCACGGTGGGCTAGGGCCCAAGGCACATATTTATACTCTCTTTATTGGAGAAATCCAACAAGAGAGTGGGGAGCAATTGATATGACAAAGTTTACCTACGTTGGGCCAGGCCCAAGAAGCGTCATAGATCACCACGTGGCAAAGAATCACTGGGTCACGTGACCTTAGGCGACAGAAGGCAAAGTTGCACCATTACACCTGTCACTGGGCGACAGACTCCTAGTCTGTCGCCTGCAGTCATAACGCGACACGTGGCGTGTGTTACACCTGTCGCCGGACGACAGACTCTCAGTCCGTCGCCTACAGTCACAATGCGACACGTGGCGTATAACTTCGGCTCCGCTAGCGACAGACCCCTGACGCCACAACGTACCACGCGGTATGGGTCTCTCGCCGGCGATATGCTCCAATTTCTCCCGGTATTTGAGGAACTTGTGTTATACCCGGATACAAACTCTTAGCAAAATGACGTGCTTACCCTAAAGTAATTAACCTAGAATATTTGCCTATAAATAGGCCCCAGGTACAATCTTACTCTCTAATTTTTGACTACTGGCTTTTAGGCTTTCCAATACTGAAGAACTTTCTGCTGACTTAAGCATCGGAGTGTCTACGCAAGGAACCACCCCTGCGTCTCTCTGACTTTTCTTGTTTTTACAGAAGTTTCTTGGAGACACGTGGAGACTAAGTACGAACATCGACGTCAGCATACTTTTATTGTTGTTTTGTGCAATAACATTAATAAAAAATAACAAATTGAAGATGTTTACGTGCCAAAAAAAACAAACTAAAGACGTTCAAAAACCTTCAAATATATTCAACGGTTTCATATAAATAATTTTTTTTCCTTTACGGTTGTTAATTATTTCATTTGTCATTGTCTCGATGCTTCCTTATATGTTGAATTAGTCATTTTAATTTGACAAATATATTAATAAAGCATTCATACACACACAAGTACATACATATAAAATAAGGGACAAAGTTGGGATAGTATCAATGGATTCTTTTTCCATTCTCATCCATCAACATTTACTTCTTTTACGGAAAAACTCTCACAAATAATGAAAATCAAGATCTATTAACATTTTATTTTGCATCACTTTAACTCACTAATTCCTAATTTCTATAAACCAATTAGATAAAAAAAAATCATTAAACAACAATGTTGCAGAAAGAGGAGACTTAGAGCCAGGCTTGACGGAATCTAGAATGCTCTAACTATCTCTAATAATCCTTGGTTGTTGGAACTTGAAGAAAAACTTGAGGATGAGTACCAAGAAGTACTTAAACTTGAGGAAGAGCTATAGGCATTGAAAGCTAGAGTTGATTGGATTTGTGATAGGGATAGAAACACCGATTACTATCATATGAGTACCTTACAACATCGAAGAAGAAATAGATTGATGACTTTTAAAGATTCAATGGGAAATTGGATCAAGAGAGGAAAGGAGATTAAGACTATCATCGTTGACCATTTTACTAAGCTTTATCATTCTTCTTTAAAGCTTAGTAATTTGGATAGTTGCATCTCTAGCCGATTCAACAATCCTCTTAGTGATGATATTCAAAGAACCCTAGTTAGTCCAATGTCAAAAATGGAGAATTTTATAGCAATCAATAGCATGAAACCACTTAAAGCCCCTGGTCCTGATGGCCTTCATATAATATTCTATCAGAAATGCTGGAACATTGTGGGACAATGTTTTCAAGCTCATGAGGAGATTTTTGAAAACAAGAAAATCCCTACAGAACTTAATGAGAGTTTTATTTGCTTAATTCCTAAAATCCAAAATCCTGAAAGCATTAATCATTACTGACCCATTAGACTATGCAATACGATTTATAAGATTGTACCAAAATCCTTGTGATTCGTATTCGACCTTTTTTGTGTAAGACGATTCATCCTCTTCAAGCTAGTTTCGTTAAGGGAAGGAGGGCCCATGATAATGCAATTATAGCACAAGAAATTGTTCACTCTTTTGGGAAAAAGAAAGGCAATAAAGGGCTAATGCTTGTTAAGGTTGATTTTGAGAAAGAGTATGACAAGCTGGAATGGAGTTTCATCCATGACGTTTTTGTCTTTTTCAGATTTCCCTAAGCTTGGATTGAACTCATTATGTCTTGCTTGTTCTCGGTGTCAATGATAGTTTTAATCAACAGGGAACAAGGAGCAGAAATCATCCCTATAAGGGGTATAAGACAAGGGGATCCTCTATCCCCTTACCTTTTCATCCTTTGAATGGAATACTTACCACTTAAGATTACAGAAGGTTGTAAGGAGAGGGATTGGGATCTTATTCAACTTTCTAGGGGAGGACCTAAACTCTCACATCTTTTCTATGCTGATGATCTTATCCTTCTCGGTGAAGCTAACAGCAAAACATGTAAGATCATGGAAGAGACTCTGAAGAAGTTTTGCGAAATCTTGAGACAAACCATCAACTTCTATAAGTCCAATATGGTCTTTTCTCAAAATGTCAACTCATCTAAAAGGGAGGAATTGAGCAGACAAATTGGAATAAATTTCTCTGATGAATTGGGGAAATACCTTGGTTTTAATATTTTGTGACGAAGGAAGTCTTCCAAGTTTAGGTATATTGTGGATAAGATCAAGAATAAACTGAAAGGATAGAAAACTTCTTTGCTTTCCATGGCAGGGAGAGACACCCTCATTAAATCAGTTATAAGCATAATCCCAATGTACTTTACGTAGGGAACCTATCTGTCTATTAGTATCTGTGAAGAAATTAATAAGATCAGTAGAAATTTTTTGTGGGGATCCAAGGATAACAAACAAAAAATTCATCTGATCAATTAGGAAATAGTAACTCTACCCAAGAAGAAAGGTGGTCTTGACATCAAAGACATCAGAGGTCAAATATAGCCAACATGGCTAAGCTTGGATGGAAGATGCTCACGGATAATGAGAGTATGTGGACAAAGATTCTGAAAAGCAAATATTCCAAAAATGGCTTCTTTAGCAAGAAAATTTTCTTTCCTTTATGGGCAGGGATGAAAAGAGGAGCCATAGTTCTTGAGAATGGACTTCGATGGGTTGTTAAGTCAGGCAACCAAACTAGATTCTAGAAAGACAATTGGTTAAGGATAGGATCGTTGGATGCCATGATTCATGGTCCTTGGAGACCACAAGATAACCAGATTTTGGTTAGGGATTTTGTTGGAAGAAATAGAGAATGGAATGTTAATAAACTTTCTTCGATCTTACCTATGGAAATCACCCCTCTCATTACTGCTTTTCACATTCAAGTTGATGAATAGGTCATGGCAAGTTTTCAGTCGGTTCTACTTATGACTGCGCTATTATCTGTGAAATTGATGCTAATAGGTCATGGCAAAATATTTGGAAAATTCCAACTTTACTTAAGATCCAATACTTTTTATGGCTCTGTAATCACCTTAGAATTTCAATATGGCACAACTTATACAATAGAGGGCTTCAAGTTTCACCCTATTGCCCAAAAAGCAATAAGGAACTTGAAACTGTTGATCATTGTTTGAGGAGTTGCACTCAAGTGAAAACTCTTTGGTCAATGCTTGACATGCCTGAAGCTGTCAAAACCTCTTTCACTTTGTCATTTGATGAATGGTTGGAAAGCAACCTTAGAACCACTGATACTTCTTCCACTCAATCAATTCCTTGGAATTTGATTTTTCCTTTTGCTATTAGGCACATTTGGTTGAATAGAAATAATGTTGTGTTTAAAAATGAAATTGTTTATGATAATTGCTGGCTTCATAAAGTCTAAGCTGCAACAAAGGAATTTTGGGCCATCAAATGCAATGAAAAGAGTAAAAAAATTTTGTCTCAGGTTCATGTTAGATGGCAACCACCCTTGGAGGACTTAATTAAGCTTAACACTGATGGATCTGCTAGAGGAAATCCTAAGGTTACAAATGTTGGAGGCATCTTTAGGGATTGTAATGGTAGATGGGTTATTGGATATTGTCAAGGGATTGGAATTTCTAAAAGTGTCTGTGCTAAGCTTTGGGCACTGAGGGATCGACTTAGATTAGCTGTCAATCGTGGCTTCAAGAAGCTGGTGGTGGAGGCTGATTCATCATTAGTAATCAGGTATGCCCTTAAAGGAGTTTCTCATAACCATACTTATAGTGGAGTCATTGGTGATTGCAGGTCGTTACTTCTCCAATTGGAGGAAGTCAAGCTGGTCTACATGTTTAGGGAAGCTAACATGTGCGCTGAGCTGCTGGCAAAGAAGGGTGCTGACACAGTTTCAGCGATGGTGGAATATACTATACCACCTAATTTTATACTTACTCAATTGGAAGCTGATAAGTAGGGAATTACTCTCCCAAGAACTGTTTGTATTAATCCTCTTTAGAGGTTTTTGTGTTGTACCTCATCGATGTTAACTCTATTTTATATTATGGTACCTTTTTTCACCAAAAAAAAAAACAATGCTGCATTTAGAAAGTGAATTAGATACACAAACAATGTCATTCGATCCATTAATTTGATAATAAACCTTTTCGAATAAATGACAAATGAAGGTAATGCTGATATCAATTTTGTGAAAAGAGTTGCAACACTGTGCTCATTGCGGGAAAAAAAATATTCATTACATATATTTCGTGTTAAAGTCTTGAACACAGTTGATATGAAAATAGTAAAGTGAAAGTGATGCAAGTTAGTATGTTAATAGATGTTGATCTCAATTTTGCAAAGATAGTTGCAACGCTATGCTCATTATGGTAATAAATCTTCATATTATATATATATATATATATATATATATATATATATATAGTGTTGAAGTCTTGCATAGAGTTGATATGAAAATATGGAGCAAGAATATCTTGTACTGGTTACTTTGTAATATTTTGTGTAATAACAATAAAACATCACAATTTATCAAATATGCATAATCTTTTACTTGCACAATCTTTTACTTCAAATTAGTCTACAGGTTACTTCAAAACATAAGTATATTGATTTTAATTTCAAACAAATTAAAATTTATAATTAACTCAAAGAGTAGTTTATTATACAAATTAAACCACGTTTAAATTAAATACTTTGTCTATTTCCTATAAGTTCGATTACATTTTTTTTTCCTAAAACTAGGTCTATGACCATTATATTAGATTGTGTTTCAATAATCGTAGTTTATACTATCTGAGAAAAAATTACATTACAATAAGTTACGGTTAAAAAAACGTAACTTTTTGTCTTAGGTTACGTTTTCTAAACACTGTTTATAAATTTTTTTTCCTTAATAATAGCTATAAGTAATTTACAAATTAGCTTCAGCTACATAGCATCAGTTTGAAGACTTTAAAATTTTTTCTTTTATTATTTATTTAAAAACCTTAATCTAATTGCCTTTTTCTTATTTCAAAACACAAACAAAAATCCCTTTTCCCCTCAATACTGAAGTGAAAACAAGAAGACATAAAAAGGACGAAGGAGATGACAGGGATATAATGAAAAGAGGAATTGCGCAGATATTCAAAGGAGGAAAATGAGGAAGGATTTTGAGAAAAATAAAGATTACATTTGTAATAATTTAATAATTTTTATTAATATTTAGTATTTAAAGATAATTTGTAAAATTAGTTGAATAGATTACTAAATTAATACTTCTTTTTACCTTAAAAAATATATCAATCGCTAAATTACTTGATAGTTGATACTAATATAACGGTTATTATATACTGGCTTTATAAGAAGATTAAAATATATAAATTTACCATAAAAGCACCTTTTTTAACCTATCATCATTTATTTTTTTCTGTATGATTCAACAATTTAGGTATCAAGTTGTTGTTGTTGTTGTTTTTGTTATTATTATTAACAACCTAACACCTAAAAAATAGTTACTTCTCACTTTATATTTCACAATTCACGATAATTATGAACTTAATAAGAATCCAATTAAATTAATCATAAATAATTGGTACAACACCTGAATTTTGGATGAAATATCATTTTGATTTTTTAACTTCAAATGAAAATGTAACTTGCTGATTTTCTATTGAAACACGTGTAACGTTTTGATCTCTTTATTTACAAAATCGTCTATTTTAATATTAAACGAGAGTTGTGCCGCAATTCGCCGGTGATATTTTTTAATTTAAGTAATAATAAAAACTATTTATTTAAGTAAATTACTTTTTTGTTTTAGTATATATAAATTATCTATTTATTAATTATAAAAATTAAATATATATAAAAATTAATCATTTATAAATTCCATAATACAAACATACTTTTAAGTATAATTTATATGAATTTTTGAAAAATGTATAATTTATATATTTATTTGCAAAAATAACTTAAATTAAATATTTAATATTCTCTGTTAATTAACCAATATCTTTCAATATCATTTTTATTTGTTATCATGATTAATAAACATTAAGAAAAATTACTTTTAAAAAAGTATAATGTGACATGTGAAAAATTACTATGTAATAATCAAATAACTCTTTAGATTTATTTTTTTTATAGCCAGTAAATTTCTTGTCAGCTACAAAAATTGTAAGAAAAACAATTCTACATCTGTTGATGAATATCTAATTAAAAACTAATTTTTTTAAAAAAAATTAGATATAAACTTTTTTAATTAAAAAAATACAAATATGTTGGAGAATTTAATTTTAAAAAAAAATTGAGAGCTTAATTGTAACAAAAATAATTGAAAAAAAAAATTCATCAAAAAAATTGAAAAGCTTAAAAAAAAATCAAGGACTGATTAAAGATTAATGATCATTCAATAGCTAATTGACAAATGGTGCAAAATTAAGAAAAAAATTGAATAGTAGAATTCTAGAGACTACTTTAAATATATTGTACAGATGTCGACAATATGATTTGACAATTAAAAATGAGTAAACCTCGTCTTGAAAGTTAAAAACTAATAATGTTTGATACCGTACTTAATCGATTAAGAAGATGAGAAGAAATAAAATGTGTAGGGGAACAATTTTCATGTGGATAGCAAGATATTCAACTTTAGATATATGTTGGGTAGAATTTGATAGCAACCATCAAAATAGATTTTTCAGTGTTGAGCATCTAGAAGTGAGCCCAACGTGGGATATGATAGACTAATTTCCATTGACAAAATCGCACGTGTTTGATTTATTTCTTTATATATACATTTGACTATTTGAGCATTTGACTAAAAAAATTTACATGTAATATTAAGATATACAATAGGAGAGAGAGGTAACCTTCTTTGTTTTCTTAAAGGATATCAGATAATCAGCACTTCTCAGATTTTTTATTCCAAAAAAACTTTATCCTATATTTCTAAAAAAAAGAGCTTAAAAATATTCATACTCCATTAATTAATTAAGATTTTGTTTGATTATAAAACTAAGACTCAAGACACATAGCAAAAAAAATGTCAATCAAACTAAATTTAAACTATAATTACAGAGGATAAGTACAAAGGAATAACCCATGTTTTATTTACGAAAAAACAAAATGTTTATAAAGCCATTCTAACATCATTGTTCATTGATCTTTCTCATTATCCTTTATTTTTGGATGAAGAGATTTTTCGTTACTTTTTTGATTAGATAATCTCCGTCAGGATACAACAATCAACACGAATAAAAAA
Organism: Heritiera littoralis; assembly: GCA_031772115.1. Classification (NCBI taxonomy): domain Eukaryota; kingdom Viridiplantae; phylum Streptophyta; class Magnoliopsida; order Malvales; family Malvaceae; genus Heritiera; species Heritiera littoralis. Next base: position 1,578,715 of record JAPDPK010000147.1, read on the forward strand.
TACGATAATATTATTAGAGTTATTCAGGCAAAATCATATTATACAAAAGAATAAAATTAATGCGAATACAAATCACACACGAAAGACATAATTTAATGTTATTTAGCCTAAGTGCCTTGGCTCTTCTATTCCAACTCAGCTTTAACATCCACCAGTATCAAAAGATGATTCCAAATTTCTGTTTCCCAAATTTTAGTCAATTAGGGGAGAGGGCAGGGATATTAATTTGCCAAAAGTTTGCGTGATTCTCTAGCAAATGCTCTACGACTGAAAACTAAAATTGGGAAAATTGAAAAATTGATTCAAATTCCGGATTTGAATCAGTTGAATTTGGATATAAAAATTTAATCCAAATTTAAACAAATAACATTATTAAATTACATATATTTTACATTCGGATTAATTTAGAAAGAGATCATAATAGAATACCTTATTGTTTTATATTTTGTAATTTGTACTATTTGAATAAAAAAATTTAAATTTTACATTCAATTAAAATTAAAAATATTTAAATTTAACAACTCTAGCCGCCAATTCAATGAAATTAAATTCATACAAATTAATTTGTATTGAATTTTTATACAATTTGAATAAGAATAGAAAAATAAAATATTTATACAAATCAAATCAAGTCCAATAAACAATTTTAAAAATCTGATTCGATCTAGTATCATCATCGAACACCCAACGATGACGACTAATAAATCTTAGCCAGTCAATCCTTTAGAATGGTCTACGATAGCAAAGTTGGTGCTTCTAAGAAACTTGACAATTGGACCCAAAGCGTGAGATTCTCAGGTCCCCATCCTTCTACCGTCCAACTCTTCTAGACTTCTACCCCACACCAATTGGCATTTCATCCTTTTTCTTTACTATTTTGTCAAAATTTGAGCAAATAATTGAACCCTTGTACTGATTGTCAGATCCTAATAAATGACTTGAACATTCAGTTGGGGAAGAAACTATAAAAAATATTATTATAATTATAGAAAGGAGTTGTCTGTTCTCTTCTAATTTGCAATAATTCATTTTATATAGTCAAATGAGAAGGAAAGAAAGAAAAAAGTACTACTATCTTGCATCACCTATTGGCCTTTTCAACTTTGTAATCCCCGTTCCTATAAACATTAATCAAACTGATATTTTCAGTATTTACACCCAAAAAAATAAAATAATATTTCCTAAATTATAGGTTAGGTTTATCCAAAAAATTATAATTTCATGATAGTCACCCTTTACTTGAAAAAAAAAAAAGAGGTTCATTTTCAAGTTAACTAAAATATTTTTCTTTCAGTTTTTTTTTTTAAATTAACCCCCATCTCTGCCTCTTTGGCTCAAAAATAAAAAAAAACCTAGGAAAAAACATCAAAGTCATAATACTACAGCCACTACATGAGCTGGAATGATCCAATCAGCTAAAATAAAAAATTTTCGGAAAAGTAGCATCAAGCATTAAACACAAATCATAATAATCCACGCCATAAACAGCGCTTGAAGCTTCGAATAAAGTCCACCAAATCAGCCAACCCCATATCTCGATGAAGAGAAATAGGCTCCAACAACAAGACGCCGCTACTTCTAAAAGACAAGAAAATCTCCAAGCATAGAAAAATTTCAGGGAATGCACAAAAGCGAAGAAAACCAGAAAAAAGCCAAAGGAAAACATGCAACAGAAAGACCAACCAACATGCAGAAACCACCCATGATTCACAGCCAAGGCAAAATCAAACAGATACAGTACACCAAAAAACAACCAAAACAAGTCAAAGATCCAATTTCTCCATCATAAGCTCCCAACAGTCTCTATTCATTTCCGGTTATTCCCATAACTACAATTCATTTTCCGATGATTCCCATAAATTAGAATACAGTCAGCAGTTCTCAATATGAACAAAATCTATCCTGCGCATGGATTAGAGATATAAACAATGCTCTCATAACACAAAAGTGTAGGGAGTGTTGGGGTTTGCCTTAAATCTCACATCGAAAATATAAAAAAAGTTATAAGAGCTCTTCCCTTGTAAATAATGTGTTAGACTTGGTTTGTAAAATATCCCTAAGAATTGTAAACACCAATAAAATAGTTAGGATTTGGGCTATTATAAAGGGTGTAGTTGAATTTTTTGGGTAGTTGGGCTTTGGGTTTGTATGGAGTTTGTAATTTATCTCTTCTAAAAATTGCATAGGTATAATTATTTGATTGGTTATTAAATTGATTGGGTGGTTATAGGCCAATTTGGTTGGGCCAAACCACATTAAAAAATTATTGTGTTTGTTTTTTTTTTTGCTTTCTTTCGTTTTTGTGGGTATTTGGTTTGAGTGATATTTTTTTCAACAAATAGTATCAGAGCTGAAGGTTCGTGATCTTGCAAGATGAGGAAAGATATAGTTGAAGTTATGGCTGAAGGTATGCCTAAGTTTGAAATTCTTTTATTTGATTGTAAAAGTAATTTTATGTTATGGCAAAGTACGATTCAGAATCTTTTAGTGCAACAAGGTTTAGATTTGACATTAGAAAAAAAGAAGCCAGATGGAATGTCCGATAAAAATTGGGTTGAAATTCAGAAAAGGGCTGTGAGCACAATTAGATTGGTCTTTGCTCTAGAGATTAAGTATAATGTATTGACTGAGACGACACCAACTGGATTATGGAAGAAATTAGGAGACATCTATGCATCAAAATCGCTAACAAATAGATTGTGTTTAAGATTGATTTATATTCTCTGAAGATGGATGAAGGTACGAGTCTCCATGATCACTTAAATGACTTTAATAGACTAGTTTCACATTTATTAACTATTGATTCTAAAGAGTTGAAAGAAGAAGAGAAGGCATTGATGTTGTTGTCATCTTTGCCTAAGTCTTATAGATTTTTAGTTCAGACTTTATTGGTAGGTAAAACTACTTTAACATTGGATGATGTGATTGCTGTGTTGTGTGAGAATAAAAGATTTATGGGCAAAGGAGATTCTTCATCTGCGGGAGGTGTGCTAGCTGCTGTAGAAGGTTTTATTCGAGGGAAGACTAATGAAAGATATGGTGGATCAAGAGGTAGATCAAGATCAAGATTCAAAAATTATAGTGAGGTGGAATGTTATTATTGTGGAGAGAAAGGTCATTGTCGTAACGGCTTCGCGCTCGACGAATTTTTGAAAAACGTTTAAAAACAAAAGGAGTCACCACCAATTTTTTTTTGACTAAGTGTGATTGGCCACCTAAAAATATTTATCTTTTTAACAAAATCTCAAAATTAATTAAGTTTTATTAAAAAGATAATTTTGGTCTGCGAAAACAAAAATCGGGTTCGGGAGTACAGTTACGCGTGGGGAAGGATTAGCACCCCCACGACGCCCGTTAAAAAAAGGTACCACAATAATCATATGTTATCCTTTTTGTTTTAATAAAATGATCTTGAATTGATGTTTAAAAATAATTCCTATTTTATTGCAACCAATTTTATTCCTTTTATTCAAAGTTATTTTTCATTTGTAAAAAATCATTTTTGTTTTATTTTAAAAAAGTTAAATTTTATTTTTCAAAAATAAATATGAACCTTTTTGTATTGAAAAATTAAATCAAATACCCCAATACTTTTGGCAACATTTGAAATAATTTTCCTCACCTAGAGATTTCTAAAGAATCACTACTTGTGACTTCTATAGAATCTCATCCTTGGTAGATTCACGTTTATTTGAAAATTAAATGAATGCATATGATGCAAACAAATAATATATGATGCAAATGAATTTTTAATTTTAACTTTCATTATTTATTTATTGATTTATTTATATTTCTTTGTTTTAAAAAAACTTATTCATTTTCTTTTTTATAAAAATTTAAATTATTGAAAAATCATACTAAATACCTCAATACTTTTGACAATATTTAGTAGACTCTTCTCACCTAGGGATCAGTTAAGGAATCACTACTTGTGACTTCCATAACGTCCCATCATTGGACTTTCATTTTAATTTAAATTTTATTATTTATTTTCTTTTTCTATTTTCTTTTTAGAAAAAAAATTATTTATTTTTATATTTATCAAAAAATTAAATTACTAAAAAATTATACTAAATAGTCTAATACTTTTGACAACATTTAGTACAACTCTTCTCACCTAAGGATCAGTTAGGAATCACTACTTGTGACTTCTGTAACATCCCATCATCGGACAATTTCATTTAATTAAATTTAAAATTTTATTATTAATTTCCCTTTTCCATTTTCTTTTCAAAAAATTATTTATTTTTATGTTTAATCAAAAAATTAAATTATTGAAAAATCATACTAAATATTCCAATACTTTTTGTAACATTTAGTAGACTCTTCTCACCTAGGGATCAGTTAAGGAATCACTACTTGTGACTTCCATAACATCTCATCATCGAGACAATTTTATTTAAATTTATTTTTATAATTAATTTTAAAAAAGAACTTATTTTATTTTCATTTTAATAAAAATTTAAATTATTGAAAAAAAATCATACTAAATATTCCAATACTTTTGGCAATATTTAGTACGACTCTTCTCACCTAGGGATCAGCTAGGAATCACTACTTGTGACTTCCGTAACATCCCATCATCGGACAAATATTCATTTTTTATTTTTCTTTTTTCTTTTTCCTTTTTTTTTCTCTCTTTTTTTTCTTTTTTTTCTTCTTTTTTTTAAATATATTTTTTATACATTTTCTAATTAATAATAATTAATGAAAATACAAGTAAAAGAAAATTTTTCAATTTCTTATTTTACAACATGCACTAATAAAAACAATAATAAAAGCACACTAATAATAATAATAACAACATAATAATAACAACAACAACAACAACAACAACAACAACAATAATAATAATAATAATAATAATTTTTTTAACTTAATTTTTTTTTTTATTTTTAATTTTTTTTACAAAACAAATAAATACTAAATAAATAAACAAAAAATAAAAAATATATATACCTAAATGGATCTGGGCTTGGAGCCCCAAAAAACCTTCAAAAGAGCCCAAAGACAGGCCCAAATGGCCAGGCCCAAGCTGCTGGGCCGGACACGGGTCGGATCGGGTCGGGTCGGCGGATCGGGACGCAGATCTCCTCCTCTGGTGCGGGTCGGGCGCGCGGGTCGGTGCTGGAACGCGGGTCTTCTCCTCCGAAGCGGGTGGAGCGCGCGGGTCGGGTCGGATCGGCGGGGCGACGGGCTGATCCTGCTTCTCCGGGCGGGCGCGCGGGTCGGCCAAAAAATTTTTTTTTTTGCTATATAAACCAACTCTTTTTTTTTTAGCTCATTTTTCTCTTTCTTCCTAAAAAAAAAAATTCCGGAGCTCTCAAAGCTCCCGGCCAAGCGATTTCCGGCTGCCGCCGGCCGCCGCACTCCGATCGCCGATGGTACTCCCGAAACCCAAAAAAAATTCCTCTCTCCTCGCTTTCCTCAGATCTGACCTCCGTTCCTCTTGAAAGTTCCTCCAACCTCACAGATCTGACAAACCGAAGCCCTCTCCTTTTTTTTATTTTTTTGTTTTTGTTGTTTTTTTTGGTTTTTTTTTTGGATCTGGTGGTTGTGGTTTTGGTTTGTTTGTGGTTTGTTGGTGGTTTGTTGCTGTGTTTGTGTGTGTTTACAGGTATTGGTTGGTGTCTCATATCTGGGTTTTAGGGTTTTGGGGGTTCTCGGTTCTGGGTTTCCAGATCTGGGGTTTTGGATTGTGATGGATGGTGGCTGAGTGGTTGGGGGTTTAGGTTGTTTCTGGGTTTTCGGTGGTGGTTGTAAGGGTTGAAGGGCAGTGGTGTCACGGTGGTGAGGGATTTTTGGTTGAGGCTTGCTTGGGTTGGCCGTGGCCCTCCCCGGATGCGTGTGGAATGGTCTGGCTTTTAGAGGGAAGTCTGTAGGGTCTGGTGGTGATGGGATGGAGTAGGCAGAGTAGCTGGTGGAGATGGGATGGTAGGCAGGGGGTAGGTGACAGTGGCGGTGGCTGGTAGGAACTGATGGTTGGCGATGGGATAGGTGACAGTTAGATAGAAAAACAAAGAAAAGAAAAAAATAAAAATAATAAAAATAAAAATACTAATAATAATAATATATAAAAGTAATAATAATTATAATAATAATAACAAAAAATGGGACAAAATTAGGTGTCAACAGCTGCCCCTCTTTGCTCATTGCTGAGGATCAGGAATAGAGCAAGGACAATAGACACTAATTTTATCCGGCTTATGACCTAATCTCTTCTTCTTTTTTCTTTCTTTCTTCTTTTTTTTTTCTTCTTTTTTTTTCTTTCTCTTTTTTTTCTTCCTTTTTTTTATGCGCTCCTCTTGCAGCAGAGGCGATGAAAATTTAAATTTAAATCATCCATTTTTTTGTTTTTTGTTTTGTTTTGTTTTGTTTTGTTTTGTTTTTTATGTGCTCCTCTTGTAGCAGAGGCGATGAAACTTTAATTTTTTTCTGTTTTGTTTGTTTTTTTCCTTTTTCGAGAAAGCTCCTCTTGCAGCAGAGGCAATGAAACTTAAAATGCCTTTCTGAAAATGTGCTCCTCTTGCAGCAGAGGCAATGAAATTTTAAAAATTTTGCCCGGAGGACTTAGATTCTTTTTCTGGAAAGTGCTCCTCTTACAGCAAAGGCATTGAAACTTTAAAAATTTTGCCCGGAGGACTTGATATTTGTGCCCTGAGGACTTATGATTTGTGCCCGGAGGACTTATGATTTGTGCTCGGAGGACTTAACTTCCTTTTTTGAAAAGTGCTCCTCTTGCAGCAGAGGCGATGAAACTTTAAAATTTTGCCCAGAGGTCTTAGAATTATGCCCGAAGGACTTAGATTCTTTTTCTGGAGAGTGCTCCTCTTGCAGCAGAGGCATTGAAACTTTAACAATTTGCCCGGAGGACTTAGAATTTGTGCCCAGAGGACTTGAGATTTGTGCCCGGAGGACTTATAATTTTTATGCCCGGAGGTCTTATATTTGTGCCCGGAGGTCTTAAAATTTGTGCCCGGAGGTCTTAAAATTTGTGCCCGGAGGACTTGAATTCCTTTTCTGAAAAGTGCTCCTCTTGCAGCAGAGACATTGAAACTTTAAATATTTTTGCCCAGAGGACTTAAAATTCTGCCCGGAGGTCTTAGAATTTATCTGAGGAATTTAAAATTAGTGCTCGGAGGACTTAGCATCTTTCCTGAAGAGTTTAAAATTGGTGCCCGGAGGACTTAGACTTTACTTGAAAAGTTAAAATTGATGCCCGGAGGACTTGCATTGGTGCCCGGAGGCCTTAAATTCTTTTTCTGAAAAGTGCTCCTCTTGCAACAGAGGCATTGAAACTTTAAAATTTTTGCCTGGAGGACTTAAAATTTGTGCCCGGAGGACTTAAATTCCTTTTCTGAAAAATGCTCCTCTTGTAGCAGAGGCAATGAAACTTTAAGTATTTTGCCCGGAGGTCTTAGATTTAGTGCCCGGAGGACTTATGATTTGTGCCCGGAGGACTTAGACTTTACTTGAAAAGTTAAAATTGATGCCCGGAGGTCTTATACCTTGTGTTTGTAGTGTTTGAAATCTGTGCCCGGAGGACTTGAAATTGGATTTGAAATTTTTTTATCATGAGCAAACTTGCCCCTTTTTTTTTCTTTTTCTCTTCTTCTTCTTCTTTCTCTTCTCTTCTTTCTTCTCTTTTCTCTCTTTCTTTTTTCCTCTTCTCTTTTTTTTTTCTTTTTTCTCTCTTCTTTCTTTTTCTCTTTTCTTCTCTCTTCTTTCTTTCTCTTCTCTTTTCTCTTCTTTTTCTCTCTTCTCTTCTCTTCTTCTCTCTTTTCTTTTCTTTTTCTCTCTCTCTTCTTTCTTTCTCTTCTCTTTTCTCTTCTTTTTCTCTCTTTTTTTCTTGGAAAAGGTTACATAACCTTTGAAATCTTGATTGAATGGTGTTGAGTCTTCAACTTGAGAAACATGTTTTAATCTCAAAATTTTACCTGAAAACTTTCTATGTTGATGCTGTATGATATTGTGTATGTATGCATGAATGCATGGCACTCAATCCTGTACATTTTCTAACTTCAAAACTCTTTCCTATCTTGCCAAAGAGGCACATCATTTGCCTTTTTTGTCTCCTTTGCCTCCAACATGATCATGAAAGCTCCTTTCTGTTTCCCATTTCTGCAGGGTTCTGGTGCTCATCATAGCCTTTTGACGAAAAGCACTGAAAATTTTCCTCATAACTATTTTCCAGGGGGAATGAATCCAAATTTCATAAATGATACTTGATCCTTTCGAGAAATTAGTGATTATTTTTCAAGATGAGTGACATAAATCCTATTCGGATCTTTCGACTGGACAATTGAAAGTTTGATGCGCCAGGTGTTTTGTTTGGGGGATACTTTGCCACTTATCTAAAAACAATGGTTCCTTTCTTGGCTCAAAATGGTTTTCTTAAAATACCATCGTTTTTCTTCCCTTCTTTTTTTGAACAAAATTTTGAATGAGAAAATAAACAAAATATTTTCAATTTGGTTTGACAATCTCTCAAATTCTCAAATAATGACGTTCTACAAATGCCAAGATCGGGCATGAATGACTGAGGTCTTTTCTATTTAGGAAGAGTATTTACAAGAAGAAAGGTTCAAACTTTTTTAGAAAGATGTCAGGCAATCACGTGACATCAAAATCTCTAGGCCTCTCGAGGGTTTCCAGGGATTATTGGCTCTTTTTTCATGTTTTCAATTCATGTCACTGCTTGATTTGTTGCTCTGAGAGTTCATTGTTTACTCTAGACAGCCCTTTCCGGATTTTCACCCTAGAGCTCCACTCTTTCTTTTCTCTTTCTCTTTTTTTTTTTTCGATTGTTCCACCATGCATTCAAGAATTCAGATTTCATTTAAACCAAATAATGGCAAGAATTTTCCAAAGAAAAGCTTTTCGATACAAATATCCATATTTGATCAAAATGGACTTTTAAGTACGTAATGTAGGCCATGGTTTAGGGTTCTGAAAGAAAAGATAAACAGGCCCAAAATGTGTTTGAAGGTGATCGATCCAAGGATCATTTCTTTTCATATGGACATCTATCATTTACGTGCTTAGAAGCACATTTTCTCTTTTTACTTTTCCATGTATTTCTTTCTTTTATTCTTTTCTTTCTTTCTTTTTTTTTTCTTTCTCTCTTTTTTTTTTCAAAATCCTATTCATCCTTTGAAGCATCTTTCTTTGTGTGCTTTCACATGTATCCTTCCTCCTTTCTCTTTCTTTTTTCTCTTTTTTTTTATTGATTCCTATCCAAGATTTCCAAAACATAGCAAATCTTATTTGATCGAAAACAAAAGCTTAATCATTTATTTTCTTTGAAAAGATACTTTCTGCACATGCCCCCCAGTGTGGAGGGTGATCCTTGGAGGAGGTTTATTTTGAAAGAAACTATCAGGCTCAAAAAGGGTAGCAACAGGATAACGTTTATATTTGAGAATGAAATATGAAAGACGGCCATTAGTCATCTCAAATTAAGATACTTCTATTGAAAAGCAATTCTTAGGATAAGTTTTTCCTTTGGCATTTGAAATCCTCTGAATATCATGTTTGCATGATGTCACAATCAATTTCATTTTTTTTTCTTTTTCTTTTTTCTTTCTTTTTATTTTTTTGTTTTTTTTATTTATTTTTTTTGTAATACAACACTTTAATATGATAGAGCTTGACCTCACACACCACATCGTCATTTAAGGAAAAAGGTGATGCGTAACCCAAGGTATTGTACAGATGGACAACAGTGAAAAATCCTCAACTTTGATTTTTTTTTTGCATCTTGCTCCAAATCATGGGCGAAAGGCATCTTGGGAGTACAAGATTGAAGGGTTTGGGATTTGTACAAGAATTTAGGTGGAAAGGTATTTCAAAATGATCTTGTCAAGTATAAAATTACCAATATCAAGAATATTTAGAGATTGTCATTGATTTCCAAATTATTCTCAAAAGGTTTTGCAAATCGATTATTTCTTTGAAAATTATTTACAGTGAAGCCCTATCATAGTCAAAGTGAAAACAAAATCGAACTTTCAAAAATTTATGCCCCAATTTAGATTTTTGGCTCTCGACTGACTTAGATTTTATTGAGATGTGATCCAAGAATGATTCAATACATTCATCTTTGACAGTAATCACCAATTTTCTTGGAATCATTTTATCATTAATGTGAAGAAAAGAGACATTCTTGACATATGCCACTGGAAAATAACTCATGCAAAAAGTTGTGCTCATACAATTGTCACCTAGGCCAATGAAAATGACAAGCATTTTTTCAACAAAATACAGGCTTCAAAATCTCAAAATCTTCGTTTTCCTCCAGATTGATTTGCCAAAATGCCACGACTCTACACCAAAGTGGACCTCCACTGTTCCATAATTTCTTGAGTCAAGATTCCACCATTTATGAGCTCTTTAACCCTTTCCTTCAACTGTCTGCATTTTTCTGTTGAATGCCCAACTGCCCTCATGTGATAGTCACATTTGCTATTCGGATCATAGCTCTTGGCCAATGGGTTTGGTGTTGTCCTCAAAGGTATAGGGGCCAAATATTGGTTTTTTATCAAAAAGGGCAAAAGATCGGAGATTGGAATTGGGATTTTTCCTTGATTGCTTCTTGATCTTTTTCTGTTGTTTCTCGATTGTTGAGGAGGTTGAGTTACTGGCCTAGGCATAAAGATAGGCGCATGAAAAATCGTTGGAGGACAAGAGTTTGTTGGAAATCCTGGTTGCGGGATTGGTGAATAAAGATAAGGATCACGGGAAGCATTGTTCGAAGTTGGACGGTATGATGGGTGAGACAAATAGGGATTATATGGAATGGAATTTCTGGGAAATTGTCCCTCAAATGTCGCAGCTTGCACTTCTTCTTCCGTTCTTTCAAGTCTATTATCGGCCATATCACCTATCTTGATCTTGCCCCTCTTAATTGCATTCTCAATCATCTCTCCGGAGGCCACCATGTCAGCAAAATTTTTAGTAACATTCCCAATCATTCTATCATAATATGGTGTCTGGAGTGTACTAAGAAACAAAGTTGCAGTCTCTTTTTCTGTGAGGGGAGGCTGGACCTGGGCGGCCACATTTTTCCATCTTTGGGCGTATTCTCTAAAGCCTTCAGTAGCTTTCTTCTCTATAGTTTGCAAGGATAAACGATCTGGGGCCGAATCCACAATATACTTATATTGGGTGACAAATGCCCTTGCCAAATCTTCCCATGAGTGAATATCGCCCCTGCCCAGTTGTGTATACCGCCTAGCAGCAGATCCTTTAAGGCTGTCTTGGAAAACATGGATCAACAGCTTGTCATCATGCACATGCGCTGCCATTTTTCCGCAGTACATAGTGATATGGGCCTTTGAACAGGTGGTTCCATCATATTTCTCAAATTCTGGAACTTTAAACTTTGAAGGAATGACGACACCAGGTACTAGAGATAATTTGGCTGCATCTAAAGATCCATGAAAATCCTTTCCTTCAACAATCCGAAGTCTCTCTTCTATAAGCTCTATCTTTTGTTGGGAACTTGAGCCTCCTTCCACTTGTGGCATCCCTTGCTCTTTGTGACTATCCAGATTGGCAACATGAATTGGTTCGAAGGGGTTCATGGTGGGAATTGCATACCCTTGAAACTGACTAGGGTCGACTGCAGACGGCATATTAGTGCACACATAACCCTCGGTGGGCATTGCTTGTGGCTCTTGAGATGATTGGATTTCTCGTGAGCCAATGTTGGGTGGACAAAAGGAATCTTCACTATTTCGTAACCGATGCCCCTCTTGAATAGCTAATTGTCCCATTTTTCCATTGTTCAACTTCTCCCACAAACCTGCCATCTGTGACAATTGCTCTTTCATCTCTTGTTAAGCTTTTTCCATTCTTTCCATTCGACTCATTTCTGTCTCTTCCATAGTCCAAAACTATTTCCAAAATTTTCCAATGTTCAAGCCACTTGGCACCTAATCTGTCATAATCCAGAATTAGATGTCATGCTTGCCATTCTAATATGAAGCTTTTATTGTATGGAAATTGTGAAATAAAAATTCAACCTTGTTATTTCAGAGTATCACAAGCTATATACTAAAAAAAGCAAAAAAGGGAAATTATAAATTGAAAATTGTCATTTGACCATTCCTTTGTTTTGATCCACTATTTTTCTTTCTCCCTTATATTTTTTTCTCTTTTTTCTTTAAGGAAACAGTTATTGTTAGCCTTATTATTCTTCTATCAAAATCGTATCATGCACATATGAATGAAGTGAATGCAAACCTATATAAAATCTTGTAACATTCATATTCACATAGGAATTGTTTACAAGATTCAAAATTCCTTACTAACTCTCCCTTATTCTAATGCCCTCAACATTCAAGGTCTTTCAAAAACAAATTTCACCACAGCAACTGTCCTTTTCACTCTCTAAACTCTAATCAAGCCTTGTGGTTCCTTGATTAACCTCCTAACTTATATCGAGGACTTTGCATCAATCAGTCCTTTCTCCTTATATGAAAAGTCCATTGGTCTCCACTTGTGGATGATTCAACATGTAGTCATTCTGGAAACAACAGTGATCCTTGAGAATGAACCAATTTAGCCTCTCCAAAACTTTCAAGCATCTGCATTATCTTAGCTAGCTTTCCTTTCATCACCCGTATATCCTGTCCAAACTCCTCTCGATTATTCTCCAAAATAGTTTAGCTTCTAATTGATCTCCCATGTATTTGACATCCTTTAACCCAAAAAAGACAAATATCTTCCTTATTATGTAATGTGAATGCATTAATGTAATGGGATATGTTATGCTAAAATTTAAGAATAAAAGAATCAAAAAAATTTTCTCATTTAAATTCAATGAATTCTTTCTTCCTTTCTTTTTTTCATTTTAGAATTTGATTATTTCTCCTCCTCTTTTTTTTAAAGAATAAATTTTCTTTTTTCCTTTCTTTTTTTCTTTTTTTGTTTAAAAAAAAATCTTACTTTCACACCACAATTTATTTTCTTTAATTTCCTTTTTTATTTAATCTATTTTTAAAAGAATGTGACAATGCACTTACCTTTTATTTTCTCATCAAAATTCCTCTTTTTTTTTAATGTCTATGCATTAGTTTAAAAGAAATAAAAAACATTATTGTTATTTTTCAAATACTATTAAAGAATGAATGGATGTTTTCACGTTATTTTTGACAAAGGATAGAAATCGAATAAGTCTTTGTTTTATTCTATAAAATTGTAAAAATGTGAAACTTTATTTGAAAACAAATATCTTTTGATTTTATGAGAGCATGAATTTGAAAAATCAATAGAGTTATGATATGAAAAAAGTAGTAAAATGTTCCCTCATGTGTCCTAATTTCGGGGTGATTTCTACAAAAATCGGACATGGCTCTAGCTAGGATCGGCTTCTTAAGGCCTTTTACATGCTGGGTTGAGTCTCTAAAAAGTCAAAAGGTTCCCAAATTACACCTTACTGTCATCCACACTGGACTAGTAAGATTTAATTTGAGTGGGAGTATTTCGATTACCATTGCGGAGGTGATTACCTCACGAGAGCAAAGGTACTCTACTCCCTCCTAAGAAGGACGGAACTTGGGTATAGAGCTCATGTGATGCAAATGCAAGTGCAAGTGTGTGCATGAGGGAACATGTCAGACTCAAATTAAATTATTATCTCTATCCTAAATGTCTCAACAATTTATTAACAACAAGTATATACAAATATAAAATATAAAATAAATAACATAGAATGCAAATGCAAACAAAATTATTTTCAAAATGCAAGTGAATTAAGTTTAAATATCATTCAAGACTATTAAATTAAAAATTTGGATAACACATAATTAATGAATGGCTTGACCCTAAAAAAGCGTCCCCAGTGGAGTCGCCAAGCTGTCGTAACGGCTTTGCACTCGACGAATATTTGAAAAACGTTTAAAAACAAAAGGAGTCGCCACCAATCTTTTTTTGACTAGGTGTGATTGGCCACCTAAAAATATTTATCTTTTTAACAAAATCTCAAAATTAATTAAGTTTTATTAAAAAGATAATTTTGGTCTGCGAAAACAAAAATCGGGTTCGGGAGTACAGTTACGCATGGGGAAGGATTAGCACTCCCACGACGCCCGTTAAAAAACGGTACCACAATAATCATATGTTATCCTTTTTGTTTTAATAAAATGATCTTGAATTGATGTTTAAAAATAATTCCTATTTTATTGCAACCAATTTTATTCCTTTTATTCAAAGTTATTTTTCATTTGTAAAAAATCATTTTTGTTTTATTTTAAAAAAGTTAAATTTTATTTTTCAAAAATAAATATGAACCTTTTTGTATTGAAAAATTAAATCAAATACCCCAATACTTTTGGCAACATTTGAAATAATTTTCCTCACATAGAGATTTCTAAAGAATCACTACTTGTGACTTCTATAGAATCTCATCCTTGGTAGATTCACGTTTATTTGAAAATTAAATGAATGCATATGATGCAAACAAATAATATATGATGCAAATGAATTTTTAATTTTAACTTTCATTATTTATTTATTGATTTATTTATATTTCTTTGTTTTAAAAAAACTTATTCATTTTCTTTTTTATAAAAATTTAAATTATTGAAAAATCATACTAAATACCTCAATACTTTTGACAATATTTAGTAGACTCTTCTCACCTAGGGATCAGTTAAGGAATCACTACTTGTGACTTCCATAACGTCCAATCATTGGACTTTCATTTTAATTTTAATTTTATTATTTATTTTCTTTTTCTATTTTCTTTTTAGAAAAAAATTATTTATTTTTGTATTTATCAAAAAATTAAATTATTGAAAAATTATACTAAATATTCCAATACTTTTGGCAACATTTAGTACAACTCTTCTCACCTAGGGATCAGTTAGGAATCATTACTTGTGACTTCTGTAACATCCCATCATCGGACAATTTCATTTAATTAAATTTAAAATTTTATTATTAATTTCCCTTTTCCATTTTCTTTTCAAAAAATTATTTATTTTTATGTTTAATCAAAAAATTAAATTATTGAAAAATCATACTAAATATTCCAATACTTTTTGCAACATTTAGTAGACTCTTCTCACCTAGGGATCAGTTAAGGAATCACTACTTGTGACTTCCATAACATCCCATCATCGGGACAATTTTATTTAAATTTATTTTTATAATTAATTTTAAAAAAGAACTTATTTTATTTTCATTTTAATAAAAATTTAAATTATTGAAAAAAAATCATACTAAATATTCCAATACTTTTGGCAATATTTAGTACGACTCTTCTCACCTAGGGATCAGCTAGGAATCACTACTTTCCGTAACATCCCATCATCGGACAAATATTCATTTTTTATTTTTCTTTTTTCTTTTTCCTTTTTTTTCTCTCTTTTTTTTCTTTTTTTTTCTTCTTTTTTTTTTAAAATATATTTTTTATACATTTTCTAATTAATAATAATTAATGAAAATACAAGTAAAAGAAAAATTTTCAATTTCTTATTTTACAACATGCACTAATAAAAACAATAATAAAAGCACACTAATAATAATAATAACAACAACAACAACAAAAATAAAAACATAATAATAATAATAATAATAATAATAATAATAATAATAATAATAATAATAATAATAATAATTTTTTTAACTTAATTTTTTTAATTTTTAATTTTTAAAATTTTTTTTTACAAAACAAATAAATACTAAATAAATAAATAAATAAACAAAAAATAAAAAATATATATACCTAAATGGATTTGGGCTTGGAGCCCAAAAAAACCTTCAAAAGAGCCCAAAGACAGGCCCAAATGGCCAGGCCCAAGCTGCTGGGCCGGACACGGGTCGGGTCGGGTCGGGTCGGCCGATCGGGACGCAGATCTCCTCCTCTGGTGTGGGTCGGAGCGCGCGGGTCGGTGCTGGAACGCCGGTCTTCTCCTCCGAAGCGGGTGGAGCGCGCGGGTCGGGTCGGATCCGCGGGGCGACGCCCGGATCCTGCTTCTCCGGGCGGGCGGGCGCGCTGGTCGGCCAAAAAAATTTTTTTTTTGCTATATAAACCAACTCTTTTTTTTAGCTCATTTTTCTCTTTCTTCCTAAAAAAAAAATTCCGGAGCTCTCAAAGCTCCTGGCCAGGCGATTTCCAGCCGCCACCGGCCGCCGCACTCCGGTCGCCGATGGTACTCCCGAAACCCAAAAAAAATTCCTCTCTCCTCGCTTTCCTCATATCTGACCTCCGTTCCTCTCGAAAGTTCCTCCAACCTCACAAATCTGACAAACCGAAGCCCTCTCCTTTCTTTATTTTTTTGTTTTTGTTGTTTTTTTTGTTTTTTTTTTGATCTGGTGGTTGTGGTTTTGGTTTGTTTGTGGTTTGTTGGTGTGTTTGTGTGTGTTTGCAGGTATTGGTTGGTGTCTCAAATTTGGGTTTTAGGGTTTTTGGGGTTCTCGGTTCTGGGTTTCCAGATCTGGTGTTTTGGATTGTGATGGATGGTGGCTGAGTGGTTGGGGGTTTAGGTTGTTTCTGGGTTTTCGATGGTGGTTGTAAGGGTTGAAGGGCAGTGGTGTCCCGGTGGTGAGGGATTTTTGGTTGAGGCTTGCTTGGGCTGGCCGTGGCCCTCTCCGGATGCGTGTGGAATGGTCTGGCTTTTAGAGGGAAGTCTGTAGGGTCTGGTGGTGATGGGATGGAGTAGGCAGAGTAGCTGGTGGAGATGGGATGGTAGGCAGGGGGTAGGTGACAGTGGCGGTGGCTGGCAGGAACTGATGGCTGGCGATGGGATAGGTGACAGTTAGACAGAAAAACAAAGAAAAGAAAAAAATAAAAAAAATAAAAAAAAATAAAAATACTAATAATAATATATAAAAGTAATAATAATAATAATAATAATAATAATAATAATAATAATAATAATAATAAATGGGACAAAATTAGGTGTCAACAGTCATATTCAAACACGTTGCAAGACATTAAGGGAGGACATGGCTACATTCAAGAAGGCTCAGCAAAAGAATGATGATGAAAAGAAGAATGAGACATGTGTTGCTCTGACGGATTCAGTTAATGATGTATTGGCAACTTGTTTAGATAGGTCTCATACTTATGAGAAAGGTTGGGTTTTGGATTCAACTGCATCAGTGCATATTTGCAATAATAAAGATCGCTTTGATGAATTGAAAGAGGTTGAAAGTTTAGGCAATATTGTTATTGGGAATGGTAATAGAGTGAAGATTGAAGGTACTGGGAGTGTTCAACTCAAGCTTCATGATGGTGGTGTCAAGACTCTTTGTAATGTGAGGTATGTGACCAGTTTTAGCTATAATTTTATTTCTTTGGGTGAGTTAGCTTCACGTGGGTAGACATATATTGGTAATGATGATTGTTGCAAAGTATACAAGAAAGGTGATTTAGTTTTGCAAGGAAAGAGGAATGAGAAGCAACTTTATTTGCTTGATGATGCAAAGGATAGAGTTGTTCCCAAAAATAAGAAGATTCAGAGGCATGTTAGTTTTTCAGATGTTGTCGAGCAGTTTGGAGAGTTTGGGGATTCAAGTCAAAGGAAGATTTGTTGGGATTTGCCTTGAATCCCACATCGAAAGTATAAGAGAAGTTATAAGGACTCTTCCCTTATAAATAATGTGCTAAGCTTGGTTTGTAAAATATCCCAAAGAGTTGTAAACACCAATAGAATAGTTAGGATTGGGCTATTATAAATGGTATAGTTAAATTCTTTGGGTAGTTGGGCTTAGGTTTGTAAGGAGTTTGTAATTTTTCTCTTCTAAAAATTGCATAGGTGTAATTATTTGACTAATTATTAAATTGATTGGGTGGTTATAGACCAATTTGGTTGGACTAAACTACATTAAAAAATTATTATGTTTGTTTTTTCTTTTTTGTTTTCTTTCGTTTTTGTGGGTGTTTGATTTAAGAGATATTTTTTTCAAAAGGAGGACAAACTAGAGGTTGTCCCTAGAATAATTTATTGAGAGAGTGACCTTTATGGCTAGCAAACGTTCAATTCGGCCACTTAAGAGAAGAATCGGGGTTAATTGTCTTGTAATGACAACTTGCATGTACTATATATATTGCATCATGTTGTTGTTATTTATTTTTATGAGACTATAATAATCATTTTCCAGTTTTTCTCCAAATATAAGTAAACTTCAATGTTGATGTCAGGCCTAAATTAAACCCCATAGAAAATATGACTTTTCAAAATTAATTAGGTGGATAAAATAAAAAAAAAAGTTGAACATTCAAAATTAATTAGGTGAATAAAATAAAAAATTTTGGACATTCAAAATTATGTGAATAAAATAAAATAAAGTACCTACCATCAAGTAAGTATTGAAAGTTATTTTTAACGCATAATATTTGATTCGATTATAAATAATAAGTGTATGTGTTATTCTTCTCAACGAACAAGTCCAAATCTCACTTCTGTTAAATAAAAAAAAATGTAGATTCACTTGTAAGTTTATATTAGTTGAATATGCATTTTTACAATATTTGATTTTTTTTTAGAAAGATGAACACAATATTTGAATCCCATATAATTGTGCAAAGACTTTTTTTTTTTATAATGAAAAATTTTAATTTGGGGAAAAAAATGCATATATTGACACTTGAATCCCTTACTTATAAAACTTTTGTATTTTAGAGATAAAAATATGATATTTTAAACCCATGATACAAGTGCAAGAAACTTATTTGTTTTCAATGCCGGATATAGTACGAAAGTTATTTTAATTAGGAAAATGACAGAATACTTTCTATATTTTGGTTAAAAGACAGGATGCTTTCCTAAATTCTAATTACCAATTAGATTGGATTTACGAATTCCGATAAAATTAAAAATATTAAAAAACTATTAAAGATAAATATTTTTAATAAAATAATAAAAAATAAAAATAAAGGCAAGATGGTAATTTTTTCCACTTACAATTTTTTTGTCTTTTAATGAGTTTTGTTCAACCGATCACACCTCACCGTGTTTACTGGTGTGCCAAACCCACTCTAAGTCAGCGGAAAATGGAAGTATGATGGCAAAGTTGTAATTGTGTTGGACAGATTGGCAGTGCATGTGTAAATGGAAAGGATGGATGCAAAGTGCTCTATATATGGAATGGATGGATGCAAAGTGCTCTTTGCAGGTGCATGTGTAAAAGACTTGAATAGAATAGAACCCAAATTTTAGTTCTTTCAAAGACGAATAGAAAAAAAGAAGCTAGGTTTGTTGGTTGTCCTTTAATGGCGGCTGAAGAAGGGATAGATGATTACACTCAAGATGGCACTGTGGACCTCAAAGGAAATCCAGTCCGTAGATCCAAGAGCGGTGGATGGACTGCTTGCTCTTTTGTTGTTGGTAACTTTACTAACTCAACTTTCCCTTATGTTTTGCCTTCCTCTTTGGGCACATTGATTCCTTAACTTCTCTCACTCATCTCCCTCAACTTTAAAGAATAAACTCTACTTTTGTTATGGAACCAAATCCTTTTGCTCTTCTCCATGAACCCATTTCCCTGGATAATTTAATTTCAGGACTCTTGTCTCTATTCTGCTCTTGAAAAGACTATATCTTTCTCCAATGATAAGAGACAAAGTATATATAGCTTTTAAACATGGTTATAGAGTTTGATAATTAGCTTTCATTTGTTCAACTTGAGTTTCAGGTTTCTGAAACATACTCCTGAAAACTGAATCATTCAATAGTTAAAAACATAGCTCCTAGTCAAGCATTAGAGACAAGTTCCAAAATTAAAATATCTTTTCTTCTTTATTTCATGGACCCCATGCACGTTTCCATCATGGACCTCCAAAACAGCAACCCAACCTCATCATCATCAGTTGCCGGCAAAACAGCTACAAAACTGTACATTCGCCGGTAAAAGTAATTAGAAAATTTTTTTTCCAATTTCTTTTGATCACAATGGTGCAGTGTATGAAGTCTTTGAACGCATGGCCTATTACGGTATATCATCCAATCTTGTCCTGTATTTGACGAAGAAGCTTCATCAAGGCACTGTGAAGTCGTCCAACAATGTTACCAATTGGGTTGGCTCCATCTGGATGACCCCAATCTTGGGTGCCTATGTCGCTGATGCGCATATTGGTCGCTATTGGACCTTTGTCATTGCCTCTATAATTTATATCTCGGTATGTTTGTTGCTTACATTAATTAATTCCAAATTGTCATTGTTCATCTCATATCCACCACCGAACATTCACGAGCTTTGCTTGGACAAAAACTAAGTCAAACCTGTAGTTAACGTTAAAAACCTACGTATATTTTTACGACATTTTTATTACAAACATGATGTCACTGTAACTGGTAATGACGATACCATAATCACAATAAAAAATCTTTTTTTCGTATGCTTGATTCTTCCATGCGTACATGTATACAATATGAGTCCAATAATGAGTCCTAGCTACGCATAAAAACTTTCACACACATGAAGTTGTTGGAAAGAATTCACACGTAATAGTTTGGTTGACTTAGAAAATTCAAGATCCGCTTTTTGTAAGTGAAAATGAAGTATTTCGAAAACAAAATTTTAAATATTTCAAATCTATTTGAGAGAACTTATTCCTAAAATCATCTAAAAAGTAATTTGGCAAAGAATAAAACTTAAAGATATTATTTATCATTTTATCAAAAAAATAGAAACACCAAAAAAATAGAAACACATCAATCTCAATTTCTGTGATTTATTACGTGCCAAATTAAAATGAGTCCTATAATTAATAAAATTTAAGTTTACAACTATTAGATTTGAACATTTACAATTATTTTTTTTTGTTACAAGGGAAACATTAAATAACTGGGAATGTGGGTGCTTGGATTTGACCTCAAGACTTATAATATGCCACAACTCATTTTTAATCACTAGACCAAGAGGTTGTTGGCAACATTTACAATTAATGATTATTCAGTATTCAGCCAAATATTCAAATGTAACGATTTAATTATTTATAAATTAGAAAAACCAGTCCAAATCCATTATTTTAGAGTTTGATCACTAATTGCCAATGAGATCTTAGCTTAGTGGCAAGAAGGACGTCCTGAGACTTTGAGATCTCAGGTTCGAGTCTCACCAAGTGTGAACTTGATTTAATCTAGTTATTTACTAATTTATTTAATTTGTTATAATTATTTACTAGTTTATCTAGTTTGAGTAATGTGATTTTTATAGTTACTTGTTCATAGAATGCAATATGTTAATTGTGATTGTAACTTCTACTGAAAATGTACTACTCATAAAAAAAAGAGTTTGATCACTAATAATTATTCAATTAAATTATGATAGGTTATATGAAGCTGTGGTGTTAATGGTTTGGTGAAATCTCTGAGTTAAGAGTACTTGCTAAAAATGACTGATAACCTAATAGTCAAATTACGAAAATAATTTGTATTCAAACGTGGAAAAATTATGAAACTTTGACTAAATATTTTCTATGTTTTACTTATAAGGCTGTAGAAGACGACTACTTGACTAGTAGATGGCTATATGCTATGTATAGGTTGAAAATTTTGGTCAAATTTGGCAGCTGGACCACGGATTTCTATGTCACAACTTGACTATTGTGCCGTCTCGTAGTCTAGAAGTCTTTTGTCGAGTTCGCCAAAGAGCATTTCTTGTACGCATCTGAGTTAACTCGGTTTATCAACATACTTACCGCGATAAAATTAAAACAATAATAACTACAAAAGCTTGATTAAATGATTGTTATTGTTCTTTAAGAGAAATTAGGTTTAAAATTTGAATTTCCTCTCCTCTTTTATCATTTTATGAAAAAAAATTAAAACACCATCTACCGAAACTTTGTATGTGGTTTTTAATTGTTGCATATGCATAAATAATGTCCGTACGTAGTTTTTAATTTTTATATTCAATTCAATTTATGCAAGTATCTTATTCTACTATATGTATTTGAATAGTATAAAAAAATTGATTCAAATTAATATGCACGAATTTGATTCTATTTGGATCAGTTACTTGAATTTTGTAGGTTCAAATAATTTTAGGTTTTGTTTCAATTTTAATTTAAAGTTTTAATTGAAATATAAATTTTGAGCTTTTAAATCAAATAATATAAATTATAAAAATATTAAATAACTAAATATTTGATCTATTCCATATTCATATCAAAACCAATATGTGTATGTGATTT
This sequence comes from Heritiera littoralis, assembly GCA_031772115.1. Classification (NCBI taxonomy): domain Eukaryota; kingdom Viridiplantae; phylum Streptophyta; class Magnoliopsida; order Malvales; family Malvaceae; genus Heritiera; species Heritiera littoralis. The sequence continues at coordinate 1,600,865 of JAPDPK010000147.1, forward strand.
AATGAACTCTTTTATTCAAATCTGAATTGAATTATTTATAACTTGAATCAAACAAATCCAAATTCTTCTATTCGAGTTGATTTTTCAAATTTTTATGTTTTTTTTTCTCAACCGTATTACTTGTAGGAGTGAGTGATTAAAACTTGTATGCCAAAAGCAATAGATAACACTACTTGCAAATTAACTTTAAGATTTTTTTTCAAAGTCTTAAGGAATGAGATTTGAAATTAATATTTAAAATTATGATTTGGGTAAGGTAAAATGGGATTTGAGTTGAGATTTTAGATTCGAATCGAAATTCTTTTTCTTGTATTAAAATGTAATAAAGATTTAAAATTTAAAATCATATATACCAAATTCTTTGCACATGCACAATGTAAAGAACTGTGTTTAATTATGGCCGTCAAATTTGTGATTTTCCAGTGGCAGGAAGTTTTGCTTATTTATGACCATTATAATGATTAGAATAGAATATCAAAATTAAGAAAACAAAAGGCAGAAATTAACCAATTCACGATCACAGGGAATGTCATTGTTAACACTATCAGTGTCACTTCATGGGCTAAAACCACCACCCTGTCACCAAACTGATACACAAGATTGCAAGAAGGCCTCAACCTTACAGTTAGCAGTATTTTTTGGTGCACTCTATACACTAGCTGTAGGAACCGGCGGCACCAAGCCAAACATTTCGACCATCGGCGCCGATCAATTTGATGATTTCCATCCCAAGGAGAAAGCTCATAAGCTATCCTTCTTCAATTGGTGGATGTTCAGCATCTTCTTTGGCACCCTCTTTGCCAACACAGTTCTCGTATACATTCAGGACAACGTTGGATGGACATTAGGCTATGGGCTGCCCACACTCGGGCTGGTGATTTCAGTTTTGATTTTCGTGGGAGGTACGCCCTTCTATAGGCACAGGGTGCCCGCAGGGAGTCCTTTCACAAAGATGGCCATGGTCATAGTAGCTGCCATAAAGAAAGGGAAAGTGCCTCTTCCTAGCGACACTAAAGAACTTTATGAGCTTGACTCGGAAGTGTATGCTAGGAAAGGAAAGTTCAGGATTGATTCAACACCAACCCTGAGGTTAGTATACATTATTGTTAGCATCAGTTAAATTTATGGAATCTAAAATTTTCTGTCACTTTGATTCTTTGTAGGTTCCTGAATAAGGCTGCTGTTAAAACAGGTTCGACGGATCCGTGGATGCTATGCTCAGTAACCCAAGTTGAGGAAACTAAACAAATGTTAAGAATGATCCCAGTATTGGTTGCTACATTTGTGCCAAGCACCATGATTGCTCAAATCAATACCTTGTTTGTAAAACAAGGCACCACCCTTGATAGACACATGGGCAACTTCAAGATCCCCCCCGCAAGTTTACAAGGATTTGTCACAATTTCCATGCTTATTTGTGTTGTCCTCTATGATCGTTTCTTTGTTCCGCTTATGCAAAAGTGGACTAAAAATCCTAGAGGGATCACTCTCCTTCAAAGGATGGGAATTGGTATTGTTTTCCACATCATAATCATGATAATTGCTTCTCTAATTGAGAGGCACAGACTCAGTGTGGCCAGGAAACATGGCTTAGTTGAAGCTGACGACGAACTTCCTCTAACCATATTCATTTTACTTCCTCAATTTGTGCTTATGGGCACAGCTGATGCATTTCTAGAGGTGGCCAAGATTGAGTTCTTCTACGATCAGGCACCGGAAAGCATGAAGAGTCTTGGTACTTCATATTCAACTACTAGTCTGGGAATTGGGAATTTTCTCAGCAGCTTCCTTCTTTCAAGGGTTTCTCATATCACTAGAGAACATGGTCACCAAGGATGGATCTTGAATAACCTAAACAAATCTCATCTTGACTACTACTATGCATTTTTTGCAGTACTCAACTTCTTGAACTTCATTTTCTTCTTGCTAGTAATCAAGTTTTATGTCTACAAAGCCGAAGTTTCAGACTCAATGCATGTTCTTACAGAAGAGCTGAAGGTGATGAGATTAAAGGCATCAAATCAAGAAGAGTCAAGGAATACGGTTGATGGAACATGTTGAATAACACTTATTTGTGAAAAGTGAAGCAGGCAATCCCTTCAAATTTTCTTCAACCTATAGTTAGGATGTTGTGACTACAAAGAATACAATGTTTACAGTTCTTAAAAGGAAATAAAGGAATAAAAAAAAGAGTTTGTATATGATGCACTGACAGTGTATAGTTTCTATACATTATCAATGCATCAGAGGTTGACACCTCATCAATAGGCCCTTATTGGCAAATTAAAAAAATTTATTTATATTTGCATATAAGGGCCTATTGATGAGGTGTCAACCTCTGGTGTATTGACAGTGTATAAAAACTATACACTGTCAGTGCATCATATATAAATCCTAAAAAGAATATTGTACATTTGCTCTCTCTACTCTCCTGCAAGATCTTGACATAACATTAAAGTTAACCAAACTCGATACAAGGCAATCCCTTGAAATTTCCTTCAATTTTGAATACAGTTGTATCAATGAAAATCAATGTTAGAATACACCAAGACCACAAGACCTCTGCTTCATTAGATGAAATATAAACACAGTCCTCCATCATTTTCGTTTTGCCAATTGAAAGGACTTCTTTAAGAACTGATTCGCCGGGCGATCATTCCTATGGCACAACACCCTCAGAATTGTGTTTGGATCTGCTCTATTCCACCTTCCTGTTGTTGGTGGCATAGGTAGCTTTTGCCCTGTCCCGATTGCACCTATTCCACTAGTTTCACAAGTGACAATGCTGAAATCTTCGGTTAGTTGTTCAGTGCATTGACCCATCAATGATATCACACCTTCAACTGTCTCAGCCTCCCTCTGGACAACATCCTCATATATCAGGCCTTCTCCACAAGTACAAAATACCTTCTTCAGGCTGTCAAAATCCTCCTCAATCATCTCGTGATCAGAACGATGAAAGATCCTGGAAGGTCCTCCGGCGAGCAGAACCATAAGAAAGGCTTCAAAAGATGATTTCATAACTTCTTTCATTGCTAATGCTTGAGCATGGTCTGTAAGTATGGCAGTAAGAAGTGTGAGATTCTGCTTTAGAGTTCTGACTGCAGGTTTAATTCTTGAATTCACTACACCACCAACATAAAGACTCTCGTAAAAAACAGAATTTGAGTCGAGGAAGATAAGGCGGTAAGCTGCAACTTCTGATACATGATCGCAGGCAGACTGAATGGATCCACTGGTATGTTCGAAGTAGGAAGATGAAGCACCATGGTGCCTGCGGCTGCTGCTGAAACGGTTCCGTGTTGAGACTCTTGGTGAGAGGGTTAGAGTTTTATCAAGAGCATGAAGATGGGAGATCAGATAGTGTAAGGTATTAAGGCGGATGTAGAGGCGTTGTGTTCCACGGCTTGTTGATGGGCGAGGATGGTGACCTTCCATGGACATAATATGGTGCATCTGTTCTACTCCAACACTGCAAGGACTAGCCTTTTTCCAGAGCTTGAAGAACTTTGAATCTCGGTTACATCTGGTTAGAGGAGGAAGTGTAGGGAGATAACTCTGCTTTGACCCTGTAAAAGAATGTGACAGAAAACAAGAAAATGTACATTATTTTTGCTGCCATGGATGATTTGGAGTTTCCATGAAAACAAGCAAGCTTAAAACGGTGTATGAAACACAATGACATGGTTCTCACCACATGATGCTACAAAGGTAGTGTATTCTTGGACGAGCTGCTCTAAACCTTCAGCTAGATCCAGAATCAAATCCTCTGTAATACCAATGGGAATTTCAAAGAAATCATTTACCATTTGCTTGGCCGATCTCATTAGCTCCACAGCTGATTGTGCATATGGCTCGGATTTGGACTTGGGATTCCAGGTCTGCAACATAAATTAAAACCAATCAGTAACCTCAATCTTAGATTATTTCATTTTTCATTTGTAAACTTACGAAAAAAGAATCGACTGACTTCAGTTTCTTTTGCCCTACAAACTAACTCTTTCCCTTGCTTTAATCTTTCATCTATCCACTGTCTCAAGAGCTTCATTATGATTGATTCAACTTCATATGGCATCATTTCTCTGACAATTCCTTTGCCTCCATCTTCACACTCTTCGGAATCTTCAACCACCATTTGAACCAAAACCTTTTCTAGTTTTGCAGCTCTTTGTAGCACTCCAACTATCTCACTGCTCAGAATACTTCTCCCAGCTAAATATTGCTTCAACACTGCTTCATAGCATTGGTGCAGTGTCACAGCCGCAACTCCAGCTGCAATCGGATGCCATCTCTTCAATACGGGACTAAATAACTCCCTCTCTCTCGCAGCCAAATCCTCAGTTTCTTTAGCCAATTGAATAAGAGCTTCACTAGCCGCCGCTCTTTCTCCCGAAGTAGCATTTTTCACATTTTCATTTTCTATTATCTATAGAAATTAAAGAAATAGGACGAAGAGTTATAAAATTTATGAAAACAAATGAGTATTTGATATATAATAGGGTATAGTTTCCTGCATGTATATTACTCACCTTTGCAAATGCATTTTTCAAAGAAGACCGAATGTAATGATCTACACGATCACTGGTTGAATCCACAAGCACCGTGTCCCCTCTCTTGCTCCCTTCCCCTTCCATGATTGTGATACCTTCGCCTAAAGTCTTCGATATTGATAAGGCCAAAGGCAAAAGATTCTCAACTCCACCAACAGTTGCTCGGTTGAAATGATCATGGTAGTGTAGTAACCTCTGCTCTGCCCATTTCTGCATTGAAACCAACATGGAAGACAATAGTTTCACATACACTGCTTCCCTATCCGGCTTTCTAGCATCATTGGCCACCTCCGTCAACATAGTATACGCAGCAGAAAGAAGGTCAGGCTCCATCTGATTAGTCGCAACGTATTGCTGGAAAAGCACCCAAGTGAAACAGGCATTGTGAATTGGCCTGTTGATCCCCAACGTAGACCATGTCTTTTTCATCAACTCTAACAACTCATCAACCTCGTCAAGGACTAATGTGTCATCCCTGATATCAAATATGGCCTGAAGAAGAGAAGTGTAAATGTTAATGTTGAGAGGTAATCCGTCAGCCCAGTGGCATACATCAGTAGGAGTACCATTGGCACTTCGCCAGGATAAAGAAACAACACTGTTGCACAATGCTTTCATCGTCTCAGAATTCTTGCCGGTGTCTATAGGCTTGGACTCGCTGGCCCGGATTATCTCACGTAGACGCATCAGCATGGAATTTGATTTGTCTAGAGGGATTGATGGGTGGAGAAGGAGGCCTGCTTCCAGGATTTTGAGCTGACGCTTTTGCCAAAGATGGTACTCGTGTGAATCATTGAATTCAGATGGTTTTAGGTGCCGAAGAAGCTCGAGCGGAAGGATGATAGTCTCTGATCTCCTACCCATCTGTTGAAACCAATATTTTTTACAATTGCATAACAAATTACAATCAATTGTTTCATTTCCATCTTGTTTTTCCTCTTCAAATAAGTTTTCTATAATTGAAAATTTAAGAAATGAATCAAATTGTTGACTTTTTATCATCAAGTTTTTATTTCCTTTAGATCTTATTCAACATTATTATTCCTTTTAACATGAAGTCAAATGAGGACGTAATTTAAATTTTTTTCTTGTAAAGATTTTTCATTTAAATTAATGTGAGATTCTAAAACAAATAATTGAAATATATAACAGAAACAAAAATGACATGCATTGTAGTAGCTAGCAATATGCATGTACGTACTTGGCCAACAAGGGTTCTCATGAGAGTCTTCCTAAGCCTAATATCACTCTGTTCTGTCACCCTCATTTGCTGCCTCATAATCTCCGCCGACGTCAAAGGCCGCCTTGGCCTTGACGCCGGCAACGTAGAAAACCCCATTCCAGCTCCGGTGTTAGAACCTGAAGCAGAGCCAAAACCAGAAATAGAAGCAGTATGTCCATGATGAGAAACAGGTGATGATGGCGAGGACCCTCCACCACCACCGCTGTTAAAACTCAACGACGACATTGACATCCTCCTGGAAGGTGATCTTCTCAACATCTTCAACCCCAAGGCCTTTTTAACCCTACTCGTTGGTGTCATCACCACCCCATACACCCGCCCGCTCGGTGACCCTGGCCCATGCGATGATCCAGACCCGTTTCCTCCATCCCCATTTCCATTATGATCATGTGAACAGTAAAACGTTAAAGCATTTCGACCTCCAAAGCCTGGTGATGAACGGCAAGCTGTGAAGAATATTTCGTAGGCTGCTTCACGGATGTCATCTCGGTCAAGACCTTCAAGCTTCCCAAAAGGCCATTCAAGGTCCGTGTTATTCTCATTAGAGGTGGAGGTACTGGTGGTGTTGGTGGTAGAAGTAGTGGTGGTGGGGCCATGGAGGGGAGCGGAGAAGAACTCCCGGCGGGATTGGTGGCCCATGGCTGAAAGGGGTTGGGAGAATGAGGAGGGCGAACTCAGTAACCGGCGGGAAAAATGAGAGTATCCGGCGGGACAGAGAACGGATGGAAAAAGGATTGCATTTTCCTTTTATAAAGAGAGAGAAAAAACAAAAAACAGAGATTTTGTTGGTTATGATGACAGCATTTTTGCGCTAAGGAAAGAGAGAAACAAAAGGAAAAAAGGCATTGCTAGTTTGATGGGTTTGCCAACGTTGTAGTGCCCAAAATTAAGGAAAGATTGGCTGGTAATCGCACTCAAGATAGCAAATTCTTTGCAAGAATGTTATTCCAAGTGTAATTAATGAAAAAAATTATTTATTATATTATCCATGTATTTTTTAACTCTCACCCACATAATTAGAAAGTAATACATAACTTTTAAAATATTTTTAAAAAATTAATAATGAATTTTATAAAAAGGTTATTTCTGTAATGAGATTAGCAAAGTAATACAATTTTAGGATATGTTAAAAAATAAAAATCAATTAAAAAGTAGAATATATACTGTTTATAAAATTAAAAAATTTCACTGACAGTAAAAAAATAAAATTTTCTAATAAAAAATAAACTTTTAATTCCATCTGTATATGAAATAATAATTTTTAATTAATTCTAATAATGTAAAGACGATTTGATTATGATTCTTCTTTTAGTTCTTTCTGTTGATATTTTATTTTATTTATTTTCTTTAATTAATAGAGATAAGTTTTCTTATATTTCTTTGATTCAAGATTTTCTTTAACTTCTGAATTATAGGACTTTTTTTTTAATCACATGTATCCTCATCCTTTTTAAGATCTGAAATTAATATTGTTTAGGTCGAGAGTGGTAAACGGTAAAGCCTCTCAACAATGGTGACTCCAAGATTCGAATCATGTCCAAATGCCTAAAGAAAAAGTCTTCTTCAACTTCTTCCAACCATTTGTTGGAATAGTAACTCTTTTCGATTTGGTTTATTTTAAGAATAGTAAATAAATTTGTAAAATTCATTCTTGTCTGTGTACAATTTATTTGTCTTGAATACATAAATGCCATATTATTAGTATTATATGAAACGATTTGATTCATTATAAAATAAATACGTATTTATATAAAAAATCAATTTTATAATAAATTAATAGTATATTTATCGATACACAAACAAATTGATATATGATATGATACATTCATATATATTATAGTAGATTTGGATTATGTTTAATAAAAATTTGATCAAACCAAATTAACTAAAAATGCAATTATAATACTTTTTAATCTAAAAAGAATTAAACTTAAAAAAATGAAAATTTTAGACTTGCAATTAATAAATTTACATGAAAAACAAAAAAATTAAAAATATTTATTATTAATGAGCATATCAAGAATTTGAAAAATAATCATAGTTTTTATTTATATCACATAATTTTATTAATATATATAATATTTTTTTTATTTTATATGTATATGTGTTATTTATAATTAATTTTTAAATTATTTACCAAATCAAAAATAAAATTTCAAATTCACTATATATTTAAATTGGTTTAATAACTGATATGACAAAGTCTACTTACGATGTGTCAGGCCAAATAGCGTCAGAGCTCACCACGTGGATAAAAATCATTACGCCACGTGGCCTTAGGCGACAGAAGCCAAAATATCCGAATGAAGCCTATCGCTGGCGACAGACTCTAGACCTATCGCCTGTAATCATATTGCGACACGTGGCATTAGGCGATAGAACTCAAAGCTACATCCCCTACGCCTGTCGCTGGGCGATAGACTTAAGTCTGTCGCCTGCAATCATAAGGTGACACGTGGCATATGACTCCGGTTCCCGCTGGAGTCAGGACCCTGTTGCCACACCTTATCCGTCTGCGACACGTGGCGCTATTTTTAGCTCTCACTACGCGACAGACCCCTCACGCCTCAACGTGCCAGCAACGTGGGTCTCTCGCTGGGTGCCTGCGACAGGCCTTGATTTCTCCCGGATTTCGAGGAACTTGTGTTATATCAGGACTCAAACTCTCAGCAAGGAATGGACTTATCCTCAGATAATTAACCTAGAATATTGGCTTATAAATAGGCCCTCAGGTACAATTTTTACTCTCTAATTTTTTACTACTGGCTTTTACGCTTTCCAATACTGAAGAACTTTTGGCTGACTTAAGCATCGGAGTGTCTACGCAGGGAACCACCCCTGCGTCTCTCTGACTTTTCTTGTTTTACAGAAGCTGTAAGGAGACACGTGGAGACTAAGTACGAACATCGACGTCAGCATACCTTTATTGTTGTTTTGTGCAACAATTGGCGCCGTCTGTGGGAAACGTATAAAAAGCCAATCAAAATTTTCTAAGATGGTGAGAACAAGATCGACAAATGTAAGGGCCGGAACTGAGGAAAACTCTGTGAGCTCCCCTGAACAACAGATTCGCCAGACGAACCAGGTGAATAGGGAGGAAGAAAGAATTACTGTGTCGGTGGCAGAATTCAAGGCTCTGAGGCGATAGAGTGAAGAAACTACCCAAGCGCTGCGAGCCATGGTGGATCTGTTCCAAGGAGTTTTCCCGACATTGGATCTGCCGCCTGCCGTGCAGAACTTGGTAGGAGGAACAAATAGAGGTGTCCCGCCACAGGTGTTTGGACGACAGGAGGACACAACTACGGCAGACCCCTATCGCCGACGAGAGGTTCCCCCTGTGGAAGAGCATGACATTCATCAGGGTGCGGTAGGATAGGGGAGCGGAAGGCCTGTCGCAGGTAACCCGTGAGAGACTGAGGAAGCTACAGGCCTAGGCCTTGCGATAGGGGTCACGCGACAGGTGCCTGGTGTCGGGCGACAGGTGCCTGAGCGGTAGGGCGTTGACCAGGCGACAGGGTCTACGACCTACCACAATAACTTGTCAAATTTGGCTGGTCTTAACTTAGAACATGGTGTCGGAGGTGTTGGAAAGAACGGTGTTGAAGATCAAAGCACTTGGGGAGCCGGGTCAGAGTTTGACCCCACTTGGTGTACGCAAATGGTACGAACAAACGCACCTCAAGCAAAGGGCAAGGAGATAGTTGAAGACCTACTTGATTCGTCTCATGCTAGAATCATCTTGCTCCCTCGTGGACATGAAGAAGATGATAGAACAAATACTGGAAGAGAAGAAGTTAGTATCTGCAGAAGAGAGCCAAAGAAGAAGAGTACCTTTCTGCACGACTATCATGCAAAAACCTCTGCCCCCAAAGTTCAAAATGCATCAGATGGTCGCATACACTGGAAAGATAGACCCTTACGACCATATGCAAAACTATGAGGCTCTAATGTTGCTACATGGATGGGAAAACGAGATAATGTGCAGGGCCTTTTCCTTAACTCTGTCTGGACATGCGATGAAATGGTTTAATAACCTACCAGAAGGGTCCATTGCCTCTTTTGACCAACTACGAAACGAGTTTCTCAAGGAATTTGCGGTGAATAGTCAGAGAAGAAAGGAACCAACCTATTTGCTCACTATTAAGTAGGGAGCTAAGGAGTCATTGAAGAGTTATGTGGATCAGTTCAGAAATGCTACTTTAGAGGTGAGAGATCTGCAAGTCGGTATAGCCGTGGCAGCCATGTTACAGGGGACAACGTCTGAGAAATTGTAGGAATCTCTGTCGTTAGACCAGCCAGCTACCATCTCAGACCTGCTCTCCCGCGCACATAAGTATGTAACCCAGGAGGAAGTAATGAAAATGGTGACGATAGGAGAATCCAAGGATGGAAGGAAACGAGGAAGAGAGGTCACTGAAGCATCTTCTAGCCAACCGAGAAAGTTTGAGAAAGCTCCCGCACTGAAATACAATTCCTATACTCCACTCACCGAATCTCGAGCTTCGGTATTAGCAGCTATTGAGGGGTCAGGTCTTATACAGACTCCAAAGAAGGCGTCAAGGCATCTAGGCCGTGATTTAAGGTCGTATTGCGATTATCACTCAGCACATGGGCACACAACCGAAAAATGTATAGAGTTGCTGAATCAACTAGAAAAGCTAGCACAAGAGGGAAAAATAAACTGTTTCGTATGGAGAGGTGATAGAACTAGTTATCCTGCGCAGAACAGAGGAAACAATTTCAGAGATAGAAGAGGTGAAAACAGAGGACCTGTTAGACGAAATAAAGATGAAAGAAGAGATAATGACAAAAGGGTAGAAAGAAGGAATCGAGAGGAAGATAATGAACCCACAAGGCCAGCTATTAACGTGATATCCGGAGGTGAGTCATTAGTTGGCACTTCTTCCTTGTCTTGAAAGACCTACACCCGACAGGCTTATCAAATTAATTCGGTGATAGAGGAAAAGCATGATGAAGAGCCCATTACTTTCACTCCAGCTGACAGAGGTGATGTAATGATCCCTCATGATGACCCAATGGTGATTTCGGCGGTAATAGCAAAACACCCAGTGAGTCGCATCCTAGTTGATAATGGGAGTTCGGTAAATTTGATTTACTGGAGCTGCTTTGAGAAAACGAACATCTCGAATGACAGACTGAAGCCAGTAACCACACCACTGTATGGCTTCTCAGGAGAAAAAGTGAAGGTGGAAGGCGCAGTTCAACTACTTGTGACATTGGGGGAAAGCCCGAAGTGTGTCACTCGACAAGCGTTGTTTATGGTGGTGAGATCAACTTCCGTAGCTTACAATATGATATTTGGACGACCATTGTTAAATGACATGAGAGCGATGGTGCATCCCTGCTATTTGTTAATAAAGTTTTCGACTCCCCGCGGTGTTGGACAAGTGAGGGGAGATCAAAAGAAAGTCAGGACATGTAATATCGCATCCACCACATGTAAAGGGATTCAGAGGAAGGAAACCCTTACAATTGAAGAAAAGCCTAAGCCAAAACCTGATGAAGAGATGGAGGCGATCCAGTTGGATGAGAAAAATGGAGAGAGAATAGTGTATGTGGGGAGCTAGTTGCCTGAAGAAGTAAAAAGGGAGATAGTCCGATGCTTAAAAGAGAATTGTGATGTGTTTGCATGGACTCCAGCCGATATGCCTGGAATAAACCCTGAAGTTATTTGCCACCGATTGAACGTAATCTCAGGGGCAAAGCCGATAAAACAGAAGAAGAGGAATTTTGCTCCAGAGAGGCAACATGCAATAAACGAAGAAATCTCGAAGTTGTTGCAAGCAGGATTTATCAGAGAAGTTAATTATCCGGAGTGGTTGGCTATTGTTGTGATGGTGAAGAAAGCCAACGGAAAATGGAGAATGTGTGTGGACTTCACAGATCTGAATAAAGCTTGTCCTAAGGATTCGTATCCATTACCTCAAATTGACATGTTGGTAGACGAAACTTGTGGGTATGAATTACTTAGCTTCTTGGATGCCTTCTCGAGATACCACCAAATCATGATGCATCCGGATGATGAGGAGAAGACTTCGTTCATTATGATGTTGGGACATATTGTTACCGAGTAATGCCATTCGGTTTTAAGAATGCGAGGGCAACCTACCAACGCATGGTAAATAGGGTGTTCCAAGACTTGTTAGGCAACACCATGGAAGCTTATGTTGATGATATGATCATCAAAAGCCGACAAGGAGAATCACATGCCGAAAAAATGACTAAGGTATTCAATGTGTTGCGACGATACGAGATGAAGTTGAATCCCAATAAATGCTCATTTGGGGTGAGGTCTGGAAAGTTTCTGGGATTCATGATTACTAATCGAGGGATAGAGGCTAATCCCAAGAAAGTTCAAGCTATTTTGGACATGAGGCCACCTAATACTGTAAGAGAAGTTCAAAGGCTGACAGGAAGGATAGCAGCCTTGAGTCGTTTCTTGTCCAAATCAGCTGAAAGAAGTCTACCATTTTTCAAAGTGATAAAGGCAGGAAAGAACTTCAAGTGGACGGAAGAGTGCAACAACACCTTTGAAAGGTTGAAAGACTACCTCCTTATGTACCTCGGCCACAGCTTGGAGACCACCTCCTTATGTACCTCGGTGTAGGAGAGAAAGCTGTAAGTGCAGTCCTGCTAAGGAAAGAAGGGGACAGGGATTGCCCGATCTATTATGTAAGCAAAGTCCTGCTAGATGTCGAGGCAAGGTACCCCTTAGTTGAAAGAATAGCTTTATCCCTGGTGATGGCAACTCGGAAGTTGCGACCTTACTTCCAAGCTCACTCGGTGACTATCTTAACGGATCAGCCTTTGAGACAAATACTGCAGAAACCAGAGCATTCCGGTCGTCTGATCAAATGGACCATCGAATTAAGTGAATATGACATACACTTCCAGCCTCGCTAAGCAATAAGAGGGCAAGCGTTGGCAGATTTCATTGTAGAATGCACTGGCCGAGAAGTCCGTGTAGAAACAGATTTAGTTTGGTGGAAATTATTTGTGGATGGAGCTCGTAATATGGACGGTAGTGGAGCCGGAATTGTGCTAACTTAGCTTGAAGGGAAAACCTATGAGTATTCCCTACGTTTCGACTTTCCAAGTTCGAACAATATAGCCGAGTACGAAGCCTTGATAGCTGGGATGAAACTTGCTGAGAAAACGGGAGTCAGCAACTTAATGGCCTATAGAGATTCACAATTAGTGGTGAACCAGTTCTAGGGTGAGTATGACGCACGAGAACCCGCTCTAGTCCCTCATCTGCAGAAAGTGCAATTATTGGCACAGTCATTTAAGAACTTCCAATTGACTTAGATAAACCGATCAGAGAATAACCATGCTGATGCCCTTTCAAAGTTGGCTTCTTCTAGAGGAGTCAAAGGGGGTATGGTCAAAGTGAAATCCCTCGCTAGGCCAAGTATTGAAGAAGAAGATGTCTGTGATGTCGAAATCGGAGGCGATTGGAGAAGCCCAATCAAAGACTACATACTGGGGGGCACACTCCTCACTAACAGAGACGAAGCTCGAAAGCTGAAGTTAAAAAGTGCCAGGTTTACCGTGGTGAATGGGGAACTCTATAAACGGGGATTCACAATGCCCCTGTTGAAGTGTCTAGGGCCCCAACAGGCTGAGTACACCTTAGCTAAAGTTCATAAGGGAATATGCGGTGAACATTTGGGGGTTCGAGCCTTAGCATCGAAAATATTGCGCACTGGGTTTTATTGGCCTACACTGAGGAAGGATGCCACAGACAAAGTGAGAAGATGTGAAAAGTGTCAGAAATTCGCTCCTATAACTACCGCGCCTGTTTCGGCTCTTCAGAACACTCTCCAACCAACTCCATTTGCACAATGGGGACTAGATATCCTGGGGCCTTTCTCCTAGGCTCAGGACAACGGAAGTATTTACTTGTGGCCACAGACTACTTCACAAAAATGGATAGAGGCCGAGCCTTTGGCTACAATTTCTGAGAAGAAAGTGGAAACAATGGTGTGGAAAGACATAATTTGCCGATTTGGGCTCCCCCGTGTGATAAACGCAGATCATGGGAATCAGTTCGACTGTGATGCTTTTCGAAATTTTTGTAGTGGCCTGAAGATTTTCCTAAGAATATCTTCTGTGTCTTACCCACAGGCCAATGGGCAGGCAGAGGTGAGCAATCGAACTATATTGCACGGGTTGAAGACTAGACTGGACAAGGCAAAGGGAGCATGGGTAGATGAGCTCCCAAGTGTCCTATGGGCCTACAGAACGACAAGCAAACTGTCAGCAGGTGAAACACCGTTCAATTTGGTATATGGCACTGAAGCCCTCATTCCAGTAGAAGTTGGAGCTGAGTCACCCAGACTAGTCCCTTACATTAAGGAACTTAATTCTCAGGGACTAAGGGAGAATCTAGACCTGCTAGATGAGCTGAGAGACAAAGCAAAAATGAGACTGGCTGCTTACCAACAGAGGGTAGCTACTTATTACAATGCACGGGTGAAGAACAGAGAAATGCAAGAAGGAGACCTGGTGTTGAGAAAGTCAGCAATCACAAACGCCCATAAGGAAGATGGAAAGCTCCGGGCTAATTGGGAAGGACCATACAGAATCAGAAAGATGATTGGACCTAGCACATGTGCCTTGGAAACCTTGCAAAGAAAGAAGATCTCAAAGACTTGGAATGCCAACCATCTGAAGCTGTACTGGCAGTAAATATTGTACTTTTTTTTCTGATTGTTATTATTTTTGTCTTTACTTTTCCATCTATTGCCCCGTTACTATTGTTTTGCAATCATCTGATTTATGAATAAAGGCCAGCCCATCATTTTCTATATTCTCTAATGCAATGTGTGAGACAGATTATGTGTTACAGCAATGGAAATGAGACAACAGCTGGCAAACTAAAGTCCCTAAGCGATAAATGCGCAAGACGGGCAAACAAAAAAGTTCCTAAGCGAAAAATGCGCGAGACGGGAAACAAAAAAGTCTCTAAGCGAAAAATACGCGAGACGGGCAAACAAAAAAGTCCCTAAGCGAAAAATGGGTGAGACGGGCAAACAAAAAAGTCCCTAAGCGAAAAATGCGCGAGACAGGCAAACAAAAAAGTCCTTAAGCGAAAAATGCGCGAGACGGGCAAACAAAAAAGTCCCTAAGCGAAAAATGCGCGAGACGGGCACATCTTAAAGTCCTTCAACACGGAAATGTACGAGACGAGCAAAGACCAATCCTTAAACACGAAAAGTGCGAGGTACGTTGAAATTTTCAGACTAATATGTTGAAATAAGTTAGCAAATTATGGTTAACACCTTGACATTTTAGTTGTTATTCAATAAAGTCCTTAAGCGAAAAAAAGCGTAAGATAGGCACAATGCTCGAGAGAAGTTCATCTTTGCACAGGAATAAAAACGCTGTCTCAAAGAAGAACTCGGGGAGCAACATGGTATAAAGGTAAAAGTATACAAAGTATTATACTAAATTCACATAAACAGAAAGAAAGAGCTACAGAATGAAACGGTACTTTTCATTCAAAAATCTGTACAAGTGCTGAATTTACATAAACAGAAAGAAAAAGCTGCAAAAAGAAATATACTTTTCATTTTTACAAACAAAAGAAAATACAAAAAATCCTAATCTACACTGAGTACTAAGTCATCTGGCTGAGAAGAAGTCGCCTCGACACCGGAGCCCTCAATAACCGGGGGATCAGGAACTTGAGGAACTGAAGCACAAGGATCCTCGGGAGCCAAAGGAGCCATCCCGGATGAAGGATCATCACTTGAAGGCCCAACCACAGCTGCGGAGTCTGGCACAAGATCAACGACTGTGGAATCAGAAATCTGGAACTCATCGCTGTCCAACCCTAGGAGTGCCTCGATAGACTCAGGCTGATCGCCCGCCTCGATAGTCTCAAGGACGTCACACATTGTTGAAGGTTCAACCCGATCACGTGCGCCAGAAGACTCAGGCTGACGTTGTGGCTGTCGAGGAGGCCACGGGCCCTCAAGATTGTCCAATTCGTCTCTAGCACCCTCCTCCAAATAGGCATCCGGACCTTGCGAGTCGGGCTCGTACTCGATCCAAAGAGGAGCTGCGTAGTACTTGGCCTCCTCAGTGAATAGCAACTCATAAAAAGTCTCGCTAGGCCGATGCTTCTCCAGCCACGAACGAGCCAAATAGAAACCATACTTGATGAATCCCGCCGCGAACATTGCTTTCTTATCATAGCAATGTTGGGACAAGCGCTACTAACAAACGGCCTCGGCCCGAACCTCTCTCTGACGGTCCAATACGTTGTGTAGCTCCTCAATGGCTTCACCCCGTTGTCTCTCCATGGCTCCCCGGTCATTGACAGCCTTATTATAAGCTTCTTGGTACCCCTGAAGGGAAGCCACCTTCGCTTGCTCTTCCTGAAGCTTGCGCTCAAGATCAGCATTCCTTCGCTCGAGATCAGCGTTCTTTTTATTTAGCTCCTCCGTCCTTTTAGGATAGGGGCGAAGCTGGACTACCTCGTTCATAAGCTCCATTTTCTGCTTTCAAAGCTCACGAATGTCTTTATCGGCTTGCTCCCTAAGGGCCCTATGTCGAGCATTAACAGCCGCAATTTGCTGAGCCGTCTGACAAAACAAAAAACAAACAAAGGCTCAACAAACCTGACGAAAAAGCCTAAAAAGGAAAAAGCTAATTACCAAACAAGCACAAAGCTTACCTTCATCGCGAGGTAGTCAGAATTATCCTCCGCCTCAGTCAGATTGGTGAAAAGCCTCGCCTCGTCGCGAGGGAGAATGGTGCTCCAAGCCAGACGAGATGCTATCCCAGCATCCTCAATGTTGTCGTTGTCATTCACCTCGGGATAGGTCTGGAAGTCTTCTCCACCCACAACGACCCCGCTATCAACTGGATAGCACCTCAAAGTCGGATCGGCCACCTTAGGCAAAATTGGTCTTGTAGGCATTGTGGCTTCAATAATCAGCCTCTTCCTGTATTTGCGCCTAGGCTGGCGAGGAACAGATCTATCCTCAGCAACATGAGATCCACTCTCTTGACGGGCTGAATCACTCCTCTAGGACTCTGAGCTCTCGCGGTCATCCGAACCGCGATCAGGGACAAGAGGCCTCTTCCGTTTATTTCTCCCGGCCTTTTGTGTAGGATGGCTGGATACACTAGCAGCAGCAGGAGAGGCAGTAGGAGCACGAGCCGGTACAGATGAGGGAGCACGAGCTGGTTCGAATGAGGGAGCACGAGCTGGTCCAGATGAGAAAGCCCCAGCTTGCGACTGAGAACCAGGAGCCGCTCGAGCAGCATCACTGGCATCCCTCCTACGCAAAACTCCTGGAAGTTCATACCTGCACAATATAAGAAGGAATTAACTGACCAAGTAAAACGCCACACCCACGTATACAAGAAGTAAAAAAGAAATTAGAAACCTAAAAAACCATCAATATCCTCTAAACTATTCAAGGATGAATCCAAAGGGAAATCGACGAAGGGACTCCCAAAGGCATCGACCCGAGCCCACTCAGGATTCTTCCCTGACTGATCACTGGTACCCGCAGCCTCAGGGGTCTCATCCTCCCAATCCGAAGAGGATTCATCTACAAGATGACCTACAGGGGCGGACGCTTCGGCTACGACTACCGGAGAAGGCTGACTAGGACCAGCATAAAAAACACATGGAGTCACTGGCAAGTTAGATAGGGCAGCGGAAGTCCCAACAACGGTCCTGCTTACCCCCCAGCCAGCAGCGACGATATTCTCCGGGTTAAAAGGGAGAATAAGTTACGCTCCCCGGTAGAACAGATCCGCCGAATAGGCTCACCAAATTGGTCTCTCAAAGTTTCTGCTTTGAATATTTCTGAGCGTTGTGAGTGGTCGGAGGTATCACGATTCCATCTAGAGAGAATCCGTAGGTCACTTGGAATCTTAACAACGACCCACTCGCTCTCAAAGTTGCTCAATTTATTGGGAAGATCCGAGAAGATCTTATTGTTGGGAAACTCATCGACCTTTAACCGTTGAAGGGAGAACGTTATTAACCCTTTTAACCCACGTACTCTGAAAAAGGCGCTAAAGAGAGGAACAGTGGGAACAATACCCAAATTATGACACACTATGGAAAACGCCACCAATTGGGCCCACGCATGAGGGTGGAGTTGACACGGGACGATATCCTTATACCTAAGAAACGCTTTGCCAAACTCCGGGAGAGGGAAGCGAAAACTGAAAGATAAAGAAGCCTTATGAACCGCTACACCATTTCTAACCAAGTCGAGTGTAACCTCCCCTTGAACTGGAAGTCTATAGCTATAACCCGAAGGAAGAGGGAAACGAGTCCTGATATCCTCTAAATCAGCATTTGTCAAAGAACACACGAGGCCACCCGTTCTAAGTGTCTTACCCGGGCGTAGCAAAGACATGGCAAAAAGAAAAAAACTAGCCGACGATAGACCTGTTGGGCGACAGAACTATTAGGCGACAGACCTTTTGAGCGACAGACCCAATAGGCGACAAACCTGTTAGGCGACAGACCTACTAAATAAGACACTCGAGGGAAGCCTAAAAACTATACGCGTAAGACTAAAATCTAGTGCGAGAGGTGGTAAATAATAAGGCGACAGATGTATACTCACTGTCACTAAGGTAGGCGAGAGACTCTTTGGCGAGAGAGCTGAAAATGGGCGACAGACGGCTGTTCAGAGGTTTTCGTGCGCTCTCTTGTCGGGTCCTAGCGGTTTATATAGCCGCGACAGGGAATGCCAAACGTCGCGCCTGATTGTGTCTCTCGCAAGATAGAGCTTTTTTCACCTTCAAAAAAAAATACAAAAAATACAAGAAGAAATTGTTAAAAAAAAAAAACAAAGAGCACTATTCACGGTAGGCTAAGGCCCAAAAACATATATTTATACTCTCTTGGTTGGAGAAATCCAACAAGAGAGTAGGGAGCAATTGATATGAAAAAGTCTACTTACGATGGGCCAGGCCCAATAGCGTCAGAGCTCACCACGTAGATAAAAATCATTGGGCCACGTGGCCTTAGGTGACAGAAGCCAAAATATCCGAATGAAGCCTATCGCTCGCGACAGACTCTAGACCTATCGCCTGTAATCATAATGCGACACGTGGCATTAGGCGATAGAACTCAATGCTACATCCCCTACGCCTATCGCTGGGTGACAGACTTAAGTCTGTCGCCTGCAATCATAAGGCGACACGTGGCGTACGACTCCGGTTCCCGCTGGAGTCAGGACCCTGTCGCCACACCTTATCCGTTTGCGACACGTGGTGCTATTTTCAGCTCCCGCTACGCGACAGACCCCTCACGCCTCAACGTGCCCGCAACGTGGGTCTCTCGCTGGGTGCTTGCGACAGGCCTTGATTTCTCCCTGTTTTCGAGGAGCTTGTGTTATATCAGGACTCAAACTCTCAGCAAGGAATGGACTTATCCTCAGATAATTAACCTAGAATATTGGCCTATAAATAGGCCCTCAGGTACAATTTTTACTCTTTAATTTTTGACTACTGGCTTTTACGCTTCCCAATACTGAAGAACTTTTGGCTGACTTAAGCATCAGAGTGTCTACGCAGGGAACCACCCCTGCGTCTCTCTGACTTTTCTTGTTTTACAGAAGCTGCAAGGAGACACGTGGAGACTAAGTAGGAACATCGACGTCAGCATATCTTTATTGTTGTTTTGTGCAACAACAATAACAATGATATATACCTGTTCGGGAGAGAAATTGTAGACACCCCATTTTGTCCTGGATCTTTTAATGTTATTGTGCCTATTGGGTTTGATAATTAGAAGATGAATTTATTTATTTATTTATTATTAAAAATAAAAATATAAAAAATGAAAAGAAAATAAAAATGAAAAAAATAATAAAAATAAAGTTGTCAAGCTCCAAAGAAAGGAAATTTGGAAAGGAAAATCAAGATCTCAATATAAGGAAAAGTCAAAAATCTGATTTGGAAATTAAAGGAGAAAAAAATTAAATAAAATCTGGACAGAAGTTAAAAAGAAATTAAATCAGAGGTAATTTTTGAAGGATGAAGATTTTCGGAAAGAGAATCAATTAGAAAAGGAATTATACCTCAATGAAGATATTTTGGAATAAATTACTGAAGCAAAATAAATAGAAATGAGAATCAAAATTTATGGGAGGTGATTTTGGCCATTAAAACAGATTCTTAAATTGATAAATTCGGAAGCTTATAAGGGAGAGGGGAGGGTAGAAAAACGAAAAAAAAACCGAGCTCTCGCCTGGAGGCAGAGGGAGCCACCCTCGTTTCCATTTTTTCTAAGATATTTGTGTTTGCTTTTGGATGCTCATTTGAGGGACTCTCTTCTGATATTATCGAAAAAAAAAACCTAGCTCCTTCATGGACCGCCGCCTATACCATCATCATCAACCAAACAGAGAGCTTTACTGCCACCCTACAGACCACTATCACCAAACATCAATACATTGGCACCCGTTGAAGCACCATCTTCACCGAACTCATTAAACCGATCCTCATCCAGCTAGCCATCTTCATCGCATCTCTACCATCATCGCTATCCAGCCACTATCATCACTGCTTAACCATCTTCATCATCATCTTAGTACTTCACTACAGCCATATACTGAACTAAAAAAATTGCTTTCATTGTCTTAATCTTCGCTACCGATAGACGCATCGTCTTGATTCATCATCATCACCGCTCTTGTCTTGTTACTGTGTGGGACTGTCGCTAATCTTCCTGCTGCCTTGTCTTTCTACATCTCCATCACTTACCGCTTCAACCGAGCTTCCATCATCATCTCTTCATCGCCAAGGCTGCACCGTGCGCCCCTGCCTTTGGATTACCGTGATAGCCTTCGTTACAGCCCCACACTTGCAGTTGTTTATTGTGCTTCACGCCACCACCAGGTTTCGCTGCACCAACTGATCGCTTTTGTTGTTGCCAATAGTTGCTGCATTTGTGCTATCCATCGCCACCGCTTGTTGTCGCTTGCTGCTGGTTAGGACATTAAAATAGAGGAAAAAGCCAACTTATGCACGTGATAGAAGGACCAGAAAAAAGGAGAGGAGAAAAAGGAGCCGCCACCTTTTCCTCTGGATTCCATCATCACCAAGCCACGCCCTAGCTTCCAAGAAACCATCCATCCACATGCACCAGCACTTCTGCTTGAACCGCTTGCTTTGCTACTTGCTTCCATTCTTGCCGTTGGTTGCACCGCTGCCTCAGTTTGCTGCCGTTCTAGCTCTGCCACCATTCTTGCATCACCGATCGCTGCACCCTGCCCCGTTGAAAGCTGTTGAACCCTAATCATTTGCCTTCACAGCTTGCTGGCACCACTGCCAGTTCATCACCAGAGCTGACTTCTTACACCACCGTCGCTCACCACCCGTTGTTTAAACTGAATATAAGCTCTGTTTAATTGCACTGCAGCCTCCTCGTTCGTGTTGCCAGCTGCTACATATAGCTTTTTTTTTTTGAATAAGGAATCAAGAAAAGGCACGTGAAGGAGATGGAAAAGAAAGATACTGAGTAGGATAAAGCAAAGGAAAGAAAGAAAGATTAGAGAGGGTAAAAGCACGTGGATGGTACAGGTGAGTTTGTGTTTAATAATTTGTTTCTCCAAATTAACTAACTTTATAATTTAATAATATGCTAATAAGTTGACTTAATAGTTTAATTTGTAAGACTTGATAATTTGATCTGTTAATAAGATTGAATTACTATGACTTCGTATGAGTATCTGAACTAATAAGTTGTTTATAAAATAATAGTTTTGTATGTTAACGACTTGTATATTTAATTTGTATGATTTGCATGTTGATTGAAACCAAAGTTTAATTAATGAAAGCTTGTAAGATAATTAATTTGAGCTAGAAGTTTGTTAATTTTGTGCATGATTTGCGTAAGTTGATTTATTCGCATGATGATATTATTATATGTTATGATTTGATTAAATAATGTAATTGTATAATTTATATGATAGTTCTTTTAGGAATTGATTTTTAGGAAATAAGATCCCTCATGAAAATGTAGTTAAATCTTTAAGTTATAAAATTACAATAAGGATAAATAAAAAGATGAGTTTATTCCGACGATAGAATTCTAAAAGGACTGCGCTCGAGTAGTACTTTTAGATATCTTGAGGTGAGGAGGTTTTTTTTAAGTCTTACCAGCTTGATGGAAGATTTAAAAAGATATTTCCAATATTTAAAACTCAGATTTATTAAAAATTGAAATAAGAATTAATTAAAAGAATTAATAGTTAAATTGGGAATTAAGAGTCATATAAGTTAATATATTTAGAAATAAAATAGAATAAAATCATAAAAATACAAATTATCCGACGACGGAATTCTAAAGGGACTGCGCTTGAGTAGTACTTTTAGATGTCTTGAGGTGAGGAGGATTCTTTTAAGTCTTGCCAGCTTGATGGAAGATTTAAAGGACATTTCCAAGATTTAATAAATTAACTTAAGAAAATAAAAATTAAATTAGATAAAAGAATAGTAAATTAAAATTAAGTTTATTATAATAAAGAATAAAATCAAATTAATAAATTAGAATTAAAATTAGAAAAGAATTAAAACAAATAGAAATTAAATTAAATTAAATATTTTAACAAATGTGAATTATTCCGAAGATGGAATTTAAAGAGAATTGCGCTTGAGTAGTTTCTTTAAAAATTCCTAAGGTGAGAAAGTTTCTTTAAGGTCTTACCAGCTTGATGGAAGGTCTTTAAGAAAATCTTCAATATCAAATAATTCATGTTTATTTAAAAATATAAAAATATATGAAATAATAATTTATATAAGAAAATAATAACAATAGAATAAAATAAGACAAAATAATAGATAGAAATTCGGGTAGGAGTCTAAATAGGGATTGCATAAAACATGTAAACAATCCGACGACGGAGCCTCTTCAAGAAAGGCGATTGGTCCTACTTGAATACTCTTGAGGTGAGAAAAACTTTTAGGTTATCCAACCAGCTTGATGGAGGAGACTTAAAAGATTTTTCAATATTTAATTATATCGAGATTAAAGTAAAAAAGCAAAATTAGGATAACCTTAAATTATTTGATACCATTTTAGGATGGACGTTGTGAGGGTGCTAATCCTTCCTCACACGTAACCGTACTCCCGAACTTAGAACTCTTAACGTAGACCAAGCCTTATCCTTAGTTTGAATAGGTGACCAATCACACTTAGGTTAGAATGGTTGGTGGCGACTCCGTAGTTTTGTGTCTAGCTATTAGGTTTCCCCCGAAACTTGATACGTTATGACAGAAATTAGAAGTATTTTCGGTTTGCCTGAAATGGGAATGGATAGGCGTTGGTTGAAACAAAATTGGACGCCCTAAGTTGTGACTTGTCGGGTATGAAACCACTAGTTAATTTTTTTTCTTTCCTCATAATACATCTATCATTTTTAATTTTTTTTTCTTAGAAAAAAAATTGAACTCACATTTTAGTGAAAAACTAGTTTTTACTTGTGCAATGCACGAATTAGTTTTAATTATTTAAATTTGTAAATATATAAAGTAATATTATTCAATTTGTTTGTGTAACGTATATGTAAAATATATATACTATAATTAAGATATTCAATCATTAAAAAATTAAATATTTAATTAAAAAATTATAAAATTCAAGATAAACAATATTAGGAAGAATAAAAAATAAAAAAAATATTATAAATAAAATTATTGAGTACACCAACAAAATGTTAAAATAAAAATTAAAAGTATATTTTAACAATTTTCAAGCATTAGAGTAACATTTTTAGGTATATTTTTATTATTGACATAAATAATCATTATTATATATATGCATTTTATATACATAATATATATATATAAAAGGATAATTATAACATAAAAGTATTTATATTTATATCTGAAAGCACAATAATTTGTACAGTACACGAAATAATTTTATCTATTTAAATACTTATATAACATATATATTTATAAATTTAGATATTTTATACGTAAATTGTATTTATTTAGAATAATAAAAATTTTAAATATTTAAATAATAGACATGATACTGATAGTTTATCGTCGAGTCAAATATTAAAAACTCAAAATTTTGACTTTTTCATGGAAGAATTTTCACAACATTATATTCATTACTTAGTAATTGTACCTCCACATTGCCATGCTCTTTGCCCATGAATTGAGTAATTTTTCATATTAAGGAAACTTTTACTTTTTTTTGGACATAATCACCCTTTTGGCTCTTGAATTATGTCAAAATGATCATTTTGACTCTTCATTTTTTATTTCAGTCATCTTATCGTCTATTTTTTATTGTAGGTTAATTTAACCACATTTTAAGAACAAAGAAACAGAATCATCAAATAAGCTTCCTCATTCATCACATCATATGCCATGTCTCCTTGGGCAAAAAAAAAAAAAATCATATGCCATGTCTCTAATTAGATTTTTTTGATGATGTGGCAGGTGACACCTCAATCTGACATTGCAAACTTGACAGTTCCGTTGCCTTTTTTTGTTAAAATGTGGATAAACATCTTCTGGAGGGAAAAGGATCATTCGAAATTTGCCAGAAACATCTCTCTTCCTTCTTCTAAAATCTTCTGGAGTTGGGAGCACTCTCGAATTGCCTCATTCTTGTATTGAAGCTATCACCGATTTTACTGGAACGGGAAGGTATGCTTCTAAAATTTGTTTGAAACCGTTCAATAGGGAATGCATGACTTATCATGTTGAACTGGTTGATCCTGGTTTCGGGTTGAATACAGTCATCTATATTCCAACAATTTGGTCAGGTTATGACAGAAGCTGATTTAGGACTTTGTGATGCATTTATCAATGGAGATTTCTCTTTTGTTGATAAAGAAGATGGTCTTCTTCATCTCTTTATGGTAAGATGAGAGAGACAAATCTGTCCCAATATATTATGTGTTGCGTGACACTTAATCCGCATTATTTCATTTTGCAGATACTCATGGATAATAGAAACTTTAACCACTCTGTCTCAAGACTGAAAATGAAAAGGTATGGTGTAATTTTGTGAAGAATCAGAACCAGGATACACATTTACTTGCTGTCTGTTCATAAATTCAATTTATCAAGTATTTACAGTCAATTGATTACAGGTACTGGGGTTGGTGGACACCTCCGCTGTTCACAGCTGGTTTAGCACCTGCAAAGTATTTCTTCAAGCATGTGTTGAGACAAATTAGTCTTGCACAAGCCCCAAAGAACATCTCTCGGCATTATAATCTGGTATGATATTATGACTAAAATCTACTATTTCCTTATAAATTCAATTGAAAAGTTCCAAAAGGAACCAGTAAACAGTTTCATGTGTTATTTTTGCCTTACTGGAAGTGAGTTTTACTTCTGTTGAACATTTCACCTTGTTCTTTGATTATTTTCTCAGTTCAGCTGTCTTTCTCAGTTTAGGGTCTTATTCATCTATATTTAAATACAAAAGCAAGTCAGGATCAGTAAGATAAGACTACTTTGTTAGAAATAACGAATATTATTGTGATCAGAATTTCTTTCATTTTAAGAGGATAGATAATTAATCCATACCGAAAGAAATCTTACACTTCTTCCCTGGATTCTGTTGCCAGAGTAATGATTTCTTTTATCTATTCTTGGATGAGACAATGACAGACTGCGGGATTCTGTTGTCACAATAATGTTGGAAAAATATCCCTCAAACCAAACACCCACAAAATAGAGGAAAGTAAAAACAAACAGATAAATTTTAATGTGATTTGGCCTAACCAATTTGGTCTACAACCACCCAACCAATCTAATAAACAATCAAACAACTACAACTGTACAATTTTTAGAAGAGAAAAATTGCAAACTCCTTACAAGCCCACCTATATAATTTTTAGAGAGAAAAATTGCAAACTCCTAACCAAGATCTCAAAGCCCAACTACACCCTTTTAATAACCCAAACCCTAGCTATTCTATCGGTGTCTACAACTCCTTGGGATACTTTACAAACCAAGCCTAACACATTATTTAAAAGGGGAGAACCCTTATAACTTCTCATATACTTTCGATGTGGGATTCAAGGCAAACCCTAACAAATCCTCCATTGACTTGAATCCCCAAACTCCACATATTATTCGACAACATTCAAACCATTTTCAAATTGAAGAATAACTCCATCATCATCATCACCATCATCCTTATCATCTTCTTCTAATCATCATCATCAAACTCATAATGGTTATCTTCTTCCAAATCATCATCATCATCATCTTCATCTTCTTCAAACATAGCTTTCATCTTCATATTCATAACTTTCATTTTTATCTTTATAACTTTCTTCCTCTCGCAGGATCACGAACCTTTAGCTCTGATACCATTTGTTGAAAAAAATATCTCTCAAATCAAACACCCACAAAATAGAGGAAAACAAAAACAAACAAGATAAATTTTAATGTGGTTTGGCCTAACCAATTTGGCCTACAACCACCCAACCAATCTAATAAACAATCAAACAACTACAACTGTATAATTTTTAGAAGAGAAAAATTGCAAACTCTACTTGTTGTGAAAAATATCCCCAAACCAAACACCTACAAAAAAGGAAGAAAGCAAAAAATAAACACAATAATTTTTAATGTGATTTGGCCCAATCAAATTGGCCTACAACCACCCAACCAATCTAATAACCAATCAAACAATTACAACTGTGCAATTTTTAGAAGAAAAAAATTGTAAACTTCTTACAAGCCCAACCATGCAATTTTTAGAGAGAAAAATTGCAAACTCCTAACAAAGATCCCAAAGTCCAACTACACCTTTTTAATAGCTCAAACCCTAGCTATTCTATCGATGTCTACAACTCTTTGGGACACTTTACAAACCAAGTCTGATACATTATTTATAAGGGGAGAGCCCTTATAACTTCTCCTATACCTTCGATATGGGATTCAAGGCAACCCCAACAAATAAATCCTTGATGGCTTCCCCTGTTTGTGATTCAAATCTTGCATTATTCTTCTCAACCAAACTACTTGGCAAGCTGTTGATGTACTTGCTATATATTCAGCTTTTGTGCTAGACAAGGCAGTAACTTGTTGTTTCTTGGACATCCATGAAATAGCACTACCGCCAAACTAGAAAATGTATCCTGTTGAGCTTTTCCTGTCATCTACACATCCACCCCAATCACTGTCAGTAAAGGCTAACAAATAATTGCTTCCATTTTTCACATACCTTATTCCACAATTGATTATACCCTGAATATATCTCAGGATTCTTTTAGCAGCTCCGAGATGATGTTTGCTCAGACTATACATATACCGAGAAATGAGACTTACCGCAAACTTGAGGTCCGATCGGGTGTGTGTTAAGTGCATCAAGCCTCTTACCATGCTTCTAAAATACTTCTCACCCGCTTTTTCAACTCCATCTTCCAAAGATAGCTTATCATTTGTATCATTTGTGTTATGAGAAGTGCTCACAGCTTTGCAATTTTACATTCCAAACCTTTTTAGAAGATCAGCTGCATATTTTCTTGGCTGAATGCTCAAATAAGGATCTAACGTTTTCGGAAATATTCAATTCAGGATCTCAACTTTTATTTTGTTCAATTCAGAATAAAATGTTTTCGATTTTGCTCAAATAAAAACTTTTTAACGCGCGTGAGCTACACGCGCCGTTAAAGAGAGTGGGTGACGATGAAAGGACAATTATTGCCACGTGTCACACTCACACGCCGCCACGTGTCCACGTATTTTTAACCATTAAAAGAAAATAATTATAAAATCATTGCCACGTGTCTCACTCACAGGCTGCCACTTGTTCACTTCTGCCACGTGTCCCACTAATAAGATGCCACGTGTCCCACTAATAAGTCACTGCCACGTGTCTCACTCACACGCTGCCATGTGTCCACTCCTGCCATGTGTCCCATTAATACGCTGTCACGTGTCCACTTATTTTTTTTACTTTTCTTTCTTTCTTTTTTTTTATTCAAGAAAAACTATATATTTTGATAAAATAATATTTTCTTGAATAAATTTTTTGAAATTATTTTTTGAAATAATTAAAATTTTTAAAAATTTTTTGGAAAATAAATTCTCAAACATAAAAATTATTATAAATTTTTTTTAACTAGTATAATTATTATTTTTTCTTTCTTAATTTTTTTTTCATTTTTACCATAAAAAAAAGGAAAAAAAAAACTATTAGCCATAAATTTATTAGAAATTATATATTTTTAAAGAATAAAATTTAAATTACTAAATTTAATTTGTATTTTTCTTCTTTTTTTGTTTTCTATATTTTCTTCTAATTGACAAAAAAAGAAAGAAGATAAAGAAACCATAAAAATAAAGAAAAATATGTAAGAATTGTCTTTTTAGAAAAATTAATGTAATTAAAAAAATAAACTTATTTCCTACAAAAACTCAATTTTCTAAAAATAAATATATTTAATTTGCAATAAAAAATTATTTTAAATTTAAATCATATAAAAGGAATAAAAAGAAAAAAAAAGTACAAAAAGTACAAAAATATTTTTTATTAAAATTTATTTTCTAACAAAATATTTTTTTTAAAATGTAATATAAATTTTTAAAAGTTATTTTTTATTAAAAAATCAACTAACAAAATTAACTATTAATTATAATATTATAAATAATATTTAAATTTTTAATTTTTTATTAATATTTATAACAAAAAAAATTTTTAGCTATTAAAAGAAAAATAATTATAAGTCACTGCCACGTGTCCCACTAATACGCTGCCACGTGTCCATATATTTTTTACTTATTAAAAGAAAAATAATTATATGTCAATACCACGTATCCCACTCTCGTGCTGCCACGTGTCCCACTCTTATGCTGCCATGTGTCCACTTCTACCACCTGACCCAATCACACGCTGCCACGTGTCTTTTATAAACGTTGTTATTACTTTAACGGCGCGTGTAACTCATGCGCGCTAAAGCGCTAAAAAGTCTTTATTTGAGCAAAATTGAAAACGGTTTATCCTGAATTGAGCAAAATAAAAGTTGAGATCCTGAATTGAATATTTATAAAAACGTTAGATCCTTATTTGAACAGCCTATTTTCTTTGACAAAGAGATATAAAACCTGCATCTTGAACAACTTCTAAACCCAGAAAAAAAATGCAATGGCCCCAAGTCAGACATATCAAACTCTTCCAACGTTGATTCCTTGAAGGCTTTCATCAACACAATAGAATTCCCAGTATATGTTATATCATCCACATACACGCATACCACTAAGAATTCATTTCCAGATTTTTTAACATATAAAGTGGGTTCAGTAGTAATCTTTTGAAAACAGTTTTCTTCAAAGTAAGAATTTGTTGATAGAATATTATATTCTTAGTTCTAATAATCAATATTTAATTTTTGAAAACTTTAAATTAAAAAATTAATTAACATTATTTTGATTATAGTATAGATTAATTATAGGCGAGCTGTCTAATTTAACTGATATTTCAAAAGATTTTTTTAAGACTCCATTTATTAAATGTAGAGACTCGACATATTTATAAATATATATATATATATTAAAATTTTAATTATTTTAATATTATTAAATATAATTTAAAATTAAGAGGTAAATTTTGATGCAATAATTAAAGTTGATTTTTTGTTTTTAATCTGAAAGTTATAATTCTAGTGTCTAGTCTAGTGTAGACTCTGAGGTGGAAACGCATTTGATTTTGTCGGTATTACTATTAATGCAGGTGTAGATCTGCCAAACGTCTTCATTATCCAGATTTTCTGCACAAAATCATTGACTCGATGAAATCAGAAAAAATAATAATCAAATGTTTCAACTCTATATATTATAAACGTAGAGCAAAATGCAAAAAGGAGTAATCTACCTTGGCTCAACGACAAACAAGACACTGCTCTTTTGCTTTTACAGCATTAACCCATTTCTACAGAGAAAGTTGAAGCATTCTTTCAATCTTATCTTCTAAAAAGGTTCAACTTCAACTCTTCATCAACACATGGCTGCACTTTCATTTTCTTTTCTTCTTGAATCATCGGCATGCAAACACGCAACAAATCTCCTAACGAGCTGGTTAACATAATATTTATTGCAGAGTGAATAGTTTCTACTTGAAGAGTTGCAGAACTGGAGTTGGAAGATATGGGGGTGGCTGTGATCGGAGGTGGAATTCGAGGGCTGGTTTCGGCCTATGTTCTTGCCAAAGCTGGCGTCAACGTCGTGGTTTATGAGAAAGAAGAACGACTAGGTGGCCATGCCAAGACTGTTAACTTTGATGACATTGATTTAGACCTTGGTTTCTTGTTCCTTAATCCTGTAAGTTTGCTCCTTTTGTTTCCCCACCTTTCCTTCATCACCAGCTTTCTCACTTTTCTTTTAATTAAGCAAAAGTAGAGATCAACCGCTTGAAGCATATTATCAACTAGTTGTAAGATTTTTAATTGATCTATTTAATGCATTAAGATCACAAATAACATACTATAGATTATAAATGTGGAATAGACAAGGATACTAACCTTCAATATCGAAAATATCGAGTTATGACGATATTATGTTCTTTTGTATTTGATTTTTTAATATTAAACGATAGTGTTTTTTTTAATGTTCATATTAAAGACCCAATATCTTATGATAAAAAACGTAATTTTTTTAGTGAGTCTAAAATCTTTGTTAATTGTTGGATGACTTGTAATAAATACAAGGGAACAAGTTCCCACATTGCTTGTAAAAGTGTAAAGTGACACATTTATAAAGAAAAATCAACTCTTAAGAGTAATTTGGAGCCAAAGAGAGAATGGGCTTTGACCATTTGGCTTGGGCTTGGTCTAGAGCTTGGGCTATTTTAAAAGTCAAAGATAGGCACTTGGGCTCTTGGCTCTTTGACTTAAGTCAAAGTTTTATTTTTTGACAGAATATTTTAAATTCAATTTCGAATTTAAAATTATTTTAACTGTTCCAACAGACATTTTCGGTTATATATCTGGAACAGTTATGTCTGAAATGAATGGTTGTTATTTAACAGAAAATCACAACCATTCATTTATGTCTCTTCATACTAGAGGTGTCAAATGGGCTGGGCGGCCCATGGCACGATATGATTCAGCACGATGTGGGCCGTGCTTGGCACGATCCGTAGTTATATAAGTGGGCTGGGCCAAGCACGACATATATATGTGTGCCGTGCCGGGCTATAAGTTTTAAAGCACGTGGATCGACACGGCACGACCCGTCAAGGGCCAGTGCTAGCACGTAGCACGTGGGCTAGCACGGCACGACCCACAAGCCCATGTGCCGTGTCAAATTGGCCCATAATTGTTATAAATAAGACTTTGGATTCAATTTATTGGTTCTTTAAATTTATTTATGTTATTTTTTATTTATGATGAAATTATATTTTTTATATTTTATTGGTAATTTGTAAAAAAAAATTATATATTTAATAAATCTAACTATGATATATTTGAATTATTAATACATAGATTTATAATTCTTTCATTTTGAATACAAAATATATAATATGTCATAATTTATATATAATATATATAATCTCATAAAAAATAAATTATAAAGATAAAAATAAATGGCCGCTTGATTTAGTAATAGTAGTAATATTGAATATCAAAACTTTAAAATAAAATAATGGTTAGTAAAATTAAATTAAAAATTACAAGATAAATACAAATTCATTATACAACTAATACCTTGAATTTCATCTACCAAATCATTTAACATTAGAAAAATTCATGATTTTATCCATCAAATCACTAATCAAGCAAGGGTAAAATTAATTTAATATTTTAATTTTCCAAGTCAAACACAAATATACAACAAATAAGAAATCAGTAGTGATTAGGATTTCATCCACGAATCAAGCCATCAAGCAATGTGAATATTAGATTTATTATTTTAGTTTCCCAAAAGGTATGATTTCATCCGCCAATGCAGTGATTTAACTTTATTTGTTTTTACAATATAAGTAAAGAACCTAACGGCTACTTTTACATACTAGTATAAATAACTTGTAAGCATTAACAATTTTTATCAAACAAATTATCTTCAGTTCTCTCCTTCTCTCTAAATTTCTTCTCTGTCTACCTTTTCTTCTATCTCTCAAAAGTGCTGAAAAAAATTTCAGTGATCTACATTTATTTACAAATTATTAAAACTTTTCTTAAAATTTTTCAAGTCAAAAGATCAAGGGAAAAGGCATACTCAAGAAGAGAGGGATTCTCAAGAAATTCATTTCCGACATTTCGGTAATAGTGGTAAATTTATTTTTTATTACCTTGATTATTTTATTTTGCTGTGCTAGTAGTTTTATTTTATAATTTAAAATTTTCACTTGTTACTTTTTTGTTACAATATCATCATGGCTAGATCATCTCAAAATTATGACTTTGTGGATGATTTATATTTTAATGACAATCTTGAATCATAATTTGATAGTTCTACTTTTCCTGCTGACTCACATGATAATAATATAGCAAAACAGATTAATCCAGATGATGCGAGAGAAAAGCCTGGTAGGAAACGAACTAGTGACGTATGGCATTTATTTAAAGTAGAAGAGGTTGAAGGTAAAGGGACTAGAGTTGTATGTAAAAAATGTAAAAAAGATTTTAGTTGTAAAACACAAGGAGGGATAAGTCATCTAAAAAGACATAAGAAAAAACACGACATTCAATCTGCCACTTCTAATGATGCTACACAAACTACACTTAGTCAACATCCTAGTGGGTCTTTAGGTGCATTTCATTTTTCACAAGAAAATTGGCGTAATCAATTAGCTAAATTTATAGTAAGGTCTGAGCAACCATTTGTTTTTGTAGATGATGAATGTTTTAATGATTTAATTAAAAATGGTATACTACCCAATTATAAAACGGTTTCAAGAAATACCATTAGGTCAGATGCATTTAAAATATTTTTTTCTTACAAAGAAAATTTAAATTCTAGTTTATCAAAAATTTCCTCTAGAATTTCACTTACCTCTGACATATGGACAAGTCGACAAAATCTTAGTTATATGTGTATTACAGGGCATTGGATAGATGATGACTGGAATATGCAAAAACGAATTTTGAGTTTTAAACACATTGAACATAGACATACTGGATCGATGATTGCTAATGCAATTTCTGAAGTTGTCAAAGAATATCATATTGAAAACAAAATTTTTTCAATTTCATTTGATAATGCTAGCAACAATAATGCAGCAATTGAACTTTTAAAATCTACTTTAAAACCAATTTTAAATGGTAAACTATTTCATATCAGATGTGCATGTCATGTTTTAAATTTATGTGTTCAAGAAGGTTTAAAGCATATAAACAATCATATTTCAAAAATAAGAGATTGTATTCAACTTTTGCATTCTAGTGCTAGATTTCAAGAATTTAAACAATTGTGTTTGACACATAAGAAGAAAGTTAGAAAAATGAAATTAGATGTTCCGCATAGGTGGAATTCTACTTATGAAATGCTGCACGTTGCAATTGAATATAAAGATATTCTTACTATGTTTTATAATGAAAGGATGCCTAAGTCAAGTCATATAACTTCTGCAGAATGGGATCTAAGCATTTTGATTTGTAAATTTTTAGAAACGTTTTATGAAGCTACTAAAAGCTTTTCAGGTGTCTATTATCCAACTTCATGCCTTTTTCTTAATAGAGTTTGGGAAATTAGTACGTGCTTTTCATCATTTAGAAAGCATGAAAATTTCAACTTGTTTTGTGTTGTTATGGAATATAAATGTAATAAATATTGGGAAGATCTCCCACTTGTAGGTTGCTTGGCCGCAATTATGGATCCTAGAATAAAATTAGTCGGTGTAGAATTATTTATAGACTCATATTACAAAAATATGCAAATTATGATTAACATTAATTGTGTTAAAAAATCTATTCATGAAATTTTGTGTTCTATGTATACATTGTATGAATCTTTATATGGTAATGGTAAAAAACAAATTCAAAATAAACCATCTATTAGTAACAAAAACAAAAAAGCTTTTTCATGGAATTTTTTAGAACAAAATCTACCGAATCAAGGTAGTAGTAGTATTTTTACTTCTACTTCTGATGTTAGTTCCTCTTATTCTGAACTTCAATTTTATTTGCAAAATAAAGTCTTAACACTTACTTCTGATGAGGCGGAGACGTTTGATCTTTTGGTTTGGTGGAAAAATAATCAAAGCACATGGCCAATACTTTCTGCCATGGCACGTGATTTACTAACTCCACCCATGTCTATAGTTGCATCGGAATCATGTTTTAGTACAGGTGGTAGACTTATTGATGAAAGGAGAACCAAAATGAGAGCGGATACTATCGAAATGTGCATTTTACTTAAAGATTGGTTAGATGGAGAAGCTCGAGCACAAGATAAATCAAATTATTTAATTGAATCATCAGATGAAGAGAGTGAAAATTAGAATAATAATGTTTGTGTCTTATGATCTTCGTGTGTACATGTGTTTTTTTTTTTAAATATTAGGATTGTAAATTTTGATATCTTTATTTAGTAGATTGTTTATGTTTCCCCGTGGATGTAGGCATTTTGCCGAACCACGTAAATAATGTGTCTATTTTATTTTATTTTATTTTTACTTATCTCTTATATTATTTAAATTAATAAATAAAAAATTTTAAAATAGTAAAAAATCTAAAAAAAAATTTATGGGCTGGGCTTGGCACAACACGACACGAAAAATAGTGCCATGCCTAGCCCAGCACGATCCAATAGGGCTATGGGCCATGTGCCGTGCTGGGCCATGCCTTCAATTTTCATGGACCGTGCCAGCACGGCCTATTAAAAAAACAGTGCTGTGCCAGCATGATCCATTAACACATGGGCTAATGTTTAAATGGGCCGTGCTAGCCCAGCACGGCCCATTTGACACCTCTACTTCATACTCTATATAAGAGTGATGATTTCCGGAAAAGACTTACTTTACATTTTCTGATTTTTCACAATATTCTGAAGGCTTTGTTGTATCCTGGGGTAACTTGCTTCTGTGTGAGGCAATATTACATTCAAAAAAGTATAATTCTACACGCCTCAAAGCCATATACTCTGATTATTTCCTAACATTAATAATGTATAATATTTATTTTGTACATACACTATAATTGGCACATGCAGACATTGAACCTACAAATAAGTTATCAAATCATTATCGTGCTTTACGCGTGCATTTTACGTTGTATAAAATTATAATAATAAAGGAATTTCCTACAAAAGAAAAATACTAAAGATTTTTATGTAATACAAAACAAGTTTAATTAAATTGAAGTTAAAAATTTTGAAATCAATGTTGATTTTTTTTTAACAATTGAATCATTTGACTAAAAAAAAAGAAACATTCAATTCAATTCAAATCAGACATTAACAGATCTTGATCTGACATTTGCTTTGAATGGCAATTAAAAATCTAATATTAAGTTTTTTTTTTCATTTGAGTTATGTCATTAAGTTTTACTAATATAGAACACATACACAAGTAATATAAAAAATTAAAAAATAAAAATTTATAAAAATATAAAGTTTTATCAATTGATAAAAAAAGTATAAGTATTTAATGTATTCTTTTTCGATCTTCTTTGCGCGTACGTCTCAAAATTTATATGTACTCTAATCTATCACACCTTCTGATAACAAAGTATGCATTTATATATGACAATGAATCTAATTCTGGTCCTTGTAGAGAATGTAATACTTTCACACACACACACCGAAGAAATATGATTATATCTGATGCCTTTTTAAAGAATAGTGCTCTCTAACAAAATTCCAAAGAGAATGGGAAAAGAAACACAGCACCCTAATGACATTCAAATTAATACATGATGATTTGATCTTCTCTAACATGTCAATTTTATTAGAAGATAGGAGCTTTAGATTCTTAAAAGTTACTTCTTGCATTTGTAGCTTGGCCCTGGAAGACTGTCATAACTACTATTTCAAAGCATCTGGTTCAAACATCTTTCAGGAATTGCTTAGTAATCATTTTGTATTTCCTTCTTTGTGGATATTTAGCTACAAACATTCATGAAACTCTGATCAATTGTTTCTGTTGGCAGTGATGTTTTCCTGCACCGTGACAGTAAATTAATGCCCAAGAACCAATCAGCTTGGAGTACGTTGAATTTTCTCAATAGTGCTGAAAATAAAGCATGCTCAACATACTGGCTAGATGTGCTACAGGTCTGTAAACAAATTTTATGAAAAAACTAGATTTTAGAATGATTTTCGGAATTAATGTCATCGGAGTCTCAAAATATCAAGTTCACATATTTCCTTTCACATAACGCTGTGGGAAACAGCAAAGAATCTTGTAAGATACCATTTATCTCATCAGAATTAGCAATGACTGGAGAGAGTTTTAGTTTGAGCTATTCTAGCAAGCCTGATTATGATGAAATCTTTTCAACATTACAGACAGAAACAGGAAATGTTCATTTTTAAAGAGCTTAAACTCATATGCCAGACTCTTTTCAACCAACTGAATTGAAATATATTTTAAGAATTAAGTCATTGAAGTTAAACCAGAAAAGCATTCCACTGCAAGAAAAATAACAATTCAGAGTATTTGAAAGTAACACTGCATCTTGGATTGGATGCAATGGAATTCATCTTGAGTGAGTTACTTTCTCAAATTAAATGGTCTAATTACAGCCTGTAATTGCAGAATGTTGCAAAACCAAGCCTGCCATTTTTTGTGACTCTCAATCCAGACCGTACACCAAACAACACCTTGCTTAAATGGTCAACAGGCTATCCAATTCCCTCCATTGCTGCATCAAAAGCTTCACTTGAGCTTGATCAGATACAGGGGAAGAGGGGAATCTGGTTCTGTGGTGAGACTTTTCTACATGAAATTAGATGAATTGAAGACTATTTTTTTGGTTACATTTACTAGTACTAGTATTTTAAGATGAGAAAGCATCATGTGAACCAAATTCACCTGAGTATATCTTTCCAATATTTTCAGGCTATCACTTCCGTGAGGATGAATTCAAGGTACCTATTAATCAGTTTCTGCTCATATTATTTAATGATTCACTTTTATATTGGATTTAGGTAAATGCAGTGCTTTTAGTACAGGCTGCAATGCAACTACAGTTGACAAGTTCATTTATTTCATATCAAATCTACACTGAAGTGAAAAATTGCCTGCACAATTTGATTTTTATTAGTTCCATTCATCATATTTCAAGAATTTATTGAGCCAGTGGTATCAATTTACAACTAAGGATCACTTTTTCTCAGGCTGGTATGGTTGCTGCGCATGCTATATTGGGAAAGCATTCTTCTGTTCTGAACAGTCAAAGGCTCCTTTAACCCTCTTTCGTGGAAATGGGGGCACGTCTTTTTGTTATTAAATTCTTCCAACGCTATATTTCAATGGGCTGCGTAATGTGAGTTCTGAAAAATAATTACTCATATTTCTATATTCTTCCATTTTCCTGTAAATTCCAGTTTAATACCTAGCTTCTAGCTAGTTCTACTGATTTTTGTACTCTTCTTGGCTAACAAGGTATCTTACCAACGTGTATTTGTTAACTCTAAATCTATTTGGTCTCAAAAAATGATACAAACTTCAGACTCCAAAAATGCCTAAAGTAACAAAATCAAACCTAAATGTATCCCTGGAGACTCCATGGTCTTGGCATTTTATAATTTCTGTATGTTATTTTCTTTACTTTAAACCATCTCTGTTCATCCTTCGGTCAATCTTGTTGATTTGTCTTTTGGCATGAATACAAAGTTTAAAATGTTATATATGGGTGGTATTCATGCAATGTTCATTGTGGCATCAACAGTTTATTTGAGGAAGGAGGCAGAGTTTTCACTTTCAAAGGAAGCATGGAAAAATGTTCCCTTAAAACTGTTCTTAAGGTGCACAACCCTCAATTTTACTGGAAGGTATACAGTCCTTTAGTCCTAATACATGTTTGACATTTGTTTTCGTTGTAATTTAATAACCTATCAAGTTGAATTGGTTGTTACTTTTGTTTTAAAATTTGAATGTGGCATATTGATGACAAACATTATACATATTATGTCAGATTATGACAGAAGCTGATTTAGGACTTGCTGATGCATATATCAATGGAGATTTTTCTTTCATTGATAAAGAACAAGGCCTTCTGAATCTTTTCCTGGTATGAAAAAGTTAGCCAAAGTAAATATGTTCCTATATAGATAGATATTCATTGCTAATAGTGAATCTTGATTGATTTATTTTGCAGATATTCATTGCTAATAGGGACTCAAACTCTTCTGTCTCGAGTCAGAACAAAAGAAGGTTCATTATAACTTCAAGAAGAATCAAGAATGTGATACTGTAGCCTATTTATTAAGCATTAACACTCAATTGATTGTAGGGGTTGGTGGTCGCCTGCACTATTCACAGCTACTATAGCCTCTGCAAAGTATTTCTTTAAGCATGTCTTAAGGCAAAATACTCTTACACAGGCCCATAGGAACATTTCTCGCCATTATGATCTGGTAGGTGATCATGAATCCTAAACTCATGGTAATAATTAGAACAACATATATACTCACCCTCTATAATACTGTTGTTGTCTTTATTACATCAATGTAAACTTTGATAACTCATCATTGAGGAATGAATCAAGGGTCTTGGACATACTGTTTTCTCTCTGATTTGGTGTTACCTTTTTACCAGCCTTGAATCGCATTTTTCAAGCTTGTATAAGAAACTCATCAAGAGAAACAAAAAGAAACCCTGTCTAAAAAGCATCATGGTCCATGGTGGTGAAAATCTGTATATACTTCTCTTCCCAAATAACCATCAAACTGAATTAGTCCTGCAATGGATTATAGGTTTTGAAAGTAGATTGATTTCTGTTTTCCTTTTGGTATCATTAACAGTACAAGATGATTTTAGAGGAATAGTTGTGATGAAGTTGTTTGTTCAGCGTCGGATATTAATTGGATTCTTGATTCAATATTGAGAAACAACACTGCAAGGAGGAATTTTCATAAAAACAATACTCACAATTTCCTTTGCAAAGACCTAGTTAATTTAAGTTTATGACTGTTCTCTGAAGTAAAATTAGAAAACCATGTTTGAGCCTGAGGATAAAGAATTTCCTTGTCACAGATATTCAGGTCGTTGTGTTCAGAACAGATATTTGCAACATCAGATGAAAGCTTACTAACTCCTCTCCCAAAATTCTTTGCAGAGTAATGAACTTTTCACTCTATACTTGGGTGAAACAATGCAATATTCCTCTGGAATTTTTAAGGTTAAGATCCCAGTTTGTATGATTTTACTTGAACACAACATGAAAAAAGGAATCTTTTCCATGTTCTGTTGGGACTTTAACTTCTAACATGGTGATGCTCATATAAATTACAGACTTAAGATGATGACTTGAAGGTTGCACAGCAAAGAAAAATCAATTCTCAAATTGATAAAGTGAGAATTTAAATTGTTGGTCTCATAGAAATCTTCTTTTCTCCTTGCCATTGTTATTTATTTTTGCTTTCCTTTTTGGCACATTTAGGCAAGAATTGAGAAGTGGCATGAAGTTCTTGACATTGGATGCGGTTGGGAATGTTGGCATATTCCTTGATCATAAGTTGACAAAATCTGGCTATTGCCATATGTAACCTATGATAATCAATGCCAAATAAATGGTTCATTATTTCACTGATTCTCTAACCATAAAAGGATGTTCTGTGATGGTTTGAACTATCGGTTGTTGAGTTGGTCAGAATAGGAGAGGCTCCAGTTCACAAACAGAGAGCAAGAATCCGGTCCCCAAGCATCACTTGCTCTATCATACACTATCTAGTGAGCATTCGAGTGCTTAGAAGGCCTGTGATCGACACAAAGAAGATTGTCAGATTCAGGAATCGCTTCAACAGCAAAGTTACAGAGTGCAATAGCTGGAGGTTAGATCCTATCGCTTCCGCATTTGATTGTTTTAACATGTTTCATATTGTGTAGAAGTATTTTAGGCTTGTCTGATGTACTTACAGTTGGTATCAGAGCTTCAGTTAACCTCTGTCTTACATTAACATATATACTTTGTATCTTGTTAATCTGCCAAATTTGTCTGCCTCAATTTTGTACGTTTTGGTTATAATGGATTCCTAGAAAATTGGAATTATATGTTTTAAGACATTTTCAGCCAAAACCAATTTCAAAAACCTGTTTTCGTTTCCTCCTTATTGATTTGGGATCAAGAACCACTCAAATCGAAGCAGGGAAGGTTGTATAGCAAACGGGTGGTAAATCGGGTTGAAAACCAGGCATTCGGGTGAAGAAGATGGCGTTTTTTGCGAAGAAGGAAGCAGCAAACGATGTCGATTGCCGTTCGCCATAAAGGGAAAGGCAGGCGCGTTCGCCATCAAGTTTGCTCCCTTGATCGCCGTTCGCCATAAAGGAAAAGGAGGCATTGTTCTCCATAAGAGGAAGGTTTGTGTCCATTCGCCATTCAACTAAGGGGTGAATAGCGAGTACTCAGTTCGCCATTCCAGTTAGGCGAAATGGGCTCGCCGTTCGCCATTCAGGTAATGGCTAATGGGACACGCTGTTCGCCATTCAACTAAGGGGTGAATGGCGAGTACTCAGTTTGTCATTCTAGTTAGGAGAAATGGGCTCGTCGTTCGCCATTCAGCTAATGGCTAATGGGACACGCTGTTCGCCATTCAACTAAGGGGTGAATGGCGAGTACTCAGTTCGCCATTCCAGTTAGGCGAAATGGGCTCGTCGTTCCCCATTCAGCTAATGGCGAATGGGATACGCTGCTCGCCATTTAGCTAGGCGAAACGGTGGATATTTAGTTCGCCATCCAACTGGGGCGAAAAGAAAAAAAAATGGACTCGCTGTTCGCCATTTGTCAAGAGTCGAAATGGCGGGCACTCAGTTCACCATTAAGTTAAGGCAGACCTACTTCCTTGATCGCGTTGCGATTAAAAGGGGCGGGCACAGTTCTCCATAAGGAGCTGGCGAGCACTGTTCACCGTAAAGAAATGGGCGATCATGATGGCACTTAGCTCGCCATTAAAACTAAAGCAATAGCGGGCACACAGTTCGCCACTTCAGTTAAAAGCGGAATGACGGGCACTCAGCTCGCCATTCGTTAAGGCGAAATGGTGGACACGCTATTCGCCATTCGATTAACGCGAAATGGCGAGCGCGTTTGTTTGCCTTAAGACTAAATCGCCGCTCGCCATACAAACTGCCTGAAATTTTAAATATATATATATTTTGAAAGGGCATTTTGGCATAATTTTAATATTTAAATATTTTCTTTAATTGTGTGCTTATCATGATTATGTATAATTTGTTATTTGCATACTGTGATTGATTTAAGCACATATAATAGAATTTATTCATATTATTAGGAATTAAATTGCCTTGTGTTGATTGTAATTTTAAAATATGAATAAACTTAAAATTTGATAATATGTCTAAGTGATTCACAATTTGTTTGATTAGGACTTAGCCACAGCAACCTTAATTAAATAAAATTATATTTGTCAGAATCATATAATGGTATTAGACATAAATTGTGATTAGTTATAGGGTTATGGTAAATTTTATCCCACAGAAATTTTTATCATGATTTTATAACTAATTAGGATAAAATATCAAATTAGTTTCTTAATTTACCCACAGAGATTAGGAAATGATATAATTTGATAGTTTATCATTATGATATGAATCTATTAGATTTAGAACTTTAGCCCACAGGCAAGTTTTATGTTTGAGATTCATAATTGATTAATAAAATATGTTTACATTGGTAGACATAATTAAGTTTGCCTCAAAAATTCAAGATACATAAGTATGTTTATTTTCTATATGCAGTGTTTCCTCAGGCTAGTATTAACCTAGAAGTTCCCGAGCTCGATGGAGAGAACTACAAGGTTTGGAAGGAGAGAGTTCTCCTCCAATTAGGGTGCATGGATATAGACTATGCTATAAGGAAAGACGAGCCCGTATTGACTGAGACCAGCACTCTTGCTCAAGTAGCTTTACATGAACGCTAGGAGCGATCCAATCGCCTTAGTGTCATGTATATTAAGACAAAAATATCTGCTGGGATACGTGGTTCAGTCGAACAGCATACCAACGTTAGGGCCTTACTGAAAGCCATAGATGATCAATTTGTCACTTCAGACAAAGCGTTGGCCCGCACCCTAATAATGAATTTCTCATCGATGAGGCTCACCAATGTCAAAGGAGTGCGCGAGCACATAATGGACATGAGAGATATAGCGGCCCAACTCAAGAAGCTAGAGGTGGAAATGTCTGAGTCTTTTCTTGTGCACTACATATTGAACACTCTACCAAAGCAGTACAGACCATTCAAG
The DNA here is from genome assembly GCA_031772115.1 of Heritiera littoralis. Lineage (NCBI taxonomy): Eukaryota > Viridiplantae > Streptophyta > Magnoliopsida > Malvales > Malvaceae > Heritiera > Heritiera littoralis. The sequence continues at coordinate 1,643,015 of JAPDPK010000147.1, forward strand.
ATATCCTATAACACACATAAGGATAAGTGGACCATCAATGAATTGATGACCATGTGTGTTCAAGAGGAGTGAAGGCTGCTTATGGAGTCGGGTGAAAGTGCATTTTTTGCAAGCCAAGGAAAGACCAAAGATCGAGCCAAGAACAAGGGAAAAGGGAAAATCCCTGCCCAAGCTGACATTAAGAAAGAGTCCAAGTGTTTCTTTTGTAAAAAGAAGGGACACATGAAGAAGGACTGTGCCAAGCTTCAGCAGTGGCTCGTTAAGAAAGGTAATCCACTCTCATATGTTTGTTTTGAATCAAATATGGTTGAGGTTAATCATAATACATGGTGGATTGATTCTGGATCTACAATTCACATTTCGACTTCCTTACAGGGTATGACAAACCTAAGGAAGCCAGTGGGAAATGAGGAGAGCATTTATTCAGGAAACAAGATGCGCTCTCATGTTGAAGGCGTTGGAACGTGCATTTTAGTTCTTAGGAGTGATTTTATTTTGCAATTAGAAAAGACTTTTTATATTCCTAGTTTCTCAAGAAATTTAATCTCTGTTTCTAGGCTGGTACCTTATGGATATTCCTTTCAATTTTCAAATAAATCAATATTGATATATTTTAAGTCTGATATTGTTGGGAATGGTACCTTATGTGATAGTCTTTTCTCTATTGATTTGCAAAATGACACTGCTCATAACGTCTTGCATGTTCAAACTGGCACTAAAAGATGTGTTATGAATGAGGACTCCTCCACGTTATGGCACCGGAGATTAGGTCATATCTCCATAAATAGAATTAAGAGATTGGTAAATGACGGAATACTTAGTACTCTCGATTTTACTGATTTCGACACTTGTGCGGATTGCATTAAGGTTAAGCAAACCAACAAGTCTAAGAAAGGTGCCAATAGGAGTTCAACCATATTAGAGATCATACATTCTGATATATGTTGTCCAGACATTGATGCATATGGTCAGAAATACTTCATCACCTTTATTGATGATTACTTGAGGTTTATGTATCTCTACATGCTTCATAACAAGAACGAAGCATTAGACGCCTTTAAAATCTTTAAAGCTGAAGTAGAGAAACAATGTGGAAAACCCATAAAGATAGTAAGAACTGATAGAGGTGGGGAGTATTACGGTAGATACACTGAAGATGGACAAGCACCTGGACCATTTGCGAAGTTCCTTCAAGAAAATGGGATTATTGCCCAATATACCATGCCTGGTTCACCGGATCAGAATGGTGTTGCAGAAAGAAGGAACCGAACTTTGATGGAAATGGTGCGTAGTATGCTTAGCAACTCGAAGTTGCCAAATTCTTTGTGGATTGAAGCTCTTAAAACAGCAGCGTATATATTGAACCGAGTTTCGACCAAGGCTGTTCCAAAGATGCCTTTTGAATTATTCAAAGGTTGGAAACTGAGTTTGCGTCATATGCGCATTTGGGGATGCCCTTCTGAGATAAGATTTTATAACCCACAGGAAAAGAAATTGGATCCTAGAACCATAAGTGGATATTTCATTGGATATGTCGAACGGTCCAAAGGCTTCAGATTCTATTGTCCATCTCATAGCACTAAAATTGTGGAATCAAGGAACACCAAGTTTCTTGAAAATGACTTAGTTAGTGGGAGCGATCAATCTCAAGAACTAGTTTCTGTGAGAAATCAACCCTCTAACCCGAGTCAAGGATTGGTTATCATGAACAATGTCCCTTTAGTGCAGTTGGACATTGAACAACCAATCATTGAGGATCCACAAGTAGTTGATAACTTACCAGTAGATGAGGCTCCTTTGGATACACCAGAATTGAATGAGCAACCAGTTGAACAACATGATCTTTCGGAGAATGTTGAACCAATATTAAGAAGGTCTACTAGGAAAGGAAATCAGTTATTCCTAGTGATTACATTGTGTATCTACAAGAGTATGATTTCGATATTGGGTTCGTTAATGATCCAGAGACGTTTTCACAAGCCATGAACATCAAAGAATCAAAACTTTGGCTCGATGCTATGAAGGATGAGATGGATTCGATGGCATCTAATGGAGTATGGGATCTTGTCGAGTTGAACAATGGGGCCAGGGCTATAGGCTGTAAATGGGTCTTTAAGACCAAGACTGACTCATTAGGCAACATTGAGCGTCGTTATAAGGCAAGACTCGTAGCCAAAGGATTCACTCAAAAAGAGGGAATCGATTACAAGAAGACCTTCTCTCCTATATCTAAGAAAGATTCTCTCCGCATCATAATGGCGGTTGTTGCACATTTTGATTTAGAGCTGCAACAAATGGATGTGAAAACGGCATTTCTCAATAGTGATCTAGAGGAAGAGGTTTACATGAAACAACCTGAAGGTTTTTCCTCTAGGAATGGTGAGCATTTGGTTTGTAAGCTGAAGAAATCCATATATGGGTTGAAACAAGCTTCCCGCTAATTGTATCTAAAATTCCATGAAGTCATCTATTCATTTGGTTTCGTTGAGAACATCATGGATCAATGTATATATCAGAAGGTCAGTGGGAGCAAGATTTGTTTCCTTGTGCTATATGTGGATGATATTCTGCTTGCAACCAATGATAAGGGGATGCTACGTGAGGTGAAACAATTTCTTTCTGAGAACTTTAATATGAAGGATATGGGTGATGCATCTTATGTCATTGGCATTAAGATCCATAGAGACAGACATAGAGGTATATTAGGTCTGTCACAAGAAGCCTATATTAATAAAGTCTTGAAAAGATTCAGAATGAAAGATTGTTCACCAAGCCCAGCTCCCATTGTGAAGGGTGATAGGTTCAATTTGAACCAGTGCCCGAAAAATGATCTTGAGCGGGAACAGATGAAGAACATTCCATATGCCTCAGCTGTTGAAAGCATTATGTATGCACAGGTCTGTACCAGACCTGATATTGCTTTTGCTGTGGGAGTGTTGGTTAGATACCAAAGTGACCCGGGAATGGACCGCTGGAGAGCTGCGAAGAAGGTGCTTAGATATTTTCAAGGCACTAAGGATTACATGCTTATGTATAGACGGACTGATGAGTTGGAGGTGATTGGCTACTCAGACTCAGACTTTGCTGGCTGTGTTGATACCCGGAAATCAACATCCGGTTACATCTTCATGCTTGCCAGTGGAGCTGTTTCATGGAAGAGTGCTAAGCAGACACTGACTGCCACTTCCACTATGGAGGCCGAGTTCGTTTCCTGTTTTGAGGCTACCTCACATGGTGTATGGCTTAAGAGTTTCATTGGTGGGCTTAGAGTTGTTGATTCCATATCTAAGCCATTGAGGATATATTGTGACAATTCAGCTGCGGTATTCATAGCTAAGAATAATAAGAGTGGAAGTCGAAGTAAGCATATCGACATTAAGTACTTAGCCATTAGAGAACGTGTTAGAGATAAAAAAAGGTGGTCATTGAACACGTTAGCACTGAATTGATGTTAGCTGATCCTTTGACTAAGGGCATGCCACCGTTTAAATTTAAGGATCATGTAGAGAGAATGGGACTTGGTCCCACATTTTGATTGTAATTGAAACTCTTATTAATAAGATGATGTTTCTCATTTTAATTTGTATACACTAAAGTTTTATTGAGAAAAATCATTGTTGTTTGGACTGAGAATAAACATAAGGTTTATTCATTAAGTAAAAATGGGTTGATTTAGAAACATTTTACATAGTAATACATGGAAGATAATACTCACCATTAGAGGAACTATCGCCATGATTCATGTGATTTGTTTCTTCTGTAAGTGAAATATATGGACCAAGTGGGAGAATGTTGGCATATTTCTTGATCATAGGTTGACAAAATCTGGCTATTGCCATATATAACCTATGATAATCAATGCCAAATAAATTGTCCATTATTTCATTGATTCTCTGACCATAAAAGGATGTTCTGTGATGGTTTGAACTATCGGTTGTTGAGTTGGTCAGAATAGGAGAGGCTCCAGTTCACAAACAAAGAGCAAGAATTCGGTCCCCAAGCATCACTTGCTCTATCATACACCATCTAGTGAGCATTCGAGTGCTTGGAAGGCCTGTGATTGACACAGAGAAGATTGTCAGATTCAGGAATCGCTTCAATAGCAAAGTTACAGAGTGCAATAGCTGGAGGTTAGATCCTATCGCTTCCGCATTTGATTGTTTTAACATGTTTCATATTGTGTAGAAGCATGTTAGGCTTGTCTGATGTACTTACAGGGGAAGCTTAGCTATTGAAGTTGTCAAAAGAACAGGATGCAAATACACTGGCATCACTCTATCGGAGGAACAAATGAAATTTGCACAAGCAAAAGTGAAGGAAGCCGGACTTCAGGTATGTGATGGTAGTGGCCTGCAAATAATTGTGTTGATACTTACCTCAGGTTCCTTATTAATCTTCCTATTCAAACTTAACAAATATCGTGCTATCAGGACAACATCAAATTTCTTCTCTGTGACTATCGCCAGTTACGCTGTAGTTGCAAATATGACAGAATCATATCTGTGTAAGTTATGTATTCACTGAGTAGATTAATACTATTACATACTGGCATGAAAATTAATGCCAAGATTTCCATGTTTTCTCTAGTGAGATGATAGAACATGTTGGCAATAAATACGTCGAGGAATTTTTTCGATGTTGCGAGTCATTGTTGGCTGAGAAGGGACTTTTCATCCTTCAGGTAATGATCAAATGGAAACAATAGAAAGTGTGCCTTTCTGTAACCTTGGAAGGTTCTAAGCTCTTGCTGCTTTTTTGTAAAATTAGGCCAACTTAATAAAGGTATCTGTTTAACTTTAAAGCATTGCTGATGGTTAAGAGTGGTGATCATTTGTCTTTAGTTCATATCAATGCCAGACGAGCATTTCGAGGTGTACTTCCGAAGTGCAGGCTTTACGAAGGAATATATCTTCCCTGGTGGATGCCTGCTTCCTCTGAGTAGGATTTTATCAGCCATGGCAGCAGCATCCCGACTTAGGTAACAACCACTGTTTTTTTACACAACTTTATCTTTATTCTCCACGTTTTTTCTGCAAATTAATTGAAGGATTATCTTACAGTGTGGAGCATGTGGAAAATATAGGATCAAGTTATTTCCAAACACTGAAATGCTGGAGAAAAAATTTATTGGAAAATCAGAGGTACTTCAATGACTTTCTCATCTAATTATCTACAGGCACAAGTGCTAATTAATGTAACTGATCAGGTCATCAAAGCTATTAGATATGTTTGACGATGGAAGATTCATCTTTGTTTTTCAGCAAAATTCTGGCTTTGGGGTTTGATGAGAAGTTCACGAGGACATGGGAATATTACTTTGATTACTGTGCAGCTGGTTTTAAGTCTCGTACGCTGGGAGATTACCAGGTAATTAAATTCCCTGAAATAGCAGAAAATATAATTGCCATGTGGCAATATGTTATATATGTTTGGTAAAACAATCCACGTTCTTTGAAACTGTTGTTGAATGATCTGAGACAAGATGTCTGGTGCAAGACTTGAGTTAGCTTGTCTACCAAAAAACTCAGGCTCAGTGCTGAATTTTCCTCTCTTTCTCTATCTATATATAATATGTATATGTATTGTAGGTTGTATTTGCTCGGCCTGGCAATTTTGCTGCACTTGGCGATCCATGCCAAGGTTTTCCCTCAGCATATTCATATTAATTCAACCAGGATCAAACTGGAGCTGTTGCTTCAGCCTATACGAATATACGAATATATATACATACATATATATATATATATATATATATATTCTCTCCCCACATTTACTTGTATTAGTGTTGGACACGTGTGCTTAAAAAATAAAAATTAACATAATAATTTGAATGGATATGTAACGAAATTTTTAAATAAACTTATGAAATTTGGAAGTTTTATTATTATTGCATATAGAATCTATCTCTCTCTCTTTCTCTCTCGCACAGACATGATTATTCGTGTCGTGTAAAACATGAAAATTGTGTCAAAATTAGTATCGATACGCAAAAAATAAAATATAATTACCGTAAAATAAATTCTTACAAAAAGATTACAAGAAACATGAAAAATATAAGTCTAAAAAATAATACAAGTTCAAATTAAGTTGGACAAAAATAATTAAAAATGAACTAGTATAAAATATATTTAAAAAATTATAACTATCAAGCTAAGTTAAACTTGGACTTAAAATGGTGAATCAAGCTTGAGTCGATTTTTCATTCTACCTTTATTTTCAAGTCTAGCTCATTTAAAGGACTTAATATTTTTTGTCCAAACTTGCCAAAATTTTGGACTAACTTTCAGACTTAAACCGGTAGTTCGACCCTTAAACAAAATTTTTTGAATTCATTCTTAAAATTTTAAAAATTTTATTATTTTATAAATGGATAATTATTTCATACATTGTTAGTGGAATATCTTTATTCTACAAGCAATGTTAGGATTGTGACACATTTTTTATAAAAATATTAAAAAATAAATAAATAAAATAGGACATATGTCACGATCCTAACCCGCTTATGGAATAAAAATATTCTATTGACAGTGTCTATAATAATTATAGATCTATTGTCTTATTTTATAATTTTTTTATTTTTATGAGAGAAGACTTTATCCACATCATTTTAGAAAGTTTGAGTTTTTTATAAAACAATTTAAAAATTAAAATAAAACTCAAATAAAAGATTGCAGACTATAAATACATTTCACCTTTTAACTGAGTGACGAGCAGTGAGTTTGTATGCTTGCACGTATATGTATTTGTAATGAATACATTACAATTACAAATAAAAGAACAATTTTTGGGCTTTTGTATTTGTAATGAATTTGTTACTTAACTTGCTTGATGGCCTTATGTTCATATGTTTGCACGTGTATCATATGCCTTCTATGAGCTTATGCATTTGCAATGACCTTTGTAGACACCCCATTTTGTTCGGGGTCTTTTAATGTTATTGAGCCTATTGAGTTTGATAATTAGAAGATGAATTTAATTTTTTGTTTATTACTAAAAATAAAAATATAAAAAAATGAAAAGAAAATAAAAATGGAAAAAAATAATAAAAAATAAAGTGGCCAAGCTCCAAAGAAAGGAAATTTAAAAAGGAAAATCAAGATCTCAACATAAGGAAAAGTCAAAAATCTGATTTGGAAATTAAAGGAAAAAATTAAAATTTAAATAAAATCTGGGTAGAAATTGAAAAAGAAATTAATTCAGAGATTGTAGACATCATTTTTGTCCAGGCACAATTTTGGTAAGATCAATTTTCAACTCTCGAACAATTGCATTTCAGAATTTGATTTCGGGAGTTAATTTGAGCTTTTAAAATATTGGATAGATATGTTTGGTCTTAGAAATATTGACTAGGCTTTAAATATAAATTTTGAAATAAAATGGAAATTTGGATTTGGAAACTTTGGAGAAAGTCAATAAAAAATCATGAAAATTAAATGAGATTTAGGTGGAATTTGGTTTTGGGAAGAAATCTTGTAAATTGAATGTTTGTTTAAGTCTTTTGAAAAAGGTATCAAAATTTTGAATCAATATGACAAGAAGAACCAAAAGGAAATAAATCAAGAAAAATTAAAATAAGAATCACGTATGGGATCTTTGGATTTTGATTTTGAAATTGATCCGCATATTTTAAGGAGGAGATATTGAGGCTATAAAAACAAGAGAATTAGGGTTAAAAGGAGGACACAGCCGCGCTTCATGATCTTTATTATAACCTTGCCTCAGCATCACCATTCGGGGGAGAGAGCCACCACCCTTAGTTGCCCAAACCTCATCACCGCCAATAACCACGCTTTGCTACTTTTTGGCCTCTGTATCGCTGCTTGCAACATTGCTCCAAGATCGCATTTTCCTCTCCTTCCATTCTTACACATTACCGAGCCCCCTCCACCGCTCTTGCTCATCTTGCGTCCAGTCTTGTACCGAAACCACCCTGCTCTTGTCGATTGAAACAACCTACTGTTGCTGCTCTTTTGCTGTCCTCGCCTCGCCCCTTGCTTTTCTTTATCGCACCTCTATTGCCTGAGCTTGTTGCCGATTCGTCGTTTACTCTCACTTCTGCGCTGTCGTGCGTTATTGCTACTGGATCCTTTGGCGCCTCATTTCCATACTGCTACAAGATTGCTGCACTACAATGCCTTATAGACAGTGCACCTAGGATTTGACGTGCCCTGCCTAATTGGTTCTGATTTGAAAATCCTTGTAACACCCACTGGTGACCGGCCTTCGTTTGTGAAAAGAAAAAGCGATCGATTTTGGCAAAGAAAAGGAAGGGAGGCTCGTGATTCGTATACAGCATGCCATCGCCGCCTTTGCCATTTTTTTTTTGGTTTTTGCTACAACAATTCTGTCCTCTACTACATCGCCGGTCTTCTTTGCTACCTGTGCTTGCCGCTGCACATCATCATTTTCATCTTAGCCGTACACCTCTACTACACCTGCTCGCTTTTACTTGTGGTTGGCTGTCATTGAAGTTGGAACAATTTGAGTAGTGGGTCACGTGAAGTCTTCATAGAAAAAGGAGAAAGACATCTACAGGTAATAAGAAAGAGGTACGTTGGCTTAAGGTTTAATTAATTTAACATAATTTTAAGTAACAAATAGAAATTCATGATAAGAAAGATTAATATAATTTAATGTTTAGAATTATTTTAACCTAATATAATTAGATAAATAAAATAATTTGTATAATAAATCAATTTGAGTTAATATGAATATTAATTTTGCATGTGAATAAATATGGTTTGTATTTTAGTATAATTGGATTTATTTTGTATAATTCAGTTTGTATATGTAATTAAGATTTGATGAATTAGCTTATTTTTAAGATAGGATTTTTGGAGTTTAACTTTAGAAAATATGAACCTTTAGGAAAATATAATTTCTCAGGTTATAAAAAAAATATAATGAAATAGAATAAAAGTTAGATAAAAATAAAGATTACAAAATATAAATACAAATTATCCGACGATGGAATTTTAAAGGTACTACGCTTGAGTAATACTTTTAGATATCTTGAGGTGAGGAGATTCTTTTTAAATCTTACCAGCTTGATGGAAGATTTAAAAAGATATTTCCAATATTTAAAATTCAAATTTATTATTAAAAATTGAAATAAGAATCAATTAAAATTAATTACAATTAAAGGAATAAATAATCAAATTAGAAATAAAGAATTCTAAAATTAATATATTTAGAAATAAAATAGATTAAAATAATAATGTACCTAAATTTTCCAACTACGGAATTCTAAAGAACTGCGCTTGAGTAGTACTTTTAGATGTCTTGAGGTAAGAAGAGTTTTTTTAAGTCTTGTCAGCTTGATGGAAGATTTAAAGGACATTTTCAAGATTTAATAAATTTAATTATAAAAAATAAAAATTAAATTAGATTAAAAATAGTAAATTAAAATTAAGTTTATTATAATAAAGAATAAAGATCAAATTAATAAATTAGAATTAAAATTAGAAAAGAATTAAAATAAATAGAAATTAAATTAAATTAAATTAAATATTTTAATAAATGTGAATTATTCCAAGGATGGAATTTAAAGGAAATTGTGCTTGAGTAGTTTCTTTAAAAATTCCTAAGGTGAGAAAGTTTCTTTAAGGTCTTACCAACTTGATGGAAGGTCTTTAAGAAAATCTTCAACATCAAATAATTCATGTTTATTTAAAGATAAAAATATATGAAATAATAATTTATATAAGAAAATAATAGAATAAAATAGGATAAAATAATAAATGGAAATTGGATAGGAGTCAAAATAGGGTTTGCATAAAATATTTAAACAATCCGATGACAGAGCCTCTTCAAGAAAGGCAATTAGTCCTACTTGAATACTCCTGAGGTGAGAAAAACTTTTAGGTTATCCAACCAGCTTGATGGAGGAGACTTAAAAGATTTTTCATTATTTAATTATATCGAGATTAAAGTAAAAAGGCAAAATTAGGATAACCTTAGATTATTTGGTACCATTTTAGGATGGGCGTTGTGAGGGGGCTAATCCTTCCTCACACGTAACCGCACTCCCGAACTTAGAACTCTTAACATTGTGAGAACCGTGTATTTAGGTACTGTTTCACATGTAAGGACACTCACACTATCCATTTTCTGTGAATTTCGCAGATACGAGCCAATACAGAGTGGTGGGCCCCCACAGGTTATACAGTACCGGATGGACTTGAGACCGGACAGATAATACACAAAGAGTCTAATAAATATACGGTATGAATTTTAAGTCTAAATTTCCTCATTTAGATTATTTTTGAAGAGTATGGAAACAAATTAGGAAATGACGTTTAAGTCCATAACCCGGTGGCATTTTCGTAAATTGAGGTCAAAATCAATGGGAATTTAATGCAGTGATTAAAGAATGATATTCTACATGAAAATAAGTCCTGGGTTATGTAAATAGATACACTGAATCGGTAGTCAAATTAGAATTCTACGTGATTTACCCGATAAGTGTATTTTTGTAATTTCACCTTCTCGAAAAGGTTAAACCCGAGCCAAACCCCAACCATTTATCAAAATACACTTAATATGAATTTTTGGTGATGGAAAATAAATTTTTGGAGTTCAACTGCCTAGTGATAAAAATTTCGGAAGAAAAGATCGAAAAACCCATCATTAATGGCATTTTTGTAATTCTTAGCATTTTTTAAAATAACTACAAACTATTTTATTAATTGTTTTGCTACTGCCGGACACTGTTGCAGCTTCTTCTTCTCTTCAATCCTTTAACCTCTGTAGACACCTAATTCTATCCGAGCAGTTTCAAAATAAAAAAAAATAAAAATTAAAAAAAAATAAAAAAAATAAAAAAATAAAAGAATAATAATAATGAAGGAGATAATTAAGGTGAAATTAAATATGAAAATTCATTACCTAAAGTAAAAAAATTGAAAAGGAAACAAATTAAAAAGGGTCAAACAAAAATAAATGATAAAATAAAGATCCCATGATTTTGGGATCAATGCATTAAAATCAAAATTTTTCTTTCTTAAATAAAAGGGGGATTTTTTGGTTTTAAAAGGGGAGAGAAAAAAAGATACAGGGAGGAGGAAAAAAAAACCCTAGAAAGGCAGAAGAAAAAGAAAAAAAACCTAAAAAATTTTTCTACTACTCTTAGCCACCATCCTCTGTCATCCTCGCTACAGTCCACGGAGACACAGCCACGCTTCATCATCTTCATTGTAACCTTGCCTCAGCATCACCATTCTCCCACTGCTAGTCTGTCAGCTCTGTACCAGCGCCATCACTGTTCCTTGCTTACTCCTCTTGCACCCGTCTTTTGGTCCACGGTTTCCAACTCTTCCACCTGCACCATCGCTGTTTTGCTGTCACCGTGTGGAGCTTTTACACCGCGCTTCAACGTTGCCGCTGTTGCCTGATTTTCATCACCACGGCATGCTTGCTTCATCGCTCCTGAATCGAATCTCCTTCATCCTGCGTCAAGGTTCCTGCTCATCTCGCGCTTGTCCCTGCTGCTATTGTACCTTGTATTGCCACTGCATTATTGCTCATTGTGTTGCCCCCTACCGCATAGCAGTCACTTCCTTGTCGTAATCCATTGTGCTGTGATGTTCTGACAATTGAAAGCAACAAACGGAGAAAGCAAGTGGAGATAGTAAATAAAATAGGAATTTGGTAAACTAACTACACGGTTTGGTGGCTAAGTTGATTGGCTATAAAGCCAAGAGATATAGAGAGAATACGAAGGGGAGAAAAACCGAGAAACCTTGGAAAAAAAAAGATCAGAAAATCATCATCACCACCGTCATCTTGCTTCGTCACTATCACTGCCAAGCCCTACCGTCGCTGCTCCCATCGTCGAATCCCTACTGCTGAGCCCTACCCTGCGTTCCTTCCTTCATTGCAGGCAGTACAACACTGCACCGCTACTACCCTTGCCGCATCTAACCTTGCTGCTCTGCTTCATAGCTTCTCGGTTGCGGCCATCGCTGAGTTGTTGTGCCATTTGCCGCCTCACCATCCTTCATTCGTTGCTACGTCACTGCCGGTTCATCACCATCGTCGCTTTTGCTACATAGTTTATTTTCAAGCTTATTGCTATTGTGAAGGTAATAACTATTAAATATTTGCTGAGCAAGTTCACGTGCAGCCATCATGATTTCTTTGGCTCTTGTCTTTTGCTAATTAACTTTGCATTTTTTATGTGACATCATATCATTTGTTAGTACTTTATTTTATTTTCATTTTCATTAAAAATATATATAAAAAGTGTTCATGTCTCTTTTCTAAAATAAATATACGTATGCCTTAGGAAAAATATAATTTTTAATGTCTAAGAAATAGGAAATCAAATAAATAAGGATTATAGAATTTAAATAAATAAGAAATTCCGATGATAAGATTTCAAAGAAATCACAAGTAGTGATTCTTCGATAATCTTTAGGATCGAGAAAAATCCTTAGATGTTACCAGCGTATTGGAACATTTAATTGGTTTTATCTCGATTTCAAAATTCTTTAAATAAATTAATATAAAAAATAAAAATAAATTAATCAAATATAAAATTTAAAATGAACAAATAAATAAATATAAATATGAATTATAAATAAATAAATAAAATATAAATTTAAAAGAATACCCTATGATAGGATTTCTTAGAAATCACAAGTAGTGATTCTCTGATAATCCTTAGGGTCGAAATGAAATATTTGAATATTACCAGCGTATTGGGGTATTCAAGTAATTTTAGTTCGATGAAATAAATTAATAAACAAATAATAAATAAATAAAATTTTTAAACAAATAAATAAGAGTAAAAAATTGTTACAATTAACCTTCGGAAATAAATGATAATTAAAAATTAAATAAAAGGTATAAGTTTTAAAGATTTTCCGATGATGAGATGTTACGGAATTCACAAGTAGTGATTCCTAACTGATCTTTAGGTTAGAGAGATCTGCTAAATGTTACCAGCGTATTGGAATATTTAGTATGATTTTTCAATAAAAACAAGATTTTATAAATATAAATAAATTACAAAATAATAATATAAGTATAAATGAATTAAAAAATAATAAAATGAAATAATCGATTTCTCATGTGCATCATTTATATTTTGATTGCATCATTTGCATCCATGAAATTTCAAAATAAGTGTGAATCTCCCGAGGATGGGATTTTATAGAAATCGCAAGTAGCGATTTTTAAGAAATCCCTAGGTGAGAAAATTATCCGAAATGCTATCAAAAGTATTGGGGTACTTCGGAATAATTTTCAATACAAAAGATTCTCATTTATTTCAAATAAAAAATAAATTTAGCATAAATAAAAATAAAATTTAATATTTCAAATAATAAGCAAATAAAAAATTGATTTCAAAATAAATGAAGTTCTTTTTAAATGTTTAATTAAGACCATTTTATTAAGATCAAAAGATAAGACATGATTAAGTGGTACCGTTTTCTAACGGGCATTGTGGGGGTGCTAATCCTTCCCCACGCGTAACCGAACTCCCGAACCCTAACTTTGTTTTCGCAGACCAAAAATTATTTTTTTGATAAAACTTAATTAATTTTAAGATTTTATTAAAAAGATAAATAATTTTAGGTGACCAATCACACCTAGTCAAAAAAGATTGGTGGCGACTCCTCTTTATTGTGTTTATCCAAAATCGTCTAGCGATCGAGTCCCCAGACGAAAATCGTTACGACAGCTTGGCGACTCCGCTGGGGACGTTAGAGAGTCGAACCATAATTAATCATGTCTTATCCAAAATCTTAGTTAATGGTCTTAATAAATATTTAACAAAACTCTTCATAAAAAAAAACAAAAAAAGTGTGAATCATTTTCATTTTTGCATTTTGTTGATTTTGTTCATTTGCACGCATGACACGTTCATTTGCATATATCAACCCTACACTCGGGTTTGTCCCTTTTAGGAGAAAGTATAGTACCTTTGCTCTCGTGAGGTAATAACCTCCGCAATGGCAAGTGAAATACTCTCACTCAAGTTGAACCCATTCCGTCTATAGCCTATCATGGGTGAGGATTGGGGTGCCTTACTAGTCTAGCGTGGACGTTAGTAAGGAACAATTTGAGAACCTCTTGTCCTTTAGAACTCCAAAGCATACATATAGTAAACTTAAGAGGACCAACTTGGGATAGGGTCCTGTTAACCCAAAGAAAATACCTATTACTTAGGACACATCTTTGATCATCTATGGTTGCTTTTGTTTGACATGTGAGACACTAATAGGGAATTATAGGTTCTTTAGCAAAACATTTCCATGCATTTTTCATCCATGACTTGTTTTTAGGTTTTACGCATGTAGCATTTTGTTCATTCATTCATCTTCTTTCATTTTTCAAGCATCACCACATGTGAAATGATAAATTCTTAATTGTGGTAATAAAAGATTTGAAGATAGCTCGACCAAAAGTTCATTCACACAACACTCGTTATCGAGCTAAGATCATGGAAGAAGAATCAAGCACGCACATGGAGAAGATGGAAAAAGCTCAAGAGGAAATGAGGGGGCAACTAGCCCAAATTGCTGAATTATTGAAAAATCTAAGCAAGGGCAAAGGAGTAGTAGACGAAGTTGCAGTCCAAGAAGGGGTTCAACAACACAGTATGGAAGATCCTATCTATCCTCCTGGATTCGGTCCATTTCCAAGTCAAACATCTCAAGAAAGAAGATATCCACCTACTTACGCTGCTATACCCCAGGTGTTTGGACAAGCTCACTTCCAAGGACCCGCCCATCCTTCCCAAGGCGCAAAATCTACTGATCCCATCGAGGTGCCCGATTTAGATGACCCAAGGGAAATTGAGAAGTTGAAAGCCAAACAAGTAGAAGAGAAAGATGAGGTGAAGTCACAACAAAAGATTAATATGTTGGAGGAAAGGATTCGAGCTATTGAAGGCTTAGACTTTTATGGTTCCATGGATGCTACTGGGTTGTGCTTGGTGTCAGACTTGGTTATTCCACCCAAGTTCAAAGTGCCAGAGTTTGAGAAGTATAATGGAACTTCCTGCCCTAGGTCTCATCTTATTATGTATTGTCGGAAGATGGCTGCTTTTGCTCAAGATGATAAGCTCCTTATTCACATTTTTCAAGAGAGTCTCACTGGATCTGCAGCCAAGTGGTACAATCAATTAGACAAAACTCGAATTATCACATGGAATGACTTAGCAAGGGCATTCATGGCCCAATATCGACATGTTGCTGATATGGCCCCTGACCGTTTATCAGTTCAAAACATGGAGATGAAAGCCAATGAAAGCTTCAAGCAATATGAGCAAAGGTGCCGCGATGTAGCTGCAGAAGTGCAACCTCCTCTTTCAGAAAAGGAGCTCACCATCCTATTTGTGAATACTTTGAAAGCTCCATATTATGATAGGATGATAGGCAATGCCACCAAGAATTTTGCTGATATGGTGTTATCCGGAGAGATCATTGAGAATGCGATCAAGCGTGGCAAGATCGAAGTTCCTAGCAATACTAAGAAGAAAGGAGGAGCCAATAGAAGGAGGGAAGAGGATGCCCATGCTGTTATACACGGGGGGCAACATGGACGATACACTCCACGACACTCTTATCCCATGCCACAACCATATTATCCTGTTCAATACCCACACCAGTCATATCCGCAAATTAATGCTCAACCTAACTTTCACCCTCAAACACCTGCCCCAACTATTCAACCAGTTAAGCAATTCAATAAACAAGAGGGCAATCATAAGACATCATGGCCAAAAAGAGAAAGGACTCCCATTAACCCAATCCCCATGACCTATACTGAGTTGTACCCAAAATTGATCAAAGAGCAACTCATTGCCCCAGTCTATATGGAACCTTTCAAGCCTCCATATCCAAATGGTATAATGAGAATGCTCGATGTGAGTATCATTTCGGGAATCCAGGTCACTCTTTGGAGAATTGCACTACTTTAAAGTATAGGGTGCAAGGTTTGATAAAGGCCGGCATATTGCACTTTGAAACAAAAGGGGAACCGGCTGTGAATGTGAATCCATTGCCCAACCATGGAAATGAGGGATGATTCTTTTGAGGTGAAAGGAGTTTAAGCCATGCAAGTCTGGAGATTTATTAGATTTTTTTTTCTATTATTTCCTTTAAGTAATGCAAGACAGTTTTAAAGTGCTTAAGCTCATAGGCACAAAATAAAGTTTTATGTATGGGCTATCTTTTATTTGGTTTCTTTTCAATAAAGCGACTAGTGTGATGCACTATCATTCTCTCATTTTTTATGTTCATTGGTCATTACCCACATACTCATCATATCTTTCTTTCATAAGTATCCAAATAATGAACATGATGATAATGATGTCAATAAATCTGGAATTCAACTTTGAAAGAACCACTTTTGCTTATGGATTATCAATCTGCCAAGGTGTTCAAGTAAGAAAGAAGAAAATATGTTCACAATTTTCACCAAAATTTGATGGCATGAGAAAAGGTGAATCTCTTATAGAAGTTTGTAACAAGTTTGTATTTGTTCAATAAGTGATCTCCAAGGAGAGTGTTTGCATTTGAAATGATAAATGGCCTTCTTTCACTATCCTTCAAGCGTGAGTAGAATTATCCTTTGATTACCCCTTTGAGCTTATTATATATTTTTGTAATATAACCCACCAAGGATCACCCTCCACATTGGGGGCAAGGAAGATGAAATAAAGTAATTTTGGGGGCAAAAATGAAAGTGTTCATGATGAATCAAGGGGCAAAAAAAAAGCCCATTTTTGTGAAAAAAAAAGAAAGGGGTTTGAATTCAAAAAAAAAAGCAAGAAAGGGCAAAATGCCTAAATGTTTTACTTGATAAAGAAAGTGATCTCTTGGTTTATAAACCTTGAAACACATTTTGGACCTACTATATCCTTTTCTTTCATAAGCCCTTATCTGAGCCTACATTACGTGCCTTTAAAAGCCCATTTTGATCAAATGTAAATGTTTAAATTGAAGAATCATGCATTGAATGAAGACATACTTGTACAATGAGATAACGATCTTTTAAAGGTTCAATGGAGATAAAAGAAGTAGATCAAGTTAAATGAAGAAGTCCATGAGCTTTAGAAGATACCTTGGATCAAAATCGAGAATGCCTATTAGGGGGCATTAATTTGGATTGAGCACTGAAAGTTGAAGTTTGTCAAAGCCAATGAGGTTGAAAATAAAGAAAAGAAAAAATATGAAAAAAATATGAAAAAAAAGAGACAAAAAAAGAAAAAAAAACAAGAAAAAAGAAAAAGGAGGATTCAAATTGAAAGCTCGAAAAGGGCAGTTTGAATCAAATGAGGGGGCACCTAAGTTGAAAACCTGAAAGGGCGGCTTAGGAAGAAGGTCAGCATCAAAAAGTTTTGATACGAGGGCAAGATTGGCAGACACTACATGAAAGAACATATCAACATAAGAGTAGGCTTTTGGAAAAGAATTTTAGATTGACTTGATTGAAATTGTCAGAATGTTCATTAAATGGATACTGAAAACCTTATTCCAAACAGACTGTCCCATTGATTTTTCTTGATTTCATGTTCATTTTCTAAGAATGAATATTTATATCTCTCTTGATCATTTTAAATTTATACCACCCATATAACAAATTGAGAATATGCATAAGTGCATTACATTGGTGGTCGAGTTGGAAGGAAAATAAATAAATGTTGGTAACCTTTTTTGGGTAAATTTTTGAAAAAATATTCTTTTGAGAAATCTTGCATTACTAAAAGAGAGAAAGAAACAAAAATAACAAATGACGAAAACCTAAATTTGAAGGCATGATGGCAAGTCTTTAAGCATAATGAGACCAAGATTCATTAGAAGGTGGGATGAGAAGTGGAGATAGAAGATTTGAATAAGAAGAATCTAGCAGATATGTGGAACTCGAGGAAAACGAGATGAGCTTGAGAATCTTGTTACCACAATTAAGATTGCATTTACATACATTCATGGAATAATTCAGGGGGCATGACATTAACATTCATAGCATTCATGGTATTCATGGCATTCATTATATTCATGACATGCATGACATTTCATTATTGCATTTTGACATGAACTATTAGGATAAGAAGTTTTGAATGATGAAAATTTTGAAGAAAAGAGAAAGTGTAAGAATAAAATGTATAGGACAAAAATATAAGAGATGGTAATTTGAAAAATGATGAGAAGATGATAAGGAAAATACTGTTGTTGAAAAAAAAAACCTTAGATGAGAGCAAAAGTCCAGTTTAGCTGGCACCTTAAAGGAGGATGAAGCCCAATATTGTTGGCATCAAAATGAAAGTTAAGCCCAGTCAAGCCCATGCTAACTGGCATTCTGAATGAAAGCTTTATTTTTCAAAGTCTCATTGCCTCTGTTGAGAGGAGCTCTTTATTTTTCAAAAAAAAAAGTTCCAATGCCTCTGGTGAGAGGAGCACAAGATTATTTTTCAAAGTTTCGTTGCCTCTGTTGAGAGGAGCTCTTTGTTTTTCAAAGTTTCACTGCCTCTGTTGAGAGGAGCCCTTTATTTTTCAAAGTCTCATTGCCTCTGTTGAGAGTAGCTCTTTGTTTTTCAAAGTTTCACTGCCTCTGTTGAGAGGAGCCCTTTATTTTTCAAAGTCTCATTGCCTCTGTTGAGAGGAGCTCTTTGTTTTTCAAAGTTTCACTGCCTCTGTTGAGAGGAGCTTTTTGTTTTCAAAAGTCTCATAATCTCTAGTGAGAGAAGCTTTTATCCCATTCATCTAGCATTCCTTAGTCTTATGATAGGAAAGATTAGTAAATCTCATTCTACATTCATTTCTTTAGTCTTATGATAGGAGAGACTAAGAAAATTTCATTTTGCATTCCTTAGTCTTGTGATAGGAGAGACTAGGAATTATCATGTTTTACAAAAAAAAAATCATTGATAGGTCTTGCATTCGGACAAAATGGTTGTCTATGTCTTTGCACCATTGCTGTTTCACAGCAAAGCGCAAAGAGGGGCAGCTGTAGACACCTAATTTTGTCCGAGCAGTTTCAAAATAAAAAAAATAAAAATAAAAAAAATAAAAAAATAAAAAAATAAAAAAATAAAAGAATAATAATAATGAAGGAGATAATTAAGGTGAAATTAAATATGAAAATTCATTACCTAAAGTAAAAAAATTGAAAAGGAAACAAATTAAAAAGGGTCAAACAAAAATAAATGATAAAATAAAGATCCCATGATTTTGGGATCAATGCATTAAAATCAAAATTTTTCTTTCTTAAATAAAAGGGGGATTTTTTGGTTTTAAAAAGGGAGAGAAAAAAAGATACAGGGAGGAGGAAAAAAAAACCCTAGAAAGGTAGAAGAAAAAGAAAAAAAACCTAAAAAATTTTTCTACTACTCTTAGCCACCATCCTCTGTCATCCTCGCTACAGTCCACGGAGACACAGCCACGCTTCATCATCTTCATTGTAACCTTGCCTCAGCATCACCATTCTCCCACTGCTAGTCTGTCAGCTCTGTACCAGCGCCATCACTGTTCCTTGCTTACTCCTCTTGCACCCGTCTTTTGGTCCATGGTTTCCAACTCTTCCACCTGCACCATCGCTGTTTTGCTGTCACCGTGTGGAGCTTTTACACCGCGCTTCAACGTTGCCGCTGTTGCCTGATTTTCATCACCACGGCATGCTTGCTTCATCGCTCCTGAATCGAATCTCCTTCATCCTGCGTCAAGGTTCCTGCTCATCTCGCGCTTGTCCCTGCTGCTATTGTACCTTGTATTGCCACTGCATTATTCCTCATTGTGTTGCCCCCTACCGCATAGCAGTCACTTCCTTGTCGTAATCCATTGTGCTGTGATGTTCTGACAATTGAAAGCAACAAACGGAGAAAGCAAGTGGAGATAGTAAATAAAATAGGAATTTGGCAAACTAACTACACGGTTTGGTGGCTAAGTTGATTGGCTATAAAGCCAAGAGATATAGAGAGAATACGAAGGGGAGAAAAACCGGAGAAACCTTGGAAAAAAAAAGATCAGAATATCATCACCACCGTCATCTTGCTTCATCACTATCACTGCCAAGCCCTACCGTCGCTGCTCCCATCGTCGAATCCCTACTGCTGAGCCCTACCCTGCGTTCCTTCCTTCATTGCAGGCAGTACAACACTGCACCGCTACTACCCTTGCCGCATCTAACCTTGCTGCTCTGCTTCATAGCTTCTCGGTTGCGGCCATCGCTGAGTTGTTGTGCCATTGCCGCCTCACCATCCTTCATTCGTTGCTACGTCACTGCCGGTTCATCACCATCGTCGCTTTTGCTACATAGTTTATTTTCAAGCTTATTGCTATTGTGAAGGTAATAGACTATTAAATATTTGCTGAGCAAGTTCACGTGCAGCCATCATGATTTCTTTGGCTCTTGTCTTTTGCTAATTAACTTTGCATTTTTTATGTGACATCATATCATTTGTTAGTACTTTATTTATTTTCATTTTCATTAAAAATATATATAAAAAGTGTTCATGTCTCTTTTCTAAAATAAATATACGTATGCCTTAGGAAAAATATAATTTTTAATGTCTAAGAAATAGGAAATCAAATAAATAAGGATTATAGAATTTAAATAAATAAGAAATTCCGATGATAAGATTTCAAAGAAATCACAAGTAGTGATTCTTCGATAATCTTTAGGATCGAGAAAAATCCTTAGATGTTACCAGCGTATTGGAACATTTAATTGGTTTTATCTCGATTTCAAAATTCTTTAAATAAATTAATATAAAAAATAAAAATAAATTAATCAAATATAAAATTTAAAATGAACAAATAAATAAATATAAATATGAATTATAAATAAATAAATAAAATATAAATTTAAAAGAATACCCTATGATAGGATTTCTTAGAAATCACAAGTAGTGATTCTCTGATAATCCTTAGGGTCGAAATGAAATATTTGAATATTACCAGCGTATTGGGGTATTCAAGTAATATTAGTTCGATGAAATAAATTAATAAACAAATAATAAATAAATAAAATTTTTAAACAAATAAATAAGAGTAAAAAATTGTTACAATTAACCTTCGGAAATAAATGATAATTAAAAATTAAATAAAAGGTATAAGTTTTAAAGATTTTCCGATGATGAGATGTTACGTAATTCACAAGTAGTGATTCCTAACTGATCTCTAGGTGAGAGAGATCTGCTAAATGTTACCAGCGTATTGGAATATTTAGTATGATTTTTCAATAAAAACAAGATTTTATAAATATAAATAAATTACAAAATAATAATATAAGTATAAATGAATTAAAAAATAATAAAATGAAATAATCGATTTCTCATGTGCATCATTTATATTTTGATTGCATCATTTGCATCCATGAAATTTCAAAATAAGTGTGAATCTCCCGAGGATGGGATTTTATAGAAATCGCAAGTAGCGATTCTTAAGAAATCCCTAGGTGAGAAAATTATCCGAAATGCTATCAAAAGTATTGGGGTACTTCGGAATAATTTTCAATACAAAAGATTCTCATTTATTTCAAATAAAAAATAAATTTAGCATAAATAAAAATAAAATTTAATATTTCAAATAATAAGCAAATAAAAAATTGATTTCAAATTGTAGACATCAATTTTGTCCGGGATTGTGAATCTCGAGTCACTCGACGCGTATTTTAAAAAATCAAAAATGAATTAAACCCATGTTTGAATAATTGATTTTATTTTGTTTTATTTTGTTTTGTTTTATTTTTATTTTATATTTATTTTTATATTTATATTTATTTTTATTTTTTATTATTATTATTTTTTATTTTATTTATTTATTTATTTTTTTATTTATTTTTTTATTTATTTTTATTTTTATCTTTTTCTTTTCTTTTCTTTTCATTATTATTCATTTTATTATTATTCCTCTTTCTATTTTTATTTCTCTTTTTATTTCTCTTTTTATTTGTTATTTTATTTTATTTATTTATTTTATTTGATATGAATTTTAGTATTTTATTTTTCTTTTATTATTTACTCATTTATTTATTTTGATAAAAAATGCAAAAAAATTAAAAAAGGAAACAAAACCAAAATGAAAACCCTAATCTGATCGAAACCCTAACCCTGATCGAAACCCCAAACAGAGACTCCACCCCAAACCTTAATCTAAAACCTAACCCCAAACCAAACCCTAAATCAAACAAAACCCCTAACCCCAAACCAAACCCTAATCCAAACCACACCAAACCCTAATCCAAACCCCCAAACCACCCCAGACCCTAACCAAGCCGTGACCCAAAATGAAATCCAAACCCCCAAACCACACCAAACCCTAACCAAGCCGTGACCCCAAAATGAAATCCAAACCCTAATGGCCGCCAGACACGAAAAAGGAAATGCCTTGTCTTCAGAATCTGCAAGGAAATCAAAGAAAATAAAATCACGACATTAAAAGCACAATCACAACCAGATCTGAGATTCGATTTCGAAAAGTTAAATCAAAATCAGATCCGAGATCTGATTTCTGACTTTCCAAAATACTCAGATCTGATTTTTATTAAAGGGGAGCGGACACAAAAAAGGGGGAGAGGAACAACCAGAGAACGAACAACAGAATTAAAATAGATCAGTGGCATTCTGTTTAGGATTCGGGGAATTAAGGTTTTTAGTTTGGGGGTTCAGATCTGGAATTGGCGGATCGATTTAGTGTCTAGAATCCCTAGATCTGGTTTCAGGGAGAGGAAAGGAAGATTTCTGGAGTTTTTTTTTAGATATACATCTAGTCATTTACGGTGGTGTACGGCGGAGCAAGACGCCGGAATCTGGATAAGTTGAATTTTTCGGTCACCGGGTATCGCACGGTTTGAGAGAATTTGAGAGATTTTTTTTTCTGGAAGGCTAGGTTTTTGTCCGAAAAACTCGGAAAGGAAGCTTAAATACTGCTTTGGAACGACGCCGTTTTTGAGTGCCTAACCCGCGTGCCGACCCGCGCGTTGACCCGCGTCCGACCCGACCCGATCGCAAGGTTTTTTTATTTTCTATTTTCCGAGAATTTCCATTTTTTATTTTTATTTTATTTATTTATTTATTTATTTTATGTTATTTTATTTTATGTTATTTTATTTATTTATTTATTTATTTTCTATTGATGATTGTTGTGTAAATTTGTAATTAATACAGTAATTTAATTAACAAAATTACACAATAATGTGATCTAAGTAATTGATTTGATAAGTTATTTGATTTAATTAGATGCATGAATGGTATGATTTAACAAGTATTGATCTGATTTAATTAATGTAGCATGTGAATATAAATTGATGTATTTTTTTTATTATTTTATTAATTTGATTGTTTAGTTTAATTTAATTAGTATGATTTAATTTAATTAGCATGATTCAATATAATTAGCATTACTTCTTTAGTTTTTTTTAAATAAAATTCATATGATGTGCTCAATTTAGTGTATGATAAAAGTATTGTCAGAATTTATGTAGTCCAAAATTGCAATGCATTAGAAGAATATAATAATAAACATTTTAAATAAAATAAATGTAAATATTCCGACGACGGAACTCCGAGGAGATTGCGATCGAGTAATATTCTCAGAAATCTTGAGGTGAGGAGGTCCTTTTTAAGTCTTACCAGCTAGATGGAAGATTTAAAAAGTCATTTCCGACATTTAAAACTCAAAATTATTAACAAAATTGAAATAAGAATTAATTAAGATTAGTTACAATTAAAAGAATTAATAATCAAATTAGAAATTAAGAGTCATAAAAATTAATATATTTAGAAATAAAATATTTTAAAATAATAATAAATACGAATGTGAATTACTCCGACGATGGAATTTTAAAGGTATTGCGCTTGAGTAGTGCTTTTAAATATCTTGAGGTGAGGAGAGTTCTTTTAAGTCTTGCCAGCTTGATGGAAGATTTAAAAGACATTTCCAAGATTTAATAAAGTAAATTATAAAAATAAAAATTAAATTAGATTAAGAAATAGTAAATTAAAATTAGGTTCAATATGATAAAGAATAAAAATCAAATTAATAAATTAGAATTAAAATTAGGAAAGAATTAAAATAAATAGGAATTAAATTAAATATTTTAATAGATGTGAATTATTCCGAGGATGGAATTTAAAGGAAATTGCGCTTGAGTAGTTTCTTTAAAAATTCCTAAGGTGAGAAAGTTTCTTTAAGGTCTTACCAGCTTGATGGAAGGTCTTTAAGAAAATCTTCAATATCAAATAATTCATGTTTATTTAAAGATATAGAAATATATGAAATAATAATTTATATAAGAAAATAATAACAATAGAATAAAATAAGATAAAATAATAAGTAGAAATGGGATAGGAGTCAAAATAAGGTTTGCATAAAATATGGAAACAATCCGACGACGGAGCCTCTTCAAGAAAGGCGATTGGTCCTACTTGAATACTCTTAAGGTGAGAATAACTTTTAAGTTGTCCAACCAGCTTGATGGGGGAGACTTAAAAGATTTTTCAATATTTAATTATATCGAAATTAAAGTAAAAGGCAAAATTAAGATAACCTTAGATCACTTGGTACCATTTTAGGATGAGCGTTGTGAGGGTGCTAATCCTTCCTCACACGTAACCGTACTCCCGAACTTAGAACTCTTAACGTAGACCAAGCCTTATCCTTAGTTTGAATAGGTGACCAATCACACCTAAGTTAGAATGATTGGTGGCGACTCCATAGTTTTGTGTCTAGCTATTAGGTTTCCCCCGAAACTTGATACGTTACGACAGTTTGGCGACTCCACTGGGGACTTTAGAGAGTCAGGCCATTAGGAAGTTTAAGGTTATCAAAATCTTGCCTAAAAATTTTAAGTTTCATAAGACATTTAAATACACACACTCCACTTACATGTGCATGCATTAGCCCTCGACCCGGGCTTACCTTTTTTAGGAGAAAGTAAAGTAGCTTTGCCTTCGTGAGGTGGTAACCTCCACATAGGCCAGTGAAATACTCCCACTCAGGTTGAACCCTTTCCGTTTGAAGCCTATAATGGGTGAGGATTGGGGTGCCTTACTAGTCCACGTGGACGATAGTGGGGAACAGTCTGGGAACTTTTAGTAATCCATCTATCCAAGCCAAGCATATAGTGAACTTATGATGCCCACTCGTAAGCTAGAGCTTTAGAATTGAAACCTATATTAAGACACCAAGAATGACCATCATCTCATACAAGAAAAATATAAAAAAAAAGAAAATAATAAAATACAAAAAAACATAATGCATATTCTCATTTCTTGCATTTTTCTCTTTTTTTCTGTCTCATAACAAATTGTTACAGATTAAGATCCATTTGCATCCATGGAGAAATTATCGCAAGGGGAGTCAGCCCACATAGTGAAGGAACAATCCGAAAAGGCCCAACGTGAGAATGGTGATTGCCTACTTGTTGGTTTTGTTTCTACTCTGCCAGAGAGGATTCATTTAGACCTAAGACAAAATGACTACACCGAGTTGCTAGGAATTTGGAAGGCATGGGATGAAGAGAGGAAGACAGAATTTCAGAAAAAGTATGGGGACTTGATGCTACTATTATTAGTGGAAGTGGACTTGGATTTGATAAGGGCCATGGTGCAATTTTGGGACCCGTCCTATAGATGTTTTGTCTTCAATGAGGCCGATTTGATGCCAACCGTAGAGGAGTATTCATTCTTGCTCCGTCGTGAGTTAGAAAATCCCAACAAAATCTATTGGAAGAAAAGGAAATCAGGATATCGTAAGAAATTGTCCTCCATGACTGGCCATAGTGTTCAAGAAATTGATCATCACACAAGGCAGAAAGGAGATACCACTTATGTGCCATGGAGTCTTCTACGAAGTTGTCTTCAGAAGCAGTTAACGAAAGAACAACACATGAGCATAATGGCATTAGCTGTGTATGGTATGGCCATGTTCCCTAAATTCTTAGGACACATTGAGGTTACAATAGTGGATTTTGTTGAGCAGCTTGATCATGAGGTGAATGTGGCTCCAGTTATCTTGTCAGAGACTTTTAGGTCTTTAAATTTCTGCCGCTGCAAGGGAGAAGGACGTTTCATCGGATGTACACCATTGTTATACATTTGGATGAAAAGTCACCTTGGAGGTAATGAAGAAAAATTCCGAGAAGCTTATCTCAATATAGTCCCGATAAAAGAATTCTGTGAGAAGACTTGGCCTGCACCGAAGACAAAAAGAGAATGGGTTTCATCATTGCGCAAGACCAAGAAAAAGGATGTTGTTTGGAGGGCACCTTGGATGCCACGAAGATCTATGTTATATGCTTGTGGTGATAAACCATGGGTTCCTCTTTTGGGTATATGGGGTACTATCTCCTATGCACCTCTTATGGTACGAAGACAATTAGGATATGAGCAATTCATTCCAATGACTCAAGGGCTCAGTCAGCATGAGTATACATATGCAGAAGAAGGGTTTGTAAGGAAAATAGAAGACGATGTCAAGGCTTGGAAGGCAACTCTCAGGATTGAGAAAGGAATATTCCCAGAGAAGGACCCTCCCGAATACGCGGTATGGCATGCGAGACGAGGCAAGGATGTTAGGCTTCCACCCGAAGAAGTTCTCGACAAAAGTGAAGAGCCTATACCTCGAGATCCCATGATAGACTTGGAGATTGCCAAGAGGAAATTAGAGGAAGAAAAAAGGGACTTAGAAAGAGAAATTAAGAAACTCAAATGTGAAACAGAGGAGAAGCTGGGGAGAAGGGAACAAGCATATACAAGGGTCCATCAAGAGAAGTATAAGTTGATAGATGAAATCAGATACTTGAAGGAGCAGCTCTCAAGGTCTGAAAACAAACGTTTGCGGGAAGAGAATGAACAACTCAAAGCTGAGATACAAAAGAAGGGGACTGAATGTGAAGAACTTGAAGGCAAGGTCATAAGCGAGCAGATGAGTTCGCAAGGTGCCCTCAATCGATCCCAAGAATACTTGCAGATCCTACAAAAGGTTGTTAATGAGTTGAATGACCTAAAGGAGAAGTATGCTACCTTGAGGAGAGCTCGTGATTCACATCTTCTGGTTTCCATGATTGAACAGATTAATGTCATGGCTCACAGAGCAAGAGACATGGAAGACAGAATAAGGGATTTGAAGCTCGGAGCCAGCCCACTTACCGAGCATGGGGAAAATCTGCTACTATTACTGGATGAGATCCAAGGTCACTACAGTTTGTTGAAGGGACTTAGGTGGACACCTTAGATGTTCTTTATGGATGTAATGGGCCTTTAACTTTGTTCAACAATTGTTATGAGACAAGTTTTTATAAGTTTTTTCTTTTTTTGTTATGCAATAATTTCTCACGAAAATTTTTCTTACTTTTGCTTTTCCTTCATAAGCATTTGATAAAAATAGTTTTATCTAATTGTGATAACAAAGGTACAAAAATAGCCCTTCCAAATCATCCATACCGAACTCGTGCACGAACTAAAGTAATGGAAAATGAGCAATTAGCACGGATTGACAGGATGGAAAGAGTGCAACAAGAGATTGTCAAAGCTCAAGAGGAAACTCGAGAGCAGATGACCAAGATGATGGAGTTGATGATGAGTATGGCTAAGGGGAAAGGAGTTGTGCAAGACCTAACAACGGAGGAATATCCTAATGATGACCCACCATACCCTCCAGGGTTCACCCACCAGGCCCAAATGCCTCCAAAGGTTTATGCTCAGGCAACACCCTCAATGGGAGGACAAGGCCATGCTATAGGCCAAAATCAACCTGGTACAGGGTCTAGTCCTGTCGACCCTATTTTCGTCCCAAACTTGGACGATCCTGTTGAACAAGAGAAGTTGAAGAGAGAAACAGTTGACAATCTAGCTGTAGGGATACAACAGAAATGTGACATGTTGGAGGAAAGGTTGAAAGCCATCGAAGGAAACGACTCCTTTGGGAATGTTGATGCAGAAGAGTTGAGCCTAGTTCCTGATTTGGTGTTGCCCGCAAAGTTCAAGGTTCCGGACTTCGAGAAATATGATGGAACTAAATGCCCGACAACCCATGTTACGATGTTTTGCAGAAAGATGGCAGGATATGCTCGTAATGAAAAGTTGCTCATTCACTGTTTTCAAGATAGCCTTACAGGATCTGCTGCAAGGTGGTATGTTCAGTTGGACAGGAGTCGTATACATTCGTGGAAAGACCTTGCTAGGGCATTTCTAGCCCAATATCGTCACGTAAGTGATATGGCTCCTGATCGCCTCTCTCTCCAAAGCATGGAGAAGAAAACAAACGAGAATTTTAGAGAATACGCTCAGAGGTGGAGAGATGCAGCTGCTGAAGTTCAACCTCCATTGACAGAAAAGGAGTTAACGATGTTATTTTTAAACACTCTCAAAGCTCCTTATTATGAGAGGATGATAGGAAATGTCAGTAAGAACTTTTCTGACATGGTGCTTTCAGGAGAGGCAATAGAAAATGCTATTAAAAATGGCAAGATTGAGGGTGTAGAGGCCAGGAAAGGAGGGTTTCCTAAGAAAAAGGAAGGAGATGTCCAGGTTATCTCTGCAGGAGGTTATATTCACCAACGCCCATCCAACCAATACCAATCTTATCCTCATGCTATCAATTATGTTTCACCCTACCCATATCAACTAAACCCACCAACAAATACTCAGCCCATTTTTCGCTCGCCAACCCTGAGACCAACCCAACCCTTTACTCAACCTACAAACCTAATGAACAACCCTGGAAGGCCACGCTTCAATCAAGAAAGACCCCCTATCACCCCAATCCCCATAACCTATGCGGAGTTATATCCTAAACTGGTGCAAAACCGTCTTATTGCCCCCGTATACCTTGAACCCCTAAAACCCCCGTATCCCAAATGGTATGATCCAAACGCAAAGTGTGCTTACCACAATGACAATGTGGGTCACTCTATAGAAAATTGCTTGGGACTGAAGTATAAAGTGCAGGGCTTGATGAAGGCTGGGCAGTTGAGTTTTGAGGAGCCGAAAGCAGAACAAGTTGTGAATGGGAATCCTTTACCAGACCATGGTGGAGCAGCAGTGAACATGTTAAGCAATGAAAAGAAGGATTACATTAAAAGAGCTGTTGCAGAAATAAAGACTCGTTAAGTCAGGTCTTTGATGTATTAGTGAAGGCAGACATGTTGCAACCAGAAACCTTGATTTTGGAGACCTATATAGATTCGTATGATCCCAATCTGGTTTGTCCATACCACAATGGTGCAGTAGGTCATTCAATTCAGTCCTGTGAAGCTTTTCGTTACAGATTGCAGGAGTTAATGGACTCATATCAAATTGAATTTTGGGAAGGAAGAGGAAAAGGGAATGAGATTAGTGTGATTGATGACGACCTAAAGTCAAAGCCTCTGAAAATCCGCCTTGAGGAAAAATCAAGCCAAGCTAGTGGGATCACAATCAAAGCTCCTATTCCGTTTCCATACAAAGACAACAAGGCGGTACCTTGGAGATATGGCTATGATATAGTAATGAATGGAGAAAGAGAGCATATGTCCCCTAAAAGTCTCGAAACAGCGAATATCACTGGAGTTGGGGGAATGACACGAAGTGGGCGTTGCTATAGTCCTGAAATGTTAGCTAAAGCTAGAAAAGAGAAGGCAGGAATTGTGGAAGGGGATAGGGCTAACCCGATAGAGGTTCAAGAGACAAGATGTCAAGAGTCTATTACGAAAGAAGATGCCGATGAGTTTTTGAGCTTGATTAAGCATAGTGAATACAATATTGTCGAGCAGTTGAACAAAACACCGGCAAAGGTTTCACTCTTATCACTTCTCCTGAATTCTGAGTCTCACAGAAATGCTTTATTAAAGGTGTTGAATCAATCATATGTACCTCCTGATATATCATGGACAAAATGGACAATTTAGTCGGTAATTTGGTGGCTTCAAATTATATATCTTTCAGTGATGATGAGATTCCTGCGGAAGGGAGGGGAAGCACCAAGGCTCTTCACATCACAGTCAGGTGTAAGAGCCACACAATTGGCAGGGTTCTCATTGATAATGGATCGGCTCTCAATGTGATGCCTATGTGCCTTTGCTAAGGTTACCAGTGGATTCATCGTATATGCGGAAAAGCAACATGATTGTCAAGGCATTTGATGGAGTCCGTCGAGAAGTGTTGGGCGATATAGAGATACCTGTGGAGATTGGTCCATGTATTTTCAATATACAATTCCAAGTCATGGATATTACGCCTTCATATACTCTTTTGCTAGGAAGGCCTTGGATACACACGACAGGAGCTGTCCCTTCCACTCTCCATCAAAAGGTGAAGTTTTTCGTGGGGAATCAACAAATCTCAGTTTCGGGAGAGGAAGACATCTTTGTCACTCAATCTCCAAGCACTCCGTATGTTGAGACAACAGAGAATGCATGGGAATGTTCATATCGAGCTTTTGAGTTTGTTAATGCAACCTACATAGGAGAAGGTTCGAAATTATATGCTCCTCACCTGTCAGCAGCTACAGAGATGGTGGTGAAGCAAACCATGGGCAAAGGTTGGTATCCAGGAGTCGGATTGGGAAGAAACCACCAAGGGATTAGAAAGGCCATCACAATTTGGAAAGCAAGGACAGGTTCGGGTTAGGATACAAACCAACTTGGAAAGATAAAGCAAAGAAGATGGAAGAAAAGAAAGAGAGGCGAATAGCACAGTTGAAAGGGGACGAATTTGAAACTGAGAAATTGGTCATTCCTTACCTTTATGACACCTTCTATTGTGGTGGATATCAGACTGGTGATGAAGGAGGGAAATTGGCGATGCAGCTTGAGGGGGATCTCTCTGATTTGTCCATTCACATGGTAGATGAGAAGATATCAGAGGAGAATGTAGCTGGACGGTTTGTGCATGTGACCCCTCCAGGAGCTGAGTTGAAGAATTGGACGATTTTGGAGTTCCCAGAGATTTCCTTTGAAAAGTAATAATGCAATTGTCTTTTTCTTTTATGTTTTGAATATGTTTTGAATAATGCAAGTTGGATTTTTAGTGCTTCAGCCCAAAAGCACCCAAATAAATTTTTATGTATGGGCCAACTTTGTTATTTTCCATTTCAATAAATGATTAGCATTATGCATTCCTATTTTCCCAATCATTTTTTTTTCTTTCTTTCTCTAGCATGCCAACACTGAAAATACCTATAATTTCCCATTTCATCTATTTTCAGGTATCAAAACAATAAACAAGATGATAATAATGTCAATAATTCAGAAATTGATTTTGAAAACCCTGCTCAATTTGGTGAATCTGATGATGAAGATGTCTTTACGGACTACCCTTTACCCCGTGACTTGTTGAGATCGATGGAAGAAGATAGGAAACCAATTGAACCTCATCAGGAAGTTGTTGAAATAATTAATTTGGGAGATGAAAAAGATAAGAAAGAGGTCAAAATCGGAACATCGCTAGCATCAGATGAAAGAAAGGGTCTTAAGGAGTTACTTCGTGAATATGTAGATGTGTTTGCTTGGTCTTACCAAGATATGCCTGGCCTTGATACTGATATTGTGGAGCATAGATTGCCTTTGAAACCAGAGTGCAAACCGGTACAACAAAAGTTAAGACGCATGAAGCCGGAAATGTTGTTGAAGATCAAAGAGGAAGTTAAAAAGCAATTTGATGCAGGTTTTCTTGAAGTGGCCAAATACCCGGAGTGGGTAGCTAATATTGTCCCTGTGCCTAAGAAGGATGGAAAGGTGCGGATGTGAGTGGATTATCGGGATTTGAACAGAGCTAGCCCTAAAGACAATTTTCCACTTCCTCACATTGACACCCTTGTGGACAATACAGCGAGACATTCCATATTTTCATTTATGGATGGCTTTTCCGGCTATAATCAAATCAAGATGGCTAGAGAAGATATGGAAAAGACTACTTTCGTGACAATGTGGGGAACATTTTGCTATAGAGTCATGCCATTTGGATTGAAGAACGCTGGAGCTACATATCAAAGGGCTATGGTTAGTCTTTTCCACGACATGATGCATAAAGAGATTGAGGTGTACGTGGATGATATGATTGCAAAGTCTCGTGAAGGAGAAGACCATGTGGCTAATCTTAAGAAGCTCTTTGAAAGGTTGAGGAAGTACCAGTTGAAGTTAAACCCAGCCAAGTGTACATTTGGGGCAAGATCTGGAAAATTATTGGGATTTGTAGTTAGCGAAAGGGGGATAGAAGTTGATCCGGACAAAGTGCGTGCCATTCAGAACTTGTCCCCTCCTCGCACCACCAAAGAAGTAAGAGGTTTCTTAGGGAGGCTAAACTACATATCCAGGTTTATATCTCAACTTACTTCAAAATGTGATCCAATTTTCAAGCTTCTTCGTAAACATGACTCTGGGGAATGGAATGAAGAATGTCAAAAGGCCTTCGATAAAGTCAAGGAGTACTTATCAAACCCGCCTGTGTTAGTACCTCCTATTCCTGATAGACCTTTGATTTTGTACTTGACAGTTTGCGAAGGTTCAATGGGATGTGTACTGGGGCAACGAGATGAGAATGGCAAGAAAGAACAAGCCATCTATTACCTAAGTAAGAAATTCATTGACTACGAAGTGAAGTATTCTCAATTGGAAAAGATGTGTTGCGCTTTAGCTTGGACAGCCCAAAGACTCAGACAGTACATGTTATATCACACGACTTGGTTGGTGGCCAAACTTGATCCTTTGAAGTACATTTTCGAGAAACCATCTTTGTCTGGTAGAATAGCAAGGTGGCAAGTCATGCTTTCTGAGTATGATATTATATATGTGACTCAAAAGGCCATTAAAGGGAGTGTAATCGCTGATTTCTTAGCAGACCGGGTTGCCGATGACTATGTGCCTATGAAACTCGATTTTCCAGATGAGGATTTGATGGCTGTATTTCAGGTAGAAGAAGAGAAGCTAGCTAAGAAATCATGGAGAATGTTCTTTGATGGAGCATCCAATGCTTTTGGGCGAGGAGTAGGAGTGGTCCTGATATCCCCAGAAGGAGATCATCACCCGATTACTGCAAGATTGGACTTCAACTGTACCAACAACGTAGCTGAGTATGAAGCATGTGTCATGGGTTTGCAAGCCGCCATTGAAAAGAAGATTGATGTGCTCGAAGTGTATGGAGATTCGGCTCTAGTCATCTACCAGTTGCGAGGAGAATGGGAAACTAGGGATTCGAAGTTGGTCCAGTACCAAAAATACATAGCCGGTTTAATTGATCAGTTCAAAAGTATTCAGTTTGAGCATCTACCTCGAGAGGAGAATCAAATGGCAGATGCTCTAGCCACTTTAGCTGCAATGTTCAAGTTGGACAGTAATGCTGAAATTCAACCCATCAGGATGAATCTGAAGAATTCACCAGCGCATTGTGCAAGTTTAGAAGAAGAAGTTGATGGAAAGCCTTGGTACCATGACATCTTACAGTACATTAAAAACCAACAGTACCCAAAACATGCTTCGGAGAATGACAAAAGAATCATTAGGAGAATGGCTATGGGATTCTTTTTAGACGGGGAAGTCTTATACAAAAGAAGTCGAGACCAGGTGCTTTTGAGATGTGTGAATATTGCAGAAGCTAAACAGATATTAGAGGAGGTACATGAAGGATCTTGTGGGGCACATGCTAATGGTCATATGATGGCAAGACAAATAATGAGAGCGGGTTATTATTGGTCAACCATGGAAAAAGACTGTATTAACTACGCTAGAAAATGCCACAAATGTCAGATTTATGCTGACAAGATTCATGCTCCATCGGAGGCTCTGCATGTATTAGCCCCTCCTTGGCCTTTCTCTATGTGGGGGATGGATGTGATAGGACCCATTACACCAAAAGCTTCAAATGGACATCGGTTTATTTTTGTGATGATTGATTATTTTACCAAGTGGGTAGAAGCAGCATCTTTTGCTAGTGTGACACGAACGGCAGTATGCAGATTCATAAAGAAAGATATCATATGCCGATATGGACTTCCAGAAAGAATTATTTCAGATAATGCTCGTAATTTGAATAACACAATGATGGAAGAAGTTTGTGCACAGTTCAAAATCAAGCATCACAATTCGGCGCCGTATCGACCACAAATGAATGGGGCAGTAGAGGCCGCGAACAAAAATGTCAAGAGAATAGTGGGAAAAATGACAGAAACTTATAAGGATTGGCATGAAAAGTTACCTTTTGCCTTGTACGCGTATAGAACGTCAATGCGCACGTCTACTGGGGCAACCCCATTCTCATTAGTGTACGGGATGGAGGCAGTGCTACCAATTGAAGTAGAGATTCCATCATTAAGGGTCTTAATGGAAACACAATTAGAAGAGGCAGAGTGGGTACGGGAACGCTATGAGCAATTGAATCTTATTGACGAGAAAAGGCTTGTAGCTTTATGCCATGGCCAGTTGTACCAAAGGAGAATGATGAAAGCACATGATAAGAAAGTCCGACCTAGGAAATTCCGAGAAGGGGATCTGGTTTTGAAGAAGATCCTCCCAAATCAACAAGATAGGAGGGGAAAATGGGCGCCAAATTGGGAAGGACCATATGTAGTAAAGAGATCTTTCTCTGGTGGGGCATTAATATTGGCAAATATGGACGGTGAGGACCTGCCAAACCCCATCAATTCCGATGCTGTGAAGAGGTATTATGCCTAAAAAAAAAGAAGAAAAAAAAGAAAAAGAGAAATAAAAAAGGAGGATTTAAATCGAAAACCCGAAAAGGGCGGTTTAAATCAATGGGGGAGACACTTATGTTGAAAACCTGAAAAGGCAGCTTAAGTGTAGGGGAAAGATTAGCATCGAAAATTTTGTGATATCAAAGGAAAAGGTTTAGTCCGAAGGGCTCTGCAATATTAGACAAACTGATGGAGTAGGCTTTTCGAAAGAGAAATTTGAATTAATTCGATCAGAATTGTCAGAATGTTGATTGTTGAGATATTTGATTGTTTCGTCAATGCAATTATTCCTTGTAATATTCTTCTGTTCAGATATGCTTGATGTTTATAATAAAATAACCTCTCTTCCAAACTTATCTCGTATCTACTACCATTTACCTTTTTACCTTGATTGGGAAAATCGAAATTTGCATTATGTTAGTCATATTATTAGGATGGAAATAAATAGATGATTGGCAAACATTTTTAAAAAAAATGAGAGAAAAAGATAATTGCATTGCTTTAAAAGGAGAAAGAAGAGGGATAGAAATATAGTGGAATATCAGAAGATTGGTAAACTAAGTCAAATACACCAGCTGCTTAAAAACAAAAAAAGGGGAAGAATGAAGATTGAAGGTGATGATATGAGAAAGTCGCTAACTGGTTTAAAGACAAGATTGGTCCAAAAAAAAAAGAAAAAAGAAAAGGGGTTTTGAGCCTTTGTTTCACAATTATAATGAAATTATTTTTAGCATGCATCCCATTCATTTCAAAAAGAAAGACATTTTTAAAGAAGGAGAAATTTTAAAGTTTCAGGGCCTTCCTAGTCGAAGGAGCATTTAAGAGATGAGAAAATTTAAAGTTTCAGGGCCTTCCTAGTCGAAGGAGCATTTTGGAGATGAGAAAATTTAAAGTTTCAGGGCCTTCCTAGTCGAAGGAGCATTTAAGAGATGAGAAATTTAAAGTTTCAGGGCCTTCCTAGTCGAAGGAGCATTTTGGAGATGAGAAATTTAAAGTTTCAGGGCCTTCCTAGTCAAGGGAGCGTTTTGGAGATGAGGAAATTTAAAGTTTCAGGGCCTTCCTAGTCGAAGGAGCATTTTAGAGAGGAGAAAATTTAAAGTTTCAGGGCCTTCCTAGTCGAAGGAGCACTTTCAGATGAGAAGAAATTTAAAGTTTCAGGGCCTTCCTAGTCGAAGGAGCATTTCAAGATGAGAAAATTTAAAGTTTCAGGGCCTTCCTAGTCGAAGGAGCATTTTGGAGATGAGAAATTTAAAGTTTCAGGGCCTTCCTAGTCGAAGGAGCATTTTAGAGATGAGAAAATTTAAAGTTTCGGGGCCTTCCTAGTCGAAGGAGCATTTTGGAGATAAAAAAAAAATTAAAAAAAAAGGGGTCTCAGGGCCTTCTTAGTTGAAGGAACACTTTAGGTGAAAGATTAAAAAAAAAAGAAAAAAAAAGAGGGGTTTTAAGGTTTTCTTAACCAAAAGAGCACGTCGAGTATAAGAAAATTTGAAATTTTAAGGATCTCGCCATTTGGAGGAGCGTTCTTCACGAAAAGGACAAAATCGGTGTCTAAAGTCTTTGCTTCATTCCTGATGCTCAGCAATGTGCAAAGAGGGGTAGCTGTAGACATCAATTTTGTCCGGGATTGTGAATCTCGAGTCACTCGACGCGTATTTTAAAAAATCAAAAATGAATTAAACCCATGTTTGAATAATTGATTTTATTTTGTTTTATTTTGTTTTGTTTTATTTTTATTTTATATTTATTTTATATTTATATTTATATTTATTTTTTATTATTATTATTTTTTATTTTATTTTATTTTATTTATTTATTTATTTTTTTATTTTATTTTTATTTTTATTTTTATCTTTTTCTTTTCTTTTCTTTTCATTATTATTCATTTTATTATTATTCCTCTTTCTATTTTTATTTCTCTTTTTATTCTTATTTTTATTTGTTATTTTATTTTATTTATTTATTTTATTTGATATGAATTTTAGTATTTTATTTTTCTTTTATTATTTACTCATTTATTTATTTTGATAAAAAATGCAAAAAAAATTAAAAAAAGGAAACAAAACCAAAATGAAAACCCTAATCTGACCGAAACCCTAACCCTGATCGAAACCCCAAACAGAGACTCCACCCCAAACCCTAATCTGAAACCTAACCCCAAACCAAACCCTAAATCAAACAAAACCCCTAACCCCAAACCAAACCCTAATCCAAACCACACCAAACCCTAAATCCAAACCCCCAAACCCTAACCAAGCCGTGACCCAAAATGAAATCCAAACCCACAAACCACACCAAACCCTAACCAAGCCGTGACCCCAAAATGAAATCCAAACCCTAATGGCCGCCAGACACGAAAAAGGAAATGCCTTGTCTTCAGAATCTGCAAGGAAATCAAAGAAAATAAAATCATGACATTAAAAGCACAATCACAACCAGATCTGAGATTCGATTTCGAAAAGTTAAATCAGAATCAGATCTGAGATCTGATTTCTGACTTTCCAAAATACTCAGATCTGATTTTTATTAAAGGGGAGCGGACACAAAAAAGGGGGAGAGGAACAACCAGAGAACGAACAACATAATTAAAATAGATCAGTGGCATTCTGTTTAGGATTCGGGGGATTAAGGTTTTTAGTTTGGGGGTTCAGATCTGGAATTGGCGGATCGATTTAGTGTCTAGAATCCCTAGATCTGGTTTCAGGGAGAGGAAAGGAAGATTTTGGAGTTTTTTTTTAGATATAGATCTGGTCATTTACGGTGGTGTACGGCGGAGCAAGACGCCGGAATCTGGAGAAGTTGAATTTTTCGACGGCCGTTTGAATTTTCCGGTCACTGTGTATCGCACGGTTTGAGAGAATTTGAGAGATTTTTTTTTCTGGAAGGCTAGGTTTTTGTCCGAAAAACTCGGAAAGGAAGCTTAAATACTGCTTTGGAACGACGCCGTTTTTGAGTGCCTAACCCGCGTCCCGACCCGACCCGATCGCAAGGTTTTTTTATTTTCTATTTTCCGAGAATTTCCATTTTTTATTTTTTTTATTTATTTATTTATTTTATGTTATTTTATTTTATGTTATTTTATTTATTTATTTATTTATTTTCTATTGATGATTGTTGTGTAAATTTGTAATTAATACAGTAATTTAATTAACAAAATTACACAATAATGTGATCAAAGTAATTGATTTGATAAGTTATTTGATTTAATTAGATGCATGAATGGTATGATTTAACAAGTATTGATCTGATTTAATTAATGTAACATGTGAATATAAATTGATGTATTTTTTTTATTATTTTATTAATTTGATTGTTTAGTTTAATTTAATTAGTATGATTTAATTTAATTAGCATGATTCAATATAATTAGCATTACTTCTTTAGTTTTTTTTAAATAAAATTCATATGATGTGCTCAATTTAGTGTATGATAAAAGTATTGTCAAAATTTATGTAGTCCAAAATTGCAATGCATTAGAAGAATATAATAATAAACATTTTAAATAAAATAAATGTAAATATTCCGACGACGGAACTCCGAGGAGATTGCGATCGAGTAATATTCTCAGAAATCTTGAGTTGAGGAGGTCCTTTTTAAGTCTTACCAGCTAGATGGAAGATTTAAAAAGTCATTTCCGACATTTAAAACTCAAAATTATTAAAAAAATTGAAATAAGAATTAATTAAGATTAGTTACAATTAAAAGAATTAATAATCAAATTAGAAATTAAGAGTCATAAAAATTAATATATTTAGAAATAAAATATTTTAAAATAATAATAAATACGAATGTGAATTATTCCGATGATGGAATTTTAAAGGTATTGCGCTTGAGTAGTGCTTTTAAATATCTTGAGGTGAGGAGAGTTCTTTTAAGTCTTGCCAGCTTGATGGAAGATTTAAAAGACATTTCCAAGATTTAATAAAGTAAATTATAAAAATAAAAATTAAATTAGATTAAGAAATAGTAAATTAAAATTAGGTTCAATATGATAAAGAATAAAAATCAAATTAATAAATTAGAATTAAAATTAGGAAAGAATTAAAATAAATAGGAATTAAATTAAATATTTTAATAGATGTGAATTATTCCGAGGATGGAATTTAAAGGAAATTCCGCTTGAGTAGTTTCTTTAAAAATTCCTAAGGTGAGAAAGTTTCTTTAAGGTCTTACCAGCTTGATGGAAGGTCTTTTAGAAAATCTTCAATATCAAATAATTTATGTTTATTTAAAGATATAGAAATATATGAAATAATAATTTATATAAGAAAATAATAACAATAGAATAAAATAAGATAAAATAATAAGTAGAAATGGGATAGGAGTCAAAATAAGGTTTGCATAAAATATGGAAACAATCCGACGACGGAGCTTCTTCAAGAAAGGCGATTGGTCCTACTTGAATACTCTTGAGGTGAGAATAACTTTTAAGTTGTCCAACCAGCTTGATGGGGGAGACTTAAAAGATTTTTCAATATTTAATTATATCAAAATTAAAGTAAAAGGCAAAATTAAGATAACCTTAGATCACTTGGTACCATTTTAGGATGGGCGTTGTGAGGGTGCTAATCCTTCCTCACACGTAACCGTACTCCCGAACTTAGAACTCTTAACGTAGACCAAGTCTTATCCTTAGTTTGAATAGGTGACCAGTCACACCTAGGTTAGAATGACTGGTGGCGACTCCATAGTTTTGTGTCTAGCTATTAGGTTTCCCCCGAAACTTGATACGTTACGACACAAAATAAATGAATTTCTTTTTAAATGTTTAATTAAGACCATTTTATTAAGATCAAAAGATAAGACATGATTAAGTGGTACCGTTTTCTAACGGGCGTTGTGGGGGTGCTAATCCTTCCCCACGCGTAACCGAACTCCCGAACCCTAACTTTGTTTTCGCAGACCAAAAATTATTTTTTTGATAAAACTTAATTAATTTTAAGATTTTATTAAAAAGATAAATAATTTTAGGTGACCAATCACATCTAGTCAAAAAAGATTGGTGGCGACTCCTCTTTATTGTGTTTATCCAAAATCGTCTAGCGATCGAGTCCCCAGACGAAAATCGTTACGACAGCCTCCATGGAAGAACAATAGAAAGAAAGTGAAAGCTTCCAAAACTCACCAAAAAACACCAAATTTCTACTAAGCTATTTCTACCAAAATTACTCTACTCATTTTCCTCTCTCAAACCATAACAATAGCCCCTTGATTAAGTGGCTAAATCAAGAGAAAAGTGAAGAGGCCAAGGTACCCATTTATTGTGTATTTATATTCTTTGATTTCTAATGGTTGATTTTAAGAGAATTAAGCTTCCTAAGCTTGTTCATGGCATTAGATTTACTGGAAATTAGCTAAATCAATTTCAAGCAATTCAAGAGGGTTTCGGCCATGCTTAGAATATTAGGAAATTATAGTGTTTAATGCATAAAAATAATTCTAGATTGATGAATAAGCAATATCAAGACAAGTATAAGTGTTAATTTGTTGAAATTCAACAAATTCAATAAGAGGCCATTTTCGGTCAAGGTGAGATGGGAAGGTTTAATTGCTTCAAATTATGATGTTAGTATGTTAAGAGACTGTAGAAATTATAAGAAGACTGATGGTGAAGTTGGATTTCGATTTGGAGCTAAATTGGCGAAGTTAGGTTTTAGCACCAGTGCGAATTATACCGGTTTAATATTTTCTACTGGAAATAAGTAGAATTTAATTCTAGAAAAATTATTAGAATTTTAATTATGGTGAATAATGGTCTTGGGTGAATTTTATTGCAGCCCGGGAGTGGTAAATTGTACGTGGTGCTATCAGGCGATTAGATTTCATCAGACAGGTAAGGGATGCGTGTGTGAGCCGTAAGGATACTGTAAATGCATGGTTTGGTTCACACTATTTTTATAAAATAATTTGGATATAAATTGCCTTGAGATTGGTGAAAATTTGGTGGAATTGTGGCCGTTGTTGAAAAATTAAACTGTAATTTTCGTGCAGGGAGGCTAGGTTAGAAATAACCGTTACTCTGCTGAAAATTACAGAAATAATTGAGAAACATTTCTAGTATTTTTATAAAGTGAAATTTTGAGAAATTTCCATGAAATTCATTAAATTGCATAATTTTATAGTTTACAGAAAAACTATATTTAGATATTCCTGATAAGGAATTTTATTTATGTGAGAGTACCAGCATGTGCCTTTTATTGTTTTATAAGTATCTAGAACATTTTCTAGAATGATTGTTACAGTACGAATATTTTATGAATTTTTATTCATAAAATGAATATATTTTCAATTTAAATATTTATATATTAATTGAAATTATATTCAGTAGAATTGATTTCATAAATGGTGTTTATATCACGTGTTTACTGTTTTGAGACTGTTAGGCCCCGTATCATGCTCACGTGTCACGTGTTATTGCTGATAGATACTGATCCTATTGTCAGCGTCTCCAGTGGGCACCTGATCAGTGCACACTGTGGACCTCATAGACTGTGGCCATAGATCTCATGTGTTTCCCCTATTTGGGATGATATTATAACATGATATATTTAGGGTGTTGCCTAGTCTCCATGATACTGTACTGATGATTGTACTTTTCACTGAACTTTTAGCTGGTACTAAATTAATTGCAACCACTGAGCTTTTAATATACTACGTGTTGAACTGAATGTTATACGGTGTTTTACAAGTGTGAAAATGAATATCTCTTTGAAAGGAATATTAATTCCTCATTTATTTACTTAAATGTTTTATCATATGAATATCAATTATTTTTATCATATAGATTTTATAGTATCAGTTTCGCATACAATTCTCTTACTGAGCGCGTTAGCTCACCCATTTATTTTCTCACTCCACAGACTATCTTCAGTGATTCTGTTCCATAGATTTGGCTGCGTCGTAGTTGACCCCGAGGCAGCACTTAGTGGATCCTGGAGGTAGCATTTCTTTTATATGTTTTCAGACATAGTTTTACAGTACTACTTTTGTATAATTCCTGTACCGGGGATGTAGAACACATGTATATACTGTATATATATTGCAGTAAATATTCTCATCGATTACTGATTTAATTTAAGCATAATAGTAGTTACTGTTATCATAAGTGAGTGACAAAGGCATCACAGACAGCCCAACCGTCACGTGTGGTATTATAATATGGTAAAAACTGTACATTTTGGGATGTGACAGTTAAATTGGTATCAGAGCAGGTTGGTCTGATGTCTGTCGGTGTCTTTGGGTTTAAATAAAAGTACATCCCTGTAGTACTGTATAGTCTGAACACATTTAAGTGATTGAACACTGTTTTGAAATGTCTGTGTTGTGCAGAAATGAGTGGACGCAGGGGTAAACGAGGTAGAGGACGCGGTAGGGCGGCACCTATTCTGGAGCCTACACCGAAGTCAGCCCCAGGACCCGCACTCCCTCCGCAGCCTGAGAGTCCAAATACCAGAATGAATAGGATGGAACGGATGTTAGCAGACTTTGTAGCCACGTATAACGCTGATAGAGCTGCTGACAGAGCTGAGAGAGATAGAGATAGAGCAGCAGCAGCAGCTCCCGCAGTAGCACCACCCCCACCACAACCAGTAGTACCACCTCCCGAGCCACAGCCAGTACCGCAGGCACCTGCCGTAGTAGCACCAAAGGCCCCCAGCACGGCCGCTTAGTGTTGAGTCTTACTGTGATGTCACTTTGATACAGTCGTTTAAGAAGTTGGATCCTCCGAAGTTTAAGGGGGATAAGGATCGATTGGTGGCAGAATAGTGGGTTGAGGCTACAGACAAATTATTTAGGTATATGCAGTGCACAGAGACAGAGAGTGTTGGACTAGCAGTGTTCCAGTTGACTGATGATGCGGAGCACTGGTGGAAGTCCACACAGACAGTTTTGTTCGCCCAGCATCAGGTGGTGACCTGGGATATATTTATGGAGGCTTTTCACCGACAGTACATTCCCGATACAGCACAGAAGAAACTTCAGCAGGGGTTTTTGGAGTTAGTACAGGGGAGTATATCGGTGGATCAGTATAAGTCGCGATTCACCACCTTGAGCAGATTTGACCCGCAGGTTCAGATGAGTGGTCAGTATAAGATAGATAGATTTATGGCGGGTTTGAGACCCTCTACTAGGACCCGGTTAGTCCCGTTAGACATCCGTACTTATGATGAGGCTGTGAGACGAGCACAGTTATGCGAGCGGTATTATGAGCAGTTTCATACAGAGTCTGGGTCTAAGGGTAAGGGTAAAGGCAGAGAGCAGCCGAGGAGGAGCATCAGTGATCGATCCAGTAGATGGCAGCCTAAGAGGGCCAGGACATCGGGTATACAGATTTCAGAGGGGAGACCAGTTAGATCTGCTACAGTTACCCCTACTACTACTAGTCCTAGTACATTTCAGAGAGGTACCGCGCCCAGGTGTACATTGTGTGGGAGGTCGCACGGTACTAGACCATGCCATATGATATCTAAGGCGTGCTTTAGATGTGGACAGACGGGGCATTTGGTCAGAGATTGCCCAATGTTGAGAGAGGCAGCTGCATCTACAGCTTCAGCTCCTACTCTTCCTCCAGCAGCCCCGATACAGGTTGAGACAGATAAGGCGACCCCTTCACAGCCTAGACGGGCGACAGCCGCAGAGAAGGGTAAGAAGGCTGTGACACATGGACGGATGTTCGCATTAGATCAGGAGGCTGCTGATACTTCTGCAAATGTAATCAAGGGTAAGATTTATATTTTTGATATTTCAGTATTAGCACTACTTGATCCTGGTTCTACACATTCGTTTGTATCACCTGCATGTGCTAATAAGATACCAGTAGAACCTAAACCTTTAGGGTACACTTTGCATATTAGTACGCCATTTAAGGAGTCCCAGATGACAGACGTGGTATATAGAGATTGTAAGGTTACTGTAGGAGAGAAGGGGATGACAGCTAACCTTATTTTGTTAAACATGATTGACTTTGATGTAATCCTAGGGATGGATTGGTTAACTGCGAATTTTGTTAGTTTAGACTGTAATACCAAGTTTATTACCTTTTCTCGTCCTAAACGATATACTGTAAAGTTATTTAATAAATGAATAAAGTGAAGTATTTTACTAAAATTGTTTAAATGCTACTTTGGTATGATTGAAGGTTTTATTGCGTATGTGGAGGACGTGGTACAGGAACATCCAAATCTGTCAGATATTCCTGTGGTTAGGGATTTCCCAGATGTATTCCCGGATGAATTACCAGGGTTACCACCGGATAGGGAGACGGAGTTTGTGATTGATCTAGTACCCGGAACGAAGCCTATATCTAAGCCCCCATATCGGATGGCATTAGTGGAGTTGGAGGAGCTTAAGAAGCAGCT
The DNA here is from genome assembly GCA_031772115.1 of Heritiera littoralis. Lineage (NCBI taxonomy): Eukaryota > Viridiplantae > Streptophyta > Magnoliopsida > Malvales > Malvaceae > Heritiera > Heritiera littoralis. The sequence continues at coordinate 1,686,990 of JAPDPK010000147.1, forward strand.
CCAGGAGTTGTTAGATAAGGGTTTCATTCACCCTAGTATTTCTCCGTGGGGTGCTCCAGTACTATTTGTCCGGAAGAAGGATGGTAGCTTTAGATTGTGTATTGATTACAGGTTGCTTAATCGGGCTACCATCAAGAATAAGTATCCCTTACCCAGGATTGACGATTTATTTGATCAGCTTAGGGGTGCAGTGGTATTTTCTAAGATTGATCTCCGATCAGGGTATCATCAGTTGAGGATACGGGAGTCTGATATCCCTAACACTGCATTTAGGACTCGGTATGGCCATTACGAGTTCCTAGTGATGCCTTTTGGATTGACTAATGCCCCTGCAGCTTTTATGAGTCTGATGAATGAGGTGTTCAAGTCATACCTGGATCAGTTTGTGATTGTTTTCATAGATGATATATTGATTTACTCCAGATCATCAGAGGAGCACGAGCAGCATCTCCAGATAGTCTTACAGACCCTCAGAGATTGGAGGCTTTATGCCAAACTCAGTAAGTGTGATTTCTGGCTAGATCGCATCGTATTTCTAGGGCACGTGGTGTCTAGAGACGGGGTATCTGTGGATTCGTCTAAGATCGAGGCGATTATTCAATGGGAGAGGCCTCGTACAGTTACAGAGATACGGAGTTTTTTGGGTCTAGCCGGATATTACCGTCGGTTTGTAGAGGGGTTTTCGAGACTAGTTGCTCCACTAACGCGCCTCACGCGTAAGGATGTTAGATTTGAGTGGACAGATGCATGTGAGCGTAGTTTTCAGGATTTGAAGCGATGGTTGACTAGTGCTCCTGTCCTTGCTCTTCCTAGTGGATCTGGTGGTTTTTCAGTGTACAGTGATGCATCTGCTTTAGGACTGGGGTGTGTTTTGATGCAAAATGGTCGGGTAATTGCTTATGGTTCCAGACAGTTGAAAGAGCATGAGAAGAATTATCCGACCCATGATTTAGAATTAGCCGCAGTAGTATTTGCATTGAAGATTTGGCGGCATTATTTATATGGAGAGCGATTCCAGGTATATACAGACCATAAGAGTCTGAAGTATCTATTCTCGCAGAGAGAGTTGAATATGAGACAGCGCAGATGAATGGAGCTGTTAAAAGATTATGACTGCGAGATCCTCTACCACCCGGGGAAAGCTAATGTGGTGGCAAATGCTTTGAGTTGGAAGCAGATGGGTATGGTTGCTTATATGATGGTTCGGGAGTATGAGTTGATTGAGCAGTTCTTGGGCCTTAGTTTGAATGAGATTTCTTCTGAGAGATATGGATTTACGGCTAGCTTCAGGATAGAGCCGGATCTAATGGACAGGATCAGGGATGCTCAGAGGAGTGATTCTGATTGTATAGAGGTTGCCAGTCAGGTACAGATGGGAGTTCAGTCTAATTATGGGATTGGCAACGATGGGATACTGAGGTTCAGAAATAGGATATGTATTCCCGATGACCAGCAGCTAAAGCATCTGATTTTGGCAGAGGCTCACACCTCTAGGTACACTCTGCATCCAGGCAGTACTAAGATGTACCATGATTTACGGAGAGCGTATTGGTGGCCTAGGATGAAGCGAGACGTCGTGGAGTTTGTTGCTAGATGTCTCACATGTCAGCAGGTAAAAGTTGAGCACCAGAAGCCTGCTGGATTACTACAACCTCTACAGATACCGACATGGAAGTGGGAGCACATTACTATGGACTTCGTGATGGGCTTACCAAGAACCCGGAGGAATCACGATAGTATATGGGTGATAGTTGATCGATTGACGAAGTCCGCCCATTTTCTTGCCATGAAGTCTACTGATTCCCTCAGTGCCTTAGCCGATTTGTATATTCGGGAGATAGTGAGATTGCATGGTGTTCCAGTGAGTATCACTTCTGATAGGGATTCCAGGTTTACATCTCATTTCTGGGAGAGATTTCAGGAGGCGATGGGATCCTGATTGAGTTTTGGCACCGCTTTCCATCCGCAGACTGATGGACAGTCTGAGCGCACTATCCAGACGCTCGAAGATATGTTGAGAGCGTGTGCACTAGATTTTAGAGGCTCCTAGGACGACCATTTGTCACTGGCGGAGTTCGCATATAATAATAGTTATCATTCCAGTATCGGCATGGCACCTTATGAGGCTTTGTATGGCAGGAAATGTAGATCACCTGTTGCTTGGGAGGAAGTAAGTAATCGTCAGATATTAGCTCCTGATTTAGTAAAGCAAGCTTCCCGGAGTGTACAATTGATTTCGGATAGATTGAGGACAGCTCAGAGTCGGCAGAAAAGTTATGCAGATACTAGACGCCGACCATTGGAGTTCTCAGTGGGGGATTTTGTCTTTCTTAAGGTCTCACCGTCGAAGGGTATTATGAGATTCGGTAAGAAGGGCAAGTTGAGTCCTCGTTATATCGGGCCCTTTGAGATCTTAGACCGTGTAGGAGACGTTGCTTATAGGTTGGCATTACCTCCGGAGTTATCAGGGGTTCATAATGTCTTCCACGTATCGATGTTGAGGAGATATCATCCAGATCCCTCTCACGTAATTCGACATGAGCCACTGGAGATTAGAGAGGATATGAGCTACGTGGAGAAACCGATACGAATCTTGGATCGGAAGGATAGAGTACTAAGGTCTAAGACGATTCCACTGGTGAAAGTACTCTGGCAGTATCACTCAGAGGAGGAGGCTACATGGGAATTAGAGAGTCTCATGCGAGAAAAGTATCCAGAGCTCTTCCAGTGATAGGTTCGATTTAATTCGGAGGATCGAATTTCTTAAGGTGGGGAGAATGTGAGAACCGTGTATTTAGGTACTGTTTCACATGTAAGGACACTCACACTATCCATTTTCTGTGAATTTCGTAGATACGAGCCAATACAAAGTGGTGGGCCCCACAGGTTATACAGTACCGGATGGACTTGAGACCAGACAGATAATACACAGAGAGTCTAATAAATATACGGTATGAATTTTAAGTCTAAATTTCCTCATTTAGATTATTTTTGAAGAGTATGGAAACAAATTAGGAAATGACGTTTAAGTCCATAACCCGATGGCATTTTCGTAAATTGAGGTCAAAATCAATGGGAATTTAATGCAGTGATTAAAGAATGATATTCTACATGAAAATAAGTCCTGGGTTATGTAAATAGATACACTGAATCGGTAGTCAAATTAGAATTCTACATGATTTACCCGATAAGGGTATTTTTGTAATTTCACCTTCTCGAAAAGGTTAAACCCGAGCCAAACCCCAACCATTTATCAAAATACACTTAATATGAATTTTTGGTGATGGAAAATAAATTTTTGGAGTTCAACTGCCTAGTGATAAAAATTTCGGAAGAAAAGATCGAAAAACCTATCATTAATGGCATTTTTGTAATTCTTAGCATTTTTTAAAATAACTACAAACTATTTTATTAATTGTTTTGCTGCTGCCGGACACTGTTGCAGCTTCTTCTTCTCTTCAATCCCGTAACCTCCATGGAAGAACAATAGAAAGAAAGTGAAAGCTTCCAAAACTCACCAAAAAACACCAAATTTCTACTAAGCTATTTCTACCAAAATTACTCTACTCATTTTCCTCTCTCAAACCATACCAATAGCCCCTTGATTAAGTGGCTAAATCAAGAGAAAAGTGAAGAGGAAATTTCGGCCAAGGTACCCATTTATTGTGTATTTATATTCTTTGATTTCTAATGGTTGATTTTAAGAGAATTAAGCTTCCTAAGCTTGTTCATGGCATTAGATTCATTGGAAATTAGCTAAATCAATTTCAAGCAATTCAAGAGGGTTTCGGCCATGCTTAGAATATTAGGAAATTATAGTGTTTAATGCATAAAAATAATTCTAGATTGATGAATAAGCAATATCAGGACAAGTATAAGTGGAAATTTGTTGAAATTCAACAAATTCAATAAGAGGCCATTTTCAGTCAAGGTGAGATGGGAAGGTTTAATTGCTTCAAATTATGATGTTAGGATGTTAAGAGACTGTAGAAATTATAAGAAGACTGATGGTGAAGTTAGATTTCGATTTGGAGCTAAATTGGCGAAGTTAGGTTTTAGCACCAGTGCGAATTATACCGGTTTAATATTTTCTACTGGAAATAAGTAGAATTTAATTCTAGAAAAATTATTAGAATTTTAATTATGGTGAATAATGGTCTTGGGTGAATTTTATTGCAGCCCGGGAGTGGTAAATTGTACGTGGTGCTATCAGGCGATTAGATTTCATCAGACAGGTAAGGGATGCGTGTGTGAGCCGTAAGGATACTGTAAATGCATGGTTTGGTTCACACTATTTTTATAAAATAATTTGGATATAAATTGCCTTGAGATTGGTGAAAATTTGGTGGAATTGTGGCTGTTGTTGAAAAATTAAACTGTAATTTTCGTGCAGGGAGGCTAGGTTAGAAATAACCGTTACTCTGCTGAAAATTACAGAAATAATTGAGAAACATTTCTAGTATTTTTATAAAGTGAAATTTTGAGAAATTTCCATGAAATTCATTAAATTGCATAATTTTATAGTTTACAGAAAAACTATATTTAGATATTCCTGATAAGGAATTTTATTTATGTGAGAGTACCAGCATGTGCCTTTTATTGTTTTATAAGTATCTAGAACATTTTCTAGAATGATTGTTACAGTACGAATATTTTATGAATTTTTATTCATAAAATGAATATATTTTCAATTTAAATATTTATATATTAATTGAAATTATATTCAGTAGAATTGATTTCATAAATGGTGTTTATATCACATGTTTACTGTTTTGAGACTGTTAGGCCCCGTATCATGCTCACGTGTCACGTGTTATTGCTGATAGATACTGATCCTATTATCAGCGTCTCCAGTGGGCACCTGATCAGTGCACACTGTGGACCTCATAGACTATGGCCATAGATCTCATGTGTTTCCCCTATTTGGGATGATATTATAACATGATATATTTAGGGTGTTGCCTGGTCTCCATGATACTGTACTGATGATTGTACTTTTCACTGAACTTTTAGCTGGTACTAAATTAATTGCAGCCACTGAGCTTTTAATATACTACGTGTTGAACTGAATGTTATACGGTGTTTTACAAGTGTGAAAATGAATATCTCTTTGAAAGGAATATTAATTCCTCATTTATTTACTTAAATGTTTTATCATATGAATATCAATTATTTTTATCATATAGATTTTATAGTATCAGTTTCGCATACAATTCTCTTACTGAGCGCGTTAGCTCACCCCTTTATTTTCTCACTCTACAGACTATCTTCAGTGATTCTGTTCCATAGATTTGGCTGCGTCGTAGTTGACCCCGAGGCAGCACTTAGTGGATCCTGGAGGTAGCATTTCTTTTATATGTTTTCAGACATAGTTTTACAGTACTACTTTTGTATAATTCCTGTACCGGGGATGTAGAACACGTGTATATACTGTATATATATATTGCAGTAAATATTCTCATCGACTACTGATTTAATTTAAGCATAATAGTAGTTACTGTTATCATAAGTGAGTGACAAAGGCATCACAGACAACCCAACCGTCACGTGTGGTATTATAATATGGTAAAAACTGTACATTTTGGGATGTGACAAACATAGACCAAGCCTTATCCTTAGTTTGAATAGGTGACCAATCACACCTAGGTTAGAATGGTTGGTGTCGACTCCATAGTTTTGTGTCTAACTATTAGGTTTCCTCCAAAACTTGATACATTATGACAACCTTTTATTTCATCTTTGATTGACCAAGCGTTTCATGTGTTTGTGGGCATGGCACATGTCTAAATGTTTTTTTACAGGTTTATTTAACGGATTACTATTTTATCCACTGCCAGTGGAGTTTTTTAACTCCACAAGCGGGATTTAGATGATGACATGTATCCTTTAAAAATATTAAAAAAATAAAAAATAAATAAAATGGGACACATATCATCATATTAACTCTGCTTGTGGAATTAAAAAACTTCACTAGCAGTGAATAAGATAATAATCCTTATTTAACTGTACCGGATCTAATTGTGCTTTGAAAAGTATGGTTGATGCTAACCAATCAAATTTTGATTTAACAATTGTTACTCTTCTTTGAGAGTATTTTGATTCAAGGTTCATTTTTTTCATTTTTATCTTTTTATGAATCAAATGAAAAGGTTGAGGCTAAACAAATACATTCCTTGTTATAAAACTTGTAAACAGTAAATTAATATTTGTTTTTTTTTATTGGAAACGATGAAATATTTGTTTTAAGAAGTAGGCAACAATTACAAATTAAGATTTGTTTTAATAAGTAAACAAAATAAAAAAAATGTCACGATTTTAAAAAATTATTTTTAATTTACTCATAAGAGCTTATTAATAAGATATCAATTTCTAATATATTAATAGTATATAAAGATTATACACTGTCAGTGTATTATATATAAATCTTTTTTATTTGAATTTATTTGGGATTGACTTTACCATATGTTGTTTATATCAAACAAAACTCTTTTCAATTCTAGATTAGTCTTTTTGTTTTTTCCCCTCATTTTTCAAATTTTTTTTTTTTTGCTTTTAATCCGAAAATAAGAATGACAAATACCAAAAAAGGGAGAAATTTAAATGAAAAGCCCAAATCATTCTTTTTTTTATTTGATTACAAGAGAAATATTAAATAACTAGAGATATGATTAATTGGGTTCAAACCCAAACCTTACAAGATGTCACAACTCATCCTTAACTAAACCTAGTCATCGGTCGGGTCAGGTCGAATTTGGGCGAGGCCCATGACAGCTCGGTCCAAAAATTTGAGCCTGACTTTTAGTCCAAGCCTTGTTCATTTTTATACTACAAGCTCGAGTCTGGCCCAGCCCGAAATAATTTTATTTATTTTTATATTTTAATTATTTGTTTATTTATTTTTATTATTTATTCCCTTTAAATTTTAATTTAATTTTTCAAAATTTGTATATCAATTTTCGTATTAAATATTTATAATCATATTTATTAATAATAATGTTTTATATACATATAATTAATTATATTATACTTAGTAAATATATAAAAAATAATTAATATTAATATTAATATTTAGGTCGAGCTCGGGCTTTGAAAGGTCAAGTCCGTACCTAAGTCGATTTTTAAATGGGCCTAAAAACTTTACTTAAGTTCAATAATTGTATCAGATACTTTTATCCAAACCTTAACAAATATTATATAGAGTTTTAGGCTTGTGCGGATAGCTAGGACATTGAGGAGGTTCATCCTTAAAAACTTGTTCTTTAAGTACATAGTCCAAAGCAAGTCAAGCCCGTCAACAAACTAAAATCAAATCTGTATCCAATTCACCAAAGCAATTTTTCAAAGGGACTTTCAAGATAAAAAAATGGAACTTCTAAATCACACAAGATTCAACAAATTTAGACTTGAATTAAGATGAATATAATCTGATACCTGAATAAAATGAAATTTCTACAGTAGTCTTTTAATATGACTATTAGCGATACATAGTTTATTGATATAAAATATCAATTTATTATCAAATAAATCAAAAGTTATAAAAATTTAAACATGTAATTTATTATACAAATAAAAGAATACGTTTGAATAAATTACTGTTACAGAAACATAGTCTTGCATCAGACTACATTTTTTTAACCAATGTTTTTGAACTTTTCTAGTAACTAGAGTAGGAGGTCGATGTGGCATTAAGTTCTGACCTTTTTTTCTTCAATTTTTTTAAGTAAACTGTTTTTTTTTAAGCACAAGTATCCTTATATATTTTACGATATGATATTCTTTTTCAGACATATTTAAGATGAGGTTTTTTATTTCAAATAAATTAATTTTAAAAATTAAATAAGAATTATTTTTTATCAATTTGTGAAATAAATTTTACCCAAAAAAACTTTTTTTTGGTGTTGTCACATGATTTTTTTACTTTTTTTTTCAAAATATTTTATTTATATCAAGAATTTTTTTACATAATTTTTTTTGAAAAGTATAAATTTATTATTTTTTTATAAAAAATATAATTTATTATCATTCTCAAGATAAAGCTCAAGACTTCTACTAATAATTTTTAAAATAAGAATAAAATGTTAAACCTTTTCAACTCACACTACTTTATGTTGAATTTCAAAATCCCGTGATATGGAATTTGTTTTCTTCTTCTTTGAAAAAAAAATCCTAAATGCGAAAATTCAACTTATTCTTCAATAATCTTCTTTCATACCTTATTTCTTTAATTCACTAATGGACCCTATGCCCACTGTTTTGTCCTGAATTCAAAGCCACGAGATATAGAACCTCCACTAAAAAGACACCTAAGTGTTATCTAATCACCATATTTTGTCCAAATTTGACCAGGTTTGCTTATTTATTGAGCTAATAGATATAATGAGTTTAATGAAAGTGTGGACTCATTGAATTTTTTTTTTGAATTAAATTATTTTGGATCAAATATATTTCAAACCGTATTTCTTTTTTTATTAATTTTTAAAATATCATTAAATTTTTTATTAAAAAAAGAAAAAAATATTAAAAAATAATAATAAGATAGGTGAAATGGAATTTGATTGAAACAAAACCCAAATCAAGTCAACTTGAGACAATCTAGTATCAGGTTTGAGCTTTTAGATCAACTTGAAAACTCAAGGCTTGAAACTAAGCTCGAGCTCGATTGAATTTGGTTTTTGAAACTCGAGCTCAACTCGATAGGCTCAATGTGTCAAATTTTAACTATATGTTATGATGGTAAAATGGTATATTAAAAATAAAATATTAAAAATATATATTACGAAAAGTTCGATAAGCTCGCGAATCGCTCGAGCCGAGTGTTAAGATACTCAAAGTCGGCTCGACTCATTACTTAGGGAAAGCTTCTAAGTGCACAACACTTACTACTTTTTATACTTCAAATATTGTAAGGATAAAAATATCCTTAAATTAAAAGACAATTTTGACCCCAAAATAAAGTCGTTCTTTTTCTTCTTATTTTCATCTTTCTCTTCCTTAAACCCTAAGATTTTCTAAATTTTATTCTCCATAAGTTCCACAAATCAAGGAAAAAAAGTACAAATTTTGATAATTTGAGTGAAAATAACTATTATGTTAATATGAAATAATTTGATAGCATAGAAATAAATAAAAAATAAAAAAATTGCATTTATCTCGTTACCTGCGCAAACTAGCTTGTGTGGGCAACATGTTTTTCACGCAAGCTAACTTGCCCAGAAACAAATGGCTTAGAATATATGATGGTAAAATAGAAAATTAAAAATAAAATATAAAAAATATAAAATTTTAAGAGTTTAGTTAGAAAGTAAATTAAATCTTTTTTGAATTTAAACACAATATAAATAAAAAATTATAGAGGTGATGAAATTAAAAACATTATAAAAAATGTCATTATGAAAAATCATATTAAAACTTGAGAAGACGTAGGTATTTGACCAAAGATGGATTCTCGAAATTTATGAGTATGTGATTTTTTAAAATTTTTTGGTGAATTTTTTTTTTTAAAATTCAATCAAAGTATTGAGAAATTTAGAAAATCAATTTCAATATCAAGAATTTATTTTTTAAAAAATAATAAAAATAAACACAAATCGTGAAAGAATAAAAATGAGTAAAAATAAAATTAAGTTTAAAACCTTTTTCATAAAATATTTATTTAATCCGACGAATGAGCCTACTCACTAAAATGAATGTAACTCCTGAGATGAAGAGAATTTCTCTTAAGATGTGTTTGGATGAGGGATTTCAAGAAGGGAATTCATTTCAATAAGGATATTTAAAAGTCTAAAATCTAAATTCCTTGTTTGGCAAAAAATTTTGAAGAATTTCAAAATTTAGAAGGGATTTTAAAAGGGAATTTGAGCATCTCAGATTCTCTCTTGAAAATTCACCTAAAGAGGTGGTTTTTTAAAACTCCCTCCACTCTTCTCTACTTCATTAGACATGCCCCACTATTAAATAAAAAGTTAAAAATAAAAACATATATATTATTTTATTTAAATATAATATATATTTTTATTTTTTATATTATTAATAACATCTATATATATTTTTACAAATTCAATGACATCCATATTGCATATTTTATTTGATATTTTTCTTTTTCTATTATATAATATTATTATTTTTCTTTTATAATTAATTTTTATTTAATCAAATTCTAATATTCAAAAATTCTTTTTAAATATTATTGACCCAAACAAGTTAATTAAAAATGCTAGTATCTTAAAATGAGATATTTTGAAATGTCTTTATTTTAAAATGCCTCAAAATTTTAAAATTGAATTTTCAATATTTAAAATAAAAAATTAAAGACTAATATAATTAAGGCTACAATAGGTAAGTTATGATTAACTGGTATCATTTTAGATAGACGTCATGAGATAGCTAGTAATCCTTTCTTAAGCATAATCAAATTCTTGAACCAAATTCTTAGATATAGACTAATCCTTAGGATAATTTGGTGGCCAATCATACTTAAGAAAAATTGATGGCGAATTTTCATTTTACATCCAGCGATAGGTTTAGGACTTAAAATCATTATTACATGCGAAAAACCAACATATTATTCAATAATCTTGTTTCTTTCTTTATCTCTTTAACACATTAATGGATGCAATGTATCATGTTGGGAGGTATTATAAAAGTGTAATCGAGTCGAGTCAAAACGATTCAATACTATACCCAAGCTCGATTTAATTTAAAAACTCGAGGCTCAAAACTCAGATCAAGCTTAGTTGAATTTGGTTTTTAAAACTCGAGCTTACTAAAGGCATTCGAATTTGACTCGATAAATTCAATTTGTCAATTTTCAACCAAATATTATTTGTTAAAATGATAAATTAATAAAATATTAAAAATATATGATAAAAAGCTCGACTCGCAGGTCGCTCAAGCCAGTTATTAAAATACTCGAACTTGACAACTCATTACTCAAGTAATTCAAGCTTGAGTTTGACTTGAAAATAAACGAGTCAAACTCGAGTAATCATCGAATTGAGCTCAAATAACTTACAAATAATTTAAGTTGTTTATACATCTAAAATTTTAGTTTTTTATTGAGTAATCATCAATTCACGGGTTAAGAACCCATGAGTTGTGACTCAAGTTGGCAATGCAAGCCGAGTTTGTGGGAAGAGCTATCGGGTTTGACTTCTACTAAATACACCTTTGGGGAGGAGTAAAGTGCCTTAACTGTGACTAAGCTCCGAGCAGGATTAGTCTCGGACTGTTAAAACAGATAAAGATACATATGATTTACACAAAAAAATTCATAGGTTAAGAACTTCAGTTTTTTATTCTAACCATTTAATAAAGTAATAAGGATTTATATATGATGCACTGACAATGTATAATTTCTATACACTGTCAATGCACCAGAGATTGACACCTCATCAATAGGTCCTTATATGTAAATATAAATAATTTTTTTAATTTGCTCATAAGGGCCTATTGATGAGGTGTCAACCTCTGATGCATTAATAGTGTATAGAAACTATACACTGTCAGTGCATCATATATAAACTCAAGTAATAATAGGATAAAAAAGAGGGAAATGAATCGGCAAAAAAATAAATTATTTTGTTTTTTTGTCTCTTTCGTAAATCCGCAATGGACAAGATGCATCATGTTGGAAGGTAATCATCAATGGATTATTATTAAATGCACTAATAGTGAAATTTTTATATTTTGCAAATAAATTGATAGAATGATACATATTATTTAAAAAATATTAAATAAATAAAATACTAATTAAAAAGAATATGAAACATATGTCAATTTTAGAATAAAAAAGGGTAATGAATTGACAAAAAAATGAATTACTTATAGGTTTTTTTTTATCTTTTTTGTAAATTGAAATGGACATGACGTATCATGTTGGAAGCTAATCATCGATAGATTATTATCAAAATTTTTAAACTTTACTGGCAAAATTAGTAGAGTAATATATATTATTTAAAAATATTAAAAAAATAAAATATTTAATAATTTTGAAATTTTCATGTGAAATTAAAAAGGCGTGAATACCAATGCGTGGTACGATAATTCATCATCGTTATCGATTAAGAATTTCTTTTCTAACCTTTAATAATGTAAAAATAGAATAAAGAAAAAGAGGGAATGAACTGAAAGAAAATAAATTAGTTTTTTATTGCTTTTGTAATTAATGTAGAAAAGAAATGAGATAAAAAAAGTTAAAAAAAGGGGCAGCGGGGGGTGCAAAATTAGGATTAATTTTGTTTGTTTTTGCAATTTATTTTAAGAAGACAATGTAATAAAAAAACCAATGTACCAAAGAAAAAAACCACAATTGACAATACATAAAAAATATTTAAAGTTAATGAACAAAAAAAAAATATTTTAATTTACAGCTACTTGAAAGAAAATTTTAAATGCAGTGGTCCATCAAGATGCTCTAACCTGTCAAACATGATGTGAAAAGTACAATGGTCCACTCGGATCAGAAAAAAAAAAAAAGGAATAAAATGGTCCACCACTCATTGTATGGAAAGTAAACTTTACCTTTTAATTCTATTAAACTCAATTCAGATTGAAATAAAGAGTAATTAATATAAATCAATAAATGATTAAAAAAAATAAAAATAAATTTTTTTAGATATTTAGATAAAGTTTAAATTTTGGAGTCTTCACCGTTAAAAAAATTTTATCATTTATCATTCTCAATTTCAATATAATTAATTTTATATTATAAAACAGATAAAAATATTTATATTTACACAAAAAAAAAAGAATAGCTAATATAAGAAAAATATTACTAATGTTTATGCACTAGTTTTTCTAATACTAAAACAAGTTTTTTACCGTGACAAAAACTGTACTAGTTTTTTCTTTATGAAGTTATTAGTTTGTGTCTCGTACGATGTATGAAAAATATATATATTTTACTACCGTCATTCAATTTGTAAGTTATGCTTCCCTTTAAATTTTTTTACCTTTGATATGTAGTTTTTCATGTTTTGTAAAATTTACAACACATACAAAATTTTATTTACCAACAACCAAAAGCTAAATTACTCGTTGAAAATATTGAAAATTAATATTGATAGGAAAACTAATATGAAATAAATATTTAAAGAATAGATTTTTTTTCCAAAAAGAGATTTTTTTTTAAAATGACCTAAATTAAAAATTCTAAATTGGATAAGGAATTTTAGTTGTAAAACAATAAAAAAGAATTTTTGCGATTTATGAGTTTCAAAAGTTGGAGTTTTACATAACCTCATTAACTTTGACCTTTAAAAAAAAAAATAAAAGGAATCAAGTTTTGTAGAACTTCTTTTATTTAAATAATATAATAAAAATAATCACATTTAGTTCATTAAAAATATCATTCAAATTTTATTCATTTTAGAATTTGAAAAAATTATTTTTTTTCTTTTCCTTCTTCCTCTTACCTCTTTTACCATTAAATAATGCTATAAAAAATCTTAAAAAATAATAATGCTATGAGAGATGTGAAGAAATAATAATGCTATAATAAAAACATCCTCATCCTCTACGCTTTCAAATCTTTAACAAATTACATATTCATTCTCCAATTCCACCATCTTCTTCATATTCTCTCCTTCCTCTCTTTCATATAGTTTTCAAAAACATAACCATGATTATGGTAGCATTGCAAATGAATTCTACACCTCTGTAATATCAATAACATTACCAACTACTCCACAAAATAAAAAAGTCTCAAAATCAATAATTATATATAACGAATAATCAATGTTTATACCTTGGAGACGTAATTTGTTTCTGCAAACTTGAAGGCGATGCCCAGACAATCAAAGAGATGAGAGATTTGAATAAAAGAAAACAAAAATTATGGTAGAAGTAAAAATAGATTCTAATAAAATTTGTATAGATATTTTAAATTTATTTTAAAGACTAATCGACTTTAATTAGAAAAAGAGAGGTGGAGAAGAATACTACTTACCCGTGGTAACTGTTACGTCGATACTGAGAGAAGTTAAATTAAAAACTGATAAGATTTAGATAAATATTTAAATTTATTAAAAAAATTTGTCAGTAGTGTTGTGGTTAGAGTGAGGAAATAAATGCCATAGTTAAGGGAGAGAAGAAGAATACTGCTTACGTATGATAATTGTTACGTAGATATTGAGAGAAGTTAAATTAGATAATTGTTACGTATGATAATTGTTATGTATGACATGTGTCATTCAGATATACAATACATAGCAGCATCCATGTCAGCAAAATTATATATGTGTGCATGTTTTCTGTTTTATAATATATATTAGATTAGTAAAAAAATTACAATTATATTTAAATATTGCATGTAAAAAATAAATAAATTATATCAAACAAACAAACCAATTAAACGATGAATCAATATATAGTCAAATAAATCCCTAAAAAAATTGGACTAGAGTCACACATTGTGAGAGTTAAACCTAACACTTCAATGTTTCAAGATTATCTCCTTGCAACTAAAGTGTTCAAAAAATTCAAAATTTAATAGATGTGAGATATTATTTGTGAGACTCGGTATTTTGTATATATAGTATATCATATTGTACACAATTGATAATTAGAATGAATTAATGGTGGAATTTAAATAAATGGTGAAGATGAGATTTTACCTCACATTTTGGAAAATTTAGAATTTAAATTTTATATGGTGCATGGGAAGAAAAGCCATGGAATAAGGAAATAAGCCAATAAACTTTCTGAAATTGATATGTTCGGTTGGAAACAATTACAAGAAAAGGAAAACAATCTTATTCTCATGGATAAAATAAGTTATAAATAAAACCAAATTAATATATAAAATAAATACTAAGATTTCATTGGATTGATGCTTGAAAAGAGATCAAGAGAAGTCAACAAAAGCATGCTACCAAGTATGGACGGCAAGAGCTCCATTTTATGCCTTATGCGTGACTAGTATAGACTCCTCTTGTGTTTTAAGTGTATATTTTATATTATACCAAATGCTAAGTCAAATGTATACAATAACAAGAAAAGAATGTATAAAATAAAGAAAAGAAAAGACTATTGGATAGCATGGAAAGAAAATGAAGAGAAGTCAAGAAAAGTGACTACACAAGTGGATTTCACGCCACCTTCCTTCTTTGCAAGACTGATTCCGTTCAGTCTTAAAAAGGTTGATAAAAATCTGATTTATTTTAGTAGAAACTGGATAGGAAATAACACTTAAGATAAAACAATTAAAGAGAACATATAATAGAATTTTATGGAATAAAAGAAAGCAAGAAAAGAAGTGAAAAAGATATCAAACATGGCTACTTTGTTGGTGACGTGAAGTGCAGCAGAAATTGAGTTAATTGTCCATAAATTTATGGACTAAAAAGGTAATAAAAATAGTATATTATAACAGAAAACTAATAAATTAACAAGTATATCATTTATGGGCTGAAAACAACTACAAAAATAGGAAGAAAGCTTGGTTAAGAAACGGGACAGCAAAGGAACAATGTCAGCCGTTCCTTTGCTGCAAGCGTCCTCAGTAAATTAATGCAATTAAGGCATGAAATGATGAGGATAAATAGATAAGAAGCTAGGTGGTTGATTTTTATTGGGTGACTTGAATATATGGAAAAATAAAAGAAATAAAAGACCTCAGCAAATGCCTCCTTCACCGTTGCTACGAGAGGCATTTGTGATTCCCATTCTGTTCCGTTTCAGTTTCAGTTTCTGATCAGCCAAGAAGAATTAACAAATTTTAAATACTCTTGTTAGTTAACTACTTAAACTCATCATCAACCCATACTACATCATTTTAACCATCAAAGGACGAGGAGAAGAGGGCTGGAAGTGAAAACAGAAATCTGTTCTGTTTTGGAAGCTAAAATCGGCCAAGGTAATTTCAAGAATTTCCATGGTTTCTTGTATTTCATGATATATTTTCAAGCTTCTACACTTCTTCTTCATTTTGTTTCTATTCCAAAATTCCTTTCTCACCATCATCACATAAGTTCTTCTAAATTTATTTCAAGATCTAAACTTATATTAATTCCATGATTTAACTAAATTTAACTAAGATCAGTCCTTTTCTTGTAATTGTTTCCAACCGAACATATCAATTTCAGAAAGTTTATTGGCTTATTTCCTTATTCCATGGCTTTTCATCCCATGCACCATATAAAATTTAAATTCTAAATTTTCCAAAATGTGAGGTAAAATCTCATCTTCATCATTTATTTAAATTTCACCATTAATTCATTCTAATTATCAATTGTGTACAATATGATATACTATATATACAAAATAGCGGGTCTCACATTATTACTTTAATAATTTTTATTAATTATAAGATAAGAAGTAATTAATTAAAAAAGATTAAAAATTACAAAAAGGTATAATTCTACGAAAAAAAAGATAAGATAGAAAATGTCATAAAAAGTTTTAAGGAAGGATCAAGTTATATTAATGTAAAATTAATTTAGTTTCACACTCTTTCATATTTTTTTTAGATTTATTTGTTTTAATTGAACCATCAAATTCTATACTTTATTCACAAAGATTATGCATGCTAAATTTTAAATTAATCGAAAATATCTAGTTATTTGTTCGATATTAAAATTGTAATAGTTAATATGTTGAAAAAAATATGCTTTTTTTATCAAAATATTAGGGATATTCAATTGATTCAAAATTTTATATGCATGATGGATATAAATTGTGATAACCGGAAATTTTACTATTTTTGGTATTAGTTACCTGGAAATTTAAATTAAATGTAAATAGATAAGCGAGAGTAAATAAATAAATTTAATTACGAGATGGGAATATTATTGAAATTCCCGAAATTGATGAAGTAAGGAATTTGAGGAAATTATTTTGGATATTAAGAAATCCAAAATTTAAGAAATAAAAATGTGTATATTTATATATTTATATAATTAGATTATATAAATATATTTTTATATATGTTTTTATATAAGCACATATGTATATATATGAAATATAGTATATATTACTAATATATATTGATATATACTATTTTATATATTTTAAATAAATACATATGTATATTATTATACATTTATATATAAATATATATATATGAAATATATATATTATTTTATATTAAAATGTATAGATTTGTATATAAAATTATATACAAAATATATATCTATATACATTAATATAGTATATTTATATTTATACATATAAATATAATTATATTAAGCATTTATATATATATATATATTTATAAATAATAATAATAATAATAATAATAATAATAATAATAATAATAATAATAATAATAATAATACTATAAAAAAAGAAACAGAAAATGGGAATCGAGATACCCTATTCCCCCGTTTTCTTCTCCTTTGTCACAAACAGAGGAGAACCCAGCTGAAACAGCCGACCCCCGTCGGCTGAGAGAGGAGAAGGAAGAGGAGAGAGAGGCGTCGCCGGCGATACAAGGGGGAAGAGGAGAAGCGACCGGCGATGGCCCGAAGCGGAAAAAGGGAAGAAATGAAGCGAAACAGAAAAGGAAAGAAAGGAAAAAAAAAAAAAAGGGAAAACGGCGGTGCCGACCGATTCGGGCACCGCCACCGCCACCTTCGATGCCGGCTAGGTAAACCAAGGCGAAGGGAGTGACCGGCGATGAAGGGAGGAAGAGAAAAGAGAGGGAAAAGAGGAGAAAAAGAGGATCGAAACCCATTTCCAGATCTGGCGTCGTCGCCGTCGATGGGGAGAAAAGGAGGCTAGATCCAGCTTCGTCACCACCTTGGCCAGCTGTGGGAGGCCTGAACCGGCGGTGATGCCGATGGGATGAAGCTGAACCGGTGGGATGAGCCGAACCAGGTTAAATCGATCTAAACCGGTCCAGACCAGAAAAGAAAAGAAAAGGAAAAAGAAAAGAAGAAAAGAAAAGAAAAGAAAAGAAAAAGAAAAGAAAAGAAAAAGAAGAAAAGGGAAAAAGAAAGAGGAAAAGAAAGAAGAAGAAGAAGAAGAAGAGAAATGGGTAGGAAAAAATTTATGAAATTTTTCGAATTATTATTTTTATTAAATAATTATATGAAATTCTAAATTGAGTATGTTATTGAAATTGATAAAAAATCATACTCAGTGATCGGAGATGATGGAAATTGGGAGAAGTGGACTACGGGCGCATTGTAGTGAGGAAGTCGCCGACCCGGAACAGGTAAGGGATGCTTGTGTGAATTTGTAGGGATATCCGAATGCATGGTTTTCATGCTATGAATTTTATAAGATTTATTGGATATTGAATTGCCTTGAAATGCTACAAAATTGTGGTTTCTGGCTGTTGAGACTGTGTTTGAAAGTGCAGGGAGGCTAGGACTCTGGCAGTCGTTATGTTGCCGAAATTTACTAAAGATATTTCCAAAAATATTATTAAATATTTTAGTGCATTATTGGTATTTTTCCTAGGCTCAAAAGTGATAAATTAATTATTTTTCATAAACAGTGAATTTACCGAAAAGTATTTATTAAATATTCATGATACTGATTTCGGTAAAGATTAAACTACCGAAAATTCATTCCACATGTTTTATAGGGAAATGTGTGATTGGTGAAGTGAAATGGTGAATAGTGAATATTTTATAAATAATTTTCAGTATAATATTCACTAATTTATTATGATTTTCCTTTATGAATTAAATAAATTTTATCACGTATAATGATTTTCATAAAAGCTTTATCATTGTATAACTAGTGTTTTGAGACTAAAATGTCTTTGCACGTGTTTTATAGTGAAAAATGTGTTAGTGAAATTATTATTAATTTTGGAAAATAAATATTTTTATTTTTCCATTAAGTATGAAAATATTGGAATTGATTTCCAATAACTTTGAATCTTAAGTTTTGGAAAGAAAGTATGGAAACATGTGTGTATGTATTCTACGGTGAAAAAGAACTGTTATGAAATTTTATTACTACTGTGTGATTATCTTATAAGCTGTCTTTCACCGTACGAAATATTATGATTTATACCTCTATGGATTTTCTGGAAAACATCATTGATCTTACTAAATTCCATAAAAGTAATGAGATTTCTTATATACTGTTTTGAGACTGATAGGCCTCGTATCATACTCACGTGTCACGTGTTTCATGTGTTACTCATGTGTAAAGCTGTTGACACTGATCCTGTCTTCAGTGTCTTGGTTGACACCTGATCAGTGTACAACCGAGACACCTATAGACTATGGTCATAGATCTCATGTGTTTATTATACTGTCCCTACAGGGATCTCACGTGTACCCTATTATTCCCTACGGGACTTACAGCATGATATCATTTGGGTGTTGTCTGGTCTCCATTATGATTTCACGTGTTATTATCGATTTTAGTGATATTTTCAGAAAACTATGATGATTTTCTGAAGTGTTTCATTTCTAAACTGTTATTATAATTGAACAGTTATTTTATTGTTACACGTGTATAAGTTATGATTTTAGTGGTGGAAGCTTTGAGATTTTCAAGTATTAAATTAGTGGTTTGATAAAGTGTTTTACTCAAGTGGATGATATATTTATATGCAGTAAATTGAATTAAGTTTTATATTAAAAAAATAAATTTCTACTCCCTATAGTCGCTCTGGGTTTCCGGGACAAGACAGGTATATCAAAATACCTTCCATGCTCTATCTGGATTTTCCAGCCGACTATAGTATCCTTTCCTTTTTAGTGTGCTTAGCATACAAATAAGAAATTAATGATTTTATTGCATATAGTCTTCGTGATATCAAAATTTGCATACAATTCTCTTACTGAGCCGTGGTTTGCTCACTCCCCTACTTTTAAACATTTCAAATTTTTATGACTGAGAGATTTGACATCCGAGCATCTCGGCTGTGCATCGAGGGACAATATGATAGCTCAATTGAAATATGAGGTACAATCATTTATTTTATGTATTTAGACTTATCTACAGTACTACTTTGTTGTAGATTATAATAGGGGATGTAAATAACATTTCGATTTAGTATGTAATAGTTTAAATGAAACAGAAAAGTAAAGTATCACAGACAGCCCAACCATATAAGATGTATAGAAAAATGTGTAAAAATGTTGTCACGGGCTATGACGTAAATAAATTATTGATCAAATTATATGGATAGTAGTACATGTACTATCTCAAATTTTGAAATTTATTTTTTTATAACTTAAAGGAATTGAGTCCTTTTACTATTTTAATTTGATAATCCTAGTCCCACCATTAGAATAGTCTGTTAGACTTCGTTAATTTTGTAACACGTGATTGTTTGTCGTACTGAGGTGGCATTAACCTTGCTAACGTGACATTTTGGTTGGACTAATGTTATCAAATTAAAATAGTAAAAAGACTCGATTCTTTTGAATTATATGTTATAGAAACTAAATTTCAAATTTGAACATAGTACAGTATCTATACATATAATTTGATTTATAAAACCTAAAAATATATTTTTCTTCATTTTCATATTTTCCTTTTCTCTTATTCAATCTCTTTCTCTCTCTTACTGCATCCTACCAATCAACTATCGCTCCTTTTCTAGATTTGGATGACCAACTGCCTTACTGGTTGGTCGTAGCTCTACCAATTACCGAATATTCCTGAACAATGTTTTCACGCTTAAGTGAAAACTCTCCAAGTGGTGTTATAGCACAACTTTAAGCCAAAATCGGCAAAAATTCAATAATTTTCTATCACTCAAGATAACTTTCAACATTTTTTTTTAAATTCCAACCAAATCTACAACAAAAATAACCAGATTAGATTTCAATTTCTCATTTGCTTTATCAAATTTAACTTGAACCACAACCAAGATTTCATGCATAAAACAAAAATTTAGTTAGAAATGCATAACTGCACACAACAATATGAGATGTAAAATAAGATCAGAGTACAACTAAGTTGTTTAAGCATTAAGATTTCGAAAGTGGAAAAGACCGTACCCCTTAAAAATTTAAAAGGTAAATTCTTCTGAGGTCCTCATAGTTTTACTATAATTTAACTTTAGTCCATTAATTTTAAAAATGGATATTTTGGTCTAAAATCACAAATGATTTTAACATATATCAGTCAATTACTTAACTTGAACTAATAATATCATATTCTCAAATATCAACAATGAATTTTATTATTATTTACTATTTTTAAATAATTTTTTAAAAAATTGTTTTATGTAAGATTTTTATTTTTTAATACAAAAAAGGTATTATGGATATTTCATTAGTAACAAATGTTTAGATTAATAAATATTTTAATGGTAACTTAATAAAATAATTTTTTTGTACTGTAAAATTTATAGTTTTGGACCAAAATGTTTATTTTTCAAACTAATTGACTATAGTTGAATTATAGTAAAATCTTAAGGACCTCAACGAAATTTATCCAAATTTAAGACATGGAAAAAGCTCTTAATACAAGATTTAGGGTCAAAAACAATGGGGTCTTTCTTTTAAGCATAAGGAAGACAATGGTAACTAAAATAACTTTGAAGCCTTTTAAGCCAAGTTATAAGCTTAGCACCTCAAAATCCATATTAAAATTTAGATAAGTTGTGATGGGCCAATGACGGTTAATACTAAAAAAAAAATTGTTACATCAAAAGTATTATCAACATTTTAGTAACTACAATTTGAGCTGAGTAAAAAAAAAAACTATTATGACTTATTTCCTATAAAATTATATCACCTTCTCATGAAAGTTTGACTACTAAACTTGCATAAATTAGAAAAAAAAATAGGATAACAAGAAAAGAAAAAAAAATATGTCAAATTACATGCAACTACTAGAAAATAACAAACACAAACATATTGACATCTAAAAAGAAACTTCTTTTAGTTTTCCCAAAAAAGAAAGAGAGAGAAAAGATGTAAAAATGCATGCACATGAGCAGTTGCGAGTAGACGTGGACGATGGTTGGCACTGTTGTCGATTGCTGGAACCTGAAAAAGGAATGGCAAGCGGTTGGTAAGATGCAGTTAAAGATAGAAGGGGTTGAGTTAGTGAGAAAATTGAGAGATGGAAATAAGAAAAATAATTTTTTGAGTCAAATTATTATATGAATAATTCTTGTACCATGTGAAAATTTGAAATTTAAAATCGTAATATAATTTAAAAGAATTGAATTCTTATTATTTTAATTTGATAATACCAATCCAATCCAAAATGTCGCATCAACACGATGAATATCAAAGTACATGATCAGCAGTCACATGTACAAAATTAATAGAGCCTAACATTCAATATCAAAGTACATGATCAACAGTCACATGTACAAAATTAATAGAGCCTAACATATAATTCTAATGATGGAGTTGAGATTATCAAATTACAATTAAAAAAAAACCTCAATTCTTGTAGATTATACTACAAGGATTAAATTTCTTTTTTTTTTGGAGATAGTATAAGGACTTTCTATAATTTGACCTAAATTATTAAATTTGTAAAAAATTTTAATATTAAATATACTTATTATCTTACATAAAATTATATAAATAATATTAATTTATCTTCAAAAAGTTGTTAAACACAACTTTTTGACTGTTGTGAAGAAAGATGACTGTTGTGGTATTTACGCCACTGACCTTTCTGTACCATTCAATTCACTTAAGTGGAATAAGAAAAAAGGTGGGTGCGGTTTCCAAAGGATTCTTTTGGTATTAGGTTTTCAAAGGATTCGCTATCGCATTCCGGTTTCCTAAGGATTCCCCAAATCTGGCTTAATAGCAGGGATTGCTTAATGCTTAATTATTATTATTATAGTAGCACGGAAATTTTTAATTTTGCACAGATGGAGGAATTTGTCTCCTGCTTTCTTCTGCTCCACGTTCAAAAAAAGAAAAATCAGAAAAAGAGTAATTGAGAAATGAAAATTACATTTTTTGCTTTCAAATTTAGAGGTGTTTACAATTTGAAAATATTTCAATTAATTGGGAGATCGAATTTAATTCGATTAATTAATTATTCATCGAATTTAATTTGATCAGTTAATTAAAATAAATTTTAAAAAATTTTGATTATCGATTAATTCGATTAAAAAATCGAATTAATTTCGGTTAGTCGAATTAAGCCTAATATAAAATATATTTTTAATCTTATACTTTGTGTTTTGTACTTTTAGCCTAAAATATTATTTTAATTTTCACAATAAAAATAGCCCCAATTAAAAAAACCCCTAATACTATTATTTCAATTTTCACAAATATTATTTTTTAGCAATATTATGTTAGTATTTAGTATATTTGAATATGTGAAAATTTTGTATAAAGTTTTGTTAATTCGGTTAATTAACCGGATTAATTGAATTTTATTTCTGTTCGGTTAATTTAAAATTGTAAATTTTTGTTTGGTTAATGAAAATAAAAATATATATTTCGGTTAATTCTATTTTGATTAATTCGGTTCGAAATTAACCGAATGAACACCTCTAATTAAATAAGTAAAAGTTAATAAAAATTTTTAGATACAGACAACATGGATAAAAATTTTAAAAAACATTCATTTCTTTTATAATTGTAGATATTTGAGAATATTAAAATTTTCTATATCATTTTCAGTTTTGAATATAAAAAATCAAAATTTTAATATTAATCGTTATTGAAAAGGAATTAAAGAAGAAGATGGATTTCTTTTAAAAAATTTGATTAAAAGTAAAATGATCATTTTTGATTCATTTTTCCGTTAATTTTATAAGTTCTCATTTCTTGTTTTTTAATTAAAATATGAGATGATATCACTCACAAAATATTTTTGTCTTACGGCATGTTTTTGTAAGTTTTCTAAAAAAATCTGCCTTGTTTACTGGTGCAATGGTTCGGCGTGGCAGAAAACAGAAAACTCAATCAAATCCAATAATGAATTTTGCTTTTTTCCTTTCCTGGCAACCATACAGCCATTTGTTTTTTCGCTTTCACAGTTCAGTGCCTTTCTTCTTTTTTGCTCTGAGTTCAGCGTCTTTGTCGTTTTTTTATTGTATCATCTTTAATATTCGTCACGTGACGACTGACCACTTTGCCGTCCTTACCACACTTCACCAACCAGGCAAACTCTCATTTAATAATGTCATCTCATTTGGTATCTGGGGACCAGAATCTCTGCCACCTTTTATCATTTTTTTTAAGCTCAAATACATATTTTCATTTTTTTTTCAAAATCGATCTTGACCTTTTTTTTTTTGGATAAATCTTGACCTTTTTTACAGATACGCTTGTCTTTATGCGTTAAATGCTTGTAATTTCCATGTACGATCATTTCTGTGGTTTTATTTAATTTTAGTATGGTGTTCACAAAAAACGAGTTTTTTAATGTATCTTAAAAGATGCATGTCCGAAAATCTAAAAAATATTTTATTAAATAATTTTTAAATAAAAATAACTTTTTAATTATTGTTCGGATCATAGTCTAACCCATCTTATTTTCGTATCACATTAAACATCTCACATAAAGTTGAATGGATCCAATGTAATAATATAAAAAATTAATATTTAACAACCAACATCTAGCAAGATAAATAGGAGTTTGGTTTCTTTTTAAATAAAATCTTGAATTCAAACATTACTCTCGGTTTGAGATCTGATAAGTTGAATGGATCCAAAGTAATAATATAAAAAATTAATATTTAACAACCAACATCTACCAAGATAAATAGGAATTTGGTGTTTTTTAAATAAAATTTTGAATTCAAACATTACTCTCTCGTTTGAGATCTGATAATAATTTGATTTCAAATTAATCGGATCAAAATGACCTTCATATATCAAAAAGTTTGATAAAAAAATTTTGCAGCCGCAGGATACATCATTGATCACTTTAACAATAATAAATTGATTTAAAAATTAGCTTTACTTTGCAATTTTGTATCCTATCTTTTTACCGTATTTTAAAATATGTGTTATTCTAAAAATTTCATTAATAAAATTTTAAAAATCTTCCAACAAATCTTAGTTTAATAAAGTTACCAAAATATTAATTGGTTCAAAGACTAGCTTTATTTTAAAATTATATTTTATCTTTTAATTAACTTGTTCTATTAAACAAGCGAAAAAGAAGATGTTATGTGAATATTTATAGGATAAATAACACAAGAGACAACAACAGCTTTTGACGTTGCATATGGGCCAAACGGAAATTTCAACAGTAATATTAAAAATTTTAAAACCTACTAACAAATAATTAGAAAAAATAAAAGTAAATTTTTTTTTAAATATTTGAACATAGTTCGAGTTTTGAAATTGTCACTAGTACGAGAATTTTACCGTTTACTATTTTTAACCCTAACAAAATTTGTCTCAAATAATAAAACAGATAAAAATACATGTAATTACATAAAAAAATTTGAAACCTATGACAGGAAGAGTAAGTATAATGTTTTTAATTCTAAAATATTTTATAAGTATCATAAATACATGATAATAAGGATAAACATATTTTATAGTAAAATTATATGTATTTATATCTTTTGATATTGATTTTATATTTATTTTTATGTGTTGCAATATTTTTAATATATTTTATATCTATTAATGCTAAATTTACACTTATTATTATATATGTTTATGTTAATTTTACAATAAAATTAAATTTTTCGCTTTTATTTTGCAAAATTCTCTGATCCTAACCCTATTTATATTCAATAATTGTCATCTTTAGCTTCTTCTTTTTTTTGGGGGGGGGGGGGGGGGGGGGGGGGGGGGGTGTGGGGCCAGAGCATATTTTTTTCCCTTTCAAGTTTCAACGTTCTCTGTTTTTTTTTCTATTGTTTAATTATTAATATTGTCCATGTGACGGCTGACCACATGCAATACATCTGTTTCACCTAACCCCATTAAAATAATGACTATTTCCGCAGAATCTAGATGATATCGCTGCACTCACCCATTACGTAATAAAATAATTGATTTTATTGAGTTTGTCTGTGTCAATATTTTTTTTTTTGGGTGAAAGTCTGTGTCAATATTTGCTATATACAAAGCTCTTTCTGTCTTTAATTGAGTTCTTAATTTTTTAAGCATTGTTTATAGTAATTTTATACATTCATAGAGTTTCCTCTACATTTTGAACTCTAATTTGACTTGAATTTCAATAATAATTGAAATCAGATATATATAGTATAAGATTAGTGTTCTATACAATACGTAGTAGGTTTATATATATTATTGTTACATATTCGTATAATAATTAAATAATTAAAATTTTAAATCAATCTTTAAATTCTTTTACGTAATTAAAAATCTTTATTGTTGATGTATTATATTGGATAATGATTTTATATCTTATGGGATTCAATTAACTGATATTTACAATAATTTGTTAATTTGAACAATCATATGATTTGTTGGTAAAATATTAAAATCTTAATTTGTTAATATTGAATGAGCATATGTATACAATTTTTTTTGTCAAAATCTCCCAATATCCGAATGTTACTTTAGGTTTCGATTAATCCAGAGAAAAGTTACGGTCAGATCTGAAACGAGTGAAGCTCTTCCAATACTATTTTTTTCATTTACAAAACTCTAACTTGAGACATTACTTAAAGGATACCAAACTTTTTTAACTTGATCCAACAAATATTGGCAGCAGATGTATACAAGTTAGCCCATTAAAACAATGTACATTGAATTTGTTCATGCAGGCTAGATAATAAAAAAAAAGAAGGAAAGAGAGAGAGAGGAGAGAAATCATATACAAAAAATTGTCGGCGACAGTTAATTTTTATAGTTGTTGTTAATATTCTAATTCTCAAATAGATACATTATATTAAATGTGCAAATTAAAAATAGTAACTTGTTATTTTTATTGATATTTTAAATCATCGATTTTAATTTTTACCTTTAATGTATGTGATTTTTTGAAAATAAATATGTTTAAAGTTACTGTAAAAAAATGCTTACTCCTTTTTTTTTAATATGTATAATGAATATAGGGTAGATGGCATTGGCAGTGGCACTTAGCAAGTATTAGCGTAAAAAGTTAAGGGATCGTTTGATATAGTTTTCTATTTTCTGTTTTTGAAAATTCTGTTTTTGTTTTATTTTGTTTTGTTTTCAATTTCTGAAAACAGAAAATATGTTTTTTTAATACTGTTACGTTTTAAAAACAAATATTTAAACTGATTCAGATATAATAATTCAATTCACAAAACAAAATTTTAAAAATTAAATAAAAAATAATATATTTATTAAATAATAATATGTAGATAATATTAAATAATATTATTTTATATTATTTAATACTAATATTAACTATTTTTATTTAATCATATAAAAATTTAATATAATTTAAATAATGTTATAATTAAATAAAATATTAAATAAAATAATATTATTGAATTTAATTGTAATAATCATAAATTATATTTAATAATAATTTTTATTTAATTGTAATAATAATATTACATTATTAAATAAAATATTTAACTAATTAATTTATAATAAATTATATAGTTATTAAAATATATTATATTTAATATAAATAATATTATTTAATGTTAAGTATTTACTTATTTAATAATATTAACTTATTTAATAGTAGTAATGATATATTTTAAATTTAAGATAGAATATAATATTAAATAATAATATTGTTTAGTAAAATAAAAATTAATTATATTTGATAATAATATTAATTATTAACATATCAAAATTATAATAAATGATATTATTTAAAATATTTAATATATTCAATAAATTATTATAAAAATTTAAATTTAATAATATTATAATATTATAGTTCAATATAATATTTATTTAATTGCTTTTTATGTTTTCAACTTTTCTATATTAAAATAAATATATTAATTTTAAAATATTAAATAATATTTTATATTAAAATTTAATATTATTTTATTTAAAAAATTAATTAATTTTATTTATATTTTTATTATAAAATATTAATATTATATTAATCTGTTCACTTACTTATGAACAGTAACAGAAATAAAAACATGTTTCCGAAAACAATGAAAACAAAAAATTCTTGTTTCTAACAATTTTGAAAATTCTTATTTTCGTTTTCGTTTTTTGAAAACGAAAACATATTGCCAAACGTGTTTTCTATTTCTGTTTTCAAAAAATCTAAAAATAAAAATAGAAAACAAGAAATAAAAATAAAAACAAATGACCCCTAAGTGTTTTTTTTTTTGGTTACAATGACCCCTAAGTGTTTGGTAGAATAGAAAAAGTATAAAAAAGTGTGGACAGGCTGAGTGGAGAGGTTTAAAATAAAAGAAGTACATATATATAGGGTATATTTGATGGGATGGACGATGACAGGAAAGAAAATGGGAGGAATATTCGTCGCTTTTTTTTTTTTTTGGTTTCCCAACTGGTATCCGAATTCACTGGGTCGACTAATCCGGTCTCGGAGCGGGTCCCGGAGTTAAGGTTTTAAACTCTTCCCAACGGACTTGCGGGAGATCGAACCGTAGTTCTCCCTACCAAGTCTAGCCCCTGGCACCACTAGACCAAGACACCGTTGGTTTTTCGTCGCTTTCACAGTCTAGAAAATAATTATCTCAAATTTGAAAAGTAGATGCAGAAAAAATTGGCAGAGATACAAGTCAAGTCAAGTGTTAGATATTTACAAAATTGTGCTTCATATTTAAATTACTTTTCATCTTAATTTACAAAAATATAAGAGTAAAGTAAAATGTTTTTCTTTAATTTTTCAATTTTATCAAATAATGAATGAAAAATAATTATATTTACTTTCAAGTTTTTCATACACCAATGGTACTCTTCTCCTCTTTTATTATTATTTTTTCATATTTCCATTTTAATTTTATCCATCTTAGCAAGTGAACAAAACAAAGCCTAAATGAATTTATAAATTATGCAATGGATGGAACAAGTCAAAGGGGAAGAATCAGCAGTATTAGTAGCTAATAGTTTCTATATATAGATTATAAATACATTCATCTATATTCTATACAAGTAATAGGTTTATTTGTCATATTGCTATGTCCTCATTTAATAAATTAATAATTAAATAATTGATTATTTTTAAATGAATCTTTAAATTTGTTTAATTTGATGTATTATATTAATGATCTTGTATATTATACGATTCGAGTAACGGATACTTACAATAATTTGTTACCGTAAACAATGGTGTGATTTGTTGATAAATATTGAAATCTTAATTTATGAAAATTGAATGACTAGATTGTTAACTAGTTAACCACCTCAAATAAACTACCTTGAATTTATTCATGCAGGTAGGATACAGGAAAAAAATAAAAGAAATTCATAAATATATACATTAGGATAGATGGTTAATAAGTAATACTAAAGGTATATGTTTGGTAGATCAAAAAATCAAAGGATGTTTGTTGATAAATATTGAAATCTTAATTTATGAATATTGAATGACTAGATTGTTAACTAGTTAACCAACTCAAATAAACTACCTTGAATTTATTCATGCAGGTAGGATACAGGAAAAAAATAAAAGAAATCATAAATATATACATTAGGATATAATTTTAATAAGTAATACTAAAGGTATATGTTTGGTAGATCAAAAAATCAAAGGATGGTTAGAGTAGAGTAGAGAGATAAACAAAGAAAAGATTTTGGGTGTGTTTGACAGGAGAGAAAGTGACAAAAAAGAAAATGGGGGGAATGATCATTTTCCACACTTATTCATAATAATAAATTATTTTAGATTTGAAAAATAGGAAGAAAAATAAGGACAGAGATATAAGTGAAGTGTTGGATATTTATAAGATTATGCATCATATTTAGATTTTGGTTTTTCATCTTAATTTACTATGAATTTAATG
Source organism: Heritiera littoralis (assembly GCA_031772115.1). Taxonomy (NCBI): domain Eukaryota; kingdom Viridiplantae; phylum Streptophyta; class Magnoliopsida; order Malvales; family Malvaceae; genus Heritiera; species Heritiera littoralis. The sequence goes on from JAPDPK010000147.1 coordinate 1,716,739, forward strand.
GTGTTTATTCAAAAAAAAAAGAGAGAATATAATTGTGAAATAATATATTTTTTACTTTTTAACTTTACCAAATAATGCCAATGAGGCCTTGTTTAGTGGTAAAGAAAAAGCCCTGAGATTTTAAGGTCTCAGATTCAAGTCTTATTAAGTGTGAACTTGAGTTAGTTTAGTTATTTACTAGTTTACCTAATTTGAGTAATGTGATTTTCATAGTTACCTGTTCATGGAATGTAACATGCTGATTGTGATTGTAACTTATAATGAAAATGTACTACTAAAAAAAAAACTTTACCAAATAATGACTGAAAAAAATTATATTTTCTTTAAATTTTTTTATGCAAACCAAATAAAAAATATTTTTCATCTATTCCATTTTCTTCTCTTTTAATTTTTCACATTTTTTTTATCCGCCTTAACAAGCAAGCAAAGCCTAAATGAATATATTTTTATGGAATAGATTGTACAAGTTCAAGTAAAACAATTGGCAGCATTAGTAGAGTTGGTGATAGTTGTCCATGGATTATAAATACATTCATTTGTTTTATATAAGTAGTTGGTCTATATATACTATTGTCACGTACTCATTTAATAATTAAATAATTAATTATTTTTTAAGCCAATCTTTTAAACTCATTTACATAGTTAAAAAACTACAGTTTTATGTATTATATTTGATAATGATCTTGTATATTATAGGATTCAATTAACAGATAGTTATAGTAATTTGTTAATGTCAATAATTTATGTATTCTGTTGGTAGAATATTGAAATTTTAATTTGTTCCTATGATCAGGAATCAATAATTAAAAATTTCAAATATATATAGATAAACTAAGTAGTCACTTCTTAATATGTTAATTAAAATTCTATTAAAAAATAATTTGTCATTTAGTGCATTATTTTCACGAGATCAATAAAATAAGTCTTGGTGCCGCAAGCTTATATGTACTATTGTCACGTGTTCATTCAATAATTAAATAAATAATTATTTTTTAAATTCGTTTACATAGTTAAAGAATTTCACAGTTGATATATTATATTGAATAATAATCTTTATTATAGATTCAGTAAATTGATACATACAATAATTTGTTTATAAATGTCAATCTTGTGATCTATTGAAATTTTTTTTTGAGGGAATTGAAAATTATTATTTATTTTGTATCATATTGGATAATGATTTTATATATATATATATATATATATATATATATATATGAAGGATTCAATTAATGAAGTAATTTATTAATGTCAACAATATATGGACTATTGATAGAGTATTAAGTTCTTAATTTGTTCCTGCGATCAAGATTCGATATTTAACAATTTTAGCTAATAATCTCTTAAGAGCTGTGAGATATTTGCAAAGTTTGGATTTGAATCCAAATAACTTCCCAATATTTAATTATTTAATATTTTTCTTGTAACCAAAAAAAATACTTAACAGTTTCAAATATATATTTATTTATACTTAACAGCTTAAATATATATATATATATATATACACATTTAAATAATAGTCACTTAATAATATGCCAATTAAAATCTATTTTAAAAAATAATTTTTATTTAATTCACTCCTTTCGTGAATTCAAAAATATATTTTAATAAATGTCGATCCTCCCCGCAGCCACAAGACATAAGTTTATATATACAATTACCATTTATTTAATTAATAATTAAATATTTATTTTTTAAATGAATGACCAATCTTTAAACTCGTTTACGTGATTGAAAACTTCACTATTGATGTATTATATAGGATAATGTTCGTATATATTATAGTTTTCGGATAATGGATGTTTACAGTAATTTGCAAATGTCAATAATTATACGATATGCTGATAATTATATATATAATCACTAGTTAATATATTAATTAAAAGAATATTTTAAGCAAAAAATTATCATTTAAAGCACTCTTTCAAAGGATATTAGAAAAGTGCATTTGAATGAGAGATTTTAATGAAAATTTTCATTTCAATCTATTTAATAGTCCAAAACCTAATTTCCTTGTTTGTAAAAAAAAATTAAAAGAATTTCAAAATTTTGAAGAAATTTCAAGAAGGAATTTGAGATGCTCAAATTCTCTCTTAAAAATTCACCTAAAGATATGGTTTTTCAAAATTTCTCACAATCTTCTTTGCTTTATTAGACATGATCCAATATTGAATATGAAATTAAAAACAAGAACATATTATTTTGTTTAATTATAATATATATTTATACATTTTTATATTATTAATAATGCCTATATATTCTTACAAGAGAATAAATTATATTAAAGTGATCCTAAAAAGTGAGCATTTGAGGTACTAATAAAATAATGATATTTCATCTTTTTTTTTTAAACATGTAATAATTATTTTACGCTCGTCATCACCAAATCAATATAAATAAATTAAACTATTCAAAGTCAACTCTCATTAAAAATATTTACCTACCTATTTAACTCAAATTAATGAAAAAAATTCAAAACTCACATAATTCACAAAAAGCTATTAATATCTAACAAAAAAATAATTTTAAAATTAACAAAAAAAGTTAATTTATAAAATATGAAAATAAATAGTATTTAACAAAATGTTTTAGTAAGTAATTTCAAATATAATAGTATAATTTGGTTGTCCTAAAAAATGTAAGCTCTTCCGAATAATCCTTTGAAAGATTCTATTTACAAAAAAAAAAAAGTATATATATTTGAAAATATCATGCATGACAAGTCTCGACATCTTCAATTAATTGGAATTGTATTCGTGTGCTCATTTTTTAATTCAACTTCTAATTATAAAATTAATTTTTTGTTACTTTTAAATTAAATTTTGTTACATGTTAATATCTCTTTTTTAATTATTTGAATTTTTAATTTTTTTCCCATTAATCTAAATTAAATAAGTGAGTAAATTGATTTAATAAAAGTTGAATTTTTTTAATAAATTAATTTAATAAGAATTGATTTGGTGAAGATGGGTGTAAGATAATTATTACATGTGTTAAAAAAAATATGAAGTGTCATTATTTTATTACTGCCTAAAACATCCACTTTTTAGGATAATCTTAATATAAGTTATTCTCTTTTTACAAATCTGATAATACCCATATTGCATATATTTATTTGATATTTTTGTGAAAGGCGAAATGAATTCATTGCTAGAAACAAAGAAGTACAGAAAACAGAGCGAAGTCAAAGCAGGACTTCACCAAGCAAGCAAAACAAAGACAAATGGAACAAATGGTATTATAAGTGTAAGGCTCAGGTACCTAAGAGTCCTGAGTTCGAAACACGTGAGATGCGCTCAAGGTATTAAATGTGTTGGGAGGTACTTCATGCACCTTGGGACAAAACCGTGAGGGAAGTGAGGGCTCAAAGCAGACAATACATTGAGTGAGAGATCGGGCATTCGGGCAACCGCGGACCTCACGTGTCAAGGCAAACCTGGGGTGAGAATGCCTAGGGGATGCCAGCCAACGACCTATGAATGGCCTGAGCCTTGACAATAAAATGCGAGTTTTATTGTCAAGGCCCAGCCCGTTCATAGGCCGTCGGCCGGCATCCCTTAAGCATCCTCGCCCCAAGTTTGCCTTGACACATGAGGTCAGCGGTCGCCCGATCTCTTACTCAACGTATTATCCGCTTTGAGCGCTCATCTTGAACAAATGGTATTGTGAGTGTAAAGCTTAGGTACCTAAGGATCTTAAGTTTGAAACACGTGAGACGCGCTCAATGTGTTAAATGTTCTATGAGGTACTCTAGGCACATTGGGACAAAATCGTGAGGGCGGCGAGCGCCCAAAGCAGACAATACATTGAGTGAGAAATTGGGCAACCACCGACATGTGTCAAGGCAAACCTGAGGCGAGGGCGCCTAGGGGATGCCAATCAACGCCCTATGAATGGGTTGGGCCTTGATAGATAAAATAGCACAAAACTGCATAAAAAATATTGAATGGAAAAAATGGTAATGACAGGGACAATCACTTTTGACAATTACTTTTAATATTTTTACTCTTATTAGGTCACATCAATTTTTAGTTTTACGTAAAAATGGGTTATCTAGGTGAGAAGTAAGAAGCTAAAGTATATGGGTGCTAAAAAATACTTTTCAAGTAACCTATAGGTAACTAGTTTTCATATAAAACTAGAAAGTGATGTGACCCAATAAGAATGAGAGTGTTAAAAGTGACCGTCAAAAGTGATTGTCTTTAGCATTTCTCATGGAAAAAAAAACAAATCAATTGCATCAAGGCAATTTGCATAAATCTAGAATATAAAATGATAATGTAATAACAGAACATATATCATGATATATATATATATATATATATATATATGGATTATTATTTTATCCACTATCAGTGGAGTTTTTTTCACTCTACAAGTGGAATTAGGATGATAACATATGTCTTTTAAAATATTAAGAAAATAAAAAATAAATAAAATGGGACACATATCATCCTAACTCCTCTTGTGGAGTTAAAAAACTCTACTGACAGTGGATATAATAATTTTCCTATATATATATATATATATATATATATATATAAGAATATTAATGTTTGTACATTTTTTTCATAATTTAAACAATGTTAAATAATTATTTACTTAATTTTTTTTAATTTTTTATTTTTAATATATATAATATTAATATATTTATATTTTATTAATTAGCAAAATTAAATAAATAGAATTTAATCATTTAAAATTTATATAAACACATTTGCAAGTGTAATTTATATGAATTTTTTGAAAAATGTGTAACTCATATATATTTGCAAGTATTATTCAATTATTAAGTATTCACTGTGTCACTTAAATAATCTACAATATACTCATTGTGTGATAGTCAAACAATAATTTGAAACTGTTTTTATATATAATTGATAAATTTCTTATGAAATAATAAATTTAAATCTTAAATAAATCAAATATATAAAAAAATTATGTCACACTCAGAATAAAAAAAGTTAGAGCTAAAAAATGGATGATCTTAAAAAAAGTTGCACTAATAAATAAGTGACGTGCGGTAAAAACGGTGGTTTAGGATTAGACCTGCTCAAGAGCCGGGCTATCCGCCCAAGCTCAAAGGCCCGTTCAAAATTTGGTCGGGTTTGGACAAAAATATTAGATGTATTTATCGGGCCTGGACAAAATTTTTAGGCCCGATCAAAAATGGGCCCGGGCCCGAGCTTGACTGTCTAAAGCCCGAGCCCGGCCCGAACATATTACTAATTAAGTTTTTTTAAAAATATATCTATTAAGTATAATATAATTATATGTATAAAAATATTATTGATTAATAAACATGATTATATATATTTAATATGAAAATTAACATGAAAATTTTGACAAATCAAATTAAATTTTAAAGGGAATAAAAGAATAAAAAACAAATAAATAAAAAATAAAATACAAAAATAAAAAAATAAAATACGGGCGGGTAGAGCCGGGCCTCGGGCTTATGTAATAAAATTAAAAACGGGTCTGAACTAAAATCCAGGCTCGAATTAACGGCCGGGCCGGGCTTGGACATAGCCAAAATATGTTGTTATAGGTCTTTGGCCCGACCCGAACCCGGCTCAGCCCGCCCAATGAACAGGTCTCTTTAGGATGAATACTCCTAATTGAAGACTTAATTAAAAAAATTAAAAAAAGTAAAAAAAAAAGTAGAGAAAATTAAAGAGAATAGCTTTTCTTTTCTTTTTTGTTTTGCTTTTTCTTTTTTACAAACAATGACGATGTAGCAATCCGGGATAATATTGAACACCTAGAACAATCGGTACAATTTGCAAGACAAATTTATATAATAGTTCTGGATATATTAATAATTATATAATATATTATCAATGAAATTTTTAAATTTTATAAATAAAATTAATATGATAACACATATTTTATTTGAAAAATTAAAATAATGAAAAAAATAAAGTGGTGGTTTGTGCCATCATTTTAACATCATTTGAGGAATTTAAAAACTAAATTGACAAAATATTTGATAATAATTATATATATATATATATATATATATATATATATATTATATATATACACACACACACACATACACATATATATATATATATATTTATGTTTATATATACTCCATTGATAGCATATATACACACACCTATCACTTATTTATTTAATAAAAATTTAATAATTAATTATTTTCCAAATCATTTAAAACTCAGTACATAATTAAGCAATTTTATTTATGAAATTAATAAATAAATAAAAATTACAAAATTTTTTATATAAAATATTTTTGTTGATAAATTAAATATTATTAAATTATTTTTATATAGAATAATACCTTTATTATTAAATATTTTAAAATTTATTTTTTTTGTATATTTTGATGTTATTTAACTCTTAAAATATTTAAATTTTATTTAAGAACAGTGACATGTTATTTTAAAATTATAATTAATTAAGACAGAATTATATAGTAAATTTATTTATTATATCAAGTGAATTAATAAATTGAAAACATTTAAATCAAAAATTTTGAAAAGTAAAATAAATAGTTTAGACGCTTTTTTATGTAAAAAAATTAACAAAATAAAAAATGTTGGGACTTATTTTAAGTTTAAAAAAAAGAAAAAGGTTAAAATAAAACAAGAGATAAATTTTTAAATTGTTTAAATTTAACAAGCATTGTAAAAATGTTCACTGTCGGACATGTAGCATGGTAAAAATGATATCATCTTGTTGTACTTTCTTACTAAATACACGTGCAGCGCAAGTGGGACTCCAGTCACATCGACTTGGGAAGAATTCGTTTATATAATATAAATATATATATATATATATATATATATATATATATATATGTTGAGAAAAATATCCCTCAAATCAAACACCCACAAAAATAGAGGAAAGCAAAAACAAACACAATAATTTTAATGTGGTTTGGCCCAACCAATTTGGCCTACAACCACCCAACCAATTTAATAAATAATCAAATAACTACAACTGTGCAATTTTTAGAAGAGAAAAATTGCAAACTCCTTACAAACCCAACCCAACTACCCAAAGAGCCCAACTACACCCTTTTATAATAGCCCAACTTTATAACTCTCTGGGATATTTTACAAACCAAGCCTAACACTTTATTTATAAGGGAATAACCCTTATAACTTCTCCTATACTTTCGATGTGGTATTCAAGGCAAACCCCAACAAATCCTCCCTTGACTTGAATCCCCAAACTCCCCAAACTGCTTAACAACATCTGAAAAACTAACATGCCTCTGAATCTTCTTATTCTTGGAAACAACTCTATCCTTTGCATCATCAAGCAAATATAGTTGTTTCTCATTCCTCTTTCCTTGCAAAACTAAACCACCATTCTTGTATACTTTGCACCAATCATTATTACCAACATATGTGTACCCACGTGAAGCTAACTCACCCAAAGAAATCAAATTGTAGCTAAAACTGGGTACATACCTCACATTACGAAGAGTCTTGACACCACCATCATGAAGCTTGAGTTGAACACTCCCAATACCTTCAATCTTCACTCGATTACCATTCCCAACCGCAATATTGCCTAAACTTTCAACCTCTTTCAATTCATCAAACCGATCTTTATCATTGCAAATATGCATCGATGCAGCTGAATCCAAAACCCAACTTTTCTCATAAGTATGAGGCCCATCTAAACAAGTTGCCAATACATCATCATCCGAATCAATCAAAACAACACATGTCTCATTCTTCTTTCCATCATCACTCTTTTGTTGAGCCTTCTTGAATGCAGTCATATCCTCTCTTAATGTCTTGCAACGTGCTTGAATATGACCCTTCTCTCCACAATAATAACATTCCACCTCACTATAATCTCTGAATCTTGATCTTGATCTCCCTCTTGATCCACCATGTCTCTCATTAGTCCTCCTTCGAGTAGAATATTCCACAGCAGCTACTACACCTCTCGCAGATGAAGAATCTTCTTTGCCCATAAATCTTTCATTCTCACGCAGCACAGCAATCACATCATCCAACGTCAAAGTAGTTTTACCTACCAATAGAGTCTGAACTAACGGTCTATAGGATTTGGGCAAAGATGACAACAACAGCAATGCCTTCTCTTCTTCTTTCAACTTTTTAGAATCAATAGCTAATAATTGTGAAACTAATCTATTAAATTCATTTAAGTGATCATGGAGACTCGTACCTTCATCCATCTTCAGAGAATACAAATCCATCTTCAAACACAATCTATTCGTCAGCGATTTTGACGCATAGATGTCTCCCAGCTTCTTCCACAATCCGGTTGGTGTCGTCTCAGTCAATACAGTATACTTAATCTTTGGAGCAAGTGCCAATCTAATTGTGCTCACAGCCCTCTTCTGAATTCTAACCCAATCTTTATCAGACATTCCATCTGGCTTATTTTCTTCTAATGCCAAATCTAGACCTTGTTGCACTAGAAGATCCTGAATCGTACTTTGCCATAACATAAAATTACTTTTACCATCAAATAAAGGAATCTCAAACTTAGGCATACCTCCAGACATACCTTCAGCCATAGCTTTCCTCCTCTCGCAGGATCACGAACTTTCAGCTCTGATACCACTTGTTGGGAAAAATATCCCTCAAACCAAACACCCACAAAAATAGAGGAAAGCAAAAACAACACAATAATTTTAATGTGGTTTGGCCCAACCAATTTGGCCTACAACCACCCAACCAATTTAATAAACAATCAAACAACTACAACTGTGCAATTTTTAGAAGAGAAAAATTGCAAACTCCTTACAAACCCAACCCAACTACCCAAAGAGCCCAACTACACCCTTTTATAATAGCCCAACTTTATAATTCTCTGGGATATTTTACAAACCAAGCCTAACACTTTATTTATAAGGGAATAACCCTTATAACTTCTCCTATACTTTCGATGTGGGATTCAAGGCAAACCCCAACAATATATATATATATATATATATATTTATATATATACTAGAAATAAATCCGTGCGATGTTACGAGTTTATTTTTATTTTGTAATTTTTAAAGTTAATAAAATTGATTATTAGATAAAAATTATTGATCATAAAAATATTTATTTCCTTCATATTGTTTAGTACAAAAGAAAAACATGTTTACTAAGGATAGAGTTTATATATCAAACAAAATGTCAAAAAATAATTTTTTGAGAAAATTGGATTAGCTTGAATTAAAAAAATGCACAATACTTAAGTTAAATAGTATGACAAACAGATAATCTGTTCTATAAACAAACAAATTAAGATAATTATGCTATAACAATAAAAAATAAAAGCACTAAAATATATATATACGGCATAGTAGTTCAGACAATTTAACGAATAAGTAAAAAAAATTAGCTAAGAATGCTTTGTTCATAGAAAATTAGCTAAGAATGCTTTGTTCATATTATTAATCAAGTGTAAAGTTTTAAACCCATCTGTAAGCATTTTTATTTTAAGAATAGCTAATTGAATTATTTATATTTACTACAAAGGACAATATGCAAAGTAAAAGTTTTTTTTTTTGAAAAAGTTAGAAGTAAAAACCCTTTCATATAATAATTTTCATTCGAAAGCAAAATATATGCAAGTAGAAGAAGCAAATAGATAAAAATATAAAGTAATACCATAAATCAACAATAGAGAATTGGATTAAAAAGAGTTAAAAAACCATACAAAAAACATGTTAAGGATTTAACTAAAAATAAAAGGACCTAAGTAAAAAAAAAAAATTGTTGAGAGCAAAAAAAAATGGACAAGTGTCACATTATGGGCCAAGAGGAGACAAAAATATATATATACTAGATATAAGCTCGCGCAATGCTGCGGGTCTATTTTTATTTTGTAATTTTTAAAGTTAGTTAAGTTGATTATTAAAAAAGAGTTATTGGACATAAGAAATATTTATTTCCTTCATAATGTTTAGTACAAAAAAGAAACATGTTTACTAAGGAAAGATTTATAAAAGAAACGTGTTTATTAATGATAGAGTTTATATATCAAACAACATATCCAAAAATAATTTTTTGAAAAATTTAGATTAGCTTGGATTAAAAAAATACACAATACTTAAATTAAATAGTATGACAAACAGATAATTTGTGTTAGAAACAAACAAATTAAGATAATAATACAACAACAATAAAAACTAAAGCATTAATATATATATATCTTTATATACGGTATAATGGTTCAGACAATTTAAAAAAGAAGTAAGAAAAAATTAGGTAAGAATGTTTTGTTCATATTATTAATTATGTGTAAGGTTTTAAACCCATCTGTAAACATTTTTATTTTAAGAATAACTAATTGAATTATTTATATTTACTCCTAAGTACAATATGTAAAGTAAAACTATTTTTCCTAGAAAAGTTAGAGAAAAAAAACCCTTTCATATAATAATTTTTATTTGAAAGCAAAATTTGGAAAATACATAATTTATATGTATTTGAAGTATTATTTATTTTTAAATATTTTCCATGTGTCGGTTAAATAATATATTTGAATATTGTTTTTATATTTTTAAAATTATTATCATTATTAATAAATATAAAAAATGTTTTAAAAAATTTATTATGAGGCGAGAGAAGAACCTATTATTGTGATTTGAGATTGATTTTATATAGCTAGTATATTTTTCGTATTTAGTAAGTTTACATTTGCTAGTGGAGATATAATTTTAAAAAATAGATTTAGAGAAATTAGATCTAAACTTTTTTAATTAAAAATATCTAAATTAATTAGCTTTTGTGTTGTTAGATTTTTTTTCCTTGATTAAAAATCAACTCAAAGATAAATGAATTATTTTATTTTATTTTTTATTAATTTTTTATATTTAGAATGCATCATTTGTTAAACCCTCTATCATATTTTTATTTTGAATTTTTTTAATTTATGCACCGAATCATATTATTGCTGGAGAAAAAAATTGAAGATTTAAAAATAGATTAAAAGGCATAACAAAAAAATTCAAAAATAAAATAAAATTAAAGAACTTAACTAAAAAATGAAAACTTAAAAATAAATTAGAGGGCATAATAAAAAAAACTTAAAAATAAATTAGAGGGCATAATAAAAAAATATTTAAAAAAACAGAAATAAAATGCTAAATCAATTAAGACACGACACATGGCTCGTATGGGAGATAAAACATTGAATGGTATGGGTTAGAAAGGTGAAAGAAAATGAGTGAATGACAGAACCAATGTGAAGCTAGACGTGGAGCAAAAAAAAGTGATTTTTATATAATTTAAATAATATTAAAAATTATTAACTTAATTAATTTTTAAAATGTTTTAACATATATATTTAATATTAAAATATTTTTATTTTATTAATTATCATCATTAAATATATAGAAATTAATGATCTACAAAATATATACTATAAATGCATCTGTAAATGTAATCTATCGTAAAAAAAAATGTACTGTATATGCATTTGAAGAATTATTTAATTATTGAGTATTTGTTAATTGTTATGTGTTAGTTAAACAATATTTTTGGAGATTGATTTTATATTTTTAAAATTTATTATCATTATTGATAAATATTAAAATAAATATATAAAAATTTATTATTTGAACGAATAATTTTTTATGAAAATAAATATATAAAATTTAAAGATCAATTTTTTATGTTTTTTATTTTATCTCTATTAAAAATAAAATTCACATATAAATAATTTTTTTTGTTCTTTAAATTTATGAGAAAAAAACAAATAAAAAAGGTTGAAAAACAAAAAAAGGGAAAAATTGAAAAAAAAAAGAGCCAAAGCTTGACATGTGGAGGGTTTGGAGACAAAAATATATATAGTTATAGATATATATGTATAGATATATTTATTGATGATTATTTAATACATTATTAATAAAATATTTAAATTTAATAAACAAATTAAGATACTGTACATATTTCGTTTAAAATATTAAAACATAAAAATAAATAATATGAGAATTTGTGCCACTGTTCTAATCATATTTATAGAATCTAAAAATCTTATTAATAGTGTATTGAATAATAATTTTTATATATAAAAGTACACGTCACATAATTATTTAATAAATTAAATACAAATTAAATAATTAATTATTTTCTAAATCATTAATTACTCATTACATAATTTAAAAATTTTACTCCAATGATGATTTATGATAAAATTTGGTTAGTGCAAATACTTGCAATAACATATCAATGTCAATAATTATGTGATTAGTTTGCATTTTAATACTTAACAAAGACAAATATTATATAAAATCTCTTAGTTTAAAAAAAATAGTTTGTCGTTTATGCACTCTTTCCAAATCTTGGTGTCGGTACTTGTAGGCACTCACAACATTTTCTTATATATACGGCCATCGGGCACCAATTGGTTTCACAAACATACTTTCGGCAATTTTAGATTTAATTAAATATTTCTCAGAGAAATTTTAAGCATACTTTTCTTGGCATTCAGTCGTATGTGAAACGCTGAAAGTCTTCGCGTTAACTTTTCATTTTTCTTTTTGTCGTGGAACTTATTAAGTTGTTTTCTCAACTTAATGCAGGCACGGCAGTGAGCGGCGGTGGTGGCGGCTGCGATATTAGAAATGGGAGTGGCTGTGATCGGAGGTGGGATCCAAGGGCTGGTTTCGGCCTACGTTCTGGCCAAAGCCGGCGTCAACGTCGTCGTTTATGAGAAAGAGGAGCAACTCGGTGGCCATGCCAAGACTGTTAGCTTTGATGCCATTGACTTAGATCTTGGTCTCTTGTTTCTCAACCCTGTGAGCGTCTTCTTCCTTTCTATTTTTTTTCTTCTTTCATCTCTTCAGAAAAGTGAGGCTTTTTTTTTAAGTGAAAGCTTTGCACTTTGAGTCTCTTTCCTTTTTAAGTAACCCCTCGCGGTAGATCAAATATATGTTTTTGGTAACCTATGTACCAAATATATGTTTTTGGTATATATATAAAACCTATATATATATATTAAATATTTATAATATCTTTTACTTGTTTGATGCTATTTTATTTTTTTGGTGGAAAAAATCATATTTTTATTTCTTAATAACAACATAACTCTAATTAATTGGATCCAACGGTTCGATCAAGAATCAAGCCCCACCGTGTTGATTCAACCTTGGAATTCGATTATTAAAACATTATTTCATTTTTTTATTATTATTAGAGTATTGTTCAAAAAAAGACTTTTTGAAAAATATTTTGTTAGAAAATGTTGATGATGTATCAATTTTGGACGCTATGAGAAAATATAACAAAAAAAAACATAAAAATGATAAGACTTGGATCAAGATTATGTATTAATTTGATAAATTCTAAAATATATTTTTTATTTAAAATATCAAGACAAACCATGACTGGACGAAACATAATCCTGAAATATACACACAACCGTCAAATTATGTTTAAATTCATATTAACTCAAACTTTTGTTTTGTTAAATAAATTATATTTTTAAATTAAAATTTTAAAAGGATGAGCAATGATTTTGATTGACAAATAATATATTATAAACAAAGAGCAATTATTTTGTTTGCACTGATCATGGGTTATATGTTCATTCCACTCATCTATGACTATTCTAACTAAAGAAAAGAATAAAAAAGGTTTATTTTTGTTTCCTTTCCTACTTTCTTACATTCCACATTCCATGTATCTTGTCAATTTTTTTTGTCAAAATTATTCGGTATTTTCACATTATTTTAGTATAAGATTAATTCGAATTAGAGTTGGATAAAGCTCGAAAGGCAATAAAATTTTTCTTCAAAAATTTTAATATAACTGCATATTCAGAACTCGAACTTGAGACTTTTGATTAAATTAAAATAGTCTCTTATCAATTAATCTACGTGTTTTGAAATGTATCTAGCCATTTTAATACTAAGAAAAAAGATACCAAATCAAGTGCATTTTAGTGTCCCTTGATTGGTCAGTCTCCCAGTTGTGGAATTGGTATTCCACTGCTGCAATTGCATTTAGTTCTATTGTACCTTTCAGTTCAGCATTTCGTTCCATCCATTGGTGATGGAACTTCAACTACTGTTTCTTTTTTTTTTTGGTATCTTTCTTAAGATTTGTTTGGTAAGATAAAAAAATGATAAGAAAAAAAATTAAAAAGAGGAAAAAATAAAAAATATGAAAAATACTAAAAATTTCTTTAGACATGTTTGGTAGGAAGGATGAAAAATATGAAAGAAAATATAATTTTTTTTACTTCATTCGCTTGATAAAGTTGAAAAATAAAAGAAAAAATAAAATTATATTAATTTATTATTATATTATTAATAAGTTATGATAATAATATAAATTAAAGGTTAAATGATAAAAAAAATCTTGAAAAATAATGGTTTTCATAATTGGGCTTTTAACTGTTTTTTTAATTAATTGAACCATTATATTTCAGTTTTCATTCAATTGAGGCCTTTTGTGTACAAAAATCATTAAATTTACATGGTATACGTGGTAAAAAAGATATAATGATTTTCGTTCAAGTAAAAGTTTAATAGAATGAAATTGATACATATGAATTAAATTGATTGTGAAAAAAAGATATGGACACAATTGCAAAATCTTTTATTATTTAAGGATTTTTTTTGATTTTTTAGTCAAAATTAAATGAATAAAGAATAATTTTATAATTATACATATTTAACTCATATTTTTTTTTACAAATCTTTTTAATTTGGAGGATTTAATCTTTTTAATAAAAAAATGACAATTTTTTAGTTATTTTTTTCTCACACTTTTGATTCTTATAAACACTAATAAAAAATATTTATTTCCTATTTTTTCACACTTCTATTTTTTTTCATTTTTTATCTTACCAAACACATCATTAGAGTTTTCTAGAACCGGGCTAATGAATCAGATCTCTTTCTTTCTCTGTGGCATGTATATTCTAGCTAGGTTTTTGTTTTCTCTTTCTAGGGTTTCCTGGTGATGATGATTCTTAGATCTCTCTCTTCCATTTGCATTTTTTTCAATGGTCACCGGGAAACCTTGAGAAACAACTGAATATAAGTACAAAAATCAGCAATTTGCTGCTGCAGACCTTGACAGAAAGGGCAAAACAGCGTAACTTATGGTTCTTTTTTTTACAAGCTTGCTGAAGTCGTTTCTACTGTCTTTTCTTCTTCTCTGGACCATCTGTGTTTCCAGGTGGGGCAAGGGAAGTTGAGCTCTTCACCTCCATCATCTGGAAAAAGCTTCGTAATTTCCTTTACTTTTCAGAAGAAATAAAAATAGCTGAGCTAGGAATCTAAGCTAGAACCCCACAAATCTCTTTTGTTTTATCTTGTCCATTAATCCTCCGCCACATGTCTATTTTAGCTTCCTCCAGTCTAACATGATGAATCCATCCTAGACTCATCTGGAAGGGACAATTCAATTCAGAAAGGTCTTTTTAATTTTAATTAATTAGTTTTAAATAATAAAAATATTAAAGGCCAGCTAGCGACTTTCCAAGCTTGATTATAAAGTGTGGTCCACCTCTATTTATTAATTAATAGTAATAATAATAATAATAATAATAATATAAATATTCAAAAAAATATAAATATAATAAATAAATAAATAAAAATACATGCATGTGCGTACACTTATGATATGAGTATTTTTTTTGTTCATAAAAGATACAAAAGAAAAATATTCCCTTCCCATCATAAATTATTAAGCTATAAATATATATTTTGTTAAATTTTATTAAATATTTAATTGACAATAAGTGAAATTGATTTGTTCACACATCAGATTATTCGTCTGACCTAGCTTAAGGTAAAATGTTATTTAATAAAAAATATTTTTTTACTTAATTTTATTTTTAAATGCAATTTGTAATATTTTTTAACATTATCGAGGTTCTTTGATTTTTAAATGTGTTGAGTTAGGTTGGATATGGGACAAAAATTTTGATGTATGAACCTAACTTGATCTCGTTGTTATCCAATCCTTCCAAAATGAAATGATTTTTTAATTATATTCATGCACCTAAGAAGATGCTTCTAATTAACTAGTTGATATGCGATTTAGTTTTTTTCATTATTTTAATATATTTATACAATTTATATTTTGTTAATCAACCGGTAAATTTATTTATTTTTTATTCATAGATATCCTGCATACGTAGTAAATTTTCAGTTTAACTAAAAATAATTGATAGCATTAAATTTTGGCTCAATTATTGAAAAAGTAGCCTTTATACTTTCTAAAAATTTTCAAATAAATTTTTATCTTTTTATTATGGATTTATATATGATGCATTGACAATGTATGATTTCTATACACTGTTAATGCATCAGAGGTTGACATCTCTCTTTTATTATTCCCTATTCAGTTTTTAAAATAATTTTTTGTTTAATTGAACTCCTATTTTGTCTGAAAATCATTAAAATTTGTTAGAAAAATTGGGTTTAATTAAGAAAACAGTACTTTAAGGGTTTAATTAGAAAAAAAAACAATTTTTTAAGAGCTTAATTAAACAAACAATAATATTTTAATGGTTTAATTGGGTACAATAAAACGATAAATGTTTCTAAAATTTTAGTCTTAAAATTTCAACAAATATAAAATTATATGATATTTTAAATGTCTAAAGGGATCTTGAAGAACTTAAGTTCGCTTTTAATCCTTCAAAGAAAAGCTTAGGCTAAGACAAAGCAGAAGACATCCCTTATCATATAAGATCCAAACAAATGCATTCTATTCTATTAAACTTCAAAACTTTTTGTAAAAATTGGGTACAATGTATTGCTGTGATTTTCTTTCTCTTGGATAACTTTGGGATTGAGAAAAATAAACCTATGGATAACTTGACAGGCAAGGTATCCAACAATGTTGGAGCTGTTGGATAGCCTTGGAGTTGATGTGGAGGCGTCTGATGTTTCATTCTCTGTAAGCCATGACAAAGGCAATGGCTATGAATGGTGCAGCCAATATGGTTTTTCAAACCTTCTTGCACACAGGAAGAAAATGTTGAATCCTTACAATTGGCAAGACCTCAGAGAAACCATCAAGTTCGGAAATGATGTCAACAGGTTAGCATTCTCTCGTCATGCATTTACACGATTTGGGATTTCTTTTAATCACCCCTTTCGACTTCTATTGCAGTTATCTGGAATCGCTTGAGACCAATCCAGACATTGATCGTAATGAAACCTTGGCGCAGTTTGTAAAGTCAAAGGGTTACTCTGAAAACTTTCAGAACACTTATTTGGTGAGCTGCAGAAGAATTTATATATTTCCATCCAATTCTTCAGCATTTTCTGTACCGATTATTGGAATTAATCAGTTAAAATTTTAAAAATTTACAGATTCCCATATGTGGTTCAATGTGGTCCTGTTCCAAGGAAGAAGTTATGAGCTTTTCTGCGTACTCCATTCTTTCATTCTGTCGCACTCATCATTTGTACCAGGTATTTGACAAAATTCCAAAATAGGTGACACCTAGTGATAAGTATTTAATGCAAGCTGTACCTATGGATATCATCTCTCATGCATTATTTGCCTTGATTGCTGTATAAAACCAATTAAGTTGGTTTTGTTTGTTGACTGGTTTCCATTTCCATTTCCATCTCCAGCTATTTGGGAATCCGCAATGGCTGACTATCAAAAGGAACTCATATTTTGTTAAAAAGGTGCACATTTCTAGTTTCTTAAATTCTCCAACTATGTTCATCTTATTTGTGAAATAGGTTGTTCAAAAGTGTAAAACTTAAGATTCTGTAGCAGTAAGCTAATTAAAAATATATTCCAATCTGATAAAATCAGGTCAGAGACATTCTGGAGAGCAGAGGTTGTCAGTTTACACTTGGTTGTGAAGTGAAATCTGTTTTGCCTGCTGATAATGGTGAGTACTTTTGCCTTTGTTAGAGACATTCTGGAGGGTAGAGGTTGTCAGTTTAAACATTTTTTTTCTTTGAGCATCATTTTCTTGCAAATTCCCATTTAGATGCAAGGCATATTTCCTATCAGCTATTTACGGACCTCCAAAGTAACTGTAAAAATGGATTAGCAGGTAGCACCATAGTCTGTGGAGATGGTTTCCAAGAAACGTATGATGGATGCATAATGGCTGTTGATGCTCCCACAACCCTAAGAATATTAGGAAACCAAGCTACATTTGAAGAAATGAGAGTTCTGGGTGCATTCCAATATGCTTCCAGGTACTAGTTTTTATACTCCCTCTTTGGTCTACTTAACATTGCACTTACGTGCATCTCAAAATTAATATGCATATATTCTAATCTATTTTAACTTGTGAAAACAAACTATGCATATTTATCATTTGAGATGAATTTTGTATATACCTAAACTCTCCTTTGTTTTGTTGATGCTTATTGTGACATAAATGCCATTAAATCTAATTTTGCTCCCTTTATAGCATGGTACTTTTGGTTGCAGAAGAACATCGATTATATATTTGATAGCTTTCAAAGACTAGATGTAAGAGACTTTATTTCAAGAGTATAGGGAAACTGAAATTAATACTTGATGATTTGATCTACTTGAAGATGTCATACTTCATTAGAAGGCAGGAAATTCTACCATAGCTTACTAATATTGGTACCTTGTCAATGAATGATTTGCTTATGGCTAATAATCATTTTGCATTTTCTTTAGTTTATGAAAAGTGAGCTACTAAAATTCATGATTCTGATCAATTGTTTCTGTTGGCAGTGATATTTACCTTCACCGTGACAGCAATTTAATGCCCACGAACAGATCAGGTTGGAGTGCACTGAATTTTCTCAGAAGTAGAGAAAATAAAGCAAGCTTAACATACTGGCTTAATGTGCTACAGGTCTGTAGCAAGTTCTCTGAGTAAACTAGATGTTAAACATATGATTTTCAGAAATAGTTCAGAATTTTAAATATATTAAGTATTTCTAATATTGCATAACATCTAGGGAAGCACAGAAGAATCGTGTAAGATACTGTTCATCTTATCAGAATTACCAAAATACTTGGTAGTTTACAAGGTTATAACTTGAGTAATTGTGACCAGTTCTTGTTAACTTTTTTCAGAATGTTGGTAAAAGAAGTCAGCCATATTTTGTGACTCTCAATCCAGACCGTGTCCCAGACAAAATCTTGCATAAGTGGTCGATTGGCCGTCCGATTCCCTCCGTTGCTGCATCAAAAGCTTCACTTGAGCTAGATCAGATTCAGGGGAAGAGAGGAGTCTGGTTCTGTGGTGCGATTTCTCCTCATGAAATTAGATGGCCATATGACATATATTAGTTAACAATTTGGATCATAATTTTATGAGATTCAACCATTTTGGGAAAAATTACTTGATCAGGGGAAGAAAATTGCTCCTTAAATACTCTTCTAGTAGCTGTAGATTATCGGTGAAGCATTCTTGCTAAAACTGTCACAACTTACTGTCATTATGCTATGCTTTTATATTCCTTGTGTTCTAAAATTTGTTTAGCATGACAGTTAACTTTCAATAATATTGTCATTATAAGATAACAAAGCATCATGTCAACTGCGTTTCATCTGAGATTCTGTTTTACAATTCTTTCAGGCTATGAGTTCCTTGAGGATGAATTACAGGTACCTAGCTATTAATTTCTGCTTATTTCTAACACTTAAAAATGTTTCACTTTTATTTCGGTAAGGTAAATGTTTAGGCTGCAATGTAATATGAAATTGCATGTGAAGCCCATTTGTATTATATGTTGAAGTCAAGTTTGTAAGTAATTTGATTTTTCGTAGTATCATTGTCTTATTTCAAGAATTTACAAAGCATTCTTATGAGGTGCTTTTCTTCTCAGGCTGGTATGGATGCTGCACATCGTTTCTTAGGAAAGCATTCTTCTGTTCTAGTCTGTCCAAAGCAAATGTCACCCTCTTTCATGGAAACAACAGCACGTCTTTTTGTTACTAAATTCTTTCAACAATATGTACAAGTGGGCTGCGTAATGTGAGTTCTTAGAAATAATCACTCAAATATTTAGCAATTTGTAATTCAGTACATGTTTTTTTTTTCTTTCTTGAATTTGATGCAATTTTCTATGTGCCATTCACCAGAATCATAGAGGAAGGAGGCAGAATTTACACTTTCAAAGGAAACATGGAAAATTGTTCTCTTAAAACAGCTCTGAAAGTGCACAATCCTCAGTTTTACTGGAGGGTAGACACAAGACATTACTTCTAATTCATGCGTTCTTTTTTTTCCTTTCATGTTCTACATTTTTTGTTTTGAATTCTAATTGAATTTCCTATCAAGTTGGATGTGTTTGTTTTATAATATTTGAACCTTGGCATGTTAAGGCACACTAGTCACTACTGCTGATGAGCATCATATGTGATTTCCCCCAGATTATGAAAGAAGCTGATATAGGACTTGCTGATGCATATATTCAAGGAGATTTTTCTTTTGTTGATGAAGATGAAGGTCTTCTTAATCTTTTCCGGGTAAGAAAATGTTAGCCAGATCTGTTCCTATGAATATGGTACAATTTAGGTACTTATAATTAATCAGAATCTTTATTGGTACTTTTGCAGATACTTATTGCCAATAAAGAGTTGAACTCTGCCTCAGGACAGAACAAAAGAAGGTTCATTATAACTTGTAGAAGAATCTAGATAGCGATACTAGTAGAATCCATAAATAAACTTGGTTTATTTAGCATTGACACTTGATTGGTTGCAGGACTTGGTGGTCACCTGCAGTGTTCACAGCTTGTGTATCATCTGCAAATATTTTCTTGAAGCATTACATAGGCAAAATACATACGTGTACCCAGGCTCGCAGGAACATTTCTCGTCATTATGACCTAGTAAGCTATCATCTTCCAATTTCATGGTATTAGAACAACATATCAGTATTCACCCTCCAAGATGTAACTTTTATTGCGTAGTTGCAAACTTTGTCTGAGTAACTCTTCCTTAAGGAACTATTTGTCTTTCTCTTTTGGTATTACCTTGTCAATTCTGAGTTTATGACTGTGCTACAAAGTTGAAATAAAAAAGAAGAATCATTTTTGAGCCTTTAGGCTAAAGATTTTCTTGTTCATAGGTCCTTTTGTTCACAATGCCTATTTGCAAACAGGATTTATCAAATCAAAGCTGGACTAATCCCTCCCAAATTGTGTTTGCAGAGTAATGAACTTTTCACTCTGTACTTGGGTGAAATGATGCAATACTCTTCTGGAATTTTTAAGGTCAGGATCTCAACTTTTATGATTTTTTCTTGAATTTGCATGAACAAAAGGAATCTTTTCCATGTCATGATTCCTTTCCATGTCATGTTTGGACTTCGTCTCTTCTAGCATCGTGATGCTCATATTAAGTTACTTTGTAGACGGGAGAAGAACATTTGGACGTTGCACAGCGCCGAAAAATCAGTTCCTTAATAGATAAAGTGAGAATCTACAATGGTCTCATAGTCATTCTTTTATTCTTTTCCATGGTCATTTATTTGATTGTGTTCTTTTCTGATACATATAGTCAAGAATAGAGAAGTGGCATGAAGTTCTTGACATCGGATGCGGTTGGGGAAGCTTAGCTATGGAAGTTGTCAAAAGAACAGGATGCAAATACACTGGCATCACTCTTTCAGAGCAGCAGCTGAAATATGCAGAAGAAAAAGTGAAGGAAGCTGGACTTGAGGTATCCATGTGTGAATATGGCTCTGGCCTGAAATAACTCTGTCAATATTTCTTGTTATTTCAAATTTGGTTAAAAAACTTTTTTCTACCTTGTTTTCCTCAGCTCTTCTATTTATCTTCCTGTTCAAAGTTAACAAAGTTTTGTCATCAGGGAAACATCAAATTTCTTCTCTGTGACTATCGCCAGTTACCCAAAACATTCAAATATGACAGAATCATCTCTGTGTAAGTCATATATTCCCCCCAGTAAAGTTATCTTTAATAGTAATGTGACAAATAATTTTAATATTTGCAATTGTATTATTTAGTGAGATGGTTTGAACATGTTGGTGAAGAATATATTGAGGAGTTTTTCAGATGCTGCGACTCATTATTGGCAGAGAACGGTCTTTTTGTCCTTCAGGTAAAGTTAAACTGGGAAAACAGAAATTCTACCTTGTATTATCTTTTAATAACTTCAAAATTCCAACTATTGGTTCTTCATTGCCCATCTTCTACCATATTAGGCCAAAACAATTTATTAATGGCCAAGAGTGGTCTTTTGTTTTTTCTCAGTTCATATCAATTCCAGAGATACTTTCCAAAGAAATCCAGCAAACAGCAGGTTTTCTAAAGGAATATATCTTCCCTGGTGGAACCCTGCTTTCTCTGGATAGGACTTTATCAGCCATGGCTGCTGCATCAAGATTTAGGTAACATCCATTGTTTTGTAGACAATCATTCTTTTTCTGTTCTACAATACAAGCTGATGAATGATTATTGCGGGTGCAGTGTGGGAGCATGTGGAAAACATAGGAATTAGTTATTATCACACACTGAGATGGTGGAGAAAAAATTTCCTGTCAAATAAAAGGTACCTATGCAACTCTCTCTTACACATCGTACTGATTTTGATCAGCTCGAAATCGTCTTTGGGGTTCAATGAGAAGTTCGGTGAAGAAACCAAAATAAATTTGTTTCAGAATCTGATGATGGAATATTTGTTTTCCTTCTCAGCAAAGTTCTGGCTCTGGGATTTGATGACAAGTTCATGCGGACATGGGAGTATTACTTTGATTACTGCGCATTCTGGTTTTAAGACAGGGACGCTTATAGATTAACCAGGTAAACTCCATGTCTGTTTGATAGTTCATGTTGATGACTCCAGAAAAAAAAAAAAAATGTGTTAATAAGGAGATTCGTTGGACGCCATGGAATATGATCTGTTACATTACATGACAACATATATGGTGGAAGATCTTAGTCTTAGGCTGTCTCAGCTTGGAACTCAGATTTTTCTTTTATGTTATTGTAGGTTGTATTCTCACGAGCTGGGAACTTCACTGCACTTGGCGATCCATACATAGGTTTCCCTTCAGCATATTCCTATTCGGATAACTGAAATAGTTTTCAGTTATCCAAGGACGCAGGAAAATCAGATGTTCATATTGAGTGAACCAAGGATCAAACTTCTGCCGATGTTTAAGAACCTCCCTCCCTCCCTACTTTTCGTATATGCTATGTTGTGTAAGAAAAGGAACCTTAGCAAATAAAAGTTGTTTTTGAACTTGGTTTGTAGACTCAATTTGATGTTTCTATATATGAAGTATTAAGTCTTGTTGGAAGCTTGACAATTTGAAGTAAATTGCATGCATTAATATGTCTCAAGATGTTGAGTTGTAATGTATTCTTATGACATCCTATATCCCTATTTCCTGCTTGGCTTGCTTGTTTGATTACTGAAAAAAGAAAAAATAATAATTAAAAAAATGATTTGAGATAAAATGATAACCACAATTAGAGATGATGCCACATTAAGTAGGAATATGATACTCTCTAATAGTTACGTTTTTGGATAGTGATTTTAATATACATATTATTTCAATCGAATTGTAAATTATATCTTTATTTATTTATTTTTTAATTATTATTTTAATGTAGCACTTAATAAATTAATTCACTAACACTTCTAAATATGATTTTAACTTTAATTTATTTTTTGTAAATTCACTTATTAATTTAATTTTCATTAATAGTATGCATAAAATTTAATTTTAGATATATACTATTTTCGAGTTGGAGTTCAGGTAGAAATCAAGAGAGGACAACTATGTGTTAGTTATGATTTAACACATTGGATGTGAGCTGTTGACTTGAGTGTATTAAATTGAGTTATATTGATACGTAAGTCAATCACAAGCTTTCACTTATTAATGTGTAAAGATTAAAAAATACATAAGTGTTTAAAAATAAATTAAAAACATTATTGATATTTAATTTTAAGAGTTTACATAATTTTATTTGTGGTTGACTGAAAATGTACAGAGATTATAACTCACACATCAAATATAAACTCATAATAATTAAAGGTATTAGATATTAATTTTTAATTGAATTTAAATAAAAATATATAATTAAATTTAATCAAATTCAATTTAGAAACCTCATTATTATAAATTAGAGCGAGGGTTGAAGGTATTCATGTGTTACCATTCCAAATGAGACAATTTTTTTCCTTGTTTATAATTGAAAGTGCGATTAAAATTATTTAGATTCGAATCTAAATATAAAACGTGTAATAATTCTTTTTTATTTATTCTCAAAAAAGTTGACAAAAATAAATTTTTTGTGAGCAATTATTAACTTTTTCACTTCCTTTTTAATAAATATATTTTTTTCCATTGACCCGAGCAGTATATAACTTTGTGTATCACCTTATTTTATAGTTGTCTATTCTTTAGATAATTGCTATATTTTTTTTTTTGTAAGCTCGCCACAAATATTTTTTATTTATTTTACTATTTAAAATTAATTTTATTTAAATCGAAAATATCAGAAAAGGATGGGAGCGCAGTGCAATATCAAAATTTTCGTTTTGGAACAGCTTCAAGTGCCAGTATGATTCGGTCAAAGTAGGTTTTCTTTTCTTTCACGTGCAAATTTATTTTGAAGTATTTTGCCAATTTGATCGAAGTTGACGTTGGATGGATGATGGATGGATTTCGATAAAATTAAAAAGAATTATTAAAAATAATACTTTTGATAAAACAATAAAAAATATTTAGAAACAAAAGTGAATAATTAATTCTATCTTTTTTCACTTTTCTGTCCTATACTGCCAAGTTTCAACGTCGATGCCCATTTAAAACTAAACGAATTCAATAAAACTTAAAATAATATTTTGTGCTTCCAAAGTTAACATAAATTTTAATTAATATTTTTTATTTTTCAATGATATAAACACAATGTGACATGATAAGAATATAACACACATACATGAATATGACATATGCGCATGAATTGCTATGCCTAAAATAATTGATATAAATGGATGGTCCAGGACAGGGAAAAATCAAACGAGGAAACAACAAAGGTAGCAAAATAGAGAAAAAACCCAAAGGGACAGAAAATGCAATAAATGTTGCCCTATATTGTGGGTTCGAGTGCCAGTGACTGCTGGTGTGGTGAGGTGGGCATCCCATGTGAGCTCTGCTCCTGTGGTGGGTCAGCCCATCTGCCTCAATTTTTTTTTTGAATAATCTGCCTCAATTTTTTAAACAACAAAAAAATAAAAGAAAATGCAATAAATGTTGTTGTGCCCTTCTCCGATTTTGGATTTCATTACTTTTTCTCTTGTTTCGACTGTGCCGACAACGCTTCATTTTCCCGTATTTCATGTTGGTTCACGTGACTAGTGTTGGATTTTAATTTTTTTTTTCTATTTCAAGTTTCAATAATAATAATAATAATAATAATAATAATAATAATAATAATAATAATATTATTATTATTATTATTATTATTATTATTATTATTAAGAACTAAATTAAAATAATAAGATGTCAATGGATCCTTTATCATGATAATTTGTTTTCTTTCTTTCGATTATTAATAACGGTTTGTCATTTTTATAAGTTGAATGTTTTACTTTATATTTAATGTTTTTAATTATTTTGATCAATTAAACTAAATGAATTAAGACTCTTAATCAAATTGAATAGAAATATTTTAAATAATTTGGGCAGTATTTGTTAAAGAAACATCGTCCATAATACATTTTATCTTATTTAATTTACAAAGGAATGTGACAAGGTGAAAAATGAAAGATAAAATTGCTAGTTCATTGAAAAAATACTAATAGTTTAGATTAAAGTATTTTTGATTGTCACTTAAATAATAAATTCATTTAACAATTAAAAAGAAGTAAGGAAAATTGAAACTGTGAAACTAGTGCAACTACTTTAAATTTATTTATTTATTTATTTATTATTTTTGCTATTTTTATTTTCTAATCACCTTAAAATATCGATAGTTAAAGAAAATAAAAAATAAAATAATTTCAGTATTTTGCCAATTTGATCAAAGTTGAAGTTGGATGGATGATGAGATGAATTTTGATAAAATTAAAATGAATTATTAAAAAAATAATAATTTTGATAAAATAATAAGAAAATTTAAAAACAAGAGTGAATAATTAATTCTATCTTTTTTCACTTTTCTGTCTCATACTGCCAAATTTCACCGTATCTCCGCGCCACGAGATTCAAAAGGGACCACAACTTACCAAATTAAGATATTTCCAAGGAATACTCCAGAATAGACGCCCCATTTTTTCAGTTAATGCAAAAGATGTACTGGGGAGGAAAAGCAATTTCGAAAAGTACAAGTACTTGTACTCCAAAAAGTATTTTTCTAAAATAAATTTTAAATAAATGAGATTTGAAGAATTGTACTCAAGAGTTGCTCCAAAAATATCAAAGTGATAAATTTAAATTTTATACATTTTACATAACTCTTTAATTATGGATTTAAGGGTTTTTTTTTTCTGTTCTTTGAGTTTATAATATATAGTGGGACTATCTCATCTTTAAGACGATTTGATTAAATTGAAAAAATAAAAATAAGTCAGATGAGGATTTAAAAAAAAGAAAGTTGCAATAAGAATTAGAGATTATTATTATTATTATTATTAACATTAACTTGGGGTGTGTTTGTTGTGTTTGCTATTATCTAATATAAAAATAAAAAAATTATTTCATTATTATTTTCAAAGTTTATAATTACTGTAGTAAAGACGGTTATGTGTTACATTTAAAATTTTTTTAATGACTATGCCATATCTACATAAATTAAAAATTTAAAATAAAAATAAATTAAATGATTAATCGAAAAGTTCAAGAGTTTAAAAATAAAAGAATTTAATAAAACTTAAAAAAAATTGATATAAATGAATGGTCCAGGACCGAGAAAAATCAATAGACCTAACAACAAAGGTAGCAAAACAGAGAAAAAAACAAAGCGACAGAAAATTGCAATAAATGTTGTTGTGTCTTTCACCTATTTTTGATTTGATTACTTTTTCTCCTGTTTCGATTGCCCTATTTCACGTTGGTTCAGGTGTCTAGTGTTGGATTTAAAATTTTTTTTCTATTTCAAGTTTCATTAATAATAATAAAAAAATATACCAAAAAATAATAATAATAAAAAAATTATGAACTAAATTAAAATTGTAAGATGTCAATAGATCCTTTATCATGATAATTCTTCGTTTTTTTTTCTTTTAAAGTATTTTTAAATACTAAAAGGTGAAAAATGAAAGATAAAATTGCTAGATCATTGAAAAAAGCACTAATAGTTTCGATTAAAGTATTTTTGATTGTCACTTAAATAATAAATTGATTTAACAATTAAAAAGAAGTAAAGAGAATTGAAACGGTGAAACTAGTACAACTACTTTTAAAAGTATTTATTTATTATTTTTGCTATTTTATTTTTCTGATCACCTTAAAATATTGATAGTAAAAAAAATAAAAATAATTTCAGCAGTTAATGGAATATTTGAACATTAATCTCCTTAAAAGTTAAAATCAGATTCTTTTTATCTTAATAATTGAGTTGGAAAACTCAAATGTTTGAGTTTAAAATAAAACCTTACAATAATATGGTATAATTTTGTTTTAATCATTCGATTAAAAAATCATTGATTTTATATTTTACTATTTGATTTTACGGTATTATGCACTCATAATCGAGGTGACTATCACAAAATTTAACTCAAGCAAATATTAAATACACACGATCTTATATAAACGATACCTTCATCGTCGTAGTGTTGGTCTCCTGACACTACAAAAAAAGAGACTTTCAGTGACGAAATTAGCGACGAAATTTTTCGTCGCTAAAAGTCTGATTCCGTCGCTGAAGCCTTTTAGCGACAGAAAATTTTCGTTGGAAAAATCAATATCGCTAATGCTCATTTCGTCGCTGAAAGTACACTCCGTCGGTAATTTCGTCGTTAATTAGCGACGGAATTTGTTCTTATCAGCTACAGATTTTTTGTTATCAACGACGAAAATTTTCTGTAGCTAAAATGAAAATCTGTCATTAGTAATCCGTAGGTAAAATTATTAATGACGGAATTTTCTGTCGCTAATTCCGTCACTAATTTTATTTTTATTTTTAAATTTTATTAAAATATTCCGTCGCTAAAACTTTACCGACGGAATATTCCGTCGCTAATAATAAATTTTTTCTGTCGCTGAATGTTATCAGTGACGGAATATTCCGTTGCTAATAATAGAAAATTTCAGTCGCTAATGGTATTAGCAACAGAAAATTCCGTCGCTAATGCTATTATTTCGGTCACTAATTTCTTTGAATTTTGTCGCTAATAATATATTTTTTCATCATTATCTATTATTTGTACATTTCGTTACCAAAATGTTAAATTCCAAAATTCTTTCCAAAAATTTTCCGAAATATATTTAAATTTAAGCTTAAAACCCTATGTCATAACGTTTTCTTAGGACTAGGTCGTTAGACATTAAACAAATGGAGTCGCCACCAATCATTTTTTAACCTAGGTGTGATTGGCCACCTAAATGACTCTAAGGACTGCTCTACATTTTAAGTTTTGGGTTCGGGAGTTCATTTACGTGTAGGGAAGGTTATAGCACCCCTACAACGCCCAATATTGGTACAATTTTAATCTTGTGTTATTTTAACTTAGTCTTAATTATGTGGTCTTTATATTTTATTGTTTAAATATTGAAAATTCTTTTAAGAATCCTCCATCATTCTGGATGAACTCTTAAAATATCTTCTCACCTCAAGAGTATTCAAGGGGTACCATTCGACTTCCTTGAAGAGGCTCCGTCGTCGGAAGTATTTTAGAATTTTATTATTCGTTAATTTATTTTTTATTTAATTATTTTTATTATTTTTTTATTTATTTATTTTAAAATGTTATTATTATTTATATATTATTTATTAATATTTTTAGGATTGTTGGTATTTAATATTGAGAATATCTCCTAAATTTTCCATCATTCTAGATAAACTTAGAAGAACTTTCTCACATAGGAATTCCTCAAGTGTTACTCATTCGCAATTACATTGAAGATTCCATCATCGGAATTATTATTTTATTATTTATTAACATTATTTATTATTTATTATTTTATCTTTATTAGAATATAAATGTTATTATTATTGTTATATTTTTATTATTTATTTATTTTTGAAAATGCTTTCTAAATTTTCCATCATTCTGGATAAACTTAGAAGAATCTTCTCACCTAGAAATTCCCCAAGTGTTACTCATTCGCAATCGCCTTGAGGATTTCATTATCGGATTTAATTGTATGTTTTTTTATTTATTATTATCCTAAAAAATTTTACTATTATGTTTATTATATATATATTTTACGATTATGATTTTTATGTGCTATTCTATTTTAGTTATTTGGAGAATAAAGTTTAACCTTCATTTTTTGAAAACACCTTTTAAATCTTCCATCGTTCTGGAAAGACTTAAAAAGAATTCTCTTACCTATGAATCCCTCGAGTGTTACTCATTCGTAATCGCCTCGAAGATTTCATCATCGGAATGATCGAGCTCATTCTCAAAATTTATTAAAGCATGATTTATTTATTAAATATCTATGGTAATGTAAATTTATATTATTTATCTTTTTAATCATTTTTATTTTTATTTTTATTTTTATTTTTTGCTCATTCTATCATCTATTATTATTAGTTACTTAATGTTTATTTGTTTCCTACGTTTAATGTGCTACTCCCCCTGTAATTATTACTTTTGTTCTAAAGTAAAACAAAGCAAACTAAAAAGTCAACCATAAAATAACTAAATGGAAACAGAATGTAAAAAGTAAAGCAATAATTCTTACCTTGGTAATTGGTACACGATTTTGCAAAGACCTTGAGGTTTTTTTTTTTTTGGTTACAAGACCTTGAGGTTTTCAAAGCAATGGATGTTGATCCAATAAATGGGCTGAAGTTAATTGTAGTCGTGAACACTATCACCCCATCGCTTGTTTTAGCTGCGTCCTAGACTTCGTCGTGGACACTGCTTCGCTGGCGAAAATTGTACTTCGTGAAGAGACCCAAAAAGAGCTCTTGTGTGCTATTGCTTTTTCTCTGCTCTGTATAATTTTTTTTATGCAAACTATTTTTCTATGAATTTTTTTTTTAGAATTGTTGTGTTCCCTAGACTGATATTTGAGTTCAATTTATAGCCAAATTAAGATAAAGATCAAGATTGATTCAATTTTGAATCGAACTTGATCTCATCTTTTATTTAAATTTTGTAATTATCATTGTAGACACCTAATTTTGTCCAAGTTTTACAAATTATTTTGACAAATTTATTATTTTATTCTTTATTTTCATTTTTCTATTTATTTTGTTATTATCCATATCCCTAATTATTATTAATCTTATTATTATTCTCTTTCTAATATTAATATTTCTTTATTATTATTATTATTATTATATTATTATTATTATTATTATTATTATTATTATTATTATTATTTGTTTTTGTTTTTATTGTTATCTTTATTATTATTTGTTGTTATTATTATTATTATGATTGTTACTCTTGTGTTACTATTATTATTATACTTATATACTATTTATTTTCTTTTTTTTTTTACCTTTTATTATTATTATTATTATATATTTCATATTTCTATTTTGTTATCATCATCATCATCATCATCATTATTATTATTAATTATTATTATTATTATTATTATTATTTATTTATTTCACATTTCAATTTATTATTATTATTATTATTTATTTCACATTTCAATTATTATTATTATTATTATTATTATTATTATTATATTATTATTATTATTTTATTATTATTTATTATTATTATTATCAGTTCATGTCACTCAGAAGCATTAAATGCTTCGGATCTACCAAATCCACCGCCAGAGTCACTGCCCAGCCGCCGGTCCTCCGACCTTTCTTCCCTGTCTCGAGCCTCAACCCAGACCCAGAAACATCGTCCCATGAATCCCGCTTCAACAGAAAACCTATTGATTTTGTGATTTTGAAAGGCTAGGGAAAGGCTTCAATGTCGTTTAAGAGGACCCAAAGCAAAGGTTTTTTCTTCTTCTTCTTCAGACAGAGAGGAGACAACAAAAAAAAAACCCTAAGCACTCACCAACACTCACCACCGAAACTCCTAAGCACACCACCACCATCATCACCATCGTCACCACCGAAGCCCCAAACACACCACCACCCGAGCCAAAAAAAACCCCTAACCCAGATCTGGAAAAACCCTAACCTAGATCTAGAAAACCCTAACCCAGATCTGGAGAACCTAAGATCCGAAGACCCAGGACTGCAACCTCCCAAAACCCTAGATCTAACGTCTAGGCCTCTATAGTACCTGCAAAAAAAAGGGGAAAAGCAAACACAAGAAGACAACAACCAGATCCAAAATCATCAAAAAAAAGGGAGAAAAACAAAAAAAAACGAAAGAAAGAAGTTGTTTTCGGAGGGCTAGATTTGTGAGGTTAGGGTTGGTTGCAAGGGAAACGAGGGTAGATCGGAGTAGAGGAGGGGATGGAGTGTTTTAAGGCGGTCCAGAAGATCACCGGCGACCGGCGTACGGCGGCCGGCAATCGCCGGAGGAGGAGAGAGACGGGAGAATTTTTGGTTTTTTTGGGATTTTTTTTTGAGAAACCGGTAAAAATGAGTAAAGAAAAAAAGGGAGGTCTTTTATAGAGGAGCAAAACGCGGCGTTTTGAACCCCTGGGATCCGCGTGCCGCCCCTGACCCGACCCGGATCCGCGCGACCCGTCCTGCAATCCGACTCAGCATCTGCTAGCAACCCGCGTGCCGACCCGCTTCGAGATCCGACCCGCTCGCAACCAGGTTCACGTGACCCGTGTACCGCGTCCGACCCGCGCACCGCGACCCGCTCGGCCCGTTCCCTTGGCAAGCTTGGGGCCCTACCGTGGGTTTGCTGCTGGGCCTGTCTTTCTGGGCCAGTTGGAAGGTTTTCTTTGGGTTTCAGGCCCAATCCGTTTTGGTATATTTTTTCACTTATTTATTATTTATTTATTTATTCTATTAAGTATATTATTTTATTTATTTTTAATATATTTGCATAACACAAAAAATAAAAATTTATTTATAAAATTCTTTAAGATTTAATAAAATATATATAAGGTACATAAAGTAAATATAAATATATATTACATATGTAAATAAAATCACATAAAATAGGTATATAAAATACATATAACCATATAGTTGTTTTTATGAATATAATAATAAATATATTTTTTAAACAATTTACTATTAAAATCTTTTTAGTAAGCTAAGAAATATATATAATTTTGGAGATGTACATAAGAAATAGAAAAATGTGTAAATAAAATATATAATCATATAGTTTTTTTTTTTATGATTTTCTTATTAAACAATTTACCATAAAAGAATATTCTAAGAAGCTAAAAAAATAAAATAAAATAAAATAAAATAAAATATAAATAAATAAAGAGAAATAATGATAATAAATAAAGAATAATAGTAAAATAAATAAATAAATAAATAAAATAAGATAAGTATGAAATCTCGATGATAAGTCTTCATAGAACTCGCAAGTAGCGATTCTTCGAAAAACTTTAGATGAGAGGAATTATATCGAACGTTACCAGAGTATTGGGATATTCGGTATTATTTCTCAATATCCAATTTCATGCTTAATTATTGTTTAATATATATATACAATGATGAGTTTTGACAAATAAAGAATATTTAGAGGAATATTAATTGAATGAAGATTAATGAAAACAAAAAAGGTAATGGAAACAATTGAGGCAAATAAACAAAAAGGGATTTTAAGAATACATAAATGCAAAATAATTAAATTAACAAAATTAATAATAATAAAGTTTCTAAAGGTAAAGAGTGGAAATTAAATTAATTAAATAGGTAATAATGGAATTTTAATAAGAGGAAATAATCAAAGGAATCAAGACAATAAATCAAAAAAATTAATTTTAAAATAAACGAAATTCTTCCAATGATGGGATGTCATAAAACTCACAAGTAGTGATTTCTTGACTGATCCCTAGGTGAGAGGAATTGACTAAATGTTACCAGAGTATTGGGATATTTAGTTAAATTTTTCAATATCGAGAGTTCGTTTATAAAAAAAAATTTTAAATACAAAGTTTTTTTATAATTCCACGTGCATCTCATACTATATGCTTGCATCATGTGCATAAAAAAAATATTAAAATTTCAAAATAAATGAAATTCATCCGATGATGGGATGCCATGAAACTCACAAGTAGTGATTTCTTGACTGATCCCTAGGTGAGAGGAATTAGCTAAATGTTACCAGAGCATTGGGATATTTAGCTAAATTTTTCAATACTAAGAGTTTCATTAATAAAAATTAAAGTATAAAGTTTTTTTTTTCATAATTTCGTATGCATCATACATACTACATGTATATGATCAATTACAAAATGGCATGAGCACCATCAAGGATGAGATTCTATAGAACTCACAAGTAGTGATTCTTAAGAAATCTCTAGGTGAGGGGAATTATTTCAAATGTTACCAGAGTATTGGGATACTTGATTTAATTTTTCAATAAATGGTGTTCATGTTGATTTTCATAATAAGTCTCTTTATAACAATAATTTTTCAAGCAGATACACTAATTTTTTATATAATCAAAAGCCAAGACTATTTTATTAAAATCGAAAGATACCGTGTAGTTGGATGGTACCGTTTTTTAACGGGCGTTGTGAGGGTGCTGATCCTTCCTCACACGTAACCGTACCCCCGAACCCAATTTTTGTTTACGCAGACCTCAAAAACTATCTTTTAATAAAACTTAATTAATTTTGAGATTTTGTTAAAAAGATAAATATTTTAGGTGACCAATCACACCTAGTCAAAAAAGATTGGTGGCGACTCCCATTTTTGTTTTTAAAATGTTTTTCAAAAATTCGTCGAGCGCGAAGCCGTTACGACAGCTTGGCGACTCCACTGGGGACGCTAAGAAGGTCAAACCATTAAATAACCATATGGTATTTTACATTTTAATTTGATCGTCTTGGTTGGTATTTGAATTTAATTTTCTTTTTAAAAAAAGTGAAATAAAAATAAATTCTACATAAGAACTCAAAATAAATAAATACGTAAATAAATAAATAAAAACTTCATTTCATCCATTATTTGATTCATTACATTCTTTATATATAAGGTTGTTGGTTAAATAAATAAAGTAGGACATGTACCCATTTATTATTGCATACATAAGTGCATTGGCATAACATGAGCCCTACACCCGGGTTCCGTCCTCCTTAGGAGGGAGTAAAGTAGCTATGCTCTCGTGAGGTAATCACCTCCGCAATGGCAAGTGAAATACTCCCACTCAGATCTGTTCCTTACTAGTCCCGTGTGGACGACAGTATGGAATGATTTGGGAACCTTGTAGATATGTGAAACCTTAAACCAGCATATAGTATGTTGTGAGAAGACCAACCTAGGATAGAGCCATTCCTTCCCTTTTTATGAGAGTGACCTTTGATAAGACATAAATAAGTCACATCCTTTATCTACTTTTATTTCCATGTTTATATTGTTTATACACATACTGATTTGCATTTGTTTTCTGTTTGTCCTTTGCATGAATCTTCTTGCATCGCATAGACACATAAAGGGGGTATTTTAACCATGGCTCTTTTCAACGAAGAGTTTTTCACCGAATCCATAGAAAGGCTAGCTTGTTCATCATCAGTGAATGTTCCGTGTGATTCCTACCGGGAGGTGCAAATTTGGTCTGAAAAGAGTCAACAAGTAAAAGGTGATTGCTTGACTAGGAATTTAGTGCCCTCGCTCCCACAAGAAGTGAATCTAAACCTTCAACAAAATAATCTAATAGATTTAGCCAATTTATGGGATCAAATTAGTGAAGAAGGGAAGAAGGATTTCCATGAAAAATATGGCCAAATAGAGTCTTTGATTGCTGTAAAAGTCGAAGAACCATTGATCAGAGCTGCTATTCAGTTTTGGGATCCCTCTCATAGGTGCTTCTCTTTCAATGGAATGGACTTGACACCCACGGTAGAGGAGTACTCGGTCCTGTTAGGTATTGACCTGAAAAGTCCGGATAAAATCTATGTCCGAAAGCCGAAATCCGGATACCGCAAAAAGCTAGCCAAACTTATGGGAGTCAGACCGAAAGACATAGACTCTCATAAAAAGGAGAAGGGATCCAATGTTTGTATGCCCTGGGATTTTCTTCATACATTTATCAAGGGACATCTTAGTGACCAGCAAGGATTGGCGGCTTTTGCTTTAGCAATCTATGGTTTGATTATCTTTCCTAAGGTACTAGGGCACATTGAAGTAGCGGTGATCGACTTTTTTGAGCAAATCGAAAATAATGGGAATCCAGCACTTGCTGGTCACTAGCGGAAACCTTCAGGTCATTGAATTATTGTCGGAGGAACGGAGAAGGGCGATTTGTGGGATGTGCACAGTTACTGCATGTTTGGGCTAAAAGTCATTTCAAGTGTGAGGAAAAGGCCTTTAAGAGAACTTTCCTACATCATCGTGCTCCAGTTAAAGAGTTCTGCAACAGTAAGTGGCCGAAGCCGAAGAGCAAGGAAGAATGGGTGGATTTTTTGCAAAGGCTTGGGGAGAAACAAACTGTATGGATGACGCCTTGGATGCCTCATGTACCGGTCTTGTATCGATGCGGAAAAGAATCATGGGTGCAACTTCTAGGACCATGGGGAGTGGTAAGCTATGCACCACTTATGGTGCTAAGACAGTTTGGAGCTAAACAGTTTATTCCACTAACACATGGGCTTAGTGATTTGGAGTTTTCTTACGGTGAGCCAAAGGCAATGAAAAGGGGAGAGCAAGTGGTTCGATCATGGAAACAAGCACGAAGAATCAACCTTGGACCCCTCTCTGATAAAGCTACCCAGAATACTCAGTGTGGAGGGCAAAGCAAGTGAGGGAGGTAGTTTTCCTCCTTAGAGAATGCAGCATGCCTTTAGAACCGGAAATAGAAGTATCCGAGACCGAAATCGCCAGGCAACAATTCAAGATAGATGAGGAAAGGTGGAAGCAAGAGAATTTGAGGCTTCGAAGAGAGATGGAACAGCTCAAGTACGAGGCGGAAATGAGAGAAGCCAAGCTCAAGAAGGTCCAACAAGAACACAACGTCACCAACAAGGATCTCAAAAATTTGCACCTAGAAAACAAGAAGTTGAGATCTGAAATGAGGGTTGGAGGGATCATGCAAACTTCAAATGAAAGAAAAAGAGAATTAGAAGACTTGCACAAAAGGGTAGAACACTGGGCACACAAAGCGAAGAAAAGTGAAGAAGAAGTTGCCTATTTGTCCCAAGAACGACAAAATTGGGAAGGCATGTACTCAGCTAGTGCAAGGAAGTTAGCCCAATGTCAGAAAGAGAATGAGGAACTGAAGGAGAAGTTGAAAAAAGGAAAGCAAGTTGAAATAGACGACGAAAAAGCTACATTGCAACAAAAGGTTCAAATGTTAGAGGAACAGCTACAAGAACATAAGAATCACATCAAAGTGATAATAGAAGATTGGGAACAAAGTGAAAACAACTGGAGCTATGGATATGAGATGGCACAAGATGCAAGCATGACATGGAGAGTGGGAAGCCTCGGGAGACAGCAATATATAGAACATATGGCCATTCAAGTTTGCAAAGCTGTGACAAAGGCGAGAGAAATGGTTGATAGAGCCGAAGCATTGAGACAAGAAATCCTCCCAACAGAAAAGTACGGGCAAAGGTTGCTGAACTTTTTAGATGAAGCTAAGGATCAATATCAGCAAGTTAGTCGTTTTTATGGATTTAATCGAAATATGATTGGAATGTAACAAATGACTTGTTGAATGAATGAAAGTTCCTTTTGTTGAAATTGTTATGGCTTA
The DNA here is from genome assembly GCA_031772115.1 of Heritiera littoralis. Lineage (NCBI taxonomy): Eukaryota > Viridiplantae > Streptophyta > Magnoliopsida > Malvales > Malvaceae > Heritiera > Heritiera littoralis. The sequence goes on from JAPDPK010000147.1 coordinate 1,753,590, forward strand.
AATATCCCTTAAAATATCATTTATTTCATTTATCTAACATCACATTCATTCATTTCTTCATATGATTTAAATAAAACGTAATATTTCAAAGATCACATCATGTAGTAATTAGTTCCTTATTGTGGTAATCAAGATTCACGGATTGCTCCAACATTCAAGATTTCAGCCCAAATTCCCAAGCACCCATATAACACCCGATCACGTTCAAGAGCAATGGAGGAAGAACATGGTAATAGGATGGATAGGATGGAGAAAGCGCAAGAAGAGATCCGAGGGCAGTTAGCCGCTTTGATGGAAATGATGACAAGGATGAACCGAGAGAAGGAAGTGGCTAGAGAAACACCTAACCCAGGGACAGATCAGCCCCGGGAAGATGATGATCCCCAATACCCTCCAGGGTTTACCCCATTTCATGCCCAATCCTCACAAGGCATACCTCCACATCCACCTTATGTCCAAACCTCACAAGGCATACCTCCACCTCCACCTCCACCTCCTCCACAGCCTATGGGCAGTTACGCTTATGTGTATCCGGAAGCACCGAGCGCCTCAGCACAACCTCATATCACAGTACCTATACCTGTCACTCAAGGGGGGACAAGACCTGTGGATCCAATTCAAGTCCCTGACTTAGATGATCGAAGAGAGCAAGAGAAATTAAAGGGTAGCGTGTCGGAGGTGAAAGGGGATTCCGACTCTAAAAAGTTCAGCATTATAGAGGAAAGGTTGCGGGCCATCGAGGGTAGTGATTTCTATGGGTCAGTAGATGCAATGGGATTGTGTTTAGTTCCAGATGTGGTGATCCCTCCTAAGTTCAAGACTCCTGAGTTCGAGAAGTACGATGGGACCAGGTGCCCCATTACTCATGTGACAATGTATTGTCGCAAGATGGCCGCTTATAACCATGATGACAAGCTGTTGATACATGTGTTTCAAGATAGCCTCACGGGGTCCGCTGCTAGATGGTATGTGCAGCTAGATGGTACGCGTATTCATAGTTGGAGCGACTTGGCTAGGGCATTTATTGCTCAGTACAAGCATGTCACAGACATGGCCCCAGATAGATTGTCCTTGCAGAACATTGAGAAGAAGGCTAATGAAAGCTTCAAGGAGTATGCACAGCGTTGGAGAGACTCGGCAGCACAAGTCCAGCCACCTCTGACTGAGAAGGAGATTACAGTCCTATTTGTTAATACTTTGAAGGCCCCCTATTATGAACGTATGATAGGGAACGCGACAAAGAATTTTGCTGACATGGTCATCACTGGTGAAATAATTGAGAACACAATTAAGAGCGGGAAGTTGGAAAGCAGTGATTCAAAGAAAGGTGGGTTATCCAAGAAGAAGGAGGTTGAAGCCCAGGCAGTCACCCACACAACACCTCGGTATAGAGGAAGTGCACCTTATTCGCCCCGATTTCAGCCACAACCTCAACCTTACCCAAATTACCAACCCTATTCCCCAACCACAAACAATGTCTCATACACCCCTTGCCAAAATTCTTTTCAACCACAGACATTTCAACCAAATCTTCGCCCTCCAGCACCTTACTACTCACCGACACCTATGGCCCAACCTTACCAGCCAAACAGTAACCCAACTACTAACCAAAGGCCTCCCCGAAGAAATACTGAAAGGCCTCCTATTGATCCTATCCCCATGTCATACACAGACTTATTCCAGCAACTTGTGAAAGGCCACATGATTGCTCCCCTTTTCATGGAGCCAATGAAACCGCCCTTTCCAAGATGGTATGACCCCAGCGCTCGATGCGATTATCACAGTGGGAACCCGGGTCATTCAACGAAAAATTGCACGGCTTTAAAATATAAGGTGCAAGATCTGGTCAAATCAGGGAGGTTGACTTTTTCCAAGGAAGTGGAGCCAAGTATCAATGCTAACCCACTGCCCAGTCATAGTGGAGGATCAGTTAGTGTAGCTGAAGTTGGGAGGAAATGTTGCATAAAAAGACACGTGGAAGAGGTTAGGACTCCAATGAGCTTAGTATTCGATGTTCTAACCAAGGCCAAGATGATTCAGCCTGCATCGTTGGAATCGAAAGTCCATCAAGATGAACCTGACTCAGATCAAATGTGTGAATATCATATAGGATCTGTGGGCCATTCTATCCAAAACTGTCATCAATTTCGACAAGTGGTCCAATCAATGATGGATTCATTCTTAATAGAGTTCTATACGAAGGAGGAGGAGAATGTAGTGAGCACTGCCTCGGATGAATCTTCGGGATATGATTACCCTTGGGGGAAACCGCTGACGATTTTTTACAAGGAAAAGTCGAGTCCCAAGAAGGAGGAATCTAGCCTTGTCACTCCTTTGACCATGACAATCAAAGTTCCGAGCTCTTTCCCTTACAAGAGCAATAATGCTGTCCCTTGGAAATACGAGTTCAAAGCAGTGATTAAAGGGTCTAGCGACATGAGCTCAGACAGGTCAGATATGCCCGATAATGCAAACATAAGTAGGGTAGGAGGAATCACACGAAGCGGAAGATGCTACACACCGGAGATGTTAGATAGAGCCCGAAAAGGGAAAGGAAAAGAGAAAGAGAAAGACAGCCAGGCGGAGAAAGAAGAGGAACAGGCCTCGTTTTCCAAAGACCAAGGAGGAAACTTGCAAAAGCCAGTATCGGAGGACGATGCAAAGGAGTTTTTAAAGTTGATCAAACACAGTGAATATAGTGTGGTCGAGCAATTGAATAAGACGCCTGCTCGAATTTCACTATTATCTCTGCTGTTAAATTCAGAATCGCATCGGAACGCCTTAATGAAGGTGTTGAATCAAGCCTATGTGCCACATGACATCCCGGTTGACAGTATGGACCAGTTGGTGGGGAATATCACAGCGGCAAACTTCATATCTTTTACCGACGACGAAATTTCGCCGGAAGGGCGAGGGAGTATCAAAGCCTTGAACATCACTACCAGTTGCAAGGGCCACACGATCGCCAAAGTATTGATCGACAATGGATCGTCGATAAATGTTCTACCTATGGCCACGCTGGCAAAGATGCCCATTGACATTTCTTGCATACAACCAAGCCACATGGTTGTAAGGGCATTTGATGGCTCTAGAAGGGACGTCATAGGTGATATTGAAATCCCTATTGACATCGGGCCTGTCACCTTCAATATCCAATTTCAAGTAATGGATATTTCGCCATCATACAGTTTCCTACTGGGGAGACCATGGATCCACACGGCGGGTGCTGTTCCTTCATCATTGCATCAGAAAGTGAAGTTTGTTGTCGGTGATAAACAAATTTCTGTCTCCGGAGAAGAAGACTACGTGATCACCAAGCCCTTATCTGTGCCCTACATTGAGGCAGCCGAGGAAGCATTGGAGTGTTCTTTCAGAGCCTTCGAAATTGTGAACGCAACCTATGTAGGAGAAGGATCAAGAATACCCACCCCTCGATTGTCAATTGCTGCCAAAATGGTTGTTAAACAGACACTGCAAAAGGGTTGGCGTGTTAGGAAAGGTTTAAGGAAAAATCTTTAAGGATCTAGGAAACCTGTGAAGATTGTGGAGAACAAAGACAGATTTGGCCTCGGATACAAGGCCACTAGTTCAGAGAGAAAGAGGATTCTGGAAGAAAGAAGGAAGAAATGAATAGCCCGCCTCCGAGGATACGAAGAAGAATCGGAGAGGATGGTGATCCGTACCTCTATGACAGTTTTCGCTTTGGCGGATGTTATCACCCCGATTCGTTAGAAGCAGTGGAAGCGGGACCTAAGAAAGGATCCTCGCATGGGTTCATAGTCTAAATGGTGCATGGGAAAATGACAACTTTTGTTATAGAAATGATTGTGTTGATTGGGCACAAAGATGAAAGACTGAATTGTTGAAAGGATACCTTCTATCTTTTTGTTTTTTCTTTTGTAATGTAGTGAGGTAGATTATCAACATCTCGGTCTAGAGAGCTCTAGAAGATTTTTTTTTTGTAAACTTGATCTTCATCATCATTTCAATAAATTAACAAGTTCAATGCATTTCGAGCACTTTCTTTTCATCCATCATCATTTCTATAACTGTTTTCTCTTCCTATTCACTACAATTGGTAAGAACAACCAACCATATTTGTTAAATCTTTACTTTTTCAGGAAAATGAATAATGAATGTGAAGCTAACCTTAACAGCTATCCGGGGTTTGATTTTGAAAATTCTATGCATGTTGGTGAACTCGATAACAGTGTAGATTCAGACAATGATGCTTCGTCTCCAGATCTATTGAAAATGATTGAGCAAGAGAAAAAACCAATTGAACCCCACAAAGAGGTAATTGATATGGTCAACCTAGGGGATGATGAGAACGTCAAAGAAGTCAAAGTAGGCGCAGCACTTCCATTGGTTGAAAGACAGAGACTAGAAGAATTGCTTCGTGAATACGTAGACGTTTTTGCTTGGTCTTATCAGGACATGCCCGGGTTAAACACCGACATCGTGGAGCACCGTCTACCTTTGAAAACAGAATGTAAGCCAGTACAACAGAAGCTTAGGCGCATGAAGCCCGAGATGTTGTTGAAAGTGAAGGAAGAAGTAAAAAAGCAATTCGATGCAGGATTCTTAAAGGTAGCCAAGTATCCGGAATGGGTAGCTAACATAGTCCCGGTACCAAAAAAAGATGGCAAAGTAAGGATATGTGTAGATTATCGGGACTTAAACAGAGCTAGCCCTAAGGATAATTTTCCATTACCTCATATCGATACCTTGGTGGATAATACAGCCCAACAGCACATGTTTTCGTTCATGGATGGTTTTTCGGGCTACAATCAGATTAAAATGGCTGAAGATGACATGGAGAAAACCACTTTTGTGACAGTTTGGGGTACATTTTGCTACAAAGTTATGCCTTTCGGTTTAAAGAATGCCGGGGCCACCTACTAAAGAGCGATGGTAACCCTCTTCCATGACCTGATGCATAAGGAGATAGAGGTGTATGTGGATGACATGATTGCCAAGTCCCGAGGAGAAGAGGATCATGTAGCCAACCTTCGAAAGCTGTTCGAAAGACTACGAAAGTTTCAACTCAAGTTGAACCCTGCCAAGTGCACTTTTGGCGTTAAATCGGGGAAGTTGTTGGGGTTTGTAGTCATCGAAAAGGGAATTGAAGTGGACCCGGACAAAATCAGCGCGATACAAAATCTGTCACCTCCAAGCACACAGAAGGAAGTAAGAGGCTTTTTGGGAAGATTGAACTATATTTCCTGTTTTATCTCGCAACTTACGCTTAAATGCGATCCCTTTTTTAAGTTGTTTCGGAAACAAGATCCGGGAGAATGGAATGAGGCATGCCAAGAGGCTTTTGAAAAGGTGAAAAGGTACTTGTCAAATCCACCTGTTCTAGTACCGCCGACGGCTGGAAGACCCTTGTTGTTATACGTGACTGTCAATGAACACTCTATGGGATGCGTACTGGGCCAACATGATGATACGGGCAAGAAAGAACGGGCTATCTACTACTTGAGCAAGAAGTTCACTGATTACGAGGCCAAGTACACTACAATAGAAAAAATGTGCTGTGCATTGGCTTGGGTTGCTCGTAGATTGAGGCAGTATATGTTGTATCATTCGACTTGGTTGATAGCTAAATTGGATCCCTCAAATACATCTTTGAGAAACCTTCATTGTCAGGAAGACTAGCTAGGTGGCAAGTTATGCTATCCGAATATGACATTGTGTATGTGTCCCAAAAGGCAATCAAAGGTGGGGCAATAGCCGACTTCCTAGCGGATCGTGCTACTGACGAGTATGAGCCTATCAAGCTAGATTTTCCAGATGAAGACATAATGTCTATCTTTCAAGCGGAGAAAGAAGAGCCTGATAGTATACAGTGGAGAATGTTCTTTGACGGCGCCTCCAACGCCTTAGGACATGGAATCGGGGCAGTTTTAATATCTCCAAATGGAAAGTATTACCTGTCCACAGCCAGATTAAATTTCAATTGCACCAACAACATGGCTGAATACGAAGCTTGTGCAATGGGCTTAGAAGCTGCAATCGAGAGGGGAATCAAGAGCTTGGAAGTTTATGGAGATTCAGCATTGGTTATTTATCAGTTACGAGGTGAATGGGAAACAAGGGATCAGAAGCTAGTTCAGTACCAGAAGTACATAGCTGACCTGGTACAACAATTTGACGATATCATCTTCCAGCATTTATCTCGAGAAGAAAACCAGGTTGCCGATGCCTTGGCAACACTAGCTGCAATGTTTAAAATGGAGACAGAAGCAAATGTTTCACCAATCAAACTGCGCATGAGAGATTCTCCAATCCACTGTTCTAGTATTGAAGAAGAAGCGGATGGACAACCTTGATATTATGACATCATGCAATACCTTAAGAATCAACAATACCCAGCGCATGCATCGGAGAACGGCAAAAAGATCCTCAGAAGATTAGCAATGGGATTCCTTGTTGATGGAGATGTTTTGTATAAAAGAGGTTGGGATCAGATGTTGTTGAGATGTGTAAACGCGTCTGAAGCCAAAAGGATTCTTGAGGAGGTACATGACGGAACTTGTGGGGCACATGTAAATGGTCATTTCATGGCTAGACAAATTATGAGGGTAGGCTACTATTGGACTACACTAGAAAGAGATTGCATAGATTATGCTATAGATGCCACAAGTGTCAAATCTATGCTGACAAGATCCAAGTTCCCCCGACATCACTGAACGTCATGGCACCACCGTGGCCTTTTTCTATGTGGGGAATGGATGTGATTGGACCTATCTCTCCCAAGGCATCAAATGGGCACAGATTCATTTTCGTGATGATAGACTACTTTACAAAATGGGTCGAAGCTACCTCTTATGCGAATGTGACCAAGTCTACTGTTTGTAAGTTTCTGAAGAAGGAGATAATATGTCGGTACGGGCTCTCAGAAAGGATCATATCAGACAATGCCCTCAACTTGAACAATGACATGATGAAGGAAGTATGTGCACAGTTCAAAATCAAGCATCACAACTCAGCCCCATATCGCCCGAAGATGAATGGAGCCGTTGAGGCTGCCAACAAAAATATTAATAGGATTGTAGGGAAAATGACCAGCACATACAAAGACTGGCACGAGAAGCTACCATTCGCTTTGCATGCTTATAGAACGTCAGTGCGCACTTCTACTGGGGCAACTCCTTTTTCTTTGGTTTACGGTATGGAAGCGGTGCTGCCTGTTGAGGTAGAGATCCCCTCCCTAAGAGTCTTAATGGAATTAGACTTGGACGAGGCTGAATGGGTTCGAAGTCGCTTTGAACAATTGAATCTTATAGAAGAGAGAAGGCTCACAGCACTATGTCATGGTCAGATGTACCAGAAGAGAATGATGCGAGCCCATGATAAAAAGGTTCGACCCAAGCATTTCGTGAAGGGGAATTGGTGTTGAAAAAGATCCTCCCAAATCACCACGATAATCGGGGCAAATGGACACCAAATTGGGAAGGACCATATGTGGTGAAAAGAGCGTTCTCAGGTGGAGCGTTGATCTTGACAGAGATGGATGGGAATGATCTGCCTAATCCGATAAATTCCGATGCTGTGAAGAAATACTATGCTTGAAAAAAAAAGAAAAGAAAAAAAAAGAAAAGAAAAAGAAAAAGAAAAAGAAAAAGAAACGAAAAAAGAAGAAGAAGAAAAAAGAAACAAAAAAAGAAAAAGAAAACGAAAGGAGAATTCAAACTGAAAACCCAAAAAGGGCAGTTGAATTAAAGGGAAACATCTAAGTTGAAAACCTGAAAAAGCGGCTTGGATGCAGAAAAGATCAACACCTGGATCGAAATCATATGGAGCATGGCATCAGCCGGATGAACTCAGTGTGACAGGGGGCATCAACGGATTAGTTTTTTTTCAAAGAAAGCACTGGTTTGGTTCGTGAAGGGTTATCTAGACATTCATTATTTATTTTGAAATTCACCACTTGACCCTTGTGGCATTCGCTACCCAACTGTACTTTTGCTGTTGTTATCTCTTATCAGCCAAATAATAAATGCTTCTCTCCTAAATTTGGTTGTTCTTTTGATAATTCCGTAACCAACCGATAAAGTGCAAGAATGCGTTGCTCTTGTTAACAAAATTGAAAGGAAGATGATGATTAAAATGATAATCTCCCTGCTAACATTATTAAAGAAAAAAGAAAAAAGAGAAGAGAAAGGAGGAGAAGAGAGAAATAAGGGTATGAAACAAAGGAAATTGAAAATTGTGGTAAGTACGTGTTGCGAACCAGTTCTGGTTCGAAATTGGTGACAACTATTTTGTGAACCATGGGTAAAAAAGGATCAAAAGACGCAAAGGACAGTTCTGAGAATTTGATTACCACAATAGGAATTGCATGACTTTGTCAATACATGCATTTGCATTTCATCCACATTATAAAAATTCAAGCACCAAAACAAAACAAAACAAATAAAAAAAAAGGGTTCAAAAAATCATCATCATTGATAAAGAAATGTGCATTGGCATTGTTGATATTACATTTGCATTCGCATCAGTGATCATGGCATCAGCCAAACATTGAAAAATGTGAATATAGGAGATTTTGGATTAAAAAAAAATGAAAAATGATGAAAAATGAAAAGAAAGGAAGAAAAGAAGAAAGAGAAGGAAAGGAAAGAAGGAAAAGAAAAAAAGAATGAAAAGAGAGGAAGAAAAGACAAAGAAGGAAAAGAAAGAAAGAAAAGAAAGAAGAACAAACAAAAAGAATTTAAAGTTCCATCGCCTCTGCTGCAAGAGGAGCACATTTTCAGAAAAGGAATTTAAAGTTTCATCGCCTCTGCTGCAAGAGGAGCACATTTTCAGAAAGGAATTTAAAGTCTCATCGCCTCTGCTACAAGAGGAGCTTTTTCAGAAAAGGAATTTAAAGTTTCATCGCCTCTGCTGCAAGAGGAGCACATTTTCAAACAAGGAATTTAAAGTTCCATCGCCTCTGCTGCAAGAGGAGCACATTTTCAGAAAAAGAATTTAAAGTTTCATTGCCTCTGCTGCAAGAGGAGCACATTTCTCAGAGAAGAATCGCCTCTGCTGCAAGAGGAGCACATTCTCAAGAGAGAAGAATTTAAAGTTTCATTGCCTCTGCTGCAAGAGGAGCATTTCTCAGAAAGAATTTAAAGTTTCATCGCCTTTGCTGCAAGAGGAGCACATTTTCAGAAAAGGAATTTAAAGTTCCATCGCCTCTGCTGCAAGAGGAGCACATTTTCAGAAAAGGAATTTAAAGTTCCATCGCCTCTGCTGCAAGAGGAGCACATTTCTCAGAGAAGAATTTAAAGTTCCATCGCCTCTGCTGCAAGATGAGCACATTTTCAGAAAAGGAATTTAAAGTTCCATCGCCTCTGCTGCAAGAGGAGCACATTTTCAGAAAAGGAATTTAAAGTTCCATCGCCTCTGCTGCAAGATGAGCACATTTCCAGGAAGAATTTAAAATTTCGCTACCTCTGCTGTAAGAGGAACACCCAAAGTTTAAAAAAAAAAAGGGGATTGGGTCTTGAGTTGGACAAAATTATTGTCTATTGTCTTTGCTTTATTCCTGATTCTCAGCAATAAGCAAAGAGTGGCAGCTGTAGACACCTAATTTTGTCCAAGTTTTACAAATTATTTTGACAAATTTTATTATTTTATTCTTTATTTTCATTTTTCTTATTTATTTTGTTATTATCCATATCCCTATTATTATTAATCTTATTATTATTATCTTTTCTAATATTAATATTTCTTTATTATTATTATTATTATTATTATTATTATTATTATTATTATTATTATTTATTATTATTTATTATTTGTTTTTGTTTTTATTGTTATCTTTATTATTATTGTTGTTATTATTATTATTATGATTGTTACTCTTGTGTTACTATTATTATTATACTTATATACTATTTATTTTCTTTTTTTTACCTTTTATTATTATTATTATATATTTCATATTTCTATTTTGTTATCATCATCATCATCATCATCATCATTATTATTATTATTATTATTATTATTATTATTATTATTATTATTATTATTTATTTCACATTTCAATTTATTATTATTATTATTTATTTCACATTTCAATTATTATTATTATTATTTATTATTATTATTATTATTATTATTATTATTATTATTATTATTATTATTATTATTATAATCAGTTCATGTCACACAGAAGCATTAAATGCTTCGGATCTACCAAATCCACCGGCCAGAGTCACTGCCCAGCCGCCGGTCCTCCGACCTTTCTTCCCTGTCTCGAGCCTCAACCCAGACCCAGAAACATCGTCCCATGAATCCCACTTCAACAGAAACCTATTGATTTTGTGATTTTGAAAGGCTAGGGAAAGGCTTCAATGCCGTTTAAGAGGACCCAAAGCAAAGGTTTTTTCTTCTTCTTCTTCGGACAGAGAGGAGACAACAAAAAAAAAACCCTAAGCACTCACCAACCACTCACCACCGAAACTCCTAAGCACCACCACCATCATCACCATCGTCACCACCGAAGCCCCAAACACCACCACCCGAGCCAAAAAAAAACCCCTAACCCAGATCTGGAAAACCCTAACCCAGATCTGGAGAACCTAAGATCCGAAGACCCCAGGACCGCAACCTCCCAAAACCCTAGATCTAACGTCTAAGGCCTCTATAGTACCTGCAAAAAAAGGGGAAAAGCAAACACAAGAAGACAACAACCAGATCCAAAATCATCAAAAAAAAGGGAGAAAACAAAAAAAAACGAAAGAAGGAAGTTGTTTTCGGAAGGCTAGATTTGTGAGGTTAGGGTTGGTTGCAAGGGAAACGGAGGGTAGATCGGAGTAGAGGAGGGGGAGTGGAGTGTTTTAAGGCGATCCAGAAGATCACCGGCGACTGGCAATCGCCGGAGGAGGAGAGAGACGGGAGAATTTTTGGTTTTTTTGGGATTTTTTTTTTTGAGAAACCGGTAAAAATGAGTAAAGAAAAAAAGGGAGGTCTTTTATAGAGGAGCAAAACGCGGCGTTTTGAACCCCTGGGATCCGCATGCCGCCCCTGACCCGACCCGGATCCGCGCGACCCGTCCGGCAATCCGACTCAGCATCTGCTAGCAACCCGCGTGCCGACCCGCTTCGAGATCCGACCCGCTCGCAACCAGGTTCACGTGACCCGCGTACCGCGTCCGACCCGCGCACCGCGACCCGCTTCGGCCCGTTCCCTTGGCAAGCTTGGGCCCTACCGTGGGTTTGCTGCTGGGCCTGTCTTTCTGGGCCGGTTGGAAGGTTTTCTTTGGGTTTCAGGCCCAATCCGTTTTGGTATATTTTTTCACTTATTTATTATTTATTTATTTATTCTATTAAGTATATTATTTTATGTATTTTTAATATATTTGCATAACACAAAAAATAAAAATTTATTTATAAAATTCTTTAAGATTTAATAAAATATATATAAGGTACATAAAGTAAATATAAATATATATTACATATGTAAATAAAATCACATAAAATAGGTATATAAAATACATATAACCATATAGTTGTTTTTATGAATATAATAAAATATATTTTTTAAACAATTTACTATTAAAATCTTTTTAGTAAGCTAAGAAATATATATAATTTTGGAGATGTACATAAGAAATAGAAAAATGTGTAAATAAAATATATAATCATATAGTTTTTTTTTTATGATTTTCTTATTAAACAATTTACCATAAAAGAATATTCTAAGAAGCTAAAAAAAAATAAAATAAAATAAAATAAAATATAAATAAATAAAGAGAAATAATGATAATAAATAAAGAATAATAGTAAAATAAATAAATAAATAAATAAAATAAGATAAGTATGAAATCTCGATGATAAGTCTTCGTAGAACTCGCAAGTAGCGATTCTTCGAAAAACTTTAGATGAGAGGAATTATATCGAACGTTACCAGAGTATTGGGATATTCGGTATTATTTCTCAATATCCAATTTCATGCTTAATTATTGTTTAATATATATATACAATGATGAGTTTTGACAAATAAAGAATATTTAGAGGAATATTAATTGAATGAAGATTAATGAAAACAAAAAAGGTAATGGAAACAATTGAGGCAAATAAACAAAAAGGGATTTTAGGAATACATAAATGCAAAATAATTAAATTAACAAAATTAATAATAATAAAGTTTCTAAAGGTAAAGAGTGGAAATTAAATTAATTAAATAGGTAATAATGGAATTTTAATAAGAGGAAATAATCAAAGGAATCAAGACAATAAATCAAAAAAATTAATTTTAAAATAAACGAAATTCTTCCAATGATGGGATGTCATAAAACTCACAAGTAGTGATTTCTTGACTGATCCCTAGGTGAGAGGAATTGACTAAATGTTACCAGAGTATTGGGATATTTAGTTAAATTTTTCAATATCGAGAGTTCGTTTATAAAAAAAAATTTTAAATACAAAGTTTTTTTATAATTCCACGTGCATCTCATACTATATGCTTGCATCATGTGCATAAAAAAATATTAAAATTTCAAAATAAATGAAATTCATCCGATGATGGGATGTCATGAAACTCACAAGTAGTGATTTCTTGACTGATCCCTAGGTGAGAGGAATTAGCTAAATGTTACCAGCGCATTGGGATATTTAGCTAAATTTTTCAATACTAAGAGTTTCATTAATAAAAATTAAAGTATAAAGTTTTTTTTTTCATAATTTCGTATGCATCATACATACTACATGTATATGATCAATTACAAAATGGCATGAGCACCATCAAGGATGAGATTCTATAGAACTCACAAGTAGTGATTCTTAAGAAATCTCTAGGTGAGGGGAATTATTTCAAATGTTACCAGAGTATTGGGATACTTGATTTAATTTTTCAATAAATGGTGTTCATGTTGATTTTCATAATAAGTCTCTTTATAACAATAATTTTTCAAGCAGATACAATAATTTTTTATATAATCAAAAGCCAAGACTATTTTATTAAAATCGAAAGATACCGTGTAGTTGGATGGTACCGTTTTTTAACGGGCGTTGCGAGGGTGCTGATCCTTCCTCACACGTAACCGTACCCCCGAACCAATTTTTGTCTACGCAGACCTCAAAAATTATCTTTTTAATAAAACTTAATTAATTTTGAGATTTTGTTAAAAAGATAAATATTTTAGGTGACCAATCACACCTAGTCAAAAAAGATTGGTGGCGACTCCCATTTTTGTTTTTTAAAATGTTTTTCAAAAATTCGTCGAGCGCGAAGCCGTTACGACAATCATTTTATTATCTTTTTATTTTTCATTGGTTTATCTTCTTTTTTTTTAAATTAAATTATTATTTATCTGAAACAAAAGGATAAAAGATTATTTATTCAAAAAAGAAAAAAAAGAAAAAAAAATATATAATAAAAAAAAGAATATATATATATATAATAAGACGATATTAAAAATAAAAAAAAAAAATATATAAAAAACAAAAATATAAAAAAATAAAAATAAAAATAAAAAATGAAATGAAGATTGAATAAATGGGTTAAGCTTCATAGATGCGTCAAAATAGATTTAATAAGGCCCAAACCAGCAGTCCATTAAAGCTTTTATAAAAAATCTAAATTTTGATTAAATTTAATTATAACAAAATTCTAATTATAAATTAGAACCAATTATAATACAATTTAATTAACTTAGATTAAATTGATAAACCCATTGAATGGTCCGGACAAAATATGGTGTCTACACCCTAAATTCATGACTATGCAACATTTAAAAGACCTTAATACATAAACATAAAATATCGATAAAATTCATACATAATCATAAAAATGGTTAAAATTCATAACATCTCTCAACAACCATGAAATTCTTAAAACATAAAAAGAACAAAGTACTTAAATTTCTTACATTAAAAAAGAGATTTATGAAGAAGGCCTATCTCCGAGGTTCGGTGTGTGTCTATCATCGGGATTTGAAGGGCCTCATTTGCTACTCTTCCATGCATTAGTCATCTCAGCCATCCATTGGTGCATTTGCGGTAAATATTTGAGAACTTCATCAAGTTTCTATTCTATTACTATCTAACCGGCAGTACATCCAACTCCTATCCTTATTCATTATACGATCTGAATAAAAGATATGTAATTTAAAAACAAAACCACACAAAATAAATAAAATATAGCAATCAAAGCAAATATCTCAACCAATTCAAAAACAAAATAAAAATTTTAAATAAAAAATTAACAATTATTTATTATAAAATGCATAATAAAATAGTTAAAATATTACCTCACGATCACAATCCACCAAAGCACTCATTATTAATATTAAATAACCTACAAAAGCATAAAAACTACATATTAAAAATTAAATATTATTTTCTTTTAATAGAAAATAAAAAAATAATGATTACAATACATACAACTTTCGTTACAATACATATTAAAACTATTAATACAACAATATATATATTTATGCAAAGAAAAAATATATATATATATATAACAATGTGTATATCTCACATTAATCCCAAAATTAATAATACTAATTCAATAAATCTATTAATATCATATAATTAGATACACTAAAACAACAATAAATTTTCATAATTAATAATAATATGACCAAATTAAATTTGCATAAATAAATTTATATATTTAAAATCTAACAAAAATAACTTTAAACATTTAAATACAAATTTCCTACTAATATTATTATAAATACAAATAAATATATACTATTAAATGTGTGTGTGTGTGTACATATATATATGAGTAGGGATCCACTTACACATGTGTAAAACAAATTTGTTTTATACAATTTTATATTTTCATATAGGATTAATATTTTTGCAAACCAACCGCTGGATTTAACAACCTACTCATATTTATTATGTATGTAAATTTTTGAATCAAGCTGCTATTTCTATCATTTTAATCGAGAATAGTATTTTTTTCAATATATATCAACGGTTGAAATTTTATTTTATAAAATAAATAGTTAGACGTATTCGATTAATTTGAAATTTGGCATGCATGATCTATGTGAATAGAACATAAAATTCAACGGTCGGATTAAAAAATTATAAATCATATAAAAAGATATGAAAGTGTGTAAAACTAAATTTGTTTTACACATGTGTAACTGGATCTCTCCTATATATATATATTTATATATATATCAACAACATTAAAAACAATAGTAACTAATTAAACAAATAAATAACAACAAAGTATATATATATATATACACAAATAAATAAATACAAATATATGCAAAAAAATAAAAATATATAGACGACTAACTTTGACAGACACAAATAAATATATACACACAACAAATTAAAAATATATACAAATAACTAAATATATTAAAACTATTAATACAACAATATATAGATTTATTCAAAGAAAGAAAAAAAAATTATATATATATAGATATAACAATGTGTATATCTCACATTAAAAAAAAATTAATAATACTTTCTGAACAAAAAAAATTAATAACACTAATTCAATCAATCTATTAATATCATATAATTAGATACACTAAAACAAAAATAAATTTTCATAATTAAAAATATTATAACCAAATTATAATTAAAAAAATAAATTTATATATTTAAAAGCTAACAAAAATAAATATAACTCTTTAAATACAAATTTCCTAATAATATTCTTATATATACAAATAAATATATACTATTAAATGTGTGTCTCTCTGTGTGTGTGTGTATAGATATATATCAACAATATTAAAATCATTAGTAACTAATTAAACAAATAAACAACAACAAAATATATATACACAAATAAATAAATAAATATATACACACAACAAAGTAAACATATATATATAAAACTAAATAATATATACAAAGAAATAATAATATATAAACAAATAAATAACAAACTAACAATATATAAAAAGAGAATAAACACAAAAATAAAACAAAGTAACAATATAAACAAATAAATAAATATTTTTAAATGTAAAAATAAAAAAATATATAATACCACTGTGTAAGCTGACTGGTGGCAGGCGGGCAGCTGGCAGGCAACGGCTGCTGGCGGGGGACTGGGGCGGTAGCGGTGGAGCCGTTGGGGGCAGTGGCAATGGCGGGGGACTGTTTTGCTTCTACTTTTTTTTACACAATAGGAGGGACCGACGGCAAGGAGAGGAGGAAGGGTGATCGGCGGCGCACAGGGGAGAGGAAAGAGAAAAAAAGGAGGAAGAGGAGCAAAAATGGGTTTCATGGGCGGGAAGGAGAGAAAAAAGAGAGGGAATCACGAATTTTGATGAATTAGCGACGGAATTTCCGTCGGATTACAGACGGAAAAATTTCGTCACTAAATAGATCTAACACACTTCACCAGGTTTTAGCGACGGAATTTTTTCAGTCACTAATCAGATGAAAATTCTGTTGCTAATGAGCTTTAGCGACGGAAAAAAATTCCGTCGCTAATTTCATAAAAGATTTAATATAAAAAGAAAAAAATAAATATAAATATTTTGCGACGGAATTAGCCACGAAAAAAAGTCCGTTGCTAATTCCCTAAAGAGTTTTTAACGTAAAAAATAAAAATATGTATAAATATTTTGCGACGGAATTTTTCCGTCTCTAAGGCTCATTAGCGACGGAAAAATTCCGTCGCTAATTACATGAACATTTAATATTGGAAAATAAAAAATATGTATAAATATTTAGCGACGGAATTTTTCCGTCGCTAATGAGCTTTAGCGACGGAAAAATTCTGTCGCTAATTACATGAACGTTTAACATAGAAAATATTTATGGGTCTTTTGCGACAGAATTTTTCCGTCGCTAATGAGCTTTAGCGATGAAAAAATTCCATCGCTAATTACATGAACGTTTAACATATAAAATATTTACGGGTCTTTTGCGATGGAATTTTTCTGTCGCTAATTCCGTCGCTAATGAGCTTTCGCGACAGAATTAGCGACGAAATTTTTCCGTCGCTAATTACATGAACGTTTAAAATAGAAAATATTTATAGGTCTTTTGCGACGGAATTTTTCCGTCGCTAATTCCGTCGCACCCATAAATATTTTCTGTTAAACATTCATGTAATTAGTGACGAAATTTGTCCGTCGCTAAAGCTCATTAGCGACGGAATTAGTGACGGAAAAATTCCGTCGCAAACTCCTATGACTAATTTCAGATTTAGCGACAGAAATTTCTATCGCTAATTCCGTCAGTAATATTTGGCGCTAGTGCACAGTACCTCTCGCCATAATTAGCGATGAAAAATGTTCCGTCGCTAATTACCGACAGATTTCCGTCGCTAATCAGTCGCTAATTTTAACATATATTCCGTCGTTAATCCGTCGCTAATACCATTTTTCAACGACGGAAAAATTCTGTAACTAAATTTTCATCGCTGGAAGTTAATTTTCTTGTAGTGTGATGCCAGACCCCAATCCCAGAGATCAAAGCTTCAATTCAACAGCAGCAATGCCATGTGAGCTGTCATCACCATATTACCCCACCATTGGGGATTGGATTCTTTCAATTATCATTTCCCCCGACAGCAAAACATGTCATGACTTATTTCAAACAAAAACTCACATGGCTGCAGTCTGCACCACTGTACGGCTTTTATCTATACACCTGAGTTATTGTAGGTTGTATTCTCACGAGCTGGGAACTTCACTGCGCTTGGCGATCCATACATAGGTTTCCCTTCAGCATATTCCTATTCGGATAACTGAAATAGTTTTCAGTTATCCAAGGACGCAGGAAAATCAGATGTTCATATTGAGTGAACCAAGGATCAAACTTCTGCCGATGTTTAAGAACCTCCCTCCCTCCCTACTTTTCGTATATGCTATGTTGTGTAAGAAAAGGAACCTTAGCAAATAAAAGTTGTTTGAACTTGGTTTGTAGACTCAATTTGATGTTTCTATATATGAAGTATTAAGTCTTGTTGGAAGCTTGACAATTTGAAGTAAATTGCATGCACGAATATGTCTCAAGATGTTGAGTTGTAATGTATTCTTATGACATCCTATATCCCTATTTCCTGCTTGGCATGCTTGTTTGATTACTGAAAAAAGAAAAAATAATAATTAAAAAATGATTTGAGATAAAATGATAACCACAATTAGAGATGATGCCACATTAAGTAGGAATATGATACTCTCTAATAGTTACGTTTTTGGATAGTGATTTTAATATACATATTATTTCAATCGAATTGTAAATTATATCTTTTATTTATTTATTTTTTAATTATTATTTTAATGTAGCACTTAATAAATTAATTCACTAACACTTCTAAATATGATTTTAACTTTAATTTATTTTTTGTAAATTCACTTATTAATTTAATTTTCATTAATAGTATGCATAAAATTTAATTTTAGATATATACTATTTTCGAGTTGGAGTTCAGGTAGAAATCAAGAGAGGACAACTATGTGTTAGTTATGATTTAACACATTGGATGTGAGCTGTTGACTTGAGTGTATTAAAATTGAGTTAATATTTGATACGTAAGTCAATCACAAGCTTTCACCTAATTAATGTGTAAAGATTAAAAATACATAAGTGTTTAAAAATAAATTATAAACATTATTGATATTTATTTTTAAGAGTTTACATAATTTTTAATTTGTGGTTGACTGAAAATGTACAGAGATTATAACTCACACATCAAATATAAACTCATAATAATTAAAGGTATTAGATATTAATTTTTAATTGAATTTAAATAAAAATATATAATTAAATTTAATCAAATTCAAATTTAGAAACCTCATTATTATAATTAGAGCGAGGGTTGAAGGTATTCATGTGTTACCATTCCAAATGAGACAACTTTTTTCTTGTTTATAATTGAAAGTGCGATTAAAATTATTTAGATTCGAATCTAAATATTAAGACGTGTAATAATTCTTTTTTATTTATTCTTCAAAACAGTTTGTGACAAAAATAAAATTTTTGTGAGCAATTGTTAACTTTTTCATTTCCTTTTTAATAAATATATTTTTTTCCATTGACCCGAGCAGTATATAACTTTGTGTATCACCTTATTTTATAGTTGTCTATTCTTTAAATAATTGCTATCTTTTTTTTTTGTAAGCACGCCACAAATATTTTTATTTATTTTATTATTTAAAATTAATTTTATTTAAATCGAAAATATCAGAAAAGGATGGGAGCGCAGTGCAATATCAAAATTTTCGTTTTGGAACAGCTTCAAGTGCCAGTATGATTCGGTAAAAGTAGGTTTTCTTTTCTTTCACGTGCAAATTTATTTTGAAGTATTTTGCCAATTTGATCGAAGTTGACGTTGGATGGATTTCGATAAAATTAAAAAGAATTATTACACGTTTTAATATTAAATGTGTGTCTGTGTGTGTATAGATATATGTCAACAATATTAAAATAATTAGAAACTAATTAAACAAATAAATAACAACAAAATATATATACACAAATAAATAAATAAATATATACACACAACAAATTAAACATATATATAAAACTAAATAATATATACAAAGAAATAATAATATATAAACAAATAAATAACAAACAAACAATATATAAAAAGAGAATAAACACAAAAATAAAACAAAGTAACAATATAAACAAATAAATAAATATTTTTAAATGTAAAAATTAAAAAAATATATAATAACATTGTGTAAGCTGACTGGTGGCAGGCGAGCAGCTGGCAGGCAACGGCGGCTGGCGGGGGACTGGGGCGGTAGCGATGGAGCTGTTGGGGGCAGTGGCAATGGCGGGGGACTGTTTGGCTTCTATTTTTTTTTACACAATAGGAGGGACCAACGGCAAGGAGAGGAGGGAGGGTGACCGGCGGCGCACAAGGGAGAAGAAAGAGAAAAAAAGGAGGAGGAGGAGCAAAAATGGGTTTCACGGGCGGGAAGGAGAGAAAAAAGAGAGGGAATCACGAATTTTGATGAATTAGCGATGGAAAATTTCGTCGCTAAATAGATCTAACACACTTCACGAGGTGTTCCATCGCTAATCAGATGAAAATTCTGTTGCTAATGAGCTTTAGCGACGGAAAAAAATTCCGTCACTAATTTCATAAAAGATTTAATATAAAAAGAAAAAAATAAATATAAATATTTTGCGACGGAATTAGCTACGAAAAAAAGTATGTTGCTAATTCCCTAAAGAGTTTTTAACGTAAAAAATAAAAAAATATATAAATATTTTGCGACGGAATTTTCGCGTATCCCTAGTGATTAACTCCATAAGTGATTAAGTGATTAAAAATATGTATAAATATGTATAAATATTTTGCGACGTAAAAAATAAAAATATTAATCGAAAAAGTTGAAGAGTTAAAACTAAACGAATTCAATAAAACTTAAAATAATATTTTGTGCTTCCAAAGTTAACATAAATTTTAATTAGTATTTTTTATTTTTCAATGATATAAATGTTAGGAAATAATCAGAGTATATGGTTTTGAGGCGTGTAGAATTACACTTTCTTGAGTGTAATATTGCCTCACACAGAAGCAAGTTACCCCAGGATACAACAAAGCCTTCAGAATAATGTGAAAAGTCAGAATGTAAAGTAAGTCTTTTCTGAAAATCATCACTTTTATATAGAGTATGAAAAGACATAAATGAATGGTTGTAATTCTCTGTTAAACAACAACCATTCATTTCATACATAACTGTTTCAGACATAACCGAAAATATGTCTGTTGGAACAGTTAAAATAACTTTAAATTCGAAATTGAATTTAAAATATTCTGTCAAAAAATAAAATTTTGACTTAAGTCAAAGAGCCAAGAGCCCAAGTGCCCATTTTTGACTTTTAAAATTTCATTACTTTTTCTCTTGTTTCGACTGTGCCGACAACGCTTCATTTTCCCGTATTTCATGTTGGTTCACGTGACTAGTGTTGGATTTTAATTTTTTTTTTCTATTTCAAGTTTCAATAATAATAATAATAATAATATAATAATAATAATATTATTATTATTATTATTATTATTATTAAGAACTAAATTAAAATAATAAGATGTCAATGGATCCTTTATCATGATAATTTGTTTTCTTTCTTTCGATTATTAATAGCGGTTTGCCATTTTTATAAGTTGAATGTTTTACTTTATATTTAATGTTTTTAATTATTTTGATCAATTAAACTAAATGAATTAAGACTCTTAATCAAATTGAATAGAAATATTTTAAATAATTTGGGCAGTATTTGTTAAAGAAACATCGTCCATAATAAATTTTATCTTATTTAATTTACAAAGGAATATGACAAGGTGAAAAATGAAAGATAAAATTGCTAGTTCATTGAAAAAATACTAATAGTTTAGATTAAAGTATTTTTGATTGTCACTTAAATAATAAATTCATTTAACAATTAAAAAGAAGTAAGGAAAATTGAAACTGTGAAACTAGTGCAACTACTTTAAATTTATTTATTTATTATTTTTGCTATTTTTATTTTCTAATCACCTTAAAATATCGATAGTTAAAGAAAATTAAAATTAAAATAATTTCAGTATTTTGCCAATTTGATCAAAGTTGAAGTTGGATGGATGATTTGATGAATTTCGATATAATTAAAATGAATTATTAAAAAAATAATAATTTTGATAAAATAATAAAAAAATTTGAAAATAAAAGTGAATAATTAATTTTATCTTTTTTCACTTTTCTGTCTTATATTGCCAAATTTCACCGCATCTCCGCGCCACGAGACTCAAAAGGGACCACAACTTACCAAATTAAGATATTTCCAAGGAATACTCCAGAATAGATGCCCCCATTTTTTCAGTTAATGTAAAAGATGTACTGGGAGGAAAAGCAATTTCGAATAGTACAAGTACTTGGACTATAAAAAGTATTTTTTTAAAATAAATTTTAAATAAATGAGATTTGAAGAATTGTACTCAAGAGTTGCTCCAAAAATATCAAAGTGATAAATTTAAATTTTATACATTTTACATAACTCTTTAATTATGGATTTAAGGGTTTTTTTTTTCTGTTCTTTGAGTTTATAATATATAGTGGGACTATCTCATCTTTAGGACGATTTGATTAAATTGAATAAATAAAAATAAGTCAGATGAGGATTTAAAAAAAAGAAAGTTGCAATAAGAATAAGAGATTATTATTATTATTATTATTATTATTATTATTATTATTAACTTGGGGTGTGTTGTTGTGTTTGCTATTATCTAATATAAAAATAAAAAAATTATTTCATTATTATTTTCAAAGTTTATAATTACTGTAGTAAAGACGGTTATGTGTTACATTTAAAATTTTTTTAATGACTATGCCATATCTACATAAATTAAAAATTTAAAATAAAAATAAATTAAATGATTAATCGAAAAGTTCAAGAGTTTAAAAATAAAAGAATTTAATAAAACTTAAAAAAAATTGATATAAATGAATGGTCCAGGACCGAGAAAAATCAATAGAGCTAACAACAAAGGTAGCAAAACAGAGAAAAAAACAAAGCGACAGAAAATTGCAATAAATGTTGTTGTGTCTTTCACGTATTTTTGATTTGATTACTTTTTCTCCTGTTTCGATTGCCCTATTTCACGTTGGTTCAGGTGTCTAGTGTTGGATTTAAAATTTTTTTTCTATTTCAAGTTTCATTAAAAAAAAAAAAAATATACCAAAAATAATAATAAAAAAAAATTATGAACTAAATTAAAATTGTAAGATGTCAATAGATCCTTTATCATGATAATTCTTCGTTTTTTTTTCTTTTAAAGTATTTTTAAATACTAAAAGGTGAAAAATGAAAGATAAAATTGCTAGATCATTGAAAAAAGCACTAATAGTTTCGATTAAAGTATTTTTGATTGTCACTTAAATAATAAATTGATTTAACAATTAAAAAGAAGTAAAGAGAATTGAAACGGTGAAACTAGTACAACTACTTTTAAAATTATTTATTTATTATTTTTGCTATTTTATTTTTCTGATCACCTTAAAATATTGATAGTAAAAAAAATAAAAATAATTTCAGCAGTTAATGGAATATTTGAACATTAATCTCCTTAAAAGTTAAAATCAGATTCTTTTTATCTTAATAATTGAGTTGGAAAACTCAAATGTTTGAGTTTAAAATAAAACCTTACAATAATATGGTATAATTTTGTTTTAATCATTCGATTAAAAAATCATTGATTTTATATTTTACTATTTGATTTTACGGTATTATGCACTCATAATCGAGGTGACTATCACAAAATTTAACTCAAGCAAATATTAAATACACACGATCTTATATAAACGATACCTTCATCGTCGTAGTGTTGGTCTCCTGACACTACAAAAAAAGAGACTTTCAGTGACGAAATTAGCGACGAAATTTTTCGTCGCTAAAAGTCTGATTCCGTCGCTGAAGCCTTTTAGCGACAGAAAATTTTCGTTGAAAAAATCAATATCGCTAATGCTCATTTCGTCGCTGAAAGTACACTCCGTCGGTAATTTCGTCGTTAATTAGCAAAATTTGTTCTTATCAGCTACAGATTTTTTGTTATCAGCGACGGAAATTTTCTGTAGCTAAAATGAAAATCTGTCATTAGTAATCCGTAGGTAAAATTATCAACGACGGAATTTTCCGTCGCTAATTCCGTCACTAATTTTATTTTTATTTTTAAATTTTATTAAAATATTCCGTCGCTAAAACTTTACTGACGGAATATTCCGTCGCTAATAATAAATTTTTTCTGTCGCTGAATGTTATCAGTGACGGAATATTCCGTCGCTAATGCTATTATTTCCGTCACTAATTTCTTTGAATTTTGTCACTAATAATATATTTTTTCATCATCATCTATTATTTGTACATTTCGTTACCAAAATGTTAAATTCCAAAATTCTTTCCAAAAATTTTCCGAAATATATTTAAATTTAAGCTTAAAACCCTATGTCATAACGTTTTCTTAGGGCTAGGTCGTTAGACATTAAACAAATGGAGTCGCCACCAATCATTTTTTAACCTAGGTGTGATTGGCCACCTAAATGACTCTAAGGACTGGTCTACATTTTAAGTTTTGGGTTCGGGAGTTCATTTACGTGTAGGGAAGATTATAGCAACCCTACAACGCCCAATATTGGTACCATTTTAATCTTGTGTTATTTTAACTTAGTCTTAATTATGTGGTCTTTATATTTTATTGTTTAAATATTGAAAATTCTTTTAAGAATCTTCCATCATTCTGGATGAACTCTTAAAATATCTTCTCACCTCAAGAGTATTCAAGGGGTACCATTCGACTCCCTTAAAGAGGCTCCGTCGTCGAAAGTATTTTAGAATTTTATTTTTTGTTAATTTATTTTTTATTTAATTATTTTTATTAATTTTTATTTATTTATTTTAAAATATTATTATTTTTTATATATTATTTATTAATATTTTTAGGATTGTTGGTATTTAATATTGAGAATATCTCCTAAATTTTTCATCATTCTGGATAAACTTAGAAGAACCTTCTCACCTAGGAATTCCTCAAGTGTTACTCATTCGCAATTACCTTGAAGATTCCATCATTGGAATTATTATTTTATTATTTATTAACTTTATTTATTATTTATTATTTTATCTTTATTAGAATATAAATGTTATTATTATTGTTATATTTTTATTATTTATTTATTTATTTTTGAAAATGCTTTCTAAATTTTCCATCATTCTGGATAAACTTAGAAGAATCTTCTCACCTAGAAATTCTCCAAAGTGTTACTCATTCGCAATCGCCTTGAGGATTTCATCATCGGATTTAATTGTATGTTTTTTTATTTATTATTATCCTAAAAAATTTTACTATTATGTTTATTATTATATATATTTTTTTACGATTATGATTTTTATGTGCTATTCTATTTTAGTTATTTGGAGAATAAAGTTTAACCTTCATTTTTTGAAAACACCTTTTAAATCTTCCATCGTTCTGGATAGATTTAAAAAGAATTCTCTTACCTAGGAATTCCTCGAGTGTTACACATTCGTAATCGCCTCGAAGTCGGAATGATCTAGCTCATTCTCAAAATTCATTAAAGCATGATTTATTAATTAAATATCTATGGTAATGTAAATTTGTATTATTTATCTTTTTAATCATTTTTATTTTTATTTTTTACTCATTCTATCATCTATTATTATTAGTTACTTAATGTTTATTTGTTTCCTACGTTTAATGTGCTACTCCCCCTCTAATTATTACTTTTGTTCTAAAGTAAAACAAAGCAAACTAAAAAGTCAACCATAAAATAACTAAATGGAAACAGAATGTAAAAAGTAAAGCAATAATTCTTACCTTGGTAATTGGTACACGATTTTGCAAAGACCTTGAGGTTTTTTTTTTGGTTACAAGACCTTGAGTTTTCAAAGCAATGGAGGTTGATCCAATAAATGGGCTGAAGTTAATTGTAGTCGTGAACACTATCACCCCGTCGCTTGTTTTAGCTGCGTCCTAGACTTCGTCGTGGACACTGCTTTGCTGGCGAAAATTGTACTTCGTGAAGAGACCCAAAAAGAGCTCTTGTGGTGCTATTGCTTTTTTCTACTCTGTATAATTTTTTTTATGCAAACTATTTTTTTCTATGAATTTTTTTTCTGAAAATTGTTGTGTTCCCTAGATTGATATTTGAGCTCAATTTATAGCCAAATTAAGATAAAGATCAAGATTGATTCAATTTGAATCGAACTTGATCTCATCTTTTATTTAAATTTTGTAATTATCATTTTATTATCATTTTA
This sequence comes from Heritiera littoralis, assembly GCA_031772115.1. NCBI lineage: Eukaryota > Viridiplantae > Streptophyta > Magnoliopsida > Malvales > Malvaceae > Heritiera > Heritiera littoralis. The sequence continues at coordinate 1,779,302 of JAPDPK010000147.1, forward strand.
TTTTTCATTGGTTTATCTTCTTTTTTTTAAAAATTAAATTTTTATTTATCTGAAACAAAAGGATAAAAGATTATTTATTCAAAAAAAGAAAAAAAGAAAATATATATATATATATATAAAGATAAAACGATATTTACAAAAAATAAAAAATGAAATGAAGATTGAATAAATGGGTTAAGCTTCATAGATGCGTCAAAATAGATTTAATAAGGCCCAAACTAGCAGTCCATTAAAGCTTTTATAACAAATCTAAATTTTGATTAAATTTAATTATAACAAAATTCTAATTATAAATTAGAACCAATTATAATCCAATTTAAGTAACTTAGATTAAATTGATAAACCCATTGAATGGTACGGACAAAATATGGTGTCTACACCCTAAATTCATGACTATAGCAACATTTAAAAGACCTTAATACATAAACATAAAATATCGATAAAATTCATACATAATCATAAAAATGGTTAAAATTCATAACATCTCTCAACAACCATGAAATTCTTAAAACATAAAAAGAACAAAGTACTTAAATTTCTTACATTAAAAAACAGATTTATGAAGAAGGCCTATCTCCGAGGTTCGGTGTGTGTCTATCATCGGGATTTGAAGGGCCTCCTTTGCTACTCTTCCATGCATTAGTCATCTCAGCCATCCATTGGTGCATTTGCGGTAAATATTTGAGAACTTCATCAAGTTTCTCTTCTATTACTATCTAACCGACAGTACATCCAACTCCTATCCTTATTCATTATACGATCTGAATAAACGATATGTAATTTAAAAACAAAACCACACAAAATAAATAAAATATAGCAATCAAAGCAAATATCTCAACCAATTCAAAAAAAATAAAAATTTTAAATAAAAAAATTATTTATTATAAAATGTATAATAAAATAGTTAAAATATTACCTCACGATCACAATCCACCAAAGTACTCCTTACTAATATTAAATAACCTACAAAAGCATAAAAACTACATATTAAAAATTAAATATTATTTTCTTTTAATAGAAAATAAAAAGAATAATGATTACAATACATACAACTTTCGTTACAATACATATTAAAACTATTAATACAACAATATATATATATATATTTATGCAAAGAAAAAAAAATATAACAATGTGTATATCTCACATTAATCCCAAAATTAATAATACTAATTCAATCAATCTATTAATATCATATAATTAGATATACTAAAACAACAATAAATTTTCATAATTAATAATAATATGACCAAATTAAATTTGCATAAATAAATTTATATATTTAAAATGTAACAAAAATAACTTTAAACATTTAAATACAAATTTCCTACTAATATTATTATAAATACAAATAAATATATACTATTAAATGTGTGTGTGTGTGTGTGTGTGTGTGTGTGTGTGTGTGTGTGTGTGTGTGTGTGTGTGTGTGTAGGGATCCACTTACACATGTGTAAAACAAATTTGTTTTACACAGTTTTATATCTTTATATAGGATTAATATTTTTGCAAACCAACCACTGGATTTAACAACCTACTCATATTTATTATGTATGTAAATTTTTGAATCAAGCTGCTATTTCTATCATTTTAATCGAGAATAGTATTTTTTTCAATATATATCAACGGTTGAAATTTTATTTTATAAAATAAATAGTTAGACGTATTATATTAATTTGAAATTTGGCATGCATGATCTATGTGAATAGAACATAAAATTCAACGGTCGGATTAAAAAATTATAAATCATATAAAAAGATATGAAAGTGTGTAAAACTAAATTTGTTTTACACATGTGTAATCGGATCCCTCCTATATATATATATATATATATATATATATATATATATATATATATATATATATATATATATATATATATATCAACAACATTAAAAACAATAATAACTAATTAAACAAATAAATAACAACAAAGTATATATATATACACAAATAAATAAATACAAATATATGCTAAAAAAAATATATAGACAACTAACTTTGACAGACACAAATAAATATATACACACAACAAATTAAAAATATATACAAATAACTAAATATATTAAAACTATTAATACAACAATATATAGATTTATTCAAAGAAAGAAAAAAAAATTATATATATATATATATATTTATATAACAATGTGTATATCTCACATTAAAAAAAAATTAATAATACTTTCTGAACAAAAAAAAATTAATAACACTAATTCAATCAATCTATTAATATCATATAATTAGATACACTAAAACAAAAATAAATTTTCATAATTAAAAATATTATAACCAAATTATAATTAAAAAAATAAATTTATATATTTAAAAGCTAACAAAAATAAATATAACTCTTTAAATACAAATTTCCTAATAATATTCTTATATATACAAATAAATATATACTATTAAATGTGTGTCTCTGTGTGTATGTGTATAGATATATATCAACAATATTAAAATCATTAGTAACTAATTAAACAAATAAACAACAACAAAATATATATACACAAATAAATAAATAAATATATACACACAACAAATTAAACATATATATATATAACTAAATAATATATACAAAGAAATAATAATATATAAACAAATAAATAACAAACTAACAATATATAAAAAGAGAATAAACACAAAAATAAAACAAAGTAACAATATAAACAAATAAATAAATATTTTTAAATGTAAAAATAAAAATATATATAATACAACAGTGTAAGCTGATTGGTGGCAGGCGGGCAGCTGGCGGGGGACTGGGGCGGTAGCGGTGGAGCCGTTGGGGGCAGTGGCAATGGCGGGGGACTGTTTTGCTTCTATTTTTTTTTACATAATAGGAGGGACCGACGGCAAGGAGAGGAGGGAGGGTGATCGGCGGCGCACAGGGGAGAGGAAAAAGAAAAAAAGGAGGAAGAGGGGCAAAAATGGGTTTCACGGGCGGGAAGGAGAGAAAAAAGAGAGGGAATCACGAATTTTGATGAATTAGCGACGGAATTTCCGTCGGATTACCGACGGAAAAATTTTGTCGCTAAATAGATCTAACACACTTCACCAGGTTTTAGCGACGGAATTTTTTCCGTCACTAATTAGATGAAAATTCTGTTGCTAATGAGCTTTAGCGACGGAAAAAAATTCCGTCGCTAATTTCATAAAAAATTTAATATAAAAAGAAAAAAATAAATATAAATATTTTGCGACGGAATTAGCCACGAAAAAAAGTCCGTTGCTAATTCCCTAAAGAGTTTTTAACGTAAAAAATAAAAATATGTATAAATATTTTGCGACAGAATTTTTCCGTCTCTAAAGCTCATTAGCGACGGAAAAATTCCGTCGCTAATTACATGAACATTTAATATTGGAAAATAAAAAATATGTATAAATATTTAGTGACGGAAAAATTCCGTCGCTAATTACATGAACGTTTAACATAGAAAATATTTACGGGTCTTTTGCGACAGAATTTTTCAGTCGCTAATGAGCTTTAGCGATGGAAAAATTCCGTCACTAATTACATGAACGTTTAACATATAAAATATTTACTAGTCTTTTGCGATGGAATTTTTCGGTCGCTAATGAGCTTTCGTGACAGAATTAGATTCCGTCGCTAATTACATGAACGTTTAAAATAGAAAATATTTATAGGTCTTTTGCGACAGAATTTTTCCGTCGCTAATTCCGTCGCACCCATAAATATTTTCTGTTAAACGTTCATGTAATTAGTGACGAAATTTTTCCATCGTTAATTTCGTCGCTAAAGCTCATTAGCGACGGAATTAGTGACGGAAAAATTCCATCGCTAACTCCTATGACTAATTTCGGATTTAGCGATAGAAATTTCTGTCGCTAATTCCATCGGTAATATTTGGCGCTATTGCACAGTACCTCCCGCCATAATTAGCGATGAAAAATGTTCCGTCGCTAATCAGTCGCTAATTCCGTCGCTAATTTTAACATATATTCCGTCGCTCATCCGTCGCTAATACCATTTTTCAATGACGGAAAAATTCCGTAGCTAAATTTTCGTCGCTTGAAGTTAATTTTCTTGTAGTGTGATGCCATACCCCAATCACAGAGATCAAAGCTTCAATTCAACAGCAGCAATGCCATGTGAGCTGTCATCACCATATTACCCCACCATTGGGGATTGGGATTCTTTCAATTATCATTTCCCCCGACAGCAAAACATGTCATGACTTATTTCAAACAAAAACTCACATGGCTGCAGTCTGCACCACTGTACGGCTTTTATCTATACACCTGAGTTATTGTAGGTTGTATTCTCACGAGCTGGGAACTTCACTGCGCTTGGCGATCCATACATAGGTTTCCCTTCAGCATATTCCTATTCGGATAACTGAAATAGTTTTCAGTTATCCAAGGACGCAGGAAAATCAGATGTTCATATTGAGTGAACCAAGGATCAAACTTCTGCCGATGTTTAAGAACCTCCCTCCCTCCCTACTTTTCGTATATGCTATGTTGTGTAAGAAAAGGAACCTTAGCAAATAAAAGTTGTTTGAACTTGGTTTGTAGACTCAATTTGATGTTTCTATATATGAAGTATTAAGTCTTGTTGGAAGCTTGACAATTTGAAGTAAATTGCATGCACGAATATGTCTCAAGATGTTGAGTTGTAATGTATTCTTATGACATCCTATATCCCTATTTCCTGCTTGGCATGCTTGTTTGATTACTGAAAAAAGAAAAAATAATAATTAAAAAATGATTTGAGATAAAATGATAACCACAATTAGAGATGATGCCACATTAAGTAGGAATATGATACTCTCTAATAGTTACGTTTTTGGATAGTGATTTTAATATACATATTATTTCAATCGAATTGTAAATTATATCTTTTATTTATTTATTTTTTAATTATTATTTTAATGTAGCACTTAATAAATTAATTCACTAACACTTCTAAATATGATTTTAACTTTAATTTATTTTTTGTAAATTCACTTATTAATTTAATTTTCATTAATAGTATGCATAAAATTTAATTTTAGATATATACTATTTTCGAGTTGGAGTTCAGGTAGAAATCAAGAGAGGACAACTATGTGTTAGTTATGATTTAACACATTGGATGTGAGCTGTTGACTTGAGTGTATTAAAATTGAGTTAATATTTGATACGTAAGTCAATCACAAGCTTTCACCTAATTAATGTGTAAAGATTAAAAATACATAAGTGTTTAAAAATAAATTATAAACATTATTGATATTTATTTTTAAGAGTTTACATAATTTTTAATTTGTGGTTGACTGAAAATGTACAGAGATTATAACTCACACATCAAATATAAACTCATAATAATTAAAGGTATTAGATATTAATTTTTAATTGAATTTAAATAAAAATATATAATTAAATTTAATCAAATTCAAATTTAGAAACCTCATTATTATAATTAGAGCGAGGGTTGAAGGTATTCATGTGTTACCATTCCAAATGAGACAATTTTTTTCTTGTTTATAATTGAAAGTGCGATTAAAATTATTTAGATTCGAATCTAAATATTAAAACGTGTAATAATTCTTTTTTATTTATTCTTCAAAAAAGTTTGTGACAAAAATAAAATTTTTTGTGAGCAATTATTAACTTTTTCACTTCCTTTTTAATAAATATATTTTTTTCCATTGACCCGAGCAGTATATAACTTTGTGTATCACCTTATTTTATAGTTGTCTATTCTTTAGATAATTGCTATATTTTTTTTTTTTGTAAGCTCGCCACAAATATTTTTATTTATTTTACTATTTAAAATTAATTTTATTTAAATCGAAAATATCAGAAAAGGATGGGAGCGCAGTGCAATATCAAAATTTTCGTTTTGGAACAGCTTCAAGTGCCAGTATGATTCGGTCAAAGTAGGTTTTCTTTTCTTTCACGTGCAAATTTATTTTGAAGTATTTTGCCAATTTGATCGAAGTTGACGTTTGATGGATGATGGATGGATTTCGATAAAATTAAAAAGAATTATTAAAAATAATACTTTTGATAAAACAATAAAAAATATTTAGAAACAAAAGTGAATAATTAATTCTATCTTTTTTCACTTTTCTGTCCTATACTGCCAAGTTTCAACGTCGATGCCCATTTAAAACTAAACGAATTCAATAAAACTTAAAATAATATTTTGTGCTTCCAAAGTTAACATAAATTTTAATTAATATTTTTTATTTTTCAATGATATAAACACAATGTGACATGATAAGAATATAACACACATACATGAATATGACATATGCGCATGAATTGCTATGCCTAAAATAATTGATATAAATGGATGGTCCAGGACAGGGAAAAATCAAACGAGGAAACAACAAAGGTAGCAAAATAGAGAAAAAACCCAAAGGGACAGAAAATGCAATAAATGTTGCCCTATATTGTGGGTTCGAGTGCCAGTGACTGCTGGTGTGGTGAGGTGGGCATCCCATGTGAGCTCTGCTCCTGTGGTGGGTCAGCCCATCTGCCTCAATTTTTTTTTTGAATAATCTGCCTCAATTTTTTAAACAACAAAAAAATAAAAGAAAATGCAATAAATGTTGTTGTGCCCTTCTCCGATTTTGGATTTCATTACTTTTTCTCTTGTTTCGACTGTGCCGACAACGCTTCATTTTCCCGTATTTCATGTTGGTTCACGTGACTAGTGTTGGATTTTAATTTTTTTTTTCTATTTCAAGTTTCAATAATAATAATAATAATAATAATAATAATAATAATAATAATAATAATAATAATAATATTATTATTATTATTATTATTATTATTATTATTAAGAACTAAATTAAAATAATAAGATGTCAATGGATCCTTTATCATGATAATTTGTTTTCTTTCTTTCGATTATTAATAACGGTTTGTCATTTTTATAAGTTGAATGTTTTACTTTATATTTAATGTTTTTAATTATTTTGATCAATTAAACTAAATGAATTAAGACTTAAATAATTTATTATTATTATTATTATTATTATTATTATTATTATTATCAGTTCATGTCACACAGAAGCATTAAATGCTTCGGATCTACCAAATCCACCGGCCAGAGTCACTGCCCAGCCGCCGGTCCTCCGACCTTTCTTCCCTGTCTCGAGCCTCAACCCAGACCCAGAAACATCGTCCCATGAATCCCGCTTCAACAGAAACCTATTGATTTTGTGATTTTGAAAGGCTAGGGAAAGGCTTCAATGTCGTTTAAGAGGACCCAAAGCAAAGGTTTTTTCTTCTTCTTCTTCCGACAGAGAGGAGACAACAAAAAAAAAACCCTAAGCACTCACCAACCACTCACCACCGAAACTCCTAAGCACCACCACCATCATCACCATCGTCACCACCGAAGCCCCAAACACCACCACCCGAGCAAAAAAAAACCCCCTAACCCAGATCTGGAAAACCCTAACCTAGATCTAGAAAACCCTAACCCAGATCTGGAGAACCTAAGATCCGAAGACCCCAGGACTGCAACCTCCCAAAACCCTAGATCTAACGTCTAAGGCCTCTATAGTACCTGCAAAAAAAAGGGGAAAAGCAAACACAAGAAGACAACAACCAGATCCAAAATCATCAAAAAAAAGGGAGAAAACAAAAAAAAACGAAAGAAGGAAGTTGTTTTCGGAGGGCTAGATTTGTGAGGTTAGGGTTGGTTGCAAGGGAAACGGAGGGTAGATCGGAGTAGAGGAGGGGGAGTGGAGTGTTTTAAGGCGGTCCAGAAGATCACCGGCGACCGGCGTACGGCGGCCGGCAATCGCCAGAGGAGGAGAGAGACAGGAGAATTTTTGGTTTTTTTGGGATTTTTTTTGAGAAACCGGTAAAAATGAGTAAAGAAAAAAAGGGAGGTCTTTTATAGAGGAGCAAAACGTGGCGTTTTGAACCCCTGGGATCCGCGTGCCGCCCCTGACCCGACCCGGATCCGCGCGACCCGTCCGGCAATCCGACTCAGCATCTGCTAGCAACCCGCGTGCCGACCCGCTTCGAGATCCGACCCGCTCGCAACCAGGTTCACGTGACCCGTGTACCGCGTCCGACCCGCGCACCGCGACCCGCTTCGGCCTGTTCCCTTGGCAAGCTTGGGCCCTACCGTGGGTTTGCTGCTGGGCCTGTCTTTCTGGGCCGGTTGGAAGGTTTTCTTTGGGTTTCAGGCCCAATCCGTTTTGGTATATTTTTTCACTTATTTATTATTTATTTATTTATTCTATTAAGTATATTATTTTATGTATTTTTAATATATTTGCATAACACAAAAAATAAAAATTTATTTATAAAATTCTTTAAGATTTAATAAAATATATATAAGGTACATAAAGTAAATATAAATATATATTACATATGTAAATAAAATCACATAAAATAGGTATATAAAATACATATAACCATATAGTTGTTTTTATGAATATAATAATAAATATATTTTTTAAACAATTTACTATTAAAATCTTTTTAGTAAGCTAAGAAATATATATAATTTTGGAGATGTACATAAGAAATAGAAAAATGTGTAAATAAAATATATAATCATATAGTTTTTTTTATGATTTTCTTATTAAACAATTTACCATAAAAGAATATTCTAAGAAGCTAAAAAAAATAAAATAAAATAAAATAAAATATAAATAAATAAAGAGAAATAATGATAATAAATAAAGAATAATAGTAAAATAAATAAATAAATAAATAAAATAAGATAAGTATGAAATCTCGATGATAAGTCTTCGTAGAACTCGCAAGTAGCGATTCTTCGAAAAACTTTAGATGAGAGGAATTATATCGAACGTTACCAGAGTATTGGGATATTCGGTATTATTTCTCAATATCCAATTTCATGCTTAATTATTGTTTAATATATATATACAATGATGAGTTTTGACAAATAAAGAATATTTAGAGGAATATTAATTGAATGAAGATTAATGAAAACAAAAAAGGTAATGGAAACAATTGAGGCAAATAAACAAAAAGGGATTTTAGGAATACATAAATGCAAAATAATTAAATTAACAAAATTAATAATAATAAAGTTTCTAAAGGTAAAGAGTGGAAATTAAATTAATTAAATAGGTAATAATGGAATTTTAATAAGAGGAAATAATCAAAGGAATCAAGACAATAAATCAAAAAAATTAATTTTAAAATAAACGAAATTCTTCCAATGATGGGATGTCATAAAACTCACAAGTAGTGATTTCTTGACTGATCCCTAGGTGAGAGGAATTGACTAAATGTTACCAGAGTATTGGGATATTTAGTTAAATTTTTCAATATCGAGAGTTCGTTTATAAAAAAAAAATTTAAATACAAAGTTTTTTTATAATTCCACGTGCATCTCATACTATATGCTTGCATCATGTGCATAAAAAAAAATATTAAAATTTCAAAATAAATGAAATTCATCCGATGATGGGATGTCATGAAACTCACAAGTAGTGATTTCTTGACTGATCCCTAGGTGAGAGGAATTAGCTAAATGTTACCAGAGCATTGGGATATTTAGCTAAATTTTTCAATACTAAGAGTTTCATTAATAAAAATTAAAGTATAAAGTTTTTTTTTTCATAATTTCGTATGCATCATACATACTACATGTATATGATCAATTACAAAATGGCATGAGCACCATCAAGGATGAGATTCTATAGAACTCACAAGTAGTGATTCTTAAGAAATCTCTAGGTGAGGGGAATTATTTCAAATGTTACCAGAGTATTGGGATACTTGATTTAATTTTTCAATAAATGGTGTTCATGTTGATTTTCATAATAAGTCTCTTTATAACAATAATTTTTCAAGCAGATACACTAATTTTTTATATAATCAAAAGCCAAGACTATTTTATTAAAATCGAAAGATACCGTGTAGTTGGATGGTACCGTTTTTTAACGGGCGTTGTGAGGGTGCTGATCCTTCCTCACACGTAACCGTACCCCCGAACCCAATTTTTGTTTACGCAGACCTCAAAAACTATCTTTTAATAAAACTTAATTAATTTTGAGATTTTGTTAAAAAGATAAATATTTTAGGTGACCAATCACACCTAGTCAAAAAAGATTGGTGGCGACTCCCATTTTTGTTTTTAAAATGTTTTTCAAAAATTCGTCGAGCGCGAAGCCGTTACGACAGCTTGGCGACTCCACTGGGGACGCTAAGAAGGTCAAACCATTAAATAACCATATGGTATTTTACATTTTAATTTGATCGTCTTGGTTGGTATTTGAATTTAATTTTCTTTTTAAAAAAAGTGAAATAAAAATAAATTCTACATAAGAACTCAAAATAAATAAATACGTAAATAAATAAATAAAAACTTCATTTCATCCATTATTTGATTCATTACATTCTTTATATATAAGGTTGTTGGTTAAATAAATAAAGTAGGACATGTACCCATTTATTGTTGCATACATAAGTGCATTGGCATAACATGAGCCCTACACCCGGGTTCCGTCCTCCTTAGGAGGGAGTAAAGTAGCTATGCTCTCGTGAGGTAATCACCTCCGCAATGGCAAGTGAAATACTCCCACTCAGATCTGTTCCTTACTAGTCCCGTGTGGACGACAGTATGGAATGATTTGGGAACCTTGTAGATATGTGAAACCTTAAACCAGCATATAGTATGTTGTGAGGAGACCAACCTAGGATAGAGCCATTCCTTCCCTTTTATGAGAGTGACCTTTGATAAGACATAAATAAGCATCACATCCTTTATCTACTTTTATTTCCATGTTTATATTGTTTATACACATACTGATTTGCATTTGTTTTTCTGTTTGTCCTTTGCATGAATCTTCTTGCATCGCATAGACACATAAAGGGGGTATTTTAACCATGGCTCTTTTCAACGAAGAGTTTTTCACCGAATCCATAGAAAGGCTAGCTTGTTCATCATCAGTGAATGTTCCGTGTGATTCCTACCCGGAGGTGCAAATTTGGTCTGAAAAGAGTCAACAAGTAAAAGGTGATTGCTTGACTAGGAATTTAGTGCCCTCGCTCCCACAAGAAGTGAATCTAAACCTTCAACAAAATAATCTAATAGATTTAGCCAATTTATAGGATCAAATTAGTGAAGAAGGGAAGAAGGATTTCCATGAAAAATATGGCCAAATAGAGTCTTTGATTGCTGTAAAAGTCGAAGAACCATTGATCAGAGCTGCTATTCAGTTTTGGTATCCCTCTCATAGGTGCTTCTCTTTCAATGGAATGGACTTGACACCCACGGTAGAGGAGTACTCGGTCCTGTTAGGTATTGACCTGAAAAGTCCGGATAAAATCTATGTCCGAAAGCCGAAATCCGGATACCGCAAAAAGCTAGCCAAACTTATGGGAGTCAGACCGAAAGACATAGACTCTCATAAAAAGGAGAAGGGATCCAATGTTTGTATGCCCTGGGATTTTCTTCATACATTTATCAAGGGACATCTTAGTGACCAGCAAGGATTGGCGGCTTTTGCTTTAGCAATCTATGGTTTGATTATCTTTACTAAGGTACTAGGGCACATTGAAGTAGCGGTGATCGACTTTTTTGAGCAAATCGAAAATAATGGGAATCCAGCACTTGCTGGTCACTAGCGGAAACCTTCAGGTCATTGAATTATTGTCGGAGGAACGGAGAAGGGCGATTTGTGGGATGTGCACAGTTACTGCATGTTTGGGCTAAAAGTCATTTCAAGTGTGAGGAAAAGGCCTTTAAGAGAACTTTCCTACATCATCGTGCTCCAGTTAAAGAGTTCTGCAACAGTAAGTGGCCGAAGCCGAAGAGCAAGGAAGAATGGGTGGATTTTTTGCAAAGGCTTGGGGAGAACAAACTGTATGGATGACGCCTTGGATGCCTCATGTACCGGTCTTGTATCGATGCGGAAAAGAATCATGGGTGCAACTTCTAAGACCATGGGGAGTGGTAAGCTATGCACCACTTATGGTGCTAAGACAGTTTGGAGCTAAACAGTTTATTCCACTAACACATGGGCTTAGTGATTTGGAGTTTTCTTACGGTGAGCCAAAGGCAATGAAAAGGGGAGAGCAAGTGGTTTGATCATGGAAACAAGCACGAAGAATCAACCTTGGACCCCTCTCTGATAAAGCTACCCTAGAATACTCAGTGTGGAGGGCAAAGCAAGTGAGGGAGGTAGTTTTCCTCCTTAGAGAATGCAGCATGCCTTTAGAACCGGAAATAGAAGTATCCGAGACCGAAATCGCCAGGCAACAATTCAAGATAGATGAGGAAAGGTGGAAGCAAGAGAATTTGAGGCTTCGAAGAGAGATGGAACAGCTCAAGTACGAGGCGGAAATGAGAGAAGCCAAGCTCAAGAAGGTCCAACAAGAACACAACGTCACCAACAAGGATCTCAGAAATTTGCACCTAGAAAACAAGAAGTTGAGATCTGAAATGAGGGTTGGAGGGATCATGCAAACTTCAAATGAAAGAAAAAGAGAATTAGAAGACTTGCACAAAAGGGTAGAACACTGGGCACACAAAGCGAAGAAAAGTGAAGAAGAAGTTGCCTATTTGTCCCAAGAACGACAAAATTAGGAAGGCATGTACTCAGCTAGTGCAAGGAAGTTAGCCCAATGTCAGAAAGAGAATGAGGAACTGAAGGAGAAGTTGAAAAAAGGAAAGCAAGTTGAAATAGACGACGAAAAAGCTACATTGCAACAAAAGGTTCAAATGTTAGAGGAACAGCTACAAGAACATAAGAATCACATCAAAGTGATAATAGAAGATTGGGAACAAAGTGAAAACAACTGGAGCTATGGATATGAGATGGCACAAGATGCAAGCATGACATGGAGAGTGGGAAGCCTCGGGAGACAGCAATATATAGAACATATGGCCATTCAAGTTTGCAAAGCTGTGACAAAGGCGAGAGAAATGGTTGATAGAGCCGAAGCATTGAGACAAGAAATCCTCCCAACAGAAAAGTACGGGCAAAGGTTGCTGAACTTTTTAGATGAAGCTAAGGATCAATATCAGCAAGTTAGTCGTTTTTATGGATTTAATCGAAATATGATTGGAATGTAACAAATGACTTGTTGAATGAATGAAAGTTCCTTTTGTTGAAATTGTTATGGCTTAAATATCCCTTAAAATATCATTTATTTCATTTATCTAACATCACATTCATTCATTTTTTAAATAAAACGTAATATTTCAAAGATCACATCATGTAGTAATTAGTTCCTTATTGTGGTAATCAAGATTCACGGATTGCTCCAACATTCAAGATTTCAGCCCAAATTCCCAAGCACCCATATAACACCCGATCACGTTCAAGAGCAATGGAGGAAGAACATGGTAATAGGATGGATAGGATGGAGAAAGCGCAAGAAGAGATCCGAGGGCAGTTAGCCGCTTTGATGGAAATGATGACAAGGATGAACCGAGAGAAGGAAGTGGCTAGAGAAACACCTAACCCAGGGACAGATCAGCCCCGGGAAGATGATGATCCCCAATACCCTCCAGGGTTTACCCCATTTCATGCCCAATCCTCACAAGGCATACCTCCACATCCACCTTATGTCTAAACCTCACAAGGCATACCTCCACCTCCACCTCCACCTCCTCCACAGCCTATGGGCAGTTACGCTTATGTGTATCCGGAAGCACCGAGCGCCTCAGCACAACCTCATATCACAGTACCTATACCTCTCACTCAAGGGACAAGACCTGTGGATCCAATTCAAGTCCCTGACTTAGATGATCGAAGAGAGCAAGAGAAATTAAAGGGTAGCGTGTCGGAGGTGAAAGGGGATTCCGACTCTAAAAAGTTCAGCATTATAGAGGAAAGGTTGCGGGCCATCGAGGGTAGTGATTTCTATGGGTCAGTAGATGCAATGGGATTGTGTTTAGTTCCAGATGTGGTGATCCCTCCTAAGTTCAAGACTCCCGAGTTCGAGAAGTACGATGGGACCAGGTGCCCCATTACTCATGTGACAATGTATTGTAGCAAGATGGCCGCTTATAACCATGATGACAAGCTGTTGATACATGTGTTTCAAGATAGCCTCACGGGGTCCGTTGCTAGATGGTATGTGCAGCTAGATGGTACGCGTATTCATAGTTGGAGCGACTTGGCTAGGGCATTTATTGCTCAGTACAAGCATGTCACAGACATGGCCCCAGATAGATTGTCCTTGCAGAACATTGAGAAGAAGGCTAATGAAAGCTTCAAGGAGTATGCACAGCGTTGGAGAGACTCGGCAGCACAAGTCCAGCCACCTCTGACTGAGAAAGAGATTACAGTCCTATTTGTTAATACTTTGAAGGCCCCCTATTATGAACGTATGATAGGGAACGCGACAAAGAATTTTGCTGACATGGTCATCACTGGTGAAATAATTGAGAACACAATTAAGAGCGGGAAGTTGGAAAGCAGTGATTCAAAGAAAGGTGGGTTATCCAAGAAGAAGGAGGTTGAAGCCCAGGCAGTCACCCACACAACACCTCGGTATAGAGGAAGTGCACCTTATTCGCCCCGATTTCAGCCACAACCTCAACCTTACCCAAATTACCAACCCTATTCCCCAACCACAAACAATGTCTCATACACCCCCTGCCAAAATTCTTTTCAACCACAGACATTTCAACCAAATCTTCGCCCTCCAGCACCTTACTACTCACCGACACCTATGGCCCAACCTTACCAGCCAAACAGTAACCCAACTACTAACCAAAGGCCTCCCCGAAGAAATACTGAAAGGCCTCCTATTGATCCTATCCCCATGTCATACACAGACTTATTCCAGCAACTTGTGAAAGGCCACATGATTGCTCCCCTTTTCATGGAGCCAATGAAACCGCCCTTTCCAAGATGGTATGACCCCAGCGCTCGATGCGATTATCACAGTGGGAACCCGGGTCATTCAACGGAAAATTGCACGGCTTTAAAATATAAGGTGCAAGATCTGGTCAAATCAGGGAGGTTGACTTTTTCCAAGGAAGTGGAGCCAAGTATCAATGCTAACCCACTGCCCAGTCATAGTGGAGGATCAGTTAGTGTAGCTGAAGTTGGGAGGAAATGTTGCATAAAAAGACACGTGGAAGAGGTTAGGACTCCAATGAGCTTAGTATTCGATGTTCTAACCAAGGCCAAGATGATTCAGCCTGCATCGTTGGAATCGAAAGTCCATCAAGATGAACCTGACTCAGATCAAATGTGTGAATATCATATAGGATCTGTGGGCCATTCTATCCAAAACTGTCATCAATTTCGACAAGTGGTCCAATCAATGATGGATTCATTCTTAATAGAGTTCTATACGAAGGAGGAGGAGAATGTAGTGAGCACTGCCTCGGATGAATCTTCGGGATATGATTACCCTTGGGGGAAACCGCTGACGATTTTTTACAAGGAAAAGTCGAGTCCCAAGAAGGAGGAATCTAGCCTTGTCACTCCTTTGACCATGACAATCAAAGTTCCGAGCTCTTTCCCTTACAAGAGCAATAATGCTGTCCCTTGGAAATACGAGTTCAAAGCAGTGATTAAAGGGTCTAGCGACATGAGCTCAGAGAGGTCAGATATGCCCGATAATGCAAACATAAGTGGGGTAGGAGGAATCACACGAAGCGGAAGATGCTACACACCGGAGATGTTAGATAGAGCCCGAAAAGGGAAAGGAAAAGAGAAAGAGAAAGACAGCCAGGCGGAGAAAGAAGAGGAACAGGCCTCGTTTTCCAAAGACCAAGGAGGAAACTTGCAAAAGCCAGTATCGGAGGACGATGCAAAGGAGTTTTTAAAGTTGATCAAACACAGTGAATATAGTGTGGTCGAGCAATTGAATAAGACGCCTGCTCGAATTTCACTATTATCTCTGCTGTTAAATTCAGAATCGCATCGGAACGCCTTAATGAAGGTGTTGAATCAAGCCTATGTGCCACATGACATCCCGGTTGACAGTATGGACCAATTGGCGGGGAATATCACAGCGGCAAACTTCATATCTTTTACCGACGACGAAATTTCACCGGAAGGGCGAGGGAGTATCAAAGCCTTGAACATCACTACCAGTTGCAAGGGCCACACGATCGCCAAAGTATTGATCGACAATGGATCGTCGATAAATGTTCTACCTATGGCCACGCTGGCAAAGATGCCCATTGACATTTCTTGCATACAACCAAGCCACATGGTTGTAAGGGCATTTGATGGCTCTAGAAGGGACGTCATAGGTGATATTGAAATCCCTATTGACATCGGGCCTGTCACCTTCAATATCCAATTTCAAGTAATGGATATTTCGCCATCATACAGTTTCCTACTGGGGAGACCATGGATCCACACGGCGGGTGCTGTTCCTTCATCATTGCATCAGAAAGTGAAGTTTGTTGTCGGTGATAAACAAATTTCTGTCTCCGGAGAAGAAGACTACGTGATCACCAAGCCCTTATCTGTGCCCTACATTGAGGCAGTCGAGGAAGCATTGGAGTGTTCTTTCAGAGCCTTCGAAATTGTGAACGCAACCTATGTAGGAGAAGGATCAAGAATACCCACCCCTCGATTGTCAATTGCTGCCAAAATGGTTGTTAAACAGACACTGCAAAAGGGCTGGCGTGTCAGGAAAGGTTTAAGGAAAAATCTTCAAGGATCTAGGAAACCTGTGAAGATTGTGGAGAACAAAGACAGATTTGGCCTCGGATACAAGGCCACTAGTTCAGAGAGAAAGAGGATTCTGGAAGAAAGAAGGAAGAAATGAATAGCCCGCCTCCGAGGATACGAAGAAGAATCGGAGAGGATGGTGATCTCGTACCTCTATGACAGTTTTCGCTTTGGCGGATGTTATCACCCCGATTCGTTAGAAGCAGTGGAAGCGGGACCTAAGAAAGGATCCTCGCATGGGTTCATAGTCTAAATGGTGCATGGGAAAATGACAACTTTTGTTATAGAAATGATTGTGTTGATTCGGCACAAAGATGAAAGACTGAATTGTTGAAAGGATACCTTCTATCTTTTTGTTTTTTCTTTTGTAATGTAGTGAGGTAGATTATCAACATCTCGGTCTAGAGAGCTCTAGAAGATTTTTTTTTTGTAAACTTGATCTTCATCATCATTTCAATAAATTAACAAGTTCAATGCATTTCGAGCACTTTCTTTTCATCCATCATCATTTCTATAACTGTTTTCTCTTCCTATTCAATACAATTGGTAAGAACAACCAACCATATTTGTTAAATCTTTACTTTTTCAGGAAAATGAATAATGAATGTGAAGCTAACCTTAACAGCTATCCGGGGTTTGATTTTGAAAATTCTATGCATGTTGGTGAACTCGATAACAGTGTAGATTCAGACGATGATGCTTCGTCTCCAGATCTATTGAAAATGATTGAGCAAGAGAAAAAACCAATTGAACCCCACAAAGAGGTAATTGATATGGTCAACCTAGGGGATGATGAGAACGTCAAAGAAGTCAAAGTAGGCGCAGCACTTCCATTGGTTGAAAGGCAGAGACTAGAAGAATTGCTTCGTGAATACGTAGACGTTTTTGCTTGGTCTTATCAGGACATGCCCGGGTTAAACACCGACATCGTGGAGCACCGTCTACCTTTGAAAACAGAATGTAAGCCAGTACAACAGAAGCTTAGGCGCATGAAGCCCGAGATGTTGTTGAAAGTGAAGGAAGAAGTAAAAAAGCAATTCGATGCAGGATTCTTAAAGGTAGCCAAGTATCCGGAATGGGTAGCTAACATAGTCCCGGTACCAAAAAAAGATGGCAAAGTAAGGATATGTGTAGATTATCGGGACTTAAACAGAGCTAGCCCTAAGGATAATTTTCCATTGCCTCATATCGATACCTTGGTGGATAATACAGCCCAACACCACATGTTTTCGTTCATGGATGGTTTTTCGGGCTACAATCAGATTAAAATGGCTGAAGATGACATGGAGAAAACCACTTTTGTGACAGTTTGGGGTACATTTTGCTACAAAGTTATGCCTTTCGGTTTAAAGAATGCCGGGGCCACCTACCAAAGAGCGATGGTAACCCTCTTCCATGACCTGATGCATAAGGAGATAGAGGTGTATGTGGATGACATGATTGCCAAGTCCCGAGGAGAAGAGGATCATGTAGCCAACCTTCGAAAGCTGTTCGAAAGACTACGAAAGTTTCAACTCAAGTTGAACCCTGCCAAGTGCACTTTTGGCGTTAAATCCGGGAAGTTGTTGGGGTTTGTAGTCATCGAAAAGGGAATTGAAGTGGACCCGGACAAAATCAGCGCGATACAAAATCTGTCGCCTCCAAGCACACAGAAGGAAGTAAGAGGCTTTTTGGGAAGATTGAACTATATTTCCTGTTTTATCTCGCAACTTACGCTTAAATGCGATCCCTTTTTTAAGTTGTTTCGGAAACAAGATCCGGGAGAATGGAATGAGGCATGCCAAGAGGCTTTTGAAAAGGTGAAAAGGTACTTGTCAAATCCACCTGTTCTAGTACCGCCGACGGCTGGAAGACCCTTGTTGTTATACGTGACTGTCAATGAACACTCTATGGGATGCGTACTGGGCCAACATGATGATACGGGCAAGAAAGAACGGGCTATCTACTACTTGAGCAAGAAGTTCACTGATTACGAGGCCAAGTACACTACAATAGAAAAAATGTGCTGTGCATTGGCTTGGGTTGCTCGTAGATTGAGGCAGTATATGTTGTATCATTCGACTTGGTTGATAGCTAAATTGGATCCCCTCAAATACATCTTTGAGAAACCTTCATTGTCAGGAAGACTAGCTAGGTGGCAAGTTATGCTATCCGAATATGACATTGTGTATGTGTCCCAAAAGGCAATCAAAGGTGGGGCAATAGCCGACTTCCTAGCGGATCGTGCTACTGACGAGTATGAGCCTATCAAGCTAGATTTTCCAGATGAAGACATAATGTCTATCTTTCAAGCGGAGAAAGAAGAGCCTGATAGTATACAGTGGAGAATGTTCTTTGACGGCGCCTCCAATGCCTTAGGACATGGAATCGGGGCAGTTTTAATATCTCCAAATGGAAAGTATTACCTGTCCACAGCCAGATTAAATTTCAATTGCACCAACAACATGGCTGAATACGAAGCTTGTGCAATGGGCTTAGAAGCTGCAATCGAGAGGGGAATCAAGAGCTTGGAAGTTTATGGAGATTCAGCATTGGTTATTTATCAGTTACGAGGTGAATGGGAAACAAGGGATCAGAAGCTAGTTCAGTACCAGAAGTACATAGCTGACCTGGTACAACAATTTGACGATATCATCTTCCAGCATTTATCTCGAGAAGAAAACCAGGTTGCCGATGCCTTGGCAACACTAGCTGCAATGTTTAAAATGGAGACAGAAGCAAATGTTTCACCAATCAAACTGCGCATGAGAGATTCTCCAATCCACTGTTCTAGTATTGAAGAAGAAGCTGATGGACAACCTTGGTATTATGACATCATGCAATACCTTAAGAATCAACAATACCCAGCGCATGCATCGGAGAACGACAAAAAGATCCTCAGAAGATTAGCAATGGGATTCCTTGTTGATGGAGATGTTTTGTATAAAAGAGGTTGGGATCAGATGTTGTTGAGATGTGTAAACACGTCTGAAGCCAAAAGGATTCTTGAGGAGGTACATGACGGAACTTGTGGGGCACATGTAAATGGTCATTTCATGGCTAGACAAATTATGAGGGTAGGCTACTATTGGACTACACTAGAAAGAGATTGCATAGATTATGCTAGAAGATGCCACAAGTGTCAAATCTATGCTGACAAGATCCAAGTTCCCCCGACATCACTGAACGTCATGGCACCACCGTGGCCTTTTTCTATGTGGGGAATGGATGTGATTGGACCTATCTCTCCCAAGGCATCAAATGGGCACAGATTCATTTTCGTGATGATAGACTACTTTACAAAATGGGTCGAAGCTACCTCTTATGCGAATGTGACCAAGTCTACTGTTTGTAAGTTTCTGAAGAAGGAGATAATATGTCGGTACGGGCTCCCAGAAAGGATCATATCAGACAATGCCCTCAACTTGAACAATGACATGATGAAGGAAGTATGTGCACAGTTCAAAATCAAGCATCACAACTCAGCCCCATATCGCCCGAAGATGAATGGAGCCGTTGAGGCTGCCAACAAAAATATTAAGAGGATTGTAGGGAAAATGACCAGCACATACAAAGACTGGCACGAAAAGCTACCATTCGCTTTGCATGCTTATAGAACGTCAGTGCGCACTTCTACTGGGGCAACTCCTTTTTCTTTGGTTTACGGTATGGAAACGGTGCTGCCTGTTGAGGTAGAGATCCCCTCCCTAAGAGTCTTAATGGAATTAGACTTGGACGAGGCTGAATGGGTTCGAAGTCGCTTTGAACAATTGAATCTTATAGAAGAGAGAAGGCTCACAGCACTATGTCATGGTCAGATGTACCAGAAGAGAATGATGCGAGCCCATGATAAAAAGGTTCGACCCAAGCATTTCCGTGAAGGGGAATTGGTGTTGAAAAAGATCCTCCCAAATCACCACGATAATCGGGGCAAATGGACACCAAATTGGGAAGGACCATATGTGGTGAAAAGAGCGTTCTCAGGTGGAGCGTTGATCTTGACAGAGATGGATGGGAATGATCTGCCTAATCCGATAAATTCCGATGCTGTGAAGAAATACTATGCTTGAAAAAAAAAAGAAAAGAAAAAAAAAAGAAACGAAAAAGAAAAAGAAAAAAAAACGAAAAAAGAAGAAAGAAAAAAGAAACAAAAAAAGAAAAAGAAAATGAAAGGAGAATTCAAACTGAAAACCCAAAAAGGGCAGTTGAATTAAAGGGAAACATCTAAGTTGAAAACCTGAAAAAGCGGCTTGGATGCAGAAAAGATCAACACCTGGATCGAAATCATATGGAGCATGGCATCAGCCGGATGAACTCAGTGTGACAGGGGGCATCAACGGATTAGTTTTTTTTCAAAGAAAGCACTGGTTTGGTTCGTGAAGGGTTATCTAGACATTCATTATTTATTTTGAAATTCACCACTTGACCCTTGTGGCATTCGCTACCCAACTGTACTTTTGCTGTCGTTATCTCTTATCAGCCAAATAATAAATGCTTCTCTCCTAAATTTGGTTGTTCTTTTGATAATTCCGTAACCAACCGATAAAGTGCAAGAATGCGTTGCTCTTGTTAACAAAATTGAAAGGAAGATGATGATTAAAATGATAATCTCCCTGCTAACATTATTAAAGAAAAAAGAAAAAAGAGAAGAGAAAGGAGGAGAAGAGAGAAATAAGGGTATGAAACAAAGGAAATTGAAAATTGTGGTAAGTACGTGTTGCGAACCAGTTCTGGTTCGAAATTGGTGACAACTATTTTGTGAACCATGGGTAAAAAAGGATCAAAAGACGCAAAGGACAGTTCTGAGAATTTGATTACCACAATAGGAATTGCATGACTTTGTCAATACATGCATTTGCATTTCATCCACATTATAAAAATTCAAGCACCAAAACAAAACAAAACAAAATAAAAAAAAAAGGGTTCAAAAAAATCATCATCATTGATAAAGAAATGTGCATTGGCATTGTTGATATTACATTTGCATTCGCATCAGTGATCATGGCATCAGCCAAACATTGAAAAATGTGAATATAGGAGATTTTGGATTAAAAAAAAATGAAAAATGATGAAAAATGAAAAGAAAGGAAGAAAAGAAGAAAGAGAAGGAAAGGAAAGAAGGAAAAGAAAAAAAGAATGAAAAGAGAGGAAGAAAAGACAAAGAAGGAAAAGAAAGAAAGAAAAGAAAGAAGAACAAACAAAAAGAATTTAAAGTTCCATCGCCTCTGCTGCAAGAGGAGCACATTTTCAGAAAAGGAATTTAAAGTCTCATCGCCTCTGCTACAAGAGGAGCTTTTTCAGAAAAGGAATTTAAAGTTTCATCGCCTCTGCTGCAAGAGGAGCACATTTTCAAACAAGGAATTTAAAGTTCCATCGCCTCTGCTGCAAGAGGAGCACATTCTCAGAGAAGAATTTAAAGTTTCATCGCCTCTGCTGCAAGAGGAGCATTTTCAGAAAAAGAATTTAAAGTTTCATTGCCTCTGCTGCAAGAGGAGCACATTTCTCAGAGAAGAATCGCCTCTGCTGCAAGAGGAGCACATTCTCAGAGAAGAATTTAAAGTTTCATCGCCTCTGCTGCAAGAGGAGCATTTTCAGAAAAAGAATTTAAAGTTTCATTGCCTCTGCTGCAAGAGGAGCACATTTCTCAGAGAAGAATTTAAAGTTTCATCGCCTTTGCTGCAAGAGGAGCACATTTTCAGAAAAGGAATTTAAAGTTCCATCGCCTCTGCTGCAAGAGGAGCACATTTCTCAGAGAAGAATTTAAAGTTCCATCGCCTCTGCTGCAAGATGAGCACATTTTCAGAAAAGGAATTTAAAGTTCCATCGCCTCTGCTGCAAGAGGAGCACATTTTCAGAAAAGGAATTTAAAGTTCCATCGCCTCTGCTGCAAGAGGAGCACATTTCCAGGAAGAATTTAAAATTTCGCTACCTCTGCTGTAAGAGGAACACCCAAAGTTTTTAAAAAAAAGGGGATTGGGTCTTGAGTTGGACAAAATTATTGTCTATTGTCTTTGCTTTATTCCTGATTCTCAGCAATAAGCAAAGAGTGGCAGCTGTAGACACCTAATTTTGTCCAAGTTTTACAAATTATTTTGACAAATTTTATTATTTTATTCTTTATTTTCATTTTTCTTATTTATTTTGTTATTATCCATATCCCTATTATTATTAATCTTATTATTATTATCTTTTCTAATATTAATATTTCTTTATTATTATTATTATTATTATTATTATTATTATTATTATTATTATTATTATTATTATTATTATTATTATTATTATTATTATTATTATTATTATTTGTTTTTGTTTTTATTGTTATCTTTATTATTATTGTTGTTATTATTATTATTATGATTGTTACTCTTGTGTTACTATTATTATTATACTTATATACTATTTATTTTCTTTTTTTTACCTTTTATTATTATTATTATTATATATTTCATATTTCTATTTTGTTATCATCATCATCATCATTATTATTATTATTATTATTATTATTATTATTATTATTATTATTATTATTTATTTCACATTTCAATTTATTATTATTATTATTTATTTCACATTTCAATTATTATTATTATTATTATTATTATTATTATTATTATTATCAGTTCATGTCACACAGAAGCATTAAATGCTTCGGATCTACCAAATCCACCGGCCAGAGTCACTGCCCAGCCGCCGGTCCTCCGACCTTTCTTCCCTGTCTCGAGCCTCAACCCAGACCCAGAAACATCGTCCCATGAATCCCGCTTCAACAGAAACCTATTGATTTTGTGATTTTGAAAGGCTAGGGAAAGGCTTCAATGCCGTTTAAGAGGACCCAAAGCAAAGGTTTTTTCTTCTTCTTCTTCGGACAGAGAGGAGACAACAAAAAAAAAACCCTAAGCACTCACCAACCACTCACCACCGAAACTCCTAAGCACCACCACCATCATCACCATCGTCACCACCGAAGCCCCAAACACCACCACCCGAGCCAAAAAAAAACCCCTAACCCAGATCTGGAAAACCCTAACCCAGATCTGGAGAACCTAAGATCCGAAGACCCCAGGACCGCAACCTCCCAAAACCCTAGATCTAACGTCTAAGGCCTCTATAGTACCTGCAAAAAAAGGGGAAAAGCAAACACAAGAAGACAACAACCAGATCCAAAATCATCAAAAAAAAGGGAGAAAACAAAAAAAAACGAAAGAAGGAAGTTGTTTTCGGAAGGCTAGATTTGTGAGGTTAGGGTTGGTTGCAAGGGAAACGGAGGGTAGATCGGAGTAGAGGAGGGGGAGTGGAGTGTTTTAAGGCGATCCAGAAGATCACCGGCGACCGGCAATCGCCGGAGGAGGAGAGAGACGGGAGAATTTTTGGTTTTTTTGGGATATTTTTTTTGAGAAACCGGTAAAAATGAGTAAAGAAAAAAAGGGAGGTCTTTTATAGAGGAGCAAAACGCGGCGTTTTGAACCCCTGGGATCCGCGTGCCGCCCCTGACCCGACCCGGATCCGCGCGACCCGTCCGGCAATCCGACTCAGCATCTGCTAGCAACCCGCGTGCCGACCCGCTTCGAGATCCGACCCGCTCGCAACCAGGTTCACGTGACCCGCGTACCGCGTTCGACCCGCGCACCGCGACCCGCTTCGGCCCGTTCCCTTGGCAAGCTTGGGCCCTACCGTGGGTTTGCTGCTGGGCCTGTCTTTCTGGGCCGGTTGGAAGGTTTTCTTTGGGTTTCAGGCCCAATCCGTTTTGGTATATTTTTTCACTTATTTATTATTTATTTATTTATTCTATTAAGTATATTATTTTATGTATTTTTAATATATTTGCATAACACAAAAAAATTTATTTATAAAATTCTTTAAGATTTAATAAAAAATATATAAGGTACATAAAGTAAATATAAATATATATTATTATGTAAATAAAATCACATAAAATAGGTATATAAAATACATATAACCATATAGTTGTTTTTATGAATATAATAATAAATATATTTTTTAAACAATTTACTATTAAAATCTTTTTAGTAAGCTAAGAAATATATATAATTTTGGAGATGTACATAAGAAATAGAAAAATGTGTAAATAAAATATATAATCATATAGTTTTTTTTTTATGATTTTCTTATTAAACAATTTACCATAAAAGAATATTCTAAGAAGCTAAAAAAAATAAAATAAAATAAAATAAAATATAAATAAATAAAGAGAAATAATGATAATAAATAAAGAATAATAGTAAAATAAATAAATAAATAAATAAAATAAGATAAGTATGAAATCTCGATGATAAGTCTTCGTAGAACTCGCAAGTAGCGATTCTTCGAAAAACTTTAGATGAGAGGAATTATATCGAACGTTACCAGAGTATTGGGATATTCGGTATTATTTCTCAATATCCAATTTCATGCTTAATTATTGTTTAATATATATATACAATGATGAGTTTTGACAAATAAAGAATATTTAGAGGAATATTAATTGAATGAAGATTAATGAAAACAAAAAAGGTAATGGAAACAATGGAGGCAAATAAACAAAAAGGGATTTTAGGAATACATAAATGCAAAATAATTAAATTAACAAAATTAATAATAATAAAGTTTCTAAAGGTAAAGAGTGGAAATTAAATTAATTAAATAGGTAATAATGGAATTTTAATAAGAGGAAATAATCAAAGGAATCAAGACAATAAATCAAAAAAATTAATTTTAAAATAAACGAAATTCTTCCAATGATGGGATGTCATAAAACTCACAAGTAGTGATTTCTTGACTGATCCCTAGGTGAGAGGAATTGACTAAATGTTACCAGAGTATTGGGATATTTAGTTAAATTTTTCAATATCGAGAGTTCGTTTATAAAAAAAAATTTTAAATACAAAGTTTTTTTATAATTCCACGTGCATCTCATACTATATGCTTGCATCATGTGCATAAAAAAATATTAAAATTTCAAAATAAATGAAATTCATCCGATGATGGGATGTCATGAAACTCACAAGTAGTGATTTCTTGACTGATCCCTAGGTGAGAGGAATTAGCTAAATGTTACCAGAGCATTGGGATATTTAGCTAAATTTTTCAATACTAAGAGTTTCATTAATAAAAATTAAAGTATAAAGTTTTTTTTTCATAATTTCGTATGCATCATACATACTACATGTATATGATCAATTACAAAATGGCATGAGCACCATCAAGGATGAGATTCTATAGAACTCACAAGTAGTGATTCTTAAGAAATCTCTAGGTGATGGGAATTATTTCAAATGTTACCAGAGTATTGGGATACTTGATTTAATTTTTCAATAGATGGTGTTCATGTTGATTTTCATAATAAGTCTCTTTATAACAATAATTTTTCAAGCAGATACACTAATTTTTTATATAATCAAAAGCCAAGACTATTTTATTAAAATCGAAAGATACCGTGTAGTTGGATGGTACCGTTTTTTAACGGGCGTTGCGAGGGTGCTGATCCTTCCTCACACGTAACCGTACCCCCGAACCCAATTTTTGTTTACGCAGACCTCAAAAATTATCTTTTTAATAAAACTTAATTAATTTTGAGATTTTGTTAAAAAGATAAATATTTTAGGTGACCAATCACACCTAGTCAAAAAAGATTGGTGGCGACTCCCATTTTTGTTTTTAAAATGTTTTTCAAAAATTCGTCGAGCGCGAAGCCGTTACGACAATCATTTTATTATCTTTTTATTTTTCATTGGTTTATCTTCTTTTTTTTAAATTAAATTATTATTTATCTGAAACAAAAGGATAAAAGATTATTTATTCAAAAAAAGAAAAAAAAATATATTAAAAAGATAAGACGATATTTACAAAAAATAAAAATAAAAATAAAAATAAAAATAAAAAATGAAATGAAGATTGAATAAATGGGTTAAGCTTCATAGATGCGTCAAAATAGATTTAATAAGGCCCAAACCAGCAGTCCATTAAAGCTTTTATAAAAAATCTAAATTTTGATTAAATTTAATTATAACAAAATTCTAATTATAAATTAGAACCAATTATAATCCAATTTAATTAACTTAGATTAAATTGATAAACCCATTGAATGGTCCGGACAAAATATGGTGTCTATACCCTAAATTCATGACTATGCAACATTTAAAAGACCTTAATACATAAACATAAAATATTGATAAAATTCATACATAATCATAAAAATGGTTAAAATTCATAACATCTCTCAACAACCATGAAATTCTTAAAACATAAAAAGAACAAAGTACTTAAATTTCTTACATTAAAAAAGAGATTTATGAAGAAGGCCTATCTCCGAGGTTCGGTGTGTGTCTATCATCGGGATTTGAAGGGCCTCATTTGCTACTCTTCCATGCATTAGTCATCTCAGCCATCCATTGGTGCATTTGCGGTAAATATTTGAGAACTTCATCAAGTTTCTATTCTATTACTATCTAACCGGCAGTACATCCAACTCCTATCCTTATTCATTATACGATCTGAATAAAAGATATGTAATTTAAAAACAAAACCACACAAAATAAATAAAATATAGCAATCAAAGCAAATATCTCAACCAATTCAAAAACAAAATAAAAATTTTAAATAAAAAATTAACAATTATTTATTATAAAATGCATAATAAAATAGTTAAAATATTACCTCACGATCACAATCCACCAAAGCACTCATTATTAATATTAAATAACCTACAAAAGCATAAAAACTACATATTAAAAATTAAATATTATTTTCTTTTAATAGAAAATAAAAAAATAATGATTACAATACATACAACTTTCGTTACAATACATATTAAAACTATTAATACAACAATATATATATTTATGCAAAGAAATATATATATAATATATATATATATATATAACAATGTGTATATCTCACATTAATCCCAAAATTAATAATACTAATTCAATCAATCTATTAATATCATATAATTAGATACACTAAAACAACAATAAATTTTCATAATTAATAATAATATGACCAAATTAAATTTGCATAAATAAATTTATATATTTAAAATCTAACAAAAATAACTTTAAACATTTAAATACAAATTTCCTACTAATATTATTATAAATACAAATAAATATATACTATTAAATGTGTGTGTGTGTATACATATATATATGAGTAGGGATCCACTTACACATGTGTAAAACAAATTTGTTTTATACAATTTTATATTTTCATATAGGATTAATATTTTTGCAAACCAACCGCTGGATTTAACAACCTACTCATATTTATTATGTATGTAAATTTTTGAATCAAGCTGCTATTTCTATCATTTTAATCGAGAATAGTATTTTTTTCAATATATATCAACGGTTGAAATTTTATTTTATAAAAAAATAGTTAGACGTATTCGATTAATTTGAAATTTGGCATGCATGATCTATGTGAATAGAACATAAAATTCAACGGTCAGATTAAAAAATTATAAATCATATAAAAAGATATGAAAGTGTGTAAAACTAAATTTGTTTTACACATGTGTAACTGGATCTCTCCTATATATATATATATTTATATATATATCAACAACATTAAAAACAATAGTAACTAATTAAACAAATAAATAACAACAAAGTATATATATATACACAAATAAATAAATACAAATATATGCAAAAAAATAAAAATATATAGACAACTAACTTTGACAGACACAAATAAATATATACACACAACAAATTAAAAATATATACAAATAACTAAATATATTAAAACTATTAATACAACAATATATAGATTTATTCAAAGAAAGAAAAAAAAATTATATATATATAGATATAACAATGTGTATATCTCACATTAAAAAAAAATTAATAATACTTTCTGAACAAAAAAAATTAATAACACTAATTCAATCAATCTATTAATATCATATAATTAGATACACTAAAACAAAAATAAATTTTCATAATTAAAAATATTATAACCAAATTATAATTAAAAAAATAAATTTATATATTTAAAAGCTAACAAAAATAAATATAACTCTTTAAATACAAATTTCCTAATAATATTCTTATATATACAAATAAATATATACTATTAAATGTGTGTCTCTGTGTGTGTGTGTGTGTATAGATATATATCAACAATATTAAAATCATTAGTAACTAATTAAACAAATAAACAACAACAAAATATATATACACAAATAAATAAATAAATATATACACACAACAAAGTAAACATATATATATAAAACTAAATAATATATACAAAGAAATAATAATATATAAACAAATAAATAACAAACTAACAATATATAAAAAGAGAATAAACACAAAAATAAAACAAAGTAACAATATAAACAAATAAATAAATATTTTTAAATGTAAAAATAAAAAAATATATAATACCACTGTGTAAGCTGACTGGTGGCAGGCGGGCAGCTGGCAGGCAACGGCTGCTGGCGGGGGACTGGGGCGGTAGCGGTGGAGCCGTTGGGGGCAGTGGCAATGGCGGGGGACTGTTTTGCTTCTACTTTTTTTTACACAATAGGAGGGACCGACGGCAAGGAGAGGAGGAAGGGTGATCGGCGGCGCACAGGGGAGAGGAAAGAGAAAAAAAGGAGGAAGAGGAGCAAAAATGGGTTTCATGGGCGGGAAGGAGAGAAAAAAGAGAGGGAATCACGAATTTTGATGAATTAGCGACGGAATTTCCGTCGGATTACAGACGGAAAAATTTCGTCACTAAATAGATCTAACACACTTCACCAGGTTTTAGCGACGGAAGTTTTTCAGTCACTAATCAGATGAAAATTCTGTTGCTAATGAGCTTTAGCGACGGAAAAAAATTCCGTCGCTAATTTCATAAAAGATTTAATATAAAAAGAAAAAAATAAATATAAATATTTTGCGACGGAATTAGCCACGAAAAAAAGTCGGTTGCTAATTCCCTAAAGAGTTTTTAACGTAAAAAATAAAAATATGTATAAATATTTTGCGACGGAATTTTTCCGTCTCTAAGGGTCATTAGCGACGGAAAAATTCCGTCGCTAATGACATGAACATTTAATATTGGAAAATAAAAAATATGTATAAATATTTAGCGACGGAAAAATTCTGTCGCTAATTACATGAACGTTTAACATAGAAAATATTTATGGGTCTTTTGCGACAGAATTTTTCCGTCGCTAATGAGCTTTAGCGATGAAAAAATTCCGTCGCTAATTACATGAACGTTTAACATATAAAATATTTACGGGTCTTTTGCGATGGAATTTTTCTGTCGCTAATTCCGTCGCTAATGAGCTTTCGCGACAGAATTAGCGACGAAATTTTTCCGTCGCTAATTACATGAACGTTTAAAATAGAAAATATTTATAGGTCTTTTGCGACGGAATTTTTCCGTCGCTAATTCCGTCGCACCCATAAATATTTTCTGTTAAACATTCATGTAATTAGTGACGAAATTTGTCCGTCGCTAAAGCTCATTAGCGACGGAATTAGTGACGGAAAAATTCCGTCGCTAACTCCTATGACTAATTTCAGATTTAGCGACAGAAATTTCTATCGCTAATTCCGTCAGTAATATTTGGCGCTAGTGCACATTACCTCTCGCCATAATTAGCGATGAAAAATGTTCCGTCGCTAATTACCGACAGATTTCCGTCGCTAATCAGTCGCTAATTTTAACATATATTCCGTCGTTAATCCGTCGCTAATACCATTTTTCAACGACGGAAAAATTCTGTAACTAAATTTTCATCGCTGGAAGTTAATTTTCTTGTAGTGTGATGCCAGACCCCAATCCCAGAGATCAAAGCTTCAATTCAACAGCAGCAATGCCATGTGAGCTGTCATCACCATATTACCCCACCATTGGGGATTGGCATTCTTTCAATTATCATTTCCCCCGACAGCAAAACATGTCATGACTTATTTCAAACAAAAACTCACATGGCTGCAGTCTGCACCACTGTACGGCTTTTATCTATACACCTGAGTTATTGTAGGTTGTATTCTCACGAGCTGGGAACTTCACTGCGCTTGGCGATCCATACATAGGTTTCCCTTCAGCATATTCCTATTCGGATAACTGAAATAGTTTTCAGTTATCCAAGGACGCAGGAAAATCAGATGTTCATATTGAGTGAACCAAGGATCAAACTTCTGCCGATGTTTAAGAACCTCCCTCCCTCCCTACTTTTCGTATATGCTATGTTGTGTAAGAAAAGGAACCTTAGCAAATAAAAGTTGTTTGAACTTGGTTTGTAGACTCAATTTGATGTTTCTATATATGAAGTATTAAGTCTTGTTGGAAGCTTGACAATTTGAAGTAAATTGCATGCATTAATATGTCTCAAGATGTTGAGTTGTAATGTATTCTTATGACATCCTATATCCCTATTTCCTGCTTGGCTTGCTTGTTTGATTACTGAAAAAAGAAAAAATAATAATTAAAAAAATGATTTGAGATAAAATGATAACCACAATTAGAGATGATGCCACATTAAGTAGGAATATGATACTCTCTAATAGTTACGTTTTTGGATAGTGATTTTAATATACATATTATTTCAATCGAATTGTAAATTATATCTTTTATTTATTTATTTTTTAATTATTATTTTAATGTAGCACTTAATAAATTAATTCACTAACACTTCTAAATATGATTTTAACTTTAATTTATTTTTTGTAAATTCACTTATTAATTTAATTTTCATTAATAGTATGCATAAAATTTAATTTTAGATATATACTATTTTCGAGTTGGAGTTCAGGTAGAAATCAAGAGAGGACAACTATGTGTTAGTTATGATTTAACACATTGGATGTGAGCTGTTGACTTGAGTGTATTAAAATTGAGTTAATATTTGATACGTAAGTCAATCACAAGCTTTCACTTAATTAATGTGTAAAGATTAAAAATACATAAGTGTTTAAAAATAAATTATAAACATTATTGATATTTAATTTTAAGAGTTTACATAATTTTTAATTTGTGGTTGACTGAAAATGTACAGAGATTATAACTCACACATCAAATATAAACTCATAATAATTAAAGGTATTAGATATTAATTTTTAATTGAATTTAAATAAAAATATATAATTAAATTTAATCAAATTCAAATTTAGAAACCTCATTATTATAATTAGAGCGAGGGTTGAAGGTATTCATGTGTTACCATTCCAAATGAGACAACTTTTTTCTTGTTTATAATTGAAAGTGCGATTAAAATTATTTAGATTCGAATCTAAATATTAAGACGTGTAATAATTCTTTTTTATTTATTCTTCAAAACAGTTTGTGACAAAAATAAAATTTTTGTGAGCAATTGTTAACTTTTTCATTTCCTTTTTAATAAATATATTTTTTTCCATTGACCCGAGCAGTATATAACTTTGTGTATCACCTTATTTTATAGTTGTCTATTCTTTAAATAATTGCTATCTTTTTTTTTTGTAAGCACGCCACAAATATTTTTATTTATTTTATTATTTAAAATTAATTTTATTTAAATCGAAAATATCAGAAAAGGATGGGAGCGCAGTGCAATATCAAAATTTTCGTTTTGGAACAGCTTCAAGTGCCAGTATGATTCGGTAAAAGTAGGTTTTCTTTTCTTTCACGTGCAAATTTATTTTGAAGTATTTTGCCAATTTGATCGAAGTTGACGTTGGATGGATTTCGATAAAATTAAAAAGAATTATTACACGTTTTAATATTAAATGTGTGTCTGTGTGTGTATAGATATATGTCAACAATATTAAAATAATTAGAAACTAATTAAACAAATAAATAACAACAAAATATATATACACAAATAAATAAATAAATATATACACACAACAAATTAAACATATATATATAACTAAATAATATATACAAAGAAATAATAATATATAAACAAATAAATAACAAACAAACAATATATAAAAAGAGAATAAACACAAAAATAAAACAAAGTAACAATATAAACAAATAAATAAATATTTTTAAATGTAAAAATTAAAAAAATATATAATAACATTGTGTAAGCTGACTGGTGGCAGGCGAGCAGCTGGCAGGCAACGGCGGCTGGCGAGGGACTGGGGCGGTAGCGATGGAGCTGTTGGGGGCAGTGGCAATGGCGGGGGACTGTTTGGCTTCTATTTTTTTTTACACAATAGGAGGGACCAACGGCAAGGAGAGGAGGGAGGGTGACCGGCGGCGCACAAGGGAGAAGAAAGAGAAAAAAAGGAGGAGGAAGAGCAAAAATGGGTTTCACGGGCGGGAAGGAGAGAAAAAAGAGAGGGAATCACGAATTTTGATGAATTAGCGATGGAAAATTTCGTCGCTAAATAGATCTAACACACTTCACGAGGTGTTCCATCGCTAATCAGATGAAAATTCTGTTGCTAATGAGCTTTAGTGACGGAAAAAAATTCCGTCACTAATTTCATAAAAGATTTAATATAAAAAGAAAAAAATAAATATAAATATTTTGCGACAGAATTAGCTACGAAAAAAAGTATGTTGCTAATTCCCTAAAGAGTTTTTAACGTAAAAAATAAAAAAATATATAAATATTTTGCGACGGAATTTTCGCGTATCCCTAGTGATTAACTCCATAAGTGATTAAGTGATTAAAAATATGTATAAATATGTATAAATATTTTGCGACGTAAAAAATAAAAATATTAATCGAAAAAGTTGAAGAGTTAAAACTAAACGAATTCAATAAAACTTAAAATAATATTTTGTGCTTCCAAAGTTAACATAAATTTTAATTAGTATTTTTTATTTTTCAATGATATAAATGTTAGGAAATAATCAGAGTATATGGTTTTGAGGCGTGTAGAATTACACTTTCTTGAGTGTAATATTGCCTCACACAGAAGCAAGTTACCCCAGGATACAACAAAGCCTTCAGAATAATGTGAAAAGTCAGAATTTAAAGTAAGTCTTTTCTGAAAATCATCACTTTTATATAGAGTATGAAAAGACATAAATGAATGGTTGTAATTCTCTGTTAAACAACAACCATTCATTTCATACATAACTGTTTCAGACATAACCGAAAATATGTCTGTTGGAACAGTTAAAATAACTTTAAATTCGAAATTGAATTTAAAATATTCTGTCAAAAAATAAAATTTTGACTTAAGTCAAATAGCCAAGAGCCCAAGTGCCCATTTTTGACTTTTAAAATTTCATTACTTTTTCTCTTGTTTCGACTGTGCCGACAACGCTTCATTTTCCCGTATTTCATGTTGGTTCACGTGACTAGTGTTGGATTTTAATTTTTTTTTTCTATTTCAAGTTTCAATAATAATAATAATAATAATAATAATAATAATAATAATAATAATAATAATATTATTATTATTATTATTATTATTATTATTATTATTATTATTAAGAACTAAATTAAAATAATAAGATGTCAATGGATCCTTTATCATGATAATTTGTTTTCTTTCTTTCGATTATTAATAGCGGTTTGTCATTTTTATAAGTTGAATGTTTTACTTTATATTTAATGTTTTTAATTATTTTGATCAATTAAACTAAATGAATTAAGACTCTTAATCAAATTGAATAGAAATATTTTAAATAATTTGGGCAGTATTTGTTAAAGAAACATCGTCCATAATAAATTTTATCTTATTTAATTTACAAAGGAATGTGACAAGGTGAAAAATGAAAGATAAAATTGCTAGTTCATTGAAAAAATACTAATAGTTTAGATTAAAGTATTTTTGATTGTCACTTAAATAATAAATTCATTTAACAATTAAAAAGAAGTAAGGAAAATTGAAACTGTGAAACTAGTGCAACTACTTTAAATTTATTTATTTATTATTTATTATTTTTGCTATTTTTATTTTCTAATCACCTTAAAATATCGATAGTTAAAGAAAATAAAAAATAAAATAATTTCAGTATTTTGCCAATTTGATCAAAGTTGAAGTTGGATGGATGATGAGATGAATTTTGATAAAATTAAAATGAATTATTAAAAAAATAATAATTTTGATAAAATAATAAGAAAATTTAAAAACAAGAGTGAATAATTAATTCTATCTTTTTTCACTTTTCTGTCTCATACTGCCAAATTTCACCGTATCTCCGCGCCACGAGATTCAAAAGGGACCACAACTTACCAAATTAAGATATTTCCAAGGAATACTCCAGAATAGACGCCCCATTTTTTCAGTTAATGCAAAAGATGTACTGGGGAGGAAAAGCAATTTCGAAAAGTACAAGTACTTGTACTCCAAAAAGTATTTTTCTAAAATAAATTTTAAATAAATGAGATTTGAAGAATTGTACTCAAGAGTTGCTCCAAAAATATCAAAGTGATAAATTTAAATTTTATACATTTTACATAACTCTTTAATTATGGATTTAAGGGTTTTTTTTTTCTGTTCTTTGAGTTTATAATATATAGTGGGACTATCTCATCTTTAAGACGATTTGATTAAATTGAATAAATAAAAATAAGTCAGATGAGGATTTAAAAAAAAGAAAGTTGCAATAAGAATTAGAGATTATTATTATTATTATTATTAACATTAACTTGGGGTGTGTTGTTGTGTTTGCTATTATCTAATATAAAAATAAAAAAATTATTTCATTATTATTTTCAAAGTTTATAATTACTGTAGTAAAGACGGTTATGTGTTACATTTAAAATTTTTTTAATGACTATGCCATATCTACATAAATTAAAAATTTAAAATAAAAATAAATTAAATGATTAATCGAAAAGTTCAAGAGTTTAAAAATAAAAGAATTTAATAAAACTTAAAAAAAATTGATATAAATGAATGGTCCAGGACCGAGAAAAAATCAATAGACCTAACAACAAAGGTAGCAAAACAGAGAAAAAAACAAAGCGACAGAAAATTGCAATAAATGTTGTTGTGTCTTTCACCTATTTTTGATTTGATTACTTTTTCTCCTGTTTCGATTGCCCTATTTCACGTTGGTTCAGGTGTCTAGTGTTGGATTTAAAATTTTTTTTCTATTTCAAGTTTCATTAATAATAATAAAAAAATATACCAAAAAATAATAATAATAAAAATTATGAACTAAATTAAAATTGTAAGATGTCAATAGATCCTT
The DNA here is from genome assembly GCA_031772115.1 of Heritiera littoralis. Lineage (NCBI taxonomy): Eukaryota > Viridiplantae > Streptophyta > Magnoliopsida > Malvales > Malvaceae > Heritiera > Heritiera littoralis. Next base: position 1,814,977 of record JAPDPK010000147.1, read on the forward strand.
TATCATGATAATTCTTCGTTTTTTTTTCTTTTAAAGTATTTTTAAATACTAAAATGTGAAAAATGAAAGATAAAATTGCTAGATCATTGAAAAAAGCACTAATAGTTTCGATTAAAGTATTTTTGATTGTCACTTAAATAATAAATTGATTTAACAATTAAAAAGAAGTAAAGAGAATTGAAACGGTGAAACTAGTACAACTACTTTTAAAAGTATTTATTTATTATTTTTGCTATTTTATTTTTCTGATCACCTTAAAATATTGATAGTAAAAAAAATAAAAATAATTTCAGCAGTTAATGGAATATTTGAACATTAATCTCCTTAAAAGTTAAAATCAGATTCTTTTTATCTTAATAATTGAGTTGGAAAACTCAAATGTTTGAGTTTAAAATAAAACCTTACAATAATATGGTATAATTTTGTTTTAATCATTCGATTAAAAAATCATTGATTTTATATTTTACTATTTGATTTTACGGTATTATGCACTCATAATCGAGGTGACTATCACAAAATTTAACTCAAGCAAATATTAAATACACACGATCTTATATAAACGATACCCTCATCGTCGTAGTGTTGGTCTCCTGACACTACAAAAAAAGAGACTTTCAGTGACGAAATTAGCGACGAAATTTTTCGTCGCTAAAAGTCTGATTCCGTCGCTGAAGCCTTTTAGCGACAGAAAATTTTCGTTGGAAAAATCAATATCGCTAATGCTCATTTCGTCGCTGAAAGTACACTCCGTCGGTAATTTCGTCGTTAATTAGCGACGGAATTTGTTCTTATCAGCTACAGATTTTTTGTTATCAGCGACGAAAATTTTCTGTAGCTAAAATGAAAATCTGTCATTAGTAATCCGTAGGTAAAATTATCAACGACGGAATTTTCCGTCGCTAATTCCGTCACTAATTTTATTTTTATTTTTAAATTTTTTAAAATATTCCGTCGCTAAAACTTTACTGACGGAATATTCCGTCGCTAATAATAAATTTTTTCTGTCGCTGAATGTTATCAGTGACGGAATATTCCGTTGCTAATAATAGAAAATTTCAGTCGCTAATGCTATTATTTCCGTCACTAATTTCTTTGAATTTTGTCGCTAATAATATATTTTTTCATCATCATCTATTATTTGTACATTTCGTTACCAAAATGTTAAATTCCAAAATTCTTTCCAAAAATTTTCCGAAATATATTTAAATTTAAGCTTAAAACCCTATGTCATAACGTTTTCTTAGGGCTAGGTCGTTAGACATTAAACAAATGGAGTCGCCACCAATCATTTTTTAACCTAGGTGTGATTGGCCACCTAAATGACTCTAAAGACTGCTCTACATTTTAAGTTTTGGGTTCGGGAGTTCATTTACGTGTAGGGAAGGTTATAGCACTCCTACAACGCCCAATATTGGTACAATTTTAATTTTGTGTTATTTTAACTTAGTCTTAATTATGTGGTCTTTATATTTTATTGTTTAAATATTGAAAATTCTTTTAAGAATCCTCCATCATTCTGGATGAACTCTTAAAATATCTTCTCACCTCAAGAGTATTCAAGGGGTACCATTCGACTTCCTTGAAGAGGCTCCGTCGTCGGAAGTATTTTAGAATTTTATTATTCGTTAATTTATTTTTTATTTAATTATTTTTATTATTTTTTTATTTATTTATTTTAAAATATTATTATTTTTTATATATTATTTATTAATATTTTTAGGATTGTTGGTATTTAATATTAAGAATATCTCCTAAATTTTCCATCATTCTAGATAAACTTAGAAGAACTTTCTCACCTAGGAATTCCTCAAGTGTTACTCATTCGCAATTACCTTGAAGATTCCATCATCGGAATTATTATTTTATTATTTATTAACATTATTTATTATTTTATCTTTATTAGAATATAAATGTTATTATTATTGTTATATTTTTATTATTTATTTATTTATTTTTGAAAATGCTTTCTAAATTTTCCATCATTCTGGATAAACTTAGAAGAATCTTCTCACCTAGAAATTCCCCAAGTGTTACTCATTCGCAATCGTCTTGAGGATTTCATCATCGGATTTAATTGTATGTTTTTTTATTTATTATTATCCTAAAAAATTTTACTATTATGTTTATTATATATATATATATATATATATTTTACGATTATGATTTTTATGTGCTATTCTATTTTAGTTATTTGGAGAATAAAGTTTAACCTTCATTTTTTGAAAACACCTTTTAAATCTTCCATCGTTCTGGATAGACTTAAAAAGAATTCTCTTACCTAGGAATTCCTCGAGTGTTACTCATTCGTAATCGCCTTGAAGTCGGAATGATCTAGCTCATTCTCAAAATTTATTAAAGCATGATTTATTAATTAAATATCTATGGTAATGTAAATTTATATTATTTATCTTTTTAATCATTTTTATTTTTATTTTTTACTCATTCTATCATCTATTATTATTAGTTACTTAATGTTTATTTGTTTCCTACGTTTAATGTGCTACTCCCCCTCTAATTATTACTTTTGTTCTAAAGTAAAACAAAGCAAACTAAAAAGTCAACCATAAAATAACTAAATGGAAACAGAATGTAAAAAGTAAAGCAATAATTCTTACCTTGGTAATTGGTACACGATTTTGCAAAGACCTTGAGGTTTTTTTTTTGGTTACAAGACCTTGAGTTTTCAAAGCAATGGAGGTTGATCCAATAAATGGGCTGAAGTTAATTGTAGTCGTGAACACTATCACCCCGTCGCTTGTTTTAGCTGCGTCCTAGACTTCGTCGTGGACACTGCTTTGCTGGCGAAAATTGTACTTCGTGAAGAGACCCAAAAAGAGCTCTTGTTGTGCTATTGCTTTTTTCTACTCTGTATAATTTTTTTTATGCAAACTATTTTTTTCTATGAATTTTTTTTCTGAAAATTGTTGTGTTCCCTAGACTGATAATTGAGCTCAATTTATAGCCAAATTAAGATAAAGATCAAGATTGATTCAATTTGAATCGAACTTGATCTCATCTTTTATTTAAATTTTGTAATTATCATTTTATTTTTCATTGGTTTATCTTTTTTTTTTAAATTAAATTATTATTTATCTGAAACAAAAGGATAAAAGATTATTTATTCAAAAAAAGAAAAAAAGAAAATATATATATATAAAGATAAAACGATATTTACAAAAAATAAAAATAAAAATAAAAAATGAAATGAAGATTGAATAAATGGGTTAAGCTTCATAGATGCGTCAAAATAGATTTAATAAGGCCCAAACCAGCAGTCCATTAAAGCTTTTATAAAAAATCTAAATTTTGATTAAATTTAATTATAACAAAATTCTAATTATAAATTAGAATCAATTATAATCCAATTTAATTAACTTAGATTAAATTGATAAACCCATTGAATGGTACGGACAAAATATGGTGTCTACACCCTAAATTCATGACTATAGCAACATTTAAAAGACCTTAATACATAAACATAAAATATCGATAAAATTCATACATAATCATAAAAATGGTTAAAATTCATAACATCTCTCAACAACCATGAAATTCTTAAAACATAAAAAGAACAAAGTACTTAAATTTCTTACATTAAAAAAAAGATTTATGAAGAAGGC